>OZ010787.1:291129840-292443780 GCA_963932465.1 Maratus speciosus
ATATCAAAAGAATACTTAAAATGACACAAAAATATGAGAAACAGTGAGAAAATGCAAAGAAATGAAATAAAATAAAATAATAAATAACAAAGATAAAGGTTTACTAAATGAATTATTTATTTCCTAGGACATCAGTTAAACTTTACTAACTTTCATTTCAATCCAATCTTATTAGATAGATCTTACAGTTAAGAGTTATTTCATCTTATTTAATTTTGTTTTCAGGATATTTTTGCAATTACAACTGCACTAGTTATTTTATTTTATCATTATTTTGCATTTATTTTTGTTATTTATTGTATTAGTTTCGGATTACGTTGTATGTTTTAAATTTTCAACTGTTTCTTATTATAATTATCATGCGAACTCAGTTATCAGTGATTACATCCTACATTTCTTCGATTTTCACATTAATAGTTCTGTCCTACTTTTAGCTCTCCCAACCATTCTTTTGCTTTTTCCATTAGTATTTCTTCTACTGTCGTACTGGGGCAAGTACTTTCGCGTAAACAGGGTTCATACGCTTCAAGGACTTTGAAGGATCTTTTACAAGAAGTAATATTTGGCTTATTTAATGAAAAAAATTTCTATCTTCAGATATAGCGATTAGTACTTTACGAAATTTCTGGTACTAAAACACCTAAAATCCCCTGAATCCCCTGATGTGTACGAACTCTGGTAAATAATAAGGACACAATCTTTCAAAACGTGGCATTTTATTCACTGCGTTGAAATATTTTAAAAGTAGTTTAATTGTATAACCAAAGACTAATCGATTCTCATGGAAACTTCTCAGCTTTCGCATGCCCTGAACAGACTTGGGGCGTAGTCAGTGAGTCAAGGTCTGTTTGCAAGATCGCCATCGTTTCACTTCCCATTTATAGCTCATCCTTGCCATCTACAGCTACAATGATCCAATACGGGTATTCTCTAAAGAACGCGCAAACATTTTTCTCTACGCAAATTTTACCAGTACAAGTGCCATGGTATGGCCATCTGTATTTCGTGATAAAGTATTGATTGACTTATTGAGTCCTTCTGAGAAATCCATAGTACTGTAGAAAATAATGGACGAATGTCTTGTAGAGCTGGCTGGATTCTGTATTGAAAATGCACTTTAGAGTTGTTTCCAGATTGTTTTTCATAAAACGTAACACATTTTAATCATTTGTGTTTGATAGTTATTCTTGCACATGCTGCTGAAATTTAAAAATAATTGAGTTCAACAGAAATAAATTCAAATAAAAATAAATTCTAATTTATTACATATTTTTGAATACATATAATCTATAATGGTGATGAAAATTTTAAACATTATGAATAAATTGTTCATACTTGTGTATTTGCAAACGAAAGCGTCAATAGTATCAATAATTATGCCAACTTGTTAAAAATCAATGCTCTCGTTAAAAATCAATCATTTTAAATAGAAGAAATTAGAAGCTTAAAAAAGTTAATAGTGTAAATATATTTACTTTTTAAATTATTTTTATTGAACCATGTTTAAGGAGATAGTGTAAAATGAAATTAAAATTTTTTCTTTAAAATGTTTTATATATTGTGACTGATACGAAATAATACTTCCTGTGTCAGTATAACATGATTTTAAATAAGGTATAAAATTTTCAGGAGGAAAAAAGGCTTCCTAATGAAAATAATGCATGTCAAATTCATATTTTGCCTATAATAATGATAATAGTAGTATTAAGTCATTTCGTAAAAAAAGAAAAAAAAATTAAATTCTTAACGTTGCAAAATATTGCCGTTTCGCACCAGAGTTTCTTGTTTGTGATTATCTTTCACTACCATTGTATTAAAATTTTCTTGAGTGGCCATGTACATATATATATTCTTTACGGATTTTGAAGATTTCAGTACGAACTCCTATGTTTATTTATTTAATTCGATTTGACATGCTGCATTTACCCAAAATATAAAATTTCATTGTTTTATCTTGCTAGCTTAAAATGAATTAAAATGTGTTAAGCGACGCTTTAAAAACAGCGAAATGCATCTTAAAGACTGGGCGATATTGTAGCTAAATGGGTTAAAACAATGATGTAAGAATAATTTGTTACCGAAAGCAACAATTTTCACCAAGAAGTCCGTAAATAAGTCGTTTACTTGCTGCATTTAGCATACATTGAATAGATATAAAGACATTTTAAAGTTTAATCTTAACTATGGGGCCTTAAAGTTGCCAATTTTACATATTTGCTGATAATATGAAAACTTAAGGTCAGAAGTAGACGAAAATGTACATGTGGAGGTTTTGACTATGCGGGTTCTCAATGGTGATTAAAAAAATATATGTTCTCATATATTAATATTTAATAAGCATATTATTAATTATTAATAAATATGTCCAAACATATTTATCCAAATTTTGCATGCGCGTTATGTTTAGACTTTTACAAAGTATTATATGGAACTAAAAATGATGAAATACATAAATTATTGTTCGATTTACATATAATAAATTGATGCTTCGCTTAAATATTGATTGATTCATTTAAAAAAAAATTATAACTGGATCAAAATTGATGCCTATTTGTATTTCCCTATTTTTGTGTGCAAAGGGAACTTAAATATGCAATAAAAGTATGGTGTTTCTATTGAACTTTTAAAAAACCTTTTCAATTTTAATATGTAGATGATTTACCTCTTAAGGTAAAATGAACCACATACCATAACTTTATGCGAATTAAAATCGCACTTATATTTTTCTTGCATTAATTAGAACTAAAACTAAAGCCATCTTTTAGACATTTTTTTGGTAACGTACTGTATATAAGTGGAAAAATCAGCAATTTTTAAACCTTTGCGATAATGTGCTATATACAGACCTTGTAAAAATGATGTAACTAAAATATCTTGTATATTAACATGTAATCGTATATTCGAGATAGTGTAATTTCAATGAAATCATTTGTAAATGCGCATATATAGGGTCTTAAAAAACTAATGAAAGAAGTAACAAGAGGTGGTAGAACTTACGATACAAACATTTATACCAGTGAACTGAAACGTTAAGATGTTAAGACAGCCTTCTTAGTTGAAGAGAAAAAAGTTAAGGTTACAAATTGTCGCTGATTCCTTCTTAACACAAAGGGTAAGTTATTAAGCACTAGCCAACTTTAACAATAATGCTGTACAATGAGTGTCTTTTAAAATGATTGCTTTAAAGCAAGTGGCCGGAATTAGTGTAGCTGTAAAAAAAAAGAACACGTAGAAACCTAAACCCACTACTTTTCCTAGAACCAGAGAATTTTGGATCAGAGCTTCTTCGGCTCACAGAGTGTGTGCCTCTTAGGACCAATAAGGCTGATTTCTGGAACGAATGGGCTATTTTTAATATAAAGCTTTAGAATAATACATGTACGTGCATGTTGAATTATATTATTTTCAAATCCATAATCAGCTTTTGAAACACCCTGTTTATGCCATACAACAAAAGTATTATTCTTACACTTTTCATTTCCTATAAAGTACCCTTTGTTTTTATAAATGCTTTATTTTTGCCATCATAAATATTTTCCTTACTTTTACTACATGCGAATGTGTAATAATAATCAAGTCCCACTACAAATTCTTAAAAAACGTGTTCTAGAAACGTCCTTATTTGTATTTATGTAACCAAAAATAACAGGCATATTTATTTCTTTTTCGCGTCTAACAGCAGTACTTAAACATACAGAAAATATTTAGGGAAGTAAAATAATTACAGAATCCTGTTCATTTCACAAATTTCCATAAAATAATTGTATAATTTATGTTATGAATAATTTAGTTCTTCTGATGTTCGCCGTGCGCTTTCTCTAAAAAAAATGTTTCTTTCGACCTGTTCCACTACAGTTTATTCTATTCTTTACAGTTTATTCTATTCCTTTTGAAACATTCAGTTTATACCACATAGATATCTTAACAAAGGCATTATTCTTACATTTTTTTGTTTCCCACGAAGTACTCTTTCTGCTATCAAAAGTGCTTCATTTTTGACATCATAGCTATTTTTTTACTCTTATAACATGCGAATGTGTGATAATCATCAAGCCTTACTACAACTTTGCTAGATCCAGCTTTGCTAGATTCGTCCACAGTTGAATTTATGTAACCAAATATCCACATCCATTTCTTTTTTCGTGTCTAAAAGCAGTATATGAAAAACATACTGCAGCAAATATTTACGAAAATAACATAATTAAAGATTGCCGTTCATTTCAGAAATTTTCCATAAAATATCTGTTATTTGGATTTGCAAAATATAAACTGTTTCTTCGAAAACATCACATATTCTCTTTTCTATTTAGACTGAAAATAGAGGCTGAAGTCTGGAGAATAATAAGTTACAGCTAACATAAATCTCTCGAATACTTCATCAGTTTTTATTTTTTAGAGATAGGTAATTTTTTAGAATGCTGAACCAATTGGAAAAAAAGGAAAAAAGAGGAGAAAACAAAACACAATATACTGAGGAAGGAAAGATCCAAAGATGGTTTGAGGGATAATATAAAGTTGACTTAAAATGTGTGTATTAGATAAAAATATCAATTAGGGAAATGGAAATCTATTTTTGAAAAGCATTAGGAATTTTATGCTACGTACAACGGTCATAAGGGAAACATATAATACCTCAATGTTCTTGAATGATCGGCTCATCATAGCAATGAGAATATTAATCATGACCGTCATAGCCGTCACCATGTACGCACCGAGTAGAGAGTCTCCAATCCATCTTGTGAATTGATGGTAGCTCATTTCCTCTATCTCATTGATTGGGATGACGCCAAATACAGACCAGACAAGCTGCACGTAGCTAGCCTCCATACTGCAAAGTACCGTATAAATTAGGTCTCTGAAGATGAATGGGACTCAAAAGTTTAAATATACTTTTTCAATTAAAATTGCACAGAGTTAATTAATACTTTTGCTATTAGCAAGGGCAAAAAAAAGCCTCTTTGCAAAACAGAAGGACTTAGCAACAGTCTGAGATCAGAACGTTTCAATCTTTCTTGTATTTCGGAAAAAGAAATATAAAAGTAATATAAATACGCACTTTACTCGCTTTATAGAAACTAAGATTTTTTTTTATTTTTTTAAACAAGATCTGTTTAAAATAAATTTGGATCTTGATAAAGTAATTTATGGGATCAAATGAATCCAGCAGCTAGCATGTTGGCCCGAATTTTGAAAAGGTAGGAGATAATGTATGTGATTTCGATATTTTGTGGCTTTCAATACTTATGAGTCTATAAAGTTTCCAAGATATTCCTGTCACGAAAAGAAGAGTTTGGCCAGCCTTTCTTCGTAAGCCCATCTTAAAGTCATTCCTGTATTTGGCGTTAAGGCCAAAAGCCAACTGTTTCTTAACAGTTTCTCTCTCTGCCTTTTTTAAAGGAGATTACTCTCTAGATTGTCACTGTGGTTTAGTGACCCTAATTTTTAACCAGTTTCAACAAATATTTGATTAGCTTCATTCATGTGATTGATCTTTGATATTTAATCCATCAAGATATTTCGTAATTAATTCAATAAAGTTTTAAGTATTAAGTGAGTACGTAAATTACATTAGTGATAAATGACAATAGCATGAAAACAAAAGATAAAAATTAATCGTTATTATAAAATTATTAATTTTAAAAGTACAATAATCAAATCTCTCTTTATTTTTACAATCTGTATGTTTACATTTCATCTGTTTATATGACTAATTCACAATAAATCGATCGAAGCGAAAAATAGATCAGAATTAAAGCACAGTAAATTAATAATTATACATCGTGAAAAAAAAAATCCTGTTTAGGCTCTATAAAAACTTTAATAATATGAAATATATTATTTACTGATATGAATACTACCTGAAAAATACTATGCGATATGGATAAAATCGGACAAAAGGAAAATACTTATTCCTATTCTTCCGTTCCAATTTAATTCCTGGTACGAAATCCTGAAAAAAAAACTTGAAAAAAAAAACTTTTAATCTCCCACTTACGAAGTTAACTTTTGAATTAAGAGTATGTTCAATTTAATGTAATAGCACGCCGTTAAATTCAGATAGTTTTTCTTTGCTATTTTAAAGTAAAATATGCATCTTGATCTTCACCACACTGATTTTCTCTATAACTATTCGAAATATTTAAAGAAAATGTGCAAAAACTTTGATGATTAAGATAGAAAGGGAAAAAAGTGAAAATAATACTCTTTTAACGTTCAGTTACTACATTGAAACGAAGACATTTCTATATACATTATATAAAATTTCAAAACGTTTATAAAATGTTCGTATAGCCCGTAGTTATTCACAATTCAAAAATATCTTTATTTTATCATACGGAAACTTTAGGAGAAGACCAAATCACAAATCTAAGTCAAAAATCTCTACCATATGTATTGAATTATTCCAAACGGCATTGCATAAATGAGAAGGAGACAACATGCCAAATAATTTACAGAAAAAACAAAATACTGAATCTAAGCTTATGGAATGCATTGACCAATTGCAATCAATTATTACAAAACTAAGCAGTTTTCGGATATATAAATTTTCAGAAATTTTTTATTGTTCAATGAAAATTTGATAAAACTTGTACGAACAGACACTTTTTACACAATAAACTTCGTTTGCTTATCATTTAGACTTTGTGGCCATGTAGCAAGGACATTCAGACTTTTTTCATGACTGGTGTCAGAAAAATTAGTTGCTATAGGATGTTCTTAGGATAATTCAATAGGCACTGCTGTATTTATTCGAGTATTTTTTGCAATAGAGTTAGTAAATGCTGAATTCACATCAATAATCGAGTTATCTATTATTTCAGAAGAATTATATACTAGAGGATATTCTGACCATAATTCATTAGATATTATTGAAATTTTCCTAATATTTCATGATGCAGACTCGGTAAAAGCAAGATTCATACCAATAAATGACCAATAAAAGTTTTAATCTCTAATGATTTGTCTTCAGGTAATTTATTGGACACAAAAGCTATAGAGAGGCGGGGGAAGACTCCTGGAGTCAAACGATTGATTATAGAATTAGAGGGAGGAAGTATGAAAAAGAATTGAAAAGAAAATAACAAAGATTTTTAGGTACAAATTAAATAAGCAGAATACAAATGTCAATTTTAAATGTTCCTTTTATTGTATGTCTGTCTTAAGTTGGCAGAGGGATTAAAAAGAAGGAATTTAAAATAATGCAAGTCAATTTTTGATATGTGCATATAAAACTTTACCCGCCCTTAATTTTTAGAGGTCCTGAGCTATCATCCAGTTCCTCCCTCCTTCTACCTTAATCACGGCCCTCAGTTCAGCTCAACTTATAATTGCAGCTCGAATGGCAACATAATTACAAAAATATAAGAGCCTGATAAAGCGTCACTTTCTATTTCCCTTTTCTCTTTCTATAATTGAAGAGTTTCTTAATCTTTATTAGGAAACATGGGGTAAATGTGAATATGTACAGACATACATATTATTTAACTAAAACAGTTTCATGTTTACTTTCGAAGATAATTTTGTGCTGAAATCAGGAGAGCTCATAAAGACAGCTTTAGGAAGACGACGCCAGTGAACTCAAAACAGAACAAATTCTGATGTGATTTCTAAGTTCCAATGTGTATCGTTGCTTTGTCATGATTTAACATTTTCATTAATACTGGCATCTTACTAGTATAATAAACGATTATGTAATTTTCTTCCTTAATCGAGTGTTAGAATCAGATACGATTTAACAGATGCTGTAGGAGTAGTCTAACAGGGTGATTACAGGGAAAATAATATGTACTTCAGGTAAATATATTATATTACGTAAATATTTTCTGGAATTTAAGATAACGATTTTAGAGAATTTCTATAAAAACAGTTATTTAAACACATTACAGTAAAGTTAAACCGCCACTTGATTAAAACAATCACTCCGCATATAACTATTTTATCAATGTCCTACAAAAAAATTAATAAACTCTCACTCAAAATATATGAGAGCCTGGTAAAATGTCACTTTCTATTTCCCTTTTCCTTCTATAATCCACACTTAGGAAACCATAAAATAAGCAAAAATTTCTGATGAGTTATTAAAAAAAACGACAATGAACTAATTGGAGAGAAACTAGAGAACACCTAAATTTCAAGACATTGTAACAGAATTATGTACCTTGCGTAGTTTTAGACAGCTTCTATTACAAAATGTAAGAAACTACCTATTGCAGCCGTCCAGAGGAAGAGAATTCCGGAATATATCGGTATATTTTCAAAGATTATGACTCTCTAGACGCCAAAACCGCACTCAGTTCAAATGTTGATTTATGCAGTGTGATACATAAATATCGAATCAACAGGCCTTCCTTAGCCAGGCAACAATCCTTAAATATTGCCCCTAGACACATACTTCCAATTGCAAAGTGTCATAAAAAAGGCGCAAAATTTGATGAGGTAAGTTGAAACTCCATAGGGGGTCTATTTGAGAAAATACAAAAAATTAATTTTCATACGGTCCCCGTAGGGTAAAAATTCCAATTAGGAATTTTTTCTTTATCCATTCATATCTCCAAAACTCGCAGAGTTATTGAAAATCAAAATTCGTGACTTATACCATTTACCCATGCCTCTGAGCGACGAGTTATTGACTTATTTTGAATGCAAGATAGGGATCATCCACAAATTGTACGTTATTAAATGTCGATTTAAGAGAGCGCCTCTCCTTTGGACATAAAATAGCAGCGTACAGATTTTACTTTAAACTTGCTTTCAAAATATGCTGGAGGTCTGCATTAGAGGTCTGCACGAGTTGAAATATCCAGGAATCCAGGCCTGTACCCGGCCAACCCATAGAAAACAAAGTTTGCCCGGACAGAAAAAAATGTTAAAATCTAAGCCCAAACTTGGACCGGTCGGACTGAATTTCTATAAAACATAGATTTTTACATTTATATGGTTAAAAATTGTTTCGTATGAGGAATTCCGACCAAAATAATTACTATAGCTTCTATTTTTCATGTTTATAATGTTCATTTGCAAAGAATTTGTAGAAATTTATAGGTTGTGATATTTATTTATTTTTTAATGAACCTCTTTTTGTATGTAAATGTTTCACTTATCATTAATATTGCTTATCGTTATCGTAATATCGTTTGCCTAGAAATCTACTACCCTTTAAAAAAATGAATTTTTAAATTTAATTGTAAAATAATGGCAATTTAAAAATTTATGCATTTTTGTAAAAAAATTTAGGCTGAGCCAAATTTTACTGATTTTTGCACGGATCAGGTCATTTAGTGCTAATGATTTTAATTCGGGTTGGTTCGAGAGTGAAAATTTCTCCCCGTGCCGACCTATAGTCCAGGGGAAATGTACATTTTACCTTGCAAAAAATCGGGTAGAAGATTTTTTTTTCTGTCTTGTTTATAATGATGCCAACATGGAAAAAACAAGTTTTCCAAAAATTTCTTAAGGCTAAATTTTCTGTGGCCAAAAAACAACAAAATTATGGGACGTTTTTTGATTTTTTAAAAATATCTCGATACCTGTTGCCGTAGCAGGATTTTTGTCAATTACAATATTAAAGAGGACAAAATTCTCTACAACTTTCATATTTACAACTTTTTATACACTCAACAGCAAGCGCAATACGCCGTTTCAAAAATAAGACAATTTTTTCAATTTTCTTAAAAACCGTGAAAACGTAGTTCTCCCCCGGTTATTCATATGTTTCCCACCGATTTAATCACGTATGTCAACTTCTAAAAATTGGTAGCAGTAAATTAAATATAATTTGCACACCCACGTCTTTATTTTCATCACAACATACATTTTATATTCAATAAAATTATATAATTTTAAAAATAGGATAGTGTGTAGATGAATAAAACAATTTTCGTATTGACCAGTAATTTTAAGTGTGTATAATGTTAATTTCAAAGCATTGTTTAAAAGAATACTTTAGTATTTAATAACTTATTGGTACTATAGTTTCAATTAAGAAAGAATTTTTGTTTAATTTTAATAATTTTTTAATTGTAATAATTTTTATAATGCATGCATATTTTTCCAGGAAACAATGGGATAGATATGAAAATTTGCGAAAAACATACTTTATTCCACATATTACACACTTAACATACAATGGTATATTTTATTCACCAGTTATTGATAACATATATTTTAATGCTATTTTTTTTTAAAGATAGTAAACATTGGATTATACTTCCATATAAAATGGGGGAGGGGAGGCACATAAAATAAATATATAAAAGGAGGCATATAAAATAAATATATTTTATGTAAGAAATGCTTTTACCTTATAAAATAGCTACAATAAAAATGACAACAGGTTATTTCACTAACTGATGTTATATATTTATTTCCTGTAAAATTTAAAAATTGTGTCAATAACATATTTGAGATCACTATAAAAATATTTAAAAGATTAGTTTTAATAAATGCTGTCAGTTTTTTCCCACTTATATCAATAAATAGAACAAGAGATTATATCACTTTAGCATGCAAAAATCGAGTGTGTATGTAAGTTGAAAAAATAGCCATATATATATATATATATATATATATACATCAGTGCCGAAATTAACCTTTCTTGCACCAGGGACAAACATGCATTTTGGCGTCCCCCCACCCCCCTCACAAACCTCCGCAAAAGAAATTTACAAAAAGAATTTTACTAATTTCTAATAGCGGAATTATTTTAAAATTTAAATGTAATCATGAAATACGTAATGCTGAACTGCGTAATCAGCTTTGTCTAATATTGATTCATTAAAACCTTTAAAAGGGAACCCAAAATATTCCGCTTTATACAGGTTTCCCTCTCAGCAGTTGCAATTGCTAGTATTCTTTCTGTACTTTTTTCATTTAAGACAGGATTCCGTTATTGTATTTTAATACATTTGTTTCAAATTTTCTTTTGGATTAACATGTATTTTTTTTCATTTAAAACAGGATTCTGTTATCCAGTTTTAATGCATTTGGTTCAATTTGCATTTTGGATTTTCCGGCTGTGAGACAATTTTAGCCAAATTTCATACTATATATTTTTTGGTATCGAACGATAAAATAATCTGTATTTGGCGCCCCTTCGCCTCTCACTCTGACGCCCGGGGCACATGCTCCCTATGTCCCCTCTAGTTTCGGCCCTGATATATATATATATATATATATATATATATGAAATTTGGATAAAAAAGTCTTGTGGCCGGAAAACTGATTAAAAATAAAAAATAATAAAAACTGTAATCAAAATAGAAAAAGTAAACACTAATACGGTTGGAATTCAACGTCATCACTTCTAAGCCCCTCAAAAATCATTTAAAACTATTAAATTGCAAACGAGAAATTGTAAAAGGAACGCTTTCATAGGTTTAACCTTAGCATTCCAGTTTCTTCGCGTGAGTAGTGAAGTCTCACGCGAAAACATTTGCACGCTCATGTTAAACGTACAAAAGTGTTCTTTTCAAAATTCTTGCTTGAATTTTAATATTTATTTATTTTTTCATATGATACCGAGGTCGATATCTAACGATGTCTTTGTATGACTAATTTAGTCTCATAATTCATATAACTATGACATTAAACGCCTCAATACTACAACTATCATAAAATTTTTGAAACTAAAATCTTCATATACGGAATCCGGTCCTTAAAGAAAAAATTATATATTTTTAAGAGAAAGAATATGACCAGTTGTACCTCCTAAGATGGAAACCTGTTTAAAGCGGAATATATTTCGGTTCGGTTTTCAAGGTTTTAATGAATCCATATTTGGAAAATCTGATTACGTATTTAATGATTAGACACTTAAAATTTTCAAAATCTGGCTATTAGAGATTTATTAAAATAATTAACGAGGGGTGGGGCAAAATATGCATGAATCCCCCCCCCCCCCCCCGAAAGGCTAGTATGACCCTCAAACACATAATTTACTGCTACCAATATATAGAAGTTGACATACATGATTAAATCCGTGGGAAACATGAATATTCGGAGTAGAACTACGTTTTCACGGTTTTTAAGTAAATTGAAAAAATTGTCTTATTTTTGAAACGGCGTATTGCGCTTGCTATTGGGTGTATAAAAAAAATTGTAAATATAAAAGTTGTAGAGAATTTTGTCCTCTTTAATATTGTAATTGACAAAAATTATGCTACTGCAACGACTATTGAGATATTTAAAAAAAATCGAAAAAAGTCCCAAAATTTTGTTGTTTTTCGGCCACAGAAAATTTAGCCTTAAGAAATTTTGTTGGAAAACTTGGCTTTTCCATGTTGGCATCATTATAAACAATTCAGAAAAAAAAATCTTTTACCCGATTTTTTGTAAGGTAACTCCCCTTTTTTTTGTACATTTCCCCTGGACTACTAGGAAGAAGGTATCCAGTCCAGGTTCAGTATGTAAAAGAAACTTTTGGCCCGCCCCAACCGAGCCTTCAGAAAAAGTAAGGTCTGGCCTGGCTCGGCCCTAGAATACAGACCTTTTTCAACAACCTCGTCGGCATGATTTAAAATCTGAAGCTGTGCGGACTGTTAAAAAAAACTCTTAATCGGCATGTTAGAAAGAGCCTTGTTTTAAATCAACTAACAGACATTTAAATATTACAGAAAGATAGTGGAAAGGGCAAACGTTAAACTGAATTAGAAGTTTCAGCTACAGGAAGGAGTTACTTTATTCACCTACAATTTTTTAACAGGTATTTAAACATTTTTTTCGGAGACAATCTGTCTTTAAAAATTTAAATGCGTTTTTCTGCATGATGTTTTTTTTTTTTTTAACCATTTCACGTCTTTAAATTGCTATAAGTCAATAATTGTTAAAGAAGAAAGATGCGAACTTTGAACATGTCTTTTTTGATTATTTTAAATTAATAGAAACAGGCCGTGCCGGGCTCGGGCCGAACTTTTAATTTTTACATCGAACCGTACCAAGATAGTTTTTGTTCGGGCCGGGCTGGGGCCGGACCTGTAAATTCCGGCCCATGCAGACATCTGATCTTTAATTAAATGAAATAAAATTCAAATTCGACAAATAATTTTTCGAGTTATAACGATTTTAAACTACCCCGCTTAAAAAAATAATAATCATTCAAATAAAAACTTTATGAGGATGTGACTTTGTTTGCAAATTATGTGGTTAACCATCACAAAAAATTAAAAAAAAAATCAAAATTCTAACTCAATAAATATATATTTTTACATGTTTCCTGGAACTCTTAAAGTAACATTGTTTCTTGGATTACAGGCATTTCAATTTGTGTCTAATCCCTTAAAAACTGACGAATTATTTAAACGGGCATAACTCTGTGAGTTTTATAGATATGACGATGGAAGTTTCTGTGTTTAATTCAGGAATGGATAAGGAATTTTTCCTAATTGGAAATTTTACCCTACGGAGGCCGTATAAATATTTAATTTTTGTATTGTCTCAAATAGACACCCCCCCCCCCCCCCATGGAGTTGCAACGTATCTCATCAAATTTAGCATCTTTTTTGTATGAAACTTTGTAATTGGAAGTAATTTAGGAATCACAGTGTATACATATATGAGGACACCGGAAGCCAGGGAGGGGGGGGGGGTATAAGTGACAAAATTGAAAAAAAAATGAACTAAGTGCTCAGACGACCTGGAAATATCCTTTTTTCTTTTCAGGTAAAGAAATATAAGTGATTTTCTAATTATGTGTTGTGTTTTAGAGATCAACCACTTTTGCCGAATAATGATCAATATTTATTAATTACAAATTAAAAAAAAATTGCTCTCTACTTTTTTCACATTTATTGAAATAAGAGTTCAAAGACCACTGTGAAACAAGCAGCTGTTTCCTATTTCAACTAAGTCAATTATTATTGATGTTCAAATTTAACGTCAATTATTTTTGAACTCAATTTGCTCCAAATCGAAATTTTGTCACTTGTACCCCTTGGCTTCTGATGTCCTCATATCTGATTTTTTTTCTCTTATGCGATAGCACTCGTATTTATTAACCGATTTGGATGCGACTAAACATGTATACAGGGGTTACCATCAACTCGAACGAGTTTGTTGGCCAGAGTAATCCACCATCTTGTTTGAAAATGGCGGTCACTTTAATATTTAGAAGTAAAAAAGGTATACAAAACAATTAAAAATTCTAAAAGTTTTTTCTAAAACCCCTTCGGGACGAGCGTCTTTTACAGAATTTTTAATCTTTAGTCACCGGATTTTTAAAACCGAAATTTTTGCCTAATTGAATGGGGAAAAATGCTCATATTAAATAAGGCAAAATGTACAATAGAATTTTACTGGTGAGAATAATCACCGATTCTGAGCAACTTACGCGGCACGAATACCGGTCGCTCGTCCCCACGGGGTTAATTATCCGGCCTTGATACAAGGATTCCAGAGGTTCTTTTATTTCGCGTCTATCTGAAAAACTGGCCCAGATATAGCCATTTGAATTTCTAGAGTGGCATTTTGAAACAAGACAACAGATTAAAAATAAGGGATTCTTCCATGTACGGGCTTAACTTACAATGAGTTACTTTATTGAACGCGGTTTCTCGGAAATTTCCTTTCCTTGTTGTAAAACATTGTTCCAACACTCATATGTTTAAAACAACCTATTCATATCTGCCAGAGTCAAATTCTCGCGACGCTTGGCAAAACTCACCAAATTTGGCAGTAGCTGAATAATTTTTTTGAAATTCCCGTTCAAAATCAGTTTTGAAGAAAACTATGAATATTTTATAGTGTTTTAGTTAAATTATCTGAATTCTTAAAAACAGGGAATAGGAAGCAACCTTTTCCTCCTGGTATATAGTCTGGGAGGACTTTTTAAACTACAGTTAAATATAAACAAAACATACCGTTAAAAAAAAAAATAATCGAGACGATAAATTGTCTTATAAATATCTGCCAAAATTATATCACTGAGAGGTTTAAACAGCTAAACTATTACTGTAACATTTTTAACACTTTCCAGCAAAGTGGAGAAGTGTTTATGACTTCGGTTTCTCTGGCCGTCTGTCCGCGCTCTAACTCCCATAAATATACTCGGATTGCCCTGAAATTTTTGGATGTTATTAATGTTTAACCACAGAACGTTCCCTATTTCAAATGAAATTTCTAGCATGTTTAGTTACATTACGGCCTATGGGAAAAATCGTTTAAAATGATTTTTAATGATGTTACATGCTTTCAAACATAATAAAATTAATATGCATTAATCAAGTGCACTAAAATATGCATTCTGTAGAATATGCGGTGCAAAGAATAGCTATTATTCATTTACAGGGCCACATAAAAGAATTCCTTTACATAATGATACAGGGGTGGAGGGAATTGTTTGCGGCTTATTTTAATTATGTTAAATTATTTCATGTATAATGAAATTGATATACGTCGCTGAGGTTTACTATAACTTATTTCATGTATAATACGAAGTGCATAGCATTTACAGGGACACACAAAAGATTTCAGATACTATATTGTATCCGAAGTACTGTACAGTAGCGATGATTGTTGGAAATGCATTTTTAATTATGTTATGTGCTTTTATGTTTCACTGTATTTTTGCATAGTATATGGTGTGTATAAATGCTGTGATTCATATACATGGCTACACAAAAGAATTCGTAAGAGTTACTGGGTATGATTACAAAATGCTTAAAAGTGGTTTTTAAATGAGTTACCATTTTTACGCTGAACTGCACTTAGTTTACTAAGAAATGTTTGTAGAACATAGATAAAATGATATGCAGGATCACGCAAAGAATTGGATATCTGGTCGTCTCTAAATGATAATTTCTAGAAATGTGATTTCAGTAGTTTTAAGAGTGTTTTACTTTGAATTAAACTCTAACTAAATAGTGGCGTGTAATAAAGGTACTAGGTTAACTACAGGGTTGTGCAAAAATATACAAGTATGTTTCTATCTATTAGTATAAATTTCTGAAAGAGAAATTTCAACCTATTATGCGTTTTCTTGCTAAACTAAATTCTCCCTTTATATAGTATGTATATCAACCTACAGATCAAATACAGGGCTGTTCAAAAGAATTGGAATACATATTTGCTATGGACGGTAACTGCTGAAATCAGTTTTTCAAATGTTTTATGCGTTTTCTAAAATGTTTACTTAGTTCTCTTATATACCTTATTTCCCTAAATAACGAAGTTTTGCTAAAGCATTCAGGAAGTGTTGGAAAGTGTTTCATAATCTATGCTTAATGCATGATTTTTCTTACTTGTTTAATTCTTAAATGGTATTCTTTCATTAACCGATGTAAACTCTAACGATATTTTTATTAACTACAAAGTATTACATATTCATTTAACCAAGTACTACATACTCAGTTAAATGATAGTACAGAGTTAGATAATTTATAAAACAAATTGGTAGGATTTAGGAATATCGTAAACGGATGGCGGCCGTTGGATTTTAAATCACATCCAGAAAAATAAATAAATGGAAGTATTTTTAAATATTTTTATTTGTTTAAGAATTTTCTTAACTTTGTCAATAATTGTTTCTATTAGCGGATGCTCATTTTCAAAATTAAAAAAAATAAAAAAGAAGAATAAATAAATAAATCATAAGGTATACAACAGTTTTGCCAGTTCACTACTTTTTTTTCAATATTTAGATTGCTTGATTGCCACCACTTTTTAAAATAGCATAATGTGCCTTAATCATTTCAGTAGTCAGGTCTGCCAATTTTATGCATTTACGTTTAAGAATCAGGAGATAAATAAATTCACAAATCACAAATTCGTCTTCAAATATTTTTAAATGTGTTATGTTATGTAAATGTTCGAATACATATAAAACTATTCTTTAAAAATTTAACTAGCGCAAAACCAGAAATTTACACTTTTTCTAGGATTACCAATAAAACTCCCAAAAAATAGAAATTTTTTAATGTAAATGGCATTTAACAAAAAAAAAAAAAAAAAAAAAAAAAAGCTGATGATTAATCTGAAACAAAAACCGCTATGTTAATGAACCGTTCTAAAAGGTCTGATTCATAATGTTATAATCAAAGACGATTTTCAAACGGAATTAGAGAATATAAAAAGAAATAAAAGTGAAAATATAGCATGAAGAGTAACTAAACATCACCTGACACCCAGCATTTATTTTTTGCCTGTCAATGAAAAAAAAACCTCTTGACAAGTCAAATATATATGTATATATATAAAGAGCGTGTAAAAAAATGTACCGTATGCCGCCATTTGAAAATACCTTACCAGTGGCCTTAATTCTTTGCGCACCAGTTTAAAAGGGGAATTTTTCAAAGAAAGAAAACGCAAACTTAATTTTGTCTGAATAAATAATTAAATTCTTGAAATGTCAATCGTCTAAAATGAATTGCACTAAATAAAAAAATAAAAGAAGTCGTACACTTAGATGTTTTTATGTAAAACTTTCTCCCTTTGAAAAATAGATAGCCCTAATGTTTTGCGCATGTGCATTTAAAGAAAGTAATTTTACCATTGTGATTGGCTCGTTGTTTACAACTATGCAAATTATCGCATCCTGGACAGATGGAATGTGCTGATTAAAAGAAAAGCGATTTCAAATCAATTAATAAGAAGAAAATGTGTGATAAAATATTGACGGTAGAGTTGCGTAAAAAAATGATCGAAAAACGGAATAGTGGGTGTCTAATGAAGAAAATAGGCAGGGATTTGATTATTTCTAAATCAACACTGTGTAATGTTTTGAAAACTTTCGTCGCAACTGGAAAATACAAACAAGAAACAGTACTAGTCGCCTACCAACAACAACGTCCCGAGAAGATCGAATGTTCCGCCCACTGGTAATAAAGATAAGATCAGAAACAATGGCAAAAACCGCATCCCCATGACAAGACAGCATAGGGCGATCAGTGACTCGTAAAATAGCTACTAAATGTTTGCATAAAATGGGCATAAAATCTTATAAAAGCAAACGTAAGCCGTTGTTAATTCCTGCTCAGAAAAGGAAACATTTTCTGTGGGCTGTGGACCACTTAAAGTAGACATATCAGCAATGGTAAAGTGTTATATGATCGAACAAATCCTTTTTTCCAGTTTTGTAAGGAAATATCGGTTATCTGGTTGTACGCAAGTAAATAAAGCTTTAAATCCAAACAAGAGAACACAAAAGTCAAACAAGAGTGCAAGTTCCGTCATATGCTCAAATTTGGAGGTGTTTTGATCTTTCTGATGTCGGTCAAATGCTGCCATATGACGGGACTATCAATGCTTAATGCTATCGGGACTTTTTGCAGAATCAGTTGTCGCCTTCAATTCAACAACTTGGCCTTCAATTGGGTTATCTCTTTCACCAAGACTCAGCCAAACCGCATACAGCTAGGACAACGAAAGCCTGTCTTCTACAAAATGGTAGCCTGTGCTAGATTGGGTTCCGAAGTATCCGGACATATTTTATATCGAGGATTTGTGGCGATACTTAAAGAAGGAAGTTCGAAAAAGGACACCACAAATCAGCTACAGTGACAATCAACAGTTGAAAAGAATTCTTCTTGAAAAAGGGCAAAAAAATTCAATTTCTGTGCGGCAATGTTTGTTTCAACGATGCCAAAAAAAGTGAGAGATGTTTACGCTGAGAAAGGGGGACCAACCAAGTGGTAAGATTTACTAATTTCGACTCATTTGAAGATGCGCAAAACATTAGGGACATAAAAAACTTCGGAAGAAATGGATTTCATTGGCCACAAAGTTTGTTTCATTTATTATCTTTTGTTAAATATTACTATGTAATAGTGAAATGTATCATTTTTCATTACAAATAATTTACATAAAATATTTTAAATTATTTTTCACATTTATTGTAAAAAAAAAAAAGCATCCATAAACTAGTGCGCTAAAAATTAGGGCCAGAGGTAAGGTACATAAAAACGAATTATGATGCGAAATATAGGAAACTGATAAGAAAACCAAAACTCTTGTAATATCATCTAAAACAAAGACGTGGAGATACTGAAACTGTCATGTCATGGCACAAAAAAGGGGGAAGATTTTTTTAAATTTCTGTTGATAAAAATTTTAATCTTCATGGTCCAGATGGCTGAAAATATTATTAACATGTTTTGAAGCAGGAACCCTTAGAAAGCTTCAGTTGATAAATGACTGGACCTCTTTTATAATGAGCGTGTTGGTGGTTGAGGCGGGGGGGAGAGCTTGCTCAGGAAAGAAATTGAGAATTTCAGTTTAAACGAATAAACTCTCAAATTATTAGATACTATTTTATGGCTGTATTGTGCAGTTTGGATCGCTGTTAGATGGGGTTCCCGGGAATTTGCAACGGAATGATGCTTCCTTCACATGTTTAACTAGGGAACATATCAAAGCTGTTAGTTCTCGATTTCGCAAAAGTAGTATCGTTGGAAAGGTCTTGCTTTGAGGACCATGAAAAACATATTACCTACCCTCCTGTACCCAAAAGATTTCGAGATACACGCCGATTTCTTTCGTAATGGCCATGCATAAAGCAGGAAAAAAGTAAGAAGACTAGAACCTCGTTATACTTGAGCTGGGGTAATCTTTAATTGAATCTAGGGTATCGTTAGTTAGGTAATCATTAGTTTACATCCATGGCAAAAACTTTACAACTATAGCACTTTTGACAAAAGCGGGTTTCTTTTTTATTGTGTATGATGTCACAGAAGAAATTGACGCGTATCCCCTGAGCTGTTGGATTTAGAACTCCTATAATATAGGTTGAATCATCCCCGCCGTTTCTGGGCCCAATGGCCAAAAAACTAAGCAAAAACCAGTTAGCGTTAGCCAATGGAGGTCAGCGACAGATGGCAAGCCCAGCTCTGGCGGTAAACTGATGCTGAACCGGGCCCCAATATGGAGGCTATTTTGGCAACAAGATGGATATGCGCCAGCTCATCTTATAGGAGACTTAGTTGGATTTATACGGGTAATCCCTATACTACTCTTGATTGACAAAGGCAATACTTACCCAACGATACCACTTTTGACAAAATCGGATATCTTTATTTTTATTTATGTATGACGTCACGGAAGAAATCGGCCCATATCTCATAAACGGATGGGTATGGCCGTGCATTCCTATGCTTTTATTGATCCTCGTAGCAAGACCTCTCCACAGATTCCAGTCTTCATGAAATCCAGAACGAAAACTTTAATATGTTCCCTAGTAAGTTTCCTCGGGGTTGATTTAAGAAGAAAACAAAATTATATTTCACTACTAGCTGTTGCAAATGTAAATGGATTTAAAAGCGTTTAGTATAAACGGTGTCTAAAAATTAGTTGGATAATTTCGTAAGTTAAGAACTTCCGAAATTTTAGATGAAATTAACTAGTTGAAAGTCAGATTAGTAGTAATATTACCGAAATTTAATCATAGGCGTTAGGTGTCATAACTGACGCTGTCGCTTAGCGAACGGTAATATTTCTTGTTCGGCACTACGATAATGAAGACGTACATTGGTGCTGAAAAAGCGATATGCCGTCTTTGGTTTCATGGAACTCATTTCGCTGTGCAAGTACGACGTACATTGATGATAATGGTAAACTTGAACTATTTTCCTATCTTGCAACAATATGTATTTTAATTTTTTTTCCTGTCAATTCTATTAAATAAATCAAACCTTGTATAGATCTATCATGCTTAGTCTCTTCTGTGAAACACAGACGAGTTGAGATTATTTTTAAAAAATAGCTAGCCCACTAGTGATTTACAAAAAATATCCTTATTATCAAACAAGTATATTAATACTATTTTTTAAAATTTATTTCTAATAATTTCTCTTTACTTTTTAACTGCATCATTAAATGCACTGGGATATTAATTCTATTTTTATGGTGAGTAAAATATTATATGATACATGCTAAATTCTTTTAATTATTTTAAAGTTTGGCCAATGAAGGTGTATTTTTATCAAAAACTTATTAGAACAACTTTTGTATAAGCAGCGTATTATTTGAAAAAAAATATGTATATGTATATTTGCAATCTTCATCACATTATATTGGTATTTCCTAAAACTACTTCAAATAATAAACTCAATCAGCTGTTAAGATATTGGGTACAGCAGGAAAAACAGTAAGCCATAAATCCATTTCTAAAAGCAGAAGAATAAACATCGGAATCAAAGTTACTTGTTTATGATTTTCTAACATTTTAGTTTCGGTTTTTATGCCTCAAGAAATAGTCTACATGTTTGGTTTTGTTCAAAATTGGAAATTTTCAATTCACACTCCATACTTAAACAATTTCATTCGATTTATAATTATTAATTTTCCATGAAATAGGTAATGCAATCTGGGCTTCCCGGAGCACAGAATATAGGAAAAAAATAACATTTTTGTTAAATTTCGTAAGAAACACTACCTATTAAATTTGCTCCTATGTTAAAGTTTCTGAAATTTTTTTGAAGATCTACGCTGATCATGATCTCTACAACCCAAAACCACCCCAACTTGAAATCCAACAATATATATCACTTTTTTATGGACCCGATATGGGGAGTGTTTTTGTGAAAACAGATAATAAAAAAGAAAAGTGCCCAGCTAAACTGATGGCATTGAGCTCACAGGCTATTCACACTAATTGTATATTATACACTTATTTTAAAGAATAATGCCCCTCAAAAAACTAAGTGAAGGGGAATTAGACCCCCTTTCCCCCCTCCAAATCTAATCAGGGAAGCCCCTTATCATAATAAACCGGTATACCAAATTTTGAGCAAATCGAATAATCCTGCAAAAAGAACATTTATCTAAATTAAGGGGGTGGACTAGCCCCCCTTTATCTTTAACCAATGAATCGCCAAAACGAAACAGGGAAGCTCCTTAACATAATAAACCGGTATACCAAATTTGGAGCAAAGCGAATAATTCTGCATGAAAAACCCGTTTATGTAAATTAAGGGGGGTGGCCTAGCCCCCCTTCCCCCTTTATCTTTAACCAATAAACCCCCAAAACTAATCAAGGAAGTTCCTTAACATAATAAACCGGTATACCAACTTCTTAGCAAATCGAATCATTCTGCATGAAAAACCCAATTATCTGAATTAAGGAGGTGGACTAGCCCCCCTTTTCCCCCTTTATTCTTAACCAATGAACCCCCAAAATTAATCAGGGAAGATCCTTAACATAATAAACCGGTATACCAAATTCGGAGCAATTCGAATCATTCTGCATGAAATACCCATTTATCTGGATTAAAAGGGGTGCACTAGCCCCCTTTCCCCCTTTATTCTTAACTAATGAACCTCCAAAACTAATCAGGGATGTTCCTTAACATAATAAATCGGTATACCAAATTCGGAGCAAATCGAATGATTCTGCATGAAAAACCCAATTTTCTGAATAAAGGGGGGGGGGGACTAACCCCGTTTTTCCCCCTTTATCCTTAACCAATGAACTCCCAAAACTAATCAGGGATGTTCCTTAACATAATAAACCGGTATACCAAATTCGGAGCAAATTAAATGATTCTGCATGAAAAACCCATTTTTCTGAATTAAGGGGGGAACTAACCCCCCTTTTCCCCCTTTATCCTTAACCAATGAACCCCCAAAACTAATCAGGGATGTCCCTTAACATAATAAACCTGTATACCAAATTCGGAGCAAATCGAATGATTCTGCATGAAAAACCCATTTTTCTGAATTAAGGTGGGGTGGACTAACCCCGTTTTTCCCCTTTTATCCTTAACCAATGAACCCCCAAAACTAATCAGGGATGTTCCTTAACATAATAAACCGGTATACCAAATTCGGAGCAAATCGAATGATTCTGCATGAAAAACCCATTTTTCTGAATTAAGGGGGGGGGGGTGGACTAACCCCGTTTTTCCCCCTTTATCCTTAACCAATGAACCCCCAAAACTAATCAGGGATGTTCCTTAACATAATAAACCGGTATACCAAATTCGGAGCAAATCGAATGATTCTGCATGAAAAACCCATTTTTCTGAATTAAGGGGGGCGGTGGACTAACCCCGTTTTCCCCCCTTTATCCTTAACCAATGAACTCCCAAAACTAATCAGGGATGTTCCTTAACATAATAAACCGGTATACCAAATTCGGAGCAAATTAAATGAATCTGCATGAAAAACCCATTTTTCTGAATTAAGGGGGGGGGGGACTAACCCCCCTTTCCCCCCTTTATCCTTAACCAATGAATCCCCAAAACTAATCAGGGATGTTCCTTAACATAATAAACCGGTATACCAAATTCGGAGCAAATCGAATGATTCTGCATGAAAAACCCATTTTTCTGAATTAAGGGGGGGGGGGGGTGGACTAACCCCATTTTTCCTCCTTTATCCTTAACCAATGAACCCCCAAAACTAATCAGGGATGTTCCTTAACATAATAAACCGGTATACCAAATTCGGAGCAAATGGAATGATTCTGCATGAAAAACTCATTTTTCTGAATTAAGGGGTGGGGGGGACTAACCCCGTTTTTCCCCTTTTATCCTTAACCAATGAACCCCCAAAACTAATCAGGGATGTACCTTAACATAATAAACCGGTATACCTAATTCGGAGCAAATCGAATGATTATGCATGAAAAATCCATTTTTCTGAATTAAGGGGGGGGGGTGGACTAACCCCGTTTTTCCCCCTTTATCCTTAACCAATGAACTCCCAAAACTAATCAGGGAAGCGCCTTATCACAATGAACCTAATAAAAAATTTTGAAGCAAATCGGATGTTTCTATCAAGAGTTATCGCGTTACGTACATACGTACGTACGTACATACATACATACATACATACATACATACATACATACATACATACATACAGAACGGGCGGGCACATTAGCTCTCAGGCTTTGATAGCCTGAGAGCTAAAAACCCATAACTGCTCAATTATCATACATATAGAATGAGTTTAAAGTTATTAATACTTCTAGGAAACGTGCTAAAAATTTATATATGACAGATTTTTTAAATAATTAAAAATGGCCTCAAGGGGCGAAAAAATAGAGTTTGAAGAAGAAAAAAATTCATAACTTCCTGAATTCACAAGATATCTATCCGCTTAAATTTATTATAAATCTTCTTAATATTATCTACAAGTTTTATATTGACAAGATTTTGATAGGACCAAGTCTTACAGCAAAAAAATAACAAATATCAAATAAAAATATAAATAAAAATAAATGAAAATAAATAAATTAATTAATTAAAAAGGGGGGGGGGAGGTTGTAGAAAAATAATCACATTAACATGATTCTGATAAAACCAGAAAAATTACAGAAAAATGAAATTGAAAACTCGTCAAACGTGGTCAGATAAAATTGTTAAGCTGGGTTTATCTCTAATTTTGATTTAGTTTTTTTGGTGAGTTAGTCCTTATGTTCGAAATCTACCTATGAGCCGACAAGGATTTTTTTTAATTGAAAATTTTAATATTTTTACAGTTAATATTTTTTTAGATTTCACAGTAGAAATGTCAAAAAACCTTTTTATGGGGAAAATATCAATAATTTATTCAAATAAAACTTTGAAATTTATCAAGAATTCACAAGCACTACCAGACCGCGTTTTCGTATGCATAATATCAATATAATTTATTCAAATAAAGTTTTAAACTTCATTGAGCGATATTTTCGCATTATCCGCATACCAGGAGTTAATAGCCAGAGAAATCGCCAAAGATTTCACTACTTACAGCAGCATTTTTAATTCTGATAATTTCAGTGGTTTAAGCATGGAGTTCGATTACATGTCTGCTAAATTTAAGTTAAATTTACATTATTTTATTATTTTATTTGTTTATCGCTGAAGTTTCAATATCTTTATGAAATATTAGTCAGAAATAAATGCTGAAATTCATGCTTGAAAATTATTTTAAAGACTATAAAAAATCAGTAAATTGAGATACAGTTTTCAAACAAATTTCATTTGAAAGAACATTCTTTTTCAAAAAGGGCAAAAATATTCAATTTCTGTGTGGCAATGTTTGTTTCAACTATGCCAAAAAGAGTGAGAGATATTTATGCTGAGAAAGTGGGACCAACCAAGTGGTAATTTCGTCTCATTTGAAGATGCGCAAAACATTAGGGACATAAGAAACTTCGGAAGAAATGGATTTCATTGGCCACAAAGTTTGTTTCATTTACTATCTTTTGTTAAATATTACTATGTAATAGTGAAATGTATCATTTTTCATTACAAATAATTTACATAAAATATTTTGAATTATTTTTTACTTTTATTGTCAAAAAAAGCATACATAAACTAGTGCGCGAAAAATTAGGGCCACAGGTAAGGTACTTAAAATCGAATTATGATGCGAAATATAGGAAATTGATAAGAAAAACCAAAACTCTTGTAATATCATCTAAAACAAAGACGTGGAGATACTGAAACTGTCATGTCATGGCGCAAAAAAGGGGGAAGATTTTTTTAAATTTCTGTTGATAAGAATTTTAATCTTCATGGTCCAGATGGCTGAAAATATTATTGACATGTTTTCAGGCAGGAACCCTTATAAAGCTTCAGTTGATAAATGACTGGACCTCTTTTATAATGTGCGTGTTGGTGGTTGAGGGGGGAGGGGGCGGAGGAGAGCTTGCTCAGGAAAGAAATTGAGAATTTCAGTTTAAACTAATAAACTCTCAAATTATTAGACACTATTTTATGGCTGTATTGTGCAGTTTGGATCACTGTTAGATGGGGTTCCCGGGAATTTGCAACGGAATGACGCTTCCTTCACATGTCTAACTAGGGAACATATCAAAGCTGTTAGTTCTCGATTTCGCAAAAGTAGTATCGTTGGAAAGGTCTTGCTTTGAGGACCATGAAAAACATATTACCTACCCTCCTGTTTCCAAAAGTTTTCGAGATACAGGCCGATTTCTTTCGTAATGGTCTTGCATAAAGCGGGAAAAAAGTAAGAAGACTAGAACCTCGTTATACTTGTGCTAGGGTAATCTTTAATTGAATCTAGGGTATCGTTAGTTAGGTAATCATTAGTTTACATCCATGGCAAAAACTTTACAACTATAGCACTTTTGACAAAAGCGGGTTTCTTTTTTATTGTGTATGATGTCACAGAAGAAATTGACGCGTATCCCCTGAGCTGTTGGATTTAGAACTCCTATAATATAGGTTGAATCATCCCCGCCCTTTCTGGGCCCAGTGACCAAAAAACTAAGCAAAACCCAGTTAGCGTTAGCCAATGGAGGTCAGCGACAGATGGCAAGCCCAGCTCTGGCGGTAAACTGATGCTGAACCGGGCCCCAATATGGAGGCTATTTTGGTAACAAGATGGATATGCGTCAGCTCTTCTTATAGGAGACTTAGTTGGATTTATACGGGTAATTCCTATACTACTCTTGATTGACATAGGCAAGGCTTACCCATCAATAACACTTTTGACAAAATCGGATATCTTTATTTTTATTTATGTATGACGTCACGGAAGAAATCGGCCCATATCTCATGAACGGATGGGTATGGCCGTGCATTGCTATGCTTTTCTTGATCCTCGTAGCAAGACCTTTCCACATATTCCATTCTTCATGAAATCCAGAACGAAAACTTGAATATGTTCCCTAGTAAGTTTCCGCGGGGTTGATTTAAGAAGAAAACAATTATATTTCACTATGCACTTGTCAAAGTCCTCGGGAATTCTGATTAGGCAGTTTATTCGAATAACAGTAACTTTTCTTACAGGAATGTACTAGGAGTTGCAAATGTAAATGGATTTAAAAGCGTTTAGTATAAACGGTGTCTAAAAATTAGTTGGATAATTTCGTAAGTTAAGAACTTCCGAAATTTTAAATGAAATTAACTAGTTGAAAGTCAGACTAGTAGTAATATTACCGAAATTTATTCATAGACGGCGTTAGGTGTCATAACTGACGCTGTCGCTTAGCGAGCGGTAATCTTTCTTGTTCGGCACTACGATAATGAAGACGTACATTTGTACTGAAAAAGCGATATGCTGTCTTTGGTTTCATGGAACTCATTTCGCTGTGCAAGTACGACGAACATTGATGATAATGGTAAACTTGAACTATTTTTCTATCTTGCAACAATATGTACTTTAATTTTTTTCCCTGTCAATTCTATTCAATAAATCAAACCTTGTATAGATCTATCATGCTTAGTCTCTTCTGTGAAACACAGACGAGTTGAGATTATTTTTTAAAAATAGCTAGCCCACTAGTGATTTACAAAAAATATCCTTATTATCAAACAAGTATATTAATACCTTTTTTTTTAAATTTATTTCTAATAATTTCTCTTTACTTTTTAACTGCATCATTAAATGCACTGGGATATTAATTCTATTTTTATGGTGAGTAAAATATTATATGATACATGCTAAATTCTTTTAATTATTTTTAAGTTTGGCCAATTAAGGTGTATTTTTATCAAAAACTTATTACAACAACTTTTGTATAAGCAGCGTATTATTTGAAACAAAAAATATGTATATGTATATTTGCAATCTACATCACATTATATTGGTATTTCCTAAAACTACGTCAAATATTAAACTCAATCAGATGTTAAGATATTGGGTACAGCAGGAAAAACAGTAAGCCATAAATCCATTTCTAAAAACAGAAGAATAAACATCTGAATCAAAGTTACTTGTTTATGATTTTCTAATATTTTAGTTTCGGGTTTTATGTCTCCAGGAATAGTTTACATATTTGGTTTTGTTCAAAATTGGAAATTTTCAATTCACACCCCATACTGAAACAATTTCATTCGATTTATAATTATTAGTTTACCGTGAAATAGGTAATGCAATCCGGGCTTCCCGGAGCACAGAATATAGGAGAAAAAATAACCTCTTTGTTAAATTTCGCAAGAAACACTACCTATTAAATTTGCTTCTATGTTAAAGTTTCCGAAAGTTTTTTTGCAGATCTACGCTGATCATGATCTCTACAACCCAAAAACACCCAACTTGGAATCCAACAATATATATCTCTTTTTTATGGACCCGATATGGGGAGTGTTTTTGTGAAAACAGATAAAAACCCATAACTGCTCAATTATCATACATGTAGAATGAGTTTAAAGTTATTATTACTACTAGGAAAAGTGCTAAAAATTTATATATGACAGATTTTTTAAATAATTAAAAATGGCCTCAAGGGGCGAAAAAATAGAGTTTGAAGAAGAAAAAAATTCATAACTTCCTGAATTCACAAGATATCTAAGCCGCTTAAATTTATTATAAATCTTCTTAATATTATCTACAAGTTTTATATTGACAAGATTTTGATAGGACCAAGTCTTACAGCAAAAAATAACAAATAACAAATAAAAATATAAATAAAAATAAATGAAAATAAATAAATTAATTAATTAAAGAGGAACAGTTGGTGTTGGACATGTGCTGCAAGAGCAGTTTTATGACATTTTCATATCCTGACTTGTAGTCATTATGGTCGTATGTGGTCATAATAACAACATGAACTCAATTTCCGCTTCTGAGAATATTTAAAAACGTTAGTGTGCGCGTCGAATAAACAAAGTGCATTTAGCATGAAAAAGATCTTAAACCGCGAGACTATGCAGATTCCCCAATTCATGTGATACTTGATTCATTATTGCCAAAAATATTCGCAGGAAATGTGTCATTGTCTGAGAAAGTTCGCACTTGAAAATTTTAGTAATCTATGTAAAATTGTTCTGTTTTCCTGTCGCCCGGCTGCCTTCATTTGTTGTTCATTCTTCGCTTGCGCTTTATGCCTTCATTTTTGGTGTTTCAGATGTTATTTCACTGCATTTTCTGGTTTTACACTGCATAAATCCCCCCCAAAATATATGCTGCTATTTGAGATAGTCAAAATTTTGTCACTGCAATCGAAATCGTGAGAACTCGATTGTTGTTTATCACACGTTCTCGAGCTTATTCTTTGAAATACGTCCAATCGGCCACAAAAAAAAAAAAAAAAAAAAAAAAAAAGGGAACACTCTTATAGGGTAACTCCGGGATAGATGCCGCACCTCTTGTATTTCTTGTAATTATCGTTGGATGGTCGTCAAACGCACAGTATAGGTGCACAGTGAGCTTATTTTAACCAGTGTATAGCGTGAATCCCATTTCGATGTTTACTTGTACGAGTACAATGCTTAATTTGACGTAAGTGCATGATTTCGCTGTCCAAACCTTTAAACACATTATGTTTAAATACTTATCATACTCTAATTACTAAATGCAAGCATGATTTTGAAGTCAAAACTATGGTTACGCCATTCCCCTTAGCGATGGCAGGTAACTGTGATGGCCGACGTCTGCACCATGCAAAATGGGATACATGCTGCACTGCTATTCCGGTATACATGCCGCAGTTTCTTTTTTACAGGATTATTAAGTGTTATTAACTTTTTCTTTTCTTTTTGCAGAGACTAACGATGTTAGGCATGTTATCAAGTTTACTAAAACCAAAGGAGAAAAAGGAGAAAATAAAAAGTAAGAAGGGAAAGAAAGATGCAAGTCAAGATGCTAATAATAAAAAATTGGATTACGCGTAACGCAGACGTTCTTTGCAAACTACTCCAAAAAAGAGGAAGTGCAATTGGCTTCGTTGCATCATGTGTTTAAATGTAGTTATATAAAGACTGTACTTTTTTGACACTTTTTCTGTAGCTTGTAGTCGAAAAAACAGGCACCTTAACCCATTCTGAGCCATAGGTGCATATAAGCACATTCACAAAGAGCTTACAAAATTTGTTTCTGGTACCCGTAAAAAAGAAAAGTAATATTTGCGTTGTTTAATTAGAGCATTTTCATGATTATTTAAGTAAAGGTAACTTCTTGGTACCAACCGAATAAAATTTGTGTAAAAGCCACCGGTCTCGAAAGGGTTAACAAATAAATCATGTAAACACAATTTTACTTTTTTTCTTTTCCCTTTCTAATATAGTCGAACCTCTATTTAACGAAGTCGCTGAATCCCCGAAAAAAGTTCGTTATATGGAAAATTCGTTAAATAGAGATTCCCCTTTTAAAATACTTAAAACATATTTTAAATTCATAAACACTAAACATTTTTACTAAAAGTAATTAATCACATTTTTTTAATAAATTATATCGATTTGTTTTATTTATTTTATCCACCAATATCCATTATCAATTCATTTTTTCTATGTGTCTTTGAAATCTGCAAGGAAAACAAAACATTGTCCGGGAATACACTGTATTTTCTGTTTAAAGTAAATAGTTTTACATTAAAATTAACGAATTTTAATGACATTATCGTATTTATTATTATTATAACAAATAATTTTAACCATACATTAACATATGCGTCCTTATACTTAATTTCTGAAAAACTCTGTTCATTTTGGCTGAGTTTTTTCTTTTAAAAAGTTCTTTCTCTCATAATACGTCTCGCATCTTTGCAATGCACCAAAAACCCCTTCATGCGTATTTTCTCCTAACTATAATTCTCGTCGGATTCTTTCAAATGATTTCAGCATTTCATCATACGAAGTTTTGTTAATTCCTGCATCATGTTCATTTCCATCATCATCATATTCGCGTTCATCGCAATTCATTGCTGTATAGTTTTTATTTTTCACACTGTCGAAAATATCCAATTCGGATAGTGTTTCCGAGGTCTCAATTTCAGAATTAAGTGAAATACAATCATCAACCAGCACATCATGGTTAATTTTTCTTCTTTCTTTCTCATCTGTATCCACATTTTTTTAAGTTACTCTAAGGGATTATTGTCTTCGTCTTCCGTACTTACCGAATTCTCACGGCTGACAAAGAATATACCTGTTAAAACCAGTTCAAGGCCATTGAACATCACAAAATGTGTTTAAACAAAGAATAAGTTTGAAATGTCCAGAAATATTTTGAGAAATGGGGATAAAAAAATTTAGATCACAAGAAAAAGTTCGTTAAATAGAGAATGGACTTCGCTATTTGGAGGTTATTTTACGAAGAAATTCGCAAAATGTTCTTGGTTCCAAGGAAAAGTTCGTAAAATAGAGAAATTCGCAAAATAGACGTTCGTTAAATAGAGGTCCGACTGTACATTGATGTAAAGTTGTTGCTGAAATAACAATTAAATTTCATGTAAAAAAAAAACATAAGTCGATAATTGTAATAGTGAAAGTAGGCAACAATTATTAATTTGAATCTACTAATACGTTTCATTGTACTCATTTAGTTTCATTTTGTTATTACATCGTTAATTATAGTCCAGATACGAATATTTTTTTAAATATTTTTACTTATAACTTCATTCTGTTCTTATTACAAGCGCGGCATAACTACCGCACAAGGCGACGTCTCAGCTTGAATGTACGGGTGACGCGCCGCAGTGTAATTTTTTAGAAAAAAAATTGTTAAAAAATATTAATAATTTGTTTTGAATTTTTTTGTTGCAGTACACTCGTTGTATATTTAACATTAAATAGCACAGCATGATTTTTTTTATTTTATGCTCACCATGGGACTTTATACACAAATTCAAAAAATTGTGCGGCATAAATCCCGGAATTACCCTAATTAAGATCTTAAGTTTAAAATGTCTAATGTTAGATTCATTTTTAATCATTGCAAAACCGAAAAAACTACTTTGAAAGCTGTAATTTTGGATTTGCATATTTGAAGCTTCTAGAAATTGATTACTGTTAAAACATCTATAGGTTACAATTCCTATTTTTTCGATAATTTATTTCGAATATATACAGGGTGTATCTAAACTCTTGCGCAAAACTTTAAGGTGTGATATTACAGACCAAGACAAACAATATTAAATAGGAAATGAAGTGTCCCAAACGTCTTCTGAAGGAGATAGGCGACATTAAAGTTTCGGGTCCAAAATTTCAAATGATTATAAAAAACGGAAAAATTGGTCGATTCGTTTGCGGTTTTCACTAAAACTATTCTGTATGTCAGTATTTTCTAGAAAATAAATTTTAAAGATAAAGTTTTAAAGTGCCGATAGAGGGCGCTTTAGACTTTGGAGTAACGAAGAACTATTTTTTACCGTTATTTTTTGTACCTCATTAAATGCTTTCAAAAGCTTAGACTTTAACTTAAATTTTGAGCTCAAAATCTGAATCGTTGGGAGTGGTTAAGTAGAGCAAACTGAACTTATGAAAACATTTAATGCGATACAAAAGATAAAGATAAAAAATAGTTGTTCGTTACACCAAAATCTAAAGTGCTCTCTGTCGGCATTTTTTAAACGTTATCTATAAAAAAAAATTTCAAGAAAAATACTGACATAAAGAATAATTTTAGTGAAAACCGCAAACGAATCGACCAATTTTTCCGTTTTTTATAATCATTTGAAATTTTGGACCCTAAACTTTAATGGCGCCTATCTCCTTCGGAAGACGTTTTGGGACCCTTAGTTTCTTATTTAATATTGTTTGTCTTGATGTGTACTATCACCCCTTAAAGTTTTGCCCAAGAGTACACCCTGTATATATATATATATATATTTAATTAATCTTAAAAAAAAGGGAATTGTAACGTAATTTTTTTCAAACAGACATCGATTTCTAATAGCTTCAAATATACGAATCCAAAATTACAGCTCATGCCCCTAAATATTTCTTGAGTTATGATTTAATATCTAATCACATCATAATCTGTTTAGCAATGATTACAAATGCATTTAACATAAGGATTTCCAAACTGTAAATGTTCATAATTTTTAAACAACTTGACTGAATGATTTTCCGTTTAGTACTTACGGTATAGATTACGGAAAAAGCCAAATATGATGAAAGATATTATGCGTTCTTATTTAAAATTTCAGAGTTTGGAACAATTGAAGCATGAAACCCTTCAGCTTATTTTTTTAATATAATTTGAAAGAAGACACAATTTACTGTCGAATGACTATTTCCATTTTTTTTCTGTGGCAATTTGGAGAATAAAATGTGTGGGGTGTTTGTTCTCTTTTTTGGGGAAGGCTACTGTAATTTCGTTTCGATTCCGTGAACTCTCAGGCTACTAAGAACTCATGAACACACAACGATATTTTTTAGGTTTCGCTTGTATTACGCAGACAAAAAGAAATGTTATAAGCTATGCAAAATATAAAGCAACATATGTGGCGTTCGGAACTGAAGTGGATTAAGTCCATTTTTCACACTTTCGAGATACATCGAGTTAAAGTTTTTCCTTCATTGTAATTTTTTCATTTGACTATTTTTTTTTTTTTTTTTTTTGGCGTAAAATTGTCATGGAAAGTCTAACTGAAGTATTAATTAGTGTTAACTCTAAAAACTTATAATGATAACAAAAGAAGTAATCTGATACTAAATTAAAAATTGTGGAGTTGATCCACTTCAGTTCTGAGCGCCTCATATATCTGTGAAAAAAAATAAAAATAAAAGTTGAATAAAATAGTTTCTTATAATGGCTTCCTATAATGACTTCTTATAATTTTATCAACAAATATTTAAAAAAAAAGTTTGAATTCATTGACGACTCTTTAAAAAAAGAGTAAAATTGTAGAATAAAACCTTCATATCAATTAACAATCGTTGCGATTTACAGTATTGTTTCGATATCGTTAAACACTCATATTAATTGCTATCTACAATATTATGTGATATTCCTTTAAATTCTGGTCAAAGAAACTCGTATAATGCAGTCAATTAAGAATATTTCAAAAATCTACCAAGTTTAAATACGACGTTCTAATATATTTTGAATGTATTTTGCATTAAACATTATATTTTCAACTTTAATTTTAAAAAAAAGTTGTATATTATTAAATTTTTACAGATTATGAAGAAATATGCCACAGAAAAAAGCATACATTTTAGGGGCCTTTTAAAACCATATACCAAAGCTACGTGCATAGAGTGTGATTCATAAAGATCCAAACAATAGCCTATTTCCTTAAATATTGTCCCTAGACACATACTTCTAGTTTCAAAGTTTCATAAAAAAGGTACAAAATTTGATGACATAAGTTGCAACTTCCTGCAGGGGTCCATTGCAAAACTCACAGAGATATGTCCGTTTAAATAATTTGTCAGGTTTTAAGGGATTAGACTTAAAATTGAAATGCATCTAATTCAAGAAACAGTGTTAATTTAAGGGGTCCGGGAAACATTTTTTTTTTTTTTTTTATTTCTTGAGTTAGAATTTTGATTTTTTTTTTTTTTTTTGTGATGGTTAACCATATAATTTGTAAACAAAACCACATTCTAAAATTTCTCATAAAGTTTGAAAAAATTTTTAAATTATTATTTTTTTAAAGTGGGGTAATTAAAAAATCGGTATAACTCGAAATATTATTTGTCAAACTTCAAAATTTTTTCGTTTAATTAAAGAAAAATATAGTTTAAAATTTGTTTTAACATTTTTTTAAATAATAACTTTAAGAAAATTTTAAATATTTAAAAAAATATGTAACATAGCATTTTTTTTTAAACATTAATTAAAAAAATTAAAATGTTAATTTTTTTAAATAATGTAACTTATTTATAAAAAAATCATATTTTCAGAAGTAAATATTTTTTTTCAAATTTGCAGAAACAGAATTAATGTAAAATAATTGACAATAACATGTGCAAAGTTGGAGTTATTTATCTTTAACGTTTCTTGATTTACAACAATTTACAGACGAGAAATGGTGAAAAAACCCTGTCAGGCAGAAAAACGCATTTAAACTTTTAAAGAAAGATTGTCTGCTAATAGAATGTTTAAATGCCTGTTAAAAGAACATGCCGATTTCGAGTTTTTTCATAATTTTAGCCTTCACAACTTCATATTTTTAATCGGCATGGATCCTTAAAAAAGTCTTTATTCTGCCGACCCGACCCGTTTGAATGTTTGACTTCATTTTGCTGATCCAGCCTGCTGGCCGTGCTTCGGGCCGGGTATGGGTCCTGGACCTATTTCACGACACTCAGGCTGTGTCTGGTCTTCACTGTTATCGGGCCTAGTAGTCCCGGGCCTTACTTTTTTATGAAGGCTCGGGCCGAGCCGTGTCTAGACATTACTCTTCAGGCCGGCTGAAGGATGGGGTCGGGCCGAGCCGAACCTAACGTATTTTTTCCATAACGAGACGGGGCTGTCTTCATTCTTCCTAGTTCTGCACTGTCATAAATTTTCAGTCCCGGTCTCGACCCAGCCCGTCATTGTCTCGGCTTGGCCTGGTCCGTGCAAAAATGAGTAAAATTTGCTTATGATCAGAAATTTTTGCAAAAAATTGATATATTTTAAATCGCCATTATTTTACAATTAAACTTTGAAATTTATTATTTTTAAAGAATAGTAAATTACTAGGCAATGAAATTAAAATACATTAAAACCTATGAAAAAGAACCCGTCTATGACGGAATCCATCTTAAGTCGAAAAATGTGTTGATCCATGCAAAATGAATACAATAATTTGTGAGAAAATAATAGAATATATTTACACCTGCTCAGAAAGGAACTTGCCTATAACGCATTTTTTTTCCTATGTGATTCCGCCTTAATAGATTTTAGTGTATAGCATTTTTTAAAGTCTCCAATATATGGAATACGGACTAACGATATTAATGATAACTGAAACATTTACTTACAAATATTGATTCCTTAAAAAAATGCCACAGTCTAATGGGCATCTTTAAAATTGAAGATTATATTACATGGAAAAAAAGCTAAAATAAATATTTTTTGTCAGAATTCCTCATACGAAACAATGTTTAATTATATCGATGTAAAAATCCATGTTTTGCAGAAATTCAATTGGGCCGGGTCGGTCTCGGGCCGAACGTTTAACTTTTATACCGGGGCGGACCAATAATGTTTTCGTACGGGCCGGCCCGGGAAATTTCGGCCCCTGCAGACATCTAGTTGAGGCCTCAGTGTATTTAGAAAGCACGTTTAACGTAAATTCTAAATGCTGCTATTTTTATGTTTAAAAGGAGAGCCACTGTCTTAAATCGACTTTTAATACTGTATAATTTGCGGATGATCCTTATCTTTCATTCCGAATGCATCGATATCACGTCGCTCAGAGCTTAAGTAGTGTAAGTCACGAATTTCGGATTTTAATATCTCTGCGTGTTTTGCATATATCAAGATGGAATTTTTTGTGTTCAAGCAAAATTTTTCTAATTTGAAATTTGACCCTATAGGGGTCGTATAAAATTTTAGTTTTGTATTTTCCCCAAAATAGACCCCCCTCCCCCCCATGGAGTTGCAACTTATATCATCAAATTTTGCACATTTTTTTTATGAAACTTTGCAATTGGAAGTATGTGTCTGTGAAAGGTCTAGGGGCAATATTTAAGGAAATTGTTTTTTGTTTCGATCTTTATGAATCACACTGTATATACGCTACTATAATATAACAACGCTATTATGCAAATTTTAATAATTTTCAATTTCAAGACGGAAAGGTTTTGTGTTACTTTAAAGGATAATTTTATTTAACCAGTTTATTGAAATACATTTTATATTTTTTATTTCCTCAAATGTTTTCAATAAACTACTTATGGAAATTATTGATAAATTAGTGAACTTACGAGAAATAACCGGTTTAATATAATATATATATATTACATATAACATTGATGTGACATAATCACATTTTTCTACTTATTCATAAAATCATAGTTATTATGACGTTTCTCGCTTGACGCTTTTGTAATATTATGTTGAGATTGGAACTACTTTTCTGTCGATAATAAAATCTTCGAAATAAAAAGCGCTGTAAATTTATCAATTTTATCATCAATACATTCTGTATGAAGTCACTCATCCATGAAAGTTAAAGAAAAGCAACAATTTTGCTCATAAGTCTTCTTAACAAGCATTATTCGACATATATTAGTAGTCGGTATGGGCAATATCTAGAACAAAGCAAAGTTTTAATGTTAATATATTGACGTAAAATGTTGTACATTTGTAATTTCTGGAATATGTTATATGGAAAAAAGTGTTATATGAAAAGTTGTGAATCATTTTTATAAGAATTAAGTCACTCATTCATGAAAGTTAACCCGGGAGAAATCGCTGCATGAGATTTTCACTCACCGTCGTACTTTTTTTAAGACTCTTATTTTAACCATTTTTAATTTTAATTAAAATTTAAAAATGTTATTTCAATTATTTTACCTATTTGTGAGTAAAAGTACTAAGCCAAGGGAAAAAAAAATGATATTAAGCGAATGTAAAGTAAAAGAAAAGCAATTGGACACCGTGAGAGAAATTCTCACTAGCGAGTTCTCCCGGGTTAAACAAAAACAACTATTTTGCTCATAAGTCTTCTTAACAAACATTATTCTGCATAGATTAGTAGTCGATAGTCGATATGGGCAATATCTAGAACACGGCAAACATTTAATGCTAATATATTGACGTAAAAATTGTTGGTATTATTCTTGCCAACATTGCACCAATATCTACAAGAAATATTTCGCCATTTCATTGTCAATATTTAAGCTGTAAAAACCAATATTTGTAACACATTGGTGCGGTTTAATATAAGGCGAATATTTCAGTAATTATGGTACTTCATTAGAAACATTTCCAATGTAAAACCAATATTTAACAAATATTGGTATTACATCATAGAAGACTGATAATTTATTAAACTTTTCATTTTTTTATTCACTAATCTCGTCTTTTTCCGCCTAATATTTATTACTTTTAAGTGACTCGTATTTTTTTGTACGTACTCTTAAGTATGCTCTATGAATGCTCTAAGTATGCTCTATTGGAGCAGTATTGGGCCCCAATGTGATCAATAAAACGAATATTGGTTTACTACTAGAGAAAATACAAAAGTACATCCCTTAGAAAAGCGCATATATACGTTTGAATTCATTGGGATATTAAGATAAAAAGACAAAGACGTTGCTGTAAGCATTGAAGTAATTAGAAGAATGTTTAATTATATCGGATGCAATTAAGCGTTTTCAGCAAAATATATGTAATACATAATATCTAATGTAAAAATAGTTGGAGGTTCAATGCCTAAAAACTGTTAACAATATATTCATAATTTTTAAAGAAAGACTGAAAATTTACTAAACTTTTTATTTTTTTATCCATTACTCTCGTCTTTTTTCCGCCTAATATTTATTACTTTTAAGTGACTCGTATTTTTTTGTACGTACTCTTAAATAGTTATGCTCAAGCGATAACAAATTTGACAAATTTCTCGGAATACGAACAATTTTATAAAGCGATTTTAAAACTGTATATTTACTAAAACAAAACTAAATTTTAAACTAATATATTTCCCGTATCACATTGTTTAAATTAAGAGCTGAAAAAATGGCAAATGGAAAAATTGCTTAATTTAGTTAAATTTCTATTTCTTTATTTTATTTTCTAGGCAATTTATCCGAAACAATAAATTTAGTTAACGAAAAAAAAAATCTTTATTAAATTGTATAGGAATACTCATTATTTCATCTAATCCATTTTTTACAATTTTTGACGCACAAATGAAAATCAATGCGCAATTTCAAATTATAATAAAAGAGAATCATTTTAGCTGGTGCCGTTCCAAACTAATTTCATCCCGAACTCATTCGACCAGAGACTCCCTCCACAAAATTGATCGTGTCATCCGAATCACAGGTCTTCGTGTGTCGTCTATTTTCCCGAGTCAGTATTTATTTTCTTCTTTCACGAAAATGTAAATTGAAGGATTGTACCTTAATATCTGCATATGACAGTAAATGTTGTATTAATCTATGGTTCGTAATTCAATATATAGATGTTCTGAAAAATCATCAATTTTAAATTATTTTTCTAAACATTGGTTTCTAATAGCATATTATGTACTAATAGTATAGATAAAACATTTTGTAAACAAACACACAAATTATGTACACACGCAATGAATTTCTAGGAACAGCTTACACCAGGGTACTTTGTAAATTGTATGCATACACAGGGTGAGTCTAAATTGTTTTTACAAAATAAGAGGGGTGATAGTATACATCCGGACGAGCAATAATTACCATAGAACATGGGGTCGCAAACAACTAATTTAGTCACAAATACAGGGTGTTTTACTCAAACTGAAGTCAGCTTGTTGGTAATAATTTTGCTAAAAATCAAAACATTACAATAAAAATGTAACGATATGTACCTTGTTTGGTATGAAATGTGATAATACCAAGAAAAGTTCTGGAAAAACAAGGTGCTCACGCAATCGATGATACCGTATGAACTGATAATCACAGTCCAAAATGTACAGCGTTAAATGCATGTGGCTGGCGCGTATAATGGAAACTTCTACCACATTTTTTTGGTGTTATCATATTTACAACAAAGGTGAGCATATCTATTAAAAGTTTCATTATAATATACTTCAGTTTTCTGAAAGTTATTACCGCCAACGAAAGTTGGATTATGATAGAACACATAAGGATAGTATTTTTGATTTAATGGGAGGTTTGCGACCCTATGTTTCATAGTAATTATTGCTCGTCTGGATGGGCACTATCACCCCTCTTATTTTGTAAAAACAATTTAGACTTACCCTGCATAATATTTGATATAGATGTTCTTTCTTTATTTTGTATAAATTTAGCAACAATGAATTTTTGTCTATTGTTGCAAAAGACACATTCAGTCGTTCTAAAAATCTACATTTTATGTATACTTACATGTAAATGCGTTTCAATTTTTATCTGCGTTTAAATGACTTCGAGATTAATGACTTCGATTCTTTAAAAAATTAGCAAACAGATTTATTATCTTTTAAAAATGTCTCTTAAAGAAATTGTTTGAAAATATAATTTTATATAATAATGCTAAAATATAAGTTCATAATTTTCTAAATGAAACAATAAAATTAGATTAGCTGATAACTACAAAAAAGGTAAAACTAAAGACAAAATAAAGTGATCAATGTAAAAAAATTACAAAATTTTGTGTAATAAAATATAATATTACAAAATGTTACATTTTCATTCTATCTCTTATCTAAGTATAAATATACAGCAATATTTTTATATTGTTCAATCTGCCAAAATTTATATAATGGATTTCTAATTAAATACGGTAGTTTATCCCTAAATATTTAAGCGTAGTCGTATAACATTCTTTCACCAGGATAGTTACAAGGCATATAACGCTCAAAAGAATCAACATCTATTTTTCACGTGTTTGACTTTCCTCCTTTTACTTTTTTTTGTAAAACTTAAACTTTATTAAAGCTAAGTTAATTTTTAAGTTCACTTCCCATTTATTTCTTAAAGTTTTAATAAATGTTGAGAAAAGAACGCTAAGAAAAGTGGCTCAAATAATGTAAGACAATTTCAGAATTATTTCTTTGCAAAAGTCTTCAAATCTCTTCATTATGATATTATTTAACCCAAAACAAGCATTTAGTTAAAACTTTTCTTATATTTGTTTTTGCCTATTCAAATTTTACGCAAAGTAAAAATCAACTACAACTATGCGCTGAGAATATTCCTTATTTTTTTCAAATGAAAAACGATAAAGCATATTATATATATAGCTTAGCTTAAAAAAATAAATTATTTCTGCTAAAAACAAAATGTATCTTTTGCAATAAAGAAAAGGCATAAATGCCGGACAAAAAAAGAAAAAAAATAACTATAACCAAAACCCCAAAGTAGAAATGTGCAAGTAGATTAAACATCATAGAGCCTTTAGAAACATAATATAGACGTTTTTAATGACCTTATCGAATATGTCATCCGTCTTCTGAGACTGATAACATTAAATCTTCTTTACCAATACGCTTACCATTTGTTTTCCGTTTTTTATGCACATTACCTGCTTAAGGTTTTATTCTTTGTCTCACTTGTAGGGTTTATAACACTAAAGTAGCGTTTTTAAACAATAAGTGGACATAGCAGATTATACTTACTTCAAAGAGTAAGATATATTGCATGACATTTCACGTACAGTTTTACTTACATAAATAAAAAGAAACCCTAAGAATGTTTTACTGCTTTCTTTTTAAAGTATGATTCTACTACATTTATTTATCTTGGCCAAAAAATGAAAAGTTAGGGGTTTATATGGGAGAAAATAATCGTTAATATAAGATAACATTAAAAATTATCTTACAAGTTATTTTTGCTATAAGATAATATTTAAAATTACTTTTCAAATAATTTCTAATAAGAATTTATTCCCAAAAACGGACAGTTCTTGCTTGGGTATTCGCTAGTAAATACAAGAATCATTCCCTACTGTGGCATTACGTTTGTGATTCAAAAGTTCCTCTTACCTCGATATAAAATGGACGAACAATGATTCTTTATTATACATGGTACACTACAGAAAATAAAGCTTATTTATCGACCTTTCGAGCTAAATTACTGCGCATTGAAACCAGCTAAGGCTAAAAAAAAAAAAAAAAATACACGGCTGTTGTCATACAAATTCTGTGCATGAGGATATTTTTTAATTTATATTTTTCTACAAAAATTCTTATGAAAATTAAGCTTTTATTTTTTTTTAAACATACAGTGTCGACATTACAATGATCTGCATTGGTCGTATAGTTAGTATTGATATTGTTACTGGAGGGCTGCAAGTCACCGATTTCAAAACTCTTTTTCTGAATTACTATCCTGCGTATATTATACATACGTGTACGTAAAATCCGAGATGTGGGAAATCACATTTGGATGAAAAACAGATGGTTGTTAGGTAGGAGAAAATTGCAGTGAGAGGAGATCCTCCTATCCCCTGTTGGTAAAGATCAAGAATGAGGAATTATCTTTCCTTCCTAATTACTATGTCTTCGATTGCCTATAAACATTTACTGGTTAGGCGTCCGGCCATATGTTCATGTTAGAATAGTTTGAAATTAAACTCTATTTATAAATATTTAAATTTTTAAGTTACATAATAAAATTTATTGTAGTAAGGACAAGATGTTTAACCAAACGATCCCCGGGAAAATCTTGAAAATCCGTGCAATTATTTTCGTCATTCTTCTCGAATTTTATAAATACATGTTTGCAAGCATAGGACGATATACAGATTTACAAGTACAGAGTTTATAAGAACAAAAAATACAAAATTTTATAAAATGTATCAACTGACTTACATAGTGCATTTCCTTTGTTAGAAGGAAAAGGGAAAAACGCAGGATGCTTCGCAAACGGATATCTAAAATGAGGAATTTCTTCTAAGATTATGCGTGCAATTTCCACTGAAGAGTTTTGTTGCATCATATAAATAATTTTCAAGTTCACAATTAATATGTTCTCTCTGTGTCTATTAACCCTTTAAGTTTATCGACAAAATAAATTTTGTTTTGCTTTGCTCATTTTGTTTTGCTAAGGTAATTTTTACGTTTATTTTCTAGATCGGATGATCTGCATCTTCAGGTTTTCATTACAAAGCTGTTACTTAGAAGCCAAAGAAATGCTTAAAGAGTTGTGAAGGACATAAATCAATATGTTTGCAAGTACATACATATGACAAGTACCATGAAAATGACAATAACTATGTCTGTTTCTTAATAAGTTAACTTCTTTTATTAAACATATGTTTTCCCAGCAATTAATTCAATTCCTGTTTTTGTAATACAAAGCGTGTAATAAAGAATACAGATTTAGGACGTCATAAGAATAAAAAGTATTCGTTGGGTAATATACATTTAAACAGTTCAAGATTCTTAATGAATATTTTAAAATATCTGAATTATTATATTCTCAAGTATTGGCAACACCTTTCAAAATTCAGAAGACTCGAAATTATATGTAAAGGATATTCATTCAAATTATGAAAGCAAAATAGTGTTGTATTTATTATTAAAAACGTTTTTCTTTTCACGTACATTAAATAAAAATTCTTTTTATGATAAAATATGTAGTAATACGGCTAGCATGAGAACGTGATGATGTATTTTAAAGATAGATATAAACTAAATGTAAACATAAATATAAATATAAAAATCTGCAGAGCTATATTAAATAAAATCAATGGGCTTTTGGAATATCGTATGATCTTTTTTTAAAATGCGATGTTACTTTCCTAGTATGTCTTATAAGACTTAGTAAAAATTTCCTAGTAAGTAACATTCCTTATAGATGCCATTGGTTTGATAAATATTAATATAGAATTAAAAGAACGCTCTATAATATTTTATTGCCAAAATATTATTGAGAAAAGCAGAAAGGCAATATAAATTCAATAGGGCCTATAATTTTGCCCTCTTTAAATCTATATAAACAAAATAATATATTTTTAAATAAGAATTGTCTCCATAACATTCCACATATAAATGAAAACAAACATTAAAATTTTTAATTTACCACAATTGAATTAATTTAAGAATTGACACCAGAAAACAAATATAGAATACTAATTAGCTGTAACCTTTAAAGACACGTACGGTTTGTACTAACATAAAGACACGGGCGCGCACTGTATTGCGCCACCGTCTTTTAAAGCCTAAATAACAATTTCTAATGATATCTTCGTTTAGTCCAATGGCCCAGTAGTAGTGAAAAAGAAATAAACAATTACTCTGGCTTAATCAACTGACTCTGGAATTCACAATTGCTTTTTCGCTGAATGGCGCACTCATTTCCCCGTCCCTGTCTTTAAAGTTTAAGGAAATTTCTTCCTTATTCCCTACAAATATCGGCCCCACCAGTGACCGAGAGGTTCTGCTCTCGAAGCTGGTAGACGGGAGGTGCTGGGTTCGATCCCAATCGCGCCCGCCGGCCTAATCGTTCGGAGTTTTAGTCGTTTTCTTCGAATCTTGGTTTTCCAAGCGTTAATACGGGTTAGGTTCCCCTAGAAAGACCCCCACGGAGGACACTCTCCCCATTAGGGCCTATATCTCTCGTGTTGATAATTGGCCGTCATAAACACAACTAACCAACCCTACAAATATCTCCTGGGTTAGCGTATTTAAAATTGAGTTCGATTTGAGTGCGGTCTCAGGAGAAAGCTCGTTATTTTAAGGTTAAGATTTAATACAAAGAACAGTAGGGGAGACCTGGGCTAGTTGGCTACAGAGGTAAGTAGGCGCAGACCTTAAAAATTGGCTGTTTGTGAATAGATTGCGCAACCAGTCACAGAGTACCTTTCTTCTTGCTTTTTACAATCCTCATTGTAGTTTTGCAGCGTTACCTACGTGCGGTGGATATTTATTACGATTTTTCTGTTTTTTGCACTCATAAGTAATTTTTTGTTGCTTCATTCTTTTTCTAATTTCTAATACTTATCTTAATAATTGCGATTTAACTTGTGTAGTTTTTCTTAGTGTATGATTAACTGTACCTACCCTATATGTGATTTACTTGGATTATTTATGCTTAGATGGTTACGGTTCCCTTTTGTGAAGAAGTTTATTATGCGGCTAGCAGGCGCTTTGAACACGGGGCAAGTTGGCTCGGTGTCTGGTGTGTGCTGGTAGCTTGAAAAACATCAAACACCGAGAAAAGTGGTTGCAATGCTATATTTTGTGCACACGAGGAAACCCAAAAGGAGAAAATCGATTTTTTATTTGTGACAACTGTAACACTGATGATGATATCGAGTAGTATAGAAGTTACTCAATGTTAATATTTTATTCATTATTTTTTTGTCTGTATAATTTAGAATTTACATTGTACGGCGATAACGCCTTTGTTTAAACTTACTGGTAATAATGAAATTGATTTCTTTTAACTGCGTGTCTTATTTGAGTTCCATTTAAATTTTTATAAAGCGCGTGCCAACTTACCCCATAGGTATAGGCAACTTGCCCCGCGACGGGGCAGGTTGGCGCACAATTTTCCTTTTACTTTAGGCTTCCGCTTAACATAAACTATAAAAGCTAGAAACTCAAAACTCCGGGTATTTATTGCCCAATGCCTGTTCTTTAAAGACCAGACCTTTTTTACCAGACTGGTTAATATTTTCTTCTTTAAATAACACCTCCTCCATTCTGTGTACTAATAAAACCATGAATTGCACTATAAGCTTAATCACCCCAAACAGTGTTTTTATTACGGTGACTTTTGAACAGACTTCACTGACTCTTGGCTCAGTCTACTCAGCCCCTTCGAGTAATATTGATTCTGACATGTTGGATCAATTATTTTGAAGATTGCTCGTCACTTATTGTTGGTGGTGATTTCAATGTTTCTCTGATGACATTTGGTTATACCAGAGAAGACGATAGATCGGAAACATTTCAGGATTACTTGATGATGGGTAATCTCAGGATTCTGAATGATCCTAATGCTCCTCACACTTTTGTTCGTGGTGAATGTAAAGGCCGCCCGGATCTCACCTTGGCTGGTACGGACGTGGTGCAATACCTGAATTCTTGGCAAGTTGACGATCAGAATTTTTCTTTCTCGGACCATAGGTACATAAAGTTTGATATGAAATTGGTACCGTTAAATGTTACAAATCTGAGGTATAAAACTAAAAATAAGTCTATGAGGAAGTTCAACAAGTATTTTGGAAGAATGAACGACAGATTGCAGAGCACTCTTGAAAGAGTACAGGGAGTAGATGGATTGGAAGATTGGCTGACCAACTTCGATGACTTTTTGCATTACGTTTTAGATAACTGTTTTAGAAAGGGTTCACTTAATCATAAGCCAACGGCTACATGGTACACAGATGCTCTTCGCATAGAGAGAAATAAAGTTAAAGCATTGTATAAAAGGTATCATAAAAATTTGTCTAATATAGCATATAGGGATAGTTATATCTCTGCTCGTCGATCATATAAACGTCATCTTCGTCAGGCAAAACGCGCTGGGTGGATCAGCTTTTGTCAACGTACGGACAACGCTTACGGTAATCTGTACAAATATCTCTCAGGCAGGAAGACTTCACCGTCAGACATGGTTTTCACGACTCTAGAGAATTCTTCGGCATTTGCGAGTTACGATGAAGTGGCTTCCCAACTTATGAACGAGCACTTTGGCATCACGAATACTCCAGCACAGATTCATAATTTTGTTAGTGATGAGGATTTTCTGGATCACCCTGATTATAAGCCTTTTACCCGACGTGAATTACGCTTTGCTCTACAGTGTCAGAACAACAATAAAGCTCCGGGAGCTGATGACGTTGATGCTTTGGTAGTAAAAAATATGTGCACAAAATATAGATCTCTTATGTTAATGTTATTTAATACTTGTCTGAGGTTTGGCCATTTCCCGGCGAATTGGAAGAAAGGCGTTATTATTTTTTTCAGGAAGAGAAACCGTCCACCGAATCTTCCGAAGTCATATAGGCCTATTACTCTTCTGCCCATTTTGGGTAAAGTTTTCGAGCGTCTTTTGAAGATGCGAGTTCTAACTATGTTAGAATCTCTGAATTTTCTTGATAACAATCAACATGGATTTCGTGAGACTAGGTCAACGCTCACAGCTATAAGTTCTCTCAAGACTTTGGTTGCAGAAAAGCTTACGAAATTCAAGTACTGTTCTGCCATTTCATTTGATATTGCGGGGGCCTTCGATGTCCTGGACTGGTTGGTTGCTTCTCGGATTATTGATGACCTACCGATTTACAGCTATATAAAGTATACTTTTAAGAGTTACATTTCTAATCGGCAAATCGGTTTTCGTTTTCTGAGAGGCATCCGATGGTTCAGGATATTTGTGGGCTGCCCGCAAGGATCATGCCTCGGCCCTTTGATTTGGACGATAGTGGCTGACGAGATTTTGAAGAACGCACGTAAGGTGCATATGGATTTGATTTCATATGCAGATGACTCTGTTGTTGTTGATGGTGCAGATACAAGACAGTCGCTCGAAGACAAAATGAATAATCATGTGGAAAATTTTAATAATATTTGTAATAATTTGAATCTCACCATTAATTCATCAAAGACTGTTGCTATGATGTTTGGCACAAAAACGTTGAAGAAAAGAAGACCAATCTTTAAAATTTTACATAACAGCATTCCTGTTAAAGATACAATGTTATACTTAGGTTTTACTTTGGATAACCTGTTTAATTGGCTCCCTCATTTGGAAGTTGTCAGATCTAAAGTAACAGATTTTTCCTGTAACATCAAGAAGTCGAGGATTCGTGATCGGGGTACTCCTCTTCAATATCTTAAATTGTGGTATCAAACAGTTCTTCTGAAACAAATAAGTTATGGCCATGAGATTTGGCTGGGGGACTTGAAGTATCACGGTATTAAGCGTTTATCCTCTTGTCAGCGAGTGGCTTTGTTCTCATTTATTCATGGCTATCGGACAACTTCTACAGATGCGCTTTGTGTATTAGCTGGTGTTCCTCCAATTTTTCTTCAGCTTTCGATCTCAGCCTTAAAATACAATGTGCTGCGTGGCGGAACGTCTATTGAATTGAGTGGCTGTCGCATGGATTCGGATAAACTAGTAAGAAGGATACCAACTTTTGATTATCCGTATTTTTATTCTCCTCATAATGTTAATTTTATTCGTCCAATGATGAAATATAATACATTTGCTGGTCACCCAGTTCTGTTTACTGACGGATCGAAGATGGATCAAGGGGTTGCTGCAGCTTATGTTGTGTTCAGGGGCCATGACTCTATATTTGAAAAAAGGATAAAACTTAAGAATTATAATTCGATCTATCAGGCAGAGCTGGTTGCAATTGCTGATGCAATAGATTGGTGCAGGTCATCACAGTTTTCAGTTTTCTATTTGTTTACGGATAGTTTTTCATCGTATTGCTCTCTCCAGCGTCTTTTCCCTAACGATGATCTTTTAATGAGAATTTACGATAATCTGAGATTAATGAGTGATAAAATTATTAACATAGGATGGGTTAAGGCCCATATTGGCACTTATGGAAATGAAAGAGCGGATTTCCTTGCTAAATCAGTGATTCTTAACGATGAGTATGATATTGAAGAAAACATTCCTATGCCGATCTGCATGTTAAAATCCGGTCTGTCTAAAAAACTTATTTGTGATTGGCAAACTGATTGGAATAATAGTAAAAAAGGTCGTTTTACATATGACTTATTAAGTAAAGTTAATTTGGATTATGTATGTTATTATCAGATATGTGTTTATTTTTACACAGAGCATGGTGCCTTTCCGGCATATCTTAAAAAAATGGGAAAAGCAGAGAGTGATAAGTGCAGGTGTGGTACTAGGGGCGATGTTCGTCATTTTTTATTTGACTCATGCCAAGTGTCTGCTGAGAAATTTGATTTTATTAGGAACCGTCCAGTGGCATGGAATATCAGAAGAGTTCTTGCTTGTCGTGGGAACTATAATAAGTTACGAAATATCTATAACACGTTAAATAAGAATTTTTCATTTATTAAATATGTGTTTTGAATGTCTACTTCTTGTGGTTTTTACTGCAAGCTGGTGAAAGTAAAGCTGTGCCCTTATTGTGACATTGAAATACTTGGTCTGCTGGTCGGAACTATCTTTTTATCTTCGGTGCTAACAGTGATTGGCATGTTGTGCGGCTACACATGATGGTCTTTTAAAAACTTTTTAATAACATTATTATGTCTGTTTACGAACATTTCGGACTACTTTCTACAGACTTTGTGTTTCAGAGTGTATGTGGTGTCCTTCTTAGGAACTATGATACGAACAATTATTTTGTAGGACTTTGGCGATGGACTCGTTTATTTTAGTCTAATGCAATTTGTATATTTGCAGGTCAATTTAATTTATAATTTAGTTCAATATGTGATTCCAGTTTTGTGTAAGTTTTCAAGTCAGTGACTTGGGCATCTGTGACATTTTTGTTTTGGTTCTGTTGGTGTTTAACGAGAGGTGTTCTCGTTCTTTGCTTAAATTTTATTTTGGTTTACAAATTATGTAACCTTACATATGTAGATTTTATTTCTAGTGCGGGTCTCACTACTGAACGTTAGTCTATGTTTAATTATTTGCCGTCTGGTTTTTCTGGGCCTGTTTTCTTAGCGGTGGTTTTTCTTGGTGGTGCATAGGGTTTTCCGCCGGAGCAATAGAACCTATGCCAAATTTGGTGGGTGCTCCGGTTGGGTGATTCTGCCTGTTCTTTAAAAGTACAGTTAAAGTTTCATAAAAAACTTAAATGAAAAATTAATAAAAATCAATAACTAAAAACTGCTCCTACTAGCCCCGGTCTCCCCTACGTTCAATACAAAATATTATTAATGATAGACAAACATTAATCAATTAAATGCTCCGTCAAATTATTCAGGTCGATATTACATTTATCCATTGTTTTATGAAAATAGTAATTTTTCCACTGAATATATAATTCATAAATTATAGTGATAGCCAGAGATACTAAAATTTACTAATTCTCCTTAACTAGAATTTTATTCGAATAAAATTAAAAGCATGTTCTCATTTGTACCAAAAAAATCTTATCTTACATAACTGACAAAATTATTTAAAAATCATTCAACTGTTATTGAAAATCACCATTCTTCTTATTAAAAGAACTTATAGAGGGTCTCATCTCCGGTAGTGAAGATTTTTTTTTAAAACCATAAATGTTAGCATGTATAGGAAAATCGGAAATTTTGTATTTTGAATTTTTCGTTTTGAAAATTTGCATTTAACAATCGATTTTTGTTAAAGTTTTTGTATGTTAAAATTGATACCCTTTGCTAAAATTAGCTTCGAAATTCACATTTCATACTTAAAAATTATAAAGTTGCATTAAAATCAATTAATTGTATTTTAGATACTTAATACGAAAAGAAATATAAATAACATATAAAACAATAACTTTAAAAAAAAACTTTAAAAATGTTTTTATATTAGGAACTAAAATTTTCCCTATACTTCAAATATGTCAAGTTTAAATAAACTACTGAAAATTTAAATTTTATTCATAAACAGTTACGAAAGTGAAAAAAAACAATTCCTAACAGCATTTTTTGCGACTATCTGAGGATTAATAATATAAAATGTTTTCTTTTTGGATTGTGCATTTTTGACATGTTTTGTTTTAAATATATCTTTCTACCCTAGTCAATAAATATATATTAATATTTTTACCAGTTGTTTTACCAGTATATATAACCAGTTGTTTGTTCTTTATAGGGAAATGACTGAAATTATTGTAAAATTAAAATGAAAAAATATACGAAAATGTAAGCTGTAATTAAAAAGCATAATTTTCTCATAATATTAACAAGTGAGGCCGAACACTACATACAGGCTGTTTTTCCGACATCTTTATTCAAAGCTGATTTATAATTTTTTTAAAAATAAATATATAAAATTTTCAGTCTAAAAAACTTTTAAAATTGTGTAAAAATTCGCTACAAAAACCGCTTAGATTAATATATATATATATATATTATTAAAAAAACACACATATATATATATATATATATATTCTTATAACTTCCTACAGAAATATGTAAAAGAAACAAACAACAAGTTTCATACCTTTGCAACCAAAACTGATCGAATTACGAAACTTTGAATTTTATGAATTTTGCAAATTCATAAACTTCAAAGTTCTTCATTTATTTATTTTGTATTTTATTTCTTGCACCTGTTCTTTTTGTAAAATATTTTAAATTATTCTTTTGGCGTTTTGTAACCACTGAATAACCACGTTCCGTATAGACCTTTAGAAAACATATGAAAATTGAAATTATGTATATCGATACAATTCTATTTAGATTGCATTTAATTTATGATATGAAGTGTTTGGGTGTTCTAGAATATATTTTAACCATTATTAACGTATTTGAATTGCTGTTATATACATGTTTTCAATTTGAACAAACAAAACAATAGAAAACATGGTGCGGGTTGGGTCCCGTCAAAAGACGATAAGCAGGATTGCTTTGGCGATAATACAAATGTATAATACTCTCGCTAAATCTCAAAGTATTTATATATCGAACAGTGCATTGCAAATGTGTTTATGCATTACCACAGAAGGAAGTCAAGTTGATTTGTAACACATTCATATAATAAAATATCTTTTGAAAAAAAAAATACCCTGCCGGTTCAACTAACAGGCACAGGTGGATTTCGAAGTCAAGTACTAATTTCACCAACAAAAACTAAATGAAGATTATAGATAAACTCAGTTTAACAATTTTATCTGGCCGCTTAATGACGAGATTTTAATTTTATTTTTCTATAAGAGCTGGTTTTATCAGAATCATATTAATACGATAATTTTTTCTTCAACCACTATATATTCTTAATTTGTATTTACTGTAAGATTTGGTCCTATCAAAACCTTGTCAATATAAAAGTTGTAGATAATATCAAGGAGATTTATAATAAATTTAATTGGATTTCATATCTTGAGAATTGACGAAGTTATGAAATTTCCCCCCCTAAAATCCTATTTTTTCGCCTTTGAGCCCATTTTTAATTTTATCAAAAATCTGTCATACATAAATTTTGGCCATTTTTCTAGAAGTAATAATAACTTTAAGCTGATTTGATATGTATCATAATTAAAAAGTTATGTGTTTTTTTCTGTTTTCACAAAACCCCTCCCTATTTCCACTTCCTTGGACTGATTTTCCCATTTGCAATTCCAGCCGATATCTTAGCCATCTCAATGTTTTTGGTGAGTTTGAAGATGACCCGTGCATAATTGCGACTTTTATCGTACGGACCATATATATATATATATATATGAACTTTTTAGGTGGGGGTTGCTTGGGGTTCCTGGGGTCATATAATGAAATGTTATGAAGGAAATTTTTAAAAGTCGCTCGCATCATGGTAGCAACTGCAATAGGTAGTATTTCTTATTAAATCTACCTAAAATCTGTTTGAAATAAATCACATGACTGATTTTAAACTTTTACTAACGTTTTTAACACAATATATTTTTCTATGTTCTTTGGCAATTTTGTCATGTAATAGAATAAAATAAATGTAATAATGTAATAGAATAAAAGAAATGTAAATTAAAATAGCATTTGCGGATAGTTATTCCACTCTAAATTGATAATTTAATTTTGGATAATTGGATATTTGGATAATTTAATTTATGGAAGTAAAAGCTTAATCCTTAACGAGTAACTTTGTTAGTTTTAACTGAAAAAGTAAAAAAAAAATAAAAAAAATTTGCTTTATTTTGTATGATATCTACCCGATATATATAAAATCCTAATGAAACGAATTTATGAAACAATTTTATGAAACGACTGATTAAATGACTGATTATGTTTCATGGCTATTTCTCCTAAAATATTGAATATTATTCAATGAAATTAACAGTAAAAATCTGTATTGATCCGCAGATCTTAAAACTGGTATTAGAATTTCAAAATTTTAATTAGTTTTCGAAATATTAATTTTTTTCTAATCTGAATTTAATTATTCTAAAACGGAAACCACATTACTCCATTTTTGTGAAAAAGGGAGAAAACGCATAAATATAGGGATTATTAGACTTCTTCTTTTTCGCCATTTTCAAATTAAAATTGAAATTACCTTTTATTTCAATCGGTAGTGAAGACAATATTGCTCTTAAATTATGTTTTTCTAAAAAATGTGAAAAAATAATTCATTAAATATTAATAATAATATTATTATTAAATAAATGATAATTTCTTATTTAATTTAATTAAATTTTCATCATTTCAAGAGATATTTTTTGCCTATTTTAGAAAGATTATTATTTCAAATTGTTGCCAATCGTAGAAAATGTGCAAAGAATAATTTTCCTTACGATTAAAAGTTTATTTACACGTGACTATTTAAAACAGAAAAAGGCCTTGCGGCCAGTGCCGGGAGGAAGAGGTAGCTTTCATATTCCTTATTTTAAAAAAGCCAACATATATTATTCAAACACACGAAGCTCAATTTAGTGGAAACCGAATATAGGAGATTCAATACTAATTTTTATCAACACTAAATCATTATGAATGAGAATTTCGCGAAATTAGTCACCTTTATCCAAGCTGCTTTTATTTAAAGTAACTTATATTTGGCTGCTAAATTCGGCGATTTCTTAAAGTGCCTGCTATTTTAAGACAACATGGTGGATGAGGCTAACCAGTGAACTTGGTCGAGACCTTAGTAATTGCTGTGCACATGCTCACTCACATCGGAATCGATTGATATATACGAGTGCTGTCGCAGGCAAGAAATCAGATTTTTCAAAATGTCACCCACATTAGATATTGAAATTGGTATATCTGAGCCATTTTTTAAGATAAAGACAAACAAAAAATGCTCCTGAATCTTTATATCAAGGTCAAATACTTAACAAAGAAACCTTTTTCAATTTCTAATTTTTTTGCACCTCACTTTAAATATCATTTTCTTTTAATTTAATAGCCGCCATTTTGAAACAAGATGGCTGATGAAGCTGGCCAGCGAGCTTGGTCGAGATATTGATGTATACTATCCACATGCCTTCTTACATCGAAATAGGCGAATACGTGTGTTATCGCGTGACAAATACAAGATCGTTTCAAAATGTTAGCCACGCTAGAAATTCAAAGTGCTATAATTCAACCATTTTTTAAGATATAAACAAAAGAACAAATTTTCAGAAACAAAAACTGCTCCGGAATCTTTGTATCAAGGCCAAACACATAAAAAAAATCTTTTTCATTTTCCAATTTTTTAATACCTCATTTTAAATTTTAAATTTAATTTTTTTATATAGCCCTTTTGAAACAAGATGGCGAATGAAGCTGGCCAACGAACTCGGTCGAGACATTGGTATGTAATATGTACAGACCAAGTTACATCCAAATCGGTTCATAAATATGCCTGTTATCGCGTGACAAAAATCAGATCGTTTCAAAATATCAACCACAATAGAAATTCAAAATGCTATAACTCAGCCATTTTTTTAGATATAGACAAAACAAAAACTGTTCCGGAATCTTTGTATTAAGGTCAAACACATACGAAAAAAATCTTTTTCATTTTCCAATTTTTTGGTATCTCATTTCAAATTTAAATTTTTCTTAAAAATTTAAATGGCCGCCATTTTTAAACAAGAGGGCGGATGAAGCTGGCCAACGAACACGGTCGAGACATTGGTATGTACTATGTATAAACTAAGTTACATCGAAATCGGTTCATAAATACGCCTTTTATCGCGTGACAAAATTCAAGACGTTTCAAAATGTCAGCCACGCTTGAAATTCAAAATGCTATAACTCAGCCATTTTTTAAGATATAGACGAAACAAAAACTGCTCCGGAATCTTTGTATAAAGGTCAAATACATAAGAAAAAAATATTTTTCCATTTTCAATTCTTTGGTACCACATTTCAAATTTTAAATTTTTTAAAATTTTTTAAATGGCCGTTATTTTGAAACAAAATGGCGGATGAAGCTGGCCAACGAACTCGGTCGAGACATTGGTATGTACTATGTACACATCGAATTACATCTAAATCGGTTTATAAATACGAGAGTTACAGTGGGACAAATGTCAGATATATATATATATATATATATATTACCATTAATTAAACATAACCTACCACCGTCAATTATTATGAATTAAAGCTGTAAGTATTAAAAAAAAATATATATATATATATAAGAATTATTATGGAAGAAAAAAGAAAAAAGTGGACACCGACAAAAATTGAAAAGCTTATACATTGAATTACGTTATCAAGGGCACAGAATTCAATGATATAAGCAAAATGGTGGTTTTCTGTGGGATAAATAAGCTAAAGCTAAAATTAATTTTCCCCTGTGCCCGAACAACCACTAAAATCAAGTGAATTGATTAAAAATGAAAGCAGAATAGAAACAAATAATATGAAATGGAAGAATCAATAAAACGTATTTAAATATTTATAGGATATAAAATATAAACAATAAACACCATACCGATTAATATTTCAGTATTTTACAAAAATCCATGTGCACATGTCTACCAGTATATCAAAAAGATTAAGGTGAATAAAACAGTTAAGAAATCACAGTAAATGATACCAAAGGATGCAGTTAATACATTTTGAAATAAAATTTGAAATACCTTGTAAAACAAATTTAATCTAATATAAAATAAATAGATAATAATTACATTATTTAAAATGCACTATTAAATTAATAGTTTAAATAATGTAATTATTATCTATTTATTTTATATTAGATTAAATTTGTTTTACAAGGTATTTCAAATTTTATTTCAAAATGTATTAACTGCATCCTTTGGTATCATTTACTGTGATTTCTTAACTGTTTTATTCACCTTAATCTTTTTGATATACTGGTAGACATGTGCACATGGATTTTTGTAAAATACTGAAATATTAATCGGTATGGTGTTTATTATTTATATTTTATATCCTATAAATATTTAAATACGTTTTATTGATTCTTCCATTTCATATTATTTGTTTCTATTCTGCTTTCATTTTTAATCAATTCACTTGATTTTAGTGGTTGTTCGGGCACAGGGGAAAATTAATTTTAGCTTTAGCTTATTTTTCCCACAGAAAACAACCATTTTGCTTATATCATTGAATTCTGTGCCCTTGATAACGTAATTCAATGTATAAGCTTTTCAATTTTTGTCGGTGTCCACTTTTTTCTTTTTTCTTCCATAATAATTCTTATAATATATATATATATTTTTTTAATACTTACAGCTTTAATTCATAATAATTGACGGTGGTAGGTTATGTTTAATTAATGGTAATATATTAGCATTCAAATTACTATGATGCATTTGCGCAAGTAATTATGAATGTATGCTTTTTACGATATTTTAAATATCTTTTCATTTTGAATGCCAACAATTCATTTTGATGTATTTTTTCCTTAGGTATCTTATATATATATATATATATATATATATATATATATATATATATATATGTCAATTTTGAACGGAGGCTGGTTTCGGGGTCTGGGGGTCATGATTGATGAAAATAAACCAAAATTTTTTGAAATCGCTTTCCTCCGAACGGCTGCAATAGGTAGCTTTTTGTAATGAAAGCTACCTAAAACTTCAGAATTAAATAATTACATGTTAAAAGCGGGAAAATATTGAAAACTACGTAATAAAAATTGTATTTACGATAACTATTGAAAGAGAAAGAAAACTTTAAAATAATAAATTCATTGATAGGCATTAAAAGTAGTAAATGCGGGAAATTACGCAATATTTAAAATGGTCAAGTAATAATTCGGCCAAACAGTTAAAATTAAAAAATATATTTACGAAATTTTTATTTCATATTTCGAGATGCGTTTTTTAACGTTTGTCGTCAATATTAAGGCAGCACAAATAATAATACTTCCTTTCTAACAACAAAACTATTTTCACATGAATATTGAAAAAAAAAAAAAAAAAGAAGCAGTATAACAAATTACAACGACCATTTGGAAAATGATTGTTTCGAAGACTAAAATTTAAGACAAAAAAAAAAAAAAAAAAAAAAAAAAAAAAAAAAAAAAAACGCACGGAGTTGATCATACATTACGTACGCCATGAATTAAACATTAATAGTGTTATTACACGTAAAAATTGCAAGCGACAAAAATCGCTGCGACTCGTCAGATTTCTTAAAACTTACGTATTGTCCACCTGAAACTTACGTATTATCCAAGTATTTCATTGGCTGTTAGGGAAAAGGCTTTTCTATCGTCAGATTTCCAAGAAATCTGACGATCAATTTTAAATGAAATTTCATTCTTAAACTTCTAAACATCCCACAATATTACTTTTTACACCGTCGTATAGAGAAAAAAATGTACTTTTAAATGCAATTTGTTTGAAAGCTATATGCCAATTTGTTTCTGAGTTATTAATTTTTTTGTAGTTTTTATTACTTTTTTGTCATAGTGGCAACAGAAGTATCCATATCTGTTGAAAGTAAAGGGAAATACAGATTACTGTATAGACACCAGAAAACGAGTAAAATGCGGATTAAACCAAAAAAAGCTTCAGATATGCTTTTGATTTCCTATCCTGACGAGGACAATAACCATTTTTCCAAATGGTTAAAAAAGAAAAAAAACTTTAAAATGATAAATTCATTAATATTCGTCAAAAGCAGCAAATGGGAGTAATTAATGCCTATTTAAAATGGATAAATGGTAATATTGACGAATAGTTAAAAAATAAAAATATATCTATGCTAGACTTCAATTCCAAAGATATTGTTTTTTTTTAGTGTGTGTTCCCATAACAACAAGATGGATTAAATTTCTATAAAAATAATAACGAATTTTTACAAGTTCATGGAGGCTACACACTTTTAAATGAAATAATGTATGTACCGGTGAATCTTAAAAGAGAAAAATACTTAAAAATAAATAAATTATTGCATGATAAATGCATTTAATAGTGGAAATGACGTCATATGTTTAAATGATATATTTAACATGATTTTCATTCCGGAGAATTTTAACGTGACTTCATATCGTATAAAAGAAATGCGGCTAGCAAATTTATTTGCATATTACATCACTTGAAGCAGCATAAATACAGGTAAATGTATTCGAAAAGTACTTTAAATTAAAATTCTATAAATACATATTAGAAAAATTTGGATTTTCTCATTAATTAATATAAACAATATGCAATGTAAAAAAACCACAAAAAATCTGAATGATGGTGTAGGGTAAAGTGCCCATATTTCGTCCCCTCAGTCACTTTTCGGCCCTAAATGTTGTAATTTTCAGGGAAAACCTAACAAATTTGGATTTTTTATAAACTAAACTACCCACGAACATAGAAACATAGGCAAATATCGTACAATTTTTTTTTAACAATGCGAAAAATTGTTTTTTCAAAAGTATCTAAAAAATGCAAAAGAGAAAAAAGGGTCCCAATTTCATTCCCCCCCCCCCCTCAAAAAAAATCTAATACGCCGAGGCTTAACTTATAACTAAATCAAAATTTATTTCTAAATGATTAAGTAATTTAATTTACATTAAAGTAAGGCACAAAGAAATGTACTAATTATCAGTGGAAGAATAACATAACAAAACATTAGCCATCCAAACATGATAGTCCAAGAGCCGGCAACACAAAAACCTATGTTATCAAGAACAAGACAAAAAAACCTTTATCTTATGGGAGAGTAGAAGTAGGGGAATCTAATGATCCATGTCTGCCGGAACTGAAGTGGTGCATAAGCCAAAAATTAATACCAACAGTGGTTGACTCGTAGGTTTATCATTGTGTTTTCCTGCTCTCAGTCCTCCATGTTTTCATATCTTTGTTTGTAGACAAACACAGTGATAAACCTACGAGTCAACCACTTATGGTATTAATTTTTGGCTTATGCACCAATTCACTTCCGGCAGACATGGATCATTAGATTCCCCTACTTCTACTCTTCCATAAAATAAAGGTTTTTTTCTTGTGCTTGATAACATAGGTTTTTGTGCTGTCGGCTCTTGGACTATGAGGAAAAAAATTGAAAAAATTATCATGAAAAAGCATTCCTAATTTCGACCCCGGGACGAAAATAAGAACTGCAAGAGGGACGAAATTGGGACGACGCTACTTCCCAATATGGCGGAGCTTCAGTTCCCGTAAGATGAACTGAGCGTCCTAAAAGTCTCTGTATGCTACTGTCAGCATCTTACCTACGTAAAATACATGCAATTAATAAGAAATAAATACTTACAGTACAGCCAATAACGTTCTACACACGACGTAATAAGAACTCAGGTCTTCTAAAAATAGGAAATTCGGCGTCTTTAATTTATGTATGCGTCTTGGCGAACGAAAATTTTAATACTGACCCCTATTACCTCCCGTCCCCTGTGCCTTGCGTCATAAGTGGCGCCACTTTCGCAGAAGCGGAGAGGTTAAGGGAGACGAAATTAGGAAAGGGGACCAAATATGGGCACTTTACCCTATCAAAATAGACAAAAGAATTCATGAATAAGCTATACCTGTTCCTTAAAATATTCAAAACATTATATAAGCGAAAACACAATGATTTTCAATACCGTGGTTCTTGAATGCTATTCCCAAGCAGACGGAGATTTTTAACCTCGAATTTAAAGGTAGAATATTGTCCATAGCGTCTTTATAAAAGTCAGATAGTGACATTTTTAATGTACTATTTTATACAAGCTGATTTTCAAATGTACAATTGATCTTACTTATAAACCCCACAGTCATCAGTTGTTACGACAATGATGGATGAGTCCATTGTAACAGAAAAATGTCCCATTCAAACGGAGAAGCATGGCAACCCGTTTACAGAAGAAAACCGCCGCTATGGTGATAATATCATCCAATCTTTCGTAACCTGGTAATATTTTTTTAACAGCGCACATTACCATATTTTCAGAGGCTGCGAAGTCTGAACGGGGGTTGTCGGGCGCAGCTAGCAGGGGGCTGAGCCCCTTAGTAGCGTCTAAAAAGATTTTTATTAAATGCTTTTCGTGATATTTACGGACTCTGTATAAAAAGTTTTATTTAGTAATTTTTATAGAAATGCGTTTTTTGACCGAAATTTTCTCAAAATGAATATTTTGAAACTTCTTTTGGTCATCTTTAAGTATCTCTGATTAAAATTCAGGTTTTAAATGTTAGACAAAGCTCCTTTATACGGTGTATAGGTAATTAGTTACGCACAGAAGACTCCTTATAATAATCTACAATGAAATAATCTGCTATATTCATTACTTTTTTTTTAGTCTGATGATTTATTAGTTGCATCCATTGCAATTCAAGTATATGTTTTAGAAAACAGAAAAATCCGTTTAACAAATGTAGAGATGTTTATCATTAAGATTATCTGTAACACAGAATGGGCGACTACTTCCGAATGTTTAAACTAAAAAGTAAACGAAGAACATGCCATAACTGCCTTTTGAAATATGTGGTTGTCTTTAAAAAGTAAAATTTTGCAAACTTTAAAACTAAAAAAAAAAAAAAAAAAAATGCTTTATTTAATCCCTTTCTCATAGAAAGTTTTTCTCTTTTATTTACGAAAAAAACCTGCAGAAAAAACATAGTTTAGTCAATTTTACTTTAACTAGTTATTTTTTAGGTATATCACTTAAATTTTAGTATTTTCAACTATCAGAATTCGTTACAAATCTGTAAAATGAAGTTGTTTGTAAAGTATGGACTTAAAACCATATGAAAAGAATTTATAAAAGGTAATAGAGGAAGCTATATCGTTTTTAAAATACTTAAGTAAATAAGTAAATACTTAAATAAATAAAATACTTAAATAAGTAAATAAGTAAATAAACGTAATAATGCTAAAAACAGCTATAGCACAACGATATTCGTTTTCCATAACAACGAAAGCTCAGAGTCAACAAGAATTCAAACACGAAATATTTAATTTATTATTTAGGCACAATTGCGATGCACTCATTATATACACATGTATGGGTATGAAATATTTTAAAATTCAAAATTAATGCGAGGAAAAGTATTTTATAAAAGCACTTAACACAAAAATATAAACAAAAGACAACTTTGTTAGAAAGACTTGGAATATAAAATATTTTAGCAAAATAACAAATATGAAAATATTTAAATAAACCATTAACAAACCCGCAGTGGCGCGTCCAGAATTCGGCTCTAGGTTTCTTTTAGAGTTTTTGAAAATGGGAGGGGGGTCGCCAGTTAATTTAATCGTTGATTAATTGAACCAGTATATTTAATGAAGGAAATCGTGATTATTTTTTTCTCGGATGTTAGAATCAGCAGCTACGTTGATTATGATTCATTTAAACAGTGTCTACAGTTTTATAGTTACAAAACATAACATGTCCCAATGAAATAACACAAAACTATGTTAGATTTATAACAAGTGTTTAAAAAATGATGAGGCACAGTACAGCAAGCAATTTTCGTATAGGAATCCAGGTTCGCAGTCCAATTGTTCAGTCAATAATACGGAAAGTTTCAATTCAATACAATCTCGAATTCGTGATCCTAACTTTAATAATAATGAATACTGAAAAAAGATGAAAAGTTACTGATTATTTAGGAAAAAGAAGATCTTCAGACAAATTTTCTGACCAATTAAGGAAGGCAATACATGGCGAATCAGATCAAATATGGAGATTGAACAGTTATACAACGAAAACGACATAATAAATGCGATTAAAATAACAGGAATGCAATTTTTGGGCCACTTAATCAGAATGAGGGATGACAGAAGTAGAAAGAAGATATATAATGGAAAATTAATGGGGAAAAGGAGTGTTGGTGGACCCAGGAAGATATGGTTAAAAGAGGTACAGCACAAAACCAAACTGCCAGGGATTGGAAGGTCTAGCGAGTCATATTAAGTAAGGTCAAAATCCTTCACGGATTGTAGAACCATTGTTTATGTATGTATCTTGCTTTGTGTTAAATGTATCAATATCAAGAGAACTGGTGGAAGTGATCATCATCTGCGTTCAAACAGCGCGGAATTAGGCACTCAATATTTTGCAATGTAGTTGAGATTAAAGATATAATCACTGACTGAATTACTGTGCACTTCCAGCAGTTTACGTTACATTGAATTTCGCACAAAGCAATGTAAATCTGTTGAAAATTTCGTTAAACTATCTTCGTTACTGTTATACTTCTGAATAAATATGCGGGTTCAACTCAAAATTTATTGGATTGCAACATGGTTTCCTATACAAATATTGCTACTTGTAGTTTGCTTTACCACCTGTTAAAAGTTTTTACTTTTTTTGAAATGCCCTGTATATGTGACAGTTTTTTACGAAAAAAAGTATGTGTGCATTGTAGATGTTATGTATTTTTTCTTTTTTTATGATTTTAGGAAATGCTTAGATATAAGGCAGACATCAGGATAAAACATTTCCTTTCTCTTTCTACAAGATTTATTTCGTTTTTAATATCGAACGAGAAAATTTTGAAAACAAAAAAAATCTAAAAGTATGATTCATCTAGAAGAACAGTTTATAAAAATTTTGTAAACTTTTATAAATTTCCTCTCAGTATTAGCGCTGGGATATTTTATGACTGCATAATGCTATTTTTATAAATGGTGTGCAATTTATCAAGTATGTCATGCGATTCTGCTTTTATTTATTTTTTCCCGGTATGCACTTTACAGTTGCTTGGAATAAATTTTAAATTTTAGAACTTTAAATTACATACCTTCCAGCCTACTACGGTGGTGATAAACTTTAAAAGATCATTCATTAATTGAAGAGCTCTGATGATAAATGTCGTGTGTGATAAATTATTTTTTTTTAATTTTAGTTGATTAAAGTGGTATATATATATCTATATATATACGAGTATATATAGATGCGTATACACATTTGTCGTTGAAAATTTGTATTGGCTTATAATGGTTATATATAGAGGAGAAGGTCCAAATGCCGGCTACTATGTGTTCTGAAAACTGAGGGCAGTGCAGCCTAGCGGCGTTAGGTAGAGTTTGTAACTTTAATTAAGATAAGAAAGTTACGAGAAGTACGTAGCTGAAGCCTGTCTCATTTACAAACAGTAAATACAAAAGAGTCGAAACGACGTAATCTGGTACATCAAACGTTTTTCTGATATATGTTTCTCATTTTTTAAAACTATACTGATCGTATATTGGCTTGAATTGATCATTAAGTTATTTTCTAGGCATATTTAGCTCTCAATTGCCGCGCGCACGTTATTGGTATTTTATTATATGAATGAGTAATACCCGTTTTAACATAAACATAGCAGTGGTCCAAATACCGGCTACCTACAGTGGTCTAAATACCGGCTAGTCGGTGTTTGGACCTCTCTCGGTTTCTCTGCTTGAAGGGGAGGAAAATCAATTAATTTAAATAGTTCCATAATTAATAAATTAATCTAAATGGTTTAGAAATAGTTTCCAGTCCCATTTCGCAACAAGAAAAAGCAACCATGGCCGTAATTATTCATGAGCGACACTAGTTACGGATCACTTCCCAAAAAAGCGCTGTTGGATACTCCAAAATTGCCTGTAATAAATGTGAAGAGAAAGAAGAAAAATGACGGAGGAAACCAGTCGAAAGGGGCAGAAATTGGACTTTAAAAAAGTGAAAAAGGAAAATATCCAACAGAGGAAGATGTTGCAATTTGTGTATTCTGCATGGGTGCTTTCTCTGCGGACAAGAAGGCGGGTAGGGGATTCTGGGTTCAATGTTACGAATGCGATATGCGGGCTGATAGCGAATCTACCGACGGAGACAGTGGTATTTGTGATATTTTCAGAAAAAATAATTCTCATTTCAATGAGATAGCTTTTTTCTCCCACGTTAAAAAACAAAACTAGAAACATAATGGAAAGAAGACTGTGCGAGATAGTCATTAAGAATTTTATAAATTTGACAAAAATGCTTATTTATTAAAAAGTACGTTTTTTTCTGTGCATAAGAGATGTTAGTAATCAATAAAATTTATTAAAATGATATTCTTATAGCTTAATAATTATCATTAGCTCTATTTGTGTGATCTTTTGGAAAAAAACTTAAAAATTTGAAGACTCTTAGAATTTTGCTTTTTATAAGCCGAAAACACTTTTTAAACTGATTTTTTCTCTAAACAGGTGTAAAACGTGTCTAGGTACCCTACTGTCACTTTTTATTTTATTAATTTTAAAAGTTGTATGATTTAGATTAAAAACAAAAGTGGTAGCCGGTATTTGGACCTTCTCCTCTATATATATATATATATATGGGGCATTCTCACGATCTTTTGTCTTTCAAGAATAAAAATCTGATGAAATTAAGCTTGCTAAAATAACATTTTAAACTTATAGACGAATGCATTAATGATTCAAAATAAAGAAAAAATGGTCAGCGGCGAAATTTTTTTTTATTTAACTGAGGCTTAAGTTAAACTTGCGTGTTTAATTTTCCTTACCATTTTACTACTATAACTTTTTATTTTCTTCTAAATTTTTACTTATAATGAATTTGCATTTTCAGTACAAAATTTTGGTATAACATTGTCTTAAAGAGTTGTTAATAAAGGGATGGTAAAGAAAAAAAAAGGACGGTATAGGAAAAAAGGGGCGGTAAGAGAAAAAAAGGAAGGTAATGATGGGACGGTAAGGAAAATTACTACCTATTTTTAGGCAAATCATGGTAAGACTAAGTGATAGTCACAATGTCCATTGATTTTTAGAAACAGTTATTTACATTGGATTAAATTGGAAAAAAATTAATGTACCTCTAAAAGTGCAGGAATAAACCTTGGGGACGGTAAGACTACCAATAAAAACACGATGCTTGAAATTGATATTTAAATGCTAATTTAAATTCTGCAGTAAATTTCCTGTCAAAATTTTTAACCATTCCTTCTCTAGCATACAGCATGATAAAAAGGTTGAAAAAAATTCTGTGGCTGCATCTGTAGTGATTTTCTGTATAATTTTAGTGAGAAGGACGGTAAGGAATCTAAAACCCGGGGATAGAGTTTAAAAAATTAATAACAACCGTAAAAATGTGTGCAGGTTAATGTTTTGCTACATATTTATATAAAGCAATAGTCCCAGTTTTGGAAAAAAATTACATTTTTATTGAAACAATTTTATGCAGACAGTTCCAAACTTAAAAATCAGCATCAGGGACACGGGACGATATACACTGTAAACTGAAATGTCTTAAATTCAGACATTTAAGTGTCTGAAACGGAGTGTTCAATTTTCAGACGTTTTAAAGTGTCTTAATTTTTAAGATACTTGTATGCGTCTGAATTTCAGACACTTCAAATGTCTGAATTGCATCCATGTTTGACCACTTTGACAAACATTTTTTCACCTTTTTTTTTTCTTCTGTAAGCATTATACACTGCAAAATATATATATATATCGCTAAAAATATGGAAATTGTAGCCACTCGAGACTCCGGTATAATTTACATATATTAATAGAAATTTTCTGATCTAAGTTCCAAAAAAAAAAAAAAAAAATCCGTTTAGTTTGTGCATATTTCTGTATTTAAAAATTTCCATTTAAAAAGATAAAATATATTTTTCAAGGACTAACCACCATATTTCAACAACCACCTTCCCGAAGGATCACGGTACTTGTATTCAATTCTACTGTAAACTTTTAATACTTACCCGAGGTGGGATTCGATCTGAGGTCCTGTTGTATAGGAGTTCAGTGCCTTATCCATTCGACCACGCTTTCATCGGCCGATCGTTGAAATAAAGTATTTATAAAGCACAAGTCAATGTTTTTAAGGGGACCGGGTAAGTCCTATCTCCGCCATGTTAAATTCACCAACTTTATGTACTTTTTTCTCAGAAATTGTGAAAGACAGAGGTCTAGATTTTTTAGAGTAGTTAAAATAACACGATTTACGTATTTTAACTGACTATTTTCTTTCTAAATGAAACTCAAAATTAATTATTAATTATTTATTGAAAGTCATTTTTAAATTATCACTTTTGGTAAGATTTCACTGCCAAAAATAAATAATTCTCAACAAATCATTAATACCCTGTGTTAAAATATACAATTTATCATAATATAAATATTAAATAGAAATCTGAGTTTTTAATTTTAATAGATATTGAAAAAAAAAGGAACATAAACATGAAAAATCTAAGTTTTAAGAAAAAGTCAGATTTAAAAGGCCATTAAGCTGTGAAGTATTTTTAGAAAAAATTATTAATTTGAATACTTATTTCTTTTATATATAAATATGTGTGACACAACGTTGGAAAGATAAAAGTTTGAACTATTTAATGATATAAAAAAGTAAAAATCGATTTTTTAGTTGAATTTTGCTTTACCTGTCCTCTTAAGTAGCAGTAAGTTTTTTTTTTTCCAATTTAGTACAATTGTAAATATATTTCACACAGTGTTGTAGTCGTAAAAAAATTAGAGGGTATACGCTAGAGGCAGAGGGTATAGGCTAAAGTCATGTATAGAGTTTTCGTTGCAGTTTTATTTGAGAAACAGGGTATACGGAGTATTTTTTAAAAATCCAGAAGGAATACGGCGTATACCCTCCACATCCCTGTTACACATTTTCTTTCTAGAAATTTATTTGAATATGTGGTATTTTAAGTTCAGTTTTTTCTTTTCTACCAGAGGAATTGTTAGAGTGCAAATGAGGACCTTCCCCCCCCCCCCCCCCGCCAGAAGCCAAGGGATGCACGCCATAAAATAAAGGTTTTAAGTAAATTGGGTTATAAGTTGAACATCAGTAGTAATGTACTGATTTAAAATATGAAACTGCAGCTTATTTAATAGTGGTCTTTGAACTGTTATTAAAAGGAAAGTGGACTACAATTTTTTTTAAATTTAAATAGAGATTATAGAGGTTACGAATTAAGTAGTTTACAGGGTTTAATTAGTTGACTTCTAGAATGCAGTACATAATTAGAAAATCCTTTTCGTTTTACCAGCAAACGAATAAAATTGTTTCCAGATAAACTACTTTGACACCAATAGATGGCGGCACTATTCATCTTAAAATTGAATGTTTAATTTCTAATCCAAAGAAAGATTCTTCTGGCATGAAATATTTAATGTTTTGGAAATGTATAAATTTTTATTCATTTTTGTTTGTGGTCGAAATGATGAATAAATTACCTATCGAATTATAAGCTATCCTCTTTAAACAGGTTTTTATAACGGTAAGTTATTATGCAATCAAACTTAAGACAGAATCGTATGGGACTGGGCAAAATTTCACTTTCAGCATGGTTATACCGTATTTTTTTAAATGGACTACAGAACATTATTTGCTAAATGAAACTCAATAAACAGTAAATAAAACTGAAGTAAACCTCTGTATAACGGAAACTTGGCTAAAATGAAAAATTTCATGGTTTCTGCGAAATCACGCATTCTAAGGTTAGAACAAGCTTTTATTGAAACTTCCGTACTTAAATTTGACATTTTCTACACAGCAGCTCGCCTCTTGGATACGAAACTGGTTTGAATATAAATAAATAAATCATGTCTAATTAATATACGTGGTTTTTGAAAGTGGGGAATGAATTATATGGGTTTATCCTTGAAAAGTTACATATTATCTTTTAAATGGAACTTTTTAAATACAGAAATATGCAAAAAAATGGAAATTTTTCTGGAATTTACGGGGAAAAAAATTACATTAAAATACGTAAATGGCTGAATAGCCAGTACAACTTCCATATTTTAACGGATATTTTTTACAACGTATAAAGCTTTAAAAAAAAAAAAAAGACAGTTGCCTATTGCCGAACATGCAGGTTGACCAAAGATGGATGCGATTCAGACGTTTGAAACGTCTTAAATTCAGATGCATACACGTGTCTTAAAAATTAAGACACTTTAAAATGTCTGAAAATTGAACACTCCATTTTCAGACACTTAAGTGTCTGAATTTCAGACATTTCAGTTTACAGTGTTTATACCATGATCATAGTAAGACACTTAAGTGTCTTAATTTCAGACTTCTATGGTGTCTGAAACTTCATATTCAGACACTTAAGTGTCTGAATTACTTTTTCAGTCACATATGTGTCTGAATTTTAGACGCCTTTATTTGCAGTGTAGAAATTTCCTGGTATATTTGGACCCCCCAACATCGTCCAAAACTTATTTATCTCGTTAATATTGTTATACAGTGATGAAATGGGATGTTCTCCAGTATATGAAAAAAAAAAAAAAAAACATAAGAATATGTACTAAAATAAAAATTATTATTCGGGGACTTGAAAGTCAAAAGATTGTGAGAATACCCCCATATATACATATTTATATAAAATCCTAAACCAATACAAATTATCATCAACAAATGTGAATAGATAAATTATAAAGGAATTTATTTAAATTAAAAACGATGTATAAACCATTATTAAATTCTTTGAACTAGATCCTTATAACAAGAGCAACATGAATTTGAAAATATAGTAAACATTGGGAAAATGGAAATATTTGCGGAACCAAAGCAGAATCATCAGGTCAGGTTACCTTGATTACCACATATAACGTGTATGGTTTCATGTTTGCATTAGCCATAACAAGCTGAAGAATGAAAAATAAGTGCTACCGCACACAAAAATCCAGAAAAAAGCAGAAATAAAAATAATTAAATTAAAATACAAAGGATTAAAATAGATTAAAAAAATAAGCATATCCCCAATTGAAGGTCCATCCATGTCATAAATGAAACAGCATAAAAGGTACAAGGAATAATTTCCACATGTTGCCATAAATATCTAAGTAAAAATCCATGAGTATAAATCATGAAGCAAAAATATATAGTGTAAGCATGTTGAAATAGTAAATTTTCATTATTTTCACTAATGGAACATAAAATATGCTGCCCTCTACCGTTGAATAACACAATTAATGACTTCCAAAGTATTTACTAATGGATCATATTTAGTACTGGCCTCTAACTTTAAATAATACATGTAAAGTTTACTACACAAGAATGTATTTTTAGAAAAAATCATGTTGGGGCAATGAAAACTAATTAATAAACATTAATAACTAATAACGAATTAAGCTTAAATAATTAATTGTATTAAGTTAATATAATAGAAGAATTAAAATTATGTATATATATTCATATTAATACATAAAATTAAATAAATAAGTGAAATTATGAGATGGATGATTCATTAAATAATGATTTATTATAAATAAATGTACAAAATTATAGTAGAATAATATATTTAAATAGTAGAATAATATATTTAAGAGTGCATAATCACTTAAATAAATAAAATAATATAAATTATGTAGCTTATTAAATCTAAATTAATTTAAAAGGTTAAAAATAATAAATAACAATTAAAGTGCTCTCAAACTTGCATAAAATTTAAAATATATAATTATGGGGTAGAATAAAGAATAAAAATTTATAATCAATGCACTTATGCTATTATGATAGAGCTTACTATGTGTGAGATATTAATATGATATTGTCCGCATTGGGCTACAAAATTGAAATTTACGTAATTTATTAAAGAAAATTAAAAATAAATAAAAATAAATAAATAAAACTATTTATGTAGACATTGAAATTCGCTGAATCGACAACCATTATAAAATATGTATTATTGCAACCTAATTATTATACATATGCCATCTCTTCTTTTTTTCTTGGGACTTTACAACTGATTTTCTCAAATTGATAATTATGTCACTTACAACCTTTATCATTTGAGCCCTTCAATTGACGCCATCTGATAAGTTTTTTTGTTACTCATGCTCTTCTTCTTCTCTCGCCATGCTTTCAATTCTTTTATTTGAGAAAGCGACTTGGACCATGGGCGTTCGCAGGAATTTTCTTAGAAGAGGGGAATAATAGACTGTACCTACCTTCGGCCGCGAAAAAAAGGAAAAAATCTTTCAATAACCCTTTTAAAAACGGGGTGATGGCTTTCGCCCCTCTCCCATGAAACAGTTGGGGAAGGATCTACTTATATATATATATTTTTTTACTTAACCCATTTACCGCCAAAATTATAAGGTTGAGGTTTTCAACTTTTTAGCGGAACGTAGTTTGTCACCACAAATTCTGAAAGATAATTTTCGCTTCATTCATCGCATTCATCAGATTTTAAAATTTTGTGTATTTAGGAAAGCTAATTTTTTAATTGAAAAATAGTCGTGTGTATGTACATAATTTAAACATGCGCCTTTATTTTGACTGTTGCGTGAACGCAACATCAGGGATTAAATAAAAGGCATTGTAGTTAAAAACCTATAAAAAATCTCCCCAGTTTTTAATTCTTATCTAATTTAAACAGTACTATTCTCCTCGTGAAAAACAATAGGTCTATATTTTGATGATATGCAGGTACAGTCATTTAGGATGCAATAAGGGAAAATCAATATATAATAAATTTATTGCTTATTAATTTAAGTTAATGCATATTTAGCATAAGTCACCGTGTAACTATAAGAAGTAATTTTCATAAAATATGAGAAAATGCTTCCCATTTAACGCCTCCGTTTTGAAAATCCTGCTTGCAGGCATGTATTTATCTGTCAAAGAAATTCCAACCAGTGTTTCTACTGGGCATCTCTCCAGGGAAGGGATGGGAATGCCTCCCCGTAGGCAAATCCTCCCGGAGAAAATTTCGAGCTACATTAGCAACTAATGAACTACGTTCTTTAAATTTATGTACCCCGTCCCACGGAATAAATGGTTCGAAAGAAACTGATTGCAATAATCAGTTGAATCACAATTAAAAGCAACTTTTGTATGTATATTTTTACAGTACATTTTTTTTTTTTAATTCTTTCATATATTTTTCATACTTTGGCCTGCATGCGCACATAATTTGGTCATAGAGATAGCAGAGTGTAAAAACGCAAAACAAGGTGTTCGAAACTGAGGGAGACAATTAGAGAGCAAGAATACAGAATCATATCATCTTTATCATACTCTTAATCTTGTACAGAGTATACGTTTTATGGTAATTCGATGGAATGGAATTCGATGGTCCATTTTCATATCGAACATGCATCAAAAAAAGAAATGTAATTTAAAGAGTCCCCACTATATTGTACTCAAACTCAGAGCGTCTGTGCGGCAGGGAATAACCATTCTTTTGACCTAAGGCATCTGGAAAATAGGACCGCTACCTTTTTTAAAAATAAATGACCAGTTTTCTCATATCCCATGCATGTATTATGCATTTTCCCAGTTTTAAATGTAACTTTAGCTGTTTAATTGAATCACTTTTGTTCAATAGAATTTGATTCAACAGAGCCGCAGATTCCGAATAAGCCAAAAAAAAAATATATATATATTTTTAAATTTTATCTTGATTCATAAAAGCGGCTAATTTGGTTAACTAATGATTAGTACAAGCGACAAATATTGGAATTTTTTTAGCTCTGGGAGGAGTTTTAACTCCTCCCCCCTCCCCCCATTTGCTGCGCCGCCAGTGAAACCCGTCATAGATATTTTGAAACTTACTATACTGCATAAAATGAGATAAAGTACTATCGCCACTCTCTCAAGAGAACTTTAGTTTGTTAAGCTTAATTTAAAAGAATTTTCTTTTATTAACTAAAGTATTTTGTATTAGAAGTTTATATAACAAGTTTATTGTCTGTAGAGAAATATATGTTTTAAAAATCTTGGACTGTTCTATGTTCCGGTAAAAATCCTTCCTCCCCAACTCTCTTTTTAAAAATATGACAATATCTTCTATTTTTCATATTATTTGACTTGCATTTAAAAAATAATATTAGTTTCTATTTTCGGTTTCATCGATCAAGAAGAATAAGGAGTAAAAAAAAAAATATATATATTGATTTTGTCCAATATTGGCTATGTCTTAGCCAATATTTGAAATAATGTCATGAAATGCTCCCTTAATATTGGCGTGTTTACACTTTAGTGGCTAATATTACAGAAAATATTGCGCCATTTCCTTGTTAGTATTTCCAATGTAAAGCCATTATTTCTGCATTATTCGCGTTTTATTTACAGCTATTTTCAATTAAAAGCCAATATTTCTCCAGTCATTCCATTTCATTGCAAATATTTCCAGTATAAAACCGATGTTTAACAGGTACTGACATTTCATTGAAAGTACTCATAATGAATTCAAAAATGGCACAATATATTAAGCCCCAATATAACCAATATTGGTTTGTTACTAGTCTTTTAGTTATTTTCCACAAAATAAAAAAGTGTATTAAGGTATCATCTATCGACGATTTATAACTTAAAGTAGAACACATAAATAGTGCTTATAATAAAGATCAAATTAAAAACTAAGGCTAATAAGATAAATTTGAGGTAACATGTAACGATCTTACGCAATTAAATCCTTACCAGTCTCATATAAGATTGGAAAATGTTTTTGATAACTTTATTGAATAAGTTAAATTTAATTCTCGACAGTGAGAGAAAGCGTCAACTAGGCAAATTCGAAATTCTTCAGAGAATTTACCGATTAATTTATTTTCGGCGCCTAGCTCATTTAAAATATTATTGTACCAAGTTTCGGTGAATGCAGTCTGACATGCTTTTCCCGTATTTCATTTCAAAATATTTTTGAGAAAGACGCAAGCAAACAAAAGATAGTTTTCGTTGAAGAGAATTAGTAACATAGGAAATGTATGTTTCAATAACAATGAATGGAGATGTCATCCTCAGTAGTTGCCTTTCTCAGACACGAAACAAATGATTTAAGTTATGTAAGATGTAAGAATTGAAAATTTTTAGGTCAGGTTCGTTTCTATAAAATAAAAGAATCAATGCGAGAAAAGAGTGTTTTATATAAAAATATATCTTGCGTAATATTCTGTGTCAATTCAGGCTGCATAACGAAATTTCCTCAGATAAACAAAAAAGAGAACAGGTAAAAATTAAATTTCAAAATTCAAAAAACAGGACTGCGTAAAAAGCGAACTCATTAATTATTTCTCATCAATGTGAAACTATTTTTTTTTACATTACTTACCTATTTTTTTTTACTTGTATTGATAACTTTTAAGTTTTGTTTAATTGTTAGTTCCTATCTACAAACATTGTTTTGATGAGGCCTATAAATGTCTATGAAGGTTAGAGTTGCAGTAAAGCTTTAGATCCTATCTACACAAGTTCCAGGTTGTATAATATTTAAACGGAGCTTCTGATTGTAAAATAGTCAATGAAACATCGTCTTCATTTTGAAAGACCTATCCAATGATAGGCCACTCAATAGGGTGCGTACAATTTTTTCGTCTTTACCGCCATTTTGCATTTCACGGCCGCCATTTTGAATTTATAAAAACAAAACCTAGCCTGTAACCATTGGGTGGTTAAGACGAATCGATAGAGACCTCATTCATTAAAATCCATCCAGCCGTTGGGATGTTTCGAGGGTATAAAAAAATCCACATACCCAGATACGCGTGAAATACATAACTCTTCTTGGCAGCCAGGTAAAAAGTAGTCTACGAAATGCATTATAAAGCCCATTAAATGTAAAGAGCTTCAAGGTTTTTTTATGTACGGGTTTAAAACTTGGTATTTATAGATATGCATTTAAAGTAAAACTAGTCATTGAACAGCTGCCAAATCTCCCTATCTTTAGTACCACTGTTTTCGAATAGTAATTTTCACCAATAATCCCAAATTTCTGTCACAAATTGCATTGCAAAGCCCCATTAAATCTAAAAAAGTTCTTTTATTTTTCTTTTGGTATAAATCCTTTTATGCACTGGTTGAAAACAAGTATGCATTTAAAATAACACTAGTAATTGCTTTCTATTTTTTAGTATCAATATTTTTGAACAGTAATTTTTAGTCTTATTTAATCCCAAATTACTGTCATTAAATAAAGAAAATATTTCTTTTCGACAATAGTGGTACCTAAAATTTTGCAGGTTTGGCAGCTATGTCATTATAATTTTTTTATGATTTATTAAAAATGTTCGACTAATCTAATTCGGAAGTATACATAACGCTGGAAATTTTGATGCACTAAAATGTTATCTGATCTGGAGTTTCATTAAAAACGATGGCAATCTAACATGCAAACGAAAAAGCAAGATAGGAATTAACATTTTAATCAATTGAAAATGCACACAAAAACTGCTTCTCTATACATAAAATACGAATGGCATACATCATTTTAGACATTTGGGAAACAGATAATCTAAATTTGTTCATATAGTAAAATTTACATGCACAACAGTTAGGTTAATAAATTTGAAGCTACTTTTAATACTTTAAGTAAATTTATTTAATTCATAGGATTACTGGTAACATATGTAGAAATACAGTTTATTAATACTCGATTACTATCCTGAAAGAATTACGTTATTGCTGTCGTTGTATCTGTGAGATAGCTACATGAAGTTATTTCGATATTTATTGACTTTATAGAGCACTGTTTCTTGGAAAAGTAGTAATTAACTAGGAAACGTATGATCTTTTGCCGGTAATCAGAGAAATTAAAAAAAAATTATGAACAAAATTATGCAAAATTACGAAACTAACAAAACTTATAACAAACATGCCGTGACATTAAGCCTATATTTTGTATCATACAAATACAATAATAGTAATCGACTTTTGATATAAAAATTCAAGAGTTTTCAAAATCTGGATATTTGTTTGAACTTGTATTATATCCAGTGTTGTACCTGAGCGAACTCATCGAGTCGAGTTTCACGAATCGGACTCAAATGTGATGAGTTTTGAACTGAATCTGACTCACAATGAAATTGTAATTTTTCGAACTGGGAGAAAAAGTGTCCAGGCCAGGATTCGAACCAGGGACCTTTCGCTGAAGTTGCCACAGCTTTATCAACTGAGCTACCGTGGATAAACCTGGCAGCCACATAACTCACCCAGAAACCTAATGACTATGACATCTGGTCTGATATGTGAATCAGCTACGCAGAATAAATCACAGGTAATTACATGAAATCACAAACTTTAATTATTCATGTGTAAATACATGTCCATCGTTTTTATGGAGTTATATTACCTGCATTTTATGAATATCATCATGAAATGTTTGTGCGAAACTGGAGTCATGGAGTCATTTTGTCTCCAACTAGTATCATAACATATGAAAAAAAAAACAATTTTATTTAAACAATGGTACTTTTACATGACTGTATTTGTCGGTTGAATAAATCCGTTAATATATCACTTATATACTCTATTATTTCTATCTGAATCTTACTGATTGTTGAAGAAATTACACGAACAGAAAAATACGGTCGTACTAAATGGCACCACAACACCAATTAGAAAACTCATGTTTAAGTTCATTCTTTTTCTGTTTCTTAGAATATTTCTTATCGCTAACTTTTAACTATGAGAATATACTTCAATAGATTTCGCTTCCTTAAGGGAATGTGTTATTCATAAAAGGGTGGGGATATTCAACAATGGGTCAGGAGATAAGAAGGTTAGCTCGACTTAAAGGAAAAGTTTTCCTATTGTAGTATGTCTGTCAGTTTCCTTTTAAAGCCATTTATACCGCGTGATCCTATAAAAGACGATGATATGCTACTTGACAAAAATTATACGTCTATTTGCACCTTAACGATTTTAAACTCACCTCCCACCACATCCCCATGAAACAGAGCATAAAATAACATATAAAATAGGCGACACTAATGTCGCCTAGTACCACGATATTGTCGCCCAGTGATAGGGTATGGTGCCGGCAACCTAAAAAAAAACAGGTGAATAATATAAGCTGACTCTTAGACTCGGGAGATAAGAATGGCAACGGATGTCATAGCAGTAAAAGAAAACACTGTATCACAGTTACAAAATGCTGTTTGTTTTGCTATCCAAGTAGATGGTTCTGTTGAGAAATATGGAGTTGATAACAAATTTGTTAGAGCACGATTTTTTTCAAAAGAACAGGACATAGAATGAGTTTTTCTGGGACAATATAAATTAAGTAAGCGAGGAGCAGAAGGCTTCGTGGTTTTTTTCAAAATTGTATTTGATAATTTCTGCACTCAGAATATCGCAAAAAATAAGTTGACAGGCTTAACTATAAGTGGGTAAAGGAAAATACAGGCAAAAACAGCAGTCACTATGCTCTTATGAAGCGGTACTTGGGTAAAGACTAACTTTGCGTTTGATGCTTTGCTCAGGTCTGACTTAACTGTGTCGGAGTAGGAATCATCAAGCAATATTTTATAGAGTTTCTGCTCTACGCGTTAAAGAGCTCAAAGAAATATCTGGAACAGAAAATCACAGTGCCTTTTGTTTCTCTGCATATTTTGAAGTACAGTTCGTGAAACACTTAAGAAACTTGGCAAAATCAGTACGGCACAATTTTTCTCTCATGCAAAAACATTGAGAAAATATTGTGAACCATCAAACCTACTCATCAAAAATTGAACAAACTTCTGCTCGCGGGTTTATTCGATTATAAATAGATTTTAAAAAAGTGAACAACATCTGGCTTGCCTAATGCTAGATGTTCCGATACACTTTGAAAACCTTGAGACACAGTCAAAGGTCTTTCATTATACTGCCTGATAAAGAATTGATATAGAATTTGTCAAAGAAAAATTTTTACAAATTCTTTGACGCTTATCAAAAATGGGTAAGTCCTGAGGGATACGAAGAACAGTTGATGTAAATAAATGAAGACACTTAGGAATCTGAAAGTGATTAGTAAATTGGAGAAAATCCTCAGAGATGAAAAAACAACTCGTTAGTTTCTACCAAGAGATGCTGGTCTGCAGTGAGAAATGGAACTATATTGAGTTGTACAGAATTTGTTTCTCAAAGATTGGAAGAGGATAAAGTGAGCATCTCCTACAGGATAGATGCTTTGTTAAATGCACGAAAACCAACAGAGTTTGCTAGTGCAGCTCACCTTGATGTTGAAAACTTTTTTGGTAAAGACGAAGTCGCCTATTTAAATGATGATGTGATGGCTTTGTTGCGCAGCTGAAAATCTGCATCCTTCTCATTGACAGCAAGACTATTTCTTCTTTAAGGCGTCTCAAACTCACTCTGTTTTAAACAAATTGGTGCTGTCATAGGTTTCTTTGACACCTCACAATGTTGGCACATAAAGTTGTTGGCACATAGAGTTGTGTCCATACATACAAAACTTAAATCCAAAAAACAGTCGTAACTAGTTTAAAGAGAAGCCTTAAACGCAAGGATGTTCATTGCTCTTAATGGAATTGGAACAACTTTTTATGATCCAAGGCCTGTTATTACAAGGTTCCTAGAGAGCAAAGAAAAAAGTAGAACATTTCCGGATAAAGAAACCTATGAGAAAAACGAGTTTGTCAAAAAATACTTTGCTAATAAAAAATTTTAAACACGAACAAAATCGTTCTCTCTACCTGCTTAATTCTACTATTTTCATAAGACAGTCCCAGACTTGTATCTTGTATAAAACCAAAAAATTTCTGCGCACATAAATATTGGGTCAAAAAATTTCTTCAAATTAATTTAACGTTTAATAAAGTAACGCGTTTAATTATTTTGACGATATGAATTAAAATCAGTAGTTTTAAAATAATTACCATTTAAGTAAAAAATTAATTAATATTAATTAAAGAATAATTATTTTGGTTAAAAAATAATAAACTTAAAAATCCATGGTATGAAGGGTGAATTCCTATCAATTATTTTGTCAATGCTTTTAGAAACAGCCCAATCCGTAATATTGTGACCTCTTCGCACAAAATGCCAGTCACTCTGATCACAGAAATAATGTGACATTGCTTCTGAAACAACTGAATCACATTTTGTAGGGAGACGTCCATTCATAGGTATTATCATTAAAGAGACCGATGACTTTTTACCGCGACCCTCTGACGAAATTTCCGTTTTTTCCGCGATCTTTTGACGGAATTTACGTTTTTTCTGCAATCTTTTGACGAAATCCGTTTTTCCCGCAATCCTTTAACAAAATTTGCGACTTTTCCACGGCGTTTTGAAGAAATTTGAGGGTTTTTTTTCGAGTCGAAATTCGCGTTTTTCCCCGCGATTCTTTGGCGAAATTTGCATTTTTTTTGGCAATCTTTTGACAAAATTCCCGCTTTTTTTTTTTTTTTTACGAAGTTAGTTTTTTTTTCTGCGCTCCTTGACGAAATTTGCATTTTTTCTGCGATTTGACGAAATTTGCTTTTTTTCGCGATCCTTTGGCAAAATTTGCGTTTTTTTGCGGTCTTTTGAGGAAATTCTCGCTTTTTCTGCGGCCCTTTGACGAAATTCGTGTTGTTTTTTGGGATCTTTTGAGGGATTAGTTTTTTTCAGTCTTTCTTTTACGAAATTTGCGTTTTTTCGCAATTCCATCACAAAATTCGGCCTTTTTCCGCTACGCTTTTACTAAATTTGTTTTTTTCCTGCATTCCATTCACGAAATTTGCGTCTTTTTTTGCGATTCTTTGACGAAATTATCATTTTTTGTGATTCTTTGAAGAAATTCGTGATTTTCCCCGCAATTCTTTGTCGAAATTAGCAATTTTTTGGCAATCTTTTGACAGAATTCCCGCGTTTTCCCGCTATGTTTTTACGAAGTTAGTTTTTTTCGCGATCCTTTGATAAAATTTCCTTTTTTGCGGTCTTTTAACGAAATTCTCGATTTTTCTGTGGCCCTTTGACGAAATTCGTGTTGTTTTTTTTGTTATCCTTTGAGAGATTAGTTTTTTCCCGTCGTTCTTTTACGAAATTTGCGTTTTTTTTCGCGATCCCATCACAAAATTCGGCCTTTTTTCGGTACGCTTTTACGAAATTTGTTTTTTTCCTGCATTCCTTTCACGAAATTTGCGTTTTTTCTGCGATTCTTTGACGAAATTATCATTTTTTACGATTCTTTGAAGAAATTCGCGTTTTTTCCGCGGTCCTTTGACAAAATTCGTGTTGTTTTTTGCAATGCTTTGACGAAATTGGTGATTTTTTCTGCAAACGATTGACGAAATAGTTTTTTTTTTCGACGATCATTTGTTAAAATTCGCAATATTTTTCAGTGATACTTTTTTATGTCTGAATTTTTGGACTGATGGCTGATTTTTTTTTAAATTTTCGGAACAGAATCTTCCCTGGCAAACAATAAATAAATCACACACAAAATTTTGCTATTCTTTGACAAAATTATCTTTTTTTACGATCCTTTGATGAAATTCGCTTTTTTTTCGCAATGCTTTGACGAAATTGGTGATCATTTCTGCGAACTATTGACGAAATTGGTTTTTCTTTCGACGGCCATTTGTTGAAATTCCCAATATTTTTTAGTGCTATTTTTTATTGTCTGAATTTTCGGACTTATGTCCGATTTTTTTAAATTTTCGGAACAGAATGCCTTAAATTTTCGGAACAGAATCACCCCTGCCAGACAATAAATAAATCGTACATAAAATTGAGGAATATTTTTAATATTTCGATATTAAAAAAAAAAAGTTAAAAGAACAAAAATTACGTTTTTCTTTCTAAAAATCGCGGAAAGCTTTCCGCGCAAGGCTTGCGTCTATATTATACAACTCTGGACAATCCTTTGTATTAATATTTTAAACCATTGTAACTGTTATAATTGTAGCATTTTGGAAATATTTTATTGATACAGCTTGATTTTTTAAAGCATAAAGAGTAAAATCTGATTCCTTGTTTAGTTCCAGTCTTTGCAAAATTCTTGTAAAAGTCAAAATATGTTTAACCACTACAATTATTATTCATTTTACATTTTGGGAACATGTTATAAAATTTAACATAGTAATTTTGTATTATTTTTAAATTTGATGATTATCATCCATCAACTGGGAAGTATGTTTTCTTGATTAGTTCAACATTGGGTCTAAAACTATAGTTAAGGTACTACTTCACGAACTATTTAACGATGCAAGTCAAACTTATTTTTGAATTTCAGAATTTATTCTAGGCTCCAATTACCTAATTAGTTTGATATATTATGGTTATGAACAAAAGCAAAGTGTGCAAACTAATAAAAGGTAAACAATATTTTAACGTGAATTTAAATGATAATTTTCTTATATAAAGTTTTAAATAGGCATACGAATTTTGTAGGTTAGATGTTGTGTTTGGTCCTTTACTAACATAACAATTAAAAATTAGTATGAAACGAGAATGTAGCCTCTTTAATTTTACCTAACTATAAATAAGGTGGTTTAGATGTTTCAATGACGATTTTGTAGTTTACTAACCAGCAACAAGAGAAGTACAATAGACATAATTAATAAGTATTAAAAGAACTTCTTAAAGACACCATCAAAAATTTATAAATGCGCTTGTCTTGCTGCTGCTTTCATAGTAGAAGCACGTCTTCTTTGCGACTGACGAAGAAAGACTCGGATCTTTCGAAAGGCCTAGGGTATTTATAAATTTTTGATGGTGTTTTTAGGAAGTTCTTTTAATACTTATTGATTCACACCATGTTCTAACTTATTTGCTATAATTAATAAGATATAAAACTTTGACAGCCAATCAATATTCTTAGTATTTGGTTCGCTGTTATCTGGGTTAGGGGTTGATTTATGAACATTTATTTGGAACAACAGACTAAACCGTTTGTCGCCCAGTGAAAATTCCTTAAAATATGCTCTGCTATGAAAAGGTGGTCACTGCAGGTGTCAAGGGGTGCTGATCATAAAGCAATATGCGTGACTCATTTTTGAATTGTAGAAATGTTTCATGAACTTTTTCACCTGAAGTACTTAACTCATAAGAAATGATCTTTACTTACAAAAATAATAGTTACTGTTTGTAGATATCCATTGAAACATATAAAAATAATGTAATTACCATCAAGTAATTAGGTATTAGAATGACTAACCGACCTAATTTTGGAATAATTAGAAATAATATCCACTAAAGTTTTAAATATTGACTAGACACAATAAATAAACATATAAGCTGATAATTAGAAACATACATGTAGGCAAATATGGATGTATTGAATAATACAAATTACTTGAAAACACGTTTAAATGTTAATTAGTTAAAACTTCTTTAAAAATATTCCTTGACAGTGCATCTGTTTAAAATTATTAAATTTCTGTATATATTGTTATTAAAACTAGAAATATAAAGTTAACTAATATGTAGTAATAAATATATTGAAAAATATACAACAGAAGGTAGTAAAAAAAAGTGAATTTTATGCAACAGTTTTTACTCGTTGAAAAGCTTATTCAAAAGTCAGCAAAAATACAATGAACGAAACATTTGGCACTTACAGTTGCATTTATATATTTCCCCTATGTTCGTGCAGGACAGGGGTGCAGCCAACCCTAAATCTTTGAAGAAGTCACATATTTGGTCACTTTTGGTAAATTTTCCACCACCCACTCCATTTCCCAACGAAAATCGTGCGTTCGACAATGTTTGGAAGAAATACTTTTTGTTATTAGTATCTGTCGTTTTTACCCAAAAAATTATACCAAGTATAATTTACACTAGAATTTTCTTTTCGATTTTGCCTTCAGTGATGAATTCAGGGGGCGCGAAATTCTAAAATGGAGGGCGAAAATCACAGTCAGGGGAAATCTAAACACCTCATTGGTCATTGAGTAGCGTCCTTTTCGGAGAGCAATCTCTTAGCGGTAGAGGAAACGTCGCCTACTCCTTTTTCCGAAAAAATTCTTTTCGTCAATTTTGAAGCGAATATTATATTCTGTTTTTTTTTCTTTTAAATAAACCATCGAAATTAACTCAAGATATTTTGATGACTTTTTACTTTCTTCTATCTTCAATAGAAGAAAGTATTGTAACCGAATGTTTTTTCGACTTCCAGTTTTCGACGGATTTGCACATTTTAGGGGTCAGAGATCACAAAAACATGTTTATACAAAATGTCTGTCTGTCCGTATGTCCGTCTGTTGCCATTGTACCGTCAAAAATTGTATGAAGTTATGCATGGAATTGAACATATATTTTTTAAGTTTTTAGCTATGGCAAGCAGGTCCTCCCTGAATTTGGAAAAATCCCGCCGGTAGGAGGGCTGTAATAGCGATTTTTGTGCCATTTTCAATATTGTACCGTCGAAAAGTGTATAAAGTTATGCACAGAATTGAACGAAATTTTTTGTGCGCTTTTGATCATGGCAAGAAGGTTCACCCTGAATATTGTAAAAATCCACCGGAATGGGACGCTGTAATAGCGACTTTTGTGCAATTTTCAATATTGCACCATCGAAAAGTGCATGAAGTTATGCATAATTCTAATAAAAATACTAATAAAACTAATTAAAATAAAATATTGACATGAGATAGAAGAAAGTTTTGGGATTGGCACATCCAACTAGTTATAAAATGTGAGAGAAAGATTTTGATTTTAAGCTATAAAGAATTTCAACTGATATGGCAAGTACTGTTTTAGTTAATGAAAATTAAAAATGAAATTTGCTTTTTCTTATTTATGTTACTTTTAAAATCCAAAATAAGACAAAAATTCGCACATTGCTGTAGAAAATTTGATAACTATCTTAGAACACTAAAACACTTGCAAAAAGCTTTGCCTAGCGGAAAATAATAATAAAAAATAATAATAATGTCTGTTTTTAAACCAAATTTAAACACTAAGAATAAACAGAACAAAAAATATTACATTAACGTTTTTGTAATATTATGTAGAATGAGCTGTTTTGTTTATGCTACGCTGTCCATTAAAAATAAAAGTTTAACACTATATAAGAAAAATTCTTATGAAATTTTTTTTATTTTTATCTACTAAATCCAGTATTTATTTAGATGTAGTCTAATAAAGTGTTATTTTAATTTTACTAATATGCTTTAAACAAATAAATCGTTGCGACACCTAATAATATCGCAGATTTCTCATTATGAATCTGATGGTATTTGTTCTGAACAATCTTAATATGCATGGGCATACGCAAGAGATTGCAGTGGAAAGCTGAGACCCCACCCCCTCTAAGTATCTGAAAAGGAAAAATACAGGATTTAACTTGCTGGATGTGCCAATCCCAAAACTTTCTTCTATCTCATGTATATTAATATTTCAAAATGTTGTTACATATACCAATAATTCAATTGTATTAGTATTTTTATTAGAATTATGCATAACTTCATACACTTTTCGATCGTACAATATTGAAAATTGCACAAAAGTCACTATTACAGCGCCTCCTACCGGCGGATTTTTTCCAAATTCAGGGAGGACCTTCTTGCCATGGTTAAAAACATACACAAAAAATTTGGTTCAATTCTATGCATAACTTTATACACTTTTCGATGGTACAATATTCAAAATTCACAAAAATCGCTATTACAGTGCCCGCTACCGGCGTATTTTTCCAAATTCAGGGAGAACCTTCTTGCTATGGCCAAAAACATGGAAAAATAATTGGATTCAATTCTATGCATAACTTCATACACTTTTCGATGGTACAATATTCAAAATGCACAAAAATCGCACAAAACTCGCTATTATAGCGCCCTCTACCGGCAGAATTTTTCCAAATTCAGGGAGGACCTTCTTGCCATGGCCAAAAACATACACAAAAAATTTGGTTCAATTCTATCCATAACTTCATACACTTTTTGATGGTACAACATTCAAAATGCACAAAAATCGCACATAAATCGCTATTAAAGCGACCCCTACCGGCGGATTTTTTCAAAATTAATGGAGGACCTGCTTGCCATAGCCAAAAAATTTGGTTCAATTCTATGCATAACTTCATACAATTTTCGATATGACAATGGCGAAACACGGACATACGGACACACGAACAGACAGACATTTTGTTTAAACATGTTTTTTGTGATTTCTGAACGTGTAAATCCGTCGAAAACCGGATGTCGAAAGAAATTTCGATTACAATACTTTCTTCTATTGAAGATAGAAGAAAGTAAAAAAATATACATCCGGATATAATTTAAATATTGACAACTGTTTATAATTATGATATAACTGGTTATTGCATAATTGCAATTTCATTCTATGATAGTTTTGTTTTAATTCATTTTTTCGTTATTATATTTCATCGTAAGCGTAATCTTATTTTAGCTTACCCTTTTGTTTCACTAACACTGCTTTTCATAACCCCTGATTTTTTCAGTTTTCTTTCTAAGTTAATGATATTAATCGATAAAAGAAAAGTGTTTTTTAAAAAAATGAGCCAGTAGCCGATATTTTTACTCTTTTTTAAAAACTTGGTTTATGTATATAAAGATGGAATTTTGAAATCGATTTTCACTCACTTCCTGATAAGCTTAGGTTATAAAAATTATGCACACAGGTGTGTTTTCGATTACAATATAACAGTTTACTATTTTGAGAATTTAATTATAAATTAATAATTCATTTCCCTAAGCTGGGCGCAAGTAATAAATTAATAAATGTTGTTTATGGTTACAACTGTATAAGAATTACAACAACAATGTAATTAATTGTGTGCCAAAAAATCATGCCCGATAAAATATGCCAGTTAGTTGTGAAACTGCTACAATGAAATATATTAAATATTAAAATGTAAAAAATAAAAATAAAAATAAAGAACATAATATATAATTATTTTAAAAAAAGAGAGCTTTTATCAATAATTATTTAAATAATTAATTTTTTTATGATTGTATGTTTCAAAAAGAATTTAGAAAGCCTCAATACATAGTTTAAACTATGCTTTTCTTTTCCTGTTGCATGTGTTTTAAAAGAAACAGAGCACAAATTATGATTTTTTAAATAAATTCGCTAGTTTGTACTTTTTCTAAGCGTAAATTAAAGGAAGGAAATTTCCATAATCCGAATCCATAACAAATTAACACATTGTAGAGGAATTTTTTGGCACGACATGATAAGCAGTCATGAAACTAGGCGTGAATTTTAAGATAAACATTGTATGTTTATAAAAAAGTGGTAAAAACAGAAAATCATTTTTACTTTCATACTTATTTTATGGACAGAGAACTTTATACGTTTTCTGCTACGATGCCTTTCTTTTAAGTAAAAGTAAATGAATTTTCCCAATTATTTAGAAGGGGTGACTAAAAAAAGTATTGATTTTTTTCCCCGATTTTTTCATTTAATGCTAAAAATGTATTCTGTAAAAATGTAAAAATTTTGTATTTTTTAAATTATTTAAGCAATTTTTTTTAAAATTTGTTGTATGATTTTTTTAAAAATATATTTTTATATAATTACTTTAAAGTTTAGAAAAAGTTCTTTTTGATGATAGTTGTTGACTTTTTCTAGAGTAATATTCGATTTTTTGCATTTAATTTCAGGGCGGAGGGGGGAAGGTGGAGAGAGAGAGAGAGAAAATGTATTACGATTTTTACTATACGAAATTTATAGACGATTTTTAAATGACATGAGAAGAAGTTTTCAATGTAAAAGGAATTTTTATTAGAGAATATATGTCACATAACTTAAAAATCGTTACAACTTTTAATCTAAACTTTTCACTCTAGTTCATTAAAATGTCTTAATTGAGTTAATTTCGATGGCTTATTGTAATAAAGAGCAGAAGGTAAGAATCGATTCAAAATTCCCCCCCCCCCCCCATCACCACGCACACACACTCCGTTTCACAACTCCGGGAAACAATCTGGCGATGCTCGCCCTACCGCTAAGGAATTGCTCTATTAAAACCACGGGATCACTGGACCAATGAGGTGGCTGGTGGCTGGATTTCGCCTGACTGTGATTTTTGCCCTCCATTTTACAATTTCGCTCTCGGGGCTAATATACAAACCCTGAAGCGTACAACACATTTGGCGAAAGTCAAAGGGTGCCAAATGATTTGGCGAAAAGAGAGAATTTCCGCGCATGCGCAGCGGCATTCGTTTAATTCGGTATTCGGTGCCAGTTCAGTATTTAGCAAAATAATGGCAGAAGGTGCAGCGTGCACGTGCAGCAATGCGAGATTCAAATCTTTTTTATGACATCAAAAATAATATAGGAACACCACATCTGATAGTTAATTACAAGAAAAAAAAAAAAAAAAGGAACCGGATATTCAGTTAAAATTACAGGTATGTGAAATGTTTTTAGGGTTTTAGTATATAATCTTATATCTTTCAGATATGTTTTATTATTATGAATGACTGCATAATACAGTTTCAAGATAAGACAGACATAAGAATCTTGATATTGACAGTTGAGTCTTTAATCTCGTTAAATGATTTCGCACCAATTAAACAAATAACTGTTTTCCTCTTATTGAATTATGACACACCTAAATCTTATAATAATTTAATATTACTCAGAATTTTTATCTATTCTGTTTTCACATATCAATTCGCAGAGTTTTGGTTACTATTCACCAAATCATAGTTTAATGACGCAAAAAAAAAAAAAAAAAAAAAAAAAAATCTCAGCCCGCTTGCCTACAGGCACAAATAGATTTCGAAGTTAAGTACTGATTTCGCCAACAAAAACTATCAAGATTAGAGATAAACCCAGTTTAACAATTTGATCTGGCCCCTTTTGACGAGTTTTTAATTTCCTTTCTCTGTAAGAATTGCTTCTGTCAGAATCATGCTGATACGATAATTTTTCTTCAATCCCTATTGTTTCATCTGCTGACAATATTTTTAGTAATATCATTGATTAGCAGAGTTTACCTTTTCAAAAACTTCTTTTTTCAAAAGTTACAGATAATATTATGACGATTTCTATAATAAATTCAAACCGTGTGGTGATTGCTTCATTAAATGAACCATGCACGAAACTTTACATTCTGACATTCTATTTATTCAGACACGCGCGCGTTTAATAATGCAACCCTATATACAGCAACACTGAAGGTTGTCAAAAATTTTCATCACGCCAATGATACTACTATTTATCACCTTAGTGCGGATTAATGGACATGTGATTTTTTCCTTCTACAACCCCCCCCCCCCCCCCCACCACAAACTTTTAATTTAATTTAATTTATTTATTGCTATAAGTGTTTGCCCTATAAAAAACCTGTCAATATAAATGTTGTAGATAATATTAAGGAGTATTTCAAATGAAAATCAAATTTCAAATTACTTTTGCTTAAATGGCGCAAAGGCCAACCTAGTGAAAAAGATTCCATGCCGGGAATCGAACCCGGGCCATCAGTATAGCGCACTGACGTTCTACCGACTAAACCACATGGAACGATACCCAGCCTGGAATTTCTCACTATTACAGGTTGGCAAGGCTACAAACGCAGCACAAGATGGAATATTTTCCGTGGGCCACCAACATGGGGCAAACACAGACCCTTAATTAAATCCAGCATCGATTGAATCGATATTAATATTAAGGAGATTTAAAATAAATTTAAGCGGATTTGATATCTTGCGAATTGACGTAGTTATGAATTTTTTTCTTCTTCACCACCCACTGTTTTTTTAAATTTTTTTCTGTAAGATTTGGTCCCATCAAAAACTTGTCAATATAAAAGTTGTAGATCATATTAAGAAGATTTATAATGAATTTAAGTGGACTGATATCTTGTGAATTGACGAAGTTATGATTTTTTTTCTTCTTGAAACTCTATTTTTCTCCCTGAGGCCATTTTTAATGGTATCAAAAATCCGTCATGCGTAAATTTTTGGCCTTTTTCCCAGACGTAATAATAATTTTAAACTGTTTCTAAATGTATCATAATTAAGAAGTTATGGTTTATTTCTGCTTTCACAAAAAACGCACCCTTTTCCACCCCCTTCGTCCGATTTTCCCCATTAACGAACTTGACCGAGATTTTCTGCCCCTTGATTTTCTGCAGAAGTTTGGAAGAGATTTGTGCAGAATTATTGAAGTTATCGTGTTTTTAATAAAGTCATATATATTTATGTATGTATATTATATACACTGGTGAAAACAATTAAAGGGACAAATGTTCTTTGTGCAATTAAAAAAAAACTAACAAAGCAAATAAAACCAAACTTGGCCAAAATATCATTCGATATAAGATCAATATATGGGAATAGAAAAAATGGGCACAACCTGCACCCTAAATAAGGATACTGGTCACGTGTCCACCACAGCAGCTGACCGACACCCTGTCAGTCAGAGAAAAACATGTCTAATAGGGTGTATGATCGCCTGTAACAGCTACACAACTCTCGCATCGGCGTTTCATACAGTTTGCCAGGGTTCTTATCAATCCCTGTTGCAACTGCACCCACTCTTGCACCAAGGCACCATCGAGCTCATCGATGGCCATTGGAGCTGGTGTTCGAGCTGCAATTGATCGTCCAAGGGCGTCCCATACGTGTTTGATAGGATTAAGGTCATTGGACATCGCAGGCCACTCCATTCGTTGAACATCCTCCGATTAGGGATATTTGCTCACCAACTGAGCACTATGTGGACGCGCGTTATCATCCATAAAGACGAAATTTGGTTCATATGCCCCGTGTAAAAGTATCACATAGGGTGCAAGGATCTCGTCCCTGTACCGCTGACCTGTCAGAGTACCTCTATCAAACCCATGAAGGTCGGTATGCCCGTCTGGCATGATACCTACCCAGACCATCAGGCCACCTGTAGCATAGTGATCCTTTTCAACATTCTTAGAGGGCAGATGTCGACTCCCGGGTTCTCTCCAGATGAGAACACGTCTCTAGTCACTATCCAGACTGAATAGCGACTGATCACTGAAGAGAACCCGCCCCCAACTATCCTCTGTCCAGGACAGATATTCTCGGCACCATGTTAGATGGCGTTTTTTGTGGTTCACAGTCAAAGGGATGCAGACTACAGGGCACGTGGCATACAGGCCACCTGCATTAAGTTTCTGGGTGACTGTTATTCGTGAAATGGATGTTCCTGTTGCATTATACAGGTGGCGAGACAGTTGTGTCGCTGTCGCGGACATATCCCTTTTGGCTAGAAGTCTCAAATAACGATCTTCAGCCGGCGTTGTTGCCCTTTTGTGGCCTTGACCAGGTCGGCGGACCACTATTCCTGTCTCACTGAACTGTTTCCACAGAGTGGACACCACATTTCTCGAAACACCGAGTTCATTACAACAGGTAGCCTGTAATTGGCCGGCCTCGAGTCTTCCAACAATCCGCCATCTTGTGGCATCATCTAGACGATGATAACTAGCCGTACGAACAATGGGTAAACAAAGAAATTCAAAAAACAAGGATTGGGTTATGTTACGATGTTTCAAAACGTCCTTACGCTACAAGCTTCGGCGGTCAAATGAGGTACCTCTGCACAAACGCGATCACAGCGCCACTGCCTTATGACGACACAGACCACTGCGTGGCAGGTGTATCCGCGAGGAGCTTAACTATCATCTGATACCTTATTTGCGTATGGAGATAACTTTTTTTTTTTTTTTTTTTTTTTTTTTTTTTTTTTTTTTTTTTAAACCGCTTGTCCCTTTAATTGTTTTCACCAGTGTATGTATAGATCGATCGACCGATAGATATAAGTTTTGCTCTGTGTGTATACCCGTGTGTGCCTGCGATGGCTTGCGAAATCTAAGGCACGTACGAGGCAGAATTTTTTTTACGGTAGTCCAAAGTGTCTTCTGATGCACCTGAAACTCAGAATTTTAAATTTCTATTACTTAGTTGGGTTATTAATTGAACATAGCAACTCACTCTCATTAAAAAGTCATCTATTTAATCCCTAGTCAAGAACAGTACTTGCGCAAGCGCAGAATTCCTTTTATGCATCGGAGGCTAGCGAAGAACCGACTTTCGATTTTATTTGTGTTTTTTAATAGTATTGTTTTAATCTAAATAGGCCAAACCGTTCGATATAGTTAAAATTGACAGACATATTCCGAAATATCGTACTCTTACGTCTCAAATGCAGTAATCAATTCGAAAAAATGTTGCAGTTAACGTTTTGAAAAAAATTTCAAAAAGGGTTATTTTTTCAAAAAACGTTTTCCCACTTATTGCAACGCTCCTCCAGGACGCAATTTCAGAAATCAGACAATCAAAAATCTTAAAGCTGAAACCTTCTTCAAATCGATGGTGTAATCGGTTTTAAAAAATATGAATTTTAACTCTTTCAAACACAACGGCGAACGCAGGTCCCTTCGCTTCTCACGGTGACGATATTTTTTCTACGCTAAAAGTAATTCAACCCTCAACATCCTTATTTTAACGCAATCTTTTTAAATCATCTCATAAGACCAGATCTACATCACCTACAAAAATTTAGAAAAGTTCGGTCAACGAAATCAGTAAAAACCTGAGTGTTTCGTCGCGGTTTCGCTCACTTTCGGTAGGCATAGACTCCAAAAATCAAATTACGCAGAAAATAAAATACCAAATAGCATATATTTTCAATTCAATATTTTTTCAATTTTTCCAATTATTCAATTTCAATATTTAATGCTTAAAAGATCTACATATTATGACACAAAAGAACTCCTTTTGTGCAATGTTATTTCCTTGTATTTGAAGATAATCAAGAACTGTAAATAACTAGAATATCTTCTATAACTTTTGAAAAATTCAAGTATTACAAGTGATATTTCAGCGGCAATCCCCCCCTCCCAATGTGAATAACTTTTTAGATTCATTATAAAACATTTTCCAAATATAGTGCATTATAAATATTTTACTCTCCTAATTTACATATGTAAATCTGGTGATAACCTTGGATATCATAACATTGATATTCTATTATCTATAATTAGCATGAACTTTTACAACAAAATAACTTTTGAAGCAATGTGAATTCAAATACAGTCATTAATGTCAATGTCAATCTGCGCATGCCCGGAAAGCGCTCTTCTCATGAAATCATTTGGCAATCTTTGACTTTCTCTCAGGCGTTGTACGCTTGAGAGTTTGAATATTAGCACAACGGGGGGACATTTCCTTCGGAGCATCCGAATGCCCCCCACGAAGATTTGATGGGAGATGATGAATGAATATAAAGCATCTTTCAGAAAATGTTACAAAAATCAATGTTTTAAATCGAGGTTTGGCATATAAAGTTTATGAAAAAACGGTCCTTAAGTAGCAATCGATTTCAATCAAAAACACATACCATTTATAAGACAATAGAAAACGTTATTGATACTCTAGAATCTGACCGAGGATATCTGAAAATGTCTTCCATGGAAGAATAAAAAATATTTTGTATCTGTGTCACAGCTTTGCATTGCCAAGAAGGGCAAAAATATCAAAGCTATCTTAAGTAAAAGTAAAACTTTAAATACCCCGACTGATTTTTTTAAAGATACAAAGTTTGATACAAAAAATTTAATTTATTATTATGTTGTTAATTAACAGAAAGTTTTTCAATGCTTAAAATAAAATTTGAACTTTTCTGAAACAGTATTTACCGTACTTTATCGTAGCATTATTTTTAAAGAATATTAATAAGAGTTTTTTATGAGAGAGAAAAAATTGATAAAAAAAACCCTAGGTATAGTTAATAAAAACGTTATTGTATATTTTTCGTTTGCATTATTTGAATTATTATGCTTAAAAATATTTTTAATTTGAAATGAAGTTTTTGACTTTGTTTGTTATGTATTAAATTTGCTTAAATTAAAATAAATAAAAAAGTGCATCACGATTAATAATTTCCTCTAGTAGCCGTTATTTGTAAAACACGTGGAAATATTGAAAAAATATAAAAAAAGCACATATAATGAAAATAATTAAAAGAATTAATTTCTGTATTCTTCTCATTTATAAATTTATTTTATATTATTTATTTAATATAAAAATTGTCATTCAAATAATTATGCACATTTCTAATTCACATCACTCAAGATCATAAGCAGATGGGGATAGGAAGGGCTGGGTTCTCCATCTAGCATTTTGTCGAGCCCGCTCTAGCCTTAAAAAAATATTAATAAAATAGTATATCTATTACTTAAACATCTGTAAACTTGTTTTGGCAACAGTTTAAAATTTTCAAAGTATTGAAATAAATAAAAAGTGACGCAAACTTATAAAGAGACATTCTAGTGACATGTTCTTCCCTCAAAAGGTATGTAGTATTAAGATAAAAACTAATCAGAGATATGAAAGATTCATGAATTTTATGATTTTAATTACATGTTCAACATTCATGATCCACCCATTGTAAAGAAATAGCAAAATACGATCTTTTAAATAAATATGTAGAATACTTGCGACGTAAAATACCAAACTAAAGTATTTTATTTGCATGAGTACTGAGGAGGGACAGTGTTTTGGAATAGAAATGCTGTAGTCCATAGTCCAGCCCTGGATTTTTTTATAAATAGAGAATATAAATATGAGGAAAACTAAACTTAAATTATTTTTTTTCAAAACTAAACTTAAATTTTTTTAACATATCAATACAAACTAGCATTTCAGAAATTTTAACAATTAAGAAATATTAAATATTTAAGAATACATTTATATCAGCATTTTTCAAAATATGAAATTGAAACAGTTTATTTGCCCCATCATTTAATATCAATTTGAAAGGCATGGCCTTAAAAGGAAAAACAGAATTAAAAATAGTTTTCTATGGAAGGTTAAGGGGTGGGCAGAAACATTGTTTGCAGATAAATTGTTTGTCTTTCTTTTTCAATGAAAAATTAATGATTGAAAACGTTTTACACCCGGGACCAGACCTGTCCCTTATGGATACTAATTGCGTTGCAACCCTTTGTGTTGCTTTTCAGTTGCATGAGATCATTTGATTCTTTTGGGGAAAAGAGATCTAACTTTATTGTAAATTTAGAAAGCAATTATAGTATTAATTTTATTATAAATACAATATTTCAAATAGTAAATTATATTTACAATTTAAGCCAAAAGCTTTCTCAATAAAATTAACATATTCTATAACTTTATTTGCCAAAAGATTTTCGTTCTTCCACAATTTGGCTTCGAATCTCGAAACTAGTAGAAATAACGTCATTTGGGTGAATTTATACAAAAATGACTTTGTTTTGGCACCTTTATGCAAAAGTATTTTATAGTTCTGAATTAAAATATAGAGATAGAGAAATATATTTTTTCTCGCTAAAAAATTTTGTTTTTAACGTCCTTGAGAAAAGTTTTAATCGCGATCCTAAGGAAATAGTTGAAAATCTGTTTTTCTACTTTAAACTGAATTACAAAAACTACGATGGATTTTTTTTTTTCATTTTAAGTCAATGGAATTATGTCTATGTTCCAGTCGACAGTCATTTATTCCTTTTTACAATAAACCGATTCCTGTAGGTTAAACATGAGAAAATATGTTTGTATTTCTTGAAATTTTCTAGAAAAATACAGTTCAATAAAAATAATATTTTCACTGTCTATTCAAATAAAATCAAGTTCAATTTGAAAATGAGGCCGAACAAATAAATCTAACAATCCCTATCATTTTCCCTTTTATCCACAATGAACAATTTTTAGATAAGTGCGAGTATAACTCGCACACAGAGGGTTCTATACAAGAAATATATTATTTAGTAACTGTATTATTACAAAAAAAAAATTAAAATCATTGCTGAAAGAATAATAAGACTTTGTAAAAAATATACAACGTAGGGTTGTGTATAGTTGTATATACTGGAAAAGTATAAATGGATATAACATGAAGGTTCAGAGAGTTATAAAGCCTGAATAGTATCAAATATTGCTATTCTGTAAAACTGATTTTTTAATCTTATCCTAATCTGTTTATGATGAACTTAATTCGGTGCTGACAATAAAAGAAATGCGTATTTAAACTTCATTTGTCATTTCATAAACACAAATTCCGCGTAGTAACAGTCTTTTCTTTTTACAGTGTACCTTAAATAAAGCCGTTGTTCAAAGATTAAACTTTACATTGTGCTAAATGCGCTTCAAAAGGAGGTCACAAAGTTTCAACTTCGCATTGGCACGTGTCGCGCTTTTCCAGATAAATATTTAATTAACCTTTAAAGACACGGGGGGGAGGGTACTGAAAGAGCGTACTGAAAGAAAACTAGTCGCGAATCCCATAGTAATTATATGATTAATTATAATTAAATTAGTCTTTTTTTAACAGTTTGACCCTTATTGATTTTATACCACTACTGGGCATTGAATTACACAAATGTTATATCATTAAAAGTTGTTATCTAGGCTTTAAAAGCCGATGGCGCTTAGACTACGCTGCCCGTGTCTTTAAGTGATAATATTTCGGCTCATTACCGACAATTTTTTTCGAAAATCATTTTCAGTAATCGTTTTATACTACTGCGACGATAGGTACCTCTAGTGCTCCTCAACTCCTTTGCTGAACGCCCGCAAATAGAAATTTGTGTGTAGCGGTAAAATCCGATTTTTTCAAAAATTATGTGACCTAGGTAATTGCTATATTTTTCCTGCAAGGTTTAGATTAACGTCTACTGCCCCTATTAGGTAGCTTTCATTACAAAAAGCTACCTATTGCAGTCTTTCGGAGGAAAGCGATTTCAAAAAATTTTGGTATATTTTCATCGAGAATGACCCCCAGACACCGAAACCACCATCTGTTCAAAAGTTGATATATATATATATCAGTGGCGTGGCGTCCGGTCATCGCTGGATGCGGCGATGACCAAGCAATATTTTAAAACTCTTAATAAGCTTTTAAAACTCTACGATCCAGTTTTAGCAGAGCATTTGGAGTTCATGTATAAGTGAAGGTAAGATTTAAAGTTTCTTTTTTGAACATTCAACCATTGAATTTTAGAGTTAATAATTTTTCACCGCAAACTTAAATAATTGCGATGACCAACGAAAATTTTCACGCCACGCCACTGATATATATATATATATATATTTATATATATATTACCATCTAATATAGATATCGTTTATTTTAAATCTTTAACAAACTTCATTATCTATAATAATTATATATTGCAAGATAACACATTATATTTACAGCACGTCAGTATACCACAAGGTGGCTGTACATCCAGTTTATTATCAGACTTATATTTATATCACTATGAACGCACTTTTACTAATAATAATCTCCATTTATATCGTTATATTGATGACATAATTTTAATTGCCACTGATCAATTTAAAATTTCTCAATTTCCAGTTGATTATCCCACTAATTTGGAATTAACGGAAAACCTTTTATCTAACAATACAATTAACTTCTTAGATCTTAAAATTACAATAAAAGACAACAAAACAATAACAGATTTATATGATAAATGTAAAGAATTTAAATTCAAAGTTAATACATTTACAAATTTTTAATCTTGTCTTCATCATTATGTATATCGAAATATAATACTTAATCATTTATATAGAATAAAATGTTTATGTTCTTCTAATCTAATTAACAATAATATTAAAAAACTAATTTATGAAGCATTAAATCATGGTTTTCCAAAAAAATTCATATATTCATTAATATACAATTAGTACTTACATGATCTTAAAAAAAAAAAAGAAAAAAAAATTAACACATGCGTAAACAAAATTACAAAAAAATTATAAAATAAAAAAATATTTATATAAAAAATTAAAAATTGTAAAATAATAATAAAAAATTACTATAGGATGGTTGGGTAGGTAGATGTTAGAGTACGGAGGAGGGTGGAATTGTCTGGATAATACGCAATGGTTAATTAAAAAAAAATGATGGGGCTTTTGTATTATAACTACATTTCTATTACGCATTTTATATGGATGTTGATTTGATGTTTTATATGTAATTGGTGACATTTATTTTTTTATTTCATTTCATATTAAATTTAGCTTATTTAACCAAATTCAAAATTAACTTGTTTTCAAATTTCAGTCTACTCAGGACAATGTCATATTAATTAATAATAGTATACCATCTTTATAGTGATTAATATGCATATAAGTTTATTTGATATAACTAATGTTATACTGTATGTATTAAAATTGGGTAATTGGTTTTTATTATTATTCCTCTATACTTTTTAATATTGTTTTATTTTCAACTTTGTATTCCATGATTAATTATCGGTTTAATGTGTTTGATTGTCACAATAATATTTTTTAGCCTTTTTTTGGCTAATATGAAGATAATCCACACACTATATTTGTAATCTTTAGGCTATTGGGAATTTTAGAATCTAACAATTTCTATAAACATCCTTTTTTTTATTATTATTCCTGTTCCTTTTATTAATTTATTATTTTTTTAAATTTAATAGTATTTCTTAAAGTTTTTATATTTATATTATATATAATTTATTTTAAGTTATAGCATATAGCTATATTCTATATATTATCAATGTTATAAAATTATTTACTTTCTCAGTGTAGACTAAATGGGTTTGGTAATAGAATATATTGAAAGCATTTTATTAACATTTAATTAATTTAATTTTTTTTGAATAATGCTATATAGTAGATTATTATTTATATATTAGGATTAGTATGGTAATGCAGATGATATATTTTAATTTCATTAGCTTTTATTATTTTCTTCTTGTGACATTTGAATAATAATAATTGTTTTTAAAATAATATAATAGATAGCAGCACTAAAAAATTTTGTCTTTTAAGTGCTTCTATTAAAGTAATAATTTTAATTTTTTATACCAGGTGGTATTAAACGCTGAATATTGGCAATATTGTAAAATTGAAATTAACCAATTTAAATGTGTTTTGTAGGTATTTTAAATTATGTAATTATTTTCTATTTATATTATATTAATTGATTTTATCACGGTATTTCAAAATGAATTAACTGAATCCAATGTTTTAATTTCTGTGTTAACTTAACTGTTTTATTCACCTTAATCTGCTCATGCTTGGATACCATATGCCGGAGGATATTTTGAAAATCAATTGGGTTTCTTTTAGGTATGTTATGTAATATTTCTATTTTTTATGCTAAAAATTAAATATTTAAAGGGTTGTATTGTTTTTTCCATTTCATGCCATTTGATAATGTTCTGTTTTCATCTTGAAACTATTCTTTTGATCATATTGGTTGTTTGAGTACAGGAGAAAATATTTTTTCAGCTTTTAGCTTTTTTCTCACAGAAAACAACCGATTTGCTTATATCATTGAATTCTGTACTCTTGAAAACGTAATTCAATGTATAAGTTTTTCAATTTTTTCGGTATCCATATTCTTCTTTTTTATTTCCATATTAATTCTTGTAATTAAGTATAAGGCACTTTATATTATACATACAGTTCTATATTATAGGTTTGTGGTATCCATTTTTATTGTCATTTCACAATATTGCAGTTTTTGATGATGGTCGGTAATGTTTAATTAATGGTTATATATATATATATATATATATATATATATACATATAAAAATCTCTATAAAAAATAAAAATTGTAAAATAACATAAAAAAATTATTATAGGTTGGATGGGTGGGTAGATGTTAGAGTACGGAGGAGGGTGGTGTTGTCTGGATAATACGCAATGGTTAATTTATTTAAAAAAAAATGGGGCTTTTGTATTATTACTATATGTTTGATACGTATTTTGTAAGGATGTTGATTTGATATTTTATATGTAATTGGTGAATTTCATTAATTATTAGCTTAATTATTGTTTAATCTTATTTACAATCATTTGTTATAAATTTTAATTTAATAAGGACAATATCATATTAATTACTAATAGTATGCCATTTTTATAGTGATTAATATACATATAAGTATATTTAATATAAATAAAGTTATACTGTATGTATTAAAATTGGGTAATTATATTTATTATTATTCCTCTATTCTTATTAATATTTTAATATTTATTTATTTTCACTTTGTGTTATATAATTTATTATCGGTTTAATGTTTTTGAATGTCCCACATTCATACTTTTAGGATTTTTATGGATGTATAAAATAATCCACACACTATATTTATGCTTTTTAGGTAATCGGAATTTAAGTATCAGTTCACCTTCTTTATACTACCTTATGTTTTTTATTTCCTGTTCATTTTATAATTATCTTATATATAATAGTTTTTATTAAAGATTTTTATATTTTTAATAATTATTTATATTAATTATTAATGAATTTATTTTGTTTTATAGCTATATGCTATATATTATCGATGTTCTAGAATTATTTAAATTCTTAGTGTAGTTTAAATAAGTTTGCTAATAGAATATTTTGTATGCTTTTTAAATTTTATTAACAATAGTTTCTTTAAAATACATTGTGTGGTTTATATACAGTTTATAATTATCTATATATAAGGATATGTTTGGTTTTGCTGTTAATAAAACAATTGTTAAATTCAATTGCTTTACAACTGAAGCAAGTCTTTTGACAATTAAATCATAAAAGTAATACTAGATGGCAGCACCACAATTTGTGTTTTTTTTTTCGATAAGTTCTAGATTTACTTATTCCAGCTACATTTCAGTTATAATTTACTACACCAGGGGGAATTTTTAGCTAAATTTTGACGATATTGTTTAACGTTTTTTAATTAATTTAATAGTGCATTTTAATTATGTAATTACTTTCTATTTATATTATTTTATATTATATTAAAAGTTATTTAACATTTATTTCAATATGTATTAACTGCATCCTATGGTATCAATTACTGTGATTTCTTAACTGTTTTATTAACCTTAATCTTTACGATATGGGTGCCATGTGCTCGTGGATTTATTCTAAAATATTAATCGGTATGGTGTTTATTATTTCATTTTATATCCTATAAATATTTAAATAGGTTTTATTGTTTTTTCCATTTCATATTATTTGTTTCTATTCTGTTTTCATTTTTAATCAATTCACTTGATTTTAGTGGTTGTTTGGGCACAGGGGAAAATAACTTTTAGCTTTAGCTTATTTTTCCCACAGAAAACAACCATTTTGCTTATATCATTGAATTCTGTGCCCTTGAAAACGTAATTCAATATATAAGCATTTCCATTATTTGTCGGTGGCCACTTTCTTATTTTTCTTCCATAATAATTCTTATAATTAATATAATCTTTTATTTTATTTTTTATATATATATATATATATACTTACAGCTTTAATTCATAATACTACGGTTTTTGATGGTGGTAGGTTATGTTTAATTATTGGTTATATATTAGCATTCAAATTACTATGATGCATTTGCGCAAGTAATTATGAATGTAAGCTTTTTACGATGTTTTTAAATATCTTTTCATTTTGAATGTCAATAATTCATTTTGAAGTATTTTTTCCTTTTGGTATCTTATATATATTCATATATATTCCCAGGTCGCTAAATGATTTAGCAATCTTTTAAATATTATACGCTTAGATAATTGCTGCAATAGCGCACTGTCTATGTGTATTATCAATATGATTTCTACTATGTAGTTATCTGATACCTTTTTTAGGATTCCATTAATTTTTTCATTCCTATCATTGCATAGCTTTATTTAATGTTATTTAATTTTCTAGTTATGATTTTATCTGTATTTTCTTGTGGTTAGTATATGATATTGTCCTATATATTCTCTATTTTTGCTATAGCTTTACATAATTCTGAAGAGATATCATATTATATCTTTACATCAATATGGTAGTAATAATTATTTCTATTCATAGATTTAATGTTAATATGCTTTAGAAGTTTAAATTCATATTACTTTGATCTGAGAAATTAATTGGGAATGCGTTTTGGATGTCTTTGCAAGGTTAATGTTGTTCTGGGATATGATGTTATATGCGGATCTTTTTTTGCCTTACTTGTTATCAATGGGTCCAGTGGTATCTTGCTTTTTTAGTCTACGAAATAAGGGTTATCATTATTTGGTTATGGTAAATTTGAAGATTGTTTTTACGTTCTGCTTCTATTATTGTAAATATTGTATATATTATTCTTACTCAAGATTTATTATGTATTCAAGACTAATTTAATTAAATAATTAATTTTTATATTATTAAATTTTCTTTTTTTTTATGGCAATTATTGCATTTTCCAAACATTATTTTTATATGGCAGTTCATAGTAAACATCTCGATCCTGGCAAGATACACTTAGCATCTATGCAGTGTAGTGCCCGGTACAGGAACAATAATTGGGTTGTTCCTGGATCGTCATCCAGCAACCATTTATACTCTCCCCCTCGTCCTTTATTTTTTCGTAAGTGTTATGATGCTCGGTGCAAGACATGTCCATACGCTTCTCAGACACAAATTATCTCAGATCCTAATTATTCAAGCTTTTGTAAAGCATTTAATGTGATTTATAGTATAAAGTGCAACTTATGTAATATGAAATATATTGGTGAAACATCAGGTCCAATTCATAAACCTATCAATCATCATCGTTCAGACTCTAATAATAACAAAGCAAAAAATATACAATCTACAGATGAAATTCAACATTTTCATATACATCAATTTAAAAATACGACAATTGAAATTCTTCAAATTCTAAAAAATAAATCAGAACGTCTTTATATGGAATCATCATTTATGAAATATTACAACACAATTTATCCTTATGGACTTAACAGTGAAGTATTTAACAGACCTGTCAAAGTCTTCACATCTATAAATAACAATATTGATTATTCTCCAATTTATCCTACTCTAATCATAATTTAAATAGTAAAACAACACGTAATAAACGAGGAAAGGGTTCATCATCAGTTGTAGTTTCCAAAAAATCTATCACTAAACATATAAATGATCTTCAAAGAAAATATTTAGAGAATTATAACTGGTTGTTAATTCGAAAACACACCTTTGCTATTAAAAAGAAACAGATTGTACAACATTTAAATGTATTTCTAAGTAAATCTTTCTCTAAACATTTCTCAGATATTTATTTTGACCTCATTATGTCTAGGGTTAATCTTTTAAATATTAATTTACAAAAAAAAACATAAAATTCAAAACATGAATACTCAAATGTTAATTACTTTTTCAAATCACATATTTAATAAAATTAATATCAGTTCTATAATTAATGATAATTGTTTTTTTCCTATTAATAATCTTCATATCCCAAAAACCTTTAAATATCCTAATACAATTGGTAGAAAGATTTTTAACTACAATACATTTTCAAAAAATACATCTGCTGCAAGTAATTTTCCGTGTAAATGCAATGACCCCACTCTAAAAAAATACATAAACAATGATTATGGACATATAATCACTGGAAATCTTGATATTGTTAATGATTTTAAATTGAAACAACTAATGGGTTATGGTACTAAATATAGACTTCCATCTAAATTTAATGTTAAATCTATTATCAAACAGTTTACACATGATATTGATATTTTTATTTATAAAATTTCTATCTCTTATAATAAGCCTATTGAATATTTTAATCAGTGGAAAATATTAGTAATTGAAAAATTAACTATGGTTTTAAAAAATAATATGGCTGATTTGGTTTCTATTAATACACAGCATATTTTCCAACAAATTACTAAATTACAAAAAAACTACGTTATTACATATGTAGACAAATCTCCTAATAATTATGCTATTATTTGTAAATCTTATTATCACCAACTTCTTACAAATTGTATTTCTTCTAATAAGTCATTTAAAAAAACTAATGAAAATGTAATTGTAAATAATCGTAAAATTCGAAGTTATTATAAACTATTAAATATTTTATCTACTAACTTTAATTATCCATATTTAGTTCTTATTCCCAAATTTCATAAAACTCCAATTAAATTTAGGGCTGTAACTATTGGTTGCAATACATATAATAATAAAGCCAATAAACTTTTCTTAAAAATTCTTAATCAATTATATGTACTTACTACAAACAATGATAATACACATTGTATAAAAAATAGCTATCAACTTGTCAATATTTTAAAAAATCTTAATTGTGTATATAATATAACGACATATGACTTCAAAGATCTTTTTAATAATATAGACCTATTAGATTTACATAAAATTATAAATGCATTATTTAAAAAGTATTATAAAAAACTGGAATTACCATCTAATATTGATATTGCATATTTTAAATCTTTAACTAACTTCATTATCTATAATAATTATATCTTGCAAGATAACACTTTATATTTACAGCATGTCGGTATATCACAAGGCGGTTGTACATCCAGTTTACTCTCAGACTTATACTTACATCATTATGAACGTAATTTTACTAATAATAATCTACATTTATATCGTTATATTGATGACATAATTTTAATTGATACTGATCATTCTGCAATTACTCCATTTCCAGTAGATTATCCCACTAATTTGGAATTAACGGAAAACCTTTTATCTAACAATACAATTAACTTCTTAGATCTTAAAATTACAATAAAAGACAACAAAACAATCACAGATTTATATGACAAACGTAAAGAATTTAAATTCAAAGTTAATACATTTACAAATTTTAAATCTTGTCTACATCATTCTGTATTTCGAAATATAATACTTAATCATTTATATAGAATAAAATGTTTATGTTCTTCTCCTCTAATTAACAATAATATTAAAAAACTAATTTATGATGCATTACATCATGGTTTTCCAAAAAAATTCATATATTCATTAATATACAATTAGTATTTTTCTTACATGATCTTTTAAAACAAATTAACACATGCGTAAACAAAATTACAAAAAAATTATAAAATAAAAAAAATCTCTATAAAAAATAAAAATTGTAAAATAACATAAAAAAATTATTATAGGTTGGATGGGTGGGTAGATGTTAGAGTACGGAGGAGGGTGGTGTTGTCTGGATAATACGCAATGGTTAATTTATTAAAAAAAATGGGGCTTTTGTATTATTACTATATGTTTGATACGTATTTTGTAAGGATGTTGATTTGATATTTTATATGTAATTGGTGAATTTCATTAATTATTAGCTTAATTATTGTTTAATCTTATTTACAATCATTTGTTATAAATTTTAATTTAATAAGGACAATATCATATTAATTACTAATAGTATGCCATTTTTATAGTGATTAATATACATATAAGTATATTTAATATAAATAAAGTTATACTGTATGTATTAAAATTGGGTAATTATATTTATTATTATTCCTCTATTCTTATTAATATTTTAATATTTATTTATTTTCACTTTGTGTTATATAATTTATTATCGGTTTAATGTTTTTGAATGTCCCACATTCATACTTTTAGGATTTTTATGGATGTATAAAATAATCCACACACTATATTTATGCTTTTTAGGTAATCGGAATTTAAGTATCAGTTCACCTTCTTTATACTACCATATGTTTTTTATTTCCTGTTCATTTTATAATTATCTTATATATAATAGTTTTTATTAAAGATTTTTATATTTTTAATAATTATTTATATTAATTATTAATGAATTTATTTTGTTTTATAGCTATATGCTATATATTATCGATGTTCTAGAATTATTTAAATTCTTAGTGTAGTTTAAATAAGTTTGCTAATAGAATATTTTGTATGCTTTTTAAATTTTATTAACAATAGTTTCTTTAAAATACATTGTGTGGTTTATATACAGTTTATAATTATCTATATATAAGGATATGTTTGGTTTTGCTGTTAATAAAACAATTGTTAAACTCAATTGCTTTACAACTGAAGCAAGTCTTTTGACAATTAAATCATAAAAGTAATACTAGATGGCAGCACCACAATTTGTGTTTTTTTTCGATAAGTTCTAGATTTACTTATTCCAGCTACATTTCAGTTATAATTTACTACACCAGGGGGAATTTTTAGCTAAATTTTGACGATAATGTTTAACGTTTTTTAATTAATTTAATAGTGCATTTTAATTATGTAATTACTTTCTATTTATATTATTTTATATTATATTAAAAGTTATTTAACATTTATTTCAATATGTATTAACTGCATCCTATGGTATCAATTACTGTGATTTCTTAACTGTTTTATTAACCTTAATCTTTACGATATGGGTGCCATGTGCTCGTGGATTTATTCTAAAATATTAATCGGTATGGTGTTTATTATTTCATTTTATATCCTATAAATATTTAAATAGGTTTTATTGTTTTTTCCATTTCATATTATTTGTTTCTATTCTGTTTTCATTTTTAATCAATTCACTTGATTTTAGTGGTTGTTTGGGCACAGGGGAAAATAACTTTTAGCTGTAGCTTATTTTTCCCACAGAAAACAACCATTTTGCTTATATCATTGAATTCTGTGCCCTTGAAAACGTAATTCAATATATAAGCATTTCCATTATTTGTCGGTGTCCACTTTCTTATTTTTCTTCCATAATAATTCTTATAATTAATTTAATCTTTTATTTATTTTTTTTTATATATATATATATATACTTACAGCTTTAATTCATAATATTACGGTTTTTGATGGTGGTAGGTTATGTTTAATTATTGGTTATATATATATATGTATATATATATCTGATCTTTGTCACACTGTAACTCTCGTATTTATGAACCGATTTGGATGCAACTTCGTGTATACATAGTGCATACCAATGCCTCGACCGAGTTCGTAGGCCAGCTTCATCCGCCATCTTGTTTCGAAATGGTGGCCATTTAAATTTTTTAAAAAAATTTAAAATTTGAAATGTGGTACCAACAAATTCAAAATTGAAAAATATTTTTTTCTTATGTGTTTGACCTTGATACAAAGATTCCGGAGCATTTTTTGTTTCGTCTATATATTAAAAAATGGCTGACTTATAGCACTTTGAATTTCTAGTTTGGCTGACATTTTGAAACGACCTGATTTTTGTCACGCGATAACAGGCGTATTTATGAATCGATTTGGATGTACCTTGATGTATACATAATACGTACCAACGTTTCGACCGATTTCGGTGGACAGCTTCATCCGCCATCTTGTTTCAAAATGGCGGCCATTTAAATAAAAAAAAAACAAATTAAAATTTGAAATGTGGTACCAAAAAATGGAAAATTGGAAAATATTTTTTTCTTATGTGTTTGACCTTGATACAAAGACTCCGGAACAGTTTTTGTTTCGTCTATATCTTAAGAAATGGCTGAGTTATAGCACTTTGAATTTCTAGCGTGACTGGCATTTTGAAACGACCTGATTTTTGTCACGCGATAACAGGCGTATTTATGAACCGATTTGAATGTACCTTGGTGTAGACATAATACCTACCAATGTGTCGACCGAGTCCGTTCGCCAGCTTCATCCGCCATCTTGTTTCAAAATGACGGCCATTTAATTTTTTTTAAATTTAAAATAAGGTACCAAAAAATTGGAAAATGAAAAAGATTTTCTTTGTATGTGTTTGACCTTAATGCAAATATTCCAGAACAGTTTTTGTTTCGTTTATATCTAAAAAAGTGGCTGAGTTATAGCATTTTGAATTTCTATTGCGGCTGACATTTTGAAACAACCTGATATTTGTCACGCGATAACAGGCGTATTTATGAACCGATTTGGATGTAACTTGGTGTGTACATAGTACGTACTAATGTCTCGACCGAGTTCGTTGGCCAGCTTCATACGCCATCTTATTTCAAAAGGGCTGCCATTTAAAAAGAAAAAAAAATTAAAATATAAAATGAGTTATCAAAAAATTGAAAAATGAAAAAGATTTTCTTTATATGTTTGACCTGCATACAAATATTCCGGAGCAGTTTTTGTTTCGTATATATCTTAAAAAATGGTTGAATTATAGCACTTTGAATTTCTAGCATGGCTGACATTTTGAAACGATCTGATATTTGTCACGTGATAACACGCGTATTTATTAACCTATTTCGATGTAAGAAGGCACGTGGATAGTATATTGTAATGTCTGGACCAAGTTCGCTGGCCAGCTTCATCAGCCATCTTCTTTCAAAATGGAGGCCATTAAATTAAATAAAAAAATATATTTAAAGTGAGGTGCAAAAAAATTAGAAATTAAAAAAGTTTTTTTTTTCTTAAGTATTTGACTATGATATAAGGATTCCGGAGCATTTTTTGTTTTGTCTTTATCTTAAAAAATGGCTCAGATATAGCAGTTTCAATTTCTAATATGGGTGACATTTTGAAAAATCTGATTTTTTGCCTGCGACAGCACCTGTATATGTCAAATGATTCCGTTTCTCGGTTTCTTTCCTGTATGACGATGTAAAAATTCAAAATGTGCGATGTTTAGAAATTGAAAAAAGTGCAGTAGCAAGAATTGCAAAACCGAAATTTCATCGTCAAGTGTTTCCATTCGCAAAATGACGTAAGCGTTACGCACAGACACGTTTGTCCTTTATAATATAGATAGGAACTCCCAATTAGATTGTACGCTATTTTGTGTTACCTATAAATTGTGCATTGCGAAATAATTTAGGGCCCTTAAAATTTTCTTGCTGCCAGGCCCATTCAAAGAGAGCCCCGGCCATTATTTTATATTATTTGTATATGAAACGCTTGACGGTGGGTGATTTACCGTTTCTAGCAAGCCAAAAGTCGAATTTTAAAAGTTTATCCTAGCGTAATTTATTTTTTGCCCGTTATAGCTCAGTAGTTAGGGCGTTGTACCATGCTATTGGTTTTGATATAATTACTATTATATGGTCCATAGACCAGCGCAAAGCTGGTGTTTCTTAATTGGGAATTAATCAATCAATTTGAGTATAGTTCTTTAATCTGTTACTTGAAGCGGTAAAAATTTACTGCTCGATTATGGATGCTTCTAAACAAAATATGGGCTTTATTTTATCGGATTTATGTTCATAAAGTTTGCACATATCAGCTGTTATTTCACATTTAATGTCGCAAAAAACTCTGTATTTTTTTTTACAATTTTTCAGTTTTAATATAGAAAAAGTTATACGATAAAGCACGGTTAAACTCAAATTTGATATGATTAAATAATTTAAATTACTACCTTTTCGTTCCAATTTAATTTGTCTGCCCTTAGGTACCCTTCCATTTTTTAGAATTGTTTTTAACTTTTTAAGTCTAAATAAATTTTTTTGAAATTTTAGTTCAAGTACCATTTCCTTTTTATCAAAGGCAGCAGAATTTAAGTTAGTCACATAAATAAACTTTTTTACCATTATGCAACGGCAACAAGATTTAAAATTTAACGAAAATGTGAATTTGGTTGAAAATATTTTGTTTATAGAGGAAAATTACAAAGAAGAGCACATGAAGTTTTGCAAGAGCGAAATGTTTAAATTTATGACCAAAATTGGACGAAAATTGCCAGTTGTATGTAGATACCTCAGGACAAAATGATTTAAAATATATTACTTGGCTGCAAATTTCGAGTGGTTACAAAATTGATCCAGACAAATTCTCCAAATTCAGATTTTATACAATGCAAAATATAATGTAGGCATTTTTTCATGATATCTCATGATTCCCATTCTTTACATAAGGTTCCTCTGTGCAGAGATAAATATAAATATACAACAGAATATACAACACAGCAATTTTCATTAAAACTATCGAATGTTTGCCCGTATCTTAAATTTTAGAAAAAGAAATTTTAGGATTTGTTATAATAATACAAAAATAGTTTTATCACTTTAGCTTCTATACCGTTAAGAAAGTATCATTAAAATTATCAAGAAGAACGTAAAATCATGCGCCAATCAGATTATGAAACATTTTTCAACGTATTCGGACTACTATAATAAAACTTCATAGCTTAATAACGTGGAAAATATGTCTAAGTAATAATTTATAAAACATACAGTGTAAAAAAAAAAGGACTAAAATACGGAAATACTACTGGCAATTTAGACGCCAGTACTATTTCCGTATTTTAACGGAACTTTTTCCCGGTAAATTGCAGAGAAATTTCCGCTTTTGTGGAATTTAACGGAAAATTTTCTGTAATTTATCGGGAAAAAGTTCCGTTAATGTACGGAAATAGTACTGGCGTCTAGATTGCCAGTAGTATTTCTGTATTTTAGCCTGCTTTTTTAAAGTGTATAACACGTTTGAAAACACAATTTCAACCAAAGTCGAAAAAAATAGCTGAAAAGTTTGTACATCCCTGTATATGAACTATAGATTTATCATGTAATTCGCAATATGCTAAAATTTAGGACAGTTAGTGAACACATAGCACAGTTGAAAATTCCTCGTCTGCAATTTCCGTCAATAAACGGAAAGGCACTGCAGATATTTTGTGCAGCCTTGTATATAATTTATATACACTAAGTAGTATGCAATTTTTATAATTTAAAAAAGTTTTCCACAACTAAAAACGCACTTCCATCAATTATTGTTCATACGGAGAAAAATATAACTGATTTATTTTGTGTGCCCCTGTATATGAAAGATGAATGGCACATCATATGCATCGTAAGCATCTTATAGAGCACCTCGGCGATATATATCAATTTAAATATTTTTGAAATAGTGTAACATGAGCAAAATACACCACAAACAATTTTTCTCCATAGACCGTAATGTAACACAATTATTTTTAGTGTCCCTGTAAATGATCGATAAATGCTATCCATACCCTATTCTATAACAATCATCTTGTAGTGCGCTTCATAGATATGTATATAAATTTCAAAGTGTTTGAAATTATGAAACAACATTAAAAACTACCGCAAACGATTTTTCCCCATGGGCCGTAATGTAATGAAATACTTTTGTCTGCTGCAGGCTACATTTTGCAATACCTAACATTCAATAGTGAATATCAATAACATTTTTCAATTTCATGACGATGCGACTATACTGACGCCAAAAATAATTTTGGCCAGCTAGAATAGCCAAATCACCCACCGTGCGCTGGTATCTTCTATAAACTGCGCCTCTTCTATTTATGGCCGACTCTGATTGAAAGCAGTTATGTTGGACAAAATACAGAACCTTTTGACAGTAAAATTAAGTTCATTTATGCATACATATTACAATATTATACGTAATGGAACTGTGGTATATAACTAAATAAAAGTTTTCGTGTATTACGGCGTATAAAGCGCACCTAAACTTTCAGACTTCATTTTTCTAGAATTTAGATATATTCGCCGTATACGCGCATCTCCTCATTTGTAAAAAAAAAAAAAAAAACTTTCCTGAGATGCATAGCAAAAAATGAAATAAAGATTATTGTAAAATATAATTACTATTACTTCTCATGCAATCGGATAACTGGAATTGTACGTAAACAGCATGATCATTAAATTAGAAATCGTAGTTCATATAATCATCTGTCTTTTAAATTTTTAATATTTCAGTATTATACTCGGCGTATAACGCGCACTTGTCAATTCGCCATCAATTTTCTTGTATTTAAACTGCGCGATGTACTGTTCTGGAAAATACTGTAAATAAAAGGTTAACTGTAAATAAAAGGTTAGATACTGTAAATAAAGGGTTAAAAGAAAACTACCTTTTCGTTAGAATTTAATTTGTCTGCCCTTAGGTACCTTCCCAGTTTTTAGAATTGTTGTTAATTTTTTATGTCTAAATACATTTTTTGACTTAATGATTTTCAATGCTTTTCAGCATTGAAAATCATAAAATGTCCTATCATGAAAGTTTAATAAGTAACTCAATTACTATAAAATATTTATAAATCAAGATTGATTTTAAAATGCCATTTATACTGACAAGCAACTCATGAGCAATAAAATGAAGATATAGAAACAGATATGCAAAGATATTGCAAAACGTTAAAAGCATTTTAAATTAATCTACTGTTTTTGAAGTGAATTCCTAGATTTAGTGAAAAGAAATCCAGTCTCTAGAAATTATAAGTTTGGAGAGAAAGTAATTCGTTTTGCAGATAGAAATCATTATTTAAAGGCGAAATTTTGAAACCTAAATAAAAAAAAAATTAAAATTTAACAATATTGTTAATTGATTTCAGAGTAGTTTAAAGAGCATACGTATATAATTACTCAAAGAAAAATTTAAATGAGACAATCATATTTAAAGGTTTTAACTTATTTTTATAAATTTTGTTCATTTTTTTAACGTCCCTTGTCCCAGAAAGATTTGATTAAAACATAAAAAGACCAAAAGAGAAGAAAAACTTTTTCAGTAGAATTTAGCAGACAAATCTGGCTTTACGCGTAGAACCAGATTATTAACATTTCTAAAAGAAAAATAGCTAAAAGTTTATGCAAATATAGAATGGTGCAAAATAGGTGCAAATATAGAATAAGTGTCTGTAAAGTTTTAATAAGCTGAATCGATTGAGTTAATTCCCTTTTGTCGAATTAATTCTGCGTAGTATCAGCAAAAAACAACCCAGTGAATGGAGCGCTTATTTAAAAACTTGTTCAACAATTATTGAGTGTCTTACGTTTTTATTATGTTGCGATTCAAAAATAAGATTTAAAAATGTCTGCAGTAATTGGTAAGTCAAAAGCGTTAGATGAATCTAGAATACTTATAGAAAAATGCTTGAAAATGTAAAGGGTGTTAAATGGCGATACACTGTATTTAAAACTAGTTTATCCATTTGGACAAAATTGTGCATGAAAAAATATAGAAATTCTTATATTTTTGTATAAGATGTTGTGTGGGGTGTGATGACAACATGACAATTGTTGGAAGAACGCAGTAATTCGGTCAGTGACATCTTATGTGCAACCGAAATTTGGTTATAGTAACTCATTGTTGTTAGGACTTGCATAGTAGCAACATGAAGCATTTCAAGAAATGTCATCGCATTTCAAACAAAGCAAAACATATCAGTGGAAAGTAACGTTACAGTAATTTTATTATTGTTAAAGTTATGAACGAAAATTCGAGTGAGGTTTGAAAAAAGAAAATCCGTATATTTGAGTAAATTATTTATTTCCTAGATTTTACCAAATTTACTGCTTCTTGCGGTGAACTATAATCATTATATATAGGGAAGACTAGGGAGGGTTGACCCATTTTTTACAAAATGATTTTTAATTTTTTAAATATTGAACGTAGAATAAAGTTTTATATATCATTTTATTCGTTATACAATCAGTTAACAAAATAAAATTGCTACATAAGTGCAATATATAAAAAATTTAAAAATGATTGATTTTAACCATGAGAAAATAATCGGTCAAATCGCCCCACATATGGGAAGGTTGACCCACTGTATGGGAGGCTTGACCCACTTTGTTTTATATTGAAATATTTGTGAAGAGAAATAAAATCTGTTTAAAAAGGCAATATAACTTTATGCTACATGCTTTAATTGTTATAAAAAACATTTTTGAAAATATGATGCTTAAAAACCTGTTTAGTGCAATTGCATAGCGCAAGTCAGAGGAGAAAAGAAATTGTTTTAAACAGAATTTCGTTTGAGCAGGTATAATTGTACAGCATGGAAAATGAAATTTTAACATTTAAGACAGTATTCAGTTAGAGATAGGTTCCGTTTTCATAGGGTTTCATGTATTATTTATTATGCCCTGAATTGATAGCCACTGTCCCGCTTTTTTTGTCTCCTTTTCCTACTTTTTGTGACACTCGACCTAGCATTTATAATTGCCGCACAGTTTGGCTTCATCTCACTGTATTCATGCTGGTGAAATTTGTTTACATACCTTTCAAAAGTTTTTCGATCAATGCTATGTTCTTTTGCAGCCGCATGTGCACTTAACTGATCATTATCTGCTTTATCTCTTTCAGTGGCAAAGCACTTTCAGTACTAAAATGTTGAAATAAATGAATGGCACCGGAATTTACGAACAAATTTATTTGCCAATAAGAAAAAGGGTATATTTCACATACATATTAAATAGAAAAGATTTTAGCAAAATTCTGGTGCCATTGTGCCGTTTGGAATTAAAATTAAGTGGTTTCATAAGCATCCCACTGCCCCTGAAAGTGTTAAGACTGCTGCTTTCATACTTTATAGCCCTTTCTAGTCTTTTACATTGTTTCTATTTACCTATTGCAGTAATATTGAAATGAAAAAAGTTCCTATCAACTTTCCCATTTATATTTCATTAAATTGTTTCTTGCAGTAGATAATATAGCAGTTTTTCACATCTTTCTTTAATCTAAACCTTTTCTTTTCCATCACCCTATTTTACCGTGACATTACAGAATAAATTTACATTCTTTTTTATATATAACCATTAATCTTTTATTATGCATAGTGTATAATAAAAAGATTCCATCTGGTCAACCCTTCCTCACATTGACTGGGTCTAGCCTCCCACATAGCCCTTTTCTAAAGAATAGCACATTGTTATGTTAAGCCTAAATTACTGTACAAACTTTATGCCTGGAATGAAAGCTCGATATTTCTGCATTACTTAAAACCTACTTACTTAAATTTCTATGATATATTTTATCTGAAAAAAGCTTACAAAATATTTCTAAAAAACACAACTTTTAGGTTGAAAACGCCTCACAATTTATTTTTTCCACACCTATTTCAATTATCTGTATGAAACAAAAACTGTTGTTTGAGCATTCTAGTAGCTTTGGTTTATACCTAATGATAAACCTCTGAAATTCTTTTAAAAATGAAAACTGATGGGTGGGTCAAGTCTCCCGTATTGTCAACCCTCCCTAGTCTCCCCTACAGTATGCCCACTAAAGTCCCTTGCGACCCTTTTCACTTCGAATGGCTGCTGCTATATTCATAAAAGTGGTGTCTAGTTATAGTAAAGTAGTCACGTGCTACTGAATGAAACCGCCTACGGCGCCACCTGATGGAGAACTGCGGAGTTAACATTCCTATCTCGAAAACGAAAGGTATATGGGAAAATGTGATTTTCAAAGTTGTAGAGCATTATCGATTTGGTACCAAAAGACACCTTGTGGACATTAATGCGAAGAATAGGAAGATAACGTTTAAAACGCGCATTTGTTTTTTCGTTATTTCCTACACTGAGACGTCACGAAACTTGAACGGAAGGAGAAATGATTGTCTTTCGGACAAATGTTCATCCAAATGTGCATTGCAGCTGACGGTGAGGAATTTGAATATTTCAAATAAAGGTACATTGTTATAACTAGTTTTTTTCTTTCTAAGATCGTTTTGTCACGTCATAGTGTAGGAAATCACGAAAAAAAAATGCGCGTTTTAACGGTTCTATTCTTCGCTTTAATGTCCACAAGGCATCTTTTCGTACTAAATCGATGATGGTCTGCAACTTTGTAAATCACTTTTTTCCCTATTTTTTTCATTTTCGAGATAGGAATGCTAACTCCGCAGTTTCCCACCAGGTTGGTGCCGTAGGTGGTTTCATTCAGTAGCGCATGGCTACTATACCGAGACATTACTTTTATGAACATAGCAGCAGCCGTTCCGAAGTTAAGAGGATTGCAAGGGACTTCAGTGGGTATATTGTATTTATATGTCGTTTATATATAAATATGTATAAATATAAATCTTTCATTTTTGGAAAATATGTTTAATGGAATAATATTTGAAATGAATTCTGGGGAACTTTTAATTAAATAATGTCCAAACTGTTATTGTGGATATGGTAGTTTTAGATAGACCACTTAGTGCGTAAAAGTAAGATTAAATGGAAAAAGCTATAACAACAATGTCAAAAAGCTTTGCATTGCGAAGATGTACTGCTTTTTATTAAAAATCTTGACCTTTTTCAAAATGATATCGCAAGCATATGAAATAATAGATATTTAATAGAAATACAAACTTTCAGTGACAAAGCAATTTTTTTAGATTATTTTCTTGGATAAAACTTCAGTAGGCGCTGATTACTAAAAAATTGAAGAAATGTCCCATCAAAAAGTGGTATTATGTGAATATAAATAAAATGCAATATTTTGTAATTTCATGATCAAATATGTTGGCCTTTACCCCTTCTTTTCATGAGGAAAAAAATATTCCTTAGTTCTTGAAACGACCGTTAATGTTCTATTTTCAAAACCTGACACATTATGTGATACAAAATACCAGAAATGATAGTCTTATCTTCGGTGTAAGGCGATAAGTGACATGTTCTATTTTTGAAATCTATCATATCGTTACTCGAAATCAATGAGACAAGTACAAAAGTAGTAGTTCTGTGAAAATGAGATTTATAGATTTTTTAATAACTCATGATTAAATATTTCCTGGCAGTATAAACTTTTCATAAACTTTTGTTTAATATTTTGTCTTTCTCATGTTTTTCTAAAAGTGTCTGTACATTCTTTTAAAATGTACAAATTTAAAGAATATCTACTTTTCTTATCGTTATATTAGAGAAAACTAAAAAAGCTTATACGGTATCAGTATAAATACTTTTGGGCACAATTCTATGTTTGATTCGAGATTGAACATGTATTTCGATGTTTCGAAATGTGAATTCAAAAGCAATATTACTGGGGTATGATTTCAATGAATGTCAAAGGCAGCTGTTGTTCCCAAGTTCGAGCGTTAATGTATTATATATATTATAATGTCACTTGTATCATTATAATAATACTCATATCTAATTACACTTATACTCATAACTAATTATACTAATACTACGTATAATAATGACTGTCCAGTTATTATAACAATGCTTAATAAATACATAAATTAAAATGTGTAGTTATGTGAGTGGAGGTTTTATTTGTAATAATAGCTATTCAAATATTTATTATCGTATATATTACAGATATATTAAATTATAAATGAAAGATAAGAAATATGTCACAAAAATATTTAATATTAAATGACAGAAATTGAAAAGAACGTCAGCTCTTTACGCTGATTTGTAGATTAATAATCACATTGTTCTACTGCAAAACAATGTTGTTATTTTTCCACAGTCGTACGAAAAATTCACAGAATATTTTTAAAGTATAGAATTCGGCTAAAGAGATTATAGCATAGTTATGCATTACTGATAATTTAGGGTAAAAGCCTGTAAAATTCTAAACATTTTTTGTAAATTTATGAGTTCAGACAAAGGACAATTTTTTTCTGAAATTCATATTGCAATCCTACGAGTTAGTTTTTTTTCTTTCCCAAGAAATTGATACATACAATTTACTAATAAATATTTATAATTCTATTAAACTATTTAAAATTTTATTGTAGATAAATAATTTTACAATATATTGAAGATAAAATTTTATTTGAAATAAGCACATACTATCTTTCTATATAGAGTGTTATGTGAAGATTGCATAAACTGTGTATATCGTGAAAGATGAATATTGCTACTTGCATTATGGAACTTTGTTTAAATGAACAGATGCTCTAACTCTAGATAATTTCTGAGCGCAAACATACTAGCGTGCGACGTAGCATGATTAACAAAATTTTATTCAGCAGAAATAAGTCTACTGACTGCCGTTGGCACTAGGATGGTAGATTTTATTAATTCGCGTATTCCACAATGATTTCAAACATTGCTAAATTTGCATGGTGGTCTTTTGATAGATATCATGCGATATCTCATATTCTTTTATTTACATAAAGTTTATATTATGTGTTCTGCAAGTTACGTCAACTTTCTTACGTTTTCTCAAACGTACGTCAACTTACGTTTTTTTCTCAAAAACTAATGATCCTAGAGGTCTTTCTTCTTCTTTGGATTCTTTGGGATTCTTTGGTCAATTTATATGTACACAGAGCAAAGATTTTTGCATTGCACAGGTTATGCGGTCTTGACAGAACATCCTGTAGAACGCAGAAGCAATAATAAAATAATTCATACCATGTTTGCCTTTAAATACCAGAATTAATTTTCCTGAAAATAATATGTCTCGTTTAATAAAGTCTTTGAAAAAGCTTGATCTCGAACTCTGTGATTTTAATGTAAAATCTAGAATCTAGATGTGATTTTAATGTAAAATCAACAGAATCTCATTTAGAAGAAAACTGTTATTGCAGTCGTATCTAACGCCAGGGCCTGACTTAGGCTACGGGGGGCCCCGGGGCAAGAATCATTCTGGGGGGCCCCCTTCTATCTATCTATAGATTTTTTTTAATAATGTGGAAGTAGCTAGTACTAAACTTCATACATATTCTATTATATGCATAACTTTTGTACCCGGTACTGCTTACATCTGTATACAGTGTGTCACAAAAAGGTAGTCACAACTTTAAGAAAAAATACGTCTAGAATAATAGCACAAAAAAAATTATAGATTGACTGACACGAGTATTTCTTTGCAAGCTTTTACTTCGCTTATCTACGTACGTTATAAGATGTCTAAAAGAAAATGCCCCAAATTGGTCATCATTAATGGTATTAACTTGCCACGTTACGAGAAAAATGTTAATAAAGAATTTCTTTTGAAAACAATAGAATACTAAGTTGGCATAATAAAATATTAATCATTAGTTTTCTAATGATATAGTTTGTTTTTTGCATGGGTGGAGAGGGCACTGGAAGCAGAGGGGGGAAGGGGGACCACACTTCCTTCCTAAATGTTTGAAAACATATGAATTTTGGTCACTTTTGTTTAATGTTAAACATTTGGCACTTTTTAATGAAAATCCTGACTACTCTCATGGGGCCCCCTAAAAAGGGGGGCCTGGGGCAACTGCCCTGCATGCCCCTGCGTAAGTCGGGCCCTGTCTAACGCTATTTTCCCATATGTATCTTCATCGAAAGGGATGACTATCAATTAAAATGTACGTGCTCTGTAAAAAAAGAAAAAAAATTGCATTGTATTGAAATTTGCGGTACATTTTCAATGTCTTAAAAGGGCATGAACATTAACTTGCGGACACCCTTAGAATCCCCAGGGAGTACGATCCCACTATTTCAGATTTGAAATCTTTGCCTAATGTATTCTCTTCGGAGTAAAAATATTTCCCCTATCAATCGCAGAATTTGTAATATTTTTCTTACATGAAATAAAGAGAAATATTCTATTCGAAAATTGTCTTAGAACTGTGCGTACCTTGATAAACACATAATGGCTTTATTAATATGGATTTTTCAAAGAATAAATTGCCCAGCTCTAGCTATACCATACGGGGTGCACAGCTAATATGTGAAAAATTTAGATTATTGATAGCAATAATCAGGACAAACAAACTTTGTAATAGAACCTGCCCTCAAAATCGACTTATTTAGTCAAAAATACAGGGTACACATTGCTTATACATAGAACCAAATTCGGGTGTCTGTTAATAACTCTGAGAAAGCAGAAGCTATTGTAATTAAAATTTCAAAAGTCTTACCTTTATTTATGCAAAAGTACCAGAAATGTCCACTATCTACTCCGAAACAGCATGAAATCAACGTTTCAAATCTTGGAATGCGGTTGCTAGTGCATACGATATCACTGATGAAATTACTGTATGCTCTGCTTTTCATATAGTGTTATAACATTACAAACAAAGTAAGGTAAAGTTCTTCAAATATGAATCATAATATCTTGACATTTTTCAAAGTCATTAACGAAAACCTAAGTTTGGTTAGAGTGTACATTTTTGTGAATTAGTTGATTTTGACTCCAGGTTTCATTGCAGTTTTTTTTTTGTCTTGACACGTACTGTCACCCTTCTAAGTTTATCATCATAATAACTGAGCACCCTGTGTATAGTACGGTCCAGGAAAAAAGGGATAACCCCCTAAACAATCTGCTCTAAATAATCATATAAAAAAAACCTTACGTATCAATTGACTGGAATTAGTTAAAATGTAAATGATGAAAGTGACAAAACAGCGCAAATCTATATTATTAAGAAAAAACATGCCCATGAGTAACGATGATGTCATATAGACGCTGGTAGTGGCCCAGATTTTTTTTTTCTTTTTTGGAAGTTTATGAAGCCTTAAAGTTACATTTTTACACCGTCGAATAGGAAAAAAAATGTATAATTTCTAATGCAATTTGCTTGAAAACTGATTATTAATTTACATATATTTTATGATTTTTAAAATAACTTTCAAGATTCGTTATTTAAAAATGTGTCTCAAGCGCATGCAGCCAGATTACGAAAGACTGTTTGCACTTAAAACAATATAAATAGTCCAGCATTTCTTACCAGTTAATATTCTACAATGAAGCTAAAACTTCACACACACATACAAAAGTTTAACAGACTATTCGCAAACTACTACTAATTGAACTACGCACTTAAACTCGTAAATAATCAGAATTAAAATGGCTATTGTAAATAATGAAAACTTTGGGAATTAACCTCTTGTATACTTCTAATACAATTTTCGAACTTTATTAATAATTGATTTTTCATATAAAAATGCTTTTTGGTGTTATTAGTGAGAAATCTAAAAAAATATAAATGCATAAATGCAAAAAGTCTATTACAGTTTTCAATTAAAAATAGCGTTTACCTACAGATGAGTGACAAAATAATACGAACACCCATGAAAAAGGCATGGTCCATTTGAAAGGGGCAGAACGTGCATGTCACTTTGCACTTAATTCTGCCACCTACTGGTTATGAAAGGTAAGGTGTCAGTCGCTCAACATCAGTCATAGATGTTGCATGCGCTTTCCATACACTCTGGAAAATTCTATAATGTCTGACCTGTCAGAGTTCGAAAAAGAAATGATTGTTAATTCAAGCAGATATTTCTAATAAAAAAATAAGAAAAAGGAAGAAAGAAAAATAACGTGAAAATATCCCACATCGATTCCATGATTCTGCGGACCAATACTTTCTGTTCAACTGAAATTGGTGACTTAGCGCTAATAAATTAACTCCAAGTAACCGAACGAGCTCGCCAAGGAAATCACCCTGTAGTGAAACTTCGCTGTACTGCATATTTTTTGTCGAACGGCGTTTTACATTACGTCTACGAGAGTTTCGCTTCTTCTTAATCTACGTTCTTTGGTGTAACTTTCTCATTCGCTAGGTGGCACCCTTCACCGCTAGAGGGCAGGAGTATACGAGAGGTTTTTTTCGAGTGCTGTTTTTTCACAAGTGTTTATATTATTTTGTCCAACCCCTGTATGTTCTGTATACCGGCCAGTATCTTCGGTACCCAGCGAAGATCGTGTTAGCCCATGCTTATATTAATACATAAGTTATTGGCCATTTATTTGTAAAACATGTAGATTTTAGTTCTTTTCCATATCAAGACCTCAATTTTGGATTCTATATAAAAAGTAAAAACCCATCGTTGAGTGAAAAAGAAATGAAAATTTAGATTCGGTTTTTATCAACATATTTATACAAAAAGTCATTTTCATATACACTGCTCAAAACAATTAAAGGATATTTGAAGTTTTATATAAAATAAAGATATAAACGAAATTTTTTTTGCCGAAAATAAAAGAAGAGAATCACAAATGGAAATTTTTCTGGTTTTCAAACTGTGGAGTATGCAAATTTTGAGTTCGACGTCAAAAACGTCGCTTCAGCGGCAGCGAATGAAATTTGACTTTCAACTGGATAAAAGAGAATGAAGACAAGGATGATCGGCATTCAGTGATTGCTTTGTTTCGATGAGTACGATGTCTCAGCGAAGTCATTTGACAGATTCAGAAGCTTTGAGAATTGTTGGTAGGTTAGAAGGGGGCCAAACTCAAGCCGAAGTAGCGCAAGCCATTGGAGTGTCCCAAAGTGTCATTTCCAGGATCTGGAACCGTTTTTTGGAGAGTGAATGTGCAGGCCGAAGACCAGGGCAAGGTCGTAGACGGGCAACAACGCCCAATGAAGATCGGTATTTAGCGTTAACAGCTCGGAGACACCGAACCATGAACGCTACTCTTCTCCAACAACACCTTCGCTCGGCTACAGGCACCACGATTTCAACACATACTGTTCGAAACCGGCTCCATGCTGTAGGTCTGTATGCTCGCCGACCGATGGTATGTGTTAGATTAACATCAAGGCATCGTCGCGACCGCAGGGAGTGGGCAACCGAGCATGTCAACTGGAGGAGAAATGAATGGAGCAATATTCTGTTTTCTGACGAGTCCCGTTTTGCTGTGCATCCGGATAATAGGCGTATTTTCATCTGGAGGGACCGTGGCAGTAGGAATAATCCTGCGTTCGTGCACGAAAGTGTCAGATTTGGCGGTGGAGGAGTGTTGGTGTATGGTGGCATCTCCATTGACGGGCGCACTGACCTCTACATCATTCGAGATGGAGCTCTGACAGGTCGCCGATATAGGGATGATATCCTCAGACCTATTGTAGTCCCTTACGCTGCAGCAATCGGAGATAACTTCATTTTAATGGACGATAACTGCAGGCCACATCGTGCAAACCTGGTAGAGGATTTCCTTTTCGAGGAAGGAATCGTTCAAATGGAATGGCCAGCGTGTTCTCCAGACATGAATCCAATCGAGCACGTTTGGGACGCTCTAGGAAGACGAGTTTCTGGCCGCCAACAACCCCCACAAACTCTCCAAGAACTGGAAAGAGCTGTTCTGGAAGAGTGGGGCAGAATACCCCAACTCGTCATTAATAGCCTCATTGAGTCCATGCCTCAAAGGTGTTCAACGTTGCTGGCCGCCCGTGGAAACCATACCCCCTACTGAAAATGATTTTCTTTGAAGAAAACACCTTTTTTTATTCTTTTTTTCTCATATGCACAAATTGTGTTTTTTTCCTTTAGTACACAAATGCGCAATAAAATGCATTTTTTTTCTGCCAAACATGTGTAATTTATTCTACCTACTTCTTAACCTACTATGTCTGTCGACCATGTATCAATCAGCTAAACAGTTTAACAGATACAAAATCCACCTAAAACTGCAATATCCTTTAATTGTTTTCAGCAGTGTATTACAGTATTTAAAACTCAGTACCGTGTCAGTTTAAAACAAAATCGGTTTTTCATCTTGCAATAATGTCATTAGTGCCAAAAATCTATGAACTTATTTTACAGAAGCAAGAGCAAATATTACATTAAAAATATGCAAAAATTTAATAAGATTTTACCATTTTATATTAATTAAACTAATTTAAATAAGTTTGTTACATAAACAACCTTTAAACCATTTCATTATGAGTGAATAAGCATTGCAATTTTCTTTTAATTAAATACGCATTTGCGATTTTATTTTAATTTATAACTTTGGTACATTAAATAGGTACATTTCGTGTTAATAAAATGTGAGTTTTTTATCACTATTGTACAAATCTATTTACGGTGGAGGAAAAATCATATTAGGGTTCCGCGGTATCTAAAATTATGGATTTAGTGGTTTGTGATGTCCGAAAGTTTGGTGAACGCTGCTGTTGATGATAAACTTATTCGCGAGTTACCCTAATGATAAAATCGGCCTGGGGTATTGTATTAAAGCTATTACATTTATTTATTTCAATGTCCTGAGTGCTTTATTCTTATTTTGCTAAAATGTTTAGAGCAGACTGAGTTTCTAAAACTCCGTCATCAACACAAGTTTAAAAGAATTAAAAACATATGCATGAAAATATTAAAAGAAGCATGAACAACAACTAGACTAGATTATCGACAACGGCAACAAGCTTATCTGTTTGTTTCCGATAGATAAACTGATTCCTGATAGACAACCCGATTTCTATTTTACACATTAATTTTACTGCCAAAGACAAACACTTCGTTCAATTTTTGAGCACTATTTTGTATCTACTGCTGCACGCTAAATGACTACACTGAATTTTAGAAGTGTTCCTTAAGAGCCTTCACCAGTCATGCAAAAAAACTCGCACGCTAATGTTAAACCAATGGGAGCATTCTTTTCAAATTTCTCTCTTGCATTTTAATTTTTAAATTAATTATTTTGCATAGCACAGCTAAGGTCGATCTTTAACCAGGCTAGTTTTTACTTTTTCGATTTTTATTACATTTTTATTAATATGACTACTTTCATTTTCGGAACCGGTACTGAAAGGGAAAGCAACTTTATGAAAATAAATATGCAACCAAAATCGAAAAAGTAAAAACTAACCTGGTTAAAAATCAACTTCAGCTATCCCATGCAAATAAAAAAATCACTTAAAAATATTAAAACGCATGCGAGAAATTTTAAAAGAACGCTCCTTTAGGTTTAACAATAGTTTGAGTGTTTCTTAGCATAATTATTGTTGGCTCTTGAGAGGCTACACTAGTATTAGGATAAAATTTTAAATAAATTTTAGCTGAAGATTTATGTAACTTTTACATGATGAATGGCCATTAAACCATCCATTTGCAGCATTTGAAATGATTGTGTATATTCCACACTTTTTACATTTAGTTAAAAAATGTCGGTAATAACCCAGATACTAGAAAACGGTCTGGACATGCACGGTACATCCTATTACACTTCCACCGACACCTTTGCTTTTTTCCCCCCTTGAGAGCTAGAGTATCTTTATATATCAGTGTAGTGGCTTATGTCCAAGACGCGTGTTCACGTTTGCAGGTTTTTTCTGCCTAAACTATAGCAACCTACACTGTTAAAAATATCGTGAAAAATTACCTCTGTTTTTAAAGGCTATCTATTTACTGACCAATGAGAACGATCCATAGGCTTTTATGTAGCGTTCTCATTGGTCAGGAAATAGATAGCCTTTATAAACAAAGGTAATTTTTCACGATATTTTTAACAGTGTACGTTAACGAATGTTGTAAAATGTGCTTGGACACGTTTTACATCAGTAAATAAACATTAGATTGGCGATAATTGAAGATACGCAAACTCCAAGTCTGGAGTTTTTCAATATTTTTTTACAGAACGTACACTGTTAAAAATATCGTAAAAAATTACCTCTGTTTTTAAAAGCTATCTATTTTCTGACCAATGAGAACTTTTCATTGGTATTAATTTAGCGTTCTCATTGGTCAGAAAATAGAGAGCCTTTAAAAACAGAGGTAATTTTTCACGATATTTTTAACAGTGTACGCTGTTAAAAATATCGTGAAAAATTACCTCTGTTTTTAAAGGCTATCTAATTTCTGGACAATGAGAACGCTACATAAATACCTATGGAGCGTTCTCATTGGTCAGAAAATAGATAGCCTTTAAAAACAGAGGTAATTTTTCACGATATTTTTTAACAGTGTATGTCACTATTCTGATAAAGAAAGGTACTCTATCAGAACGTAAGCAAACATAGACATTAATGGAATTTCGTGTTAAATCGCTTTGAACGACTCGAAGAACCACAATATGTGTCCCATTACTCAAAAGCTTAAAGAATTTGCTATAAAATAAGGCATATGTTAATTTACTTGATGGAGTTCCTGGAACTCAAAAATGCAATGAAAGTTTTAAAAATGCTAAAATGTGCAAAAGAAGACAAACATGTTCATTTTTAAAGACTATTTTTTCTTACTTTTGTTTTTCAGACTTCAAACTTATACAGACCTGAAACTTTTATGTTCTAACTGTAAAATAAAAACGTTTACTGATTTTAAGGAGAATATTTAATTTTTATGATAGTACTAGTTGAAAATATACGCCTTATCTACCCTTCTTCTTTTCTGGGTTCATTTAGTGAAATATTTCTGGAATCCACTATGATTTTGTTTCATAATTAAATGCTCAAGTGTCATAATATTTTTGATTCTCGTATTAAAATATTGAATTTATGTGGTTACTGCAGTTATTTATTTAAGTCATAATGCACCGTCAAATCAATTAATCATAATTAATCATTGATTAATCATCGTCAAATCAATAAGCAAAATCAATTATTTGCTTGTGTATTTTCTTTAGGGTTTTTTGCGTCAATAACGTATTCAGAAAGGGAGATTACATGGACTCTCATGGTATGGACAGAGGCATGTAACCGTAATAACCAAGCGTGTATTCAATATTCAATACAGGAATATAATCTCATGGAAAAATATTGTCATGTCTCTTTAACTTTATAATTATAACACAAATGTATATTAGGTTGCAGGAATAGTTCTCTAAATAAACCCAGAAAATGTATTTGCCTATATATTTCTTGTTTCTAAATGTCCTTTTTATTCATTTCCTTACAGGTGTACTTTTGTACTTAAAATCTTTGAATGTCTTCGGTGCCGTGTTCTATACTTTTAAAGACTATGGATCTTTCCACTAACTTATAGTTTTCTAAATATTCTGTCTTGCGAAGCATGTCCCATTTGTCACCTTAGGCTATTAAAAATAATTAACCAATAAACTTTTTTATTCGTAGTTGACTACCATTTCTCCAAATTTCAGATTCCGTATTTCATAGAATAGTTGAAATAATAGAAAAGGACTTACAGATTATTGACAGTTATAGAGAAACCAAACATGTCAAATCGTATATTAATACCATTTCCTGCTTTAGTACCAGCTGTCGCTAATTTTTGAAATGCTAATTTTTAATGCTAATTTTTGAAAACATTCAAAAGTAAAATTGTTCTAATTCAAGAGAGAATAGAGATAACAACCTAATTATTTTCTTGGACACGTTTGGGTGTAGTAATAATATATAAAAATGCGTACTGTTAACTGTTTTCCTTCATGAGATATAGTTTTTCAAAAAATGTAATTTTCACTAATATTTTATTTTAATTTTAAAGTAGTCACTTAAAAAAACTAAAAATGCAGAAAACTCCACAGCGATTACATAATTTAATAGAAAGATTTGTAGAAATTTTAGATTCTTTTTATATTTTTTTATCGCTATTAGTTCAAACAAAATTCAAGATTCTATAAAACTTTGAATTTTACAAACACGTGCAAAATCGCAGTTTTTGTTTGCTTCTAATTAAAGGGATTTTAAGATAAAAATGTTTTGGAAATGGATTTTAACTTCTTTTCTACATAGGTTTTCACATAAAAGTTTAAAAAAAGTAAAATATTTTCGGCAATAAAGAATATAAATAAATAAATATATTAATATATACATTTGTCGAAATTCTGTGGAACAACGTAGGGTAAAACTGTATAGTATTGTGAGACCAGAGAAACCAGATATCTCAGTTTTAAGCCAATTTGAGTAGCCCTCTTGCGGAAAATAGTTGAAGTACTTGTAGATGACCCGCCTAAGCAAACTTTAAGTACAGCATTAATTGAGGGGTTCACAACCATAGTAGACCTCAGACAACCATTTTGAAAATAAATGAAATAGTCCAATTAGATATTTAGAAGGTGCATAAAATCTGTTTAAACTACTCCTACAGTGAACCAATCCTGTTTTCACATACTTTCTCATGTATGGCATCTGTTAACAGACTTGGTTCACTGTGGTAGTTAATAAAACAGATTTTATGCAACTTCTAAATTGACTAAATCAATTTTTTTTCAAAATAGACTTGGTCTACTATGGTTGTGAGCCCCTCAATTAGTAGACGTTCTTATTGATTGATACTGTGAAATGTTTATACGATGATTTACGGCAGAGTAAGAGGGAGTATACTATTTCTCCCACGATTGTACAAAGAGTAAATAAATTGCTCTTTTAAGTTAAACATTATACGACAAAAAAAGTAAACATAAACTATATTGCCAAAGATGACCAGTAACTTGCGATTTTAGACGTTTACTTAAATATCTAGAAAAATACATGAGGCATTATCCTGAAACTCCAGGTTTGTAAACAAAATAGTAGTCATACATTTCCGTAAAGATTTTTTCCCGAAACACCATAAAGGGCCGTCAACAAATTGAAAAAGAACGAATATCTTTTGGATAACCCAGTAAAACCTAATGTAGCAAAAGCAATCAAACTGTAGATTATGATTAAGTGTCTTATTGTAATAAACTGTGTTCATTTTTATGAGAATAGCATGTATACTCGTAGAGAAATTAAAGTTTTTATAAAAAGAGTCCCAAATTTTGCCAAGTTTTTTGCTTATAATTTCTAGAGTTCTTAATAGAAATTTTTTTTCAGAAATTATGACAAACAACATTGAACATAACACCCTGTAATCGGAATTAAACAATAATAAAAATTGTATGTAAAATGAGCAGGTTTACTAAATAATGATTCTCTGCGCATGCCCAAATTTAATCAAAATATAATTTGCATAATGTGTTTGCTAAATGTATAGTTTAAGTGAAAGTCACAAAAACATAGTTTGAAAAGTCTGAAAATTACCGTTGATAGAATAAGCTCGAAATCCGTTGTTCCGAAAAGGAAGCAAAAAGATGAGCTGTATCCAAATATATGTTGATTAGTGTCAAGATAGCGTACACGATATTGCACGTATATTTGGATACAACCCCTTATCATTTTTCTTCATTTTGGGAACAACGAATTTTTAGCTTATTCTATAGACGATAATTATCAGAATTTTCAGCCTATGTTTTTGAGACTTGTACAAAAGTTTCTCTACACGTTTAGCTAACATGTTATGCACATTACCTTTTGATTGCATTCAGGCATGCGCAGTGAAACATTATTTAGTAAACCTGCTCATTTTTCATACAATTTTTATTATATTTTAATTCTGATTGCAGGGAATTGTGTACAATGTTGTTTGTCATATTTTCTGAAAAGAACTTTTTTTATATTAAGAACTCTGTAAATTATAAGCAAAAAACTTAGTAAAATTTGAGACTGTTTTTAATAAAAACATGAATTTCTCTTCGAGTATACATGCTATCCTCATAAAAATGAACACAAATTATTAAAGTAAGCCACTTAATCATAATGTACAGTTTGAACGCTTTTGCTACATTAGTTTTGACAGGGTTATCCAAAAGATATTCGTTCTTTTTCAATTTGTCGGAGGTCGCCTATGGAGTTTCGGGAAAAAATATTCACGGAAATATATGACCGGTACTATTCTGTTTACACACCTGGAATTTCAGGATAATTCCTCATGTATTTTTCTAGATATTTAAGAAGACGTCTAAAATCGAAAGTTACCGGTCATCTTTAGCCATATAATGTATATCAAAAACGGCAAAATTTATTAATTTTATGAATTTTAAAATACAAATAATGTTATTTCGTCTTATGAAATAGCTCATCGGTTGACCAAAATGCAGGATATTGATCAAAAACATCATATATTGACAAAGATTTAATCAAAGACAGTTTAGAGATTGATCGCGTGACATCTTTATCAGATTGTAGAAACATTAACATAATTTAATTAAGAGCACCGTACAAGTACCGTGAGTAAGAGTAGAAAGAAGGTAATCTAGTGATCTAAGTCTGTCAAAGGTAAAGTCTGAATTAGGCCAAAAACTAATATCACTTCTTACTTCTTAATATCACTTCTCGATATACTTATGTTATAGCGACTAGAATACTCAGTGTGGAAATCGGCTATCATTGTAATACTTAAAAAAAACGCTAAAATATTGTATCCCTTAGATGTGCAATGATGCTGCTGCAATATGCAGATAGCAGCGACATCTGCAGGATATTTTCTACAACTTCAAGAAATTGCTAGTCTATACAATGTAATACTATTAATACGAAAATCCCGCAGATGTCGCTACGATCGACACTTGGAATTTTAGCAGAATCGTCGCACATTTGAAGGATACAAATTTTTAGCACTGTTTGGATAGCATATTTCCACACTAGGTATTCTAGACGCTGTACTTATGTGATACAAGAATGGCAATATATAATAATAAAAGGATATTTGTATTTTTAAGTAAAGTTGATTATCAAGGTCTGCCATTGTTCAACTATGGCTAAGCCTTTGACAAATTTACTTGCAATGTATGTGTTCATATTTTTTAGCATCGATTTCATCTATGAAAATTCAAAGGCTTCATTCGGGAAGTTTAACGTAATTCTTTTTATACCAGGGATGACCTGCCATACTTGCAGAGGACTGATACTGAAATGTTACATTTAAATATTGAAGAAATATGTTAGTTTCCAAGACAATTATAGTTTTTCGTGTCTCTGAACCCTGTCATAAATTCGATACGTAAGATTGATATTGGTTCTCAAGGCAACAATCCGAATAACACAGCATAATTCATCATATATTTCATTTTTAAAAAAGAAGTAATTATTTTTCAGTATGATAAAAATTATTTAACTGAAATTATTTTCTAACGAATTATGCATTTTTAAACATGAATGAAAAATATTAACAAACAAAACGTATTTCCCCAGGCTAACACAAAATATAAAATTTGACGTAATATCAACGATGGTAATTCTGATGTTAAATTTCCTGTTGAATATTTATAATGAACTGGTTTTCGTAAAAAAACCTCCAGAGTTAAAACTTTGTTTTTTTAATATTTTTTGCTTGTTAAAAGAATTAAATCATTCATTAAAAAAACTTTAAGTTATTACAGAATAATAAGTATTTCTTTCTTGCGGATTGATGCAATGAAAACTAAGATCTTTCTTCGATAATGAAATTATGACATGATAAAAGGAAAATAAAATGTATTGTTGTCTTAGCAATAAACATTTTTATTCAATATCGAAGTGTAACGATTAAGTTTAGCGCCATTTCTCTTCATGTGAACTCCAATTACCTTTTAATTATTTTAAGTGACCATTTTTTAGCTGACTTTTCAAATCAAATCAGATCAAATTTATTTTTAATACTCTAAATAATCAATAAATCAGTAAACAAAATTTATTAATACGAATTGACATTTTTCTAACTGGGTGGCTTTGTGTCTCTGTTTTTTTTTTTTTTTTTTTTGAGAATTTTTTTCGATACTGAAATTATGACAGGGACAAAGAAAAATAAAATGTATTGTTGTCTTGGGAATAAACATTTTTATTCGATATCGAAGTGTAACGATTAAGTTTAGCGCCAGTTCTCTTCATGTGAACTCTAATTACCTTTTAAATATTTTAAGTGACCATTTTGTAGCTGACTTTTCAAATTTATTTTTAATACACTAAGTAATCAATAAATCAGTAAACAAAATTTAATGATACGAATTGACATTTTCCCAACTGGGTGGCTTAGTGTCTCTGTTTTTTGAGAATTTTTTTCCACAGAGCAGTTTAAACTTAAAGTAAAATATAAGTAAAGTTTTCGTAACTTACACGTAGTAAGCATAGTTTTAGTAACTTTAAAGTTTTAGTAGTTTAACTTAGTTTTTTTTTAAATTAAAAGAACGTAAATGCATCTACTGATCAAGATTGTAAAAATTCCCTCTGTTCTTTGATATCCCATAGTACTTTCATTATTTTAACACACCTAATTAACCATTTTTCTCTAAACGAACAAAAGAACCTAAAAATATTTGTCTTGCGTTACAAGCAAATATCAGATGTACTAAAATGAAAGTAAGTTGTATTCGGTGTTTCGAAATTTTTTTCAATGACGTATAAGTCAATTATTTAGAATATTCAAAATTACTAATAAGAAAAAGCCTAAATATTGAGGTCACTACCTTAAAATTTTGTTAGTTGATAAAGGGCCAAATATATGTATGATATTTTCGAAGTAATAAAGTGCACCTTTCAATAGTAAGAAAGATAAATAAATTTTAAAATCTTGCAGAAACTCATACATTTATTTATAGTACATTTGTGCGCCGATAAGTCAGACAAATTGGTTCTGTGAACAGCATATATGATTTATAACAGTAGGTTGTGGCCCCTGTGATCGCTTCTTATTTATATTTTCATTTCTATCTTAATCAATACATTCATTTTTAATTAGTTGCTTGATATTTTTTATCTAAAATGTTCAATTGTCTAATTTTAATGATTAACATTACATACCAGTATACTATTTAAATTTTAGTATTCAAAATTAAATATTAATTATTGTATAATAGTAAAATCTCTTTAAATTCTATTGAAAGTTGTTTAATATTAAAACGCTTCATATTATTCAGCTTTATTGCAATTATTTTCAACTTCTTTACGTAGGTTGAAAAAAAAAAGGATAATTGCACGAAGAAGAAAACTCGTATGCGCTGATAATAATTTCGCAAAGAATTCTATTATAGATTTCCTGAAAACTATCCAACCGTATATTAATTTTTAAAAATCTAAGGCATTTATACAGATGTTAAAAAGTCATTAATGTACAGGATATTATACGAAATACAGAAAATATAAAAGCAACATACGGTAATTTATCAACAAATATCGACACTTTTTTCTTGTAAGTGAAATCTGAAGAGATTAAATACGGGTAGTTTTCAAACTTTATGCTGAATGAAATACATTTAAAATAGGGTAATTCCAGGATTTATGCCGCACATTTTTTTGAATTTGTGTATAAAATTCCATGGTGGACATAAAATAAAAAAAAAATCATGCTGTGCTATTTAATGTTAAATATACAACGCGTTTACTCTGACAAAAAAATTCAAAACAAATTATTAATATTTTTTAACAATTTTTTTCTAAAAAATTACACTGCGGCGCGTCACCCGTACATTCAAGCTGAGACGCCGCACTTGTGCGGTAGTTATGCCGCGCTTGTAATACGAACAGAATGAAGTTATAAATAAAAATATTAAAAAAAAATATTCATATCTGGACTATCATTATGGATGTAATAACAAAATGAAACTAAATGAGTACAATGAAACGTAGATTCAACTTGATTAGTAGATTCAAATTAATAATTTTTGCCTACTTTCACTATTAAAATTATCGACTTATTTTTTTTACATTAGATTTTAATTGTTATTTCAGCAACAACGTAACATCAATGTATTAGAAAAGGAAAAGAAAAAAAAAGTAAAATTGTGTTTACACAATTTATTTGTTAACACTTTCGGAACCGGTGGCTTTTACACAAATTTTATTCGGTTGATACCACTTTTTTAAAAGAAGTTACCTTTACTTAAATAATCACGAAAATGCTCTAATTAAACAAAGCAAATATTACTTTTCTTTTTTACTGGTGCCAGAAACAAATCTTGTAAGCTCTTTGGGAAGGTGCTTATATGCACCTATGGTCCCGAATGGGTTAAGAGATCGAGTTCAATCTACAGAAAAAGTGTCGAAAAAGTACAGTCTTTATGTAACTACATTTAAACACATGATGCAACGAAGCCAATTACACTTCCTCTTTTTTTGAGTAGTTTGCAAAGAAAGTCTGCGTTACGCGTAATCCAATTTTTCATTATTATCATCTTGACTTGCATCTTTCTTGCGCTTCTTACTTTTTATTTTCCCCTTTTTCTCATTTGGTTTTAGTGAACTTGATAACATGCCTAACATGGTTAGTCTGTGCAAAAAGAAAAAGAAAAGTTAATAACACTTAATCATCCCGTACAAAAGAAACTGCGGCATGTATACCAGAATAGCAGTGCGGCATGTATCCCATTTTGCATGTTGGCACGTCGGCCATCACAGTTACCTGCCATCGCTAAGGGGAATGGCGTAATCATACAGACAGTACTCTATACAAACGCTACACTTAGTTTTGACTTCAAAATCATACATGCATTTAGTAATTAGTGTTTGAAAAGTATTTAAACATAACGTGTTTAAAAGTTTGGACAGTGAAATCGTGCACTTACGTCAAATTAAGGATTGTACTTCTACAAGTAAACATCGAAATGGGATTCACGCTATACACTGGTTAACATAGTCTCATTGCGCACCTATACTGTGCGTTTGACGACCATCTATCGATAATTACAAGAAGTAGAAGGGGTGCGGCATCTATCCCGTATGCGGCGGCTCTCCCGGAGTTAACCTATTAGTGAAACATATTGTTCACTAAAATCCTCGAAAAAACCTTGTCCCCAAGCTAACATATTTTATCTGTTGAAATTGGTAACATATAAATTTTGCAACTCATTTTTTTAATTATGTATATTACATTTTACTCATCTTTATGAACAAAAACATAATCGTTACAAAAAAAAACGTCATTAAAGATGATACTAATGAAATTTACACACAAAGAATTAAATTTATTTTGAAGAATATTAGATTTTAATAAGTTAATTCTGCTAATAAGGATTTGTAGAATTACCGATACTGTATAAGAAACAATGTTCCTTTGAATTTTATCAGCTCTTATTATTGGATTTAAAACAATACTTTATTTTATTTTATTTATTAAGAAAAAGCAATATTTGGTAAGATATATTAAAATAGCAAAATTCCGTTTTATTAAAAATATTTAATTTACCATGCATGTCAGTGTATATTTTGATTTATATTACGGAATATAAAGCAACTTAACAAAAAAAAATTATGATAGAAATGAAAAATTAAAATGTAGAAATAAGGAGGAACAAATACCCAGAACAACCAGGCCACAAGTAGGTACGCGAACTAATAATCCACACTTATTGTCTGCTCGCAAAAAAGCATAAATAAACGTAAATGTGAAGTATGTTAAATTCATTGTCTTCCTTATTTTCAAAATGGGAATTTTATTACCTGTATAATACCTTTGGCTTTAAATCAACAAACAAGTTTTGAGGCATATCGGCGATTCGAATGCCTAAGATTTTTCTTTTTATTTTAAAAATGATTCAGAACTTCCTAAGAAAATTTCGCGCCCTGGAGAAACGTATTCATGTTTGTTCACGAATAATAGCCGTTATAAAAAAAAATGAAACTTTAATAACTTTCATGTTAGCAATCGAAGTTAGTGGGTAATAGAAAAAAAAAAGGTTTAAATTTTTTGCAACAAAATCGAAGATAAAATTATTTTGAATTTTATAAATTACAGATTTGAAGTATAAACTTAACTCTTTGAAACGCACAACGTACGATGTGTACAGGGCGGGCCAAAAGTAGTCCTCACATTTCAAAACTCAATTATAAATCAAATAATTGGTATACGAGAATGAGGTTTGGAAGAAAATTCTTCTCATGATCTAAAGTTTAAGTTTTGTTTAAGCAAATAAAAAAAAATAGTTCCAATAAATGCACTGGATCTGCAAAGCTACACATAAACGCATCAAATTCTTAAGGTAAGCAATTATTAATCACAGATGACGCCGCTAGATAGGCTTACAAGAATTTAAACTAAGAAGCCATAATTTAAATTAAATCAGAGGTTATGTAAATCAGACAGAAATAAATTGAAGGAAAAACTTAAAAAAAATTAAGAAAAAATTAAAAAAAATTAAAAATATTAATTACATAATTAATGAAAAACATGATCATTACACAAACCAAGAACTAATAAGCTAATATTTAAAAAGCTCTAAAAAAGTGAACACTTTAGCACTCGTATTACTCGTTAATTATGCAATTAATCTTTTAATCATATTTTTAATATGTTTTAAATACTTTCAATAAAAATTATCATTCATCATTATTTTCAAGATGCATACAAACTCTTCTTTAAGATGTGATTTTTTAGTTTAAACTTTTCACCTAGAAGTCTATCTTTTGAGTCACGGAGTCAAAAATTATGAAAAATCTAAAACAAAAGGCATACGTAACCAAAAAATATATTTTAAATATGGGAATAGTTGGCATCATCTGTGATCAACTGCTGGCTTATCTTAAGTTTTTTATGCATTTTTGGGTAGCTTTTCAAGTGTAGCGCTACCCATGAACATTTATTGGAACTTTCGATCATAAGAAGCATTGTCGTTGAAACCGCACTTTTGTACTTCAGTCACTTGAATTGTTTGAATTTTAAAATGTTTCAAGGATTTTAGGCTCTCTATGTACATTGATGTAATGCTTATGTCAAGTGTTTAATATAACCTATTAATTGTTGCCTTAACTGTTGACTAGTTGTTTCACCTTTTGAATCCTTTCAAAACACCGAATATCTTAATAATAAGCAAGAACTGGTCATTATGAGCAAGAACTGATGATTATAAACAAGAACCGTTGCTCAAGGAAGAAAAAATAAATAATTAAAGCGTAAATTTTTGAATATACAGGGTGTCCGGTCTCAACGGTGTACAATGGCTAATTCCTAAACCGTTAGTCATAGACATATAGTTCCAATTACAAAAATGTTTTAAATCAGGTAAAGAAACATTTTAAAAGCGATTTGGGTCAATAAAAACATTTCTTAAAAAGTTACGAAATTTAAATTTTTATACGGTCCCCCGGTCCTATAAGTTATATTTAGTAATTTTTTCCTATTACACTGACAAGTAAGACAAAAAAAGTCCCATTTATATAACGCTAAAATTGAGCGAGTTATGAAACTTTAAAAATGCATGACTTATGCCACTTTTCTACTCTGAAAACAAATGAGTTCGGCTTGGCTTTGAGGGATCATATACCAAGTGTTTAAAGTATTCGAAGGTCTTACTTCATGAATCTAATATTATTAAGATTTTCGGTGGTTACCATTTATACTTATTTTACAGGATAACACAAAAAATTTCGGATAGATTTCTGCCAAGGAGTTTAAGAAAAAGTTTTAGATTAGATAATACAAGACTGCGATTGTTGGGTTTTTTTTAACTTTTATGTATTTTTTAGCACCGAATCCAAAAATTACCTTAATTTTTAACCATCATGTCAGGATATTTCGCAAATCATAAATTTTCAAATTTAAAGAATAACAAAAATCGAATACTATAAAGTAGAGGAGATGGTTGTGTTTTTTAACTTTTGATAATTGATTTTTACGCACTTTTTAGCACTGAATCTGAAAATGACCTTCATTTTTAACCATCACGTTAGAATTTTTTTGCAGATCGCAAATGTGTAAGTTAAAATATAGCGAAAATCTCATACTATAAAACATATGTAAAACATTTTTTATTTTATTTTATTTTATTTTATTTTATTAAAAAATTTATTCGATATTTTTGCTTATCCTGGGATTCTTGCAGCTAAACAGCTGAGTGGTCCGATGAGATGGGGAGGAAATTCAATTTTAACATTGAACTTCCTAACTTTGAAATTCGCAATTTGCGAAAAATCCTGATATGATAGTTAAAAATGAAGGTCAATTTCGGATTCAGCGGTACAGAATATATAAGAATCAATTATCAAAAGCTAAAAAACATGACATAATCCAGCTTTTGCAGGCTTGTGCAATCTAACAATATTTTAAAATACGTATCATTTTGTAAAGAATTGAGGCTGTTAATTTAGAATCATTTTATTTAACAAAAATTCTGTTTTTTATTTCTTCTTAAATGTTTATTACAAATTGTATATTTTCCATTAATATGCCAGAATGATTAAAGTTTTCAAATTTATATTGCAATGTTAATTTTACTCCCAAACATTTTTTATATCTGACGAAATTATATTTCGACTAAATTTGTGAATGACCCCCAATTTGCAGCAAAAATTATGCTCCAACTTTAAACAGCTATTACTCGGTCAATTTTAATCGTAGAATAATGGGACTTTTTTTGTATTACTTGTCAGTGTAGAAGGAAAATTTCACTAAATATAACTTATAGGACCGGGGGACCGTATAAAAATTTAAATTTCGTAATTTTTTAAGAAATGTTTTTATTCACCTAAATCGATTTTAAAATATTTCTTTACCTGTTTTAAAACATTTTTGTAATTGGAACTATATGTCTATGACTAACTGTTTAGGAATTAGCCATTGGACACCGTTGAGACCGGACACCCTGTATAGAATAAATAATATCATTTATTGTAAAAGGATATTATCTATTGTACAATAAATAATATGATTTATTACGTTAATTTAATCTCATTTTATATTGACTGAAAATTTTAGCGTAATAAAAGAACTTGGTAAATCAAGGAGAAAAGAGTAAATTTGACATCGGTACACTTTAAAAAAAAAGAAACTGAGAATTTTTTTTTCGACTAAACTCTGTGGAAGGATTATGTTCCTTTATGAAAGACACATGAATCTTTAACATTGTTGATTTTCGTCAAAAATATACAGTGCACTTAACGAATATTGAAAATAAACTTATAAAAATAAAGGACATTTCCTATGTTAAGATAATAATACCTGTTGTAAGAAAAAAAAATTAAAAAGATTATGGGTCTTATCTGCTGTTTTTTAAAGCTTTAAATATTAGTTGAATTAATCACAAAACACAAAATTATAGAATGCACGTTATTTTCATTCTTATAGTAATTGTAACCCATTTTTTTCTGTAGCATTTCACAATATTATTATGGCTGTAGAAAAAATTCATCATTTTCTTTCGCTATTATAAAAAAGAGTAAATATTTTTTCCTGACCGCAGATTTAAAAAAATGACAATAACCAATTTAGCTGATTTTATATGAACATAGAATATAAGCCATTCATCTGCAATTTATAATGTTATTAAGTCTGTTCTTAACTGCTCTGCCCAACAAGCGCAAAACGTTTTGACACATTTATAAATTAATTTTTTAACGGAAAGATATAAAATTGGAAAGCCTGACCATGGAAGCGATTTGGAATCGAGCTGTGTTTTCCATTTTTTGATAAGTAAATTACCTATTGAGTTATAAGCGATTTTGATCACGTGGCAAACACGTTTTTCATCCATTCTTGACCGGTTATTCGTCTTTCGCGCGGAAATTCGGTTCAAAACGCCCACTTTGACACTATTTTCGGAACGATCTATTGCGTTTGAAAAAAAAAAAATAGCTCGATTACATAGTTTTTGGACAACAATACCTACTAGTTTCTTGCATTTCAGAACAAAAATAAATTAAAACTTATGTCACAAAATTGTCCTTTTGGATTTGAGAACAGCCTTGTTCGTTAGTTTAAAAAAAAACTAAACATGTGGCTATTCGATCCATGTACAGTGACCACCCCTATTTTTCTTGACCCTGGACCGCCTAGGTGCTATAAAGCATATGTCCCGATCAGGAGGTCAGCCTAACGCGGTATCCTGGGTGTTTAGTTCCCAAGTTAACTTGGTACTCACTTTATCGACCCTAAAGGGATGAAAGGCTGAGTCAAGCTTGCCCAGTCTGGAGTCGAATTCTCGACCTGCAGCGTGTGAGTCAGACGTGCTAACCACTACTGAGCTTACATTAATACTTACTACTAGACAAATGTACTTTCTAGAAAACATATAAGTAACATATAATTTTATAAGAAACACATTTCTTATATATAATTAAATTTTAAAATAACATGTGAATTAAATCTTGAAAGGTTTTATTAGAATTTAGTTGAAGGTAATAAAAGGTTCATCTTATAATTTTCATGTGTTAAAACTTGAAACTATGAGGTTCTTATTCTTAACTCTTTTTATTCCTATATTTATTCCTATAAGTAGGTATCCCTCTTTGACAAATTATTTTATAGGAATAAATTGCATAGGTGAAAAAATGCTAAGAATAAGCAGTTTTAATACATGAAAATTATAAGAAAGGAATTTTTTTAATCGGCCCTTCAACAAAATTCCAATAAAACCTTTCAAGATTTTACTGAAATGTTATTTTAAAATATCATTACATATAGAAAATATTTTTTTTTAAGTCATAAAATTCCTAGAGTGCAATGCATTTGAAATATTTGATATAGTTCTGAAGCAAATATATATATAAAGATCATCGTTTCTAATACGGAGCGTGATGCGCTGTAACTCATTATTTTAATTTGCTCTATTCAGAGAATTTGTAGAGGCATTAGGAAGAGATAGCCAAACATCTACGCCATTATTGATAAAATTCGAATTAAATTAGTAACAAATTAAATTTTTTATTAAAATAGTTAAAATAAAGTTTTGTGCAACAAACGGGACGATTAACTACTTCAAACAACGTAAGAGTTATCAAAATTACCATAGAAACAATGCAGTTGTGTGAACACCAGAGGAGAATCCTGTTTTTCAAACTGAGCATGCTCTTTCCCAACAATAATATCTAGTAATTTTTGCTAATAAGTTAGGAAGTTTTTGCGAATATTTAAGGAAATGAAAATTATTCTGAAAAACTAATGGGAAAGAGAATGCCCAGATTAAGTAAAACAATTCGTTACTGGTGAATACATGTAGGGAATAATGGAAACTCTCTTCTATTTTTTAAGCTTTCTGAAAAGTCAGAGATAAATAGATAGAGCGAGAGATAAATGGATAGAGCTAGACATAATTAAATTAGCCAGAGATAATTAAATTTCAATAGCAGAACAGATACTTAATTTTCCAAATATATAATCATTTAAATGCAGTACATACATAACGACTATCCCTAAAGAAATACAGTATGTATAATGGAAGCGAAGATCTCTTTTGTTGCGTAATAATAAATTTGTACCATCGCATTTGATACATGCATTTAGTCCATTGCACTCACTAATTAACATTATTGCTTTCGATTATTATGTTTAATAGCAAGGAATATAATAAAATATATATAATAGTATTTACTATTGTATAAAGATTTCAGTTATACACTGGTTTCCAAAAATTAAGGAAAAATAACAAAAGTTGCAATTACTCAAAATCTTACAAGAAGATTTTAATAAAACTCAGACACAATTTACAACACATAATAAGGTATAAAATAACAGTAAAAGAAATTACCAGGCGATTGTGGTGTTTCAGAAATTAATGCAATTATAAAATAAACAAAATAAATGTCTCAGTTTGGTATAGGAAAAGTATCTTTAATATGGATTATGATCACCCCTATAAGCAATACAGAACATACAGTGAAGTGTGATGCTGTCAATTATGCGATTGATAAGTTTGCGGGGAATTGCGAGCCGTTTCTCTTGTAAAGCAGTTGTAAGCGTGGCAAGGGTCTGAGGAGGGAGATTGAGAGCAGCGACACATCTTCCGAAGGCATCCCAAAGATGCTCAATGAGATTCAAGTTCGGTGACCGCGCTGGCCATTCCATGCGCTGAATTGTTTGGTGCTGAAGATAATCTTCTACGATGTGAACCCTATGCGGTCTAGCGTTATCGTCCTGTAACAGGAAATCTTTACCTATTGCACCGGCATAAGGGCGCCCATAAGCATCAGGAATGTCATCTCTATAGACGTGAGGATTCACAGTTCCACGTAAAAAGACATGGGGTTCTGTGCGTCAGCCCAAAGAGATACCATCCCGAACACAGACACTGCCTCCTCCATACGAATATATTTTACGAATGTTTCATGGATGATAGCGTGTTCCCTGTTCTCTCCAAATCAAACAACGCCTACTATCTCTTTGGATGCTAAACTGGAACTCATTTGTGACGAGAACACGCCTCCACTGATCAGCCGGCCAATGGACATGTTGACGTGCCCAACTTAAACGTTCCCTCCGGAGACAAAAGGCGAGCGGCACACAAATATCCGGTTGCATCGCGTACAGACCACCTTCATGAAGCTTTCTACGCACAGTAGACGTTGATACCAACATTCCAGTGACTGTAGCAAGGACGAATTTAAGATCAGAGGGGGTTGCTGTTCTATTCATTCGTACACATAACCGCAAATATCGGTCATCGGTGCTTGTCGTAGCTCTTGCTCGTCCTTCCCTGAACCTTCTGGAGGCCGAACAAGTGGTTTGAAAGTGTTGCCAAAGCTTATGAGCAACACAAGGACTCACATTTAGCCATCTGGCCACCTCTGTCTGACTTTGGCCTATATCTAATCTTCCTATAGCTCTATATCGCAGTTATGCGGACAAATGATACCTCGAGGTCATACTAATGAATTGGCTATCTCAGATTTCTTATCTCATAATCACAGCGATACCAGCAGCTGTACTCTCTAGCATGCATTTTTATGCTCCGCACAGATGACGCAATCCGATTGCAGCGCCACTAATTTGCATTTTGTAATTTTAATCAGCATCTTTTAGTTAACAACATATCCAAATTTCATACGGATAGGTTAATTTTTGAACGAGTTATCGCTCTTTTTGTGATTTTTCCTTAATTTTTGAAAACCAGTGTATTTTCTCACGTTTTGAATAAAATGTACACTTTTACTCTGTGTAAATAACTGAAATTTCTATTTTTGTCAATATATTATGTTTTATGCTTGATAAATGATTAGCGCTTGCAGCACAAGAATATCAATAACATATTAAATAGTTAACAAAAATGCTTTGTGTAAAACGAAATCTGTAAGAACTTACTAATGCGGTTGTACAGTCGTAGAAAAAAAAAGTAGACACCCCCTACTAACTCCTCAACAAGTTATCGTAGAAGAAAGTTACTGGTACCGAACGGTTGGAAATAAAGTCTACTTTTAAATAATGCATATAAAATTTTCTTAGGGGGCCATATACATATTAAAACGAATCCAAACTTTATTTTTTTCAATGGCAATACCCAATTTTAACGAGATATTTCAAATCTTCGTTTCAAACAATGCCTAGATACCGAATTTCAAGTCATTTGAATGATAAGTTTTTGAATTATAAAAACAAAATTTAGTGCTTCTAATGTTAAATTACATTTTCATATTTTTATTTATATCTCCTGAAATTATGCTCCTAATGTGCTTTTTTTTTTTTTTTTTTTTTTTTTTTTTTTTGTAGCAATAATACTAATATACCCAAACATAAATACGCTTTATTTTGCAATTTTTATAATTTTATGATATGAATTATAAATTATGAAATTAATTTCGAAAAAATTATGAATTGCAACCTACAATTTTTTTGATGGATTTAGATTTATTAAGTACTTTTTTTATTAAAATCCAAAATTTCACATTTTCTTCCAAGTAGTTTTCAAATTATGCTTAAAAAACGGCAAAATGATGGTTCAAGTGGCCGTCTTTGATAGAAGTGAGTATATATTTTGGAATTTATTCTGCTGTCCTGTAATATAACAGGCTTCATTGACTCCTTCGGTGGCGCTTAAGGTGCCTTGATCAAGAAGGGGGCTCTCTTGGTTAACAATCGAGTACGGAACTTCAACTTGGTTGGTTGGTTGGTTGGTTGTATTTATGTCGGCTAATTATCTGCATGTGGGATATAGGCCCTAAGGGGGGGGGGGAGTGCCTTCCGTGGAGGTCTTTCTAAGGGAACCTAACCCGTATTAACGCTTGGAGAACCAAGGTTCGAAGAAAACCACGAAAACTCCGAACGATTAGGTCGACGGGCGCGATTGGGATCGAACCCAGCACCTCCCGTCTACCAGCTTCGAGAGCAGAACCTCTCGGCCATTGGTGGGGCGAACTTCAATTTGGATACAGCCCTTCAAATGCGCTCTTTTTTAAAATAATGAATTTCTCCGAAACCTTTGGTACGAATTGCATAAAAATTTGTTTTTAGGCTAATTTAAGGGTGTAGAGTTCATTTATGTTGTCAGAATTGTGTACTGCTATTGAAGAAAGGAAAGTTATGGTTCGTTTTAATATGTGGATGCCCCCCTAAGCAAATTTTATATCCATAATTTAAAAGTAGACACTATTTCCAATCGTTCGGTACAAGTAACTTTCTTCTATGATAATTTGTAGAGGAGTTAGTAGGGGGTGTTCACTTTTTGTTTCCACGACTGTACTTAGGAATAGAACATTAAAGACAAATTTTTATTTTCTCTTGACGAACATTAATATCGAACATTAAAGATAGATTTTCTATCACCAATATCATGAATTACCGACTAAAAAGAAAAAAAACTTTTTAGCGTTGCACAGTTCCCTTTTAAGATGACCAAGAATGTTCTTTCTTTTCATGTTTTTGTACTTCTAGATTTCAACAAACCTTCTTAAATCACTATTCGTTCAATCGGTACATATAAATTATGTATGTAATCAGTAATAAAAAATCATATAATAATATAATATTAATGGAAAGATAAATCACAAAGTCCAACTTTTAAATTTGTTCTCTTTAATAAACTACATAATTTCTGATTCCCCCAGTTTAAGATATACATTAAATTTAAAATTATCTGAGCGGTCAATATTTAAACGTAATGATATGCAGTCAAATATTGAAAGTGTTTTATTTCTCAATTTAATGGTTTTAAATTGTAAGGTTTCCTAGTATAGATTAGATTTATCTAAGACCAATGTCAGACGGGCGTCTCTTTTGCTGCTTTTTTGCTTAAGTATTATCCATTCACAATGCTATAGCGTTGTGAATGGGTAATATTTAAGCAAAAAAGACGGCCGTCTGACATTGGTCTTAAGGATAACTTGATACATATGCGTACGTGTTAACTTTTCTAGTGTTAAATATTTTTTAAAATATAAATAAGATTAACGAGTAATACTGTCTTCTATACTTTCATTTTTTTCATTTAAAATTCAACTAGGGAACAACTAAAGAACAACTGTTGCCAATTTAGCGGGTTTCTTCATTTAAAAAAATCATGTTTTAAAGAAAATCAAAATTTACTATTTAAAAATTCTAGTAGGTTATTTGAATTTAAAAAAAAATTGTTTGATGTGAAATTATAATCCTTAGATATAGCAAAACTACTCGTTTTTAATAAGACTGGATAAGTATTTAAAAGTTTCCAATTTGAAACTGCATCTTCAGTGATCCACTACATTTTATTTCATTACTCTGTTTAATATGGCTTACCTTCACTTCCTTCTTATGATAAATTGCATTTTTTAGGTTAATTTTCTATTTTTTTCAGTAGCCCTATGCCAATGTTTTGTCAATGTAGTGCCAAGGTTTATATGAAAGTCTTTTTACTTAAATGTGATATGAGAAAGGCAAATTACACAAGTATACAAAATTTATGTTTGTGAAGACATTCTAAACATTTATGTTGGTTTTATACATTTTAGGGATGCGTATTCCAAAAAATGGCCGCAATTTTTATCTATCACGTGCAGTTTTTTATTCACAATCTGTGTCAGCATGTATTACTTTGATATATAATAGCCTCCTGCTTAACCGGCCTAACCGGGATCGAGGGTTAGCCGGTTAAGAGAAAAACCGGTTAAAGCGGAGAAGTAAAAAAAAAATTAAATAAGTATCTGCGTAATTTAATTAATTAAACCTGCACGATGCATTTAGTTTTTCAATTTGTGTAGTTTTAAAAAAGTACATATTTTGTATGTTTTGTGAAATGAATGCTAGTTATAATTAACTGAATTGAAAGAAAAATTATCACTGATAACAAATAATAAAAAATATTTAACACAAATTAAATTGTCGAAAATCGTGTCACACACCTTTATAAGAAGTTGAAATTGTTCTACATTATGTATATTTAAGTTAATCAACCATAAAGAAATTAGTGAACTTCTTCTGCTGAAGTCAAGATGCCCGACATTTTGCATCATAATCTCTCCATCTCTTTAATATCATAAGTTTAACCGAGGAAGCTGTTAGCCACTGCTCAACATAATGTAGCGTCAACTCTAATGCTTTTACGCCTTCTGTATGAGGAATGTTAGCAGCGTCTACTTTAACTGGATTATCATCAGGATCGGCTTCGTACTAAACAACATCAGCTACAGTCCTAATTCTATCCTTGTCAAATAATGTTTCATGCTTGAGATCATTATCAGACTCAAACAACTCTTATACATCTTCTACGGTGATCTGTTCGCACCCCTCAAGCTATATCAGCACTTATAAGCTATATAAGCCCCTCAAGCACTTTGATATATAATAGTCTCCCACTTAACCGGCCTAACCGGGATCGAGGGTTAGCCGGTTAAGAGAAAAACCGGTTAAAGCGGAGAAGTAAAAAAAATTAAATAAGTATCTGCGTAATTTAATTAATTAAACATGCACGATGCATTTAGTTTTTCAATTTGTGTAGTTTTAAAAAAGTAGATATTTTGTATGTTTTGTGAAATGAATGCTAGTTATAATTAACTGAATTGAAAGAAAAATTATCACTGATAACAAATAATACAAAATATTTAACACAAATTAAATTGTCGAAAATCGTGTCACACACCTTTATAAGAAGTTGAAATTGTTCTACATTATGTATATTTAAGTTAATCAACCATAAAGAAATTAGTGAACTTCTTCTGCTGAAGTCAAGATGCCCGACATTTTGCATCATAATCTCTCCATCTCTTTAATATCATAAGTTTAACCGAGGAAGCTGTTAGCCACTGCTCAACATAATGTAGCGTCAACTCTAATGCTTTTACGCCTTCTGTATGAGGAATGTTAGCAGCGTCTACTTTAACTGGATTATCATCAGGATCGGCTTCGTACTAAACAACATCAGCTACAGTCCTAATTCTATCCTCGTCAAATAATGTTTCATGCTTGAGATCATTATCAGACTCAAACAACTCTTATACATCTTCTACGGTGATCTGTTCGCACCCCTCAAGCTATATCAGCACTTATAAGCTATATAAGCCCCTCAAGCACTTTGATATATAATAGTCTCCCACTTAACCGGCCTAACCGGGATCGAGGGTTAGCCGGTTAAGAGAAAAACCGGTTAAAGCGGAGAAGTAAAAAAAAAAAATTAAATAAGTATCTGCGTAATTTAATTAATTAAACCTGCACGATGCATTTAGTTTTTCAATTTGTGTAGTTTTAAAAAAGTACATATTTTGTATGTTTTGTGAAATGAATGCTAGTTATAATTAACTGAATTGAAAGAAAAATTATCACTGATAACAAATAATAAAAAATATTTAACACAAATTAAATTGTCGAAAATCGTGTCACACACCTTTATAAGAAGTTGAAATTGTTCTACATTATGTATATTTAAGTTAATCAACCATAAAGAAATTAGTGAACTTCTTCTGCTGAAGTCAAGATGCCCGACATTTTGCATCATAATCTCTCCATCTCTTTAATATCATAAGTTTAACCGAGGAAGCTGTTAGCCACTGCTCAACATAATGTAGCGTCAACTCTAATGCTTTTACGCCTTCTGTATGAGGAATGTTAGCAGCGTCTACTTTAACTGGATTATCATCAGGATCGGCTTCGTACTAAACAACATCAGCTACAGTCCTAATTCTACCCTCGTCAAATAATGTTTCATGCTTGAGATCATTATCAGACTCAAACAACTCTTATACATCTTCTACGGCGATCTGTTCGCACCCCTCAAGCTATATCAGCACTTATAAGCTATATAAGCCCCTCAAGCACTTTGATATATAATAGTCTCCCACTTAACCGGCCTAACCGGGATCGAGGGTTAGCCGGTTAAGAGAAAAACCGGTTAAAGCGGAGAAGTAAAAAAAATTAAATAAGTATCTGCGTAATTTAATTAATTAAACATGCACGATGCATTTAGTTTTTCAATTTGTGTAGTTTTAAAAAAGTAGATATTTTGTATGTTTTGTGAAATGAATGCTAGTTATAATTAACTGAATTGAAAGAAAAATTATCACTGATAACAAATAATACAAAATATTTAACACAAATTAAATTGTCGAAAATCGTGTCACACACCTTTATAAGAAGTTGAAATTGTTCTACATTATGTATATTTATTCCGGGAGAACTCGCGGCATGAGATTTTCTCTCACAGTCGTACTTTTTTAAGACTCTTATTTAAATCATTTTTCATTTTAATTAAAATTTCAAAATGTTTTACAATAATTTTACCTATTTTGTGAATAAAAGTACTAAGCCAACCAAAAACAGTTGATATTATATCAATGTAAAGTAAAAGAAAAGCAATTGGGCATTCTCACTAGCGAGTTCTCCCGGGTTAAGTTAATCAACCATAAAGAAATTAGTGAACTTCTTCTGCTGAAGTCAAGATGCCCGACATTTTGCATCATAATCTCTCCATCTCTTTAATATCATAAGTTTAACCGAGGAAGCTGTTAGCTACTTCTCAACATAATGTAGCGTCAACTCTAATGCTTTTATGCCTTCTGTATTAGGAATTTTAGCAGCTTCTACTTTAACTGGATTATCATCAGGATCGGCTTCGTACTGAACAACATCAGCTACAGTCTTAATTCTATCCTCGTCAAATAATGTTTCATGCTTGAGATCATTATCGGACTCAAACAACTCTTATACATCTTCTACGGTGATCTGTTCGCACCCCTCAAGCTATATCAGCACTTATAAGCTATATAAGCCCCTCAAGCACTTTGATATATAATAGTCTCCCACTTAACCGGCCTAACCGGGATCGAGGGTTAGCCGGTTAAGAGAAAAACCGGTTAAAGCGGAGAAGTAAAAAAAATTAAATAAGTATCTGCGTAATTTAATTAATTAAACATGCACGATGCATTTAGTTTTTCAATTTGTGTAGTTTTAAAAAAGTAGATATTTTGTATGTTTTGTGAAATGAATGCTAGTTATAATTAACTGAATTGAAAGAAAAATTATCACTGATAACAAATAATACAAAATATTTAACACAAATTAAATTGTCGAAAATCGTGTCACACACCTTTATAAGAAGTTGAAATTGTTCTATATTATGTATATTTAAGTTAATCAACCATAAAGAAATTAGTGAACTTCTTCTGCTGAAGTCAAGATGCCCGACATTTTGCATCATAATCTCTCCATCTCTTTAATGTCATAAGTTTAACCGAGGAAGCTGTTAGCCACTGCTCAACATAATGTAGCGTCAACTCTAATGCTTTTACGCCTTCTGTATGAGGAATGTTAGCAGCGTCTACTTTAACTGGATTATCATCAGGATCGGCTTCGTACTAAACAACATCAGCTACAGTCCTAATTCTATCCTCGTCAAATAATGTTTCATGCTTGAGATCATTATCAGACTCAAACAACTCTTATACATCTTCTACGGTGATCTGTTCGCACCCCTCAAGCTATATCAGCACTTATAAGCTATATAAGCCCCTCAAGCACTTTGATATATAATAGTCTCCCACTTAACCGGCCTAACCGGGATCGAGGGTTAGCCGGTTAAGAGAAAAACCGGTTAAAGCGGAGAAGTAAAAAAAAAAAATTAAATAAGTATCTGCGTAATTTAATTAATTAAACCTGCACGATGCATTTAGTTTTTCAATTTGTGTAGTTTTAAAAAAGTACATATTTTGTATGTTTTGTGAAATGAATGCTAGTTATAATTAACTGAATTGAAAGAAAAATTATCACTGATAACAAATAATACAAAATATTTAACACAAATTAAATTGTCGAAAATTGTGTCACACACCTTTATAAGAAGTTGAAATTGTTCTACATTATGTATATTTAATCCGGGAGAACTCGCTGCATGAGATTTTCTCTCACAGTCGTACTTTTTTAAGACTCTTATTTAAATCATTTTTCATTTTAATTAAAATTTCAAAATGTTTTACAATAATTTTACCTATTTTGTGAATAAAAGTACTAAGCCAACCAAAAACAGTTGATATTATATCTATGTAAAGTAAAAGAAAAGCAATTGGGCATTCTCACTAGCGAGTTCTCCCGGGTTAAGTTAATCAACCATAAAGAAATTAGTGAACTTCTTCTGCTGAAGTCAAGATGCCCGACATTTTGCATCATAATCTCTCCATCTCTTTAATATCATAAGTTTAACCGAGGAAGCTGTTAGCTACTTCTCAACATAATGTAGCGTCAACTCTAATGCTTTTATGCCTTCTGTATTAGGAATTTTAGCAGCTTCTACTTTAACTGGATTATCATCAGGATCGGCTTCGTACTGAACAACATCAGCTACAGTCTTAATTCTATCCTCGTCAAATAATGTTTCATGCTTGAGATCATTATCGGACTCAAACAACTCTTATACATCTTCTACGGTGATCTGTTCGCACCCCTTAAGCCTTTTAAATGTTTGTACAAAAGAGCTTGCAGATAGGTCAGACATTATAGAGTTCCTGAAGGGTGTGTGTGTGTGTGTGGGGGGGGAGATTGCACTTTGACCTTAAACATAAAATCTCAAATCTTCCGGGGGGGGGATCTCATTGTTCCTGTGGGAGGAGTGTGTCTCCCCCGGCCACACACTGAATTCAACATTGGTGAAGGCTAACGCGTATCTATTTAGAACCGAACATTCTCCATTCTGAATTTTGCCTCCTTCCCCTCGGGATTGCACTTCAACTCGAAAGCGCAAGCTGAATTTCCGAGGTTGTCATCCCTGAATTTTGTCTGGTGTTGGCTAAAATAGTCAGCCGGTTAAAGCGGAGTTCTGGCTAACAGGAGGCCGGTTAAGAGGGAGGCTACTGCATACAGCTTTGTGAACCTAATATGACAAATAAGTATTACAAAGGTATATATGCATTGGAATGCATTAAAATATAATTCATTTATTTTCCTCAGTCAAAAGTCTTATACTCCTTTTATTTTTGCTAGTAAATCTGTGTTTCATTTTTCTGTTATATAATGGTTCTGAATTTTATGCTTCATTATTGAGCTGTAATAGGTAATCACGGTAACATTCCACTGACCTCGTACCGTAGGTACCTAAACATGCTTGTTCTTATTATTTAAAAAACAGCAGTAAGATTTTTTTCAGTATATTTAATGAAATATCTCCGTACCTAAAACCAATCTTATGCATCAATCTATTCATATCCATAAAATAAATTTAGTGAATATTCTGTACGAAGTTAAAACTAAACTCTTGTTCTGTAGTTATTTACAATGTAGTAGTATTTTAGGAGTTGCTACGTTTTTCTTTTAGTCTGGAAAACAAAATTTTGGCAGATCCCTTAGCCAGTCCTAAAGCTCTGATTAACCCCTTGAGGGGCGGTGGGATATATTTTATCCCACCTACGATGAACGAAGATTTCCACCAGAAAATTTTTATGAAATTTTACTTTTCTAACTTTGGTGGAAAATAATCGTAAAATTGCTTTTCCTTATTTTGAAATAAAATTTTTCTAAATTTCCGGTTGTAATTTAGCATTTTACAAACGCAGTTGCTTGCCCCTCAAGGGGTTGAATCAGAATACTGAGACGTACCGTTTTCTATATTACACAGAAAATAATCATAGGCAACATTATCTGAATCAGAATTGGTTTAGTCCTCAAATATATCTTGTAAGAGAGTGCCAGGAATTTGTGGATAGTATGGAACAAGTGCTGAAGCTGATGGACGATTTTGGTTAAATAAGAGTTTCTTGATTTTACAGTTATAACCCCTAACATCTCATGAGCAAAAATGGCAGTCATCATTCTGGCATTTAGATCTTCTCCATATAAGCGGAATATCAAATTGAATGTTTTTGTTTACCTTTGGACACCATTATTAAATCCTTTAAACGAACATAACAAACTTTGAGAGGAGCTTGTGGTCTATCCCAATCCCCGAGATTCACTCCAAAATAGATGAAGTGAATTTCTTAATGGAATGTGCAACACTGCACACAGTTAATTTTTAGAATAACAAATATTTTTGTTAGGAAGAATATTCTTCCATTTAATTTAAAATGAGGTTTGAAATTACAATAAGCAGATATCAACATCGCTTACATTATCATAAATTTGTGTAAAAATGGAAGGTGATACATCATTTTTATTATGATTTTTAAATTCAACATAAACAATAACATGAGGAAGAGCTAAAATTCTTAAAAGTTTCTCATCTTAGACCTATATTATCAATTGCTATATGATTGGATGACTGATGAATATATTTTTCAAACATTTTGTACAAAAATTAATTCGTTTATGAATTTGAAAACCGGCCTTTGTTTCCTCAGATCGCCAAGAATTAATCGAGAAGAATTAATTAAGTTTTCATCAGTTGGAAGACGAATGAGAAGAGAGAACTACTCTTCTCATTAGCCTCTTAATTGTCCTTCCCTAAATTGCGTATTCTATGGATTAATTTCGGAAGAAATCTTAAAGTTATTACCACAACTTACCTTCTATAATACTAGTTTAACCTTCAAATAATAAATCACCTACAATAATTATCCGAAGTGCAAAAGACTGCAGATTTAATGTATTTTGTTTATTTGAAGCAAAAGTTGAAAGCAAATGCTAATTTTTTTAGCCAGAATGTCTTATTCTTCCACGCTAATTACGAAAACATACTATGAAAAAAAATTAATCAGACTTTGCAACAGTCAGGTTGTGCATAAGCGAACAATTTAATATTATTCAATTTAAAACTGGAGATATACAAAGCTAACCACGATCTGTTTCCCAAGTACGCGATTTATCGTTAGTGCAGTACCTTAGTACAGATTTTAACTCGCAATAATTTTCATCTGAAAGGGTTCCGTTTACAGGGCTGCCACAGGTGACTATTTTTTTATTCTTCTTCACACCACTTTCTGAAAACAGAAATTATTGACATACTGTTTGTGAACATTTGAAAGAGAAATGTACTACAAAAACTGTTTTTTTTTTTTTAAATAGTGTTCCGAATAGAATAGAAAAATAGTCGTCTGTGGCAACCCTGCGTTTAATATAATACAAGATATAATCACTAACATAATGAAATCTATTATTTACAGGTTATTATCATATTACATTTTACACTAGATTTAAACACATCACTGTTTATAAATATATTAATGAAAAACACATGCATTTTCTAAAGAAAAATCACGTACAGAAAACGATAAGATGCTATGAAACATGCAATACTTACGTCATAAATGCATCCGGATTGTATTGGCAATTGAATGTGACATTTTCTCCATTCACAACTTTCGTTTCACAAAATTCAGTATTGGAATCATAGTACCAATACAGCTGATTAAGGCCGCATGCAAATGATGTCAGGACAAGAAAAAATATAAAAAGAAATTTGGCAATGTCAATGATCATGCATCCTAGTGAAATCTGAAGAGGTCCTAGATGAGGATTTGTTTGAAAAAGATAAATGATTCTGGCAAAACTAAATACATTGGCAACAGCAAATACTCCTTCAGCAATGAGAGATGGATCATTTCCAGGCCACATTGCTCGAGTAAGTATACGAGGTCCATAACGCCCACTTTTAACTTGAATGTAGGCAACGCCTTTCAAGGAAAATGTTGTCAGGTAGAGGCTGAGCATAATGAAATCTAACCAATTCCACCATTGACGAACGTATGCTTTCAGTCCTTCTTCCCATAATTGCTTGCATTCGGCCCACACCATTCCTGTTGAAAATAGGATTATTTTAATATATATTAAAACTGGACAGAAATTTAAGGCACCAAATAATGCGCAAAAGTGCACACTTATGCGTATAATTTTTGTACTTAAAAACATTTTATTGATCTGTATTATACTCCGCACCAAGTCTGGTCTGTTCGAATCCACTATTTTCTAGTCGGTTTGTCATAAATGTATGCTTCCAGTTTTGAAAATGCATAAAATATGCTTCAGGTTCATTTTAGAAGATTTGCACTGTTAAAAATTTGCAGCATTCTGTCCAGTCATTTGACCGTTTTTTTCCGAAAACGGTTACAAAACCGAAATTTAACACTATTCTGACCATATTATTGGCCATTTTATGGTCAGAATACAGTTAAATTACGGTTATGAAACCGTTTTTTCAAAAAAACGGTCGAATGACTAGACAGAATGCTGCAAAATTTTAACAGTGTATTTAAAAAAAATACATTCCTGAAAAAAAGTTGTGCAATGTCTTGGATCTGTATGTTATACAAGCAGCCTTCGCTCGCTACGCTGGTCGGTTTCGCTAAAAGAATCTAGAATCAAACGAAATATATCTAACAAAGATTAAATAATTTTTTTTTTCTTGATATCTAATCAAATATCCGTAATTTTTGTCTTATTCGTATAATCTTACATTACCCAGTTTAAAGTCGATGTTGTCGACATAATAGACAAAATAGCTCTAAAGTCACTAAGTACCTGCGTTTAACTACTTTTTTAGTAGTTTCATCTTGAATCTTACGCTTCTACCTAAAACTGCTGCTGAGATATGGTGAAATGTCCTAAAATTTTCTACAACCCCTTTAACGCCTTAGGGGGGAATTTCTAAAATCGCTGAAATATGTATTTAATTATTTTTATAATAGATTTGTTATCCTAAATTTCTGGCTCCTACCTAAAACTGCTACTAAGATATGGCGAAATCACTTAAAACTTGCAACCACTCTATTAACCCCTTAATTCTCGCTCCGGTCATATTCACGGACTGTGTCTTTTACTCAGATTGTTCGATTCCCACCAGTTTTATAAAATAGTGCAATTGGCTTTATTTTAGTATCGTTTTACCTGTCATTAAAAAAAGAAAGTCACCATTTCACAAAGAAAAGATGAATATTTCTCTTTCGTAAAAGTGGTGTCAATAAGCAATTTGAGTTTTTAAACCTCAATTTAATTTGAGCGTTAAGGGGTTAATGCCCCTTATGTGAGAATTTCTGAAATCGATAAAATGCACGTTTAAGTATGTTATAGTAGATTAGTTATCCTCAAGTTCATGCTTCTATCTAAAACTGTTGCTGCGATATGGCGAACTGACCTAAAATTTTTGACCCTCCCTTTAATCCTCTTATGGGGGGAGGGAGATTTCTAAAATCGCTGAAATATATGTTTACTTATTTTTTAGTAGTTTTGTTATTTTGAATTTGACGCTCTTACCTAAAACTGCTGCTGGGATATGGCCAAATGTTCTATAACTTTCGACCCCCCCCCCCACACACACACACCTTTTAACCCCTTTTGGGTGAATTTCTAAAATCGCTGAAATACATGTTTAATTATTCTTTTAGTAGATTTATTTTCTGGAATTTCACGCTCCTACCTAAAACGGTTGCTAAGATACAGCCAAATGTTCTAAAATTTCCGATCCTCCCCCTTTAACGCCCTTGGGGATTGGAATTTCTAAAATCGTTGAAATACGTGTTTAATAATTTTTTTAGTACATTTATTTTCTGGAATTTTACACTCCTACCTAAAACGGTTGCTCAGACAGGACCAAACGGTCTAAACGTTTTGATTTCCACCCTTTAATCCTCTTAGGGGAGAATTTCAAAAAATCCTTTCTAATCCGCGTTTATGTCATAAGAAGTTTATTCCCCTAAATTTTCATGCTTCTACGTTCAGTAGTTTGGGCTGTGTATTGATTATGGGTCAGTCAGGACAAACTCTTTTATAAATATATAGATTTACTAAAATAAAAATTTCCATGTTAAAAAAAAAAAAAAAAAAAAAGAAAAAAAGAAAAAAGAAAAAATGAAATTTTCTATACTTTTGCAAACAGAGTTGTGCAATATGAAATTCATGAAGTTTAAACATATTCTGCATCTGTAAACACATTATCTCTGAAAACTCTAATTTTAAGTATAAAAAGTTTAAAACATACTATTTAATGGGTATTTTCCGATTGGATGCAACTAAAAGTTCAAAAACTCAGAAAACACTTACTTTATTTTAGCAGAAAGCAATCTCTTTATCAAAATCGTAAAAAGAAAACAAAAAGCACGTCCGATGTGTCCTAATGGTATTGTTTGTTTTATATAAATATTTGTTTGTATATTCAGTGGAAGGACAATTCCTTTTCTTTTTTACTTATATTCGAAATATTTAATGATATTTTCTTCTTTAATTTTGTAATATAAGTTGTTTGATGTTAACAAATTAAATGGCAGTAGTTCCTGTATTTCGATCTGAAATCCTCTACAGAAAGTTAATTTTTATAATTTATTTAAAATCTTAAATCTTAATTTATGTATTCACTTTAATGTATAAATGGCAGTAATGTATTTAACAAGTTCCAAAAATTTTATCATTGAAATTCTCCATAAAAATATCTTGAAACAGTTTTTCATCTTTCTTAACTCCTGATCATCTTGCCCCCTGGAAAAATTCTTCACTATCAGAAACTTTTCTGTCAAAAATTGCTTGATAAATCGGCTTAAAGTTAACAAAATTGGTTTTATAACCAAATATTTTCAGTGAGTTATATCATTTCGTAAATAAAAGCAATTAAAAAAAGCCTAAGTGTAAAATGTTTTTAATAGTAAGTTTGATCATTGCTGGAAATATCGGTTGCTCAAATTGAATAACGAAAATAAGATTTCTTCACTAAAAAGAACGATGAAAGCGTGGAAGTCAAAGAACACGTCAAAAGTTTAATTTTAAAAAGTCTAACAACATGGTCTTTTTATTTTTTTATTTTTGTAAATGTACTCTTTTTCTTAAACTATAAAATAGAAATCGAGAGAGATTTAGTGTAAATATTAAATGAATGAATTATCTAAGGGGAATAATGCTTTAAATCATAATTTAAGTTTAAGTTATTTGAAGTACAGTTTTGTAATTAAAATGTAGTTTCAGCCATTTTTTTGCACTGGAAAAGTTTGGTTACATGAATGCGTATTAAAATATTTCAATGTATCAATCAGGAGGCGCTGTGGGCTTTTCATAGTTTCTTATTTTACAATACTGGTTTCCAATGTTCATGTCTTGTTCATCTTTAGAATTTTACCAGTTTGTTCATATATTTGTGATTTCATCTTTATTATATATATATATATATATATATATATATCTGATCTTTGTCATACTGTAACTCTCGTATTTATGAACCGATTTGGATACAATTTCGTGTGTACATAGTACATACGAATGTCTCGATCGAGTTCGTTGGCCAGCTTCATCCGCCATCTTGTTTCAAAATGGCGGTAATTTAAAAATTTAAAAAAAATTTAAATTTAAAATTAGGCACAAAACATTAGACATTGAAAAAGATTTTGTTTTATGTGTTTGAGCTTGATACAAAGATTCTGGAGCATTTTTAGTTTTGTCGATATCTTAAAAAATGGCTGAGTTATAACACTTTGAATTTCTAGCATGGCTGACATTTTGAAACGATCTGATATTTGTCACGCGATAATACACATATTTATGAACCGATTTGGATGCGACAAGGAATGTGCATAGTACATAGCAATGTCTCGACCGAGATCGTTGGCCAGCCTCATCCGCCATCTTGTTTCAAAATGGCGGCCATTTAATTTTATTTTTAATTTAAAATTTAAAATGAGGCACAAAAAAATAGACATTGAAAAGTATTTTTTCTTATGTGTTTGGGCTTGATACAAATATTCTGGAGCATTTTTAGTTTCGTCTATATCTTAAAAAATGGCACAGTTATAGCACTTTGAATTTCTAGCATGGCTGACATTTTGAAACGGTCTGATTTTTGTCATGCGATAATACACGTATTTATGAACCGATTTGGATGTGACAAGGAATGTGCATAGTACATAGCAATGTCTGGACCGAGTTCGTTGGCCAGCCTCATCCGCCATCTTGTTTCAAAATGTCGGCCATTTAAAAATTAAAATTTTTTTTTTATTTAAAAGTGAGGTACAAAATAATTAGAAATTGAAAAAGATTTTTTCCTTATGTTTTTGAGCTTGATACAAAGATTCCGCAGCATTTTTTGTTTCGTCTATGTCTTAAAAAATGACTGAGTTATAGCACTTTGAATTTCTAGCATGGCTCAAATTTTGAAACGATCTAATTTTTGTCACGCGATGATATGCGTTTTTATGAACCGATTTGGATGTGACTAGGCATGTGCATAGTACATAGCAATGTCTCAACCGATTTCGTGGGCCAGCTTCATACGCCATCTTGTTTCAAAATGTCGGCCATTTAAATTAAAAAAAAAATAAAAATAAAAAAAAATAATGGCCGCCATTTTGAAACAAGATGGCGGGTGATGTTGGCCAACGTACTCGGTCGAGACATTGGTATTTACTATGTACACACCAAGTTATATCCAAATCCGTTCATAAATACGCGTATTATCGCGTGACAAAAATCAGATAATTTCAAAATGTCAGCCACACTAGAATTTCAAAGTGCTATAACTCAACTGTTTTTTAAGATATAGACGAAACAAGAAATGCTCCGGAATCTTCGTATCCAGCTCAAACACATAAGAAAAAAATCTTTTTCGATTTATAATTTTTTTGTACTTCATTTTAAAATTTAAATTTTTTAAATTTTCAAATAGCCGCCATTTTGAAGCAAGATGGCGGATGAGGCTGGCCAACGAACTCGGGCGAGACATTGCTATGTACTATGCACATTCCTTGTCACATCCAAATCGGTTCATAAATACGTGTATTATCGCGTGACAAAAATCAGATCGTTTCAAAATGTCAGCCATGCTAGAAATTCAAAGTGCTATAACTGTGAAATTTTTTTAAGGTATAGACGAAACTAAAAATGCTCCAGAATCTTTGTATCAAGCCCAAACACATAAGAAAAGAATATTTTTCAATGTCTAATTTTTTTGTGCCTCATTTTAAATTTTAAATGTTTTAAAAAAATTTAAATGGCCGCCATTTTGAAACAAGATGGCGGATGAAGCTGGCCAACGAACTCGGTTGAGACATTGGTATGTACTATGTACACACGAAATTTTATCCAAATCGGTTCATAAATACGAGAGTTACAGTATGATAAATATCAAATATATATATATCAATTTTGAGCGGAGGCTGGTTTCGGGTCTAGGGGTCATGATCGGTGAAAATATACCAAAATTTTTCGGAATCGTCTTCCTCCGAACGGCTGCAATAGGTAGCTTTTTGCAATGAAAGCTACCTAAAATTTAGAAATTGAAAAGTTTTTTTCTTATGTGTTTGACCTTGATACAAAGATTTCGGAGCATTTTTCGTTTCGTCTATATCTTAAAAAATTGCTGAGTTATAGCACTTTGAATTTCTAGCATGGCTGACATTTTGAAATTTTGAAACGATCTGATTTTTTTCCGCGATAACACGCGTATTTATGAACCGATTAGGATGTGACAAGGCATGTGCATAGTACATAGCAATCTATCGCCCGAGTTCGTTTGCTAACTTCATCTGCCATCTTGTTTCAAAATGACGGCCATTTAAAAATTAAAAAAAAATAATTTAAAATGAGGTAAAAAAAATTAGAAATTGAAAAAGATTTTTTCTTATGTGTTTCAGCTTGTTACAAAGATTTCAGTTTATTTTTTGTTTTGCCTTTATCTAAAAAAAAGCCGAGATAATAGCAGTTTGAATTTCAAATGTGTGTGACATTTTAAAAAATCTGATTTTTTGCCTACAACAGCACTCGTATATATCAACCGATTTAGATATGAGTGAGCATGTGCACAGGAATTACTAAGGTCTCGACCAAGTTCATTGGTGAGCTTTATTGCACCCATTATGTTGTTTTAAAATGGCGGGCTATCACCGATAATTCAGGTTAATATAATTATTAATATAATTCGGGATATGACCGAATTTGGCGACAAAATATAAATCACTTTAATAAAACCAGCTTTAATAACGCTGACTAATTTCGTGAAATTCTCATTCATATTCAATACTGACAAAAATTAGTATTTAATCTTCTATAATCGGGTTCCACTAATTTGAGCTCCATGTGTTTGAATAATAAAAGCTGGCGTTTAAGAAATAAGAAATATGAAAGCTACCTCTTCCTCCCGGCACTGGCCGGAAGGACTTTTTCAGATACACCCTGCATAAAATCTCCAATGAACAGAGACAGTTGCAACACGATAACTGACTTTATTTTGATAATATTTATAAGAATTTAAAAAAAAAAAATACTTTAATAAGAACGTCTCAAACGGTATCTGATGGAAGATTGAACAAACTTAACGAACAATAAAACATTTTGTTGATGATGTAAAATGTCAATTAATTTCAGATTTCGGCAAGATTTCGAGAAATGCTTTTTAAACATTTCTTTTAAACAAAGCTTCTTAAAAGAGGAGAGGTTAACTTCTTCATTATGAATATGTAAAAATCAAGCTCATCTCTTGCTAAAACAACAGGAACACTAAAATTTGAGATGCAAATCAACCAGAAAAATTGACTGTTTTACCATTTATTTTGGGTAATTTCTTTTTTTCATTAGTCAGTTTATATATTTAATAATTTTTATATTGTATTAAACTTTTATAAGATTAAATCCTAGGTTTTAACATACAAAAAAAAGAAACTTTCATAATGGAAAGTTCCGTGTTTAAAAAAAATACACAAACGACCTTATAAAAGTTTGTTCATTATTAGTTTAAAATTGTCTCGATGAAAGGAAAGTAAAATTTACCTTCAAGCAAACAAATTTTTAATGAGAAGAGAAAATAATATAGTATAAATTATGAAAATATGTAAGAAATTTTAGAATTTTTTTATTACCAGAGAAAAAAATATTCTGAAAATTTTATTATTTCTCAAATTTAGTGTAAAAAAAGTATGTAGCAATTTAAACATATGTCTTTTGAATTTACTAACCATTTAATTTTTTAAAACATTCTTTAAATATAATACTTATTACACTGAAAATCTAATGAACTGATAAAATATTATGTCTTTTTAAATTGAGGGTTTCCAAGATTTTTTTATTTTATTTGCGATTTAAAAGAAAAATACCAAAAACAGTAGAATGTGATAAAATTACTTAGTAAAAAAATTCAAATATACTTTTTGTTTAATGAATTTACATCTCAATTGTAACATTTTAATATTATCAGTAAAATTAATATAAAAATATAGAGGCTTTGGTATTATTTATATCACTCTCCTGAATTTCTTCTATTTTAAAAACTTATTCTATTTTTTAAAATGAACAATTGAACTATATGATGTTGCTTTAAAACATTCTCTATACAATATGAAAATATATTCAAGAAAGTTTTTGATGTTCTCATCAAACAGGTGATTGACAACACTTTTGACATAAATAATAAACAAAAATGTCATAACGGCTGGTTATATTTCCTGATTGTCTAATTATCTTATATCTCATCATCCGCAACGCATAATTATTTATCCTTCGTATCAGAATTATCATATGTATCTTATTTGCTTGCAGGTTTGTATAAAAGGCTACCCAAGTTACTATTGCCCAAAAGTTTGTTGTTATAACAATGTAATATACCAAAAGCAAAGCCCCTTTCTGAAATGCTTTTTTCGGCTCTAGAAAACAATTTAACTAAAATATTTTGCTTTCTACATTCGAATAAAACTACATGTCAGTCATTATCATCAACATGATCAATTTCATAGAAAAAGATGTACACCAAAGTAAGATATTATTTCCCCATTCAAATCTTATGTGCGGATGATTTTTATCTGTTTATAATCAAATCACTTAATGTGTGAAAATTCCTGTTCTTCTTTGTCAATCTCTTTGTAATTCTTTACATCTGTATGAAGTTTATAGAATGTAAACAAGATTCTACATAATTCATTTCAATTTATTTAAAACTAAATTAATTTAAAGATCTTTAAATGTAGATGAAATATCATTTTATTCCTAGTTGGAAAAGCAATACAGTGTTTATAATCAGAAAAAAAGAGGGGGCTTAAAAGCTTAAAAAACGTTTTTACGGAATTTAAAGCGATAAATGTTATTCATTTTACAACTGTTAGTAAAAAATAATTCAAGATTTGTAAATATAAAAATGAAAAAAAAAAAAAGACATAACTTCAAATTTGAGAAATCTGCATGTCATTTATGCTGTAGTATATTAGAATGTAAAGATAATAAATATGGTAAATTCATACTTTATGATTTTGAAATTTTTAAAGCAATAAGTTAAAAAAGTGTAGTAGTAAATACAAGAGCAAATTTGGCATAGGAATCCTTATATATATAAATATTTAAATAAATACATCCACTACATATAAGCTTATTTACACTGTCTAAACAGTACTCGACAAAATATGCATAATTTTGTACATATTTATGATTATACGCGCGTATAATACTTCATTTAAAGTTTCTAAAAACAATTATAAAGGTCTTATGTTGAAAATACTAGGATAGAAACAATAAAAATGTAAGCAACAGTCGGAAGCAGTAATTCCAAGTGTGTGTATTATAGATTAAGCTCGCAGTCAAATATATCTAAGTTACACATTCAATAAAAATATATTTTGTATGGTAAATCTCCACTGTAAAAAATATTTTTTAAAATGGAAAAAAAAAAATCATGTTGCTTTTTACAGAAAAATACGGACTCTAGGGGAGACCGGGGCTAGTTGGCTACAGGGCCAAGTAGGCGCAGTCCTTATAAATCGGCTGTTTGCGGATAGATTACGCACCCAGTCACAGGATACCTTTCTTCTTGCTTTTTACAATACTCATTGTAGTTTTGCAGCGTTACCTACGTTCAGTGGACATTTATTACGATTTTTCTGGTTTTTGCACTCATAAGTAATTTTTTGTTGCTTCATTCTTTTTCTAATTTCTAATACTTATCTTAATAATTGCTATTTAACTTGCTCAGTTTTTCTTAGTGTAGGATTAACTGTACCTGTCCCATATGTGATTTACTAGGATTATTTATGCTTAGATGGTTACGTGCCCCTTTTGTGAAGAAATTCATTATGGGGCTAGTAGGCGCATTGAACACGGGGCAAGTTGGCTCGATGTCTGGTGTGTGCTGGTAGCTTGAAAAACAGAAAACACCAAAAAAAAAGTGGTTGCAATGCAAGATTTTGGGCACACAAGGCTTGCCCAAACGGAGAAACTCTTTTTTTTATTTGTGACAACTGTAACTCTGATGATGATATCGAGTAGGATAGAAGTTACTCATTGTTAATGTTTTATTCATTACTTTTTTGTCTGTATAATTTAGAATTTACATTGAACGGCGATAACGCATTTGCTTAAACTTACTGGTAATAATGAAATTGATTTCTCTTAACTGCGTGTCTTATTTAAATGTTTATAAAGCGTGTGCCAAATTACCCCATAGGTATAGGCAACTTGCCCCGTGACGGGGTAGGTTGGCGCACAATTTTCCTTTTACTTTAGGCTTCCGCTAAACATAAACTACAAAAGCTACAAACTCAAAACTTCAGGTATTTATAGCCCAATGCCTGTTCTTTAAAAGTACAGTTAAAGTTTCATAAAAAACTTAAACAAAAAATTAATAAAAATCAATAACTGAAAACTGCGCCTACTAGCCCCGGTCTTCCCTATATCTAACAGTTAAAAAAAATCTTTTACTTTATAGGGAAAAGAATCTTACTCTTTTACGAACATTTTGTTTTTTAAAGTAAAATGCTGTGTTAATTGTTAAAAACAGTTTTTTTGCGTAAAATAAACAGTTTCGTTACTGTAATCTAAAACGCCAGTTGTTTTTAGTTATTATTTTTTTGTAAATTCCCTTATTTTATAGTGATTTTAATACGGTCCTTTTGAAGATGCGGAAATGCATTAATTGTAAAATAATATGTTTTAGCAATGTTCCATAGCTTTACTTATATATTTATTTTTATACTACCGAAACGCTTTGAGAAATATTTAAAGATATATTTTGAGACTATACTTCGCTCATTTTTTAAACCTTTCTTTATTATCTCCAGACAAATTCTTTTGGCCTTTTTATTTTCTGAAAAAAAAAAAAAAAAAAAAAAAAAATGCTGAAATATAAAAATAGTTGTAATACATGGAAATTTTTTAAATAAAATAAAAAATAAGCTTTTTTTATTCAATTTTCAAAATATTTCCATTCAAAAGTTTAAAATACAGCATTATTAAATTATTAAACTCAAAAATTATAATAAAAGATTTTACATATAATTTTAGAATATTTTATGTTATAGACTTTTAAAACATTTTTTCTTGGTTATTGTTGTTTATTTTTATACTTTTAAATTTTCTTTTCTATTTAGTGAATTAGACTTCTATTTAGGTTCCCCTGCAATATCTCACATAAGAACTTATGCACATTAAACTACTAAAGTTGCATGTCTTGATGACAGTTATTTAAAAAGTATTTCAAATATTTAAACTGGGAACTACGAACATTAAAAAATGAATAGGTCACGTGGACCTCCAAACAGGATTTCCAAGGAAATATCCCGATTGAATTTTAGATGCTACCATCGTCATATAATAATATTCACCTTATCTAATCGCAGAATTTTTGTAATTAAATAAGGCATATATAATATTCAAAATTCAATTATGACCTTGAATAAATGTTACTGAACGTAATATATAAATATATATATATATATAGGGAAGAGTAGCCTAATTTGGACCACTTCGCTTATTTTCAGGTGTAACTCACTTAATTTTTCGAATATCTGAAAAATATCACTACACGGGATAAATCAATTCATCTACTAACTAAATAAAACTTTAGCTCATTTTCTTTTTGAAAATCTCAAATTTTATTTTATTTTGAAATATTCGTCAAAACTGGTCCAAATTCAGCAACTGGTCGCCTAAGTTGGACCACCAGTCTCCTAAATTGGACCAAATAAAATCATGTTGTTTTAATGACTAGGGAATATAACTAATTTTATTAAAAGCAAAGTTTGTGGTTACTGAAACAATCAAACAAAATAACAGCAATGAAATACAATGAAATCAAATATCGGAAAATAAGTGTAATTGTTTTAAATCAAAATGTATTCAAAATATAAATCAAAGTTATCAGTAATTAAGAATAGGAATTATGAAACTAATTGCCAGTTACTTGAATATCATTTAATGAGTGTTGCAAAGCTTACACATGAATTTCGTTTATTAATTTTTTTTTTTCCAGCGCACACAACATGGAACCGTATTTGTCAATATGAACACTGAATCATTTCTGCTGATTTATTTTCTTACAAATCAGGCAAAACCAATCATCACTATTTAGATTTTCATTTTAGATTCTGAATTATTAGACATTTTTTTGCAACAGAAGTTTTCTTTACATTATAATTGTAGTTCTCCCCTTTCATCATTTCCTTGATAATTGCATTACGCCTATTTTTTAAAACTTGATGTTCCATTTGCTTTTATGCTGTGATCGTTTCCTTTTAGTCGATTTTTTGTGTTTTTTTCATTTCAAGGTTTACTTTATATGGCGAAGATGTTAACACAACTGTTTTTTTGGCTCCCTCTGTAATTTTTTTAAAATAAATTTAGCAAAGGATATAAAATTTCTAATGATGTTTTGGCTTTTGGGGAGGATTTGCAGCTACAGCCTTATTGCAGGTCAATTTCTTCACAACTTACTCTCTCCTTTTTATTTCCTATACCTATAACAGCTTTTACTGTCACCTGTTTTTTTTTCCAGACAGCTTGTCCGTGTCTTTTTCAACATTTTTAACATTATATTATAAAAGTGTTTAAAAAAATATCTCTATTGAAAAATACGCTACGATTAATTATACGTAACGTTATTGATTAATTATACGTACGTATACGTTAATTATACGTATTATAACAAACATTATATATTCAACAGTGTTGAATTCACCCCCCTCCTCCCGGAAGGTTTGAGGTTTCATCCGTTTTAATGGCAAAAAAGTGTAATTCCACCCTCCAGAACTGTAAAAAGTCTGTCCTTCCTCAGGGAATTGCAAATATCCTCCAGGAAGAAAATGTTTGGATTCAACTCTGTAAACCAAATACGCCATAGGAATAAAGTATTCAAAGAAAATAAATACAAATACATACAAGATGAAAGAAATTGCAAACAAAATTTATTGCATAAACATGTAAAAATATTTTATTTGTTTATATAGGCCTAAACTGTATGAAAAAATTAATCCAGATATACCCCCCCACCCCCCCCCCACCCCCAAAAAAAAGAACTTGCATGGAGATATTAATCCATTATAAAATATTAAAAAAATTAAAAAAAATAGTGTACAAAGTGTACCGTCCTCGAAATTCATTATTTAATTTTCAAAATTTATGATCGCATATCTGGTCCAATTTAAGCAACTTAAATTGGCCCAATTATGGCAACTGCGCCATTTTTTAAAACAGATAATTTCAAGACTAAGAGCAAAAACGAAATCAAACAAAGCCGCGTGAGAAATATGCGCAATTAACAGGTGAATTTATATATGTATATGAAAACATAACAACTTACCTTAGTTTTAAAGTATTCACTTACGTTTAGAAGGAAAAAAGTAGATCAAAACAGCTAACTTTAGGTTTTTTTAAATTGTCTGAAAACAACACGTGGTAGGCGGTTGCTTCTTCTAATCGTGAGTGACGTCATCCTGATGAGTAGGATTTCAGCTGTAGATGGCGTCTCTTCCTGTAATTAACGGCAGAATGGCAACGGTCCAATTAAAGCGGCGGTCCAAATATGGCTACTCTTCCCTATATATATATATATATATATATATATATTGAATTCTGTACTCTTGATAACGTAATTCAATATATAAGCTTTTCAATTACTTTTATCGGTATCCATATTTTTCTTTTTTTCTTCCATATTAATTCTCGTAATATAGTACAAGAGACTATATTTTATACATAGCAGCTTGTATATTATATGTTTTTAGTATCCATGTTAAGTGTGTTGGGGGAAACTGTATTATTGTAATTTCATTCATAATCACAATTTTTGATGGTGGTCGGTAATGTTTATTTAATGGTTATATATGTGGTTATATATATAATGGTTATATATATATTATATATACTAATGGTTATATATATAATGGTTATATATATACAGATGAAATCACAAATATATGAATCATCATCTTCTTCTTCAGCATGGGTTAGGCTAAATCAGCCTGTTCTGGCTCCATTGATCAATCCATCGGAGCGTAGGTCTACCTCGGTCACGGTAACACCTGCGTCTGTAATTCAGAAGCTTTACTGGCAACCGGTCATTACTCATACGCTCTACGTGATTCTTCCATTTATTCTGATGATCTACTATTTTGTGGTTGATGTTGTGTTAGACCATTTTTAGCTGCCGGGTGATTGTTCATTTGGGGCTAGTGAGATTTTTAATGAGCAAATGGTAAAATTCTAAAGCTGAACAAGATATGAAAATGGGAAATCAGTATGTAAAATCAGATGCTATGAATAACCCCCAGAATCATCAGAGGAGCTTGTAGATTTATTCATAGTGAAGATGCGTTATTTCATCCAAGTCTGTCGGTATTAATTCTAAAATGACAAAATTCATCTCCTGATAGCGCTTCATAAAAGAAAATAAATGATAAAAAAACCCCAAGAGATCTAAAGAAAGATACATCTCACACAGGATATTACAAATTATTATAGCACAATATGTGAATTACATACTAGGATCCAAAACTTCAGAAAGTTGACTCACTATATTAAAGCATGTGAGGATGCAAACAGATTTAGGACTATTAGAACATGTGGGCTACAGTTGCTGAAAACCAAAAGATTGCTGCTAACTGGTGTGAAAAAGGGAAACTATATTGTAATTAGGTTTTTAACAAAAAGGTTTAGTGCTGCCATCTATACCCATAAAAAAGAAATGAAATTAATTGAAGAAATCAAGAAATGACTTAGATTAACATTTATTTACAATAGAATGAAAAAATAGGAATAAACTTAATAAGTACTGAGTAAATATAAAACAAAATAAATAAATATATAAAAATAAATAAATAAAAGGGCATTGATTAAATTAATTAGTTTAAAAACAAACATTATAAAATAAAAAATGAGTATATAAATAACATTTAAAAAACAATGAGGATTATTTTGAGATAGTAAAATATAGCCTTGTATTATGTACCAATATATGAAAGTTAATGAAGAATTTATGATGTTAAATGCATGATACCCCTATATATATATATATATATATATATATATATATATATATATATATAACCATAAATTAAACATTACCGACCATCCGAAATGACAATAAAAATGGATACCACAAACCTATAATATAGAACTGGATGTATAAAATAAAGTGCCTTATACATAATTACAAGAATTAATATGGAAGAAAAAAAGAAGAATATGGATACCGAAAATTTGAAAAACTTATGTATTGAATTACGTTTTAAAGAGTAGAGAATTCAATGATATAAGCAAATCGGTTGTTTTCTGTGAGAAAAAAGCTGAAATTTTCGTTTCTCCTGTACCCAAACAACCAATATGATCAAGAGAATAGTTTCAAGATGAAAACAGAACATTATCAAATGGCATGAAATGGAAAAAACAATACAACCCTTTAAATAAATAAATAAATATATATATATATTCATACAATATACAGGGTGATTCAAAAAAACGTTGACAAAATGACATGGCGAATCAGGCATACAATAAGGATAAAAAATCACATAAGAACATAGGGTCGGAAGTCATTTAATGAGTCGCAAATACAGGGTGTTTCATCCTAACTGAACTCGGGTCGACGGTCATAATTTCGAGAAAAATTAAAACACTGCAATGAAAATGCAACGATATGGACCTTGTTTTGTGTAAAATGTGATAGCATCACAAAAGTTCTAAAAACACGTTGATCAAGCAATCGATCATACCGTATGAATTGATCATCACAGTACAAAATGAGGGGCGTCCAGTGCATACAGATGTCGCGCATATTAGAAACTTCTACCTCTTTTGTTTGGTGTTATCACATTTACAACAAAGGTGAGAATGTCTGTTAAATGTTTTATTATAATATACTTCAGTTTTCTGAAAGTTCTGACCGTTAATCCAAATTGAGTTAGGATGAAACACCCTGTATTTATGATTCAATAAGTGATTTCCGACCCTATGTTCCTATGTGATTTTTTATCCTTGTTGTATGCCTGATTTGCCGTGTCATTTTGCCAACTTTTTTTGAATCACCCTGTATAAGCACACATATATACACATATACATGCTCACACACATATAAACATATAAGGTTTTTAAACTTTCTTTAGCATTCCATCCCTTCATAATGGTTCATATATTTTTTGATAATAGTGTATAATGTATGTAAAACATACACACATACATACTTTATATATATATATATATATATAAATTTTGGTGTATGTTTTTATGATTTTTTTCAGCAATCCACATCCCACTCTCCATAATAGTGTTTTCAATTTTTTAATTTTTTTTAACATAATACATGCCTATACTGGTAAAAAGTAGAAAAAATGAATATTAAGATTTGATCCATGCAGAAATAAATAAATATATATCTTGCATTAAAATCCCCTTCCCCCACACTTAATTTCAATAATCTCAGAGAGATGGCAGCACTAATTATATTTATGCTTAAATATTGTTTTAAACTAGTTTATAACTTATAGAATCATCAGTAGAGGGCAGCATTATAAAATTATTCACATTGTTTGTGTTGCCTACTTATATAATTATTGTCATTCCTACCACTCAAATTAATAACTGTATTTCTTCAGTCCTATTTTGTATTGGATTTACTCTGGGATCCTTTAATTAGTATATAAAATAATTTATAATGTTTATATTAATTACGATAATAATTTATAATTATTATATTTATATTATTAATAATATTATTTACCTGGTGTGATGATTTTGAACTGTCAGAATTCGCTTTTAACTGTAACCCATTAATATGGCAGGGTTTTGCTGTGATTGTGGGTAAGCATGATTACGATTCAATATGGTATTTTAAAGTATTGTATGATTCTATTGCTGAGTAAGTTTTTAACTCACATGTTTCATTTTTATTTCTATTGTGCATGACATTGTTCTGTCCGGGTCTTACATATTGATTAATTATATATTTCTTTCATTTTTTCATGGTGTGGTTAATTGGGCAATGGAAAAAATAAACATTTAAGCTGTAGCTTATTATTTCTTACTCAGAAATTAACCGCTTATTACTAATGATTTCTTAATATTCCCCTTGAAAACGAGTTATGAATCATTAGTTCCAATTTTATTCATAATTGCTCTCCCGTTTTCAGTATATTTTGTAGTTTTGCTTTTTGAATTAATGAATTTTCAATTTTGAGATCATACATTTTGTGCAAAGCATTTGTTGATGCTGACAATGATTCATTATTTCAGATCTTTATTCATTGGTTAAATTGATTTAGTTACAAATAGTTTTAGAAAATATTTCAAATATTCATGATTTCCTTCATATTTCATTATTTACTTGTTCTTTTTATTACTTATTCTTTTTCGACGTCCCGTTGGTTTTTCTTTCGCAATTTTGAATGTTTTAATTTTAATACTTCAAAATTTATTATTATCCAAATTTATTATCTTATTCTTATTTAAAAGAATTTCAGAGTTTTATCAATAGGTGTCAACCAAAGCTACTGGAATGCTCAAACAACAGTCTTCGTTTTATGGAGATAATCGGAACAGGTGTGGAAAAAATCAATTGTGAAGCGTTTTCAACCTAAAAATTGTGTTTTTTAGAAATATTTTGTAAGCTTTTTTAAGATAAATTATATCAGAGTAATTTAAGTAAGCAAGTTTAAAGTAATGCAGAAATATCGAGCTTTCGTTACAGGCATAAAGACTGTACAGTAAGTTAGGCTTAACATAACAATGTGCTATTCTTTCGATAAGGTCTATGCAGGGAGGCTTGACCCAGTCAATGTGAGAGAGAGTTGACCAGATGCACAAGTCTCCCTTAATTAAGTGGTTTTGGAAATCTTTTTATTATACACTGTCCATAATGAAAAGTTAATGTTTATATATATATAAATGAATGTAATTTTATTCTGTAACGCTACAGTAAAATGGTATGATAGAAAAGAAAATGTTTAAAACTGACTAAAGAAAGATGTGAAGAATTGCTAGAAAATAGGAAAGTTGATAGGAACATTTTTCCATTTAAATATTATTTACAATAGGTAAATAGAAACAGTGGGATAAAGTAGAAAGGACTAGAAAGGATAAAAGCAGCAGTCTTAACCCTTTCAGGGGTAGTGGTGTGTTTACAAAACCACTTAATTTTAATTCCGAAACGTCCCAATGGCACTAGAATTTTGCTAAAATCTTTTTTATTTAATATGTGTGTGAAATATAACATTTTTCTCATTTCCAAAGTTCGTTAATTCCGGTGCCAGTCATTTATTTCAACATTTTAATACTGAAAGTACTAAAAGGGGCAAAAGTACTAAACTAAGGGGCAAAGTACTTTGCCCCTTAAATGTTTAAATTATGTTAATGATAAGTTAAGGTTTCACGCGGCTGCAAAAGAACATAGTATAGATCGAAAAACTTTAGGAAGCTATGTAGACAAATTTCACCAGGTTGAACACAGTGAGATGAAGCCAAACTATGAGACAACTAGAGTTGTCAGGTCGAGTGTCACAAAAAATAGGACAAGGAGACAAAAAAGTAGGACAGTAGCTCCTAAATCCGGACATAATAACATGAAACACTATTTAAACGAAACCTGTCTCTAACAGAATACTGCCTTAAATGTTAAAATTTCATTTTTCTTGCTGTACAATTATACCTGCTCAAACAAAATCATGTTTTAAACAAAATTTTTCTCCTCTGACTTGCAATTACGTCTCAACAGGTTTGTTTAAACATCATATTTAAAAATATATATATTTTTTATAATAATTAAAGGATGTAGCATAAACTTTTTTTTTGCCTTTTTTTAAAACTTATTTTATTTCTCTTCATAAATATTGCAATATAAAACAAAGTGGGTCAAGCCTCCCATATAGTGTGACAACCCTCCCATAAGTGGGGAGCCTTGACCCATTATTTGTTCATGATTAAAATCAATCATTCTTCATATTTCTTATATGTTACACTTATGTAGCAATTTTATTTTGATAACTTATTGTACAACGAATAAAATGATATATAAAGCTTTATTCTACGTTCAATATTCAAAAAATAATAAATCATTTTGTAAAAAGTGGGTCAACCCTTCCAAGTCTCCCCTATATAATAGTTGAGAATTTCATATTACATTTCAGCATTTTAAGCCCCCTCCCCCCTCTTTTTCCCTCCTGACTACGTTGGTGGAGTGACAGTATTTTGATACTGTATTTTTAATTAAATCATCTATTGAACTAAGTCATCGTATTTTAATATTAAATTGGCAATTTTATTTGAGAGAAGGGGATTTATTTCAAATGCAACAAAAAAAAGTTTTCTTTTCTGTTAAAGATGGATTCTCGGTAGCGTTAATTGATTGTACCAGTAAAGTGCTTGAAGACATACATTTCTGATATGTATCGTACATAAGTATTAACGTAATAATCACTAGATGGCGCTGGTTTAGTTTCGGCGGCGGTCGGCTGAGTTTTGATGTCAGATATTGTTGTGTTTTAGTGGATCAATTACTGTGTTTTGCATTTAGTTATTGGAATAGATTCGCAGGCATCGTTACAAAATGTATCTAAAGTTTGTGAAGCTATAAAGACAACGGAAAATAAAAATTCAATTACAGTCGATGGGTTTATTTTGACAAAAAATAGGAATCGTAATGATCGTTATTATTGAAAATGCGAAGATCGGAAATGTTTAGGAAGAGCAGTTACTACATTGGTTAATGGACAACATATGCTTAGTCAACACGAGATTTCCAAGCATAATCATGCTGCAGAAGCAAACAGAACAGCAGTTATTACAGCCTGTACAAAGTTGATTGAAATGGCGAAAACAACAAAGGATCAACCAATTCAAATAATACAGAATATTACCACAGGAACTTCTGAAACTATTCCATTTATGCCCTTCAAAAATTGTATGCGCGAAAAAATTAAAAGATTTCGTAGTGAACAATGTCCTGCTGAACCAAAAAAATTTGGAGTAATTTTCATCACCTAGTTAAGCGTTAATTACAGAAACTAGAATGACTTTATGTCGAGACGAAGAAGCTGCAGGACGAAGAATTTTGATTTTTACAACAAGAGATAATCTGAAATATTTATCAAATGCAAATTTTTGGATTATGAACGGAACATTCAAAACTGTCGATATCCTATTTAGGCAATTTTATGTTATCCATGCTCCAATTGGTAGTTCACCTAATAGTAAAATACGTCTTTTAGTTTATGCATTAATGAGTAGTAAAGAAGAAGAACTTTATGTGAGAGTATTTCAAGAATTGATAGAATGAGGTGAAGAACGCAATTTAAAATTTCAGCGAGATTTTAAGTGATTTTGAGAAAGCTGCAATGAATGCATTAGTTTCAGAAAATCCTGGTGCTCAGACCAAAGGCTGTTACTTTCATCTGTGTCAATTAGTTTATAGGCAGATTCAATAATGTAGATTAGTATCAAAATATGGATCTAAAGAGATTTTTAGTATTTTAATATGTAAATACCGGCTTTGGCATTTTTAAGCCCATTAGCAATTCCTAATGCTTTTGGAGACTGAAAACAATTATTCTAGATAACACTGAACCTATTATTAAGTGGTTCGAAGAAAATTATGTGTATGGACGTGTGCATACGATTTTCAGTAACGGAAATATAAGAAGAAATCCGCCTCTTTTTCCACCAGAAATATGGTCTGTGAATGAAAACAATGTGTTAGGATTTCTTCGAATACAAAACAAATTAGAAGCCTGGGATGACGGTGGAATATTTTGGTAGGACATGCACTTGCTGAGATTTTTGTTATTATTTCGGAAGTTCGCAAGAAGCAGAGGGAAACTGGATCAGAAACAGAAAATATTTTACGGGGATAACCGCCACAGAAAAAGCGAAATGCAGAAAAAATCAAAGAACAGATAATTCAAAATGTCTTGACAAACAGGAAAAATCTGTCTAATTTAGATTTTGTACGGGGAATTGCACACATTAATGTTTCATTATAAATTTATTTTTACTGCAATTTTAAAATGTGTTAATTTTTTTTCGCAGTCTAATTTATGTATCGTAATTTTTTTAATGTATTTTAAACAATAAAATTTGGTGGAGTACTTGCTCATACACTTCCTCGTGCTGTACTCTGCAAACATTTTTTTTTTTTGCTAAGGCATGAGCAACATTAATATTTTTGTTTCTTAATAATTTATAAAAAATCCATGTGTGTACAAATCAAATTATCGACGAAATGTAAATTACATACAATGTATTGACGAAATGCTATGTCGACGAAGTGTACACTCTCAGAAATAAAACTCTCAATTTTGACGATTCAGCAATCCTCGAGCTATATTTCGTTGTTTTTGACAATCATTTCGTATCAAAATCACGTGACTTTTAACGACACGTAAACTCTCAAATATTTGACGAAGGTGTTTCTTCACTCACGGCCAGACTCAATGCATTTTAAGGAAACCGCACCTCCTCAAATCCTGCGACTTTAGCAAACAGATATAATATCTGCTTGTTGAAGTCGCAGGATACAAGCAAACATAAACAAGCAAATATCTGAGATATTTGCTTGTTTATGTTATTCCTGTCATAATTTATTTAAAAAATTGCACTTTTTAGCGCTTTTCAGAAAATGCTGAAATACAGGTAGTTATTGTTTCTGCATTAGTTATTTTTTTAGCTCTTAAAGTTTTTAAGAATGTTTATTATTATTATGATTATTTTACTTTGCTCGCTATGGTTTAATTCGAAAAGAATAAATTTCCTGTGTTTTACAAAATCTTTTAAAAAGAAAATTTGGTCAATAAAGTTTTAAAATTCAAAGATCTCTTTTTCATTTAAGAAATATATTCATATAACTATCAAATTAAATATGCATAATTGATCCCTCTCCCTTCTCTTCTGTAAACAGTAAAGTGTTAAAATCTCAACCACATACTCAAACTGATAAAATCTCTCCCACATGCACTTTAAAATTCGTTATTTCTGAGAAACAAATTAACCAGACCATATTTTAATCATTCATCGAGCAAAGAAAATTTCCCTAATAAATTATATTAATCAAGCCATATTATAATTATTCATATTAACCATAGGAAATAATAATAAATTAGCCTTACTAATTAAAACTTGCAAGAATTATAAGTATAACAACATCGATAAAATTACAATCAACCTTATAAAAATATAAATATACAGTAGAATCCATTACATGCATCTAAAATCATATCCATTCGAGGACTCAATAGCGTAATAGCTAGAGCGTCCGTCTCTCACACCGGAGGTCGTGAGTTCGAATCACCCCGAAGCTATTATTTTTTCTCCTGTCGATACAAGAGCTTCTAAACTGTTCAATAGGTGGCACCACCAGCCCACTGATTGCGCTTTTCAAACAAGCACTTTTGACGAAATTGTTATCCTCAAACAAGTGAAGAAAGTAATTTTCTCAATTTGACGAAATATTCGCTCGGAGCATATCCCAGGAAATGGTTTCGTCAAAAACGAAAAAAATTTCATGAAATCTGAGAATCCATTTCTGAGAGTGTACCTATCGATGAAATGATATGTCGACGAAGTGTACCACTTCCCACAGGAGGTGGATTAATTTTCAATTTTATTAATAATAATTTTATAAAATGTGGTGCACACGTTTTCATATCATATAATTTTTAAAGAAAACGAAAGATTAACATCAGCATGAAGTTTATCGACGCATTTTAATTAAAATCCCTTTCTAATTATGCTATGTGGATTTATCCTACATATAACAAATTAGAAACTTTAATATTCGTCTCTCTCCTAAATTAATTCATTAAATAAGTACTCAACTGTCAAGCTGTCTAACAAACTATATGTGTTATCGGATGCAAAACGTTGTTTTCCTCTAATGAGCTGGTAAAACGGATTAATTTGAATAACGTGTAGCTGATTCAAGAGCTTAACTCGTACTTTATCGATACAATTACCTTAATGTTTCTTGACCTAGGGTCTTGAGAAACATGTTCTTTCCACTAAATTAAAGAGGTAATAATGCTTAGATAGTGGATAAAATACTTAATGGATATCGAAAAAAAAAAGATATTTTAAATAAATATTGTTATTTAAAATATTTCACGCTAGGAATTTCATCGCATACTTAAAATTTTTTTAAGTTATGTGTTTAGATGAAGATTGCGATAAGATGATGATTGTGAAGTAATGTTAATTAATATAGAAATTTAAGAAAAGAGATATGAACTGTGCTTCATTTTTTATTTAGGCTTTCTTTAGTTAGAATAATAACAATAAAGAAAATAATGAAAGAAATGGACTAGACAAACTACACTTAAATATGTCGTGCGAATACTCATAATCGTCTTTAAAAATATTAGATTTTTTATAAGATTCTAGTAGTAGAATGATATTGGGACAATGTTTTTTTATTGGCTGTATTATGACAAATACGGGAACTGTGTTGCTATATCTTGCCAATATTGGCATGAGATATTGTCCCATGATTGGAAATTATTATATTTATTATCCTCTAGTATGAAACCAATGTTGGATTTTTAGAGGCTGATTATTGACTATTTTATAACCCCAGCACCTCGGGTTACGATTTCAAAGATGAGAGCGAAGCGAAATGAGCTTTGCGTTGGTGTTGCATATAGCTTTTGCTATAATTTAGTGACGCTTTTTAATATTTAATTGTTTTATTTATATTGCGTTATTATTAATAAGGTTTACAAAATGAATTTAAAAATAAGAGCGTGTTTTTTTTTTAAACCATTTGGAAAAATGGTTATTGTTATCTGTCAGGGTAGGAAATCAAAAGCATATCTGAAGCTTTTTATTGGTCGAATCCGCATTTTATTCGTTTTCTGATTGGTCTATACAGTAATCTGTATTTCCCTTTACTTTCAACAGAAGTGGATACTTCTGTTGCACTATGACAAAAAAGTAATAAAAACTACAAAAAAATTAATAACTCAGAAACAATTTGAGATACAGCTTTCAAACAAATTGCATTTAAAAGTACATTTTTTTCTCTATACGACGGTGTAAAAAGTAATATTGTGTGATGTTTAAAAGTTTAAGAATGAAATTTCATTTAAAATGGGTCGTCAGATATCTTGGACAATGGAAAAGCCTTTTCCCGAACAGCCAATGAAATGCTTGGATAATATGTAAGTTTCAGGTGGATAATACGTACGGGTCGCAGGCAATTTTTGTCGCTTGCAATTTTTACGTGTAATAACACTATTAATGTTTAATTCATGGCATACGTAATTTACGATCAACTCCGTGCGATTTTTTATGTCTTAAATTTTAGTCCTTGAAAAAATCATTTTCCAAATAGTCGTTGTAATTTGTTAAATTGCTTTTTTTTTTTTTTTTTTTTTTTTTTTTTTTTTTTGTACGAATTTACACTGACTTGAGGTATGTATGTTTCAGTTATTTTGCTAATTGGTTTGCTACTTCTTCTATTATTACATTCTTTTAAAAATATGTCTTTCAATATCTATAAACAAAAACTAATAAATGATGAAAAGTATAATTCATCTGTAATGACTGTAGTGAAAATATTTTTTCTTTAAATCCCGTTCTTTAAATCCATTCTTTGCACTTTGCAATAATACATATAGTATGTATGATTAAATTCATTACATTTAACAGATCTCAAATACTATTAAATTACCGAATAGTTAGAAAGCTAGAAAAATATGAAATCATTAAAGCTGCGATCACTACAACGCACGTATCACCGTTTTGCGTTCCTGTCAAATAAAAAAGAAATAAAAGAAAAAATCGCTGAATAACTATAAAAAAATATTAAATTCTTTAAGAATTTATATGCTCTCTGCTACCATTAAAACAACAACAACAAAAATCACTGGATCTTGCAACTTCGTTGTATAGAAATTGCAAAAATGCATGAAAATCATTAACACCGTGATCCCTACCACATGCATGAGCACTTTGCGTCCTTCGAAAACGAACGAAACAAACCACTGGATGTAGAAACCTATTTGTGCTGCAATTTAAAAAAATAATGAAATTTATTAAAACCCCTATTCGCATGCATGAACGCTTCGCACAGCACTTGAAAACGAAACAAACAAAAAAAAAAGGTCTCTGGATTCAGAAAAAATGTGGTATAGAAATTTGAAAAAAATATTAAATTCGTTAAAGCCACAATTACTATAACGCGTTTATGAAGGGCTTGGCTCATTTAAACGAAGAAAGAAGATAAATCCTTATATTTATTACAAAATCACTCCATCTACTTCACCTTTACAAAAAACCTTTACAAAAAAGCAGGTAAATGTTTAAAGATGCTACGCGTGTGTTCGCTTTCATGGAATTAAATAAATAAAAAACACGGGTAGAATAACTATATGCGAATCTCAAAAACCATAAAATTTGTTAAATCCATAGTCGACGTGAACATTCGGTCAATTGATTAATAAAAAACATTCGTTAATAATAGCTAAAGCTATCTGGAACACGAAAGGAATGCTAATTTCTCTTCACAGCCGTTTCTGCAATCCCAGCCCGTGATGCAGGGGCTACAACAAGGCCAACTCCAATAGTGTTTGAGAAAGCTGTTGTTTATTTCTGCCGCTTTAAGTCGGAATTCATGACGTCATGACACGTGATATCTGGCCGACCCAATCGGCTTAGAAATCTGCTGCCCCCCCTCCTTAGGACGGCTTTCTAAGCCGATTGGGTTGGCGGAGATCACGCGTTCAGACGTTATGAACTCCGTCCTAAGCTATCATCATAACAAATAAGAGCTTCATCGGCCGATGTTAGACGCTAGACAATACCAGCAGGCTGTTATTGTAAGAAATATTTTGCCATTTCATTTTCAATCTTTTCAATACAAAGCGAATATTCCTGTAAAAGTGGAATATTTTTGCAAATATCGAATATAAAGACTATACTTATACACTATCTTATGCATGTAACTCGAAGTATTTGCAATGAATGTAATAGTGGCGCAATATTGATTAGTTAAGAGGATAGTTACAGTTTGCACAATATGAAAAGAAAGTTGAATATAAAAAATCTAAAAAAAAAAACGCTAGATGAAACTGAATAAATCAGAATTAATAATTTGTTTAAGAGTAAAACTTTATTTCATAGCATTATTATTTTTTTTTTTTATTTTACAGAATTTATCAGCAGTAAATAAATAATAATAAATATATATCAGAATATTCAAGAATATTTGCAATATTGTCTAAGATATAGTCAATACAACGAACATTATACAAATATTGTTTTACTACTTGAATATAATTAGCATATGTATTACTTTATTATACAGTCTCTTATTTTTAGATGGATATCTCCTGACATGGGTAAAAACGTTTACAATGAGCTTATTATAGACTTTCTATGCACCGAAAATAGTAAGTTATTAAACTTTCTACTTACAGCTTATGATATAATATCTAATTCTCTAGCAACAATATCATGATTAACAAAAATATAGGTATGTTGCTGACAATTTTCAAAGATTTTGTACTTCCTATTTAGATATTGAAATTCGTTACATAATCTGCGTATTTTATTTAAATTCCTAAAATGTTTCTAAAAGTAAATGAATATTTTTTAAAATTTTGTTGGAAAAACACATTTAATCAAAATAATTTAGTGTCACACCTAACTCTCACATTTTTACTTTCTATATACATGCATTAAATTGGTCAAACAGACATGGTATTTAAATACTGGAGTTTGTTCCTTTTTATTTCACTAGACGGAACTTAAAATGGAAGTTTGCTATTTGTTTTCTTCTTTAACTGAAAAGAAGAACGGTACATCAGAATGCTTTTTGATTGTAAACGTAAATATCGAAGCAAAACAGTAATCTGTCACTTTTCGAAATTTTTTCAGAATGAAAGTAACTGCCTATAGATGTAGAACTCTTGTATCTTTTTTACTTGGATGTGCTGATTTATATCTCATGCTGTCCTCTGTAACGGTCGTTTATTATAATAACCAATGAAGTCTAGATAAGAAAGTGGGAGAGAAAATCAAAGATTTAACCAATGATTCAAGGTTTAAAAGAAAGATTTCATTTTTCAACAAAGCGGTACTCATTTATGCTTTCTTTTCTTTTTTTTTTCCTTTTTAATTTCTTCTGAGGGAGAAGGTTTCTTTATAAAGGCATGGAAGTATAAATCAAAATATTCTTTAAATGTGGTTGGAAGTATTTTTTGCTCGATATTTTCAATATTTAGCTGAACACTGTAATTTTAAAATTTATTAATTGAAAAATTTTCTATTTAACTGATCATTATAGCAGTCACAATATTTTTCGCTATAGTTTCAGTATGCATATGGACACTGTACACTGTTAATATTTTGTCTTGGGTTGAACCAAATTTTGGTGCTGCATTAGCTACAACCATACGGGGGTGAATTAACGCTCCAAAATTTAGAGTTCCGGTTGAACTATAGCTCCAAATGTTGTAACAATATTTCACCATCTTATGGTTGCAGCTGCTGCAGCAAAATTTGTTTTGATCTACCCGAAATTTTTTAAAAGTGCAGTAAAGCATTTGCTATCTAATACTTTGAAACAATAATTTTTAAGACTGTATTATCGCATGTGTATCTCTGTGATAGACGACCCCATTTCCCTCTTGTAAGTTTTTAATGCATTGGTCGCTTCGAGAACAACTGCATTAACACGGAAAAAATAATACCAGTCAGAGGAAGGTAGAAGGAGCCACAGGTTCCGAATCCCCTTGGTTCAAAACTTGCAAGAGGAAAATGGCGGCCTGTACCACAGAGATACACTTTCGACCAATAACTTGGTTTTTTCAATCTCTAACTGAATACTGTAGTTGTATATTTTATGATGTGGTATTTTTAATAAGCAACTGAACATAATATCTGACACTTTATTTCTTTCACTATATGTTCAGTCTGCATACAAAAATCCTACTACTTATTTTTATTTAAAAAGTGTATCAATAATTTATAATTCAATATTTGCAAGGAAATTTTTCACTTTACAATTCAGTAACGGAACATTGTAGTTGTTATTAGAGTTTTTCCTTAGCAAAATTCACGAAAATTAGTAATTATGCGTGGTATGTTTCAATGACACTCACTGCCTGTTGAGAAAAATCATAATTTATCGCTGCATTCATTTGGAAAGTAACATAAACACGTTTTACTGCCTTTAAAATTTTAGAAAGCTTACGTACTCTTCACTAATTTAATTGTAAAAATATTTCTTCGAAATTTCAAATCTTTAAAATAAAAAAAAACAATGAAACTTACCTATAACCCAAAAAAAAATCAGCCATTCTACGAATGATAGAGGAGGACCACGTACATTTTGACGCGTTCTTTCACTTCCTTCCGTTCTAGTGGATGCCAGAACTAAAAGCAACAGGAAAAATCCAAAAGAGGCACTGAAAGCAACAAAACACGCAAATTGAATTTATATGCTATATATATCTATGTTTATAAAACAAACACATTTGAAATATTACGTAAAATTAAATTTTAAATGATCTAAGGTATCGAAAGTATTTCACGTTTGGACTCCTTAAATTTTAATAGCGTATTTTAAAAACAGTTATGATTTTAATATTTTTATATTTAATAATTCCAATAGAATAGCTACCTTTATTTTTAATTTATCTCAAAAGAATTTTAGTTATTTGAACTTATTAAAGTTTATGCAGAAATTGCAGTTGTTGAGTTTCTGTCGCTTAGATATAACGGGAATTCTGCTTTAACGAACTAAAGAAAGAAGCAATTGGTCCAGTATAAAAGTACATTGCAGAAAATACATTTTTAAGAAGAAAAAATTTAGAAGCACAAAACGTTTCTGTTTATCTTCACTTTCAATAAGTAAAATGTGTTAGTTCAAGTGCTTATTACGCTTTCAATGAAATAGCGTGAATAACGTATGCAGACATTCCTCTTAAATGAGTTACATATTTTTCAACAAACAAACAAATCGCATTATCTTTATTTTAACAGAATTCATTGAATTCATTGGAAAAAATACATGCAATTTGAATGTGCTTCACATGAAAAATATTAAGACTCATTTAAATGAATATATAAATAGTAAAAACTCAATATAAATAGTAAAAACTCGATATAAATAGTAAAAACTGGATTTATTTAATACTTTAAAATTTTCTAATCCAGCTTATAAATTTACAATAGAAAAAGTATTAATATAAATGCTAATCTGTGCATTATTCATTTAATTTCACAATGCTAATCTATAAATTTAATATTGAATCTATCAGAATAATTATTCTACAATATAATGTTCAAATGCTGTGGTCTTTTTGTCTTCGTTATAACCGAGTTTGATGGTATGTCTTTTCAAGTAATTATCAGCATGCAATATACCTGTATGTTGAGGCATGAAGTATCAAAGATATTTTACAGCTGAAAAAGTTGAACGAAAATAAGCAGAGAGTACCAGAAATAACGAGAAAAATTAGAGCTTTTTCTTAAAACAATTTATTTAATAAAAAGAACTTCTGCAGCAGGAAGTATTTTTCACTTTCTAATTTATTTTGTAATTTCTATAAATATAATTTTCGAAGCGAAAATAAATTTTCAATTTGATACTTGATATGTTATACATTCTAGCATTACAAAAGTAGTATATATGTGCTTTTTGTTACAAATCTCAAAAACATTAAGGCTAAATCATTTCAAGAGAAACTCCTTCACACATTTCTTAACTCAGAAAATAGATTTTCAAAATGACCTAAATTTTCAGACAAATTGTCGTCACTTAAGTCTGAATATATCTGAAATTCACGCATCAGAACATTCCAAAATAACAGAGTTCTAAATCTGGAGTTGAAACAAGAATGGATGAGATAAAGAATATATCATGTCATGCGTATTTTTTATCATTTCGTTTTCTGAATAATTATAATGATAAAATTCTTAAGTGTTTTCACAGATACGTAAAGTTTTTTGGATTTATTAGAAACTCCAACTCTGACACGATAGTATGTGTCAAATCGATGAAAACCTTCCTATCATAAAGTAATATTAATAACACTGAAATTAATATGTAAAATTACAATTACATTTCGGGTCGCAAAATTTTAGAATATTAATAGTGGAATTTTTATAAAGATATTGCTTATATGCTTTCTTGTATTCACTAATGAAGCTTAGAACAGTCACAATATATAATTCAAGTCTTGATGTGCATAGACGAAATGGAAGTGTATACCCACGGTTCTATATTTCAGAAGCTTCTCAATGGTATACAGTGGCGGTCAAAAGTTTCCGGCCAGCATAAAATTTTTGGTTAATTTGTAAGTATATCAATACGAAGAGGAATCTCAAAGTAATACTTATACACTTTATTGACATAACAGTTAAGAACTTATTTATGGAATAAAAATCAAATATTAATAAATTTAATTGACAGAATTAATTGCTAAAGAAAACGCATGTTATCAAAAGTTTCCGGCCACCTTTGCAAGTTTGGAAAAAATGGTGTTATAACAGAAAATAACAGTGATCAACAACATTTACAATTAGTATTTTGTATTCATATATTTAGCAGTAAGTATTGCGGTGCAGCAACGTGGCATCGATTCAATGAAAGGTTGTAGATCATCAATGTTACGTTTTGTCCACGGTTCTTACAATTTTTGTGAAAATGCTGCTGAATTTGAATATTTATAATTCCACACACGTTTTCAAGTTAGTTTCAAAGATTTTCTATTGTATTCAAATCGGATGATTGGGCTGTCCATTTCAAAAGCGGAATTTTTTGTGCGAAAGCCACTGCTTGACGAACTTGCATGTATGCTTTTGGTCGTTATCATGATGAAACAAATAGTTGCGACCACAATTTTTCCTCCAATAAGGCAGCAAATGATCTTGCAAGATATTCTTATGCATTTCACTATTCATCTTGCCGCAGATTTCAAATAACGGGCAGGCGCATTTTTCAGAAAATGCTCCCCACAGCATAACGTGTCCTCCGCCGTGCTTCATTGTAGGAATAATATATCTCGCATCTTATTTTTTGTTTTTGGTTGTCGGTTATAATGTCTTTTATCACTACCAAATAGATTGAACGTCGATTCATCGGAAAATAGTACTTTTTTCCAGTTTTCACTTGACCAGTATTTGTATTCCTTGGCAAACGCCAGTCGGGCCCTCTGAATTTTTTTATTTATGAAAGGTTTTTTAACACCGACTGTTCCATAAAGTTCTACGTCACATAAGCGTCTTGATACTGTAGACAGACATATTTCAGCAATATTTTAACACCATAAATCACGTGGAATTGTAGCGGCATTTTTACGCGGGTCATCAACTGCTTTTCTTCTGATAATTCTGTCTACAAGAACAGTCGTTTTCCGGATTCCTCCGGACCGTGGCAAGTTTCGAAGTCCATGACCATCTTTATATATTTTTTAAAATATCGTTTACAGCAAATATTCCGATCGACAACTTTGCCGCAATCTCACGAGAGGATTGTCCCTTTAGCGACAAACAAATCACTCGTTTAGGAACAATAAATTGTAAAAATTTTCATTTTTGAATTTCAAATGCATTATTCACGTTGATTAATTAACAAACATGGCCAAAAAACACTTTAGCGATAGCAAAAACTAATGGATGACGAATGGCCGGAAACTTTTGCACGCGCGAATTTCGAATTCCTTCCCTTTGCATCAAGTATCTTAAACATCCAATCAAAATGATCACGTGGTCAGTGGTACTTTACTTATTCCAAACTTTTGGAGCAATTGTGCTTCTTCTTCACTAAAACGTTCTATCAAACAAATCAAAGAAACTAACTGGCCGGAAACTTTTGACCGCCACTGTAGGGGAGACTGGGGCAGGTTGACCATAGGGGAGGCTTGACCCACCATTCAATTTTCATATTTAAAAAAATTTCAGAGTTTTGCTAATAGGTGGCAACAAAAGCTACTCAAATGCTTAAACAATACTCGTTGTTTCATGCAAATAATTGAAACAGATGAGGAAAAATCAATTGTGAGTTTTCATCTTAAAAAGTGTATTTTTTAGAAACATTTTGTAAGATTTTCTCACCTAAAATATATCATATGAATTTAAGTAAGTAGGTTTTAACTAAGGCAGAAATACTGAGCTTTCATTTCAGGCATAAGATTGTACAGTAAATTAGGCTTAATAATGTGCCATACTTTAAAAAGTGGTTATGTGTGGAGACTTGACCCAATTAATATAAGGGAGGGTTGACCAGATGGCCAATGCTTCCTTAATTAAATGATTTTGGAAATATTTTGATTATACACTGTACATAATGAAGCAGTAATGGTTATATTTCTAAAATAATGTAAATTTATTCTGAAAAGCTACAGTAAGATGGGATGATAGACAGGAAAACGTTTAAAATTAATTAAAGGAAGATATGAAAAATTTCTATAGTAGCAAGAAAAAATTTAATGAAATATAAAAGAAAGTTGATTGGAACTTTTATTTCACTTAAATAGTATCCATAGTAGTTAAGTAGAAAGAATGGAAAAGGATAAAAAGGATGAAAGCAGCAGCCATAAGAAATAGTAAGTGTTCATGCCTCTGCAAAATAACATAACATTAATCAAAACACTTTAGGAACGTATGTAGACAAATTTCACTAAGATGAACACAGTGTGATGAAGCCAAACTGTCTGACAACTAGTGTTGCTAGGTCGAGTGTCCCAAAAAGTGGGTGTTTGAAACGGAATTTTTGTCCTGGTCTTTAAATTCCGCCTAAGCAGGTTTGTTTACACACATCACATTTTCCCAAATAATTTTAATAATGATTAAACCATGTAGTATAAAATTATTCTGAGTTTTTTAAAACTGATTTTATTCCCCTTAACAAATATTTCAATATGAAATAAAATGGGTCAAGCCTCCCATATGTGGGGAGCCTTGACCCATTATTTTTCATGATTAAAATCAATCATTTTTCAAGTTTTTCATATATTATACTTATGTCGAAATTTTATTTTGATAACTGATTGAATAACGAATAAAATGATATATGAAATTTTATTCTAGGTTCAATATTTAAAAAATAAAAAATCATTTTGTAAAAAATGGGTCAACACTCCCCAGTCTCCCCTATGCTTATTATGAATTATATATAATTTTTAGCAAGTAATAATGGACTTTTTTAAAGAAACACGAAATATCAAGATAAAAATTACTTTGAAAGAATAATATGCATTATCTATTCTCGAAAATGTTTTTATCGAGTAACAGATAATGATTTTACATTTCTTAGGAAAATTGTGAAATATTGTATCACTTAATTGGAAAGTAAAATTACATTTGAGTTCTTTTGCTTGTGCTGTCATTTTACGTTATAGTTTTAGCGTTTGCATAAGTGTAACAGAATCGAACCTACATTTTGTTTATATTTGAAATTAGTTTTAATAAATTAATAAAAATGAACAAATTGCTAACCGTTCAGGAGTATGCTCCAGTTTGCATAGCTGCCAAACTTTTTCTTTTATTGTTACCATTAATTTTAAATAATAATCTTCGCCTCATTTAATAACAGAAATCTATTATTAAATAAGGGGAAGACTATTACTATTAACAAATAATAGTAATAAAAAAGCGAAATAAAAAAGCACGATTTCATATTAATTTTCCAGTCAAGAACGTGTCTAAAAAAAAATATATTAAATAAACTACTTCAATTCTTTTTCGGAAGGTTTAGTCAATGTTAACTAGTTTAGAATAGCGCTGCTAGTCTAAGAAAATCTTTGTGATTTCAGAATGTCGATCTTACTTTTTGAAAACGATTTTTACATATAATTTCCATGCCTAGATTCCGTAGTTATTCGAACCTTTTTCCACTCTATTGGATAGCCTTGACGTCCATTGCTCTGACTCAAAATTTTCATGATAGTAGATTTTTTTCTTAGTACAGGCATGCTATTTTTCTCCCATTCCGCGTCTTCATAACGCTTGCTGTAACAAGCCCCTATCTGGTGCTAAATGAAAATTTGTGGTACCACTGTATGACGCATGGCTTTATTTAAGTGCCTGTAACAAAATCAATTCAAATTTTTTATCAATCAAAAGAAGGAAAATCCTCAATAAAATAGGTTCGTGAATGTAAAGGAAGATTCCTCAAGAGATTAATGATTCGTGCCAAATTTTGTTATGAAGGTAATGTAAAGCTGAAAGCGTTTTAACCCTAGATCTACCGGGAATTTTATTCAAGTTTTAATAAAACGTTGCACACCAGAATTTTTATTTAAAACTATTTAACTTATTTATTTACCTTATTTTTGTCTGGTTTATATACTTAGTTTATTTTAAAGAAATTTCTGGTTTGAATGAATATTTTGTATGTACCTGTCGGGTCCAATGGACCCGTCTGGTAGACGGAGGGTTAAGTAAAGTTAAAGTAATTCACGTTATTATCAGCAAGCTAGTTTAGAATCCATTTTCGAAGAAGAAATTCCAGATTTATATGGAAAAGAAATCAATAAAGTTGAACTTCTTATAGGGAGTCTCCAGTCACACTCCCAAATCAACTTCCGCATATTAAAAAAAACATTTAAACGGGAATAAATTTGCTTCATTTTCAGAAAAACCTGCAAATTCACCTGAAGCATTCCCCATTGACATTTCTATATTTAGCTTGTTAATTCAAGTGTTAGGAATATGCCGCTCACGAACATTGAAAGAACTATATCCAACTATAGCCAACATTCAAAACTATTCAATACAGTCAATCAGGGTAACTTTGAACCACGAGGTGTAACTTTGCACCACCTCCTATTTTTGAATATTTTTGTCTCTAAAAGACTAAATAAACTCCAGAACTGTGCTGTGTTGGCAAGGTTCTAAACTGGGATTTCTACTCTTTATTTTAGAAAATAAATTAGCAACATTATGCGCAATTAATTGCATCATCTAACTATTTTTGTGAAGTACTGTTTTCAAGTTAATTTTGAAGTTGTTGTAATCCAATTAAATTTTCATAGTAAGTAACAGTATACTCATTTATCAGACATATTATTATCTAAATGTTGTAAATGTGTTAATATTTTGTGATTATTTATTTATTAATAGTTAATAAAATGTAAAATAAGAAGGCACTAGCATTTTACTGCATTTTCAGGGTAACTTTGAGCCGGCTCAAAGTTACACTGATGCTTATAATTTACTGATTATAGGTGCTACTGTCGAAAATTTCCCATATTTGCACGTATATTTTATATAAATGCCGAAAGTGTGTATTAGATATGACATGTAAATATTTTTACAAATATGTGTAAAATACATAAAATTCATTTAGAGGCGTGATTAGGGGCGGAGCTACTCAAATTTGACATTTCATACGTTCGACGTTTTTTGTTCTTGTTTGAATAATACTAGTACTTGTATGTATTACTGTAACTATGGATATATTATAGAGCTAAATCATTGAAAATTGTTTTTCGCTGCATTTTTATGTTTTATATGAACAATAAACAGGTTTTTTTTAATTTCTAAATGTTCATGGTTCTCTTCTTTCACTTTTCTTATGCTTGATATTTGTTGTAATATCATAAATTGTACAAATCTTGTGATGTTGGGAAATGTAAATTCGCAGTCTTTACATATCTGAAAACATTTTTTGGTGTTTAAAGTTGTCCTGACTAAAATACTTTTTTTTTATAATTAATTATTTTATATAAAAATTTATAATATGGTGCAAAGTTACCCTAAATGGCTGGGTAACTTTGAACCAGGCTAAAAATCCATTTTTTATTGCTTTTATCCTTATTATTCCTTAATTTTTTATAGTCAAACAATAATTTAGAATCATTTCTTCTCTTTTATGCCCCTAGTTGCGACAATATTCTTCAAATAAGAGTGTGGCATATGAAAATAGAGAAAATGCGGATCAAAGTTACCCTGATTGATTGTACAGACATAAAAGAATAAGAAATACTGTGTTATTTATGCATAAAAAATGATTGTAAAAGTCATTTCTATTAAGTACGATCGAACTTCTGCAGCTAAGCTTGTGAAACACGAGCCCTTAGCTTTAACGTCAAACAAAAACATTTACTGCCACTGCCCAAGATGCGAGGATCTGCTATTATCATGTACATAATTACAAAATCTTCCAATTTTTAAGTGCCACTATTTCAGAAAAGAAATATTCGCTTAGTATAATCGAAAAATTCCTGCTATTATGTAAAACAAATATTTCTATTATGGGATGGCGGTATTCAAAAATTGAAAGATTTTTGAAAACTTATCAAGAGTAATCATGAAAGTTCTACAAAGTTTCTTGCGTTTTTTCTTACAGTTTTTTAGAGTTAGAAAGTTTAAAAATTTCAGGATGCTAAATGTACAATCTATTTAGCAATTATTTTTGTATATCTTCCCAAAAAATCATCCGATTCAAATATTTATTTTGCAATGGTAAACAATAAGTACGTCCAAACGTAATCTAGGCATTTTTTAATTCAAAAACATAATTTTAATAAATAAAATTATAAATGAATTGATATAAGAAATTTTACCTACATTAACTTTCACATAAAATGTATCGTTAAAATAATCAATATCGTCAAAATAATGGCTAAGAGAATTTATAACTTATATCTATCATTAGTTTTTTAAACAAAGAAGTTTTAATCTTTGATGGCCTGCAGAGCCGTCTCCTGTATATAAATTTAGATTAATTCATATTTAGGTTTCTCTTGCAATTTTTCTGATTGATAATTGAATTATGCTGGTACTTTTAACTGTAAGATCTTAATTTTAGTTTTCTAACTTAATCAATCAAGACTTCGAATGTACTTTTCAACGAAAAAAAAAAGTAATATGTTTTATATAATTTAAGACATCAAATTTTCAATTTGAAAATAGGTTTTTTTATGGTCTTATCATAGGCATATTTAGTAAAAAGTGCACATTTTTTTTTAATTTAAAAACTTTTATTGAGAAAATACATAATTTAACCTTCCGTCTACCAGACGGGTCCATTGGACCCGACATGTACATTCAAAATATTTATTCAAACCAGAAATTTCTTCAAAACAAACTAAATGTATAAATCAGACAATAATAAGTTAAATAAACAAATTAAATAGTTTTAAGTAAAAATTCTGGTGTAGAATGATTTTATAAAACTTGAGTAAAATTTCCGGTAGTTCTAGGGTTAAACATATTATGTGGAAAAGTAAAAAAAGTATTATTTACTTATACAAACTGAACATAACGTGTAAAGCTGCCTAATGGCATTTGACATTTTCCTTTCTTATCGGTGACTAGCTTATTTAAAAGCTCATCACCGTTTATTTCTTTTATATCTTCGGCTAGTTTATGCGGCAGGTCCCGTAGAATGTGCATGCAGTCTCTATCGTCAGTACGACAGTACCGTTTCTCGTATCAGCGGTTTGAAAAACTCGCGGCCGGCAGTTTGTTCCATATTAATAAAGTTATATAGTAGTCAGCTGTTGCGTGCTTGATCATGCATACGCATAAAGAGTTTAAATGTCCATTGATAAGTATTTTGAGCGCAACTGACCCACAAAAAGTTAAAGACATAAATTCCGCCTTTTATTTTACACTGCTCAAAATAATTAGGGGAGCACATGGTTTTAATGCAATTACGCAAATATTTACACTGATAAGTGACGCAAAATAAAACATCCATAATTTAAAGCGTAGTAGAAAACAGATAAATAACACTTCATATGCAAATTAAATTTTATGACGTTAAAAACTAGAAAAAGGAGATAAGTGCTGAAATCGGGATTTTGCAGAAATGTCTGTTTAACTGTCTCATTTGTAAAATTCAATTGCTCAGCTTGTGTTTTGGGAAAAGGTGACTTGAAAATGTCACAACAATTTGATTTACCGGAATCCATAGCTTGGCATGTTATCGGGACAGTTGAATCTGGGGGAAACACAACGAAGTGTAGCGGACGCTGTTGGAGTCGCAAGAAGTGTCAATGTAAGGCAGTGGAATCGATCCCAAGACACTTGGAATGATAGACGTCGACAAGGGCAAGGTCGACCATGTGCTACCTCTGCTACCACAGAAACTGATGACCGATATATCCTGCTAACAGCTCATCGAGACGGAACGGGCAGTGCTACTCTTCTGCAAATACAGTTGTTCTTGGCCACAGGACGAAGGATGTCCAGCCAAACAGTCCGAAATAGGCTTCATCAGGGTGATCGTAATGTACATAAGCCAATTGTCTGTATTCCGTTGATCTCAAACAACTGTGCGGCCCAAAGAAAGTGGGCAACTGAACATCGAATTTCGAGGCAACGTTGTTGGAGTCAAATTCTGTTTACAGACGAGTCCCGATTCAGTCTGGATGTGACATTTGATGTGTTTTGGCATGGAGAGAAGGAGGCACTCAAAATAACCCCCCATTCGTTCGTGAAAGATCACATTACAGACGAGGTGGGTTGATGCTATGGGCTGAAATCAGCATAGGCGTACGTACGGGACTGCATATCATTCGGAATGGCACTTTGACTATCCGAAGTTATACAGACGAGATACTGAGACTTCATGTCGCATTTTATGTTGCAGCAATTAGTGATTTTCTTTTCCATGCATGATAATGCCAGACCTCACACAATTCGTCTTGTGGAAAACATGCTTGAAGCTAAAACAATACAGCGTATGGAATGACCAGCATGCTCTCCTGACCTAAATCCGATCGAGCATGTTTGGGGCATACTCAGACGACGCATTGCTGCGAGACCAAGGCCTCCTTTTACTGTCTGGAACTTGGAGATTGCAATTCTTGAGGATTTGAACAGTATTCCCCAAAGTCTTATCGATAACCTGATCGCATCCATGGAAAACAGGTGTGCAGCAGGGAGATTCTCAAAAGGTGGGATCATTAAACGTTAACAATATGTAATTTTTAAAATTTTCAAATTTAAGGCCAATTTTTCTGTAATAGTATAGTATTTTGTCTATAAATATAATATATTAATATTTTTAATAGTATGTCTACAAAATTATACACAAACATTAAAAGACAGCAACTATTCTGGAAAATTAATTATCAAAACATTTAATTAGCAGTTGTGTACGTTACAAATTTTGGACATTTTTTCGCATGTACGTTACAGATTTTGGACGTTGCGCTTAGTATTTAAAAAATGCTTAAGACTAAGAATGTAGTAAATGTGTCCTATAATTGTATGTGTATACATATATATATGTATAATTAACTTTTTGTTATCCAGTAATAATAGTAATAAAATCAAATGCTTTGTCGCATATGTTACTTTCGGACATAACAAAATACAAAAAAATTCTTTATAGAAAAGTCCTCCTATCTTCAAAAAAGCAATAAATCAGCCTGCCATCTCTTAACGAAATTATCAAAAAATCATCCGTTTCCTTTATGCATTCGTTGCTTACCATTAGAACCACCTGGAAAAAAAGTTAAAACTCTTTTTCTTAGTGGTACATTGGAGCAGTTAACGTTATGAATGTCCGAAATTGGCCTCTTTAGCATAAAATAATAAAATTTTAAGATATTTATACAAAGCTTTTACAATAAATTATGTCATTTTCTGTCTCTGAATAGAATTAAAAACTCAGTGTAAAAAAAAATAATGTCAATGATAATTAAAGTTATGTTTTAAAGGCTTAAAGTTATGACGTGTGTCCAATGCCCACCTTTTGAGAATCGCCCAGCAGTCTTAGCTGTTCGAGGAGATATTAAAAACGCACGCCAACACAAGATCACACGCCATATTAAAAATTTTGCATCATTTCTAAACAATACTTTTTTTTATCATTTACATGAAACCAAATTGTTGCCCTAATCCATCTTTTCATGTTCTTTCCATCTTTTCAAAGAATAAAAGCTCCCTTACAATTTTTTTTGCGTTTTTTTTTCTGTATTACGCATTGATACACGTGTACTATTCATTTTATGCCCATACATGGCTGTCTTGCAATGTTCTCTTCACTTTTTTGCTTGCTCCCCTAATTTTTTTGAGCAGTGTATTATAAAATTCAATTATTTCGGGCTCATTCGATTCCGTCAATGTTTTGTCATTTTTATGCAGATTCAACAAAGCTAAACAGTTACAAGAATATGTTGACCGTCACAAAAGTACCTGGTTGTGTTTACAGAAATGTTTGCCTTGAACAACGGTGGAATTTGTCTTTTATTTTTTCCAATTATTCCTACTACTGCAATATTCTATTTCATACATATGTAACATTAAGGTCGAAGCCGCTGCGATTGCCGGATGGCTTTAGAACCCCGAGCAGAACCCTTCCCGCGTTTCGATGTCTTTCATTTAGCGAATTTCTCTTTTAAAAATTTCCGGTTTCATTTTTCATTTTTTTTTTGGCTTCCGCTAGTTTATCGACATAAGGGGCATAGGACGAACGCTCGGACACGCCGCTTTCTGCGAATTCGGCAGCAGTCGGCTTACCCTCCCTTATCGGGTCGCCACCGAGACGAACATTAACACCTTAACGATTGCTTAATATTTGGAAAAAACCATAAAAATGTACCTATTTTTATTGTAAGAAATTGAATACTTAAAAGGTTTTTAAATAAAACATGCAATTAGTTTTTTTAAGGCGAAAAAAATATTTATAGAACAAATTCGCATTTGTAGAAAAGCCATCATGCAAAAATTTTGTGTCTTAATGTTTCTTTTACACCATACAAATTAAAGCTAATAAGACCTTTCTTTTCCCATCTTAAATCTTTATTTATCATCATCACACAAATTTTTACAAATAATATTTGAAATAATGTATATATACATTAAATTTTGATTATTAATAATTTTTTGGAGTGTAATATATTTCGAATTACAACATCACAATCAACGCCAAAAACCAATCCCAAACGGTAATATTCAAAGACTCCACATGGATATGCCAGTTAAATTCTTCTGGTTTCAGAAATTTTACCAGCAATTAAATCTGTAGCCTGGAAATATGACAGGCGAAGGCACGAGACGGGCACGAGAAATAACGTACGACACCTCAGCCCTTGATATTGACGGGAGCGAGAATTAAGGGGTTATGCTCGAAGCCGCTGTGGCCGTCGGATGGCTTCAGGGACCCGAGCTCAACCGTTCAGGCTTTTCGATGTCTTTCATTTCATGAATTTCCCTTACGAATGTTTAAATAGATGTAAACCAACTATCAGTGGTAACACTTATGCGTATTTTATAAATTTGTTAACATAATTTATGAAAATAACTGTGCAGAATGCTCTCATCAATTTCTGTATTTACGCGCAGAGCGTATGGAAATGTGTCCTAAATGTAAAACAACTTTGCGTGATTGAATGATACAATTTTGATTCCATATTTCGTCGGATTAGAACATACGTAAACACGAACATAGAATTTACAACAAAACCGTAATAAGTGCTTACCTTTAGTCATGTTTTTAGATGGTATAAAACATTTTTAGCAGGTTTGAATAAATACATTTCATATCTTGCGTATTAGAGCCAAGTTGTCGAGTCTGCGCCTTTCTTCGCGTATATCCTTTTCGACGAAACGTTTTAGAGCCGCTGAAAATGTCTTTCCGACACGACACTTTTATAGAAAAGAGAGCTGGAATCAGCAGACTATAACTCATGAATGTCTATAGTATTTCACCTTTGCAAACCCATCAAATACATCAAACGCAAGAATTTCGTTAATATTTACACTTTCATACGTTGCGACAACATAATTCCTGTAATAGTTACATTATAATGTTCGATTTCAGCGTTTGTGTATTTGAAGATAGTCTCGATCTATTGGAAAGGAAAAGCTTCCGAAATTCAAACGGTGTTTTAGAAGAGCAATCTTGCAAAACACCAAGCAAATGTAGCAGGATTCACGATATTCTTTCACGTAATTCGGGTGGCTATTTACACTATTTACACTTAACATTGCCGTAAACGTATTTCTTACGCCGTGATCGTGCAGCTGCCGCACCTTTTGTTTCGTCTTACTCTTGGTATCTGTCAATGGCATCTTCCTCTTCCGACTCATCAAAACAACTGTATTCAGACGATGAAATGTCCTCCTCCTCTACCTCTAAGTCATCTCTAGTGTTTGTGAATTCTTTCTTGGAGTAAATCTGAATAGACGACAACTTAGTTGTTCACCGAGGTGCACTGGAATCCTTAGAGGAGGAATACCATATTACACATCTATGCTGGAGCCTACTCTTAACTCGGCACTTTGCCTGAAGGACCTCCTTACGGTACGATTTTTAGCAAAAGACTCTCTTCCACAGTTTCTTATGTTCCATAAGCTCTTCCATAGTTTCAAACAAACTGACATAACGATTGTAATTTGGCGTGGTTCAAGTTTACCATATTAATATATGCATAGTATTTAATAGTAAATCTTATTATTTGTAGGTTGGTACCTATATCTTTTTCACGTGATTATTTAGAGTAGAATTAATAGGGGTAATCACATTTTTTTCCAGTACATTTTTCAAAAAATTTATTTTTTTCTAGTTTACGATTTTAAAAAGAAAGAAGGAAAGATTTCTCGAGGAATGGCAAAAAATAACGTAAACTATGTTTATTTAAGTAAAACAATAACAGCCCAAAATAATTTGATCTAAAATCATGAAAGAATTTAAATTTTGCGTTTCACAAATGCTAAAATTTTGTATTGTAATTAATTATGTATTTTTTTGTTATTGGAGAAAACTTTGAGGTCTGTTGATATCTATATTTATAGGATCTTTTTGCGTTTTAAGTCTTAAGCATTCTGTGTTGCTAATGGTACCTGTCAAGAAATTATCTATGCTTTATGAAAAATACGCTAAACTTCACATAACTTTTCACATAACTTTTCCCATAACTTTTCCAAATTTGGCTTTGAAGAAATCTCAAAATAGAAAAGAAAACTGACCATGTTGGTGGGAAAAACGTTTTTTAAGTATACAATAAATATCAAATTTATACTATCTCATTTACAAGTGATTGATTTATAATTGAAGTTTACTTGACATGTTTAATGATTTTGTTTTATTTTTGCAAGAAAAATTAATTTCTAAAATAGTAACTGAAATCTGTATGACATGTATTAAAATTAAACGTATGGAAATACTAGACTGAGATAACGTTTAAAATATTCTTCACGAAAAAATATTTTCTTGTTATCGTTTCATACGTTAGAAGTAGGCCACGCGATATTTTTATACAGCAGAAAATCTCCGAAAAAAAAAAATAAATAAAAAGATGATTGCTTTCAAAAATTGCGTGGTAAGCATTACCTGTGGATTGATCAATAAACTACTTCGGGTAATGTTTGAGTACTCTATCATGCTATTCATTAAACTTTTTCGATGGAGAAATCACTACTCTATTGCTGCAGATTTCGGGTTATTCATGGAGTATTATAAAGTAAAACCGAAAAACATTTTATGCATTAAACTAACTTTCTCTTTTAAAGCATTGTTCTAGTATCCTTTTAACCTAGTTAAAAGATTGCCTAGACTGTAATCTTTCAAGTGAGGAAGATCTGAACTAGTTTTAAAATACTTTTAAATGATAGTAAATAAATCATTTTTACTGAGCAACTCTCACAAACGCATTAAAACTTAGATGGATTAAATTCTTTCGCTAGAAAAATTCACAGGTCATGCAGAACTTCCGTAAGGGCTCTTGGGATGAATCAGATTTTGTAGACTGTGAATGGCTGATCACATTAAAACAGATTCTCATCCGGTGCAGTTCAGCATCGAAAGTGCATTTGCTAATAAACTCATTTTCTGGAGAATTTATATTAAGCAAAAACGTTCTAAAATAATATGATGTGCAAAACATTCACTCTGTTATAGCAATATAGCTATACATGTATTGTGAAAATGTAATAAGAATAAAACATAGGCGATTTTATATAAAAATAACGTCCTTTAAACGTATTAAAATTTTACCGAATAGAACCTTTAATAACATATATTGCCAAACTTTAATAAAAATAATTTTGTGTTTTTAGAGAATTTTAGATGTTAGTGTTCTTTTAAAATTATATGCGGCTACGAAATATCTGTTTGGCGAGTTTATGCTATTAAATTCTTTAGTGAATTGAATTTTGTAATTATTAATATACTAAAAAGTAATTATATTTAATAAAATATAATTAGTTTATATTTTATTTAAAACATATAAATTGCATTTTTTATATCTCAAATATTTTTCTACAGAGAAAGCCACACAAAATTATTGCATTTTTTTTGTTGTAATAAATATATTTTAACGATTTCTGTGTTTTCCCTAAATGATTTATTATTTTCATGATTAGTTACTTCTGACTTAAATTATATCAATAGATTCAAATAAATATATATGATTTATAAACTGATTTCAAGGATATATTTGAAATTATATATACACAGAATGTAGGAGCTTTACTAAAATTTTCGTGCAAAAAGAAACAATATTACTACAGTTAAAGAGTATGCTTCTTCCAATGTATTTACCACATTCGAAATAAAAAACAATCATTTGGATTCTAATAGCAAATTTTGTGGGACAAGTTAAAAAAATAAAAAAGAGTTTTAAACTTTTATTATCTCCTTTGAAAATACTCCGAATTTTCCTCTGTTACTTTATTTTTCTTATTGTATTTTATGATATTTCATATATTTTTTAAAAAGCCAATAACATAAAAAAAATTTTGCATGTATTTTCGCTCTCACAAGTAAGGCTTAATTTTTATCTAGCTATTAACTCAGAATTTTAGGATAAAAGTAAACATTTTAAAAGAATTTTTAAGAATAATTTCTGACATCATCTGATTCAAATAACAAGTAATTTTATTTTCATTATATATAAAATTTTGAGTTATGGAAGAAATGTCTTTCCTTGAACCGATAGAAGTTATTATTATTATTTTTAAATAGTTATACTTCTTTCAATATATTTTGCTAAAAGAAAAAATATGTCATTTAAAATCCAAAATAGAAAATAATACTGGACAGAGATCAATTAACATATTGCGAAACCTTGTTCTGATTGTTTTCATAATGAACACCTCAAATGGTTCTTACAGTTGTATGTTAGATTATTCACGATTATTCAGAAATAATTTTTATTCGTGCTTGAATTGTAAACGAATTTAACATATAAATCGCATATGTATTAGTCCTTCCTTCCTTCTGTCGGCAACGCTAAGCTAAAATCGACAATAGGAAGTCGCGACCTGCGCTTTTACACTGTAAAAAAAATAATGCCAGTTTTCCGGTAGGAATCGGAAAAATAGTTGCCCTTATCGTACCGGAATTATTTCCAGCCCAACTCGGAATAAAATCCGTAAAATCGGAACAAAATCCGTAAAATACCGTTTTACTGACAATTTCCTTATTTTTATGGATTTTATTCCGAGTTGGGTCGGAAATTATTCCGGTACGATAAGGGCAACTATTTTTCCGATTCCTACCGGAAAACTGGCAGTATTTTTTTTTACAGTGTACTTGTTTGTCTGCGGGAAAGTGCATGTTGTTAATAAACATAATTTTCCTTATGTTTTACCATAGGCTGTTCAATAATAAAATTCTTGCTTTCCGCCCAAGCTTGCCTGAGTTTGATTCCCGATTATAAAAACAGTGTTTGCATTCTAAAAATCTTTTACTTCACCGTAAAAAAAATCGGACCAGTTTTTCTGTAGGAATCGGAAAAATAGTTGCCCTTATCGAAAAATTTCCGACCCAGCTCGGAATAAAATCCGTAAAATCGGAATAAAATCCGTAAAATACAGTTTTATTGACTATTTCATTTTTTATGCAGATTTTATTCCGAGCTGGGTCAAAAATTTTCCCGGTACGATAAGGGCAACTATTTTTCCGATTCCTACAGGAAAACTTGTCGGATTTTTTTTACAATGTTCGTTTAAAGATCGTCAGACAGAATAACGCGTCTTAATTACAAATACACGGTGATCAGCCAAGAAAAAAACACTACTCCCAGCTAACGTTGCCTCAAATCACCCTATAATAATGTGAGTGGTACCATCGATTAGTAATAACGTCTAGTAACTAAGCATATAATTAAATTTTGTTTAGTATGCGTCTACATATACACTGTAAAAAAAATCTGACCAGTTTTCCTGTAGGAATCGGAAAAATAGTTGCCTTTATCGTACCGGAAAATTTTCCGTCCCAGCTCGGAATAAAATCCGTAAAAAAAGGGAAATAGTCAATAAAACGGTATTTTACGGATTTTATTCCAAGCTGGGTTGGAAATTTTTCCGGTACGATAAGGGCAACTATTTTTCTGTTTCCTACAGGAAAACTGGTCGTATTTTTTACAGTGTAGAAATTGTACAGAACTTGAAAATTTTCAATTCTAATATCTAATTTGGATATCATATTTGAATTCTTAGGCAAATTTTACTTTTGGATATCAAATGGGAATCCATTCTGTCAAGTGCTTTTGGAATTATGCATCTTTAAAGTTTGAAACTTCTAGTGTTAAATTCATTTTTAATCGCTTGAAAACAGATTCGAATGCAGGTAATTTTAGAAGAAAATCTTAAAAAGTATTTGGATGAGTGTGGTGCCATTTTGAATGAACATATTTGACGCGTCAGGAAAACTATTTTCGTTAAAAAATTCATAGAGTACAATTCATATTGTTTTCAAAAAATAATTTCAAAATTCATATATATATATATTTTCACAATTATTCTTCGACAAAAACATGAATAGTAACTTATGAATTTTGCAAAAGACATCAATTGCTAAAAGCTTAAAACATAGAAATTCAAAATTACAGCTCATTTTGCTAAGAAGTTTTGATTTAAGCTTAAACAAGTACCCGCACTGCAATGTACTTTACAACTATTGAAAATTAATTTAACATTCGGCATTCCAAATTTTAAATCTGCATAATTCCTAAACTACGTGCTCGAATGGTTTCCTGTTGGGTATGGGAACGTCCACGGCAGAAAAGAAATTTTGCTGAATTTTTTTTTAAACGCAAATATAAGTGTGACACATCCATTTAAAGCTAAACAGATGAAGTATATGAATTTGTAAGTTTTAATTTCATAAGAGCAAGTGTTTACTGAAAATGAGCTGGATACTAACAGTATAAAACTACATTTACATTTGAGCTTTAAATATGTCGTAGGCTAATTGAGAAATCCGGCTCTTTGCAAACAGCCTAGGCTCTTTGCAAAGAGACGGGCTAATTGGAGAATCCATCTCCCTTTTTCCAATTAGCCAGATATTTTTCAGGCTTATTGCAAAGAGCCTAGAAAGCGTTAGGCTAATTGAAAAATGACCACTTAATATCCGATCAGGGTGATATTTTTAGCTCACAGGCTATCAAAGCCTGAGAGCTTATGTGCCCGCCGATTCTGTATGTACGTGTGTACGTACGTACGTACGTATGTACGTAACGCGATAACTCTTGATAGAAAAATTCGATTTGATTCAATTTTTTTTCTAGGTTCATTCTGATAAGGTGCTTCCCTGATTAGTTTTTGGGGTTCATTGGTTAAGGATAAAGGGGGAAAAGGGGGGCTATCCCCCCCCCCCTTCGTAATTTACATAAATGTTATTTTCATGCAGAAATATGCGATTTGCTATAAATTTGGTATACCGGTTAATTATGTTAAGCAGCTTCCCTGATTACATTTGGAAGATCATTATTATGTATAAAGGGGGGGGGGGGTAGGAGGCAATTGCCACTCCCCTTAATTTAGATAAATGCGTTTTTCATTTAGAATTATTCGATTAGCTCAAATTTGGTATACTGGTTTATTATGTTAAGGAGATGGCTTGATTAGATTTGGAGGTTCATCAGTTATGTATAAAGGGGGCAGGTAGCCCCCCCCCCCACTTAATTTAGGTAAATGCGTTTTTAATGCAAAATTATTCGATTTGCTCCAAATTTGGTATACAGGTTTATTATGTTAAGGAGCTTCCCTGATTAGATTTGGAGGTTCATTAGTTAAGTATAAAGGGAGGAAAGGGGGGCTAACCCCCCCCCTTTATTTAGATAAATGGGTTTTTCATGCAGAGTTATTCGATTTGCTCCAAATTTCGTATACCGGTTTATTATGTGAAGGAGCTTTCCTGATTAGATTTGGAGGTTCATTAGCTAAGTATAAATGGAGGAAAGGGGGGCTAGACCCCTCCCTTAATTTAGATAAATGGGTTTTTCTTGCAGAGTTATTCGATTCGCTACAAATTTCGCGTACCGGTTTATTATGTTAAGGAGCCGCCTTGATTAGATTCGGAGATTTATTGGTTAAGTATAAAGGAGAGACAGGAGCTAGTGTCCCCTTAATTCAGATAAATGGGTTTTTCATACAAAATTATTCGATTTGCTTCAAATTTGATATACCAGTTTATTACAATATGGTTTCCTTCATTTGATTTGGAGGTTCATTGGTTAAGTATAAACGGGGTGAAAGGGGGGCAATTGCACCTCCCCTTAATTAAAATAAATGGGTTTTCATGCAGAATTATCTAATTTAGTTTAATTTTTTTTTCTAGGTTCATTCTAATAAGGAGCTTTTCTGATTAGATTTGAAAGTTCATTGGTTCAGCATAAAGTGAGAAATGGGGAGTTAATACACCACTTAATTTAGACAAATGCTTTTTCATGCAGAATTATCTGATTTGCTTCAAATTTGGTATACCAGTTTATTATGTTAAATAGCTTCCCTGATTAAATTTGGAGGTTCTTTGGTTAAGTAGAAAGGGGGGCAACGGGGACTAATCCCTTCATTTATTTTTCGAGGGGCATTATTCTTTGAAATAAGAGTATAATATACAATTAGTGCGAATAGCCTGTGAGATCAATGCCATCAGTTTAACTGGGCAATTTTCTTTTTATTAGTTTTATTAACGCATAACCCTACCCAAACCCGAAAAATAAATTTCAACAGACCGTACCCCGATCCGAGCAAGACAAAATAATTTCAGTCTACATGCATCCCGACCCGAACCTGAGAGTTCCATTTGAAAAAAACCTGAAATCCCGAACCAAATCTGATAACCGTTAAAAATATTCCAAAGACCCATAACCGGATCCGAACAAGACAAATTAGTTTGCGTGGACACGCAACGTAACCAGAACCTAAAAATTCCATTCGAAGTCAACCTGAAACCCGTCCCGAACCAAATCTTAACCGACAAAAATATTCCAAAGAACTATAACCCGATGCAAGCCAGACAAAATAATCTCCGTCCACTGGCAACCCGATCCGAACCTGAAAGTTCTAATTGAACTCAATCCGAAAGCTGGTTGTGGGCGGTTTTCGGGTTGACTTCAAATGGAATCTTCAAGTTCGGATCCGGTTGAAAAAAAATTAAACTAAATTAGATAATTCTGCATCAAAACCCATTTATTTAAATTAAGGGGAGGGGCAATTGCCCCCCTTTCCCCCCTTTTATACTTAACCAATGAACCTCCAAATCAAATGAAGGAAGCCATATCGTAATAAAGTGGTATATCAAATTTGAAGCAAATCGAATAATTCTGTATGAAAAACCCATTTATCTAAATTAAGGGGACACTACCCCCTGTCCCTCCTTTATACTTAACCAATAAATCTCCAAATCTAATCAAGGCAGTTCCTTAACATAATAAACCGGATACGAAATTTGGAGCAAATCGAATAACTCTGCATGAAAAACCCATTTATCTAAATTAAGGGGGTGGGGTCTCCCCTCCTTTCCTCCCTTTATACTTAACTAATGAACCTCCAAATCTAATTTGGGAAGCTCCTTAACATAATAAACCGGTATACGAAATTTGGAGCAGATCGAATAAGTCTGCATGAAAAACCGATTTATCTAAATTAAGGGGGGTAGCCCCCTTTCCTCCCTTTATACTTAAATAATGAGCTTCAAAATGTAATCAGGGAAGCTCCTTAACACAATAAACCGGTATACCAAATTTGGAGCAAATCGAATATTTCTGCATTTATATAAATTATTGGGGGGGACTAGCCCCCCTTTTCCCCCTTTATCCTTAACCAATGAACCCCCAAAAACTAATGAGGGAAGCACCTCATCAGAATGAACCTAGAAAAAAAATTTGAAGCAAATCGGATATTTCTATCAAGAGTTATCGCGTTACGTACATACGTACGTACACACGTACATACAGAATCGGCGGGAAAATAAGCTCTCAGGCTTTGATAGCCTGTGAGCTAATAATATCACCCTGATCGGATAATAAGTGGTCATTTTTCCATTAGCCTAACGCTTTTTAGGCTCTTTGCAATAAGCCTGAACAATATCAAGCTAAATGGAAAAAGGGAGATGGATACTCCAATAAGCCTGGCTCTTTGCAAACAGCCTAGGCTGTTTGCAAAGAGCCGGATTTCTCAATTAGCCTACGACAAATACAACTTATTGAAATGAATGATTTTTTTACTTTTTAGAATTCAATAAAATTAATTACTATGCAATCAAATCAACAAACTATTATCATATCTTTAAGATCTACATAGATAAAATCTTTTAGATAATGTCTTTAATATATTTTTGGCTGTATTTAAACGTTAATACTTAAATGTCACAAGAGTAACGGAAAACATACAAAAGTTTTAATAAAAAAAAAAACTACTTAAACTTTTTACCCAAAATTTCTAATTCTCTGATTTCGAGATATAAGACATATTTTACATTAAATATTTTGTTTATGCTATGCATGGAATAGGCTCTGGGGGGTTGTCACAAGAGTAACAAACGTCTGTGTCACAAGAGTAACACATAAAACTTTTGTCGACAGTTTGATATAAAACTGCGTTACAATCAAAACAAACAGAATGCTTAAAGTTTTGTTTTTTTTCTCTGTTATTAGAGCAGTTCTTGAAATACTTTTAGCTATAACTAAGATTATTTTGTAAATTTTAAGGAAGATAAATTATCTTTATTAGTGTTTTTTTAATGGGTGGATTTATTTTTATTCATTTTTGGTATCACTTAAGGTTATAAAATAATCCTGACAAGTAATTAAAGATATAATAAAACAACTCAACTCGTGTCATTTTTGTGTGCTTTCTTTTGGTTTGAAGCACATGGTCTTTGATTAGATATTTTATAGGCTTTGTAAAGCTTCGTTTACTAAATTCTCCTGTATAACCTACAGAGGTTCTTATAGTAACTCTTATGGAAAGGATTCCGATAGTATATTTTAAAGGGAAGTTTTTATATTGCTTCTTATACACGGCATTGTTTTAAAGAGCAGGAAAAATTCTGCTGAGCGCCAAAAATTGTAGAGAAAAAATAAGAATGAAATTGAATATGTTGTTTTGAGAAAGAAACAAAACAAAACATATTACGAAAAGGTGAAGAAAAATCTTAGAACCAGCAAAAGTTTCAGCAAGAAAATGGAAATATTAAGAAAAGGAAAAAGTAGAGAACTAGCTAACCTCAGATACTGCAACGGAAAAAAATCTAACAACACAGTTGTGGAGAATTTTATGTCGATGAAAATTTAAGAGGAGGTCATTCTTCAGCTAAATGTACGTTAGTTAAGCATGAAAAAGGTCACATAATTTCATCCATTCTAGGGAACATTTCATAAGAGAACACGTTTTTTGTTTAAAGAAGCTTTCCCAAATCGAAAAATTGGAGATTCCTTTGCAGCTTTAAAGCCTAGTCTCATAAAACAATAGAAAATTACTCATCAGAATATGTCCATTTGTTGCCGTCACGAAAACATTCAAGCAATTCATAATGTAGTAAGTTGCGTAATTCCTGCATTAAACATTCCTGTGATGGATTTTATGACTTTGTCTGCCGAGATACATGATAATTAGAATTTAGGAATTCAGAATGTCTAATTTGTGGAGATAACATCGAAAAATTATTTGAAACGGAAGTCCATAATACAGAATTTCTTATAAGTTATTGTAAATAGCAAAACGTTGATAGACGTTTTGCTACTGATAAAACGTTTATCAACATCTTCTAAATATTGTTACTTTTTCAAAACGTTGATAAACGTTTTTAAAAAGTAACAGTTAAAGAAACCATTTCTGATTGTTTAAAAATTTTCGAAAGCAACTAAATCCATTTCTATGGCACACATTCATTGAAACCTGTACAAAGGATTATTTTCGTAATGCCAAAAAAAAAAACATTTCTCAAAGAATAGCTATTCCAGTGGATTTTCTGTAAACTGTTTTATTTTCATGCCAAGACGAAATTTTGGTATTAAATACTACATTACTGGTCAAATCCACAAGGGATTGTATTTTCAGCTTCTTATTTAGTATGATCCCAATAAAGTAAAATCTTATGCTATTATGTCAGACAATGTAATTCATAATCTATTTTTTGTAAATGCTTTCGTATGTAAAATTTCAACATTGCATCTTTAAGGGAATTTGTATTTTCCTAAAAGTACCTGTTTTACTTTTTTGTATGATGGTTGTACTTTCCAATTTAAACAAAAATATAACTATGCAAGTATGCCTGCAATAAATCAGACTCCTTTCTCAATTAACTTAAATGGGCATATTTATTTTCAAATACTCCTGGTATAGATGCTGTAGATTTATTTTTGTGTTGTTGAATAATGATATAAATGGAATGAAGTGCGTGCTATAAAAGCAATTCTAAGATATACTGCTTGTTTTGTCAAAAGAAATAAAACAATAAAGTTTCATTATTTTGCGAGAAAATACAAACAGCGAAGGGCATTCAACAAATACAATTTGTTAAAACCATGAAAAATGACACTATCTACTACAAACCTCACACTAACATGATTCGTACACAGAATTTGTGTTTCATTAAGTAAATCATGTTATAGGAGAAGTTACAAGTGATATTATTGATGATGAAGACAATGACTTATTCTGTTAAGTAGCAGAAACTTAGAGGTTGCTATGTGTTTATAGTGTTTGTTAATTTTAGAATTTTTTACATTATTTTATGTTATTTTAAAATTAAACCATCATTAAAAGTTATTCTGTATGGAAAATAATTTTTTCAAATTTATTTTAATTATTTTGTTCAGTATTTAAACTGAATTTTTGCTAAAGTTACATTATGGACAAAATGTCACAAGAGTAACACTTAGCATTTTGCAAAATCAAATGTAACTAATTCATGTGTTATCAGATGAGTTCAATGATTTTTTGTTTTTAAAAAGATATAATTACTCTGCTGTATTCTGTAAATTTTATTTCTATAGTCTCATCTAATTCACAGAATTTCCGCGTCAAACACAATTTTTGAAAATTGCATTTTTTTGTGGTCACAAGAGTAACAAAATTTTCATTTATTATCTACCCAAGTAAAATGCTTTTTGTTACAAATTGTATATGGTTTATGAAAGTAGAGTACATGTATTTTTAAGAAGTTGCATCAAATTTATCTTAAATATATTTTGTAATAAAAGAATTGGAAATATATATGGAAATTTGCTCTGGTGGTCACAAGAGTAACGTTCCCGTATCTGAAGATAAAATATTCAGAAAAATGCAAATATGATATCAAATTAAGATGTTAGTATTGAAAATTTATCAGTTTGGTACAATTTTTATATGTAGACGACTTCTAAGCAAAATTTAACTACAGCATTTATTATTAGAGTTATAACTAATCAATTGGCACCAGTTACATTTTTATACATTGACATGTGGCAGAGTTAGTATGTGGTGTTGAAATTTCTGAGACATAATATGATATGCATAATTTAAAAGTATTTTGAAAGTATTGCGTATGGGTACAGTTACAAAGATGGAAACGATAAAAATTTTCTTCTCAGGTCAGGATTGTAGTACTAATAATATGACTGAAGTATTGCTTCCTTTTAAAAGAAAATGACATTTTAATGTTAGTTTCAATCTTTTTAACAACTTACCAACATAGTTGAAAAGTGTTTATGAATTCGGTTTGTTGTTTGTCTGTCCGTCCTCTAATTTGCATAAATATATTTGGATTGTAAAGCAATCCATATATGTTATTGAGGTTTACTATGGCATGTTCGCTATTGAAAATGAAGAGCATATTATTTACAGTTCATTTATAGGTCCACTCAAAAGAATTCGGTTACATTACTTATGAGGAAAATCGTTACGATTTTAATGCTGTTACGCCATTTTAAACTTATGGAAATTGCTATAAATCACTGAAGTTTACTACAAGAGGCTTACTATAGAATAAGGTGTACCTAGAATTTATCGTTCATTTACAGGGACACACAAAAGAATATTCTGTTACAGTAGTGTCTATTAGTTTATTAACAATAATTGTTGAAAGTGCGTTTTGTGTTGTGGTACGATTTTTAAAATTTAATTAACTTTTCGCCTATAACTTTGCATGTATAAATTCTATAATGGATCATATACAGGGCAGAACAAAAAATCTCGAGTACATTTCCGTGTATTGACGGAAATTGCTGAAGAAGAATATTCAACTTTGCTATGTGTACCCTAACTGAATTAAATTTTAGCATACTATGTAGTATATATATGCAAATCTATAAATCATATACAGGAATTCGCAAAAGAATTCGGATATTTTTCCGACTATTGATTGGAATCCCGAAATTGGATTTTCAAATGTGCTATGCTTTTCCTCAGTGGCTTACTTAGAAATCACCCATTACCTTATTAAACGGTGAAATTTTGTTTACTGTTGGAAAGTGTTTTATAATATAAGTTTGACGCATGAGTTTTCATTCTTGTTTTTTTAACGATTGCCCACTCTCTGTATCTGTGCCATTGAATACAATAAATCAACCAACCAAGATAGTGTATCTGCTACTATAGATAGTAGAGGTTGGACTATGTATTTATCATGATAAAAACATATTTTCATCAATGAATGTTCTACGAATTCATACCAATTCTTAATTGGTTTATATGGATGGATGTTTTGGGTTTAAACGGTTTAGTATTAAGGATATTACTTCATTTTGATTTTTAAATCATTTACAGACTAATAGATTTATTTTTTGTAAAAATTTTAAACTTTTATTTTTTTTTATTAACTGCGAAGTTTCATCCAATTTAACTATATTTCTGCTTAATACTAGTTTATTTTATAATGACTGTACTGTATACATCTCTACCATCTACTGAAACTTTTCCTTTGTATTTTACAAAAATAAACTACCGTTATAGATTTATATTTGCTTTTGAATTAATTTATATTCTAATGTAACCATGCAAATTAAGATTAGTGAAGTTCATTGGCTGAAATAAAAGTTTCCTAATACTTATACAGAGTTCGTAAAACTCTGGTTTTAATCTATGATGAAAATAAATATTTGGTTCGATCTCTGGGCTCCTTTAATTGAGCTTTTGTAACGTTTTTACGAGTCACAAGGGTTCATTAATCAGGTAATAGGATGTTTTGTTGTTCCGAATTTTTCCTTTTATAACACCTAAAATTTAATCTCATGATCTCTAATGTTTTATGTTTTTAAACTCCAAGCAAATATGCAGCACAAATTTCTTTTAAAGTGTGTTTGCAAATTTAACTGTGATTTTGAAACATCGTATTAAGGAAATGATAAATTGCCATTGGACATTTGAAAATTATTTGTATCTAAATTTAGTATTTTCTTCTGGAGTGTTTACTTGTAAAATATCGTAAATTTAAAAATTAAGATTTATGCATTTTAGTAAAAGATTCAGCAGTGCTATTAATATAATTTTTGAAGATATCTTTTACATGATATTATTCATTTGTGTCTATATCAAATGCATGCATATTGAGCATAACACAGGTGAAATTAAATGTGTTTGACACCTAAGTATCTCATAACTGTATTACCTTGTTTTCTGGTTAAAACGATATACAGTGCGTCTCAAAAATATAAAGACACAGATTTTTTGAAATTATATTTCATTAATTAAATATAAGAAATTAAATTTTATAGCTCATAGTAAGCCCAATGAAATGAATCTGTTATCTGAGTTTAAATTTATATAAAATAATTTCGACTCGAATAAAAAATAAAATAAAAAATTACGCTGTCTCATAAATATAAAGACAAATTTGAAACTGCTTTATATGCAAATTTTTTCGAACGCGCGCGTACAAAATTAATGCACACGCGCAAAAATACGCTTGAAGTTACCTAAACGAACACAGTTGTTTGACTTGTTTCATTTGCAAAGATGCCGCTGAACATTGAAATTTCTAAAGATGATATTTGCAAAACACGTGGATTTAAAGCTAATGGCTTAACCGTTTCTCAAATATGTAAAAATAAATAAATAAATAAATAAAAATAAATAAAAAAAAAATAAAAAAAAGGGAGAAACAGAGCTGAAGTTTATAAAGTTTTATTAAAACCTTACAAGTTAAATTCGAGAAAACGCTCTGGCAGACCGAGAAAGACTAGATCGCAAGATCATGCAACTTGTTTCGTCGCAAAAAATGTCACTCTGACAAATTTCTCAACGAGTTGATGATATGGCCTCAAAGGACACAGTACATCGTCATATAAAAGAAAGCACAAATATTCTTTACCGGCATATGTGCAAATTTCCTTTACTGAAAAAATAACCCAAGGAACGGAGGCTACTCTGGATCATATGCATTGGAAGGACGAATGGATGTAAGTTATTTTTCAGATGAAAAGAGATTTAACTTGGATGGCCCAGATAGTTGGAATTCCTACTGGTACGATTTAAGACTTGAACCTCGAACCCTCTTCAGTAGGCAGAAAGGGGGGGGGGGGGTTGTGATGATTTGGGGTGCCTTCTCTTTTAATGGAACTAGACGTATTGCTTTTCTGGAAGGCAAACAGTCATTTAAAGTGTATATAGAAATGCTCGATATCAGTTGTTGCCAATTGCTGAAACTCTTGGTGGTCGGAATTATTTGTACCAACAGGATAATGCACCGAATCGCACATCAAGACTTACAAAAAATGGTTTTCTTATACCAATGTTCATGTCATGGTGTGGCTCGTACATAGCCCTGATTTAAAAGAAGTTGAGAATCTTTCGCGTACTCTCTTTCGCAATGTATTGCAGTATGGAAGACAGTTTTCAAACGTCTTTGAGTTGAAAAAAGAAATCGAACGAAGTTGGTTTGATATAAAGCCAGAATACTCACATAACTTAATAAACAGCACGTCAGCTAGAATATTTGCTGTCATTAATAAAAATGGGTCTATTATTGGACAATAATTCGAAAGTATGTAAAATATCTTTATATTTATGAGACAGCAAATTTGTTTCCATTTATCAATTTTCGAGTCGAAATTATATAATTCTAATTTAATTTACTGTAAAATGTTTATTATTTTTTATTATTTTTTATTATTTTTTATTTTTTGTGCATGCTTTTTATTATATGCATAAACATATTTTTGAATACATGTTTATTAAAATATTATTTCGAAAATATCAGTGTCTTTATAATTATGTGACGCACTGTAAATCTGTTTAGAATGTAAATTTCCAACAACTTTGTACGTATTCAAGTAAAACTTCATTTCTAAATTTTGAAATTATTGCTTCATTTATTCTTCTTCCTTTTTCAAATTTGGCCTTCCCTTGTCAGTACATAATTGATTCCTGTAACGTTAAGTGAAAATGAAAAGGTTAGCATGTACAGAAGTTGAAGACCGCCGACAAATACCGATTAGACGAAACTTATTTTTGTTGTTGTTGTTATGCTTTTTTTTTTTTTTTTTTTTCTTTTTTTTTAACTAAATAGCTTTTATTAGTTGTCTAAGTCTAACCATCTATAAATATTAAAGATAATTCATGAAATCAATGTAATATAGTAAAATGCGATGACATGTTGTTTTATGTGATTGGAATTCGTTTAACATAATTTTTACAAAAATAATAATAACAGTAATATCAAAAATAGAAATTTTTATTTGATTTATAAGAGATTATGTATTAAATTTAGGCGTAAATATATACCTTTGTGACTAGTGTTTTCTTTATAAATTTACTCTTGTACTCTTATTTGTCGCTTCGTGAATATTGTGACAATCAAAATGTTGACGTACCCATCATGCCTCTGTCAAATTTGTGATCATTGTTTAAAGATATGATTCCAATGGAGTGCGTATATCTCATGTGCAAAGAACAATAGACGATCACGGTGTCTTTTTTTCACTCTTTATAAAGTTCATTCCCCCTTCATTTTGTATTTCATTCATCTCTTGCATTTTAACACTCTGCATATGGTTTCCTAAATTTCAGCGGATTAAGTTCGTACGATACCAAGGTTCACGAAGTGTTGCCACAGTGAACTATTTTTTATTATTTTGTCTATTTTTATTTACTAATAATAATCTAGAATCTAGATCATAGATATATACTACAAATTTAACACGACGATTATTGTTTGGATATAGTGATAAACAAAATATTTAAATCAATTATCACACTGCTGGCTACTTAAAATCATAACCTCTAAAAACGCGTGAGTTGTATTATTGTATTTTGAAAAAGAAAAATCTATTAACGTTTTTGTATTATATTAAAATTGCTGATAAAGTTGTGAATAGTAATACATGCAGATAAAGAAAATATAAAAATTCTCCTGGATTTCATGATCGGAAAGAGTCAAAACCATGTTGCAAGCGAAGGACTAATCAAGTCTCCTATTGACAAATGTTCTGAGTGAGATTACATTAGCTCATCAATACCTTCGACGTTGACAGCTACGTTTTACTCATTCATTATATTGTTCATTTCAGTTGCAATATGGCTTCAGAAGTTTTTTAGAAGTTCTTAGAATCATTCATTGCTTGAGGACATATTATTTTCCACAATTTCTTCATTGTTCATTTATTGCAGCCGAAGAATTCCCACTAATATTTAATGCATTTAATATATTACGATTTTTCCAAATATTTCTTAATATAGGCCCAATTTCATAATATCAGATGAGAAGGGGGGAATCTTTTTTTTAAAGTGCACTCGTTTTTGCAATAGGGTAAATTGGGTGACGATGCCGTACTTTTTTACTTAATTTTTTTTTTAATCGCGTGTTGTTTTTATTTGTTATTCATTGATTTCTTGTTAAAGTTTGCACTCTTATGTATGATTTAAAAACTTATTTCGTTTTACAGATATCATAGAAAGCATCTAAAATTTTGTTTTTGTAAACACTTGCATTTCGGCATCTTACCCCAAGACATGGGTAAGATGACCAACTGTCTAAGGGTAAGGTGCCTTCTGGAGTTTAAATGTGAAAAATAATTTTTGTGAAGCAGTATAAAACATAATGGGACGAATAAAAGTAACTTTAATATTTTATACATACTAAATTTAACTTACATAATATTAGGAAATTACAAAAATATGAATGTAATAAACGTTGGTAATTTAATAAAATTAAAAAAAAAAAAAACTAATATTTAAAAAAAAAAAAAGATTATGTTCTACGTAACATTTATAAGAATTATGGCTCTTAATTATGCCCATTTTTAAACATTATAACAAGTTTAAATACGATAAAGAGCCATTCCATGACAATTCAACCAGACCTTGTAACCCGACCGACAGGGATTTGGCTGAAACTTTGTGTACATACTAACCTTACCCTGATATGAACAAATTAAAAAAAATTCCTTCCTACACATCATAGTTTGTGAGATATGGGGGGGGGGGGGGGGGGGTCCTTTGGATTTTTCTCTAAGAGAACATTTCTGAGTCTGTATTTGTAGACTGTGGTTCCAAATTCAAAGAATTGTTTCTCTGGGTCTAAAATCAAAATCTGCTTAAAAATATCACTGTAAGACATCAAAAGATGCAGATTCTAATAAAAATATGTAAAAAATTAATTTGTAATTTTTAAGGCCAAAACATTAAACCAAAATTGAAAGTTGTGGTAATTTTTCTGAATTTTTGTGATTTTAATAAAAGGCTATCCACAAAAAGGGAAATGAAATTTCCAATTTTGTTTTTGTTTTAAATAAAAGTTTGTACTTTGGGCTTTCTATTTATGAAATAAAAATAATGTCTTTCTCATGGCTTATGCATGGCTCATGACTTTTTGAGATGCTGCACATTTTAAATTTAAAATTTGTAATCATTTTGATTTATTTGCTAAATTGAACCCTTAAAATCAGACTGATTTATTTATTTTTTATAACAGTAGAAAATTTGTAATGTATAGTATTGGTACATATCACACATTACCTGAAATTGTGTTGTTCTCAATCTTACCGCATATGTTCGTCACATAAATGTACATCTATGATTGGATTCAGTGTTATATTTCTATAAATACTTTCACAATGGTAGTATGTAACGAATATTTACAATATTTAATGGAGGGGGGGAGGGGGTCATAGATTTTTTTTCTCATTTCACTCAGAAAAAAAACAAAGAAAAACTTTGCCTTGCGAATAAAAAAAGAAGCACTTATTAAATAAATTCAACAAATCATAGAAACCACAGTAATTATTTAGGTACCACAGTTTAAATTAGGCACAGATATATTTTTTTTCTTGATTGGTGGAATTTCCCAAAACAGGGCAAAATTTTTACATAAGCCAGGAGAAAGACATCATTTTTATTAAAATTGAAATAATCATTAATTAAATCTAATTCTAATACATTAAATAAAATTGCTTATAAACATTTTTAAAATTTAGATTGTTGTAATTTTTTTATGTAACAAATAACGAATTTGTTAAATTATATGCAAGTTTTTTAAACTAAAAAATCAGAATAAACATTATATTTAAAAGATTGAAATCTAAAATGAACTGAGCTAAATATAAATATAGAAATAAATGACGTACTTTTGCAGTGTCACTTAGACTTACTTTGCAACACTCTTTCTTTGTACAATTTTAAATTTATATTTGTTATGAATAAGCAACATTGAGAACCTTCTAATATATATTTCAATTTCCCTATCTTATTGCAACTCCATACATAGCAACATAACAAAACATCAGTGTATCAGATCTTCGTAATTTAGTATCTAAAACACTATTGTCTTTGTATGTAAAAATCGGTGGCTGTCCCCCTTCCTTCTTCCCTTCACCCCCCCCCCCCACAGGAAAAAATGTTGTTAAATATCTTAAAGGGGAAATTCTCTTCATTTTGGTAAAGGTCTGTGAAAATTTGCAATTTCTATATTGGTCAGAGCACCCATCACTAAAGTCAAAGGCTTCCTTTACATCAGGAAATATCTCTTTTATAAATGATATCACTTCCATCTGTGTTAAACACACAAGTGTGACATCATGTTGCATATCATAAGATAAAAAGTGTATAGTGCTTGCTGATAATCTAATACTGGAAGATAGTGTACATAACAGTTGGATGAAGAGTACAGCTTCTTTGGTGCAATGGTAACTTTAAACCCCATCTTGAGTAAGAAAAGTAAAATTTTTGCTGAAAACCAACAAAACGATAGTTTTTTGAGGGCCAAAGTTTGCTTTAGTTTCTTTTAGGAAATTAGATTTAGCTTTCGTTATAAAAGAGTGGAATAACGTTTTCCAAATATTTTACTAAGCTTGTCACGTTCATTTAAAAAGAACAATGCTGCTAATACTGGATTGGATACCTAGAGTTATAATCCTCAAGTTTTTCGGAAATTCCTGTTTAAAAAGAGAATACAAGTCATGTAGATACACACAATATCTATTGCTGTTGCGCATAGTACATTCTTAGCAATGCTTTCTACATTTTTTTTTTCAGACATGATTCTTCAATATTCATTACAATTATAAAAATTTTCAATTAGTTCAATTGTTTCTGCACCTGTGGCTTTAACTTTTCTTATTTCTGGCATTGACAAGATTCTCTTTTCTCTCAGAAGTTGTCATGACTGTTTTGCAGCATAATCAGTTATTTCAAATTCATCTATTATTTTCTTTTGCAGCATAAGGAAAATTAGATCACCCTTCTATTATGAGAAACAGCAGACTAATAATAATTTGATTAACAGATTCGAAAATACCTGCCTTTACTAAAAAATTTTATCCTGCCTTCGTCAGAATGTGTTTATACAAGGCAGATATAGAAATATATTTCATCCTGTAGAATAGAAATGAACTTAGCTTTGTTAAATATAAGAAATTTAAACTATAAAAAACATATTTAAAATGATTAAAATTCTTCAAGATAATAAAATGGAAAGTTAAAAACAAATGTTAAATACAAATAAGGTATTTTAATTCAAACACATACACACACAGAGAGAAGAAAAAAAACATATTGAAAATGTGATTGGTAAAAAGTCATTCTTGTATTTTCTTATTCTATACCAACAAAAGATTTTTTGTTTACAGTTATACTGTAAAAACAAAAGTAAGAGATTTCTTTAATTTAAAAAATGTTAATAATAAAAGAAAATATATGAATGAATAAATAAATTAAACATAAGGATTTGTACAAAATTTAATGGAAGGGGGATAGACTGCAGTCAGACATTTTATCCGCCTTTTACTCAGAAAAAGTAACAAAGCAAAAACTTTACTTTACAAAAGAAAGGAAGAAAGAAAAATTGAATAATATATTCAAAAAGCCATAGGAACCACAACAGTTATTTAGGTACCACAGCTAAAATTGGGCAGAGATTTTTTTTCTTGATTGGTGCAGTTTCCGAAAACAGGGCAAAATGTTTGCATAAGTCATGCGAAAGACATCATTTTATTTCATAACTAGAAAGCCCAAAGTGTAAACTGTTGTTTAAAATAAAAAGAAATTGGAAATTTTATTTCCCTTTTTGTGTAGAGCCTTTTTCGTAAAGTCTCAAAAGTTTGGAAATATAACTATAACTTTCAAATTTGGTTTAATTTTTTGGCCCTAAATATTTTAAATTAATTTTTTTAATACTTTTTATTAAAATCTGCATCTTTAGATGTACTTACAGTGATATTTTTAAGATGATTAGCTTTTTAGATCCAGAGAAACAATTTTTTGAAAATGGAACTGCAGTCTAAAAATATATACTCAGAAATGTGCGATTTGAGAAAAATCCAAAAATTTGACCCCCATATCTCACAAACTATGAGGTCTAGGAATGAAAAATTTCTGATGGATTCATATCAAGATAGAATTAGTATGTACACAAATGTTCACCCAAATCCCTGTCGGTCGTTTTACAAACCATAAAAAAATTGGTTGAATTGACATGGAATGACCCTAAAGCCTCTGTAATAAAGTGCTTTAGAGTCCAGCTTTTTTGTTGATGTTTTTCATATGTTCCTTTGTTCTTTTCAGCAATATCTCAGATCTGCCACAAACTGCACATTTGTTTAGTAACTTTGAGCAACTTTTATATAACAGTTTCACTCAATGAACTTGATCCAATCACATTTTTCCGATGTTTTATTGCACTCTGATAGACACTCTGAACACCTAGTCTCATTCATGGAAAAAAAAATCCTCATTTTCAGAATCTTGGTACGGAATTTAAACATCATCCGTATCATCGTCTGTTGAAGGTTCTCTCTTTCTAGCCTTTGACTTCTTCTTATCTAGTACATTTTTAGAAAGGCTTGAGAAACCTGGAAATTCGCAGTTGCTACTGTCACACCGATTGAGGATTTATGTATAGCTTTTGTAGGATTTATGTGAATATTAAAATGAGAAACAAAACTTTTGTGAAAATTACGTGATATTGAAAACGATATATTTAAATTGTCTAATTTAAAATAAATTTCTTATAGCGTCTTTATAAAATTGTTTACATAGCCATTTTATACAAGCTAATTTAAAATTGCTGGGTTGATCTTATTTTATAAATCCCGAAAATAGCCGTTAGCTGTCTCGACAGCAATTGATTCAGCCTTAAGAGGCTACTTCAGTCAAACGAAAAGACCCGTTCGCTAATGCTAATCCTATGGAAGAAATTTATAAAGATATCTCGGTCGCATTTGAATATTTTTAAATGATTTATTTTGCATTGAATAGTTGAGATTGATCTGTACAAAGGCCGTTGTTTACTTTTTCGATTTTGTTTACAAGTATTTCTTATGAGGACACTTTCATTTTCGGAACCGGTTTCGAAAGTAAAAGCCTCCTCATGAAAAATATCTGCAATGAAAATCGAAAAAGTAAAAAACGGCCTGCATACAGATCGAACTGAACTATTCAATGCAAAAGAAATCATTTAAAAAATATTGAAATGCGACTGAGATATCGTTATAAATTTGTTCCATAGGATTAGCATTAGCGAATGCGTCTTTTCATTTGACTGAAGTAGCCTCTTAAAATCCCTCAGCCAAAGAGAAATGAATGGAAAACTGATAACAGGAGATCGTCACTAATAATCTTTTCAAAGCCGATCAAATTAGCGTGTTTTTAGAGTCTGCGGTGTCTGGAGGGAATTTGACGAACGTAGCTCGTAGGGGGCAGAAACCTCTAGTTATCTAAAACTATATTATATACTACCGATATATACATTTATTAAAACTATTTATAAATGCATTTAACATCAAATTTTTAACAATGATTAAATTTAATAATTATAAAACAATTATTTATAAGGCCAGTAAAGTTTATTTATAAGGCAGAATACATATAGAAACCTTTCAAATTACGTCAAAAAGCAGAAAAACCAACTTTTAAAATGCACAAATAATATATGAAAAGCAGCAAACAACTGTTTCGAACCTACTAGCGAGATTCTTCTTCAGTGCAAGATAAGGAAAAAGGAACACCGTGCTAGAAAAAGCAAGGCTCTTGCTATTTTTATCTTTCAAATTATGGTCACCTTAGATTTTAATATTTCTTTATGTAATTTTAAACATGTAGTAAACTTATGATTTTAATCAATTTTTTTTATTCAGTTAGTTAAAATCTCAATTGAATCACTGATTTAAATTAACTGATTAAAATCGTTCACAAGTTAATTAACCAAGAGTAATTTAAACAATGAAGGAACAACCAGGCATTTAACGGCAACAGTAAAAAACCGGCATCTTACCCAAGGGAAAAAAACCGACATCTTACTCCCAAAAATTTTCGTCGACTCACCCCAAAGTATTAGGAAAGACGCCGGCCACACCACTGACGTGAAGAAGTGGGAACCGACCGCCATTTATGCTTTTCTAAAAAGCCAGATACCAATACTCTTTAAAAATATCAGATTTATTTCTCTGGTGTTTAAACTAAGACTTATATAGGCAAATAAAGAAGTCACGTAAAAGATTTTGGACATTTACCAGAAGTCTTAAGACGAAATAGCTGTAAAAAAGCATAACTTAAAAAATTAAAAAAAGAACGAAAATGGAAGTTAAAGTATCAGTAGGGAACCCTCTTCCTTACAACTGAGCGGCGTTTCCCTACAGAGCCTAGGTATGTGAACAATATGTGATACGGCATCTTGTACAACACGGCATTTCACCTCAAGTTATCCTACATATACATAAAACTCTAAATTTTAAATAAAGTAAGAAATTTACACGAACTAGTGAATTATACAAAATTCGAGGACTGGTTGAAACCTGCATGTGTGCCTGTGCATGTGAAGCGTATCTTTGCTATGTATCGAATCATGAAAGTAAGATAAATAGCTTTCATTTTAAATTTTTTAATGACACAAATAACATAAAAACTGCATGCATATAATGCTGTAATTTTCATACAGCTAAACAATATATTTTACAAGTCCTAAGATCTAATCTAACACGAAAAATCTTATTTATGTTCCATTTATTACTCAAATAAAATTGCTTTTTTCATATAAGTTCCCCGTAATGCGGCATGTATTTGGTTCATAAGATAATTGCATATATTAGATAATATCCAAATGAAAAGGTAGATGCAAAAAAGAAACAAACTTTACCAGCTACAAAACAATATTTATTTTAATAGTAATAGTTAAACTTGAATACTCATTTCATATAATTATAAGTATCAAAGCACTAGTGCAAAATTAGCTACCAATGCTCATAATTGTAAAGATTTAAACAAGATAGCCTAATAAATGTGGTTATGTTCAATGGACAGTTAAAAAGTCCTTCCGGCCAGTGCCGGGAGGAAGAGGTAGCTTTCAAATTCCTTATTTTAAAAATGCCAACTTATATTATTCAAACACAAGAAGCTCAATTTAGTGGAAACCGAATATAGGAGATTCAATACTAATTTTTATCAATACTAAATCATTATGAATGAGAATTTCGCGATATTAGTCAGCTTTATCCAAGCTGCTTTTATTTAAAGTAACTTATATTTGGCTGAGATGTTGATGTATACTATCCACATGCCTTCTTACCTGGAAATAGGCGAATACGTGTGTTATCGCGTGACAAATACAAGATCGTTTCAAAATGTTAGCCATACTAGAAATTCAAAGTGCTATAATCCAAACATTTTTTAAGATATAAACAAAAGAACAAATTTTCAGAAACAAAATCTGCTCCGGAATCTTTGTATCAACGCCAAACACATAAAAAAATCTTTTTCATTTTCCAATTTTTTAATACCTCATTTTAAATTTTAAATTTAATTTTTTTTAAATGGCAACCCTTTTGAAACAAGATGACGAATCAAGCTGGCCAACGAACTCGGTCGAGACATTGGTATGTACTATGTACAGACCATGTGACATCCATATTGGTTCATAAATACGCTTGTTATCGCGTGACAAAAATCAGGTCGTTTTAAAATGTCAGCCAGAATAGAAATTCAAAATGCTATAACTCAGCCATTTTTTTAGATATGGACGAAACAAAAACTGTTCCGGAATCTTTGTATTAAGGTCAAACACATATGAAAAAAATCTTTTTCATTTTCTAATTTTTTGGTATCTCATTTTAAATTTTAAATTTTTTAAATTTTCTTAAATGGCCGCCATTTTGAAACAAGATGGCGGATGAAGCTGGCCAACGAACTCGGTCGAGATATTTGTATGTACTATGTACACACCAAGGTACATCCAAATCGATTCATAAATACGCCTGTTATCACGTGACAAATATCAGGACGTTTCAAAATATCAGCCACGCTAGAAATTCAAAATGCTATAACTCAGCCATTGTTTAAGATATAGACAAAACAAAAACTGCTCCCGAATCTTTGTATCAAGGTCAAATACATAAGAAAAAAATATTTTTCCATTTTCAATTCTTTGGTACCACATTTCAAATTTAAAATTTTTAAGAAAATTTTAAATGGCCGCCATTTTGAAACAAAATAGCGGATCAAGCTGGCCAACGAACTCGGTCGAGACATTGGTATGTACTATGTACATACCGAATTATATCCAAATCGGTTCATAAATTCGAGAGTTACAGTATGACAAAGGTCAGATATATATATATATATATATATATATATATATATGGATATATATATATATCAACTTTTGAACGGAGGGTGGTTTCGGGGTCTGGGGGTCATGATCGATGAAAATTTACCAAAATTTTTTGAAATCGCTTTCCTCCGAACGGCTGCAATAGGTAGCTTTTTGTAATGAAAGCTACCTAAAAGCTAAAAGAATACTTATACCAACTGTTTTTTTTTTTAGCATTCGAAATCGGGGAATGGGTGTATTCCTCCTTCAGATTCATTGTTTAATCAAAATCTCATGAGAGATTGTATTACTCTCTAAGGCATCTGGAGATATTATGTCATAATTAGTTTTGCAGCCGATTTTGTTTCTTTTCGAACTTAGTTTACATTGAAGAAGAAGTATAACTATAAGAGAGTTTTCTTCCGTCGATAACAGAAACTCTTTAAGCGTACTTTCATGCATTATATGTTATAAAGCTCTTTTATAATACACCAATATGTATCGTGTAGGCACAAATGTTATAAAACTCATGGAAGTAATATTTTATTACTGTATATATTTATCTCTTTAGTTATCATTATTTATCATTATATACCATTGAGATTACCTTCTTAGATCTCTATTTCTGTAGAAATTTGACCAAGTGTATTAGCCTTGATTGCAATATATTTTTGTATAAAGCAATTTTGACAAATTAACCTTTTATTTAACATGACTCACGCGACATTATTACTATCTCATTTGATAACTTCACTTTAAGCCACTCCTGTGCTGTTACATGTGAGATTTAGACACAACTGGTATTTTCCAAAAGTAATATTATTTAATTGATATAATATTATTTAATTAATTTTTTCAAATTAAAATTACCATGCAGGTATCTTAATTTGAATGTATAATTTTAAACAAGTTAATTCATATTTAAAAGAAACTAATAGGTAATTTGGGGCTTTTTACTTAAAAAATAAAATTTTGATATTTATAAGAATTAAAGCAAAGTAAGCCATATTATAAAAAAAACGTTATAGTAAATCTCAAATATAACTAAAATCAGTATTTTTTGTTAGTTAAATCTTATTTCTCATAACCATTGATTTAAAAACAACCGTAATGCTAAACATTCTAAAACCTCTCTCAAAATGTCACTAACATTCATAAAGCTTAGATGAGCTTTAATAACTTTCGTTACTTTATTACGCTGTGTTCCACTGCGTTAAATACAGGCTATAAAATAAGTAATATTTGTATACTTCGTAAAACATTATATACGAAAACAGATTTCAGAATAAAGTATAGGAAGGATAATTTAAGCTAAAATAATGATTATTTTTTCTGAAAAAAATATATAATTTGTTAAAAATATGACGAGTATTTAACATATTATACACTCTATTTATTTATGTGTAAAATATTTCTGCAAATTTTCTTTATTTAAATCATGATGAAAGATTAGTTGAAAACTTAAAATTTTATTTAAATATAAATTTAAATGCTTTGAGAGAAGCAAAAGTTTATGTTTTAGTATGTCTTATAATAGTACTGATCATATAAAGATTTTCCTAGTCAGCGGACCGAGTCATAGATAGTGAATTAACATGCAGCGTTTGACATAATAGTTAACGATGTTATGACATGACGTACAGAACTGAAATATGCTTTATTAAGATAGAAACCAGCATGCATGTATCAATAAACGTACATTCACCATTTATAACATGAATTAACTGTAGCGAATTTTAATTAAGATCTTTCATAAATTTTCTCAGTATATTATGCATTTATGCTGACAAAAATAGTTAATATAAAAAGTTCTATTTAATAAATTATAAATATACACAGTAATAAAAATATTATCAATTATTTTTAAAAGGAATTTGCATATACTTTAAAGCTATTCAGAGTGTTTTTTAAATTTTAAGCCAAAGCTCAAAGTTTTATACTATGTTTTGCAGGTTTGAATACTAAATGATACGTTCAAAATGCAAAATGTTTCGAAACCAAAAATTAAGATTTGGCCAATGAAATATTTAAACCACGAGTTAATATGGTTTTCTTTTACTTATATAAAATAACCAAATACTTAATTTAGTTAGATATGAACAGAATAATTTTACTAGACCACTGAACACCATTACATCCCTGACATCAAATCAATAATAGTTAGAATAGGGCTCACTGTTGCTTTCATCGAAAATAGTTTGAATAAAGTATCAATAACGGTTAAACGTTGACTTTAAATTGGAAATATTTACTTTGCACTGGAAATATTAGAAAAGAAATGACAAAATATTTCTTACCCCTATTGTACAATATTAGCAAAACGCAAATTCTCCAAGGTTTGGCGAATGATCCTGCCAATATTGACAATAATCTAAAAGATATAACCAATACCAACAATTTTGGTACATTATTATACTAGTACACTAGTACTAGTGCTGTTTATGCCCCAGTAGCTTAGTGGTCAGAGCGTCACGCTACAACACTACAGGTCTATAGTTCGATTCCGGACTGGGCAAGGTTCACGCAGACCTTTCATCCTTTCGGGGTCGGTAAAGTGCATACCAAGCTTGATTTTGAACTGAACATCCGCGTTAGGCTGACGACCTAACCGGTACATATGCTGTATAGCAACTCGGGGTCTGTGGTCAAGAAAACAGTGCTGAGTTCTGTAATAAAAATGTACAAGTCTACATCTTACTAGTGTAACGTGAAAAAAAAATCCAACTATCGAGGATTAGACTTAGACATCAAACTCATAAGAACTGGCGTTCATTTTAAAACTTTTTTTTTTATTCACGTTAGGACAACACAACACGGCACACATAAAAAATCACAGGACATATAAAAACTCAAACTTTAAATTCTGTCGGAGCTTGCTCACCCCTCACTGGTCCAAACCACCGTCCTCGGTCGCTTCAGAAACGCATCTCCCTCAACGGGCCCCTCTTCGAGTTTTTTTCAGTTCATCTAAATTGGCGACCATGTGGTAGTCTGATTCATCTTATTAAACAGTTTAGTTCTCCAAGTGCCAGTCAGCACTTCTCACAGAGAATTTATTTACATCATTAAAATCAGTTTACAACTTTACATCTGGATTTCGTGAAGGCATTGACGTGCAAATGTATAGTTAGGCATCTGGAGGGCCCAATTAAAAGTGTTTATTACGTTAAGTGGTCATCTGGTTTTTTGCATGAGCTCAGATGAACGTCACAGCTTCTCTACGCCCCATATAAATTTTTTCCTTAAGGGAAAAATTTTCACAACTAGGGTGCAAAATCACAATGTAATTCGGAGTTAATGCTATCCCTAACAATGCTACATACTCCAAAATTAATGTAATTTTTTTTTCAAAATCAAAAACCTTTAAATCTTAAAGTACTCCAATACCCTGGGAGGGATTCAGCATGATGCACAATAAACACAATACAATTGCACACAGTTATACACTATGACGCAAAAGTTTAGACAATGAAGAAATTCTTACATACTTTGAAAAATATTTATTCAATTTTCAAATCACTGCTTGAAATTAATGTGCTGTACATATAAACAATATTTATAACAAAGAAAAGTGGAATTGTGCATATTGCAATAAATTAAATGGTAACAAAAATAAACTGCTGTCTCAAAAGTTTAGACACAAATTAAATAAAATCGAAATAAACAATTTTTAAAACCTGGTTGCGCATCCATGCTTATGTATTACGTCATATAAACGAGATTGCATGGAAGAAACTAAATCTTGCATAGTTTGTGGATCGATATCGTACCATGCATTCTCAATATATGTCTTAAGTTCCTTTTCAGAAGAGTATTGTCTAGCGTTGCTATAAACTTTGCGACACATGATGCTCCAAAGGTTTTCTATAGGGTTAAGATCTGGGCTACATGCTGGCCAGTCGAGAACTCTTATATTATGGGAATTAAACCAAGATTTTGAATGTTTTGCAGTGTGAATTGAAGCATTGTCTTGCTGAAATTCCCACTGAGGACCCCCTAGAAGCTCAGCAAATGGCAGTAGGTTTTCTTCTAATGTCTGTGTATAATGCTGTGAAGTTTGACGACCACTGGTGAAGGTCAGAGATACTTGTCCATTATAGCAAAAGGCTGCCCAAACCATCACCGAGCCCCCTCCTTGTCTGCGACTAAAAAAACGTCGAGGTTCCTTCCGCAAGTCATGCCAATACGATAAACAACCATCTGGACCATCCAGATTCCACTTTTTTTCATCGCTAAATATGACTGACTGCCATTTCTCTCCATATGACATATGCTTTCGAGCCCCCATAAGTCTTTGTAACTTATGATGTGGTTTCAGAGCTGGTTACTTCTGCATTTTGCTATAAACGATTGTTCCTTTTTCCAAAATTCGTCTACGAATCGTATCCTTTGATACAGAGAGTCCCGATGAGCTTTGTCCTTTCCACGTACGCTCATTTGTTGAGTACTCGCTAGTCTTTGTATCAGGCGATCCTCTCGTACATTTGTCACACGTGGCCTCCCAGACCGACATTTTGCTTTATATTCGGAACCACTCGATAAAACTCGATAAATAGATTTTTTTGACTTATTAATAATAGCAGAAATTTCAGAAACGCTCTTCCCTTCACCTTTCAACTGCCAAATCCTTGAAACCTCATTCACTTGAATTTCTTTAGCTCTCGGCATGTCGACTATGAAGCGCAATCGTTTGCAGAACTTAAGTACTCCAAATTTGTGACATCATCGATTCTAAATTTGCATATGCCAGCGAATATTCAAAGAAATTTAGAATAGTGTCTAAACTTTTGCGACAAGCACAATTGAATTTTTATGAAAAAAATTAGTATTATAGCAAATAAAACGACTGTCTTTTGTACATAGCATTTTAAATCAGTTTTTAATATATTTACAGGTTTTTGTAATTCTGACGTCATAATTCTACATTTTAAAGCTGAATGACGTCATTGTCTAAACTTTTGCGTCATAGTGTATAATAATACTAAGATATAAGCACTCCAACAATTATAACAAACCAGTACCTTCATTAAAGGGCTTACTTTTAACATAATCAGAATAGACAAAAACATCACAGGTATTTCCAATGAGAGTTCGCTTTCACACGGTTATATGTATAATCAACAATAATTTTTATACATGAATAAGTTACTTAAGAAAGAAATTCAATACAGTAATAAAACAAACACTCTTAAACTATTTTTAATAATAATATAATATCTGTATTCTGCACACACATATAGCAATTCTGTCCTTCACTAGATGATTAAAAGCTTTTTTTAACACAAATCAGTAACCGAAAAATTTCAGGAACTTCTATCATAAGGATCTTCTTAACCTTTACTTGTTTTAAACATTAGTTGTTTTTTTTCAGTTAAAAGCAATTTAAAAGAATAATATTAATAATATTGATATTAAATACCAAAATGTATATTCCAATTATTCCTATACAAAATACAATTGCTAACTCCAGATACAAGTTCTGATTCAAAATACAATTTCTAAATTTCAACTTATTAAATTTTCAAATTAAATTTTTAACTATATTTATCAATCCAACATAAAAACAGCATTTATAACTTTAATGTCTAGGACATCCAAGAATAGTTATATTTTTAAATTCCTCTTACTTCTTAATAGTGAATTAACAGTCTTTCACAAAAACTATTAACTCCAATTAACTTTTCTTTTTAATTTTTTTATATCCTTTCACTTTTAACTTTATAAGTTTCATACAATGAATAATTTATATAATTTGGTTTATAAAATCACCTTTTAATAAAACACATATTCCTACACTATAAAACAAAATAACGCAATATTCAATTCACTCTTAGCAACAACTTTAATCTCTAATCTATGTTTATCTTTTACAGCTCTGATAAACAAAACTGTTTCCCGAAAAATTGAAAACAGATTCTGGATTTCTCTTTTTGTTTTTCTTTTTTGCACTGAAGGATTTGACCTAATTCCGCGAGCCCTCCCCATCTTTTCGCCGTTCGCACTTCCAGCTCTCGAGCCGGGAGTTTCACCAAAATACCGCCAGTAAAAATATTCTTTTTAACCGAGTCAGCCGGCTTAATTGTGTTTTCGGGTAATCTACTACTCGATTTATCAAGTACTGGAAAATTTAAAATGTGTTTTCCTTCACAATTTACATCTGGAATAACCTCTAATTTATTCGCCTGTACAAGGGGAATTTCGCTAACTCTTTTTTGACCAAATCCTTCCAAACATTCTAATTCGGAATGACCCGCATTTATTTTTTGACCTCCCCGCGATTTTCTAACGTCTTATTCGTCACATCGGTTTCACTATTCTCAACGCCTTTAAAACTTTCCCCAGTTTTGATTTTACATAATCCTGCGTCATTAACTTTGCTCTTTTCTTCCACATTGGTTTTAGAATTTCTCCACCTCGCGTACCTGCGATCCGGCTCTTTCAATTTAACCAAACGCCTACAAATGCAAAGTGTCAGCAAAGCTTCACAATTTAATCCCGGCACCACTGCTGCCGTTATAAAAATCCTGGGTGAAATTTCTTGGTTCCCGTTCCAAAAAGAAACTGGAACTTTCGCTAAGTCTGCTCTTTGAATTTTTCCGATGGCCGGAACTAACTCGATGTGTTCACCCGTTTTATATTTATCTGGAATTAATTCACTTCGGAAAATGGATAATTCCGTACCCGAATCATTTATTCCCTAAACTTTTCGGCCTAAAACATTTAGATCAATGACTGGTAATTTACGTTTGCCTACGGCCTTCCGTTGTTTATCCCAGACACATCTAGACTTTAACATCTCCACTCCGACTTACCTCACTCTAGCTTTCGATCCCGTTTCAACCACTTCGCACGCATTCCTCGATCCTGAATTTTTATTCAATTCCTGACAAAAATTCCTTAAATGGTTCCTTGAATTACAATGGAAACATCTACGCTCTACTCTTTTCTCGAATGCCTTCTCCCGACTCATGGCACCGCGTTGGGCTGAAGCACTAGTGAGGGGAGTCTCATTCTTTGTTTCTGCATGTTTCCCTTCCGATTTCGGACGCGTATTTTCGTCATCTGCTTACCGACTTTTCTTAATCGACGCCCTGACACTGTCATAACCATCTAACAATTCAACTATTTCTGCTTCCGTCTTAAGCAGTGGCCATTTGTCGATGAAATGGTCACGCACCTCAAACTTTGCACGCCTTTTTATTTGATCGGTTACCAAAAGATCTTTTAATTCTTCAAAGGAAGTTATTGATAAGCCCGCTAACCATTCACCTAGGTAATTTCGGATCTAGAGCGCGAAATCTTGCCAATTTAATGATGGCAATTTTTGATGGCTAACAAATTTCTGCCGAAAGCTCTCCGGGTTTAATTTAATTTTTTTTACAAGATATATTTAATGTTATCATAATCTTCTAATTCTGCTTCGGGTTGTCTGGCAATAATTGAAATGATATCCACTGGCAGAAACCCAATTAAATGAGAGACCCAATTTTCCTTCGGTATTCTAACTCGTTTGGCTTGGCGTTCAAACAAACCAAATACAGGCTAATGTCTGTACTCTCAGGATTAAATTCCGGGATTAATTTTTTTTTAATTCTGGTCCGGGGAACGCGAATATACATTATTTGAATTTTCCTGGGCAGGAGGAATTCCTTTCTCGATTCTTAGTTTTTCTAGCTCAAAATTTAATTTTAACTCTTGTTCTTTTAATTCTTTTTCGTGCTGAAATTTTGTTTTACGAATAGCTTCGTCACGATTCCGCGTTTGTTGGCGCAATTCGTCCTCACGTTTTATTGCATCCAATCGGGCGCGCTCACTTTCTTGGCTTTCTAATTCTTCTTGAGCTGTCGCTAGTATGGTCTCATAAAGCGACTGAACATATTCATCATAATTATCAGATCCCAGCACTAAATTCTTTAATTGGATCCGGGTTTCGTTTCCTGTCCTGGCAAGTTCAAGCTCATCGACTAATTGCTTTAAGTTTTTTTTCCCTTACCGAGGAACACCATTTCTAACCTTTTTTTTCAAACAAAAATTTCTCTATATAAAATGTAATATACTACTCCAATAATATATATAAAAAAAATACTATATTAAAATACACTATAAAACCACAATACATCACAATCAAGTATAAAAAAAATAATTCAATAACAATACGTAAAATGCCGTTTCACCCCCACGTCCAAAACGCACTTTCACTTATTAGTCCAGGCAATAGAGACCGTATAGGGACTCTACCTAGCAAAATTAATGGTAGTACTGGAAATCGACTTTCTAGATGTTTTTTTGATCGCTGAATCCGAATTTGTAACTTCCCACCAAAATTTCCCCCGGCAACCCCCCCCCCCCCCAAATTTTAATTAAAAGCCCCCAAAAAAGGTTTTTATTAAAAAATTCAGAAAGTAGACAAAATTTGCAACAAATTAGATATATGACATTATGACTTAGGATGAAGAGGAAGGGGGGATCTGCCTCGGAACATGCGCCGCAGTGCTGCGTGGACTAAGTTGCGCAATTCCCCTTAACCACTCACACGTTTACATTAGCCCTCCCATCTTCCCTCCGAACTTTCTCTATAAGGTTTACTTTAAGTTTTTTGGGTCGCTGAATCCGAATTTTTAACTTACCCCAAAAATTCCCCCCCCCCTCGAAAACCCCCCAAATAGTTGTTTTTAAGTTAAATTTCTTATTGTTTTAGGGGAAAAGCATTACGAAATTCAGAAACTAGACAAAATTTGCAATAAATAGGACATATGACATTATGACGTAGGATAAACGGGGAGAGAGGGGGCTGCCTCGGAACATTCCCCGCGCGCTTCTCTCAAAAACCAAATTTTTTCAAAAAATCAATTTTTGGGACGGTTGCCTGGTGAAATTTTAGTAGGAAGTTACAAATTCGGATTCAGCGACACAAAAAACATAAAGTGAGTCGAAATCCAGAACTAGTATTAATTTTGCCAGATAAGATCCCCTATTTCCTGGACTTCATAATTTAGTGCACGTAGCGCCGCAGTGCATGTTCAGAGGCAGCCCTCACCCTCCCCGTTCATCCTAATTCATAATGTCATATATCCTATTTGTTTCAAATTTTGTCTAGTTTCTGAATTTTGCAATGCTTTTCCCCTAAAACAATAAGAAATTTAAGTTAAAAACAACTATTTGGGGGGGGGGAATTTTTGGGAGGAAGTTAAAAATTCGGATTCAGCAACCCAAAAATCTTAAAGTAAACCTTATAGAGAAAGTTCGGAGGGAAGATGGGAGGGATAATGTAAACGTGTGAGTGGTTAAGTGGAATTGCGCAACTTAGTCCACGCAGCAGTGCGGCGCATGTTCCGAGGCAGATCCCCCCTTCCCCTTCATCCTAAGTCATAATGTCATATATGTAATTTGTTGCAAATTTTGTCTACTTTCTGAATTTCTAGCTACTTTTCCCCTAAAACAGTAAAAAAATGGAATTTTTTAATAAAAACCTTTTTTGGGGGGCTTTTTACCAAAATTTGTGGAGGTTGCCGGGGGAAATTTTGGTGGGAAGTTACAAATTGGGATTCAGTGACCCAAAAAACATCTAGAAAGCCGATTTCCAGTACTACCATTAATTTTGCTAGGTAAAATTCCCTATTGCCTGGACTATATGTTATTCATTAAAATTTTAGATTTACATAAAAATCAGCAATTTTAAATTTAAAAAAAATCACCCAAATTGAATTATACCAAAAGTTTTTTTAGAATTTCTTCTATCTATGCAACAAAATCAGCGACAATTAACTCCAGAATTTCTAAATTGTGACTTATCCTTTTTCTTTTTTTGATGCAGCAACCGGTAATCCAAATTTCTGGCTCTTCTACTTCAGCCTAAATGGCTCACTACACAGAATATCCACGGCACAGATGCACATTCACTTTTTTATGTTAGCCTTTTAGCTAACCACCTCACCTGGCGCGAACCACTCAACACTAGCTTCGACCCCAAAACGGGCCCACTCTCATTTCACACTTTTCTTCTTTTTTTTCCTACCTCCCGCAATCCTTTCATCACTAAATAGCTCGGTCGATGTCTCTCTTTCCTTTCCGCGAGTCGAATAGCTGATAACAGGCGCCCGCGAGTCTTTCTTCTTCAGGGTTGGGGGGGGGGGGGGCGGGACAACAATCTCCCTCTTTTTCAAACGCTGGACAAGGCTTTCAGAACCGCACGGGAAATCACGGCCTCTCTCTTCCTACACAGAGTAGCAGACGAGGGAATCACGATCCGATTCTTTATTCCAATCCTTCGCAATTAGAAGAATGATTACATCCAATATTTTCACACCTAGACAGGGATTCCAGCACTTTCCTTTTTTTCTTTTTCGTATCAGGACGGCTGCTTCCACGGCGAGACTTCTTCCTCGTTCACTTTCTTGAAAAAACAATCTTCAATTGTTCTTTCCGTGGGTAAAAAAAATCTAGGCTAATAATTAAGCTAACTTAAGTTCAGTTCTCGTGTGCGTGTGCGTGCCCTTTTCAAAACCAAACCTTCTTTGAACAATTTACTCGAATCCCAGTTTTGACAACCAATCTGTAACGTGAAAAAAAATCCAACTATCGAGGACTAGGCTTAGACATCGAACTCATAAAAACTGGCGTTCATTTTTAAACTTTTTTTTTTTATTCACGTTAGGACAACAGAACACGGCACACATAAAAAATCACAGGACATATAAAAACTTAAACTTTAAATTCTGTCGGAGCTTGCTCACCCCTCGCTGGTCCAAACCACCGTCCTCGGTCGCTTCAGAAACGCATCTCCCTCAACGGGCCCCTCTTCGAGTTTTTTTCAGTCCATCTAAATTGGCGACCATGTGGTAGTCTGATTCATCTTATTAAACAGTTTAGTTCTCCAAGTGCCAGTCAGCACTTCTCACAGAGAATTTATTTACATCATTAAAATCAGTTTATAACTTTACATCTGGATTTCGTGAAGGCATTGACATGCGAATTTATAGTTAGGCATCTGAAGGGCCCAATTAAAAGTGTTTATTACGTTAAGTGGTCATCTGGTTTTTTGCATGAGCTCAGATGAAACGTCACACTAGGCTTTACTATAAGCACTGAATGTGCGAACATAAAGTCCATTTAAAAATAACGGTTTAATTTCGATTAGATAAGAAAGGTCATTAATTAATAGCGGAGTAAAACCAACTTCCTTATATCCGATAATAACCTCCATATATTTTTAAAATGTATCTAATGAATCTAAACGGTGCATAAGCAAGAACATTTAACTCTAATTTGGGGAAGAGCAGAAGTTATACGAAATTTGAATAATATTTGATGTAAGAAATTTCAATAAATGATAAACTCTGCATATAATGAAAAACATGTTTAAAAAACCTAAATAACTTAGCGCATGAGCGAAAAAAAAATGAATAACTAGTACTTTAAAAATGCTTAATTTTACAGAAAAAATCAATACCATTACGTCTAGAGACATAGTTCAACACAATTAATTTTCCAAGAGAAGATTGGAAGTAAATTATTTTCCTTCATCCCCTTTTCATCTTCGGCCTTTTCTAGTTCGTAAATCAAAGAGAACTCGGAGCATCATCCATGAATTACCAGAAATAACATGGAAAAGGCTGGCTGACGGGGACAGCCATGAAAAGAGAGAATAAAGAAAAACAACTAATGAAAAAAAATCGCTTTGAATAAAATTTAAAATTTTTAGATACACTAAAAATGTTCTTACTTGGTGGAATGAAACTTAAATATACCGAATTATTCAAATCGTTTTTAATTTCATTAAATGTACATCAAAGAGATGTTCGTGATTAAATATTTTAATGCATTAGAAGGAAAATGTAATCTTCTGCCGTACAAAGAATGTATTTTTTAAATGTATTTTATTAAATAACTCATGCAGCTACATATACCAGAAAATTAACAGTTTCTTATTGGTAGCTTTAAATATATGTTCTATATTCCTTATGATGGTGAATTATCTTGAATCAAAAATATTTAAAGAATTTTCAGCTTTTTCCGCATTAACCCATTAACTTCGAGTTCCTTTTACACTTTTTTAATACCTCGGTACCAGTTGACACCAGTTTTCCCATATTGAAATTTTAACTTATTTAATCTCTCAAAGTTTGAGATTAAGTAAAATTTCCTTACTGAAATACTGGTTTTCATATTTAAAATTTTCGTATTACTTAAATGACCGATTTTCGTACCAACCGGCGTTAATGAATTAAAAACGGAAGAACGTATTTTTATTACCAGCAAACACTGAATATACACAAAATTCAAAGTACCATAGCTCGGTAGTTTTTGGTCGTACAACAATGGCATTTTTAAATAAGAATGTATTAAACTTACGAAAAATGATGATGAAAACATAAAACCTACGTTTCGAACTGCTTCTGCAGTCGTTTTCATGATAAAATATAATATTGAAGAGATTTTCATTTTTTGTACAAGTTCATATAAAGGTTCTTGAGTTGCGTACCATTAGGCAGTTTTTATGTGTTTTTATACAAATACATTCTTATTTATAATTTTCTTGGGGCAATTGTCCAACATGTGTTAATGGCATTTTTATTGTTTTACTTTTTAGAGCTTGCAAAAAGTTTTTCTAAGTAAAACTTACATGACACAGAATCGTATAAAATTTTAAATTTCTTAATTTTAACAAATTTTTTTGGGCAGAAATGGCTTTTAATATGATGAACAACTTTTTAAATAACTTCAAAATTTGAATTACCTTTAAACAGTCGTAACATGTAGAGTACTGCGAGTAGCAAAATTACAGCAGTCGCTATTTTTTCTATTAGATTGTAGTGTAAATTGCCACATTTAAAAAAAAAATGCAATGTAGTTAGTGCGATACAGAAAATCAGTAGTTTTCGGCGAGCCCTGACGCTACTTTTGAAGCTACTTAAGGGGAAAAAAGTATGCCATTCTTCAAATCATGTGATCCTAACTCGCCTCTTTTGTGCCAAATGTATTTTGGGCAAGACTATGCGAATGTCAAGGACAAAATTACTGTAAGAATAGTAAATAAAACTTATGCAGCGTATGGCTGTGCATAAGTATGTCATGTATAATAATGCCCTTTGGTATACCGCTTGTTCATATATACACAACAATATAAAAAAAAAATCCCTGCCGGCCCGGCCTACAGGCAGAGGTAGATTTCGAAGTTAAGTATACTAATTTCACCAACAAAAACTAAATCATTATTAGATATAAATCCACTTTAACAGTTTTATCTGTCTGCTTTTGACGAGTTTTTATTTCCTTTTTATAAAATAGCTGGTTTTATCAGAATCATGTTAAGGCGATATTAAAAAAAATATTTTTCCATACTCAACAACTCGAAATTTTCTGGCACATTTTCAGATTTATTTCTAATAAAAAAAAAAATATATGAAACACGCTGATGTGATTTTTGAAAAGATTTATAAGCAACCTGTGTTTTTATTTTAATTTCAATTAATTAAAACTTGATTAATAAACAATTATTTTCTCAGTAGGGCAATATTTTTCATTTCTAACACAATCGCTTCGGGAAATTCTCTTCAAAATGCCCACTTTGACATCATTTTTTGAAATATATTCTGCCTCTATCAAAAAATCGATCATTACTGTACATTATATAGTTTCTGAATAAGAGAATCTAGCAACTGGATGCGTTTGAGAGGAAAAATGAATTTAAAAATGAGTAAGAAAATAGACAGTCTGGATTTGAATGCACTCTTAATAAGATGATTTTTTTTTTCAACCGCTATGTATTTTTAATTTGTTTTTGATGTAAGAATTGGCCCTATCAAAAACTTGTCTATATAAATGTTGAAGACAATATTAAGAAAATATATTATAAATTCATGGAGATTTTATATCTTGTGAATTGACGGAGTTATGAAAATTTTTCTTCTTCAACCCCCCTTTTTTGTTTTCGTTTTTAATTTTTTTTGCGCTACGAATTGGTCCTATCAAAAACTTGTGAATATAAAAGTTGTAGATAATATTAAGGAGATGTATAATAAAATTATTGGATTTGATATCTTGAGAATTGACGAATTAAGGAATTTTTTTCTCCCAAAAACCCTAATTTTTGCGCCCCTTGAGCCTATTTTAAATTTTATCAAAAATCTGTGATGCATGAATTTTTGGCGCTATTTTTAGAAGCAATAAAAACTTTAAACTGATTTGATATGTACAAAATTTAAGAAGTTATGGGTTTTTTTCGGTTTTCACAAAACCCCTCCCTATTTCCATCCCCTTTGTCCACTTTTGCCCATTAACGAACCTGACCGAGATTTTATGTCCCTTGATTTTATGTATCAGTTTGGAAGAGATTTGTGCAGAATTGCGGAAGTTATCGTATCCAGAAGAAAGTGATAACACAATTGCTTCGGGAAATTCCGTTCAAAATGCCCACTTTGACATCATTTTTTGAAATATATTCTGCCTCTATCAAAAAAATCGATCATTGCGGTACATTATATAGTTTCTGAAAAAGCGATCTACCAATTAAATGCGTTTGAGAGCAAAAATGAATTTAAAAATGAGTCAGAAAATAAGCAGTTTGGATTTGAGTGCATCCTTAATGCAATGATTTTTCCAATACAATCCGCTTTGGGAAATTCGGTTCAAAATGCCCACTTTAACAGCATTTTTTGAAATACATTCTGCCTCTATCAAAAAATCGATCATTACTGTACATTATATAGTTTCTGAATAAGAGAATCTAGCAATTGCATGCGTTTGAGAGCAAAAATGAATTGTAGAATGAGTCAGAAAATACGCAGTTTGGATTTGAATACATCCTTACTTAGATGATTTTTTTCTTCAACCGCTATGTATTTTTAATTTGTTTTTTTTCTGTAAGAATTGGTCCTATCCAAAACGTGTCTATCTAGATGTTGTAGACAATATTAAGAAGATATATGATAAATTCATGGGGATTTTATATCTTTTGAATTGACGGAGTTATGGATTTTTTACTTCTTCAATCCCCATTTTTGTTTTCGTTTTTAATTTTTTTTGCGGTACGAATTGGTCCTATCAAAAACTTGTGAATATAAAAGTTGTAGATAATATTAAGGAGATTTATAATAAAATTAATTGGAATTGATATCTTGAGAATTGACGAAGTTATGAATTTTTTTCTCCCAAAAATCCTATTTTTTGCGTCCCTTGAGCCCATTTTTAACTTTATCAAAAATCTGTGATACATAAAATTTTGGCCCTATTTTTAGAAGTAATAAAAACTTTATACGAATTGAATATTTCCAACTGAGCGAAAAAATGCCCAGGCCGGGAATCGAACCCAAATCCTTGGCTTACAAGGCCAATGCTTTTCCATTTAAGCTAACTGGGCCGACAACCAGCCAGCATATTTCGCTCAGATAACCTTATTGGTAGGAATATCTGGTCTGTCATGTAGACAGCTCAACAGAATAAACCGCAGGTTAAGGACCTCCATATTAACGATGGATACGTAGATGAACTATTATTTTAACACAGTCAAACTGACTGGTAAAGTTATCATACGAATTGAATATTTCCAACTGAGCGAAAAAATGCCCAGGCCGGGAATCGAACCCAAATCCTTGGCTTACAAGGCCAATGCTTTTCCATTTAAGCTAACTGGGCCGACAACCAGCCAGCATATTTCGCTCAGATAACCTTATTGGTAGGAACATCTGGTCTGTCATGTAGACAGCTCAACAGAATAAACCGCAGGTTAAGGACCTCCATATTAACGATGGATACGTAGATGAACTATTATTTTAACACAGTCAAACTGACTGGTAAAGTTATCATACGAATTGAATATTTCCAACTGAGCGAAAAAATGCCCAGGCCGGGAATCGAACCCAAATCCTTGGCTTACAAGGCCAATGCTTTTCCATTTAAGCTAACTGGGCCGACAACCAGCCAGCATATTTCGCTCAGTTTGACTGTGTTAAAATAATAGTTCAATAAAAACTTTAAACTGATTTGATATGTACAAAAATTAAGAAGTTATGGGGGGTTTTCGGTTTTCACAAAACCCCTCCCTTTTTCCATCCCCTTGGTCCGATTTTGCCCATTAACGAACTTGACCGAGATTTTATGCCCTTTGATTTTATGTATCAGTTTCGAAGAGATTGGTGCAGAATTAGGAAAGTTATCGTGTCCAGAAGAAAGTGATATATATATATATATATATAGAGAGAGAGAGATAGATAGATATATAAAGTTTTTTACTGAGGGTGGTTTTGGTTTCTAGGGGTCATGATCGGTGTAGATCTGCAAAAATTTTTCAGAAATTCCAACATAGGAACGATCCCAATAGGTAGTATTTCATACGAAATCTACCTAAAAACAAGAACGTAAAATAATATGTCAAGCATAGATTACGAAACATTTTTAAACACATTCAGAATACTGTAACAAAACTTCACAGTTTAATATGGTAAAAGACGGTGTCGTAAATAATTTTGAGAACACATAATACATTTGAAAAGCCAATTTAGCAATTACCATCAATAGTGAAGAAAATATCCTCTTTTGTGCAGACCTGTTTATATCCTACAGATTTGTATATACACTTTCTAATATGCTAAAATTTAGTTCAGTTAGGAAACCCATACGCAGTTGAAAATTTCCCTTCAACTATTTCCGTCAGTAAACGGAAATTTTCTCGATATCTTTTGTGCAGCACTGTATATGATCCACAGAAAATATACGCAAAAAATAATAAGCAAAAAATTAGTTATATTTAAAAACTCGTACCACAACTGAAAACGCACTTCCAGAAATTATAGACAATACTATAACCGAATACTTTTCTGTGTATAGCTGTTTCAGTTTCAGTGGAATATCTATGTTTTCGTGTATCCCGAAGAAATAAATAAACTCGATTTAAACCGCATTTTTGTGTAACAATATATAAATGCTTTTGTATCACGCATGTCTCTTAATTTCATTAAGAAAATTGTTATACTTGTATAAACTAACTTTTTGGAAGTTAACGCAAAAAGTTTTCATGTTGATTATCTTTCTTAATTTTTTAATGCCATGGATTACGATGGTACACCGGCATAACGAGGATATAACGAGGTTATCACTTTATCCTTGTCCTTAATTAAAAATATAGATTAAATGCCTAAACAAAATCCGCAAAAAGGGAAATAATATCTACTTTTGAAAAGTAGTTTGTAGTCGCTACTTTTAAAAACAAGTAGTTACAGTTGTAAAATACATTTTTGATAAAACAGCTGCAAGTACAAAATGAAGTTAGTTTTTTGTTATCACATTTCATACAAAATAAGGTACATATCGTTACATTGTTAATGCAGTATTTTAATTTTTTTCAAAATTATTACCGACAAGCCGACTTCAGTTAGGGTATTTATTATTTGTTAGGGTATTTGTGACACCCTGTATTAGTGATTCAATAAGTGGTTTGCGACCCCATGTTCCTTTGCATTTTTGTTCGTCTTGATGAGTACTATCATTCCCCTAAGTTTGTTGAAGCATTTCAGATACACCCTGTATATGGTATATATATAGATATATGAGGGCGTGAGTTTCAAAACTCGCCATATCTAAAATGTAAAAAATTGTGTTTTTCTTATCAATCTATTCTACTGGTAAATCTTCACAGAAAAAAAAACTACAATCGCTAAAAAAAAACTACTTTTATTCTGTATTTTTGGCATTGTGAAAGCTTCGTTTACAATGAAAACCAATGGACGCAGTTATATACGTTTTTCGCGATTTCCCAAAATGTGATTTTCTGGGAAGGCGAGTTTTGAAACTCACGTGCACATATATATAAACTGTAAAAAAAAAATCCTTCAATCTACACAAAATTTTCCGTTTATATAGTTTCATTTTTCTAAGAAAACAGTACAATTTCCGAAATTGACATTTTGAGATTACAAATCCGCATAAATCCAATAAGTTTTCCATAAATATCTCTACTCATAAATTTCCTATTTATTATGCGCATCCATACAATCCGACACTGGTGCAAGCATTGATACTGGGTGACCACGCCCGACGATTTGATTATTGTAATTTCATGCTCAATACCTTAGAGGAAAATCCGTCGTTCCTTTGTGACATTCTGTGGACAGATGAGTCAAAGTTTACACGGGGTGGCATTGTGAGCGTGCACAATGTGCACTACTGGTCTCTGGAAACCTCCACATCGCCCGCACAATACAAAACGTGTGGTGCGGTATATGGTGAACCCAGATTGTTGCACCATCTTCTATATGAGACATTAACGGGCGATCGTTACCTGCATTTGCTACAAAACGCGGTACGTGACTGGTATGAAGAGCTGCCTCTCCGACATTCATGCCGGATGTGGTTTCAACAAGATGGAGCCTCTCCGCATAAAGTATCAAACGTCCGTGCGTATCTGGCCACCGAATTCGGTCGACAGATCCTTGAATATGGTGGTTCGGTAGAGTGGCGACCGCGTTCGTCGGACTTGACTCCCATGGGCGTTACATCACTACCTCTGGGGTTACATCAAGGCATAGGCCTATGTGAATGTGGCCATTTCTCTGGTTATAAGAAGCAGTGTATTATCCTTGATTTTTGCACAGTTTGCACACCTGCTATGCTCTAACTTGTCTAGGATTCAGTATTCTCACGCATTCAATTGTGCATTGAACACTTTGAGCATTATCTCTAGTAGATTCAGGCGTTTGATGTATTCATTTTTAATAGTAGACCGTCTTATGATATAATAAATTGATATTTATTTTTTGTTTAATTTCAATATTTTATTCTTCGATTTCTATACGACCCTTAAACGTCTGCTCAAGTTTTTAGATGAAACAACCCTCTTTGGTAATACCCCGATTTGGGGTACTTGGGGGGTCGGCTAAAGGTGGTTTCGCCGTAAAAAGGACATTGTACCCTGAATTTGATCTCGCATTACTTTAATCCATCTTTTAACTGATCCCTCAACGAAAAGCAATATCATGTGCAAAAATCTCAAACTTTGAAATTCAATAACTGTGTCAATTTTTGTGGTACAGAAGTCAAACTTTTTGTATTATATCTGTTATGATATGTGTAAACTTTTACTAAATATAATTATAGGGACTGGGTGACTGTATAAAAAGTTAGATTTCGTAATTTTTGTAAAATGGATTTTTACTTTAAACAATGCCACAATATGAATATTTAGCTCATTTGAAACGTTTTTGTAATTGGAATTATATGTATACTACCAACAGCTGAAAAATTAAAGGTCGACGATAGATAACATATTGCACCCTGTATATATAATTTATTAACGTAGTTCACGAAAATTTTAAAGAAACAGAAACTTCTACCAAAATAATTGAATTATAGTAAATAAAACAAAAGTTATGGCATCAATAAGAATGTAAAAATCGGAATTTAAAAATTGAAAAGCAGAAAATTGTTTTTCATTACAAATATGAAACTGGAAAATATGCTTTCTTTGCAACTCTACTATGTTAGTCCAAAGTTACTGTACCATTTTATTTCAATTCTGACTTCATAACAACCCGTTATGTTGCATTTGTATTTTAAAAGATCTTTCAAGTTTTTTGAAAAAATATTTACCAATCCAGTTTTAAAATAAAATATATATGTCATCAGCTAAAAATGTAATTACTATCATTTATTAATTTTAAGTAGGCCTTTCAATCGTCGTAATATTTTTTACAATTGATCAATTAGTTTAAGAGTTTTTAAGCATTGAAAAATTGGTTGATTAATTGATACTCCCAGTTTTTCACTGTTTTCTCAAAAGCAATTTTAGACATCGGGATGCGAAGAACCACAGATTGTAGATAGAATTATCATTTATAATTCTTAATTAGGCCTTTTAGTCACAGTAAGATTCTTTTAAATTGATCAATTAGTTCCCGACTTTTTAAGTATTGAAAGATTGGTTGATTGATTGATTCTCCAGAGTTTCTCCTGTTTTTTTCAAATATCGTTACATAAATTGATTTCTCAATTTAAATATCGGAATGCTTCAAACAGCATATTGTCGCCTTAAATGTTCACCATCTAATCCTGTTACGTTTAGTGTTTGTTATGCAAAAGTTTCTGAGTCTAGACCGGACATACAGACAGACAAAAAAAAATAATATTATTTGTGACTTTACGTCACCTAAATAGTCATATGAACTTAGAAATAGATTTTTGCAGAAAATCCCCAGACGGACACTCCATTTTGTTTTACATTAGCATAGATTATTTACATACTTTTGAAATTACAAAACACCATAGGACGCAAAATGCACAAAGTACACCTAGCAGGTTAAAAGGTATTTAAAATACTGCGTGGGGAGCCATGATATCCTTGCCCGTAATTTGCATGGCTAGAGTTTTCCTTTACCCAGAAATTGAAAACCTTTATTAGAAAAGTAACATAAAATATGTATTTAAGTTTGGGACTAATACTTGTTCTGTATATTCAGAAAAAAAGTCGTCGCTACCTTATTTCCATCAAACTCAGATAGTAGCAAACTTATTAACACCAAAGTTGTCTACCTTCTCCAAACAATACAATACTTGAGTTGGTCTTCTTTTTTTGAATAAAAAGTAAAAACGAGAATAATGTCTCAATTTTTTTTCGTGAAAGTTAAAGTTAATTAAATGTTGAATTGATGTTTGTAAGATTTCGAAAGTTTCATTAGTTTTTGTGGCTATAATGCGATCTTGAATTTATGTGTCACACATATGCGACAATTCAAATTATCAGCGCTACATGTACTTTTTGATAAAATTTGTTTTTTATATCTCTTTTTATTCAAAACAATACAGTACAACCTATGAATTAATATATATATATATATATGTTTAGTTACGGGAGTTGAAGGGTTAAATTGAATATTTAAAATGCACAATCCCGAACCACCTTAACTACGATAACTATGAAAACTAGAATAACGTGAACATTTTGCACCGTCAAATTGATGTAACTCTCAACAACTAGTAGTTAAATATTAAACATCAAAGACGTACCTTTATTTAAATACAAATTTTTAGGAACATTTTTTTATTGTTTATTAAAATATTGGGCAACGTTAGATTTCAGTTTATATTTAATTATTTTCATTTATTCATTTTCAGTTTATTTATAGTTTACTTCTAATTTGTCCTATTGTTTTCCTCCTGTTTAGGGAACCATTTACGTTTCCTTTCGTTTTGCTATATTTTTTCCATTTCTTTATTATTGGAAAAATATACTATTGACGAAAGAGACATATAACTGGATTCTAGCCAAAAGATCAATCTCCTAACGTTAATAGTTCGTATTAAATTGAGATTTACTCGTATTTTCAGGAGATTAATAGTTTTGGGATTTTAACGAAATTATTGCTGACAGCAAGGGGAATAATGAAAAAAATAGGATATTTAAAAAAATATAGTATCTATAAAATGATAGTAAAATGTAGAGATTGCTAATAAGAAAGGAGGGTATGTGTTTTAGTTTAGCGGATACCCACCATAAACAATTTTTTCTTTCATTGCAGTAACGAGCTATGCACAAATTGGTACATGAATTTTTATTAGCATTGACTGAGCTAAATTATATCTGATTTATTATAAGATAGCTTAGTTATTTCAGTATTTTAATAGAAGTATACATCAAAGATAAACATTCACCTACTGGTAAGTCAACATCATACTAGGCTATATAGAACGAAATCATCTTTTTTCTGCATATAATGAGTAAAGAACAATTTAGTTTCTATAGTTTCGAGAACAAATCATTATCGGCTATCTTCCCAAGTGGTTTTTTTAGCAGAGGGTAGTTAATCCGACAACGGAAAAACAAGTTCGGCAAAGGGGTTTTTAATTCCTCGATCTAAAAGTGAAAAAGGACAGGGAACGTTGAATAAGAAGATTAATAAAGATGTCAATGGAAGACTTCGAAAAGGAACCCGTGAGAGGGCAACATAGTCTCTCAAGTGGATAAAGAAAAAGAGCAGAAGAGATGCTGATTTTTATTCTAGGGAATAGATTCAAATTGAAATATCGAAAAATGAGCAAAGAGGCAAAATAATTAAAAGCGTGTTAAACTAAAAAGTATCATGACAATAATAACACAGACCTGCAAAAAAATACTTTTTGAAAATTGCATTAATTTTGATAACTATTTTTTATGTTTTTTTTTATTGCTGATTCCGAAAATGAAATCTATTTTTTTCTATCACGTAAGGATTTTTCACAAAATGATTGCATATTTAAAAAAAAAAATGCTAAAATCATGAAATTTTGATATTTCATTTAAATTTCATTTATTTATAAATCTATATAAATTACATTTATATCTGAGTTCAAGTAATAGGTAAGTATATGTAGAAGGTTACAAGTCCTTAGAGTAATGTTTTTTTTTTTTTACATCAAAAGTTTTTTTGCCATTTTTCCTATTGTGAACTTCGCAGGGATTTTTTTTTTTTTTTTTTTTTTTTTTTTTTTTTTTTTTTTTGTAGCATCCAGCAGTAGTCGGCAATCATGCTGACATTCCATTTGCCTTGATATCTCCTCTCCATTTCCTTTATATCCTGGTGAAATCTTTCACCTTGTTCCTCACTAACTGTACCTAAATTTTCAGGAAAATAGCCTACGTGTGAATCAAGAAAATGAACTTTAAAGCTCATATTACACCCTAAAATCTTGAAATTTTTTAACATGTCTTCTACAATAGATTTGTAGTTTGTGTCCTTTTTGTTGCGAAGAAAGCTAGTAATAACTAGTTTGAAAGATTTCCAGGCTTTTCTTTCATTTGCTTTCATTTTATTCTAAAAATTTTCATCTTTCATCATTTTTATGGTGTCTGGTCCTGCAAACACACCTTCCTTCAGTTTTGCTTTGGATAAACCCGGGAACTGCTCACAAAGGTATTTGAAACATTCACCTTCTTTTGGTAAGGTCTTAACAAATTGTTTCATAATACCTAGTTTTATATGAAGCGGTGACAGTAACATTTTTTTTTTAATCAACAAGATTTTTCCTTTACCAGGTCCATGAGGGACAGAACGTATAGCAGACGGAATGTCAGGATAAAATATTTCCGTTTTGTTCTTTAAATCGAAACCTTTCACAATACAAATACAAAAATAGCAATCATCACTGTGATTTTTAGGTTCTTTACAAACCATTGGTATACCAAACCGAAAAGATTGCTTTTTACCTTGAAACCATTGCCTTAATTCTTCTACGTAAATACGACAAACTTTGTGTGGAGGCCAAGGCTTGTCTTGATCGCCCAATTTCATGCCAAAATAAGCGAAATACACTTTTTTTTAGAAAATCAGATATGCTTCTTTGTTATTTTTCTTACTGTATAGTTACCACAAATACAGCAGAAACAATTCGGTGAATAAGCACATACTCTGGAAGCCATGTTTTCTAATGCAGCAAAAACTAGAAGTAAAATTTACTACTATAACTTATAACTCATAGGTTGGAATAAAAGCACACATAGATAGATGATAGACATAAGGTCAGTGAAAATACGTGTGAAGAAGGAGAGGCGAGCAGACACCTGCAAGCAGGAGAGATCCGATTTGAACTGGTTTCTCAGTCTTGAATATTGTATTTAATAGGCACTTTACCGATTAAAAGAAATATTTTGTATTGAAATAGTTTCTTCTTTCTTTTTTATTAGTTTAATGCACCAATTTACTATTTTAAGTCCATAAATTTATTTATCAAACTCATATAAATAATAATTTTTGGTCCGAAATATACTAAATTCATAAAAAAATAGATTGCGATTTGTGATGAAACTGTACGTGATGGAATTTTTTCATTATTTTTCTAGTAATCAGCGTCTAAAAAACTACAAAAAATACCACTTACTATGCCGGCAATTTTTTTCATCGCAGGCTTGTGTAATAATTGCTTAAAGATAAGAGAAAATAGGGATTACTGAAAGAAGAACACAAAGAATCAAAAATGTTTGTATCAAGGGGGAACATAAGAAAATAAATAAAATATTCAAATGTTCTTAAATAGCAGAGAAACATAAATCGGTTAGATATTAAAATAAACGGTCAAGTGCGAGCATTACTCGCGCACAGAGAGTTCCGTACAATAAATATATGAAGCAGTAATTGTATTATTCAAGAAAAACCGTTGCTAAAAGAATACTAATACTTTGTAAAAAACTATGTAAAGTAGGGTTGGGTATAACAGTATATACTAGAAAAATGTAAATGGATATACCATGAAAGTTCAAAGATATATGGAACATAAAAAATATCAAATATAGCTAATCTGTATAACTCATTTTTACTTTCTTCTATCTTTACAAGAAGAAAGTATTGGATTCGTGAAATTTTCCAAATTCCGATTTACGACGGATTTATACGTTTTAGTGTACAGAGGTAATGTAAAACATGTTTTTACAAAATGTCTGTCAGTGAGCCTGTCTATCTGTGTGTGACACAAATTTTGTGGGCGCTGTATCTTAAGAACTATTGAACGGAATTTAATAAAACTTTAGATTCAGTTAGTCCCTGATATAAATTGGTGATGATTACTTTTTGGTGTAAATCGCCCAGCAGCTCGCGCTGTTATACTGCATTATTCATGATTTCCACAATAGCTATATTTCAAGAACTAAAGCACGGATTTTCCGAAAACTTCAGATTCAGTTAGTCCTTGATATAATTCGGTGCTGATAACCTTTTGGTGTAAATCGCCCAATAGGTGGCGCTGTTATGCTGCATTATTCATGATTATCGCTATAGCTCTATCTCAAGAACTAATGCACGAATTTTCATCGAACTTTAGATTCAATTAGTCCCTGATATAAACTGACCCTGATTAGTTTTTGGCGTAAATTGCCCAAGAGGTGCCACTGCAATTCAGAACTTTTCACGATTTCCGCAATAGCTCTACCTCAAAAACTAATGCACGGATTTTCATCGAACGTGAATTTCAATTAGAAGTTTACGAAAGTTGTCCCTAATTAGAGTTTGGTATAAATAGCCTAACCAGTGGCGCTGCTGTGCTGTATTTATCAGGAAGTATAGACATGTATGAGATAGAAGAAAATTTTGGGATTGACACATCCGACTAGTTTAATATTGTCTTAATCTATTTATAATGAACTAAATTCGGTACTGACAATAAAAGAAGTGCATATTTAAACTTCATTTGGCTTTTCATAAACCTAAATTCAGCATAGTAATAACCTTTCTTTCTACAATGCAGCTAAAACAAAACATTCGTTTAAAGTTTACATTTCGTATTGTGCTAAGCGCGCTTCGAAAGGAGGTCACAAAATTGCAACGCCACATTGGTCCTTGCCGCGTTTTTCCAGATAGGTTTTTAATTAACTTTTAAAGCCATTCGAGGTGTATTGAAAGAGCCATCCAATGCAAAATAGTCGCGAATCCCATAGTATTTATGCAATTCATTCTAATTAAGAGGTCTCTGGGATCTCAAAAATTGGAAAAAAACGAAAAAAAGAGACCATTTTCAACATTTAATATCTTAAAGTGTACGTGATTTTAAAACTCAATTTTTATTGAGATGAAAGATATAAGTACGTTCTTTCATTTTATGTATTTAGAAAATTGCAAGCTGTTGAATTAGCATTTACAGGGTGCACCAAACAGTTAGACATTCGACAAGCAGAAAATTGGTATAACAGCTTACGCGCACGATTAGAAAATAAATATTGCAACGAGAATAAAAATTTTGGTGCCTACGTATACTTCAGATTATAATAATTACCCTGAAACTAAATAAATTTGTATTTAAAGCATTTTTATATTTCTAATACAAAACTGCAGGGGAGACCGGGGCAAGATGACTATGTTAACAATTTTTGTTGTTTTTTAATTCATTTTTAAGTATAGTAAAATTAATTTTGCAGGAATTTTTAGAGTAATCCTTATAGTATTAAATATATTACCATTTAATTTTTGAAATAAAAAAAATAAAGGATAATTTTATTTTTTCATAACAGTAATAAATTGTCATATTGCCCCAGTACTGGGGCAAGACGACAACATTGAAAAAGGTTGAACATATTTTATCTTTTGAATATATTACATGGTTTAACAAATGATAACTGTGTTTTTTACATCTTATAAAGTATCAGACTAAACATAATGCATTGTAACGTAATATTGAACTGTTTAGTTGTGCAGCTAACAACAGTCACAAATAAAAATACCATTTTCATAATTGGAACATTCCTCATGCCACCATTCTTGGCATTTACATTACTTGATACATTTTTCTGCTGGTGAGTCACAATATTTGAATTATTTGGGGGGGGGGCGACTAGCGGGGGAGGGGAGGTCTTGACACCAAGGTCAAACCCCGTTGAACGGTACCCCCTCGTACCGATCGGACGCTTGGAAGCGGAGATACTGACACCGATAGGGTTTTCCTTTCGGAGGGTGGGGGCTAGGGGGGCCTAGCGGATGGCAAAAATATCTCTCTCTGGTCGCTCCCATTCGAAAGACACCTCCCCCGATCCGATGCGCCCCTTAATTGCGTTCTGACGCGTATTTTGCCTACTTCTCTAGTTTTCTTGGAAAATCTTTTATTCTGAACACATCTGCGGTTTATTAACAAAAGAATGAGGGGAATCAACAATGGGTCAGGAGATAAGGAGCTCGACTCTACTTGAAGGAAAGGTTCCTCTTTTGCCGGACAGCAGTCCTTTTCCTGCTAAAGTCGTTAAAAATCAAAGACACCGCGTCGCCACAACAAACGAAGCCGACACTGATAACAGTTAGAAGGATGGTGCGGTCGCAGCCTTAGCCCCAGAGGAGATAGAAGCGCAAGGTCGCTCGGACAAACACACAGACAAACAAGCGTTTACAGCATTTAAATAGAATGGACAACACAATTAGTTTAATAAATTCCGAAACACGGAGCTCGTCATCTTGCCCCACACTGCCTGTTTAAAAATATTCGTTTTCATTGCCATGAAGGGAGGCGATTAATTGACATTTATTCATGGTAATAGGTTGTATTTAAACTACGTTACTCATAAATACTAAAGAGAAACGATATATCTTACCTGTATCTATAGCAGAGCTTATTCTCACATGCATAAAAGTAGCGGTAAGTGGCAGCGGTAAACAATCAAAGCTTCACAACTAACACAAAAATCGTGATTTCAGCATCTCTATACTATTGTTTAACGAAAGGTCGATAGGAGAGCCACTAGTGTCCGGTTGATGCTACCACCTAGTGGAAAACGGAAAAATTAAGACATTCGTCATCTTGCCCCGCTCTTCATCTTGCCCCGGTCTCCCCTATTTAGCTAATAGAAAATGTTGAAAATTTCCACAACATAATCACTTAAAAAAATATTGTTTTGAACAATAAAAAGGAAATTTTAGGTTCAGTTTATACAGATTAACATGAAACGTATGTTTTGAAAATTTCATGAGAAAAATATTCAAAAGTTTTTGAGATATCGTGCGCGTTATGCCCAAAAAAGTAATTTGGAGAAAAATGACTGAAAAGTTTCGAAAATGCCGCTTAAGCTATTGAGCGGGTAATATTCTAAAAGCCATAACTTCTGTTCTAATGAGAATTTGAAGGAAACAATTATATTAAAACGTTCAGGAAAGATTGAAGATTAACATGTAAAAAAAAGGAAAAGTAAAAATATTTTGAAGCTTTAAGAGTCCTGAGACCCTTTGAATGTTTTTAACAATTTGGCGTTCATTGTTTTTATACTGTTACTGGCTATTTCATTACACATATATATCATTAAAAGTTGTTGTCTAGGCTTTAAAAGCTGATGGTACATAGAGTACGCCGTCCCTGTCATAATGTATGTCCAAACCGTCCATATCTTTAAGGGTTAGGCAGCATAAGAGAGACTGCTCAGGGCCGGCTAGGACTGCCCGTTAGAGCTTAATGTCTCTCCAGGTATGTTCCCCGACACGTTGGGGCTTGTCAGCCCAGCCCTGTCCGGCCGAATGCAGACGCACATACATAAGAAGCACACGGGGCGACGCTCACCCGCCAAGGGCGGCCACGTACCACCGACCACAGAACCCAGAATTTATTTGATAAAGCAATATGGAAGTTTATAAAAAAGGGCAAATGCCCCAGCCCGCCAGGAAAACACCTACTCGCGACAAAGGGCGGGAGTACAGAATATTGAATAATAATAATAATACATCACTGCTCCTGTCCGCCAGGGGACAGACCCCTCTCGCGACAAGGGGCGGCAGGAAGGGAAAAGAATGATTTGCATGGCACCAGCAATTAGTCAAGCGTCCATGAGAGAGTAGGTTCTGGGTTAGGTTAGTAAGATGGCACGAGCAGTCACGCCAGCGTCCATTGGAGATGTAACACCAGATATAATGGTGGGAAGCATGATCAACAACGCTTTTATACTTCTGCTATGATAGGTACCTCCAGCGCTGCTCAACACTTTTGCTGAATGCCCGTAAATCGAAATTTGTGTGTAACGGAAAAATGCAATTTTCTCAGAAACTATATGACTTAGGGTAATCGCTATAATTATATGGCACGTTTTAAATTAACGTCTACTACCTCTATTTTTTTCATAATTTTAGTTTCAGTAGATTCGGAATTAGATGGGGGGGGGGATATATTTTTGCGCTACATTTTCGACGATATCTTTGAAAATGTAATACACCTAATTAAAAGAAATGTATTTTTGAATTTAGTGTTACGAAAGCTTTCACACGATACCCCACGGGATATACAAAAAAAAGATTTTTGCTTTCAAGCAACTTAATTTGCTCCTATACATTTTTACTAAATATATTTATAAATGTTTAATAATCTGAAAATATGTGGGTCAACAGTCTTTAATACTTCCCCCAATTTGAACTTTCCACGTTCCATAGCTTACGAGTAAAATGGCTGTGGCAGACAGACAGAAACAAGAGTGGTCATATAATGGTTCCGTTTTTACTTTTTAAGCACGGAACTCTAAAAATGAGAAATAATAATGAAAATGCATAGTTTTTTAAAATTATTGTCAGGAATACTAAAATTCTAATAAATGAAGTTTTCTTTAACAAGTTATCCCAAGCACTTGAGAATAATTTGCTTCAAGATTTTCGCTAATTTTATCTGAATTGAAATAAAAAAGAGTTCTAAAACGTCAAATTCATTTGCATTACGTGGATTGTGGATAATTGTAGTGCCAGAGAAGTTAAACACATGAACATTTTACCATGTGTACATTGCAAAATCTGATTTAAATAATTCTTACTTCTTAACAAAATTTTGGTTCTGAGATTTTCTTTTAATTAAGAGACTGACCCATACACGTTGAATTACAATTATTAAAAATATTGTAAACCCCAGATTTGTGGAACATTGGGAAACAGATTTTATGGAGGGGATATCAATTTTGTTAAAAAAATTTTGTTAAAAAAATGCTAAAGTTGAAACGATTTGTGACTTTGACTAATTTATATGTTAAAGTGTGATAAAATAAAAGAACAATGGTTTTACCAGGAAGATTGCTTTTAATGCAGCCAAAAGTAAATATAGGAGAAGGCTTGCAAAAGTTTTCCAATAACTGAAGGATTGAAAAAATGTATTTATTGTTACTGATTTTAAATAACTTAATTCAATAAAAAGGTACTCAATATCAGAACAAATATTTAGAGCGCGGTGCACGTATATGTAAAATAACTGTCATTTGTCTTTTAGATTGGTAGTTTGGCAAGGTGTTTTTCTAAAGACGGAAATTTGGAAATGGGGTTCGAGTCTCGTAACTAGAATGTCAAGAAAAGAAACTCTTTGTTATGTTCAGTCTCAACAGTTAATTGAATGCAAAAATCAAAGGAATTGACAATATTTAAATTAGAAGGATGTGTTAGTAGAATTATCGAATATAATGAAAATTTCACCACTATACCTTGGCAAGCATTTAAGATTAAGTACATTTACTATTTTTCTTCAAGATAATGAATGTAGATTTTATAGAGAGCCATAGAAATTGAGATGCCTCGGTGAGGGCGTATGACTGTTTGTAGAATTTATTATTAAAAATAAAAGTTGTTTACTCAACGCATAATCTAGTGAGGAAGAGAATTTCTTTAATTTCTATACAGTCCTCAGCAAAAGTTTAGACACTGGTGATATTAACCTTTTAAGTAAAAAATGCGAACACTTGGGTTATATAAATGGCTGTACTTATTTTAAAATATATGTTAAACATTTTAGGACGGAAATAACGGTTTTCATGTAGGTTATTATTTAATTTAACTGAAAAAAGTTAAATTTGCATATTGCAAAAGTTTAGACACTTTCTTGATTTTTGGACACTGTTCACAGAAAAACGCACATTTCAAACTTATGACGTCTCATGCAGGAAGTATTTAAGCACACCTCGCGATATCATCGGTTAGTAAAGATGCCACGAACTAGTAATTTTCAGTCAGTTCAAGTAATTGAAGCATGGGAGATGAAATCGAAAGGGAACACTGTTGCAGAAATTTCAACTACTTTGAATCGTCCAAAGAAGTATGTCTATCAACTAGTGTCTAAGGATGACTCTTTCAAAGCAAAACATAGATCTGGAAAGCCTCGTGTGGCCAGAAAATCAGATGGTAGAAGGATCCATAAACTGGCATCTAGACAAATGATGATTGCTAGTCGCATTAAAAGTGAGTCAGAGTGTCAACTGATACGATTCGTAGATGAATTAAAGAAAGATGCAAATTAGTTTATATGAAAATGATAAAACAACCAGCCTTGAAATCTCACAACAAATTAACGAGAATGCAGTGGGCTCGTAAACATATGTCATATGGACCCAAGTGGTGTACTCTGATGGCGAGATGGCGAGATGACAATGGCGAGAAAAAGGCGGAATTTGGATGATCCAGATAGATGGGCATACTATTGGCACGACTTGCTTAAAAAGCCTCGGATTTTCTTTTGGAATTGTTTAAAGAGAAAAAAAAATGTATCTCTCGCAGGAGGGGTATGTTGGGTTTAAAGGCGAGCGAACATTTTTTATGCGCATTATACCTGCGCACTGCCAGTCTTCTCTCCCGCAACACTCAGTCTGCGTGCGAACGGTAGAAGAGTGTAGACGTAAAAATTATTCTGTGTGAAGTTGTTACGAAAAAGTAATCTGTGTGAGAAATTTATCTTTAAATTAATTGTTTTGTGTTTGTGCAGTGTTTTCGTTTAATAAACTATTTGTTCTGTCAACATCCACGGACTTAGTGATAATTAATATTAGAGATAGAACAACATTTTCTTTTGTTGACAACAAGGAGGTGACTCTTTAATGATTTGGGCCTCACTTTGTTTTAATACTCAAGTATCTATGGGGTTCCTCAATGGTCGCCAAGCAGCGTAAGACTACATATAGGCATTGAAAAACGATTTATAGCCATTTGGTGAGTTTTTAGCTGTTCCAAAGTATGCATCTGAGCAAGATAATGCGTCCATTCATGTTGTATACAAAAAAAAAATTGGTTTAACTCTAAAAATATTACTGTTCTCGACTGGCCCGCGTGTAGCCCTGATCTGAACCCAATCGAAAACTTTTATGGCATCATACCTCATAAGGTTTACGCAATTTTTTGACAAAACTCCTCTGTTGATGAACTTCGAGCTAGAGGTCTGCACGGGCCGACATTTCCAGGCCCGGGCCCGGCCCGACTCAGAGAAAAAAAATTCGGCCCGACCCGTACAAAAAAAGTATTGTCCCGGCCCGGTAAAAAAGTTAAAAGTTCGGCCCGAGCCCGGCCCGGTATAAAAGTTAAAAGTTCGGCCCGAGCCCGGCCCGGCCCGAAAAAAAGTTATAATCTCGGCCCGAGCCCAACCCGGCCCGAATGAATTTCTACAAAACATTGATTTTTACGTCGATTTGGTTAAAAGTTGTTACGAGGAGTTCAAGCCAAAAATATTTATCTTAACTTTTCTTTTCATGTTTAAAATCTTCATTTTTATAGAAGTGCCGCAGGGTGCGATATTTATTTTTTTAATGAATCTCTATTTCTTGTATATAAATGTTTCAGTTATCATTAATATTGTTAATCCATATTCCATGTATTGAAGTGTTAAATATCTGAAAAATGCTATACAGTAAAATCTAAGAGTGAATTGCATAGAAAAGAAAAGAAAAATGCGTTACAGACAAGTTTCCTTCTTAGCAAGTGTAAATGTATTATATATTATTTTCTTACATAGTAGTGTATTAATTTTGCATGGATCAACACGTTTTTCAGTTTAAAACAAGATTCCGTCATAGACAAGTTCTTTTTCACACGTTTTACTATATTTTAATTTAACTATAGTTTAATAAGTGTAGAAATCTACTACTCTTTAAAAAGAATGAATTTGAATGTTTAATTGTAGAATAATGGCAAATTTAAAAATGTATGCATTTTTTGACAAAAAATTTGTGCCAAGCCTAATTTTACTGACCTTTGAACGGACTAGGCCACGACGAGACAATGATTTTCATACGGGCTGGGTGAAAACTAGGAATGAAAATTTTGGGTCATGAAGATTAGGAATGAAACCAGTACCCGGATATGTGGAGAAAAACTAAGTTAGGCCCGGCCCGCCCCGAACCTCAGGAAAAAAGTAAGGCCCGAGCCCGGCCCGCCCCGTGAAGAGTAGTGACTAGGCCCGGCCCGTAAAGAGTAGTGACTAGGACCGGCCCGGCCCGAGATTTCAGAAAAAAGTAAGGCCCGGGCTCGGACTTCGGGCCACGGAGACCTCTTCGAGCTGCTATTGAACGTATTTGGTACGAAATAGACCCCCAAGTTATGCAGGATTTAGTTTCTTCGATGGAAAATCACATTTTTGCACTAATTGCAGAGAATGTAGGTGCAGTTCGATTTTAATTTATGGTTATTTTTCTGTAAATAGACAGATTGTCTATACTTTTGCCGGAATTGTAATTTTGTTATTTTGTCATTATATATTATCTAAAGTGTATAATTTAAAATTTATTGTTTGTGAATAAAGGATAAGTCCCCAGTAATATATGACAGTTGAGTTACAACAATTCGTTACATACTTCTCAGTACAGAAGCATAATCGATCATTGTCTAAACTTTTGCTACGCATTGTATTAGTGTAGTGAACTACTAGCGCATACTAGTTTCCTTCCAAATCAGAACTCTTTTAACAGGTACGTTTGTAAATAAAGATTTGATATCAAGAGATAAAATATGAGCGTTTTCGGGGAAAATATTTGTGATTCCGTTAACAAATTTGTATATTTTTATCGGTATTTGTGCTATTGGCACAGAAACCAGTGTCTGTTCTGGTATTCGTAACGTGCTACTACAGAGCTATTTTCAGTATTGAGATGAGACAGCTTAAAATACCATCTAGAATTATTACGTAACCAAAGGAGGGACTGGACGTGATCATCTGCGTTTTCAGGATGTCTCTCCTACAGTATTTCATTTCAACAAGATATGTGTTCGTTAATTGGTGGATATCGTCAACGTTCCCATAAACTTAACAAATATTTTTTATATATTTACTTAAATGAAATTTTTCCAAGGTAAAAGTAATGCCACACCCTTTTTAAAATTTCATATCTACATATAGTTCTCCACTATAAATGGACTTAAAAAAAATGTTATTAATATAAGTGGGTGTTTGAACTTTTGAAATTACTTCGAGAGAGTCAACCAAAAATGCCCATCAAAGAAACATATAGAATATCAGACATGCTTCTGTTTCTCAAATAATGAAGAGCTGAAGAGATAAAAGTTTATACCCGTTAGTAGTATAGTTTACACTAAACATTTTGAAAAAGACTCAGTTATTCCTGATGAAAAATAGTATCTAAATCTGTACAGGCTGAGTAATAAACTAGAAAATACCCGAAAATGGCCGATGCTGCATTTTCAAAGATTTCCTCTAACTTGCCAGCATACCTTTCGAAAGTTTGTCCAGTTCAACAAATGAACAGAAAACATTGGACGATGGCGATCTAAATAATTTTTTATATACAGATTAAATTAATTCTCTCAGATAAAATAAAGAGCTGAAACAAGAAAAGCAATGCATTGATACTTTTTTTTTTTTACAAAATAAAAATATTAATATTTACTTTCATATACATTTATGTTTATCAAAAGTAATAGATAAATCGAAATATTTTTCATCCAATTATTAACATCACACAAAAATCTAAAAATAATGATGAGCAATTAAAAGTAATATTTTATGCAGCTAAGTAAATAATAAATAGCGTCCTTTTTATTCTCAAAAATAATATTGTACGAGACCATTCAGAAAAAGATAATTATGATAAAAAAATAGTGCAATCGAAATATTTTTTAAATGAAAATCACGATAGTGAGAATTAAGAATCTTTAAATTTTATTTTTGAGCAGATGGTTTTGGCGAGCAAGTCCATTCAAGAACAAAATTATAGCGGTAACTTGCTACTATTAGCCCCTTGTCTATATATTCGGTCAACTATTTATTATTATCTAAATCCTAATTGATTTACTTGCCACATTTAAAACATTTAAAGATAATATCTGCTGATTTGAATGTATTGTATTGTATTTATTTATGACGGCCAATTATCTGCACGAGGGATATAGTCCCGCTGATTTGAATGAAACCTTAGGAATTTCTAATGTAGAAAATAAGACATATTTAAAAGCAAAATTTTATACTTTAAATGAAAATTTCAAAATAAGTAATAAATTATTAGACAGAATATATATTATAGCAAATATTTATTACAAATCAACAAAGCATATCGGTTTTGCAAATAGTAATGATCTTTGAGATCGCGCAGCTATTGTTGAGGTGTTTATGTATTCATCTTTATTTTCTATAGATAAAAATATCATTGCACTAATATCTTTCAAAAGTTTAAATACATGAGAACTGTTGAAAATGACTAGAAACATCTTATATTTAATGAAAAATATAGGTTTTAGATCAATATCAGTAATTTCAGATAATAACGAAATTAATCGAAACACGTTTAAAAAAAATTATGTTCAGACAATCAGTTAAAACCTTTTACACTACAAAAAATTGTTTCTGTTATTTGACTCAGATCTAACTAAAAGTTGAAGAAAAATTTGAAAAAATGATTGGATTTCCCAAGTTCCAAAATTATTTTATTACCATGATCCCAAGAGCAATGAAGAAATTTTAACTTTTATTAATCTAGAACAGTGTTTCTCAACCTTTTCTGCACCATTCCTTTCCAAACAAGAATAACTTGCGATGGAGCCTCCCTGACATTCTGCAGCATCCTACTTCCTCGTTTAGTGTGATTGACAAAAATGTCATCGGCTCGAGCCTCTTTTGAAGAACGTTGTAGCATCCCAAGGGAGGCTCTCCTCACCTGTTGAGAAACACTGCTCTAGAGAATATTTATTATGAATAAAAATATTATGATATGAAAATTGCCCCCAAATTAAATAGCAAACTTTTCTTTACAAGTATCTTAGAAAGACAGAATGTTAACCCGGGAGAACTCGCTAGTGAGAATTTCTCTCACGGTGCCCATTTGCTTTTCTTTTACGTTACATTCTCTTAATATCATTCTTTTTGCTTGGCTTAGTACTTTTACTCACAGATAGGTAAAATAGTTGAAATAACATTTTTAAATTTTAATTAAAATGAAAAATGGTTTAAATAAGAGTCTTAAAAAAAGTACGACGGTGAGAGAAAATCTCATGCAGCGAGTTCTCCCGGGTTAATATAGATTTCAAAATATATGATAAAACAAATTATGTCGCTCTAAAAATATCATTCCAACACAAAGCGATATAGGTAAGCATCTTATCTTAAATGGGAGAGGTAACCGCAAGATTAAAGTCGAGGTCACATCAATCAAGGTCGCACGCCACGTAGCGGACGGAGTGGACAACAGAAAGATGCCTAACTGTTTTCTTCTTTATGGATAACCTATTAATTGCACATCTATGAAATAACTGCGCAAGCGCCAACATCGTGTTTTCATTTGTTTGTAGCATTTATATTCTGACAGTAATGGAATGTCCTATTAATTTTTATTCGTGTTTTTTGACTTGTTTATTATAGCTAATTATTTAAATAAAAACAGTTCTTTTTTAGAACTAATATTATTTGTTAAAATGGCAAAATGTTGGCAATCGAATAACTCTAGTTTTCGAAATTGTAAGAAAATTCTTTTTCTTACAGAATTGATATATAAATCATATGTATCAAAATTCATATGTATCAAAGAGCAAAACAAGTTAGTTACGTATTTTAACTTTAATTTATTAAAAAAAATAAAATATTATTTGATATATATTATAAAATGTTGTTGATTTAAATACGCTCGATTTTATTTTCTTTTAATGAAATGAAAAATGACGTATAAAAATTAGTAATTAGTTAATGTGTAAAGATTGAATTTTGTAGTTTTATGTTTTACTCAATTATTGATGTGCTAAAGTTATAAAAAATGATATACACGGTTCTGTTCCAGATGAAAATAGAATGTTTATCAAGGTTTAGAATATGTATAGAATTTAATAATAAATAAAATATTCAATTTTAAGTCCCTTTCTTCGTTTATGAAGCACAGACGATACATCGAAAACTTACTCCAATATTCTTTTGATCGTATTGTATTCATGTTATTTAAATTACAAATAGTTCATTTATTTAATTTAAAATTCATTTTTTTTTATATTCAGAATCACTTTAATTTAAAATGCATGCATTAAATGTTGTACTATTAAACGAGCAAGTATTGTTAATTTAGTATTTGTTTAAATATCTTGCGAGTCCAGACAATAACTGCAAAAATTTTCCTAAAATCGCCAGATTAGATTTTTTTTTCTTCTTGAAGCAGACAAAGCCATTTAGAGAATCCTTGTTAAAAATTCTATTACGAATTTCAGATTTTTACTTACTTACAGAAGATGAATCTTGTTTGCCAGATATATTGCAAAATATTTTTGTTACAGCTTGTTTTGATAAAAATATGTGCATTTAAAAAAAAGTCGCAATGTCATTTTAGTTTAAGGGCTAAAGGCAATAATGCTTTCGTAGCATTAGTGCTTTTCTCCCGAAATTAAAATGATATTGCGATTTTTTTTTTTTTTAAATGTGCATAATTTTATGAAAACAAACTGTAATAAAAATATTTTGCAATAAAACTGGGAAACAAGATTCATCTTCCATAAGTGAGTAAAGAATCAGAAAATATGAGCAAGAGATGCGCAGATAGTAGATATTCTGTCATATATGACGTCATGCTGAAAACCCGCGTATTTGCATTATTCACTCCGTCCACCAGATGGCGCAACTGTGTCAATATACTCCAGATTCCAGTATTGACATTGTACGCTTACTTATATCTCTTTGATTCCAACAACTTAATAGGGCTAAGACTGTAACAACAGCAACTTTCATTGATGAAATTTGTAACTGGCGGAAGATCATGAATATTAATCATCCAATAAAAGGTTTTAATTTGTGACTGGATGAAACTGCCATTTTCCTCGGTATATTTACAAATCATCTATAGAAATATTTATAAATTCATTTATTAATGTATATATTTATTAAAATTAGATAATATTGTTATTTAGTATTAAAAATTTCATAAGAAAATTTTAAAAGCAAATCTTAAAAATTCATTACGAATTAGGCATACATGTATACATGTGTATATGCAAATAATGTATGTAATAAATATACATTCATGTCCAAAAATTAAGGATAAGTGACCGGACACTTTCCATTTTAAAGCTTTGTCGTATATACACTGAAATTCTAGGATGTAAAGAACATGTTTGACCATATTTCTCAGTGAAGATTTATTCGGGAGGACAATTAGGGGTCTAATAATAAATTCAATAATAAAATAATATTTGCGATCATCTAAGTAACAGAAAATGCTGAAAATGGTCTGTCACAGTGTTAAATTACTATTCTGGTCCTGTTCAACGTTTGTGTTCATTTGTGTAAGCATAGAACTCATATTCGTGCAGATGCTAACGTCTCTATGAAAAGTTCAAAAGTTTTTTGTTAATGGAATATAGAGTTTTCAACAAAATTTAACACAACTTCCCGAAAACATGACAAAGAACAGCAGAAACTGTATACTGCAATTAAAACATGAATATATTCAATATTTTATGAGATATGGACATTTCTATGAGATATTTTTTAACTGCGCATGCATGGAAGATTGCAAAATTTTTATTTCATAATTTAGTAGTAAGCTATTTAGGGCAACTTCTATAAAAAGTCCAGTCAAACATTGTGAAAGCTCAGAAAGGTACAGTGAGCTAATTGAAAAATTCTGGAAAATCCCTTATAATAAAGCTACTTTTAGAAAGCAACTCACTATATCGACCTTATCTTTCTGAATTTTTGCTATATTTAACAGGACATTTTATATAAGTTGCCATAAATATCTGACTATCAAATTATGAAATATAAAATTTTGGAATCTTCCATGCATGCGCAGTTAAAAATTATTTCATAGAAATGCCCATATCTCATCAAATATTCAATATATTCATGTTTTAATTGCAGTTTCTACTGTTCTTTGTCAGGTTTTCGGAAAGTTTTATTAAATTAGGTTGAAAACTCTGTATGCTATAAAGAAAAAACTTTTTTTTTCACTAAAACGTTATCATCTGCACGAATATATGTGCTATGCTTACACAAATGCACACAAACTTTGAACAGGACCCAATTAGTCATTCAACACAGTGACAAACCATTTTCAGCATTTTCTGTAACATAACTGATCGCAAATATTATTTTATTATTAAATTTATTATTTGCCCCTAATTGTCCTACCGACTAAATCTTCACTGATGAATATGAAGTCAAACATGTTATTTACATCCTAGAAGTTTAAGAACAATTCGTCAATATTTTCAGTAGGTATTCGACAAACCGTGAAAAATGGAAAGCGTTCGTTCACTTATCCTTAATTTTTGGACATGAGTGTATAAACATGTATTATAACATACATTTCACATACTACTTGGCATAGAAACAATTAAATTCATTTAAGCTGACTGTATAAATTCAATATTTTTTATCTGTGTTTTTTAGATATCAGATAATCTATAGCTATACTAATGATTATAAATTCATCTACTCATATGTATATTATTATTCATATTAGAATATATTATTATTCAGTATAAATATATGTTTAAAAAATCAATACAATGTTAAACACTTGAAAAATATTATTCTATTGCATATTTAATTAGATTATTATTGTACAGACTATTCGTATTACACAAATTTATGGTAAGTATTTTTTTTTTCGTAATATTATCATTTTCGTGAAATTTATGCAAAATTATTTATCAAACAGCATATTACAAATATTAACATATTGGTTTAATTCTTTATTTATTTGTGTGAATGTGTGTTTATTTATAAAATAACTATATTTATTAACATATTTTATCAGATTCGTAATTGAACTTGAATACGAAAAATAATTATACATTTTATTTGACAATTAAAAAGAAGCGAAAATATTTCGAACGTTAGGTATGTATTTTTCTCTCCATCCTCCTAGCGATAATATTAAGATGGCCTTGGCTACTGCTGCTTATGTTGCTTACAGTTGCTTCTGAATGTTCGTTGATGAAATATGTTTTATTGTCTTAGTATTTTCTATTGCCATGGACACATTACGATATTAATAAGTTTTGGTTTTATATAGCAAACGTTTTCTTGTAGTTGAAGTCTAAATGTTTAAAAGTTCAAATTCTGAGGGGTAAAAGGATGTCGATGTTTCTAAATAATAATTTGAACCTGTATATATTAAAGCATTTAAGAAACAAGATAGTGTATTTCACGTAAGTGAATTTAGAGATTTTATCATAAGTTATTTGGTTAAGCAAAATTATAAAAATTGAGAGAGACAATCAGCGCATTCTTTTTCACAACTGAATAATATGTTGAAAAGATTTCTTAGTTTAGAAATTAGTTTATCAATATATTAACTAAACAACTAATTTTAAAAACTGTTAAGAAGCTGAACTTTATTCTACGTCCTCAATTTTGTTTAATAAGGAAATGCTTTGGTAAGTGTTCCTGAAGAATCGCTCACGTAATTTAATCGATTTATAAACAAGAATAAAACAAAATAATGCGGCATAAAAAGAAAATTTCGGGTGAATGCTATCTTTGAAAATACCGCGATATTTGTCCTTTTAAGTAGGTTGAGTTACTTTTCTTTTAATTTTCAGACAGATTAACTATCGTTAACTTCCCAAATTTTCAATTTTGTTTCTATCACTTTTATGTTAAAGCTCACCTAAAACGTATATGTTTATTTGAAAAATGTGTTTGGAAAGTTTTTAAGAGCAAAAATTTTAAAGTTTTAGTTTAAAGTATTAGATTTTTGCGTAATGAAAGCGAATGAAATGGGTTTTGATTCATAAAAAATATGTAAATAATTCTTTTACTTTGAAAAATAAAACACGACGAAAATGTCATTTTACATGATTAAAACATTTTGTGACCAAAAATGATAGTGCATAAATTAACATAGTTCTACATAAACATAATAAAAAATGATCATAAAAGTTACAATGAAGGAAAAATACCTTTTAAAAGATTAATAGTAATAAAGCAATATTCCAATGTAACGCGCGTTTAAAATATATTTAAATTAAAAAATACTCCAATTTCGTTTAAAGTTATCAAAGAATATATTTTTTTGCAAGCATTTTGACATACGAACTTCAAATTTTCAAAAGTTGCAATAAAGAAGTCAAACCGAAATTTCATCATCTGCAAATAATCTATGTCAATATTTTTTTTAAATGATAAATATGCTGTATCGCCATATATTTCTTATTATTTTGAAATATAACTAAGTGAAAACAATCGGCAAAAATCTCAAAGTATCTGTCTTTTGTTTACTCTAAAATAAATAAATAGACAAGTTACCTATCATAGTGATTAGTATTCGGTTGATGCAAAATTTCCTCCCATTTTCTTGACAAAATTTGAATGTAGTATTTGCTATTCTCTTCGATGCATTTTCTCCATCTCTCTGGTAGCTAAGGTGTGTCCCACCAAAATAAAGCCACCGTGATTGTGTGCTGTAATTGAACGCACAACAAACCAATACGAACGAAATAAATATATTAAGAAAGTCTATATACAAAAACATATTTAGAAGGAGTAACTCACTTCCTGCCTTACCTGAGAAGAAAAAAAAATGAATTTGTAAAAAAAGAGGGGGGGGGGGTCCCGCCGAAATAAAGCCGCTACTGTTAGTAGACAATATATCCGCAATGGTTATATATGACTTGGAAAATACGATGTGGCATACCATTTACAAATCCTTGGAGGACAATAGCATCTGCATTCTCCCACGCTTCAATAATGACGACCTTCAATTTTGCCACAGACTGAAACTGTCTGCCATTGACATATACAGCCCTACTGAGGATACCTCACATGTTTTCTTGGGGATTGAGATCAGGGAAAAAGAGCAGGCCATTCCTTGACATGAACCCGATTATCCAAAACCATTCCCAGGAGAATTTTGCAACGTAAATGCAGGTCTTGTACTGCAGGAAAATTCAACTTAGTCTACCAATTCTCTTAGCAAATGGCATTAAATAGTTTTCTTGCATTTCTTGGTAATTGGTAGCCTTCACGCGGCCTGAGAGAAAAGCCAGGTTATTTTTACCTCCATAGCCGACGCCTCCTTACACCATTAATGAGTTCCACTTTGCTATCTTTTGGAGAAATTACTGTTTCTTTCCTCATGTCATACCAATAGAAAGCAAGGCCATGTGGCCCATCCAAATTAATTTGTTTCTCGCATGGAGCTATAAATATTAAAAGGAGACGACATATCAATCTATCACCGTGGAGAGTGTGGAAGCTAAAAGACGGGTTCTTTCCCCCCTCTCCAGCGTCCGCCATATTCGACTTTTCCGTAGTTGATTTGCGCAGCGAGAAGAACTGGTTCACAGCGCAGCTCATCGAGGTCAAGTATGGCGGAAGCAGGGGGGTAGGAACAGCTTCAAGTGACGTCATTTATGTCGCCTCCTTTAGTCTTCATTCCTCCATGGTTTCTCATCTGAGACTATAATACGATGCCACTGGTCCTTCCAGGTTTGATGATATTTGGTCCAATTGACTCTCCTTTGCATGTGGATATCTTTCAACATGGGGTGCTGTTTCCTTTTTTTTTATATAGGAAGTTGCTTGTACGTTTTTCAATTCGTGACAAGGTTAATTTTGTCACAGGGATGTTATCCTCCTTGGTTAACTGTTTTAGGGAAATATCATTTTGTGAAAGACGACGCAAAACTTCTCTTTCCTGCCTGAAAGTCACTTTTCTGCATGTAGGGGAGACCGGAGCAAGATGACGAATGTCTCAGTTTTTCCGTTTTCCACTAGGTGGCAGCATCAACCGAACACTACTGGCTCTCCTAGCGGCCGTTCGTTAAATAATAGTATAGAGAAGCTGAAATTACCATTTTGGTGCTAGTTGTGAAGCTTTGATTGTTTACCGCTGCCACGTTATAACTTTTATGCATGTGTAAATAAGCTCTCCTACAGATACAAGTAAGATATATCGTTTCTCTTTAACATTTAGGAAGAACTTATTTTAAATACTACATATTACCCTGAATAAATGTCAATTAATCGCCTTTCTCCATGACAATGAAAACTAATATTGTTAAACTGGCAGTCCGGGGCAAGATGACGAGCTCGTCATCCTCAGACCCTGGTAGTAGAAAACCAACGTATAAACCCTCCAGAAGAATCAGAACTTATGGCAAATGCTGATTCCGATGCACGAAAGTAGCCTGTTAGTGTTTTTGATTTCAAACCATTGCCTAAGGCAACACAATGTGAGAAAAAAAGAAAAAGCAAAACACTGAGCTCAAGCATTCTTACAAGCACACCCATCAAAGAAATGTTAGGACAAAGATAAAAGCAGGAGGAAGAACAGGAACGTTTAAAAAACAGAGAAAAGAAGATCGTGAAGTTAAAAAGGGAGTAAAAAAACTCAAACTAAGTTCCTGCAGTCCTATGTCTATTAAATCCAAGCCAAACAGTCCAGTTTCATCAACTTCAAAAGATCATGTTTTCAGATTTCTTGCTTGTGACAAGGAATATTGTGACCCACCAACAGAAGAAAATAGATCCAGTGCTGTAAATGCTAAGAGTGGTGGCATGAGGAATGTTCCAATTATGAAAATGGCATTTTTATTTGTGCCTATTGTTAGCTGCACAACAAAACACTTCAACATTACGTTACAATACATTATGCTTAGTTTGATACTTTGTAAGATCTAAAAACACAGTTATAATTTGTTAAACCATGTAACACATTCAAAAGATAAAATATGTTCAACCTTTTTCAGTGTTGTCATCTTGCCCCAAGGCCAAAGTCATCTTGCCCCAGGATTTGTTAATGTTATGAAAAAATAAAATTATCCTTTATTTTTTTATTTGAAAAATTAAATGGTAATATATTTAATACTGCAAAAGAATACTCCAACCGTTCATGTAAAATTAATTTTACTGTACTTAAAAACAAATTAATAAGCAACAAAAATTGTTAACATAGTCATCTTGCCCCGGTCTCCCCTACACCTCCTTTTTTTATACCCGTATGCATTGACTTGATTTACAAAATTGTCTATTATGGTTTTAGATCGTTGGATTTGCTTAGATACTGATCTATGTGAAGGACCTTACTCCTTAAATGCTGTTATCTGTCCTTTCTTGAACTTTTATTGGTGGGTTTTCTTTCCCATTGCAATACTGCAGGAGAAATAGAAAATATAACCTTTTAAAATCTGCACAAAGTTCGATTGGCACAGAACAAGTATTTGACAACTTCCTGTCGTCATAACCATGTTAACTGCACCAGCTCAAATGTCGGTAGTTACCAATAAATACCAATATTGGCAGTGGCTTTATTTCGAAGGGACACTTTTTCCTCTCTTTTTTTACACATTCTTCTTTTTGCCCAAATGAGGCAGGGAGCGACCTACTCCTTGTAAATATGTATTTCTATAGACTTTCTTAATATATTTGGTTCGTTCTTAATACAGCGCCTAGAAGATACAGTGTGGAAAACGGCTATTCCTATAATGCTTTAAAAAGTGCTAAAAACTTGTATCCCATAAATCTCCAACAATGCTCAGCGGCAATATGCTGATACGAGCGCCATCTCGTAACTCTTTTCAATATAAACACTGTGTTTTCAAAAATTATAGAATGTTAAATATCGGAAACTATAAATATAAGATATTTTGGTCTGTTATAAGTTAATTTAGTTAAGGAATGACGTAAAATAGGTTAAAGAGTCTCTTTTAGAATGACTATCGTTTTTAAATCACTACGACGGCGCTACGATCGACATCTTGTTATTCAGCATCGTTGTACATTTATGGGATTCAATTTTTTAGCACTATTTTGTAGCCGTTTTCCACACTGTATCTTCTAGGCGCTGTAGTTCTTAATTGTTTGTTTCGTGTCCAGTTACGGCACACAATTACGTTGGCTTCATTTCGTTGGGACACACCTTACATAACCCCGCGCCTATAAAATTTCTGACGTTTCTGCCTAGAGAACTGATTTGGTTCTTCGAAGTCTTCCAAGGAAGATAATTTCTACAATCTAACCTGTTTAAATATTATCTACTTAAAAGATCGAGTTAGAATGGTATGTGGAACACATCGCAGCCAAGTTGCAAAAGCTTGCGTCGGAAAGACAAAATCGTATATGATTTAACAATGCCTTGAATGAACACAATGCACTCTCTCTTGCCTAATTCAAGCGTCTTCTGATCAATCGCTTGCTTTAATTTAGTTAGTTATGAACATAATTTCTACAAATTAACGTGAATTTAAGTCGTACTTGAGTTTATATTGCTCAAATACTCGGTAAATATCCTAAGCGTAAATTGATAAGTTTTGGCTTGCTACTAGTTCGCCATCATTGCAACATGCTTTATCCTTCTCTTTCCCAAACAGTCTGACATTTCCTTCAGAATAGGGTATCTGTTAGTGATGTCGAATAAACCTATTTCTGTTTTTCTCTCAAATGCATTTGGGATGTCATTCCTATCAATACGTACATAATAGTCTATTAAAGATATTCGAATTTCCTGACCCACATGGCGTCATCAACGGAAGACGAACCAAGTCCAACTAAACTGGATTTCAACCTTTCATTTTCTCCCATTAGTTCCTTCCTTCCTAAGAAGAAAGTGTGAATATCAGCGTGTGTACCGTTGTACTCAAGCATTGTGTTCAAGTGTACTGTTATACTACCTTATGAATATTTATTACACTTAAAAGATTATTTCATAATAAAATTTATAATCACTAAGGTTTTATCTTGGAGGAATAGCTGCGTGTGTACTGTTGTACTCAAGTTTTGTGTTCAAATGTATCTGTACTATTTTATGGATATTTATTACTCTTAAAACATTAATTATTAATAAGGTTTTATTTTGATAAAGCTTAAATATTTGTGTCCATTTAATTATTTATATTACTTTCTTACAAAAATGTTTCTTGCTTTTGACAATATTGAAGATAAGTTACAATTTAGTAAGGGTTTGGTTACTTACTGTAAGCGTTTAGTAATATATTTGTATTACGAATGGTTTAATATAAATATATATTTTAAAGCATAAATATTGCTTCGGAATACATTTAAGTTAAAAATTATCAGAATAAAATACTACTTATAAGGGATTAATTAATTTCTAGAATAATAAATATCCTCTTACCTAGTAAGAAGGACACTTTGTTAGTTTTTTAAACGAATGAATAAATGAAAAAAAGTGAATTATAAGGGAAGAAATGTTGAAAATTTAAACTATTTTTATTAAAAAATGATTCAGATTGTAGTTTCAAAAATAGACTTAATTATTATATTTCAGAAATGAACAAAGAATCGTATTTAAACTTGAGTAAACAATCCTACAAAATTAAATAAATTTAATTCCTAATAATACAAATTACTTTCACAAAAAGATTATTTTTGTAAAAGATTTTGTGCGAGGTACATCTGGGATAGAATTTTTACTAGGAAATTTACAAATTGGCTTAATTACACCGTTTCCCATTTTACTATTTAAAAGCTCTTATACATAATAACATATTTAAGGAAGAAAAAAATTATGCTAATTTTATTATTTTATTTTCAGAAAAGGTAAAATTATTGATTCAAAGAATGCAGATATTGTTTTTTCAAAACATTTGATATCAGTAGATGAATTTTCATAACACACACATTAGGATGCCCCTGGCGAAAACTCTCATATAGATCTTTACTCATATGGATTCCATATTTCAGTGTCAGTTAGTAGGCTCATACCTACATTTCGTAATGTTTATATTTTTCATATAAGTATTATCTTTAAACAAACGTGAAAAAAATTCTTTGCCTGAAAAACATTTTCAAATTTCAATGGCCTCATATGCATACGAATACACGGAAAAATGACGCAATTAATTTGTTCTATTTTATGATTTTTTAGCACAGAAGTTTAGCACACTTAAGTTCTGCTCCTGAAAGTTCATAAACACACACCAGTTAGCATTCGTCTTAGTACTTCGTAAATAATCTATCAGGTTAAGTTAATGACATTTTAAAAGCAAAGGGAAATATACATATGTTGTTCATTTTTCAAACTAGTACCCATTCGATAATCGTAATAGTTAGCCAGTCGTCTTCAATAGAGTCACCAAAAACATATTTTTAAAAAATAATGGTTTGCTTTCTGACAACCAGGAATTTAGCCTGTCAGACGATTTAGCTACCAACGAATTATCGTTTGAAGTCGAGTTATTTAAATGAAGTGAATTAAGATTCTAATATTCTCGTTTCGATTTCTACCAAACAGATATGAATAGTTACTGTTCCAATGTCAATAGCTGTGTTATGCTGATAAAGATAACGAATTCCGTACACCGTAGCATATATACATGCATGGTGCAAGGGTGGAACTTATGTGCAGTTTTAATATCAGTATCTCTGTATAGTAATATTTGCCTTATTTAGAAACACAATTTCTTTGATTATATAAGACCAAGGTTATTATATTGAAACATTGGCATTAAAATTTAACAAGAAAGACAAATCATGCGTTGAGCATAGATTATGAAACGCTTTCCAACAATTCCTGAATGCTTTAACGAAACATTGTTATTTAGGGAAATAAGATAACTAAGTAAACATTTTATAAAACGCATAAAACATTTGAAAAACTGATTTCAGCAGTTACCGTCCATAGCCAAATATGTATTCGAATTCTTTTGAACAGCCCTGTATTTGATCTGTAGGCTGATATATGTACTATACAATGGGAAAATTTAGTTTAGCAAGAAAACACATAACAGGATGAAATTTTTCTTTCAGCAATTTACACTAATAGATGGAAACATACTTGAATACTTTTGTACAGCCCTGTAGTTTACCCAGTACCTTTATTACGCGTCACTATTTAGCTAAAATATAATTCAAACTAAAACACTCTTAAAACTACTAAAATCACGTTTCTAGAAATTATCATCCATAGACGGCCATGTATCGAATTCTTTGCGTAGCCCTGCATATCATTTTATCTATATTCTGCAAACATTTCTTAGTAAACTAAATTCGATTCAGCATAAAATGCATAACTCATTTAAAACCCACTTTTAAGCAATTTACGCTCATACTCAGTAACCCTTACGAATTCTTTTCTGTAGCCCTGTATATGAACTATAGCATTTATACACACTATATATATTGCATAAATGTAGTGAAACTCAAAAGCGCATACCATAATTAAAAATGCATTTCGACCAATCATTACTAATACACAGTAATTAATTGGGATACAATATAGTATCTGAAATCTTTTGCGTGTCTCTGTAAATGCTATGCACTTCTTATTATACATGAAATAACTTATACTAAAGCTCAGCAACCTATATCAATTTCATTATATATGAAATAGATTAACATAATTCAAACACGCCGCAAACAATCCCACCCCCTATACCATTACATAACGGAATTCTTTTGTGTGGCCCTGTAAATGAATAATAACTATTCTTTGCACAACGTATTCTGCAGAATGTACATTTTAGTGGACTTAAATGCATATCAATTTTACTATGTTTGAAAGAGTATAACACCATTAAAAATCATTTGAAACTATTTTTTCCTATTGGCCGTAATGTAACGGAAAACTTTTGACTGTCCCTGTAAATGAACTAAACATGCTACAAACTTCATTTGAAATAGGGATCGTGCTATGGTAGAGGTCACTAACATCCAAAAATTTAAGAACGATCCGAGTATATTTACGAGAGTTACAGTGCGGACAGACGGACAGATAAACCGAAGTCATAAACACTTTTCAACTTTGTTCGAAAGTGTTAAAAAGCGTTTATATCTACCCACATGATTATAGTGCACGCATAATTTCACGAAATTTGCATGTCAGCTACTCCCCCGTGACCTATGACCTGGGTCTCTCGTCCTCTTCCTCTTCGTGAATATTTATCGCTTCTTCTTGACAAGTCCTTATAGAAGTTTAATATTGAGTCCTTTTTCAGGTGGCCGTGTATTTTTAAATGTCATTATACAGTTCTAATTATTTTAGAGTCTAATAATTTCTGATTAAGTTGCAGGTATGTCGAAAAGGTGGGGATTGTAGTATAACAATCCACCATAATTAATATAATCCCTTAAGCTTATATTAGTTTTTGTTGCATTAAAATATCTCAATTTGTTGATTTTCTGTAAGCAAGTAAGCCCTATTAGTTTACAATGGACGTCTATGGGAATTTGACAAAATATTAGAGATATCACCAAGTTGGCGTCACTTTTGGCTACTAATTTTGGTCGCCAAATTTGGCTATATATCGTCAAGTTGGTGACAAACTTGGCGGCATTTGGCGACAGAACAGGGTCCCTCCTATGGTAACCCCCTTATAGGTATAGAAATGTATTAAATGCTGTTCAATAACCAATGACAGCTATTTTCAAACAAGATGGCGGATGAAGACAAAATGTCAGCCACCCTAGAAATTCAAACAGCTATATCTCAGCTATTTTTTAAGATAAAGACAAAACAAAATATGCTCCAGAATCCTTGTGTTAAGGTCAAACTCTTAAGAAAATAATATTTTTCAGTTTTTAATTTATTTGCACCGCTTTTCAAATTTTAAATTAAAAAAAGAACTTTAATGGCCGCCATTTTGAAACAAGATGGCGAATGAAGCAGGCCAACGAACTCGGTCGAGACACTGGTATGTACTATGCATACAATTAATTTCATCCAAATCGGTTTATAAATACGAGAGTTATCGCGTGACAAGAAACAGGTATATATATATATATGATTACAGTCGAACCTCGTTATGTCGACACCCTGTTTTCACGTCACTCCGCTTATCACGTCCGTTTTTCAAAGTCTCGATTTTCTGTATATGATTTTAATGGAAATAAACTCAGTATTTTACGTCGTTGAATATTTTTCAACTCCGGATATTCCGACGGCTTAGGAAAATTGTCCATTTTTCATAATACATCCTATAAGTACTGAAATTAAGTGGTAAGAAATATCTTAGCTAAATTTTTCACAAAAGTGCCTGAAATACGCACTAAGATAAATGAAAAATTTTACTTCAATCCTTTATCTAAATAAATAAACCCACATACTATGAATGATCCACTTAAGCTCCAGATAGACGTATCAGTCTACTCGCGGTTTTTTTGTTCTGCTCAGGCGGCGCTTTCTTGTGGGTACACGGTGTTTTTCATCCGACTAAAACCGAAGCATTGCATTGAAACGATCAGAAATTATGTAACATCCATTTCTGAGACAACGATTATTGATTACAATTCGTTGTATAATATTGAAAAAAGGAATTGTAGAAAGCACATATAGAGATAAGCAAACCTTAATTCATCAATATTTTATGTAACAATAATAAAACCAAGTAATCATAAATCTGATTTTTATTCTTTTCAATTTTGTTTTTGTGTACATTTTGTTTAATAATAATGTTTTATTGCTTAAAACTGCAAGAACAGTTATGAACTTAAAATTGTCTTAAATTAATTAATAATACAGCTTTTTATAAACATATTTTTCCCCAACTCAGGTTACCGCGACACTCCGCTTATGACGACAATTATTTCTGGTCATTAGAGTGTCGGGATAACGAGGTTCGACTGTATATATATATATAAGTTAAATTTGATCGGAGGGTGGTTTTGGTGTCCGGGGGTCATGATCGATGAAAATATACCAAAATTTTCCGGGTGTACTTTCGATCAAACGGCTGCAATAGGTAGCTTTTTACTTTTTATAAGGAAAGTTACCTAAAATGTTTCTTTTAGCATACTGATCTTAAACTATTTAATTTCTATCTAAATTAATTCAATTTATTCAACGAAAGGGATTATTTTACACAATTGAAATGCTTGCAACGTTTAATGCGGACTTCGGTTAGCAGACAAAAAATAGACTCTATTTGATGTCTGCATTAACGAAAAATCAACGTATAATCAATCGAAACACACGTAGATAAATTTTAAAATAATGTTGTTCTTCAAATTTTCTTAGCGGTAAAAGATAAGTATTTTAAATTATCTCCAGGCATTTTAGGTATAATTAATTAGTATTTATTAAAAGTAATGGCAGGATGTGACTCTTGGGAAATAGCACGGTGCCCTGGAAATCCACCCTTCCCTTTCTTGTGAAATAACAAAGCCAGATCAGCATGCTTGTAAAACAGGAAGATGCACTCGGAAAATGGCAACGAAAAGCGAGCTTAGAGTCATTAATTATTATATATACGATGTTACGATGATATACGTTGAGTAATTGATAACGACTCGCATTATACGTCAGAAACTTTGACTATTACACAGTCTTAAAAAGCAGAAAAACCAACGTTTAAAATTCACAAATAATACATGAAAAGCAGCAAACAGCTGTTTCGAATCTACTAGGCTCAGCCTTGCTTTTTCTAGCACGCTGTTCCTTTTTCCCTATCTTGCACTGAAGAAGAATCTCGCTAGTAGATTCGAAACAGCTGTTTGCTGCTTTTCATGTGTTATTTGTGCATTTTAAACGTTGGTTTTTCTGCTTTTTAATATTGTTGCACAAAGGCTTTATTTGCTATTTTTATGTATTACACAGTCGTAAAAAAAAAAAAAAAAATATATATATATATATACCGATACGTTGCAGCTAATCACTGCATAAAAATGTGACCGGTACGAATCGATTAGAAATAACGTCTACTAAAAAATGTTATTCTTAAAATTGGCTTACAGAGTCATCTACATAGAGAAATTGCACAAAACTTTACAATTTTCAATAAACTGTTAATTTTGATATCATATTTAAATTCTCCGCTATGTTGAACGTCCAGATTCTAAACGATAAGTCCTTCGGTAAAGTCGTTTAGGAATAATGCAGGTTTAAGGGGTCTCAGGACTCTTAAAATTAGAAAAAATGAAAAAAAGGACCATTTTTAGCATCTAATATCTTAAAATGTATATGATTTTAAAACACAATTTTTATTGGGACGAAAGATATAAGTATGTTCTTTCATTTCATGTATTTAAAAAATTGCAAGATGTTGAATTAGCATTTACAGGGTGCACCAAACAGTCAGACATTCGACAAGCAGAAAATTGGTATAATAGCTTACGCGCACGATTCGAAAATAAATATTGCAACGAGAATAAAAATTTTGGTGCCTACTTATACTTCAGATTGTAATAATTACCCTGAATTTTGGTATAAATGGCCTAACCGGTGGTGCTTTTGTGCTGTATTTTTCAGGAAGTATTGGCATGTATGAGATAGAAGAAAATTTTGGGATTGACACATCCGACTAGTTTAATATTGTCTTAATCTATTTATAATGAACTTAATTCGGTACTGACAATAAAAGAAGTGCATATTTAAACTTGATTTGGCATTTCATAAAACTAAATTCAGCATAGTAATAACCTTTCTTTCTACAATGCAGCTAAAACAAAACATTCGTTTAAAGTTTACATTTGGTATTGTAGTAAGTGCGCTTCGAAAGGAGGTCACAAAATTGCAACGCCACCTTGGTCCTTGCCGCGTTTTTCCAGATAGGTTTTTAATTAACTTTTAAAGCCACCCGAAGCGTATTGAAAGAGCCATTAAATGCAAAATAGTTGCGAATCCCATAATATTTATGTAATTCATTCTAATTAAGGGGTCTCTGGGATCTCAAAAATTGGAAAAAAAGGAAAAAAATAGACCATTTTCAACATTTAATATCTTAAAATGTATATGATTTTAAAACACAATTTTTATTGAGATGAAAGATATAAGTACGTTCTTTCATTTCATGTATTAAAAAAATTGCAAGATGCAGAATTAGCATTTACAGGGGTTCCAAACTATCAGACATTTGTCGAGCAGAAAATTGGTATAACAGCTTACGCGCGGAGTTACCAAATGAATATTGCAACTAGACTGAAAATTTTGGTCCCTATTTATGCTTCAGATTGCAATAATTATCCTGAACCTAAATAAATTTGTATTTAAAGCATTTTTACATTTTTAATACAAAGTTGTATTTGCTAATACAAGATTTTGAAAATTTCAACAGTATAATCACTTTAATTTTTTTTTTTTTTTTTAACAATAAAAGAAAAATTTTAGGTTCACTTTATACAGACTAACATGAAAGCTATGTTTTGAAAATTTCATGGAAAAATATTCAGAAGTTCTTGAGATATCCTGCGCGTTATGCCCAAAAACGTCATTTGGAGGAAAATGACTTCAAAGTTTCGGAAACGCCGATTCAGCTATTGATAGGGTATAATTCTAAAAGCCATAACTTCAGTTCTAATGGGAAGTTCAATGAAAGAATTCCCTAGAAATTTTCAGAAATGATAGGAGTATAACATCTAAAAAAATTAAAACTTCGAAAATTTTGAAGCTTTTAAGATTCCTGAGACCCCTTAATTTTTGTAACTCCTAATATTAAATTCAAAATTAATTGCGGAAATGAATATATTTTGAAATTAATTTTCGGAAAAAATATATAAAGTAATCTATAATTTTTTTTAACATAAATCGATTTTTAAAATCTTCAAATATACAAATACAAAATCACAGCTTATTCCGCTAAGCAGTTTTTGAATTATGCTTCAAAAATTACCCGAATTGCAATCTGTTTTGCAACGATTAAAAATGAATTTAACATTAGGCGTTCCAAAATTTAAACTTGCATAATTTGTAAAATTTTTTACCGGATAACTTCCCGTTTGATATTTGAATGTAAAATTCACCAAATAATCTACATATTATGTCACAATTAGGTATTAAAAATTTTAAAGTTCGGTATATTTTATGCATGTGGATGACACAGTAAGTAAAATTTAAAAATATCATTAATTTTCCTTTTATGTTTTTATAAGATGATTTGTAGCAGTGTTAGTGTGGTGGTATACCTTTTTTACATCGAATGTATCATTATTAATATTATAAATAAAAATATGGGTATAATACATAGGATATTGATTTTCATGTAAGACAACGGTCCCAGGCAACATCTCACACACACAAATATCCTCCAGTTTCACTAAATGCATAGAAAAACATTCTTCGTATGCTAACTGATTTTGCGCTAGTTAAAGGGATGCTTCGGGTTTAGACAATGATCTCTTCTGTTTAACATTCTTAATTACTACCCATTTTTATTAAACACTATCCATCTCACATATGCCCATTTGCTTTAAAAGAATACAATTCAATAAAGAATCACATTCATAAATTCAGTCTATAAAATTCTTTTACGCTATCTCATGCGACATCCATACACCGGTTCTGCTAACCATTTCAAACTGATGTAATCTCCTTGATACCGCTAAGTGAACGATTTGAAAAAATTATTTGATCTCTCGAGTTGTTATATGTTAATTAATTTCGGTTAGAGTCAATATTCCACTGCCAATAGTGTCAATCGGTCGCTCAGAACATGATGCATCGTTAAGATAAAATTTTGCTTCCATAAACAATTTGAACCACTTACGGCACATGGATTCAGCAACGGTAGCCTCACACTGTAAAAAAAAAAAAACCAGTAATTCTACGGAAGTAAAGTTACAGAAATGTGTATGCTTATTAAAATTTTTATGTGTACAGTGTACAAAAAAAGATTTTAATCTACAAAACTAGTTTTTGTAAAGCTACAGAAATCTGTAGCTTTACAAAAGAATCTACTAAAATTGCGGTACTCTTACAAAAATTTTATCTGTAATCCGGGTTGCAGTTACATAAAAAGTTCTAGGCATCCCAGTTTCCTAAAAAATCATAGTAACCTTACAGATTTTTTGCTTTACGGTGAAAAGGGAATTTTTGTTGTTACCGCTACATGAAAAGTTCTAGGAATCCCAGTTTCCTAGAAAAATTTTAGTAACTTTACAGATTTTTTTTTTTACAGTGCACTATGCACAACATATACCTTTTGTTTTCCGTTTCCTGAAATTAAAAAAAAAACTTTATGTTGAAGTTACTCCATAATTTCTGTCATTTTTAATGCTTGAGAAAAGAATAACAACATAATTTTATTGTTAAGTATTCGCTGAAGTTACTTTCTTTGAAACAACATCAAAAGTATCAAGTGGGAAGTAGATGACGATCGTTTTTGCGATGTAATGATACGTAGTGTGAAAAACTTTTGTATCAAGCTACTATTTAGACCTGATCCGTATCTTCAATATGTCTATTTGTTGTTCCTTTAAATGTAGGGTGAGTATAAATTTTGGCCGGGGTTTGTAAGATTTGTCACATGTGGTGTATGTGAAATACAAACAAAAGTTCTGATGCTTTTGATAGAAAAATTCTCCAAAATAAACAAACAAGCATTAATTAATTTTAATTATAGGTATTTAGATTCAACCTGTACTTCAATATGTCGATTAATTGTTCTTTTATATACAGGAGATTATAAATTATTATCAGGCTTTGCAACATTTACAAGTATTGCAAGTAGTGGCGTTAAATACGTACAAAAGAGTTCATGCATTTGATAGCTGTCATGATATCATGTTTGATATGATGTCACAGTTAGTTCTGATTCGCGATTTTGTATAACATTATCGTTTTCTCTCTTAGTTTAATTGATTATACGTCTTACGCATTTCATATTGTGTTTACAATAAAATAGTGAAAACTCGACAATAATTTATTGTCACCCTGAATTTCTCAAAATATCACAGAGTATCAAATAACTTGTATTTCATTCAGAAACCGGATTTGTCGTTCGTTGTGATTGCGAATACTATTTCTCCACGTTGATAGTAATACTTTCTAGGTCAAAAAATTACTCATTTTCTTTTTTTTTTCCTCAAATAGATTAAAAGTATTTGCACGAAATAAAATCTCCTGATTGATTCTTTACATAGATTTATTGTGTTGGCATTTATTTTAATAAAGAAAATAAAGTAATTTTTCCCAAAAACTATTGCAGGATCCGTTGCGATATACTATGTCTTTCCTATCCAAACTTTATGAAAATATGAAAGTGATCTATTTACGATACACACGCCATTGATTTTAAAATTAGGAAAATGCTCTGCTATAGAACTTTAAAATGCATTTATTCCTAACACTTTCGTGTTTTAAAAGAATTATTTGATAACATTAAATTTACACAGAAAAAACCTTTTAGTTATTGGTACGTGAAACCGACGAATTTATTAACTAAAATCATTGTGCCTAAATGGGACGCGATTCCCCATAGTTTTCTCACATTTAGGGAATATTTGGGATTTTGTTAATAAATATATATTATAATAAGTAGAAAATTGTTGAATAATCTGCCTTTAGTTCAAAACTAACTTGTTTCGTAATAATTGAATCGTTATTTTTACTATAAGCCAACAATATACCATTGTCGTATTTAGGTCATTTATGTCGCATTTACTGTAGTTAAATCCTAAATGAGACATTCTTCATCTTAAAATATTCATTTAATTGCTATATCTATTTTAATTACTTATTAAAGAATTGAAATACCTCAAATTGAATGTTGAATAGCTTATTATTGAACAATTGAATAAACTAATAAGTTACATAAAAAATCATAACGGTACATAATCTTGAATACATTTTACTTAAATAATGCATACTTCAAAATCCCTATTTAACAGACTTTTAACTTTGACCATCGATAAAACAGGAAGTAATTAATGAATGACTGATACAATAAGTTTTACCAAATATTTTAAGTTTGCTTTTAACGCATTTTTGATTTTCACCTTCCGTGTTGGCCTTAATTTTTCTTTTGTTATCTGAATGGTATGTATCTACCGGGTGTCCCAAAAAGGACTGACTGATTTTAAAATTCAATAACTTGCAAAAGGTGACATATATTTAAAAAATTCTTGCAGGAGGGTTATGCATAAGGTCAAAAGTTTTATTAGAGTGATTTTCAATTTTAGTTCGATTTACAAACAATAGATGGCGCTGTAAGCAATAGTCGCTAAATTCAGGCTCGATTTTTGGTACTTCGTGGCCCGGATAATACATTTCCATCTCCTTTTTCTGCATGGAACAAGATAAAGGACCAAAAATCGAGCCTGTATTTAGCGACTATTGTTTACAGCGCCATCTATTGTTTGTAAATCGAACTAAAATTGAAAATCACTGTAATAAAACTTTTGACCTTATGCATAACCCTCCTGCAAGAATTTTTTAAATATCTGTCACCGTTTGCAAGTTATTGAATTTTAAAATCAGTCAGTCCTTTTTGGGACACCCGGTATATACGATTAAGGTTTAAGTTGTTGAAGCTTTATTTCCAGGTTGTTTTAGCGACTGACTTCACGTTTTTAACAATTTTGTTTTTGAAATGCTGTTTTTGATTTTTTACGCTTTAATTATTCTCTCTTTTTCAATTTTTGATGCTGCTTTTGCTTTTTCATTGTCCTATTTTTTTTTCCATACTATGCTACAGTTTTTAAACATGCAGCAAATTTTGACTCTACGGATTTTGAATTGTCTGCGAAACAGTTTTCATCTAACGACTTTCAAAATTAAAGGATGGATTAGTTTCCGCGAACGAATATGCAGGAATGTCGCACGGTTCCATTTCAAACGAGCGTTTAGCATTAACAAACCACTGCATGGGGTGGTACCGTTTACCTTCAAGGCACACACCAGAACCTGGCAAGCGCGAGTGCAAGCATGTTAACTAAATTTATATTTCAACGTTGCTCTTAGTGGAAACTGGTGTCAATGAAGATTTGCACAAGCAGATTAAAAACGTCACATTGGAAGTATATTTGAAAGCAGATAAAGATTTTAACCTGTGGCGTAGCCAAGAATCTCCAAATGATCTGGATACCACTAATATTCAAATGTTTTCTTAGTATTAATGAATAGCAGAAAATTCTCAGATCTAATAAGGCGAAGAAAACATTACAAAACTATTGGTACACAGAGCATCTGGATCCCCACCCTGGCTACGCCACTGATTTTAACCTTTAGATTTGAAAACAAATGATAAAGTTCCTCGTATTTTCCAAAGACGTTTGTTCTTTTGAAACTTTTTTATTAGAATCGCAGCATTTCTTAAAATTCTTTTTTTTTCTTTTTAAAATATTAGTTCCATAATTTCTGTCGTTAAATAAATTGCTCTTCAGAAATATTGATGACTGTTTATTCACTGCCAACGGGTTTGCAACCCTTGCTTTACAAAATACAGATTTGTTTTATGAAATTTAAAATGTTTTACAATTTTCGAAATTGTTTACGATATAACAATTTTTCCCGGATTTGACTAACAAATAAAAATTTATATTCCCTCCAGTTTACATTAAAAGCATTGTTCAGATATTTATTTCTCACTGTGTCTCTGAGTTTATGCTGGTACCGTGTGAAAAAGACACGCCCGTAATCCGTGATACTTCATTTTGAACACTTTTTGTAACGCAAATTGTGTTTGCTGGGGTTGCCCTTGCGTTGCGCTGTATGTCTTTATTTGGAAAACGTTAGAAATGTTTTAAACTAACTTAAGATTTTCTAAATTATTCTGGAACGTCCTACTGAAAAATCTGTAAACTTCCCGTGAAATGAATAGATACATTGGTGGCGAATGCACGTGCTAGCGAGTTAATTGTTACCCGTACATACGGGTAGTAGAAATATTTCAGAAAGAAAATTAAAAATTCCTGTTATAAAAACTTATGAAAAGGGAAAACGATCCTGGAATAAACGCCGAACATTACCATATTTTTACGGTGTACTGACTGAATTAGAAAATGGCATTTTTAAAATTAAAAATTTTAAAGATGAGTATTTTTCTATTTTGCTCATTTCAAATATACGTTTAAGTGCGCAGTAAAAGAAAACACTAATGGAGGATCATCTTGAAATTCTTAATTTATTGACTCAACACAGCTTATTTAAACAATTTCTGCTTTACACATAATTTTAACCCCTTTGGGACGAGCGTCTTGCGTTTGGGCCCGACTGGCGTTTGCCAAGGAACACAAAGACTGGTCAAACGTAAACTGAAACAAAAGTACTATTTTCCGATGAATCGAAGTTCAATCTCTTTGGGAATGATGGCAGACACTACGTCGGATGACCTAAAAACAAAAAATAAGATTCGGGATATGTTATTCCTACAATGAACAATGGCGGAGAACACGTTATGCTGTGGGGAGCATTTTCTGGAAAATGTGTCGGTCCGTTAGTTGAAATTCGCTGGAGGATGAATGGTGCAATGTATAAAGATATCTTGGAAGATCATTTGCTGCCTTATTGGCGGGAAAATTATGGTCACAACTATTTGTTTCTGCATGATAGCGACCCATATCATACATGCAAGCTCGACAAGCAGTGGCTTTAGCACGAAACAATTACGCTTGTGAATTGGACAGTACAATCATACGATCAGAAAACAATAGAAAATCTTTGGAACGAACTTCAAAACGTGTGCGAAATTATAAATATTCCAATTCAGCAGAATTTCCCCCCAAAATTGCAAAAACCGTGGAAAAAACTTACCATGGACGATTTTCAACCGTTCTTTGAATCGATGCCGCGTCGCTGCGCCGCAGTACTTATTCTTAAATGTACGAAGACAAAATGCTGATTGTAAATGTTGTTGATCACTGTCATTTTCTGTTATAACACCATTTTTTTCCAAACTTGCCAAGATGGCCGGAAACTTTTCAGAATATGAGTTTTCTTTTGCAATTAATTGTGTCAATTTAATTTATTGATATTTATTTTTTATTCCATAAATATGTTCCTAACTATTATGTCAATAAAGTGCATAAGTATCACTTTGAGATTGCACTTCATATGGGTATACTTAAAAATTAGCCAAAAATTTTATCTGGCCGAAAACTTTTGGCCGCTACTGTAAATCTCAAAACGGAGACTGAAAGACGTATTGCGCATAAAATTAAATGTAAATATACTAGAAGACTGTTACTTATTCTTATGAATGTAAGACCTTTCATCACAAATCAGTTAATTTTCAAAATATTCAATTTCATTCCGACAATGTTAATTTAGAATAAATGGTCAAGTGCGAGTATTACTCGCGTACAGAAGGTTCCGTACAATAATATATGCATTAGTAAGTGTATTATTAAAGAATACCGTTGCTAAAAGAATCTCTAAGACTTTGTAAAAACTATACAACGAAGTGTTGTGTATAGCTGTATAGTATAGAGGGTGCAAAGGAAAGTCCCTTTAACCTGAAAATACTTGCGAACGGAGAGAGCTACAGCTATACAAGTAAGGTAACGGTACAGTAAAGCGACTAGGCCCGACCTAATGCTAATGACAGCAGCACTCCCTAGTGGCGAAATTTGGAAGATAGCCATTGCAAATCGAAAACGAAAAGAGGTAGAGCAAATTTTCCAAATAGAAAGTTTCAGAGCATCAATTAATTAGTACAAAACGACTTTTGGTTCACACGTATACGATAAATCGTCGCCTGTATACTGAAAAATGTCCGAAATCGATGAGCGACGATTCTACTTTGCCTATTCACATTCCGGAAATGTAGCAGTGCACAATTGCAGATTGTGACGTTGTACTGTGCTGTAATGTCTGTAAAGATTTAATTTCTAATGCATTTAAAATTTTAGAATAACCTTTCAGGGCAGAAGAATTCTGTTCGTAAACTGATGAAATAATTGACTGACACCAGAATATTCAAGCGAATTTCTCGGAATCAAATACCCGCTAATTTGCACTTTCATTAGAAAAGCAAAATTTTATTAAAATATTCTTGGTACTATTTGCCAGTTTTGGAATTAAAATTAGGTGGCTAGACCGTCTAGCCACCGCTATTGAAAGGGTTAAATCTATGTCGTCGTATTGAAGAGGCTTGCAATAGAAGTTCCATGCTGAGAAATGTGCATGCAGAATTACTCTCACGAATACAAATGTGTATCGTGAGCAATGGCGAACTTTTCGTACACACTGAATATTAACTTTTTATCACTGTGAGACAGTTTGTCTTTTTTTTTTTGCATGATGTTAACAAAATGTATTGAGATAAGTACGTATTTATAGCAGAAATTGTGCGTATTTCTGCATACTTCTGACTATTGCATTCAAACGTTTACACAAAATGGAGTGCATCGACTTCGGACATTTTTGGGTAAACAGGCGAAGTTTTATCTTATCCATGTAAACCAATTGTCATATTCTACTAATTAATTGATGCTTTAAAATTTTCTAAGTGGAAATTTTTCTCTATCACTTTTCGTTTTCGATTTGCAGTGGCTATCTTCGAAATTTCGCCACTAGGGGGCACTGCTGTCGTTTTCATTAAATCAGTCGTAGTCGCTTTACTATACCGTTACCTCACTTGCATAGCTGTAGCTCTCTCCGTTCGCAAGCATTTTCAGGTTAAAGGGACTTTCCTTTGCACCCTGTGTACTAGAAAAGTATAAATGGATATACCATGAAAGTTCAAAGATATATAGAACCTAAATAATAGCAAATATGGGTATTCTGTATATTTGTTATTCCATATAGGTTTTTAGTTAACCTTTAAAGCCATAGTAGGTGTATTGAGAGAGCCACTCAATGGGAACTAGTCGCGAAACGCATAGTATTTATACGATTAATTCTCATTAAATTAGTCTGTTTTCAACAATTTGAAGTTTATTGCTTTTATACTGATACTGGGCATTGCATTACATAAATATATCCTTAAAATTTGTTATCTAAGCTTTAAAAGCCGATGGAGCATAGAGTATGCCGTCCCTGCCATTATGTATGTCCAAACCGTCCGTGTCTTTAAGGGTTAATATCTCGGCTAATTGCCGACGATTTTTTCTGAAATTCATGATCGACAATGCTTTTATACTTTTGCTACGATAGGTACCTCCAGCTCTGCTCAACACTTTTGCTGCAGCCCGTAAATCGAAATTTGAGTGTAACGGAAAAATGCGATTTTCTCAAAAACTATGTGACCTAGGGTAATCGCTATAATTTTCCTGCAAGGTTTAAATTAATGTCTACTACCTCTAATTTTTTCATAATTTTAGTTTCAGTAGATTCGGAATTAGATGGGGGAGGGGACATATTTTTGCACTACATTTTCGACGATATCTTTGAAAATGTAATACACCTAATTAAAAGAAATGTATTTTTGAATTCAGCGTTACGAAAGCTTTCACACGACACCACACACGATATAAAAAAAAAGTTTTTTTTTTCAAGTAGCATAATTAGCCCCTCTAAATTTTTCCTAAATATATTTATGGATGTTTATTAATCTGAAAATATGTGGGTCAATGGTCTTTATTACTTCCCCGAATTTGAACTTTCCACGTTCCATAGTTTACGAGTAAAATGGCTGTGACAGACAGACAGACACAGGAGTGCTCTTATAGAGTAACTCCGGGAGAGTCGCCGCATACGGGATAGATGCCGCACCCCTTGTATTTTTTGTAATTATCGAGAGATGGTCGTCAAACGCACAGTATAGGTGCGCAATGAGATTATTTTAGCCAGTGTATACCTTGAATCCCATTTCGATGCTTACTTGTAGAAGTACAATCCTTAATTTGACTTAAGTGCTGCCCTAACTTTTAAACACGTTATTTTTAAATACTTTTCATACACTAATTACTAAATGCATGCATGATTTCGAAGTCAAACTAAGTGTAGGGTTTGTATAGAGTACTATGTGTATGGTTACGCCATTCCCCTTAGCGATGGCAGGTAACTGTGATGGCCGACGTCCGCGCCATGCAAAATGAGATACATGCTGCACTGCTATTCCGGTATACATGACACAGCTTCTTTTGTACGGGATGATTAAATGTTATTAACTTTTCCTTTTCTTTTTGCACAGACTAGCCATGTTAGGCATGTTATCAAGTTTACTAAAACCAATGGAGAAAAGGGGGAAAATAAAAAGTAAGAAGGGCAAGAAAGATGCAAGTCAAGATGATAATAATGAAAAATTGGATTACGCGTAACGTAGACATCCTTTGCAAGGAACGTTTAGAGAACTACTCCAAAAAAGAGGAAGTGTAATTGGCTTCGTTGCAGCATGTGTTTAAACGTAGTTAAATAAAGACTGTACTTTTTCAACATTTTTTCTGTAGATTGTAGTCGAAAAAACAGGTCTCTTAACTCATTCGGGACCATAGGTGCATATAAGCACCTTCATAAAGAGCTTACAAAATTTGTTTCTGGCACCAGTAAAAAAGAAAAGTAATATTTGTTTTGTTTAATTAGAACATATTCATGATTATTTAAGTAAAGGTAACTTCTTTTAAAAAAGTGGTACCACCCGAATAAAATTTGTGTAAAAGCCACCGGTCCAGAAAGGGTTAACAAATAAATTATGTCAACACAATTTTACTTTTTTTCTTTTCCTTTCTAATAGATTGATGCTATGTTGTTGCTGAAATAGCAATTAAAATTTAATGTAAAAAAATTAGTCGATAATTTTAATAGTGAAAGTAGGCAACAATTATTAATTTGAATCTACTAATACATTTCATTGTACTCATTTAGTTTCATTTTGTTATTACATCATTAATTATAATCCAGATATGATTTTTTTTATTTATTTATTTATAATTTCATTCTGTTCTTATTACTAGCGGGGCATAACTACCGCACAAGTGCTGCGTCTCAGCCTGAATGTACGGGTGACAGTGTAATGTTTTAGAAAAAAAAAGTGTTTAAAAATATTAAGAATTTGTTTTGAGATTTTTTGTCGCAGTAAACGCGTTGTATATTTAACCTTAAATAGCCCAGCATTTTTTTTTAATGTCCACCATGGGACTTTATACACAAGTTCAAAAACATGTGCGGCATAAATACCGGAATTACCCTAATGGTTCCGTTTTTACTTTCTAAGTACGGAATCCTAAAATTGACTGTTTTGAAACCTACATACTTATTTACTCACTGAAAACTAACAACATAGTTAATAAATTTATAAAATTCTTATTTTTCAATTAAAATGTAAAATATTAATAGTTAATTATAATTTTTCGTTATAGTCAGTTTGAATTCATTCTATCGCGATACCCCTATTAAATCATACTTTGTTAACTCTTTGTAAAAATGTGTGTTTGCCTCTTTGTAAATCTGTGTGTTATTTTTTTTGTATAAAAGTATTATTTTTCAGTCATTTATAACTATGTTTCACGTGTATGACTATAAGAATAAAATTTATATTGTGTCCCAATACATTAGTTGAGTCAAATTTTGTAAAAAGTATTCGCTAACTCTTGATAAAAGTAATATTTTTCACTATTTTATAATGAGTAATAATAATTATAGTATTATATGTTAGTATTTCTAAATTCTTGGTAAAAGTAATATTTTTCACTCATTTACACTGGTTAATAATAATTATAGTATTATACGTTTATACATGTGATCTTTTATATGTATGATTTAAAAATAAAATAACGTCAAGAAATGACGTCCTAAAAAATCTTTGAAGCTATGCTGCTATATACTCTTCATTTGTGGCAATAGACGTTTTCTTGAACCATTAGTACTAAATATATGTTTATAAATATTATTTAAATTAAATTATTTTTAAATGCATCAAAATTTAAAAGTATTTTATAATTGAATGCGATTGCAAAATCATACATTTCCTGAGTACATTTCAACGATTTTGCTATTGCACTTTCTCCAATCGCAGTTTTATTTCTTTTAAATAATTGCAGTAATTTCACATTTTCTCATAGTCTAACTTATCCAAAAATTACTTAAAATTAATATAAAAATGATGAATAAAATAATCAAATTTTGGATAGTTTTTTTTAACATGCGTATTATTTCAAATAGAATTTAAAATAGCAGTTTTGTTAAGAAAAACTAACATTTTTATACCTTTGAGGAAGTATTGCTATATTAAAATTTCAAATAACAGTAGAATTGCAACGTTGTCAAAATAATATATTATAACACAACAGATATTGAAAGGCTTTCACTAATGAGATAAGGAAGAATCATTCCTGAACTGAGCTGCGTTTTACGGTCTCTTAAATCTGTTAAGTATCAAAGACTGGATAATGCAAATAAAAATATTTTTATATAACAATTACATTATTAAAATGAAGTCATTAAATAGAAACTAAAGCACATCGTTTAATGAAAGCTAGAATAATGAAAGCCTTATTATATCCAGTTGCAGCATTTGCTCTCTCATTTACTTATCTACTTTTGCATTATATTTATTATTATCAAAATTTACCAACGTGGAATTAGAAATTATAAGATATTTCTGGTCTGCTCCAAACATGAGTAGATCAAAAATAGAATTTTCTAGATTTTGAGTCATAACTCAGTTCAAGATCGGTAGTAGCAATTTGGTTTCGATAATCGTTGCAATTAAAAAGTTTTAGTAATAAGTAGAGTTTGTAAAAGAGTAATTTAAACAATTTAAATTGTTTTATTATTATACTGTAACAGGTATTGCGTGTGTATGTGTGTGTACGTGCTTGCTTGTGTATACAGCGAGTTTTAGTACGAAGGTTATACTCAACTTTAAGAGGTGGTACTGACTACAAGAAAGAGCAATTTTGTATAGGATACAAGAATCGCAATACATGTGCACAGTTCAAAATAGAGGGTACACTTCAATATATGAGACATAGCTAGCTTTTTGTGAAATATAATGTGTCACGAGAAGTGGTGGAAGTATACGCCATCCGCATCCGCACAACACTGAGCTATTCACTCCATATTTTGGAATGCAGTGGACTTTACCCGTGTCACATCAGCTGCGGATATGTAGGGGAGACTAGGGTGGGTTGACCCACTTTTTACAAAATGATTTTTTATTTTTTAAATATTGAACGTAGAATAAAGTTTTATATATCATTTTATTCGTTATACAATCAGTTATCAAAATAAAATTGCTACATAAGTGTAATATATAAGAAATTTGAAAAATGAATGATTTTATTTATGACAAAATAATGGGTCAAGGCTCCCACATATGGGAGGGTTGACCCACTATATGGGAGGCTTGACCCACTTTGTATTATATTGAAATATTTGAGAAGAGAATAAAATCAGTTTAAAAATATAAAACAGAATAACTTTATGCTACATGCTTTAATTATTAAAAAAATATTTTTGAAAACAAGACGCTTAAAAAAACCTGTTTTGACGCAATCGCAAGTCATAGGAGAAAACATTTGTTTTAAACATGATTTTGTCTGAGCGTATATAATTGTACAGCAGGGAAAATGAAATTTTAACATTTAAGGCAATATTCCGGTAGAGACAGGTTCCGTTTTCATAGGGTTTCATGTATGAATATGTCTGGATTTAGGAAACACTGTCCCGCCTTATTTTGTCTCCTTGTCCCACTTTTTGTGACACGCGACGTAAGAACATAGTTGTCACATAGTTTGGCTTCATCTAATTTTATTCATCCTGGTGAAATTTGTCTACACGCCTTCCTGAAGTTTTTCGATCAATGCTATTTTCTTTTGCAGCCGCATTGGGCACTTAACTTATTATTAACATCGTTTAGGCCTTTCGGGAGCAAAGTACTTTCAGTACTAAAATGTTGAAATAAATGACTGGCACCGGAATTTACGAACAAATTTATTTGGAAATAAGAAAAAGGCTATATTTCACATACATATTAAATGGAAAACATTTTAGTAAAATTCTGGTGTCATTCTGGCGTTTGGGAATTAAAATTAAGTGGTTTCATAAACATGCCACTGTCCTTGAAATGGTTAAGACTGCTGTTTTCATACTTTCTATTCTTTTCCACTGTTTCTATTTACCTATTTTAAGTAATATTTAGATGGAGAAAAGTTCCTATCAACTTTCCCATTTATATTTCATTAAGTATTTTCTTGCAGTGGATACTACAGCAATTTTTTACATCTTTCTTTAAGCAGTTTCAAACAATTTGTTTTCCATCATCCCATTTTACAGTAGCTTTACAGGATAAATATATATTCTCTTTTATATATAACCCTTTTCATTATGCACAATGTATAATAAACAGATTGCCAAAACCACTTAATTAAGGGAGCCTTGAGCATCTGGTCAACCATCCCTCACATTGACTGGGTCAATCCTCCCCACATAGACATTTTCTAAATAATAGCATATTGTTATGTTAAGCCTAACTTGCGGTACAATCTTTATGCCTGGAATGAAAGCTCGTTATTTCTGCATTACTTTAAACCTACTTCATTAAATTTGTATGATATATTTTATCTGAAAAAAGCTTACAAATTATTTCTAAAAAACGCACTATTTAGATTGAAAACGCTCCCCATTTGATTTTTCCACACCTATTTCGATTAGCTGTATGAAACAAAGACTGTTGTTTGAGCATTCCAATAGCTTTGGTTGACACCTATTGGTAAAACTCTGAAATTATTTTAAATATGAAAACTGATGGGTGGGTCAAGCCTCCCGTATGGTCAACCCTCCCTAGTCTCCTCTATAGGAAAAACACCAATAGGCGCGAAGAAGATTTTAACGCTGCTTCCATTCTTCCAATAAGCAGTCTTTTTTCGAGCCACTCCCGTTAAGTCCGCTGACATTATATAAGGTTGCGACTGGCTAAATTTCTGTTCACTTTCAGCACTTTAATTTTAGTCATCACATTCCCTAAAAAGCGAATTTAATCTTTGCCATATCTCTTAATATCTTCATTTTGCTAAAAATTATAAACAATAACCCAGGTTCAGATTGGATTAGGATAACCTGTATTTTTGACTGAATAAATGCATTGCAGTCCTAAATTCCCATTCAAAAATTAGTTGTTTCTGTGTGTTCTACCATCTTTTAAAGTTTGTAATCTTAGTAATTAAATCACAAAAATCATCCGCTTAGAACAGAAATTATATTGTAACAGCTCTCAAATCATATACTTTTATCTATTTATTATTTCGACTATTCTTAGAATAAAAAGTTCCATTAACTATTTTTTCTCCTTTTTTTTACGCAAAGATATAAATGTTGTAATGAAATGTAATGTCTCTTAATTATCAGAAAGTAAAGCATGTACATTAAAATCTATTTTACCGTGTTAGACTTTTAACGAAATAACTAGAACATTAAACGTTTAGGAACGGAATTAAATAAATGTTACTCAAAGTGTGAATAAAATTATAAATAAAATATACACTATGCATTAAATGTGACAAGGTGAAAAAATTATAAATAAATTATACTTTACACACTACACATTAAGTATGACATATTATTTTTCTGATATTTTGTACAAGAATTGGTGCAGGCTCGTCATATGTATATTTAAAGCAGGCAAAATGTTTGATGAAAGATCATGCATATTATTCTTTATTTATATTGCTTATTCATGACTAATTAGTTGTTCGCTATAACATCGTATTTAAGTGTGTTCATGAAAGAACAAAAAATCAAGGAATAATAAACAGAAATAACAGAAAGTAAAATTGCACCATTTAATCGGAATAATTTTCCCCGCTTTACAGAATCAGAAAAGTGCGTGAATGTGTTTGGAATATATTATCTTTTTGTATACGTTATCGCGTATGAGTTTTTCAAAAGCAATAAAAAATTTCATTATAATGTATTTAAAAATACTCGAGAAGGGCTTCTAAATAAACAGCATCGGATTGCTGTAAGAAACACGCATCTACATATGTAATTCTGTCTGATATAATTTCAAGATCTAGAAAATACTTTGTTTTTTCAAATTAAATATTTAAATGTACTGTAGCAGAGTTTATTACGAAATTTTCTAATTTGTAGTGTATTTTTTTAAATTAAATTTTTGATTTAGTCAGTTTAACTTTCGCCAGACACATAGTACAGAAAAAAAATGATGAAAAATAGATAGAGATAGAAGCAAAAACAATTTTAATAAACAGTTAACAGTTTTAACAAGTTTTGTAAGGTTTTAATATAATCATACATAATTTATTTTGACATAAAGGATCATGTAAATAGTAAAATTTAATCAAACTTTTAAAAGTTCAGTCGCAATACTTTTATTTTATTATATGTTTAGCCTGATCTTTTAAACAGACCGTCGAAAAGCAAAATTTTATCTGTTTTCAATGAGTGATTGTTAAATTATAAATAACTGCTTAATGTTTAAGAACAATGTCGATAATTTAGGCATATTTAGATAAATACACTGGGTTTCAAAATGATATGAACACCCAGTTTTTCAAGCATAAAAAAGAAGAAAATGTTACAACACAAACTGAAGTCTAATCGATGTTAGAAATAGAACAAATCGTTTTATGTTATAGCAAAATATAATTGAAACAGCGATTTATACATAAAATAAACTGCATTTTTCCATTTTGATGTGCTTCGTAATGATATCAACATTGACCAAAAATATAGATTAATACCCAGTGTATGCTCTAATTCTTTTACTAATTCTTCTCCAGTTCTTTACAATTCTTCTCTAATATAAAAACGCGATCAGGCATGGAGTGGACCAAGCTTTTTAATATATTTTGATCGATTTCATTCCAGTGGAAGAAGATAAAAGCTTTTAATTCTTAAATTGTATGCATATTGTTTTCCATTTGCGTAACAGCTCTAACCAGTAGGCTCCATACATTTTCCATTGGATTTAAATCAGGAGAAATAGAAGGCCATGGTTACATTGGTTACATGGCCTTACATGGTTACATTGGTTACATGGTTACATTGGTTACATGGCCTTACATGGTTACATTGGTTACATGGTTACAATTACATGTACACCGCTATTAAGAAACCATTCTCAAGTGCTGTTTGCCGTGTGGATGGATGCAGTTTCTTCATGGAACGTTCAGAAAGGTCCGCCAAATTCCTCAGCAAATGGCAGCAAGTTTTCTTCAAGTAGATCTTGGTTGGTTAATGCACTCATTATGCCTGAGGGAAACGTTGATCTTACCACGAAATCCAAACGAAGCCCAAACCATGAGTGAACTTCCAACCTGCTGCCGTTTTGAAAACATTTCTGATTTCTTGCGCAGATCGTGCCAATAATAAGAAAAATCGTCCGGACTATCTAAATTGAATTTTTTTTCCTCGGAAAATATTACTCTTTCATATTCTAACTTCCAGGACATGTGATATTTTTTCCCAATCCAGGCGATTCTGCTGATGCATTTAGTCATACGTGCTCTAGGCTTTCTTTTCTTGTACCTCATCATCTTAGAGATCTTGACTACTCTGGACAAGGTACTTTTTGACACTGCTATCAGTGGATCTCTTGAAAGTTCGTCTAAAGTTATTTTCCCATTGCTCATTCTTTTTATAATGGCTCTTTTTTCCCTTCTGGACAGAGTTGTCGTACGTACCGGAGACTTCATTGCTCCACAATACTCTTTTAATCGAAGAAAATTTAATATTACACTTGGAGAACTTTTATATTTTTTTGCGATAGCTCTGGCCGAAAGTCCTTGATGCTTAAAAGCCACAATTTCCCCTTTGTCAAATCCACTGAAAGCGCTTTTACGACCCGTACTTCTAGAACTCACTTTGCGAATAGGTTTGGAAATTTCCTAGTCTGCGAAGTATCTTTATATGCTAAACTAATTTGCATATTTCGGTTTCTTCTTCTCTGTGTGGCATGCAGTATTCCTGTACAGTTTCCATTTTCGTTTAGTGATAATTTTGATCAATGTTCATATCATTTTGCAACACCATTTTTTTAGATAATTAATATTTTCAATGAATTTAAAGTTTGATATTTCTTTTACAGCTATGTTTTATGTAAAATTACTGTATTTGTCTCGATAATGGAGTTTTCTGATAATTAGTTATGAATTTTTGCCAGGATATCACAAAATTTCTAGGTGTTCATATCATTAGGAAACCCAATGCATAAATAATATGTTTTAATGTATTTTTTATGTGATATTTTGACAAAGACAAAGCCTTAACATAAAACATGCGTGCTTTTGATGTAATTGTTTTTGAAATATAAATTAATTAATCAATAATATAATTTGTAAAAATAGAAACATATACTTTTTTATTCCCGTTAGAATAGGTAAAATCTATTTCCCTTCCACAGAAAATCAGAGAAAAATTCTTAACATTCCACCAATTGCTCGCCATAGTCTAAAGAAATAGGTAAAAACAATGAGCTTAAGGGTCCATATTTCAGATTAAATTTGAAACTCAATTGTTGCGTTTTGATAGTTAAAGTAAGAGCAAGTCAACTAGTTTTTTATGAAATTCCAAATAAGTATTTCTATTCTTAAGGAAGAAAAAGAATTTATTCGCATTTATACTTCTATATTTGCATTTTTATACAAAGTTCAAAATGCGCGTCTCAATAATCGTTTTCAAACATCTTTTCGTTTATAAGAAATGTACTTAAAGTAGAATTTATAAAAAAAATACATGTAGGATAAATAGATCATGAATAATAAAAGGAAAAGGAAGCAATTATAAATTTGAATTAAAATGTCCAAGTTAAAAAAATAAATATGTTGTCTATTCCTTCAAGAAAGAAAATTAGAATCAGCGTATAGAAAATCTAAAACCAGTGTCGAAACAGAGATGTTTTTAGACTGTTAAAACCACAGTCATGACTCAGGTTCTTTTGGAAAAAAAAGTGATGGGTATTGCTGCTAACGCAGAGGATTGAGCATTGTGTGCGAAACATTTTTTAAGCGATTCTGACACAGTTTTTTTTAAATAACAGACAGAAAATGAACCATGCACTTCTTATCTGACATTAAAGTAAGATTTTAAATTAGCTGAACAACTGTTAAAATTTCAGTGCTAATCCTGAGATATTGTAAGTCTACATTGATTTTATAACTGGTAAAATTAGTATTGCTTGAATTTGTTCTTTAGGGGACTCGGTGCCTTTTGAAAAGAATAATTATGGCTTTTTTGCATATCATAAAATGAAATTGTTAAACAAACCGATTTTTATAGCAAAAAAAAAAAAAAAAAAAAAAAAAAAAAAAAAAAGAAAGAAATCATGGCTCTAGATATTTAAACAGTTAAAAAAAAATATGAAAATTTAAAAACGTTTAAAACTTTTAAATTTTTAATATTTTTGCACATTTTTATTATATTTACAACAGAATCCATCCTAACATTAGGGATTGCTTTTTCTATAAACCCATTAATTTAGGAACAAAAATGAAAGGTTCTTATCTATGCCAAAATCATTCATATTTAAATTTTTAAAAGTTGTATTCATACTACAGTAAAACGAATCCCTAATTCTATTGAATATGCCCTTTTGATAATGTAAAAAATTATGTGCAATTTATTACATATCTGTTGAATTTTAAGTATTTCAAATGTAGCAAAAGGTTAAAAAATCGAATTACGAAAAAGGAATTGAAAAATTGAAACTCAGATACATTTAAAAGGAAATGGATGCAGTAAAAACCCCCTTTTACGTATTAATAAGCATTGGATCTGTACGTAACTTCTCTGAAATATACAGAGGATGTCTAAGTACATTTTAAGCAAAATATTGTAAAATTGATATTTTCGTCATTTTTCGCAAAGTGGAGGTAAAGAATCCCCTTAAATACAATTTCTTTATTTTTCTAGGGTATTTAAGACAGAAGAGCATAATTAAGATGAATTACGCATTACTTTCTGCATTCAAATAAGCCTGATATTAAAATGTTTTAAATTATTATTTTTTACTTCTTTCTCTCTAAAGAAGAAAGTGCTGTAATCTAGACTTTTTTCGACTTCCTGTTTTCGACGGATTTACACGTTTTAGGGTCAGAGATGCCGAAAAAAAAGTTTATACAAAATGTCTGTCTGTCTGTCCGTATGTCTGCGTCTCCGTGTGTCCGTATGTGGTTATCTCCACTTTGTATCATCAAAAACTGTATGAAGTTACGCATAGAATTGAACCAAATTTCATATACAAATTTTTACCTATGGCAAGCAGGTCCTTCTTGAATTTGGACATATTCTGCCGTAAGGGGGTGATTAATAGCGATTTTTGTGCCATTTTCATTATTGTACGATCGAAAAGTGTAAGAAGTTATGAACGTGAACCAAATTTCATGTATATGTTTTTGGTATATGTTATGTTATATGTTACTTCCTCCTTGAGTTTAGAAATATGCGCTGTAATAGTGATTTTTGCGTAATTTTCTCGATTTTTCGTACTTCTGTTGTAGAGTCGTGGATGGTTGGTTGGTTGTGTTTATGACGGCCAATTATCAACACGAGGGATATAGGCCTAAAGGGAGAGTGCCCTTCGTAGGGATCTTTCTAAGGGATCCTAACCCGTATTTACGCTTGGAAATCCAAGGTTTCGAAGAAAACCACGAAAACTCCGAAACGATTAGGCCGACGGGCGCGATTGGGTTCGAACCCGGCACCTCCCCTCTACCCTCTTCGAGAGCAGAATCTCTCGGCCACTGGTGGGTCTGTAGAGTCGTGGAAAAAAATGTAAACACCCCCCTGCTAACTCTGCAATAAATTATTGTAGAAGAAAGTTACTGGTACCAAACGATTGGAAATAAAGTCTAATTTTAAATGATGTAAATAAAATTTGCTTAGGGGGCCATCTACATATCAAAACGAACTCAAACTTTGTCTTTTTAAAATAGCAATACCCAAATTTGGCACCATAAATGAATTCTGCATCCTTCAATTAGCCTAAATCCAAATTTTCATGAATTTGGTACAAATAGTTTCAGAGAAATTCATTATTTTAAAAGGACCATATTTTAGGGGATGTATCCATTTTGAAGTTCGGTACTCGATTATCGAAATGCTATAGAATGTCTATGAAACTTCTATTCATGTATTATTTCTTGCTAATACGACCATTTCACTCGCTGAATGTGTTTTGACTATTGCCAGCTCAAATGTTTCAACAAAAAGAGTAAAATATTTATTCTAAAATTATGCTTTTCGCCATATCGTAGATGGCCCCTTAAATCATGATTTTTGGCGATTTTTAAGCATAAATCGAAAAGCACTTGCAAGAATTGAGAATTCGTATAAAGCAGGACATAATAAACATAAATCTATCAAAACAATTGTAGGTTGCAATTCATATTTTTTTTAAATATTAATTTCATAATGCATATTAAAAAAAAATTTAAATTATAAATTCAAGATATTTATGTTTGGGTTTTTTATTATTATAACCACACGAAAAATTATCACATTTAGATCGTAATTTCATGAGATATTATTAATAATATAGAAATGAAATTTAACATTAGAAGCTCCAAATTTTGAATGTTTATAATTGAAAAACCTATCATCCAAATAACATGAAATTTCATTTCTGAGCACAGTTTGAACGGAAGAATTAAAATATAGCGTAAAAATTGGGTGTTGCCATCGAAAATCAAAATTTGGTCTGTTTTTTATTTGTAGATGGCCCCCTAATCAAATTTTATATGCATCATTTAAAAGTAGACTTTATTTCCAATCTAATAGTAACCTTCTTCTACAATAATTTGTTGCAGAGTTAGTAGGGGGGTACTTTTTTCCACGACTGTACATCGTCAGCTCGTGCAGCGACGAGAATTTCGCTTCCTGCTATGCCGGCTATTCCCAAGAAGCTGAAGAATATTAATTTTCTAAACATTATGGTCGATATTAACTCGCTTTTACTCAGACTATTAAAAGTAAGCGAAAACTTAAGATGAAAAACAAAGTTGGTGTAGTATTGAGCTAATAATAACACTGAAGGATTAATATGTGTAACAATTTTTTGAAATAGTAACATGTATGAGAAAGACAAAAATATTTGGATTGGCAACATCCGACTAGATTTCATTTGTGGTCCAAAATATATCATATTTTATTAAAACAAAACACATTTTATAAAGAAATAAGTAAAAGTTATTTAATTCAAACAACATTTATTCACAATAATGCATATACAAAAACAGGAAAAACTAAAATTTTAGAAAATATGACGTTTATTCAAGAAAAAAAAATACATAAAGTAAACAAATCAGTAAGGCGTTGGTCCAACCTCTGTCGTCGATGGATTTGTTATTCGACATGGATCGTATTTACAAAGTTGGTGAATGGAATTCTGCGAGATTCCTGGACGGATTTGTTTTCAATTATCGTGTCGATTTGCCGACATTCTCGGATGGTCGAAGGCACCTTTGCATCATCTTCCAAATGTGCGCTATGTGAGAAAGTTTTGGACAACTAACTGATCAAAAAACTATTTTGGAAGCACAGAGAGAATAAGGAAAAATATTTGCTATGCACGGCCAATGTCTTGTTGAGAAATGCCAATGTATGTTATCTTGTTGAAAAAGAAGCTATAATTTCTCAAAAATAACATCTATTACCGTAGAATTTTGTTAGCATACCCCTCTGTTGAATAGAATCCGCGGATAGTATATTTAAGGGGATCCGTGTGCCAAAAGATATCTCCAGACTCTCTAGTGCCGATTTATCTACCATGCAACAACAGAGAGTTGTAAAAATACGCTTCTATATGTTTTCACCCATATGGGTGTAGATCAGCCATACTCAAGCTTTTTTTCTCGCGGACATATATGTGGTATGTTACATGGACCGCAAGACACTTATATAATAATGTAAAGAAAGATAAATTAAAATAATAAAAAAACAAAAGTAATATAAAAAAGCATTAAAAAAAAGTTAATATTTAAAGCTGGTTTGAACGTTTGTGGCGAAAGAAATGTAAACAAAAATTTTAACACCATTATTTCCGAGCGATATACTTCGAGGTACATTGCTATTGGAAATATTGTAGTAATATGCTGCGAAGACTGTTGTTTGGAAACAATGGTGTGAAAAGATTTTGGTGCCTTTTGATTTCGCGACAAACTTTTAACCTTAATAAAGAGCATTATCTATAAGTATAAAACGTAACAATATAAAGGTGCAGAATTTGTAATTCTAAAGAAGAAAAACTAGATTTTCTTTAATAAATCAGATTTTTGCTGAATACAAAAGCTTTTTTTTAAATGTTGAAATATGTATTAAGAATTCAATTAATTTGGAATAATATTTAACTGGTGTTGAAGATTAAAAAATGTATACATCACTGTAGCATAAATAGGATCACATGTAAAAAAACTTTTGGATAAACAAACAACATTTAAAATATTTTACACGATTGTAAATTAATTAGAAATAACAGGACAGATTTTGCTTTTCCATAAAAATATATAAATTAATAGTGAAGGTCTTAAATATCTCTTATGCACATCTCAATTAATTTTACATAAATGGATTAATGATTATTTGCCTCGGTCCACATATAAAAGGTCGCCGTGCCACAGGTTGAGTTTAGCTGATGTATGTGCAAATTCAGGTCAATTTTTACTGTAACTATTGCAATTACATTTGAGTGTACAGAGAGTAAATGGCGTAAAAAGTTGGGGAGAGTTTAAATTATACTCTTTGAATCAATTATTACAGCTCTCAATGTTCATTTCTGCTCTGACCACATGGCGACATATTACTGCAAAATCGGGATGTGGCATTACTAATCACTGTGCCTTGTCATTGCATTGTCGTCCCCAGTGTCCGCAAACTATTCACTATGAAATATGTCGTTTTTCACTAATTCCTTTCAACATTGTCTAATTGATCTTTCATTTCAACCTAGTATATATCCAGCTATACATTGACTTGTTAAACTGATCTCTTTTTCTGCTAAGCTGCGGGCTGTTGATTAATATCAATGTAATTTCAAGATTTCGATCCAAATGTTATCAAGAGAGGACGCTCTCCCAGGTGAAACTATGCAATGTTAAACAGTTAATACTGAATCACAGAAATGTAAGATTTCTAAATGAAATGGGGAAAAAAACGCAAATAGCTCAATGAAAGTCAGACCATTACAATATCTATTACAAAATTAAAGAGATAGATAAGTTTGAACTGAAGTACAATCATTACTATTTGAAAGCACACAACATCAGAATACTGTAGTGTAATATGAGATATTCCGGCTCAAAAAGAAAGAGCTTGACGGCCTCTTTTAAATTGTGATACATGCTCACAATGAAAGTATCTGACAAACTATATGCAATCAAAATATGATAGATGCAATTAAAATCTAATGCAAATTTAAAGTACAGTTTAAATCAAGGTTTGCATCTTCCGAATGTTCATCCCTGAGATGTTTAAGATCTGGATAACCCATAGAATATACATATAGAATCTAAATTTTAACCATAGACAAAATTTAAGGCCTTTCACATTTTATTTAAAATTTTAAATTTTCAGGTTTTTTGGTTTATCAGCACATAAACCTTCCTGTTGAAAGCTTTTTCTATCAAATAAATAAATACTTTTAGAATTTTTTTTTTGTGGGGCACATATCAAGAACTGTAAAGCAAATCCCACATTTATAGTATATAATGAAGTTTCTTTGGGAAATATCTCGAAATAACCGTGCAACGTTCATTTTCAATATTAAGAACCTCCCCGTAGGTTTACTATTAGCCCGCGACTGCCTTCGTCTGACGGGACAGGAACCTTAACAGCAGCTGTTTATTTAAATTATTTATTGAAGACATACATCTGACTTGTATGCTTGACATCAGGGCCCTCTTATAAGTCATCGTCAATATACAAGGACGAGACAGCACAATGAAATTTACAACACCAGAGAATTACATCCGGAGGCTTTTTCAGGAAGGCTCACATTTTCAGCACCAGCCTTGGCGAGTTCGCGAAAGCGAGAACGTTCAGCCAGCTCTAACTCCAATCGTCGTCTTGTGTTTTGTTTTGAACCGAAATGGCGGAAGACGAATTAGCATATTTTAGAATAACAGTCCTACCTAATTAAAGAAATATTTTCAATTATGCGTTCTAGATGAAAAGAAATCTTCTTCCAAAGAAATTTTATTACGAACTCTTATACTCCGTTTTTCAAAGGCCTTTATTACTTTTGATGATATATACTAAAATTTTGATTATCTGATCCCCTCAAAAATCGACACTTTCATTCAATTAAGTATTATTAATTCCATACCTGTTAAACAAAAACTCATTACCTTCATAAAATTAGATATTTGATTACATATAAAGATGGATTTATGGGGATGATGAATTAATGCTGTTTCAATGCATTTTGATGTATATAAACACAGATTTTAAAGAATACCTGTAGCAGAAAATTACTATATTTTCTGTGATGAACTTATATAATTAATTTAATACCAAATCATTCTACATAAACAGTCCCCAAAGTCGAGTAAAAATAGGCCAAACCAGGAGACAAAAAAAAGAAAAAGAAAAAAAAAAAAACTATCACACCCCCATCCAGGTTGTTTAGAAATTGCCTTTTTAATGTCAGATGAAATTCTTAAGGGGAGGTGGGGGAGAAGGAATATTGAACGCCTATCTTTCGTTACTTCAAAGTAACAAATAATATCACTAGAGAAATTTTTTAATTGTGTATGATAGTTAGGGCTGTAGATTTAAATAGTTGAATTTATCAATTAACAAATAGAAAAAACAAACCAAAAAAATTAAAAAACTTTTTTTTTTGGGGGGGGGGGGAAACAAAAACAAGCTTTTCTTTTTTTTCGAGTGGGGGGGGGGACAGAATTTGAATAATTGGTCCTTTACTTATAGTTGCTTCAAAGTAATAAATAGGACAGAAAAATTTAAAAAATGTAAAGAATTTTAAAAAAATGAAAGCGTGTGCACAAAAGGTTAATCCGGATTTTTTTCTGATCTTTCATTCTATTTTTTTCCTTTTCGTTTTTCAATCTAAATTATTTATTTGTTATTTAAAAATCAACAGATACAGCAAAACAGTAAACATTATGCACTGTTATGGATAAGCGAAGGGTTGGTTAACATTTTAGACACAATTTTAACTAATCTTTTCTGCAAGGCAACAATGAATTTTAAATGGTCAAAAAATAGTGTGCTGGAGGAGAGGGTGGTGGTGGGGGGGGAGAAGAGAAAATTCAAAATGGGAGGTTGCCTCAGACGATTGATCATTATTTTATTGCCACTTCAACTTAATAAATAGTGCAATATGTATGTAGAATGACGAAAAATGGAGTGTGTGTGTGTGGGGGGGGGGGGAGGAATTTCATTCGAGAGAAGAATTTAGATGATTTATTCAAATATGACGAATTGCTACTTTAAAATAACAAATAAAACAACATGGACGAAATAATATTTAAAAATATGGCAAAAATTTTAAAATAAAAAACTGAAGAATTTTAAAGATTTTTAATTTTGTGCACTAGGGGCAGACCAATGTTTTTTCATAAAAACTCAAATAATGATAACGATTTAACAGTATTAAAATGTAATAGTAATTGATTTAATTGCATGCATCAACTTGCAATTATTTTAGCTGATTCATTTAATTGCAGGATAGAGATAAATAATTTATGATTTATCGTTCAATCGAATTATAATCGAATTCATTTTAGTTTCAACTTCCTATTAACTTCTAATCGTAATTAAATTAAGAACAACTAATTGTTAATTAATTATTTCAGTGAAAATATGTTTTATTAATGCAATCAAGACGTCACACAATTGTGCCGCTTAAAAAAAGAAAAAAAAAAGTCCTTCCGGCCAGTGCCGGGAGGAAGAGGTAGCTTTCATAATCCTTATTTTAAAAAAGCCAACTTATATCATTCAAACACACGAAGCTCAATTTAGTGGAAACCGAATATAGGAGATTCAATACTAATTTTTATCAATATAATGAATGAGAATTTCGCGAAATTAGTCAGCTTTATCCAAGCTGTTTTTCTTTAAAGTAACTTATATTTGGCTGCCAAATTCGGCAATTTCTTAAAGTGCCTGTCATTTTAAGACAACATGGTGGATGAGGCTAAGCAGTGAACTTGGTCGAGACCTTAGTAATTACTGTGCACATGCTCACTCACATCGGAATCGGTTAATATATAGGAGTGCTGTCGCATGCAAAAAATCAGATTTTTCAAAATGTCACCCACTTTAGAAATTGAAACTGCTATATCTGAGCCATTTTTTAAGATAAAGACAAACAAAAAATTGCTCCTGAATCCTTATATCAAGGTCAAATACTTAAGAAAGAAACCTTTTTCAATTTCTAATTTTTTTGCACCTCACTTTAAATATAATTTTTTTTTTAATTTAATGGCCGCCATTTTGAAACAAGATGGCTGATGAAGCTGGCCAGCGAACTTGGTCGAGGTGTTGATGTATACTATCCACATGCCTTCTTACATCGAAATAGGCGAATACGTGTGTTATCACGTGACAAATACAAGATCGTTTCAAAATGTTAGCCATGCTAGAAATTCAAAGTACTATAAATCAACCATTTTTTAAGATATCAACAAAAGAACAAATTTTCAGAAACAAAAACTGCTCCGGAATCTTTGTATCAAGGCCAAACACATAAAAAAAATCTTTTTCATTTTCCAATTTTTTAATACCTCATTTTGAATTTTAAATTTAATTTTTTTTAAATGGCAAGCCTTTTGAAACAAGATGGCGAATGAAGCTGGCCAACGAACTCGGTCGAGACATTGGTATGTACTATGTACAGACCAAGTTACATCCAAATAGGTTCATAAATACGCCTGTTATCGCGTGACAAAAATCAGGTCGTTTTAAAATGTCAGCCACAAGAGAAATTCAAAATGCTATTACTCAGCCATTTTTTTTTAGATATAGACGAAAGAAAAACTGCTCCCGAATCTTTTTAACAAGGTCAAACACATAAGAAGAAAATATTTTTTCAATTTTCAATTTTTGGTACCACATTTCAAATTTAAATTTTTCTTAAAAATTTAAATGGCCGCCATTTTTAAACAAGATGGCGGGTGAAGCTGGCCATCGAACCCGGTCGAGAAATTGGTATGTACTATGTATAAACGAAGTTACATCCAAATAGGTTCATAAATACGCCTGTTATCGCGTGACAAAAATCAGGTCGTTTTAAAATGTCAGCCACAAGAGAAATTCAAAATGCTATAACTCAGCCATTTTTTAAGATATAGACGAAACAAAAACTGCTCCGAAATCTTTGTATAAAGGTCAAATACATAAGAAAAAAATATTTTTCCATTTTGAATTTTTTGGTACCACATTTAAAATTTTAAATTTAAAAAAAAATTTTAAATGGCCGCCATTTTGAAACAAAATGGCGGATGAAGCTGGCCAACGAACTCGGTCGAGAGATTGGTATGTACTATGTACACACCGAATTACATCCAAATCGGTTCATAAATACGCCTTTTATCGCGTGAGAAAATTCAGGACGTTTCAAAATTTCAGCCACGCTAGAAATTCAAAATGCTATAACTCAGCCATTTTAGGTAGCTTTCTTTACAAAAAAGCTACCTATTGCAGCCGTTCGGAGGAAAGCGATTTCAAAAAATTTTGGTATATTTTCATCGATCATGACCCCCAGACCCCGAAACCACCCTCCGTTCAAAATTGATATATATATATATATATATATATATCTATATATATATATATATATCTGACCTATGCCACACTGTAACTCCCGTAATTATGAACCGATTTCTATGTAATTCGGTGTGTACATAGTACATACCAATGTCTCGACCGAGTTCGTTGGCCAGCTTCATCCGCCGTTTTGTTTCAAAATGGCGGCCATTTAAAATTTTTAAAAAATTTTAAAACTTGAAATGTGGTACCAAAAAAGTAAAAATGGAAAAATAATTTTTTCTTATGTATTTGACCTTTATACAAAGATTCCGGAGCAGTTTTTGTTTCGCCTATATCTTAAAAAATGGCTGAGTTATAGCATTTTGAATTTCTAGCGTGGCTGACATTTTGAAACGTCCTGAATTTTGTCACGCGATAAAAGGCGTATTTATGAACCGATTTGGATGTAATTCAGTGTGTACATAGTACATACCAATCTCTCGACCAAGTTCGTTGGCCAGCTTCATCCGCCGTTTTGTTTCAAAATGGCGGCCAATTAAAATTTTTAAAAAATATTAAAACTTGAAATGTGGTACCAAAAAATTAAAAATGGAAAAATATTTTTTTCTTATGTATTTGACCTTTATACAAAGATTCCGGAGCAGTTTTTGTTTCGTCTATATCTTAAAAAATGGCTGAGTTATAGCATTTTGAATTTCTAGCGTGGCTGACATTTTGAAACGTCCTGAATTTTGTCACGCGATAAAAGACGTATTTATGAACCGATTTGGATGTAAATCAGTGTGTACATAGTACATACCAAACTCTCGACCGAGTTCGTTGGCCAGCTTCATCCGCCATTTTGTTTAAAAATGGCGGCCATTTAAAATTTTTTAAAAAATTTAAAATTTGAAATGTGGTACCAAAAAATTAAAAATGGAAAAATATTTTTTTCTTATGTATTTGACCTTTATACAAAGATTTCGGAGCAGTTTTTGTTTCGTCTATATCATAAAAAATGGCTGAGTTATAGCATTTTGAATTTCTAGCGTGGCTGACATTTTGAAACGTCCTGAATTTTGTCACGCGATAAAAGGCGTATTTATGAACCGATTTGGATGTAACTTCGTTTATACATAGTACATACCAATGTCTCGACCGGGTTCGTTGGTCAGCTTCATCCGCCCTCTTGTTTAAAAATGGTGGCCAATTAAATTTTTAAGAAAAATTTAAATTTGAAATGTGGTACCAAAAAATTAAAAATTGAAAAAATATTTTCTTCTTATGTGTTTGACCTTGATAAAAAGATTCGGGAGCAGTTTTTGTTTCGTCTATATCTTAAGAAATGGCTGAGTTATAGCATTTTGAATTTCTAGCGTGGCTGACATTTTGAAACGTCCTGATTTTTCTCACGTAATAACAGGCGTATTTATGAACCGACTTGAATGTACCTTGGTGTGTACATAGTACATATAAATATCTCGACCGAGTTCGTTGGCCGGCTTCATCCGCGATCTTGTTTCAAAATGGCGGCCATTTAAAAAAATTAAAAAATAAAAAAATTTAAATGAGATACCAAAAAATTGGAAAGTGAAAAAGATTTTTTTTGTATGTGTTTGACCTTAATACAAAGATTCCGGAACAGTTTTTCTTTCGTCTATATCTAAAAAAATGGCTGAGTAATAGCATTTTGAATTTCTCTTGTGGCTGACATTGTAAAACGACCTGATTTTTGTCACGCGATAACAGGAGTAATTATGAACCTATTTGGATGTAACTTGGTCTGTACATAGTACATACCAATGTCTCGACCGAGTTTGTTGGCCAGCTTCATTCGCTATTTTGTTTCAAAAGGGTTGCCATTTAAAAAAATTAAATTTAAAATTCAAAATGAGGTATTAAACAATTGGAAAATGAAAAAGATTTTTTTATGTGTTTGGCCTTGATACAAAGATTCCGGAGCAGTTTTTGTTTCTGAAAATTTGTTTTTTTGTTTATATCTTAAAAAATGGTTGATTTATAGCACTTTGAATTTCTACCATGGCTAACATTTTGAAACGATCTTGTATTTGTTACGCTATAACACACGTATTCGCCTATTTCGATCTAAGAAGGCATGTGGATAGTGTACATCAACACCTCGACCAAGTTCGCTGGCCAGATTCATCAGCCATCTTGTTTCAAAATGGCGACCATTAAATTAAAAAATATATATATATTTAAAGTGAGATGCAAAAAAATTAGAAATTGAAAAAGGTTTCTTTCTTAAGTATTTGACCTTGATATAAGGATTCAGGAGCATTTTTTGTTTGTCTTTACCTTAAAAAATGGCTCGGATATGGCAGTTTCAATTTCTACTGTGGGTGACATTTTGAAAAATCTGATTTTTTGCATGCGACAGCACTCCTATATATTAACCGATTCCGATGTGAGTGAGCATGTGCACAGCAATTACTAAGGTCTCGACCAAGTTCACTGCTTAGCCTCATCCACCATGTTGTCTTAAAATGACAGGCACTTTAAGAAATTGCCGAATTTGGCAGCCAAATATATGTTACTTTAAAGAAAAGCAGCTTGGATAAAGCTGACTAATTTCGCGAAATTCTCATTCATAATGATTAAGTATTGATAAAAATTAGTATTGAATCTCCTATATTCGGTTTCCACTAAATTGAGCTTCGTGTGTTTGAATAATATAAGTAGGCTTTTTTAAAATAAGGATTATGAAAGCTACCTCTTCCTCCCGGCACTGGCCGGAAGGACTTTTTTAAGATATAGACGAAACAAAAACTGCTCCGGAATCTTTGTATAAAGGTCAAATACATAAGAAAAAAATATTTTTCCATTTTTAATTTTTTGGTACCACACTTCAAGTTTTAAATTTTTTTTTAAATTTTAAATGGCCGCCATTTTGAAACAAAACGGCGGATGAAGCTGGCCAACGAACTCGGTCGAGACATTGGTATGTACTATGTACACACCGAATTACATCGAAATCGGTTCATAATTACGGGAGTTAGAGTGTGACATAGGTCAGATATATATGTATATCAATTTTGAACGGAGGGTGGTTTCGGGGTCTGGGGGTCATGATCGATGAAAATATACCAAAATTTTTTGAAATCGCTTTCCTCCGAACGGCTGCAATAGGTAGCTTTTTTGTAAAGAAAGCTACCTAAAACTAAATTAATTCAGTAGTAATGCTAATAAAACAAAGTTCAATTGTGTCATAAAAACATGATCAATAGAATTATGTTCATTATAAGAAAATCTTTACGTCTGTTTTATTTTTCCTACAAAATAAAATACGTTCTCAATTTATTCGAACATAACGTATTAATGAAATAAATGAATATTATTGAACTGAAAAAATAACTCATGTTTGAATTATATATATTGTGAAATTAAAAGCATTTTAATCCGGAAAAGCTATTTGTTTTAAGCAAGGTTTTAATTGTAAACCACGGTGAAATAACATTTCGTCACACTTTATCCTCTGCTTTATAGCTTTTTACATTTGCGGAAAAACAAATGAAAAAGAAAACACTATCTTTTTTGCTCTCAGCAAAGGAATGGGGCTGCTGTTCGCTATGCGTATGATGTCATGAACAAGAAAGGGTGCGTAGTGCTGAATTCATCCCCGCGCCAATCGTTATTCTGGTGATAAGGCGCTCAAAACGTGAGCCTTCTTGAAAAAGCATCCGGGAGCCCTACAAAGAGTGCGCAACGGAGCCAGAGGGAGTTGAACCCGCAGCTCACCTACGCTCTCAAGCGATTAGCGGTGTAGTGCCTTAACCACTCAGCCACGGTGATTTATAGTAGGTTAATAATACTTTAAGTGAATGTTCAAGGGACTTGTCGTCCGAGTCTAATATTTAAAACTAGTGTTGATTGTGCTCTGTTGAAATATTATTAAATCTCATTAAATTTGCGTTGTATACTTTATTCAGTAGCCTTTTTTTTTTGGTTAATTCTCTTTCAAAGCTTTTAAATACCCTTAATGCTTTTAAAACCCCAATATCTCTATTCACATGTGGTTGTAATTAATATTTAAATTTTTACAAAGGAATTTTGGATTTCTAATGTATATATAAATTGGCACTGACCGAATGACGCATTTCAAATTTTTAATTTGCTTCAAAAGGAGATTTTGCCACATATAGTAAGATGGGGATGTGAGAGTAAGCCTGGCTACACTTTTATAAGGGTACTATAGCGGACGAATAAGTTTTTCGGTTTTTGCATGTGATCATGTTGTCTTGAATCGCTAACTTTTGTTCGGGAATGAGAAATATCAACTTTCTTTAAGTTTCCGAAAAGTTGTATAGATCTCCAAAATTGCTTATCACGGTTATTTTCCAAATATTTGTTATTGAGTGACTGTGGTTGTGTAGTGGCTATATGTAGTTAGGTGTTAGCAAGAAACTTGGGGCTTCTAGTGAATCCCACCGGTAAGGTTTTCTAGACGGGATCAAAACCTGCTGTGGATCTGAGATCGATGTAGTGAAGCTGTGTATTTACTGCCAGAATGCGAGTGTTTGTAAGGCATAGTGCTTTTATCTACTTAGAACTTTAAAAAAATGCTAAGATAGTTATGCTCACAGAGTCTATATAGTTGTGTAACATTAAGTAAGGATTAGTTTCTAGAAAAGAGAATTGTTTAGGAACATTATGAATTTCTTGTAGGACTTGAATTTTAACGAAAAGAGGCCTTATTACGTTTGCTATGACTAATCTAAAATTAAACTTGTTACCCCACTGCTATTCCTATTTCTTAAACAGATGTAATAAACTGTTGCTTTTTGTTGTTAAATTGGTATCATGCCCTCATTTGAAACCGAAAGCCCTGAGAGGGTTGTCACAAGGAGAAGAAAAAATACCATTTTATAAAGTCAGTCGCAGTGAAGGGTCATCGTTTTGACGCTATTCATAAAAGGTTCGAATTTTTTTATTTTTCCTTTTTGAGACATTTCTTTATCGTATAAACGTAGTGTTTTAAGAATATTTTCCTGTGAAAGGGTCTTGTAGGACAATACCTTCTCAGGGATTATCATAAATATACAATTACTCAAACAAGGCACTCAACATTACTCAAACATGGACTTATAAAGATTCTTGATTTAGAACTTTCAGGAAAGATTTCAATAAAAGGAAACTGTATTTAAAAGATTAATTATCATCTTTACGGAGTTTTCAAAAAATGTTCTTTGTGGATAACATGTACTTTTTTTTTTTTTTTTTTTTTTTTTTTGGAATTTCTTACAGATAGTTTTCTTATTTTTACTTTCTTACATGTTACCATCTGACTTGTGCTAATCAATTTTGCACTCCAAAAATCATGCAAAAGTTAATTCAAATAGGAGAAATATCGCCTTATTTTTTATGTTTTTAGAAAATGTTCAACATTCTGCATCTTAATTTTGTTTTTTTGCATAGCTAGATGAAATGTTTTGGAAATATTCCAAAATAATTATATGTACCTCAATCATTCACGGCATGAACTCGAAATCGATCGTAATTAAAACCATGTGCTTAAAACAGAAAATAGATTATAATCAGATTGCTATACCTAAAAGTATTGCTCCAATAGAAATCCATTGTCACTTTTATTAACTGTCATATCCGATGTTGTAATTCTTCTAATACTGGAATAAAAATTATGTGACAGCGTAGAAACATAATTAATCACCCCAAAACCCGAGAAATCTATTTGTTATGTATTGCACTGCATCATTAGTGCAACTTTTAATCACTTCGGATGGAAAAACGTACCATGCATTTCTAGATGTTTTTGTGAATTAGTTGCATAGCTGTCAAGCCTCGTGCCGCTATTTTTAATGGTAATCTTGGTTATACTTCATGACAGAAATTCTGAGATTAAATAAGACGAATATTACTTTAAAAAAAATGGTGGTAGGAGACTTGGCAGCTACACAAATAATGCACCAAAACATCTCGGCCTACGCAATCCGTCTTCCCGGCGTAAGTGCTTAAAATAAATTTCAAAAAGAAAAAACAAATGTTAATTATACTATCAGTTATACTAATCCGACTACTCACTCTATACTACTCAATCAGGCTAATCTAAAAGAGAAACTACAATGAATTTATTCTCGCAGTTTTTTCTTACTGCTATGGAGTACTGAATTCCTAACAAATAACTCATTTTGCCTAAAACTCTCACATCATTTACGTAGGCATTTTCCATTTTTCACATGATGACGCTGAATAAACAGAAAAAAAGCAAGACCATTCAGTATGTTAAAGATTTTAATGCCAAAATATCCAAATAATCCGATACATAATATAAAGAACAAAACAAAATGCCTTATACTATGAGAATTCTCATTTTAAAAACATTTATATCACGTTTGTAAAAAAATATCCTCATAATCGTTTCAATAATATTAAAATAAAACTTCCAAGTAACAATAATTAATAATAATAATAATAATAATAATAATAATAACCAAGTTGTACTTACAGAATGAAGCTGTTTGTATAAGCTTAGAATATACTTATTACTTACTGAATATACACTTAAAATTACTTACTTCAAAACAAATCCTTGTCAAAAAGATCTATTGTCCTGCCAATATTCTAAAATATTACCTGTTGCTTTACTATATATTTGGATTATCTTTTTGGGAAAATATTTTAAAAATATGAAAGTAGAAAATGTAATATTATAAACATAATAAAAAATACAATAAATTTTTAAGCTAAAACAAAACTGGTAAATATAAAACAAATTCGTTAAACACGAAAACTGTATTGAATGTATGGTTAGTTGAATGAAACAAATAATGAATCATAATAGTTTAAAAAAATATTAGATGCATTAATTAATATTAAAATTAATTGAGAGATGACAATAAAATTCTTTAAGTATAAAGGTTTTTATTTAAGTGTTATTATTTTGAATGAAATAATAATCCTAAAGAGAACAAATCATGCGTCCAAAAATTTTCTGTTCATCAGAATAAAAATAAGTAAAAAATAAATTCTGTCTATGTTAAAAGAATTACCCTTTCTCCAAATTTTCTTTGTGTATTTCCCTTTACGATTGCTAGTGAAAATATTTTGATGATGAAGAAGATAATTTTTCATAGCCTGCGTATTATAACTTCATTAATAAGATTAATCATTCAGTTTTTTCGATTTCGAATTCTTTGAATAATTAAAGCAAAAACTTTCAAATTAAAGATTTCATTTTACTTCATTTTCGAGCATAATTTTTGCTCTGAATGAAAACTAGGAATATGTTAAATTAAGAGGATTAAATTTTCTTATGAATAGAAGTGGTATTCAATAAGAAAAAAAAACCGTGATTAATTTTTTAAATGTAGAAATGTTTGTAAAGGTGACATAACAATGGGTTGCAACAAATTTACAATATTGATTTTTTTAATCAGAATAAAATTGTGTACCACGAAAAATGTTGGGAAATAAATCAAAAGCAAAAGTAAGAAATTTATGTTTGTGTACTGTTTGAGCCTGAGAAACGACAAATTATGAAATAATAAGAAAACTGAGTAATGAAATAAATCTCCTTAAAAATGGGCGAACCTAACTTATGCAAATGAATTACATTAACGATAATAAGTTTTCCATAAAAGTTTTTGATCCGTTGTATTAAAAGGAAAAAGCACTTTTCAAAGTATTAAATATCTGCATTTCAAATGGAAAGCGTTTACTTAATTGTTAACTTTAAAAAATCTAGCAAACATAATTCATTTATCCAATTTACGAATGATGAAAAATGTACATATTTTTTTCGGCAGAAAATTGGTGTATTATTTTAAACAGAAACATTTATATATTTTTAATCTATTATTTACCTATGGTTTACTTATTCTATTTATTTATCTAAGGTTTACCTATGGTATTTATTTACCTATGGTTTACCTATTGTACAGGGTGATTTAAAATGAATGAGACAAAAAGGCACGCAATCACCATTTATTTTGAATCACCGAGGATTTATTTACCTATTCTTCTTTTACATGTATTTAGTTAGATATGTTTCATCGATTCTGTTTTTTAAACCTTCCCACAGCAATTAATTTAAAATAACATTTAAGTTCTTACCTGTGATAAATAAATTTCATAAATGGTGATCGAAAGATGTTGCCGAGTCGTGACCTGGGAAACAAGAGGTAGTATAGAGCAATTACAGGTATGAAGGTGATGAGACAGACGCACAAGATGATTTTTGTAACTGCATTACGTCTTCGCCAAATTGGTAAACCTTCATACCATATTGATGTAAGCAGCTGTTGACAATTTGGATGAGCTACAAACTGAAAAAAACGAAATTATACAAATGAGAAAGAGGTTTTATTATATACTAAATTCAATAGAAACATTTAACTCAATGTTTAGCACGTTGCCTATGAACCCATTTAAAATTTTTAGATATTTAGTTATTTAAGAGCTTATTTATTACGACAATACAATATTTTAAGAAAAATAAAATGAAATATGATATGAAAATGCAATAAAGAAAAGTTAAAGCTATCTCTTGCGGAATAACGTATATAAAAAAAATCCTCGAAAATTTGTAGCGGGGGTAAATGAGATCTAGAATGTTACTGAGGTCAAAAGGACCGAGTGGTATGAATTTTACCACAAAAGGAAGAATTCCTTTAAAACTGAACTAGGTGGCCCCATCAGTGGCTGAGAGGTTCTGCTTTCGAAGCAGGTAGACGGGAGGTGCTGGGTTCGAACCCAATCGCGCCCGTCGGCCTAACCGTTCGGAGTTTTCGTGGTTTTCTTCGAGCCATGGATTTCCATGCGTAAATACGGGTTAGGTTCCTTTATACAGACCCCCACGAAGGGCACTCCCCCCTCGGGTCTATATCCCTAGTGTAGATAATCGGCCGTCAAAATACAACTAACCAACCAACCTAAACTAGGTGATGGTAATAGACTCTCGATATCGCTCCCACTCGGAGATACTGGAAGGATATATTCTGACTATATGTCAGCATTTGTAGTCAACGTGTCAAAACCTGTTCCTCATTAAACACTTTCAAATTAATATTCTTTAAAAATGTTTTGTAAGCAAATAAGTCGCAGTTATATTTACATAGGAAAGGAGATTTTCAAATACGAAATTTTAATTGAGACTGGGGAGGGTTGGCCCATTTTTTAGAAAATATTTTTTTTTATTTTTTAAAAGATTTATATATAATTTTATTCGTTATACAATCAGGTATCAAAATAATATTGCGGCATAAGTCTAATATATAAGAAATTTAAAAAATGATTGATTTTAATCATGAGAAAATAATTGATCAAAGCTCCCCACATATGGGAGGCTTAAACAACTTTATTGTATATTGAAATATTTGTTAAGTAAAATAAAATCAGCTTAAAAAAGGCAGAATAACTATGTGCTACATGGTTTAATTATTATTACAAATTATTTGGGAAAATGTGATGCGTAAACAAACCTGCTTAGAAGGCACAGGAGAAAAATTCCGTTTTAAACACCCAATTTTTGTAACAGTCGACCTGACAACACTAGTTTCCACATAGTTTGGCTTCATCTCATTGTGTTCATCTTGATGAAATTTTTCTACATACCTTCCTAAAGTGTTTTCATCAATGCTATGTTCTTTTCCAGAGGCATAACACACATTTCATAAGACTGCTGTTTTCATCCTTTCTAGTCTTTTCCATTCTTTCTATTTAGCAACTATGGGTACTACATAAATAAAATAAAAGTTCCTACGAACTTTCCAATTTATGCTTCAATAAACGTTTCATTGCTTCTATAGCAGTTTTTCACATCTTCTTTTAATAAATTTTAAACATGTTCCTTTCTTTCAACCTATTTTACTGTAGCTTTACAGAATAAATTTTCCCTAGTTTAGCAATATAGCAATTAACCCTTCATTATGTAAAGTGTATAACAAAAAGATTCCGAAAAACATTTAATTAAGGGAACTTTGACCATCTTGTCAACTTTGACCATCCCTTACATTGATTGGGTCAAGCCTTCCCAGATACCACTTTTTAAGGGATTGCACATTTTTATCTTTAGCCTAATTTACTGTACAGTCGTGGAAAAAAAAAAAGTAAACACCCCCTCAACAAATTATCGTAGACGAAAGTTACTGGTACCGAACGATTGGAAATAAAATCTACTTTTAAATTATGTATATAAACTTTGCTTCATCTACATATTAAAACGAATCCAAACTTCATTTTTTTCAATGACAATATCCAATTTTAACGAAATATTTCAAAACTTCGGTTCAAATTATGCCTAGACACCGAATTTCAAGTCATTTGAATGATAAGTTTTTGAATTATAAACATTCAAAATTTAGTGCCTGTAATGTTAAATTACATTTTCATATTTTTATTTATATCTCCAGAAATTATGCTCCTAATGTGCTTAATTTTTTGTGTAGCAATAAGACTAATATACCCAAACATAAATACGCTGAATTTGCAATTTTTATCATTTTATGATATAAATTATGAATTATGAAATTAATATTCGAAAAAATTATGAATTGCAACCTACAATTTTTTTGATGGTTTTATATTTATTAAGTCCTGCTTTATGGAAATCCAAAATTTCACATTTTTCTTCCAAGTAGTTTTGAAATTATGCTTAAAAAACGGCAAAATGATGGTTTAAGGGGCCGCCTATAATAGAAGTGACTAGATATTTTGAAATTTCTTCTGCTGTTCTGTAATCTAGCAGGCTTCATTGACTTCTTAAGGTGCCTTGATCAAGATGGGGGCTTTCTCGGTTAACAATCCAGTTCCAAACTTCAATTTGGATACAGCCCTTAAAATACGCTCGTTTTAAAATAATTAATTTCTCAGAAACTTATGGTACGAATTGCATAAAAATTTGTTTTTAGGCTAATTGAAAGGTGTAGAGCTCATTTATGCTGTCAGAATTGTGTACTGCTATTGAAAAAAAACAAAGTTACGGTTCGTTTTAATATTCAGATGGCCCCTAAGCAAATTTTATCTATATTATTTAAAAATAGATTTTATTTCCCATTGTTCGGTACCAGTAACTTTCTTCTACGATAATTTGTTGAGGAGTTAGTAGGGGGTGTTTACTTTTTTTTCCACGACTCTACAACCTTCATGCCTGGAATGAAAGATCAATATTTTTGCATTATTTAAAACCTACTTAAATTTCTATGATATATTTTGTCTGAGGAAATTTTACATAATGTTTCCAAAAAATGCGCTTTTTAAGCTGAAAACCCTTCAGAATATATTTTTCCTTACCTGTTTCAATTATCTGCATGAAACAAAGGCTATTCTTTGATAATTTCAGTAGCTTTGATTGCCACCTATTGGCAAAACTCAGAAATTCTTTTAAATATGAAAACTGAAGGGTGGATCAAGCGTCCCCTATAGTCAACCCTACCTAGTCTCCCCTATAGTATGTTTTAGAAATTTTCCAGTACTTTCTTTTCACTTATCAACAACCAGACGATCCATCCCGTAGCTACAGATGAGCGACATATTTCTCGGTGTACAGAATGTAGGTAAAAAACTTTTTTAATTAAAACTCTAAAAGATTTAGTATATTTTCTTTAGATTTCCTACTATACTTGAAAAGATTTTAGGAATTTTCTTATTACCCGCATTCCAGCGATTAATCCTGAAAGAATTCACTTTTTTTGTTTAAACCATTTCAGTATTTAAGCGAATAGTTCAATTACATGCTTGTTAAATTCTTGTTTTATTTATTTGTGAAGTTGTAATTACGTTTGTGAAATCGTTAATTACGGAATAGACACAAGAATTCAAAATGGCGAGGGCACAAGTGAAGGCAATGTGCGTCGTTATTCAATTAGTAACTTTTATAAAATTTTAATGTTATTTATTATTTGATTATAATCGTTATTTGATTAACCCTTATGTCAATGACCAAAATTTGCCCTTGTGTCCAATGACCGGGGTACACGGCTACCTGCTGCGATTTTAATATACGCGAGCCATAAAACACCCCTTTTTCATACAGTGTAACTGTTTGCCATTAGAAAAGAGGAATTCGATGCATTTTTATAAATATTAATTACAGTAGAACTCCGCTAATCCGAACTAATAAGGACCGGTGCCTGTTCGGATTACAAAAAATTCGGATTATCCCGAATTTCGATGAAAATAGAAAAGAGAAAGATGCATGTTAAACAAGTGTAAGTTATAAGTACTCAGTAGTGCAGTAAACATCCCCTAATTCGGTATCCGAAGGTCCGGTATGTTGGATAAACAGACACATCTTTCGGAATAAAATATTATTCCTTGTTTAAAACCTTCTGATGTTTATAATAATCCAACGGAACTTCAGGATGTAATTACGTAACAACCCATTACAAACTGTTCAAAATCGATAATCTTCAAATAGCTCAGTCACCACGTCGATGAAAAGAAATTTCTGTAGATAATTTGTGAATTCAAATTGTTGAAAGGAAAAATAAATTTGTATCACCCGAATTAAATACTTTTTGCACTTTAGAAAATAACTTTATAGTGCTGGAAAACAAACTGATATTCGATATTTTTTTTTTTTTAAGACTGGATTCTGCCAGTAAGCCTACGGTGCACGTTTTAATTTTATATTTGCGTATATATGTTGTACTTTTACATGTTGGAGTATTTTGTTAATTCTATTCAAGCTGTTTAAAGAAAAAAAAAACATGATTTACTGACATTTTTTGTTTAATTCTAACTTCTACGCGTTTTTCCCGACATTTATCCGCTAAATAAAATTGGTTCGGATTAACCGGAATTTCGGTTTAGCGGGATTCTACTGTACTTCAGGTGTCAACAATTCAAACAAAGATCACACATTAGAGATGTGGAAAACATATATCCGTTTTATCGAGCAAGTATAAGTGTAGAGCGATTCTGGAATATTCTTATATTTATTCATTTTTACAACCAGAACACACGAGTGGAATGTCTTTAAAGTATTAAAGCTGCAGTAATTCGTGATTTATGGACTACGATAAGTCCTAACCTATTGAAAAAATACATTCCGACGGAAGAGTAAACGGTTGATGAGCAGTTATTTTCGCTTCGAGGAAGAAAAGATTCACCCAATATATTCCGTCTGAACCGGCTAAATATGGGATCAAAATATGGTGGGTATGTGATAAAAATAATTATTAACCTCTTAACTGCCAACTATGCAACCGAAAAGCAGGTACAAACCGTGAAATAAATCAAGATGAATGAGTTGTGAAAGACTTCGCTTCTCTGTTCAAGGATTCTGGACAAAAAATCATCATGGACAACTTTTTTACATCCTTTTCTTTGGCCAAGCATTTATTATAATGTAATTCACAAAGGTTGGCACTTTGAAAGAAATAAACCTTCTATTCCCTCGGAAATAAGGCTATGTAATTCGAGCACGTTTTATCTACGGAATTTGGATTTCATGATGACATAAGTATTTGTTCGTATGTTCCAAAAAGGAACAAAGTTGTCATTCTAATGCCTACTATGCATCATGATAAATCCATTACAGGACCGAAAGATAAAATCGAACTGATTCAGTTGTACAAGATAACTGAAATATTGAGTGGATATAATGGATTAATTATTGGGGCAATATACAACACATAGGCGTACAACCACATGACCACATGCATTATTGTTCTATATTGTTGATATAGCAATACATGCTACTTACGTTATACATACTGCAAATAAATATATGGTTATAAATAAAACAGACTATCGTTGCCTGTTATTGCGGGAATTAGGTGAGATCTTGAGGGCTTAATCAATTCAAGATCAATCGCAAAATGCACAGGATATGATACATTTTTCGACCAAATCGGGAATTGAAAGTAAACTGAAAACAATCTTTGACCGCATTTGAAGCTGCCACACGTTCATAAACCAGTCCGAAAAGCTTCAGGCGAGATGAAACAACACTATAAAAGCAGTTTCTGTGAGATTTGCTTGTTAGAGCCTCAAAAACGGCGCAAAAAAAACCCAGAAAATCATGTAAGCAATGTGAAAAGCCAGTATGTGATGTACATTCCTGTGTTATTGTACAGCCTGTCCACAAAATTTCGCGTAAATGAAATATCTTTACCTTAAAAGATATGCCTAACCCTTTTTTTTCAAATTAAATTCAGGTTTTATTGATTTAAATCTAAATAATCTATCAGTTTCCGTATTTTTCCACAGAAAATTCCATAGGTACCAGGGTACCCTGGTCATTGATGACAAGTATAAAAATGTTTAATGAAACGAAAAAGTAATAAAAAAATTTCCAAATTTTAAAGTGATTATACTAATGAACAGTGAAAACTACAAATAATGGGGATCTAAATTCATTTTAGTTTCTTTTGATATTAACACCCTGAAAACGAGATGAAAAGAGAAAAAAGGTACCCGGGTACCCGGCCATTGACATAAGGGTTAATAATGTTTTGAGTTGCAACTTTGCGGATATGTAACGTCGTGTTATTAAAAACTTTTTGAGTTGTACTTTACGAATAGGTAATATTTTTTAGCATGTTCTTAAATCAAAAGTTGTGAGGTAAGGAAACGCCCATGATAATTTTTGGAGACTTTGTATATGAAATTAGTTATAGACAAACCTAAATTGCAAAATAAATCAAAATTTCAGGAAACGACAGCTTCTTGAAATTTGAGGATTTTTGTCCCTATTTTTTGAGTTTCAAAACTCTTTAAATAAAATCGAAATTATATAAAATTTGAATTTATGAAAGTTTTCTATCCAACTAAAAAAAATTAGTTGATTTGCAAGTGAAAAAAAAGTCATAACTTGAACGGTTTAAGCGTGAGAACGAACAACGTATCAAAAAAGCTTATTTCAAGAAAAATTCGTTTCATTTTTTTTATATTTATGTTGTCAGTTGTGACACCAGACAATTAAACTGGTTGTGATGACTTACCTATTTGTTATAACGAATTGTAGAGTATTGCTATTGGAATACTAACCCCAACCCCCTCCCGGCAACAAAAACTGACCTGTTGCGGAACAATGGTCAAGGTGCATAGACATCAGTGAAAAGTACCTCTCATGTGATATGGATTTTGTTGCAACTTATCTTTGAAGAGCTCTAGTATTTTAAAGTCAATATACAGAAGAAGTTAATCACCATTTCTTCATAAATTAATTTTGCTTTAGGTAGTATATTTTGTATATTTGTAAAATATTATGTAGTAATACTTCACATAGCATAATCAATAATTATATTTAAAATATTTACATTAAAATCACAGACAATACATAAAACAATTAAAATTATTACATAAAAACACTAAAAAAACGTATTAAAATTGGGACGTTTCGGATCATCACGATCCCTCCTCGGCCAATTATAAACGTTAAGTCAATACTATCAACAGTTACAAGAAAAACACAACAGAAAGTCATCAATTTCAGGTTACAGTTAAAATAAAATAGAATATACGGCCGGCACAGATGCAGCTTCGTTAATCGCTAAATCCTTGGTTTTAGTACTAGTATGGAGTAAAAGACTACTCCATATTTATCTTCAATCTGTTTTTTCGACTATTCGTCCTGCTGATTGCCTGCTTGTTCTATCTTATCTTTCGTCAGTAAATGAATCGTTGATACTGAAATTGAAATTGAAGCATAACGCTAAGTATGAAAAACTTGTGTCATCTTACGGTAACTCTGATTCTTCGAGAAAGAGTGTCAATGGTTCCTCCTGGTTATTGAATTTGTCATCGCGTACTTTCTCCGATAGTGAACTAGCGCTGCTTAATCACGGTTTGAATTTCTCTATTGGCTCTTCTGTAATTGACACACCTGGCCTCCTCTCTGCAGTTGAATCTGCATTAGTTAAACAGCCTTCTTCAGTGCAACATCAAGTACGAACTAAAGTTACAAAATTAATGTTGAAGAGTGATTATAAGCAACCTACTAATTTTGAGTATTACAGTAAATTAATTAAAAATATTTCGGCTGATAAGTCGATTGTTATCGCAAAAGCTGATAAGGGCCGTGTCACAGTGGTGCTTAATAAGGTGGATTATATTGATAAATCAATGGAACTTTTGAATAATACTCTTACTTATTTACCTGTTAATAAAGACTTAACGCCGACAATACAGAGAAACCTTAACAATTTGATTTCTGAGTTATCCAAGTCCAATAAACTGTCTGAACCTACTGCTAAATATCTTCGTTGTTATACTGGTACTGTCACTAATTTTTATGGGCTACCGAAAATTCACAAAGAGGGTATTCCTTTACATCCGATTATTGACTTTACGCGTTCGCCCGTTTATAATCTTTCAAAATATCTTTCGTCCCTTTTAAAGCCATTATCTTTAAATTCTCCATACAGTTTGAATTCCCCCCTCACTTTTCTTAACGACCTTAAAAATTTTGAGTTCCCTCTCGATTGTGTGATGGCCTCATTTGATGTTGTCAGTCTTTTTACTTCAATTCCAATTGAGTATGCTTATACAGTTATTGATGAAATCTGGCCTGTTGACAATGTAAATTTGAATTCTGTTATTGATAAGAGCACATTTTTGAGACTTTTACAGTTTTGTATGTCATCGAATTGCTTTATTTTTAATGGAAAGTGTTATAGGCAAATAAACGGTACTCCAATGGGGTCACCATTGTCTGTTATTCTTGCTGAAATCGTTATGCAGTATATAGAAACAAAGATTTTTCATATTACTGGTTGTTTAATTAAATTTTGGCGTAGGTACGTGGATGATGTTTTCCTCGTTGCTGAGTTTCATGACCTCCCGGTTATTTTAACGCATGCAAATTCAATTTGTGGTTCTATACAATTTACAATTGAATATGAAACTGACCAACAGCTCCCCTTTTTAGATATATTGATTCGTAGAAGTTCTGTTTCCACTTCCCAAACCCTTGTAACCACAGTCTATAGAAAACCAACATTCACTGGACAGTATTTAAATTTTAATTCAGAATCCCCCAAATCCCATAAAATTGCAGTTATTAGAACCTTGTTTGTTAGAGCTTTGCGTTATTGCAGTACTGGGGAGCTTTTCAACATAGAAAAACAAAAAATCTTAATTGATTTACACCTAAATGGTTACCCATTAAGATTGTGCCTTCGAATTCTCAGAGAAATTCTCCTTGCAGACATGAATACCCCTCCACCTTTCCTTTGCGTACAAAATCAAATGTTTACGCAAGCATACCTTATTATAGCTGCATTTCTGAAAAGATTTCGCATTATTTGAAATCAGTTGGTATTCATACATCTTTCATTCCCCAAAACCCTCTTAAGAATCTGTTATGTAATTTTAAACATAGATATTCCATCCTGCATTTTAAAGACATCGTCTACGGAATTCCATGTGAGCAGTGTGAAGCGGTTTATATTGGTGAATCTAGCAGGACACTTGAAATACGGCTTAAAGAGCATAAACAGGCATTTAGATGTAGAAATTTGAATTCAAAGATCGTTCAGCATACTATTGCAACCGACCATTTTCCAGATTTTAATAAAGCTTTTGTGATCCGATCCGGTTGCAACAAATACGCAGGGAGAGTGTTTTTAGAGGCCTGGCATACTAAAACTAAGGATTTAGCGATTAACGAAGCTGCATCTGTGCCGGCCGAGTATTCTATTTTATTTTAACTGTAACCTGAAATTGATGACTTTCTGTTGTGTTTTTCTTGTAACTGTTGATAGTATTGACTTAACGTTTATAATTGGCTGAGGAGGGATCGTGATGATCCGAAACGTCCCAATTTTAATATGTTTTTTTAGTGTTTTTATGTAATAATTTTAATTGTTTTATGTATTGTCTGTGATTTTAATGTAAATATTTTAAAGATGGAATTCAGACGTAATATTTTTGCTTATATAATTGAATAATTATATTGACTTATATATTAATTTTACTTTATAATAATTAGTAAATATAATTATAAATAAAATTTACTAGTGAAATAATTACGTATAATATTTATATCTTTACTCTTAATAGGTGATAGCTTCAAAAAAATGAAAATAGTAACAATTATATAAAAAAGATTCGAGAAAAGTTTAGTTAAGCTTTCATTAATTTAATAACTAAGAGAGAGAAAAGCAAAAAAATATTAAAAATTAGGGAACAAAGTATTAAACATATATTCAAAAAGTAAAAAACAAAAAGTATTGTTTGATGTATGCAAAAATTGCTCTATCCAAATGCCAAATTTCATCTTTTTTCATCAAATACTTTAAATTATGATTGAAAAGTATACATTACAATAATATAAAACACAATATATCATCTGAAATTATGGCCAGTTTCATAAAACTGTATTCATTTGAAAGAACCTTTAATTAGTCAACAAAATTATTCCAACCGAAATCTGCATTTACTTCCTCCCAAGAAATATGAAATTTGCAGCATCCATTCAACGCAGACAAAGTAATTCTTTTGCATTGAATAGTTATTTCTTTTAATTAAAGCTTTTGAATGAGATCCTATAAATAAATTTATAATTGATGACTCCTCACTTTAGGTTAAAAAAAGTGATTGTGTTATTAATAAATAACTAGCATGAACAATTTATACATAAGAAAGCAGTAAAAATAGTAAATTAAATATTTAAATTCAATTGTATATTAGGTAAAACTTATTATCACAGTGCGCAGTTTTTCGTCTTTCATTCAAATGAATATGACATTTCGTGGAAGAAACGTAGGTGCTTTTTAACAAAGAAATTGATCTATACATTTTTGAAGAATTGTTTTAAGTTTTTCACGTTCTACAAAATGCATACCTAATGGAGTAAACTTTTGAAGGTGTAACTAATTGTGTTATTTATGTTTCTAAGTAAAGAATAGAGGACCAGTTGCTTGTTGGATTAGAAAAGAAAAATAGATATATTACGCAATATTTATAAGCAAATTTCAATGCCAAATTACATTTGCGTAAATAAATACGAGTTTGTTGTTGTTGTGGTTTACTGCAAGAGATTTACATGCTGGTTTGAATTCCAGTGATTACTTATTATTTATAATGAATATTCCATTATTTTGCGAATGTTAAGTTTGAACTATTTTTTATGGACATTTACAGGAGGTGTATCTACTGTGAAGATAACTTAATAAAAGAATGTTCAGGGGATTCTGTTCCATATTCACGTTACCAATAAAATGAATTCTGCAATAATGCAGAGAATTACATCAAATATTCGCTCCTATATAACTCTGGCTTATCCTGACACAACTCTGTATCATCATGAATAGAATGGAGCTCGAAAATATCTTTGCGTAGACCTGCATTTCTTAATTTTACACCAATCTGTATACCATAGAGAGATTAATGAGGTCTTGGCCTTGCCGCCCATTTCAAGAATTCAGCATTTATTTATTCCCTTTTGGAAAATATTACTGACTCTCGCAATTATCAGCTATTAAGTTAAAATGTATACTTTTGCTTCTGCTGTCATAATTCACCTATTAAACTCCAGCTCAAAGAGGTAAGCCACAAAATGTATCGTATGAAATTTATTCGTCAGAATTAAACCTAAAACTTAAATATTAGATAAATATTTTATGGCTGAATTTCGAACATTCAAACAAAATTTGCTAAAATCTAATCCCTCAGTCAAAACAAAGCAATTTACAGTGGAGTATTTCTGACTTGTTCTCAAAATCTCAATCTGCGTGATAATGCGAAATAGTCAAATTAAAACTCATGAGTAGAAGAAACCATTTTCCAGGTGATTACATTGGAGGATTGTATGAATGTTGCAAACTATTCAAGGCAATAGGACATTGCGATATTTATAATAACGTCAATAATCGACCTCCGAATCTTTTCTAAAGTGATCAAAATGTCTATAGAAGATGTGAATTTGGACGTCATAGGAATACTTCAGCGGCAGAAGATTAATTTTTATCTCTGTGTGAAAAGATCGTAGATGCCTGTAAAAAGGATAACCAGCTCCCCGTCTTTCTGCTTGTTCAGGAAGGCCATATATCGGTAAACAATTTAGAACTGATCTTCATGAGAGTGGATTGTTTGTATATTTGATTTATGTGTTCCTATATCATGCTGTCATTCTAGAAATCTGTTGGACTGGGCCGTGAACATATGAAATAGCTTCAAAATCAGTGAAATAAGAATTAATACACCTTAATCGGTAACTTTTCAACTTGAACGTTCTTACTAACAATTTTATTTGCCAGAATATTATAGGGGAAACTACGAGGGGTTGACCCACTTTTTACAAAATGATTTTTTATTTTTTAAATATTGAACGTAGAATAAAGTTTTATATATCATGTTATTCGTTATACAATCAGTTATCAAAATAAAATTGCTGCATAAGCGTAATATATAAGAAATTTGAAAAAATATTGATTTTAATCATGAGAAAATAATGGGTCAAGGCTCCCCACATATGGGAAGGTTGACCTACTATATGGGAGGCTTGACCCACCTTGTTTTATATTGAAATATTTGTGAAGAGAAATAAAATCGGTTTAAAAAAAAGCAAAATAACTTTACGCTACATGCTTTAATTATTATAAAAAAATATTTTTGAAAATATGATGCTTCATCAACCTGTTTAGGCGCAATCGCATGTCAGAGGAAAAAAAAATTGTACGGAAAAATTTAAATACGGAATGTCTGTTATTAAATAAACCAGATATTGCTATTTTAATTTTCTGGTGTAAATTAGAAATATACGAATAAAAAAATCTATTAAACTCAAAACACTGTTGTTTGCATATATCCAAAGCTGCGCACTAAAGGGTTAACCTTTCTATATAATACTATTTCTATCGTGTTTTGAAGAATACCTTTTCTACAGAAAATACTTCTATAGAATTCTTAGAAGCTCTGTAGAATTTTTTTCTATAAAACAGTTTTTCTATAGAGTACTATAAAACTTACATAATATACCTAAATATAATACCTAAATATAAAAAAAACTAATTATGTAATACATCAGTTTGATATAATAGCTCTGCTTAGATTTAATGATTAAATTAATTAAATTCTAATAGATTATGATAATTCAATTCGAATAGATTGCAATTCAACTGTTAATGTATTAGTATCAGTCGAACTACTGATTTAAATTATGGTCAATTAATTTGTTTGTTTATAATTCGTTAAATTGTTGGTTAGTTTTATAATCATTTTCATTTTCTAATTAGCTTTTGAATTTATAAAGCATTTATCTAATAAACTTTATTCACTTTAATAATAGTGTAATTTTTATTAAAATATTTTAATCTCAAGTATAAATATTTTAAAATTTTATGTTTAAAGTTTAACAAATAATAATTTATTAGATTTTAAATATTTTTTCAAGGCTATATTAAAATCGTCCCAGTAACACAAAGATGTCGGCCCATGTACCACACAATATTGATCCATATTTCGAAAGGCGCTGAATGTCGTACGTCAAATTTACAATATCTGCCAATATTCAAAGATATAACTTAAATTTAGTTTTTAAATGAAAGCATTTAAACGAGTTTTTTTTTTCATTATTTATAACTTATAATACATAAATAGTATTCAAAATAATAAAATTTAATAAGTTTGTCATTTTTAGAAAACTTGATTTTATAACGCTGTAGTTTTAATATTTGATTTACATTGGCCAATGTTTTAAAAATGATATTTCATTCAACATACAGAGATATCTAGTAACATTCGTAAAAACATAAGCATTTTTCAGACATTTGAAGATATCTGTCGACATTCAGCATAGCTGACGAAGTTTGTAATCTTGACCAAAGTGAACGGCGGGTTAGGATCCCATAGAAAGGTCCCCACAGAGGGCATTCTGCCTCGGGCCTATATCCCTTGTGTAGATAATCGGCCTTCATAAACAACACCAACAACACCAAAGTGAACGGAAATTTCTGAATGACCGCCCATTTCTATAATTTGTCGAACAGTATTTGATGGAGACGTCTGAAATTTTTATTATATAAAATTTTTCTGTAGGAATCTATAAATATTTATATGTAAAAAAAGCATTTGAAATATATTACATAGAAATCTATAGAGAAAATTTTCATTAGAACAATTTATATAGAAATTTATATCGATCGCGATAGAAAAATTTCTGAAGAAGCATTTCACATTAAAATCTATTGATAGTGATAAATAAAACTTTAAGGAAATCTGCAAAGTATTTAAAAAACTAATGTAGAGCCTATAACGACGTTAAAATATAACAATTGTTAGTTTTCTTAAAAAGAAAAAATAAAGATGCTTTATATATATATATATAAACAATTCATGTAATATTTTAATGGATGCTAGTTTATCTTTTTAACCTCCCAACCCTGAATGGGTCGAATCGACCCGGTTCTATAATTTATTTCTTTTGATTCGAACCAGATTTTTTAAAATATAAAGTAAGTTAAATAAGAGCAAAGAAAACTAAGATAAATAAGGATGTTTAGTAGCTCTAAATAAAAACGTCTGGTTTGAAATGTTTTTATCAAGGTTAAGTAATATTTCAGCAGTGTACGAAGGTTAAAAATGCTTTCGAATTTCCAACTTTCATAGGGATTTTATTTTTTTATTATGGGAAGAATACGAGTTCCGTTTCAAAAGTAGGTCATTAGTTTTTAATTAGACTATAGTCATCTAGGTAATAATAATAATAATTTATTATATATATATATATATATATATATATATACAATAATAATGATAAGCAGATATGGCTAATTTATCTGCGTCTTAACTTGCATGTAGTCCATCAATTTTCACAGAAATGTACAGTTGTGGGAGAAAAAAGTAAACACCCCCTACTAACTCTGCAACTAATTATGATATACTGGTACCAAAAAGATTGGAAATAAAGTCTACTTTTAAATGATGTATTAAATTTACCGGAAAATTCTGTCGTTTATTATTCTTCCACGCCTACCTTTTTAAAATTCTGATTTCTTTATTGGCACCACTTTTTTCAAATGGTAAAAAATCCCATTATTTTCACCTTAATGTGAAATGTGAAAACTGTGGGAATTTTACCATTTTAAAAAAGCGGTGCTAATGAAAAAAGTCCTTCCGGCCAGTGCCGGGAGGAAAAGGTACCTTTCATATTCCTTATTTTAAAAAAGCCAACTTATATTATTCAAACACACGAAGCTCAATTTAGTGGAAACCGAATGTAGGAGATTCAATACAAATTTTTGTCAATATAATGAATGAGAATTTCGCGAAATTAGTCAGCTTTATCCAAGCTGCTTTTCTTTAAAGTAACTTATATTTGGCTGCCAAATTCGGCGATTTCTTAAAGTGCCTGCCATTTTAAGACAACATAGTGGATGAGGCTAACCAGTGAACTTGGTCGAGACCTTAGTAATTGCTGTGCACATGCTCACTCACATCGGAAATCGGTTGATATATACGAGTGCTGTCGCAGGCAAAAAATCAGATTTTTCAAAATGTCACCCTCATTAGAAATTGAAACTGCTATATCTGAGCGATTTTTTAAGATAAAGACAAACTAAAAATGCTCCTGAATCCTTATATCAAGGTCAAATACTTAAGAAAGAAACCTTTTTCAATTTCTAATTTTTTTGCAACTCCCTTTAAATATATATATATTTTTTTATTTAATGGCCGCCATTTTGAAACAAGATAGCTGATGAATCTGGCCAGCGAACTTGGTCGAGATATTGATGTATACTATTCACATGCTTTCTTACATCGAAATAGGCGAATACGTGTGTTATCGCGTGACAAATACAAGATCGTTTCAAAATGTTAGCCATGCTAGAAATTCAAAGTGCTATAATTCAACCATTTTTTAAGACATAAACAAAAAAACAATTTTTCAGAAACAAAAACTGCTCCGGAATCTTTGTATCAAGGCCAAACACATAAAAAAAATCTTTTTCATTTTCCAACTTTTTAATACATCATTTTAAATTTTAAATTTATTTTTTTTTTAAATGGCAACCCTTTTAAAACAAGATGGTGAATGAAGCTGGCCAACGAACTCGGTCGAGACATTGGTATGTACTATGTATAAACGAAGTTACATCCAAATCGGTTCATAAATACGCCTTTTAACGCGTGACAAAATTCAGGACGTTTCAAAATGTCAGCCACACTAGAAATTCAAAATTCTATACCTCAGCCATTTAAGATATAGACGAAACAAAAACTGCTCCAGAATCTTTGTATAAAGGTCAAATACATAAGAAAAAAATATTTTTCCATTTTCAATTTTTTGGTACCACATTTCAAGATTTAAATTTTTTAAAAATTTTAAATGGCCGCCATTTTGAATGAAGCTGACCAACGAACTCGGTCGAGACATTGGTATGTACTATGTACACACCGAATTTCATCGAAATCGGTTCATAAATACGAGAGTTACAGTGTGACAAATGTCAGATATATATATCAATTTTGAACGGAGGGTGGTTTCGGGGTCTGGGGGTCATGATCGGTAAAAATATACCAACATTTTTTGAAATCGCTGTCCTCCGAACGGCTGCAATAGGTAGCTTTTTGTAATGAAAGCTACCTAAAATCAGAATTTAAAAAAATAGGCGTGAAAGAACATTAAACAACAGAATTTTCCGGTAGACTTAATATATCAAATTTGCTTCGGAGGCCATCTACAAATCAAAACCATACCAAACTTTGTTTTTTCTATAAAAACACCCAATTTTCACAATATATTTTAAATGTTCGGTTCAGATTATGCATAGAAACAAAATTTCAAGTCATTTTGTTGATAGGTTTTTGAACATTCAAAATTTGGAGTTTCTAACGTTAAATTACAGTTTCATACCTTTTTTAATATCTCCCGAAACTATCCTAATGTGAAAATTTTTGTCTGTGTTTATAATAATAAAAATCCCAAACATAAATACATTGAATTTGTAATAAAAAAAATATGAATTATGAAATTAATATTCGAAAAAAATGTGAATTGCAACCGACAATTTTTTTGATAGATTTATATTTATTATGTCCTGTTTTGTGCAAATTTTCAATTTCAAATATTTCTTCTGAGTAGTTTACGAATTATGATTTAAAAACGTCAAAAAGAGGGTTTAAGGGGTCGTCTATGATGTACAGAAAAACATAAGTTGAAAAAATATACGTTACTCATTCAGTGGTGGAAAATTGGCGCAGAGGAGGAGCCTATTGACACCACTAAATTTTAGTAGAATTTTTCGTCTTATCTAATGACAGTTTTTATTAATATGAAGAATACCATAAAATATTAGTGGTGTCAATAGGCTCCTCCTCTGCGCCAATTTTCCACCACTGCTCATTTTACTGAAACATTTGGGCTGGCAGTAGTCGAAGCATATTAAGCAAGTGAAATGGTCTTATTGGAAAGAAATACATTAATAAAAGTGACATAGCCATTCTGTAGCAGTTCAACAATGGAATACAAAACTTCAATTTGGATACAACCCCCAAATTATGCTCATTTTAATATAATTAATTTCTCTGAAACTAATCGTACGAATTTCATGAAAGGTTGTTTTTAGGCTAATTCAAAAGTGTAGAATTTATTTATGGTGTCAAACTTGAGTATTTCTATGGAAAAAACAAAGTGTGGGTTCGTTTTGATATGTAGATAGCCCCTAAGCAATTTTTATATCCATCATTTAAAAGTATACTATATTTCCAATCGTTTGGTACCAGTAACTTTCTTCAACAATAATTTGTTGCACAGTTAGTTGGAGTAGTTTACTTTTTTTCCCACCACTGTACACATATTTATGTCTTAAAGTTGATAAAATATATACAGGGTGTCCAACGGCTAATTCCTAAACCGTTAGTCATAGACATATAGTTCCAATTGCAAAAATATTTTAAATCAGGTAAAGAAATATTTTAAAAGCGATTTGGGTCAATAAAAACATTTCTTAAAAAATTATGAAGTTTAAATTTTTATACGGTCCCCCGGTTCTATAAGTTATATTTAGTAAAATTTTCCTGTTACAATGACAAGTAATACAAAAAAAGTCCCGTTATTCCACGATTAAAATTGACAGAGTAATAGCTGTTTAAATTTGGAGCATATTTTTTGCTGCAAAATGGGGGTCATTCACAAATTTAGTCGAAATATAATTTCGTCAGATATGTTTAAAAAATGGTTGAGAATAAAATTAACATTGCAATATAAATTTGAAATCTTTAATCATTCTGACATATTAATGCAAAATAGGCAATTTGTAATAAACATTTAAGAAGAAAGAAAAAACAGAACTTTTGTTAAATAAAATAATGCTAAATTAACAGCCTCAAGTCTTTACAAAATGATACGTATTTTAAAATATTATTAGATTACACTAGCCTGCAAAAGTTGGGTTATGTCATGTTTTTTAGCTTTTGAGAATTGATTCTTATGTAAATTGAACCGCTGAATCCGAAATTGATCTTCATTTTTAACCATCACATCAGGATTTTTCCCAAATTGCAAATTTCAAAGTTAAAAAGTTGAAAGTTAAAATTGAATCTCCTCCCCCATCTCATCGGACCACTCAGCTGTTTAGCTGTGAATCCCAGGATAAGCAAAAATATCGAATAAATTATTGAATAAAATAAAATAAAATAAAATAAAATAATATATATATATATATATATATATTTTACATATGTTTTATTGTATGAGATTTTCGCTATGATTTAACTTAAACATTTACGCTTTGCAAAAAAATTCTAACGTGATGGTTAAAAATGAAGGTCATTTTCAGATTCAGTGCTAAAAAGTACGTAAAAATCAATTACCGAAAGTTAAAAAAAACAACCATCTCCTCTACTTTACAGTATCCGATTTTTGTCATGCTTTAAATTTGACAATTTATGATTTGCGAAATATCTTGACATGATGGTTAAAAATTAAGGTAATTTTCGGATTCAGCGCTAAAAAAATACATAAAATTTAAAAAACCCAACAATCGCAATCTTGTATTATCTAATCTAAAACTTTTTCTTAAACTTCTTGGCGGTAATCTATCCGAAATTTTTTGTGTTATCCTGTAAAATAAGTATAAATGGTAACCACCGAAAATCATAATAATATTAGATTGTTATCGGATTTGCGCCAGTATGTGAAATGTAATCTCGATCGGATATTTGAAAGTGGGTAGTTGATTGTTCTTTGGAACTGATTGTTCGAGTACAGGTTTTGAACTGGAAACACATACATACGATCGTTGAAATAACATAAAAACTTATAAAAATAACATAATTTTTGTTAAAAGAAATCATAAAAGAAACAGTCTCAAATCCTGACAAAATAAAACATATGTTATTTTAGCCAAACTGAAATTTTATAAATGCTAACTTAATTGCAATACTTGTACGATTTTTTTCAAAGCACAGATACACATGAAATAAGATCTTCGAATACTTTAAGCACTTGGTATGTGATCCCTCAAAGCCAAGCCGAACTCATTTGTTTTCAGAGAAGAAAAGTGGCATAAGTCATGCATTTTTTAAATTTCATAACTCGCTCAATTTTAGTATTATACACTGTTAAAACTAGATACTTAAAAATAAGTAAAATGTACTCATTTTTGAGTACTTTCCGATCTTATAATAGATCCGAGTACTTAACTCTTAAATTTGAGAAACGCATGTACTCATTTTTTGAGTACATACAGGGACACGAAAATAAGCATGTATAGGAAGGAACACACATACACTATAAGGAAAAAAAAAAGCGAAATTACCGAGAACCGACAAATCACCATTTTTAATTACGGTAAGTTTGAATTGCGAAGAACTACAATTTTTGGAGTAAAGAACATCGAAATTTACTATTTTAATTCTTGAAATATTGTGTATGAGCCGCCCCGTGATTTGAACCTGAGTCCTGTAGGTGGGAGATCAGTATTGAACTGACTGTGCTATAAGAGCAGTTACCAGCTGCTTCCAAATGACACCTTTTATGAATCAGCAACGGAAGACTGCTAACAGCAGAGATGAATTTTTCCTTTCTTAAATATTTTAATTTCTAATAAAACAATTTTTAAACTAAATTTTCTTCTTTAACATTTCTAATGAAATTGTAAATAAATTTGAAAAGTGTGTATTATAAATTAAAAATTATAACAAAGATAGACATGTCTTTAAATGAAAGCTTGGAAATCCCTACTGTCAATTCGGTATAAGAAAAGGGTTTATCAGAAAACTCATATTTTTGAGCACATAGGATTTAAACATGAATATTAAGAGTTAAAATACAAAATATATGTATTCATTTCTGCATACATTTATAAATCAAGTATAAGTATACACAACTTCAAAATATCATGTACTCGTTTCTGAATTAATTGTACTTAAAAAAATCGAGTACAAAGAAATTTTCATTTTTAGGTAGATTAATGCTCCTGTTTGAAGCAATTGTACTTAAAAAATATGAGTACATAGAAATGCTCATTTTTAAGTAGATTATTTTTAACAATGTACTTCTTTTTGAAACAATTGTATTAAAAAAATACGAGTACATGGAAGTTCTCATTTTTAAGTAAATTATTTTTGACAGTGTATGAATGGGACTTTTTTGTCTTACTTGTCAGTGTAAAAACAAAATTTTACTAAATATAACTTATAGGACCGGGGAACCGTATAAAAATTTTAATTTCGTAATTTTTTAAGAAATATTTTTATTGACCCAAATCGCTTTTAAAATATTTCTTTACCTGATTTAAAACATTTTTGTAATTGGAACTATATGTCTATGACTAACGGTTTAGCAATTAGCCATTGGACACCGTTGAGACCGGACACCCTCTGTATATAATTTCTTACAAAGCAAAATTCAAAATAATGGGGTTGTTATAAAACATTTCTTTAGAGTTTTGTGCAAGTGGTATACATAATTTTTAAGATAGCAGGCTTTAAAATTTCTTACGTGCTCTACATTTTTTACCAGTTTCAAAATAATTTCTTTTAAAATTTCTGTAAAACTTAATAATAGAAAGTTATATTTAAATAAATCTCTCAAGTCAAGAAAACAAGTTGATTGCGATTGAAAGAGTATGAGAGAATTAAGTGATAATGTTTTCAGACACTTTTTTTCTCACTAACAGAAAAATCTACTCCCACCACTTTTTACTAAAATCTTCTTATAAACACATATCCCGCTTACTTCCAACCAATGTTACATTCTGATGTTGGGCGGTATATCATTTTGATGTTGAATGATATCTTGGTGCTACCTGGGAAGTTAGTTTTATTGCCCTCGCCCTCCAAAAAAATGTGGCTAAAAGAAGAAGAGAGTAGGAGCTCATTAAGTACGTCTACAGATTTTTTTTATCGGTACAGACATTTCTCTATAAGCCCTATAAATAATTCTAGACGCTTTCTATAGAATCTCTAGAGAAAATTCTATGAATATTTTTATAGAGGATCTACATAAAATTCTATACATATTTTTATAGAAGCTCTATTGTTTCTATAGATATTGCTGTATAAGTTCTGCAGATATTTCTAATGAACTTCTACAGGTAATCCCATAGCTTTTGGTTAAAGTAGCTTTCAGGAAAACGGGCCATAATTCTATAGGTTTCCATAATGCGTTTTCTATAATTTTTTTTGGAGCATAACATAAGAAATTTTTGTAAGGGTAGTAGCTCTTCAATATCGTGACGAAATCATATAATCTTGATAGTCGTCCTTTTATTGAAACAGTAGAGCTACATTTATGAATGGTAATAGGATTGAATACAGCTCTATCGAATCAGAGATATCATGGAGGATGAAAGACTTTTACAAATGTAGTAACCTGCACTTTAATGCGACCCAAACCCCACGGAGAATGTGTAGGACTTTTTTTCAAATGCACTGAAGACGACAATGTTTGGTACAACCTTGGGGTACTTATACTGCAACATGGAGTGATAGCACAACAGAAGAGAGTAATTTTACTAAAGGTAGGAGTAACCGTCGTTGTCAGCCATCATTACAACTAAAGAATATACAGGCTAATAAGTAGATGTTCCCACTGAACTTTCTTGCTACCAAGTTTATTTGCTAAAGCATTCGAATCGTGATGTAATAATTTCCTTTCTTTAGAATTTTTTTATTAATGTGGGGAAGCCCAACCAGAAAGATTTGTTTTGCAAATTTCCCTCATAACCGTTTCACAAATTATGTTTTTTTTTCAACTATTTCTCAGCTCCCAGCACGAGTGAATGAACATATATCTCTGTGTCTATCCTAAAAAAGTTCAGGTTTTCAATTTCTCCGTTAAAGTCCAAATCTACTTATATGTTCGATAAAATCTTGTTTTTAAGATTTTTTGTTTTGAATTCTAGATTGTATTCTTTCTTTTATTATTTAGATTTACTTCGTTTAGTCATTAACGACTGTACATTTATCACTGTTGTCACGAATATGAATGTGGGATATTAAAACTATCAACTATCCAAACAAACGGTCCGTCGATATCCAACGATACATGAGAAATGTTCGGTTGGTTGGTTGGGTTTATGACGGCCAATTATCAACACGAGGAATATAGGCCTCAAGGAGGGGGGATGTGCCCTTCGTGGGGATCTTTCTAAGGGAACCTAACCCGTATTAACGCATGGAAATCCAAGGTTCGAAGAAAACCATGAAAACTCCGAACGATTAGGCCGACGGGTGCGATTGGGTTCGAACCCAGCACTTCCCGTCTACCAGCTTCGAGAGCAGAACCTCTCGGCCACTGGTGGGGCGAGAAATGTTCGGGCTTCCAATATTTAAGGGCTATAACAAAGACATTATTTTTTTTAGCTTTTCAGATATTTGAACACGAATATTATAAATGAGGAAATTTTTAACCGAGTCCATCTGATAATTGTATTTCGCACTTTTCTTAAAATTATTTAAATACGAAACAGATTACCTTCTTAATTCTTTTCTGTGAAGTACATTTCGTTTTAAGTCACATGTCTCCTTTTCTACTTTATCATTCTTTCATATTAAACATTTAAAGCGGACACTTTATAATCTAAATTTTTATATGGCTGTAACTATTTTTCTGTTACATTTGCGATAATATTTTAAATGAAACAGCCTGTTCGAAATTTTTGTAGCTTAAAAATGATTATCACAATAACACTTCATTTTGTTTGCTTAACTGTTTGTTTTTTGTTTATGTACGAGTATGCAGTTATTAAGTAATAGCTTTCGCACATTTCTGCCTAAATTTTCAGGGAATTGTTGAATACATAGGATTTTAATAACGTTCCCGCTTCTTTCATAATTAATAGAATAAAACAATGAATAAAAGACAACATAATCCTTCATGCCCACGGTGCGTAACGTCATGATTTTTATCATAAATGACTACCTGACGCACTACCCGTACGCCACTTATTGTATTCTTGGAAATAAATATGCACTAAACTGATATACAGGAATGTATATAGATAAAAAGTTCTGAAGGTGAAATGAATTGTAAGTAACCATTATAGAGTTTTTCTGAAAATCTATATGTTGGCTTTTGACTTTTTCTCACTTTGTTTAATATCTAATTAGTTACTTTTTTTTCAATATAATTTTTTTAAACTTTTTTACCTATTACCAATATTTTAGAATATTTTCTACTTTAGACTACATATTTTTGTAAAATGTTTGTTTAAAAAGCTTTAAAATCAATGAAATTAAAATTGTGTACTACAATGCGTTTAAAATTCTCAATAGATGAAATACTCATATTTTTGAAATTTTGAATATTATTTTTAAATATTAAATTACGTGTAGATTTTTTTATATTATTAAAACGCATTAAATAGCTATTAGAGAAGATTTTTAGTCTGTGGCATAAAGTAGGAAAATTTGAAATTAGTAACAATTATCTTGAAGAAGGGATACAAAATTTATTAAAGCAGTCTTTTTCATATGTGTAACCAATAGTGCATTTTGTTTTCAATGTAATCCCATACAAAAAATTTAATAGTTAATGAAGCCATTTTTACTCTGAAATGTTAAACACGCAACTTAAAAACATGTCTGAGTGACCCAGATAATTTAAATCTGAAAATTATCTCAGATAGACAAAGAAACCGGAAATATAAATACTTAGACATAAACATTTTTAAACGTTTTAGAAAGTCTTACAAACAACTTCCTTGGCCTCACATTCTTACAGAAAGAATTCATATAGGGGAAACAGTATGTATTTCTTACAGAATATACTTGTTGCTTTAAAATAAACTTGTGAGGATTGCAGCAGAAAGCTTTTCTATTTCAAGTAATGGATTGAATGTAGGAACATTTTCGTTTTAGTTATTTGAAGTGCTTTCATAATGTGAAAAAGAAAAATGTGAAAATCATTTCTTAGATTACCTTTAAAGCGATACATGACAAAGAGCTTATTAAAGGGCAGAACCTTTTGAAATGCAGAATATTAGTAAAAATTTTAAAGTTCGTCAGTATATATAGTATATATATATAGTTGTAAAAATTTAATGAAGTTTGTTTCTGAAAATTATCAGAGATTCTTGAACATAACGTTAAAGGGATATTCAGACAAATCGTCGTCATAATAATCATAATAAACTTTGATTAGTCACAGTAAACTTCGAAACTACGAATTTGAATGTTATAACTTACTTCTTAACCCTTACACATGCGATGGGAATATACTTCCCACTTAGTTTTAATTCCCATGTACCGGAATCGAACCAGAATTTTTGAAAAAAATTTTTTTGCTTTTATAATGCACGTGGAGAAAAGCCATTTTTTAAATTTTGAAATCAATTTGTTCGTAGATTCTGACAGTAGTCACTCATTTAAAAATTTCAGCAACGAAATTGATTTGCCCGTATAAGGGTTAAGTCGTATACCCTTCAAAATAACTGAACATGTCATTATCTTAAAACATGTTGACAGATCACGAGTATACTCATGTTTGCATGGCTACCTAACTTTAGGCTTTTTGATACCACTAATTTTGTATAATTATCTTCGCTTTTTTTAACCGCAGATAATTAGCTAAGATTAGGCAAAGATTATTTTTCCTAAATAGTGGTAACATAAAAAGCAATTTCATATTAAATTGTAAGTCAACAAAGTGTTAAGTAATGAAAAGTTATTTTAAAATATCTAAATGAAACATGCAACAAGTTCTTTTAGTATTGTAATTAACTTTCGACAATTAAAATTTATTGTTAAATATTTGATAAATGAATTAACCGAGATCATTGCGACGATATATATTCAACTACAAACTGGGGAATTTTTCCCAATTCCCCAACGCAATTTTGAAATGGTTCTTCAAAAGAAATAAAAATCGGCGAATAATGATTTCAAACCTTTTCGAAATGCGAACTCATGAAAATGAAATGGGGAAAGCGATATCATCATCGAACGATTCTGTTAAAAGAGTGAGGTAGGTGGATTTTATTTTTATAACATTTCAGGTTAAATGGCTGGTATTATCTTGTTGTCAAAGAAAAATTCCACTTAAGCGTCATTCAAATATTTTTAGTATTATTGGTATTTCATCATCTTATGTTAATCCAAAGGAATAAATTCAAGTAAAAGCCTGCTTTATATTAAATACGAATAAAACTTTTGCGAAACAAGATTTTTTATAATGTATGTGATTTAAAAAGGGAATTTCATTTTATTTAAATTTCAATTAGCATTGTGTCTTCATGCGAAATATTGTTTACAAGAAAGGGAAACTTGAATTGTATTTTTCATCTTTAAAAGTTGAAATGGTGTTTTTTTTTTCTTTTTTTTTACATACTGAAATTTTTTTACATATTTAGAATATTATGTGTCATGCACTTCATTCATTGCTGCCTTTCGCATGAAAAAAAAATTGCCGCCAAATTCGTCAATTTGGAGTTATCCTATTTTTGGTAAAATCACTTACCTATTCAAAACCACCAAGTTTCTATGATTAAAAACTCTGTATTGTTCATTTTTGTTAATAAAAGTATTACTTTACAGATTTATCATTATGTAATAAAAGAACCTAAAAAAAATATCGATAGCAGTTCTTAAGAAAAAATGTATAACTTTCAAAATAAGCCAGATTAAATATATTTGAAAATATAATATAAAAGGTTGCTTCCAACAGTATATTCGATTAACCATTACGTTTATAGATATCAGGAAATGACAAAATTTCACCTAGAACATTTATCTGAAGTACAAGGTTTTCTATAAATGGCATTACAGCTTTCATCATTAGAAAAACAAACTTAAGAGATAAATGTATCATTTTTTTTCAGTAGAAATCTTGTAGTTTATATATATATATATATATATATATATATATATATCGAAGATAAATGTCAATAGAAAATAAATGTCAGGGCCATTGAAGATGCGATAAGAAAAACAGAATTCTGTATTTACTAACGCTACGACTTCCCACATTACATTTAGGGATAAACTTTGATCAATAAGTGCAAAAAACTATTTTTTGGAAAATGTACACCTAATTTTAGTAGCAAAAAATCTAGATTGGACAAAAATGATCTTTAAATCAGATAACATATTCTTTTTATTGATTTTCTTATAATTAGACATCATTTTGGCTTACCGAAACAACATTCAGTGCGAGATATTAATTTGGGTATTGAAGCATTTTTTTTTTTCATATTGTAAAAATACACAGAAATTATGCCACTGAAGGTATATGCAATATTTCTTTCTCTAAATTTTGAATTAAAAAAAATTAAAACTCAAAATTTATTGAGAATAGTTAAAAAACATTCTGGCTAGCATACTTTTATCAGAACTTTTTCCTTTTTTTTGTATTAAATACGTTAAAAAAATACAAATGAGGCTCTTGTTTTTTATCGCAGTAATAGTAATAATGTGAATTGAAAATGTATTATGAATTTATCCTAATAAAGAGAACATTGTATTTTTGTTTATTCCTAGGAACGTTTTTCATTAAGCATTTTAATATATGAAGTAAAAGGTAATTTGTAAGTGCACATTTCAAGAAAAATGAATTTTCTGAACCACGTTATTTGATCAATTATAAAATTTAAATATTTTATAATATTTTAACATATTTTCTGCTTTTCCAGCTTTACTTTGACGGATTTCTTTATTTTCCCTATTCTATCTCTATTCTCTGCAACATTTTTATGGAAATATTTATTTTCCTTCACATTTTCTTACCATTCACAAATGACAAAAATTATCTGCTTTTTCAAGGCTTTCCTACTCGTAATATACTCGCAGAATGTTTTAATAAATGGTCAAAATACTTCTGTGGAGAACATTGTATCGCCACTCTGTATTACGATTTATACATATACATGTTACATAATTACAGCCCACTTTTAAAGTCTAAATAATTTTGCAATTAAAAAAGCAACGGTTCCGTTTGATAAATGATAGCTTCGAAAAATTTTATTTTCTAACATTTAATTAAAACCAAAAGAAAATAAGATTTAAATGAAATGAACTATTATTATTATTATTGCAAAGTGGGTTAGGAAAAATTTTTTTTTCTGAGAATAACTGAATCCTATAAATAAGAAATAATTTCCAAAGAAAATATCAAATTAGTAAATTTAAAAAAAATGCTTCAGAAAATATCTACAGATAAATAAAGAGCTCTTTGAAAAAGCTTTTGAAACAAGAAATTATTTTTAGTGACCTCTATATTTCATTTAGTATGTAAAAGAAAATAATTTATACATCTATGTTGCATGGAGACTTTTAGGCGAAACTGGTAAGATTGAGATGAAAATGTGTGTTATTTTTTATCGCTGAATAAAAGACATATACGCTAAGGGAGCATATTTATTCTCGTATCTATAATTATTTGCTGAAACGTCAGTTGATATTGTACTGTGGAGACACGAAATGTCTAAGGTGTCTGTCTGTATGTATCTATGTGTATATGTATAAGGGCATGTATGTATGTCTCGCGATAACTGACAGAAAAGGCATCCGATCAGGTTACTATTTGTAAGTATATATTTGTGAGGTACACCAAAGTTGTTGAATAGTTTTGGCATAATTTGGACTATTCGTTTGTTTACAGAAACGTTCAAAGAAATTCGGATCTATGGAGAAGAATTGTTTGATCTTAAACTGTTTCAAAAATAAAGAAATTGATATGTGTTGTTTCTATGCATTACAAAATGTATTCTGTAGAAAATGGTATATATAGTATTAATTATTTCTTTACAGGGATACAAAAGATTTGATATCATTACTGTCTGTAGAAGTAATTGTTTAAAGTAAGCTTTAAAGATGTGGTGTTACCTCTAACATAATAAAATTAATATACGTTATTCCAGTGCATATATCTTCCTTATAGAAAACTGTGCATATAACAACTAAAATTCTTTTACAGGGTCGCACAAAGTAATTTAGATACACTATTGTCTATGAACAATAATTCCAGCAAATATGCTTTTAATTGTGTTAAGCGTTTTCAAAATTTTATTATATTCTAGGTGTGTTTTATTACTGATGATACCTAAATTCTATTCATGGGATACAGGGCTGCCCAAAAGAATTAGAATATATTACCCTGTATGGTAAAAATTGCTCAAAACGCATTTTGAAAAATGTTATGCATTTTCCAGGCGAAGGACAATTTACTATATTAAGTGGTGTGAGTATAAGTAAATTCATATACAGAACGGCGCAGAATGATATGAACTCATTACTTTGTATATGTGGTAATTTCCGGAAAAGAATTTTCAGTTGTGTTGTGCCTTTTCCAGTTGAATTAAATTTCAATATGTTATGTCATATGTATAAATCTCTATACATAATATGCAGGCCTGCACAAAAGATTTCGAACAAATTACCATCTATGTGTAAGAATTACTAAAAATCTTTTTCAACTACGCGTGTGCGTTTTTATGCTGAATTATAGTTTGTGAAGTAATGTGAGTGTAAGATGAATAAATTAAACACAGCGTGGAACAAAATATATGAATATATTGGCTTCTATGGACAGCAATTTTGGTAAAAGCGTTTTTACTCGTATTATGCTTTTTCAAGCTGAATTAAATTTTAATATACTACAATGGTTTCCAAAAATTAAGGAAAAATCACAAAAAGGGCGATAACTCGTTCAAAAATTAACCTATCCGTATGAAATTTGGATATGTTGTTAACTAAAAGACGCCGATTAAAATTACAAAACGCAAATTAGTGGCGCTGCAATCGGATTGCGTCAGCTGTGTGGAGCATAAAAATGCATGCTAGAGAGTACGGCTGCTGGTGTCGCTGTGATTTTGAGATAAGAAATCTGAGATAGCCAATTGATTAGTATGACCTCGAGGTATCATTTGCCCGCATAACTGCGATATAGAGCTATTGAAGATTGGATGTAGGCCAAAGTCAGACAGAGGTGGCCAGATGGCTAAATGTGAGTCCTTCTGTTGCTCATAGGCTTTGGCAACAAGTTCAAACCACTCGTTCGGCCTCCAGAAGGTTCAGCGGAGGACAAGCAAGAGCTACTACAAGCACCGATGATCGATATTTGCGGTTATGTGTACGAAGGAATAGAACAGCAATCCCCTCGCATCTTAAATCCGTCCTTGCTGCAGCCACTGGAAGTTTGGTATCAACGTCTACTGTGCGTAGAAAGCTTCATGAAGGTGGTCTTTACGCGATGCGACCATATATTTGTGTGCCACTCACCTCATGTCACCGGAGGGAACGTTTAAGGAGGACACGTCAACATGTCCACCGGACGGCTGATCAATGGAAGCATGTTCTCGTCACAAATGAGTTCCAGTTTAGCTTCCAAAGCGTTAGTAGGAATTGTTTGATTTGGAGAGAACAGAGAACACGCTATCATCCATCAAACATTCGTAAAAGAGATTCGTATGGAGGAGGCAGCGTCTGTGTTTGGGATGGTATTTTTTGGGCATAATAACAGAGATCCATGTCTTTCCCCGTGGAACTGAAATTCTCACGTCTATAGAGATGACATTCTTGATGCTTATGTGCACCCTTATGCCGGTGCAATAGGTAATGATTTCCTGTTACAGGACGATAACGCTAGACCGCACAGGGTTCACATCGTAGAAGATTATCTTCAGCACCAAATAATTCAGCTCGTGGAATGGCCAACGCGATCACTGGATTTGAATCCCATCGAGCATCTTTGAGATGCTTTAGGAAGATGTGTCTCTGCTCTCAATCTCCCTCCTCAGACCCTTGCCACGCTTACAACTGCTTTACAAGAGCAATGGCTCGCACTTCCCAGCGAACTTACCGATCGCATAATTAACAGTATCACACTTCGCTGTACGTGCTGTATTGCTTCTAGGGGTGATCATACTCCATATTAAAGGCAGTTTTCCTATACCAAGCTGAAACATTTATTTTGTTTATTTTATAATTGTATTAATTTCTGAAGCACCACAATCGTCTGGTAATTTCTTTTAATGTTATTTTATACCTTACTTATGTGTTGTAAATTGTGTCTCAGTTTTATTAAAATCTACTTGTAACATTTTGAGTAATCGCTACTTTTGTTGTTTTTCCTTAATTTTTTGAAACCAGCGTATTTGTTGTGTATTAAAATTTATAGATAATATACTGAGCTAAACTAAACAATTTGAATACCTTGCCGTCTTTAGGAATCTTTCTGATATGAGATTTTACCCAACTTCTGTAATAGATGCAAATATTTTGTAGATATTATTTAAGTAAATATCGTTATTAGGATAGGATGAAGATTTGTACAAAGCGATGCTTATACTAATAAACACCATGTAAAACGCACCCGTAAATATACTCGAATCCATAAATAGCAAAAAATATTTTAAATTGGAAGCGTAAGATTAATGAGACAACGGGAAATTCAAGGGCAGCCGAGTCCCCCCTCCTCCAAAAAAAACTTTCTTTTATCTTTAATGTTTATGAGAAAATCAGTTTTACAGTCAAAGAACTTCATTTGAAATCGTGTTTAAGGCAACAGTTCTTTAACTTAGATTTCCTCAATTATCAGAAAATCGTATAGTGTTATGTATTATGTAAAAAAATAAAATAAATAATAAATAAATAATTTAAGATTGTAAGAGTTTTGATATATAAAGTGCTAGTACATATTAATATAATTAATATAAGTTTTAAAGAAGTGAAAGTTTCGATCTTACTTCCGATGTGACGCAATGATATTACTCCCCAGATGACATTTGATACATAAAAGAAAATATTAGTAACTTTGCGAAATACAGTTTATTTTTTGCCTGCTTGAAAAAAATTACATATATAAGCTTGAATTCAATACTTACCCGTAGACATATAGAAACCACAAGCATGTGAACACGATGTAAATTGTCGCCAAGCATGGCGATAACTTCTGAAATTGCGCCAAGCATAAATCGCCAAGGAAAAAATACGCTTATTACTAAATGGTTAATTTGGAGAAATTTTCACTAAAATCCAATATTGAACAAAACAAGAAATTTTCCATAATCGAGTTCCATGTTAAACTGATTCTTTTTAGCTAATGATTTTTGGTATAAATTTAAGTGCTTTCAAGTAAATAGGGATGGTTTTTGTGGCAAATATTTAATCTTTTACTAGATTATAATTTTGATTTCGTTGATTTTGCGTTATTCTTATTTGTTAGTTATTACACTGTTATTCAACTGCATTCACTTTAAACTACATTCTTGCCAACATCAACGTTTGTCTTCAATTTTTAGCTTAAACCCCAGTTGTGTAACATTAGCACCAAAATTAAATGGAAAAGAGTCATTTTGATGTCTTTAAATTAAACTTATGTATTATAAAGAAATTGTATATTTATAATATTATCCGAGACTTTACAGTAAACAAAATGGGAGGAAATTCCTAATTTAGTTATTTTTAAATACATTTATAATCCGTCATACCTACAGGAGTTTCAACTAGTATATTTATAAATTTAATAAAACCAATTTTTTTGTAAAACCAATTAATAAATGCGATACATGCCTGCTTTTGTTCGTATTTCAGAGCCAGCTTGAGCCTAGATAAAGTTAATTTATCTGTGTCTTCATCTTCTTCGAAGCTGGAATCTGTCTTCTTGTTAAGGACGGCTATCACTTCCTCCGTGCTTCGGCAAAGATCGAGTAAATCGCAAGAATATTTTTTGCATTGATTACTAAGTTCTACGTATATTTCTTTGAATTCATTCTCTTGCATAGCTAGATGTTCCAGTTCCCACGAAAGCTGCAAAAAAAAAAAAAAAAAAAAAAAAAAAAAAAAAAAAAAAAAAAAGGAAATTTATTTTTTGTATTATTTTGTAAACAATAATAAGTTTTTATATTAATTTTACAATAGTTTTAAAATATTTTAAACTTCACATGTTCACTAGTTTACTTTTTAATAGAATTTATTAATTCTATCTATGCTGATAAAAATTTCAATTAGAATATAATTTAAGAATGTCTACCGATATTGGCAGCTGATTTTAAATAAAAGTTTTATACATACTCTGTGGTAACGTTAATTCGCGCTTCTTATAAAACTTTACTGTCATAATTTAGATTAATACAAAAACTGAAAACACTGATATGAAAATGCGAGCACAAATTTTTCAAGTATAACAATTAATCAAGTAGCTATATTTAAAGTTTAGCTTCAATTCGGTTTCTTTATTAAGTATATGTGTATGAATAGGCAGTTGTGGACCTCAAAGAATGTCCGAGATAAATTCTTTCTAATTATTTTCAAACAGTGGTCCCGTGAGAGGCTTTCGCAATTTAATGAATGATATTATTTGCTGATACGTTTTTTCATTAACTTTTTATTAGTTGAGAGTTTTATACAAACAATCAGTTTTAACAAAATATGTCAAAAGCCTGTTCAAACACTTCTCGTAGGGTTTTTCATTCATTGTTGTATCCCACTTTTGTATGTGCATGGAAAAGGAATGTTAACACTAGAAATACTATATATGATTTTTCGACAAGTTCTGGTTATTTTCAGATTGAAAGAAGACCTGTTTAAATTAATTTATAAATGACAGAATTAGAAAAAATTATGCAGAACTGGTTGGTCGATAATTGTTTGTAATTCAACAAGAAAGCAGGTTTTAGTCAGCTGCAAGTAAGTATTAACTTTCTAAAATGACCAAAATAAAAAAAATAATGGTAATAGAAGAATATTCATGCTTTGCTAAATAATATGCTGCAAAAGAATTAATACTATCGGATCTTATACACATGTCACTTTAAGACTACCAGAGGAGGTTATTTATTTATATTATAAACTACAATAAATAAGTATGATAGGAATTCACTTAAAAAACATTTTAGGAAAATCATTATAGGAATTTATAAGAAAAACATTTTAGAAATTCATTAGAAAAGCGCTTTCAGTGTTGCCGCAGGCGACTATTTTTCTATTATATTCGCACCACTATTTAAAAAAACAGATTTTGTAGTATATTTCTCTTGAAAATGTTCTCGAAGAGTATGTCAATAATTTTTGTTTTAAGAAAGTGGCGTGAGGTAAAATTAAAAAATAGTCGCCTTTGGCAGCCCTCGATTGTAGAAATTCATTGAAGAAGAAACAAATCTGAAGATTATACTGATATTCTAGATTCAAGGTTTAAATAACTATGTTTTCTTTTCGCATGTACATATTTTTACATCGTAAGCAAATACTGAAGTTCATTTATTAACGCTTATAATCTTATCAATACCAAGTATCTGATATAAATTCCGCGAAAAAATCTCTATATGGTAATTAAGTAAACATAAATTATATAATTTAACATTTACTTAGATATAATTATAGTTTCAAATTATAGGGACCTTATTTGGCTTAAGACTAAAGCTTGATTACACTTTTCCTCCAAATCGGAATTTTTAAAAGGCTTTTTTTTGTGATCAGTGTATTATCTACAGATTTTTATACCAAATATTATGTTAAAACTCAATTCAGCGAAAAAACAAACATTACTAAAAAAACACATCCTTCAATTACAGAGATGGCATAGATGGCAATGTCTCCAGTTCTTTGCGTATCACTGCATAAGAATTTATTCATATAATGGCAGAATTAGCCTGCAGAATTTACACACACCACGTAATATGCAAAAATTTAGTTAAAACTTAAAGCAAAACCAAAACTGCAACCAGAAATTATTGCTTATAGACAGTTTTGAATCTGAATTATTTTGTGTGTTCCTGTAAATGAACAATAAATGCTATGCATACATATTGTACAGTAAGCATATTATAGTGCACTAAATAATGCATATAAAGTTCACTGTGTTTAAAAGAAATATAAGACCATTAAATTACTCTGAAAAAGATATTTCTTCGTAGTTCACAATTTAACGGAAATCTTTTGTGTGTCCGTGTAGCTGAATGATAAATGCTATGCATTCCATATTCAGCAGAAAGTATGTCGTACTTCAATAAGGCCAATCCATTTCATTATGATTGACATAATCTAATGCTACTAAAATGCGCAGCAAATAATTTTTCTTCATAGACTATAATATAGATGTGTAAATCTTGAGAATCAACGGTACATTTGTGGACTTTCAAACAAGGAATTTAATCTCGATAAATAGGCGAAGTTGCATTTCTGATTTAATACTTGTGAAAGAACATAGAAAGAACTTTATTCAAACTTAATTTTGCGTTTATCATTATTGGCATAGACTCTAAACACAATTTAGCATATTTTTAGCGTATTTTTTTTAACACTGAATAAAAAATTATATTTAGATTGAATGAAAGGAAAATAACAAGTTTTTAAATTAAAAAGGTTAAATAATAAAAATAAACATGTGGACAAGCCTCAATAAAACTCACAACAGAAATATAGAATGTCAAACACAAGGAATTTGGATGAAAACTGCTTTATTTTGCGAGTTTTAGAACTGAAGTTATGATTGCATTCGATTTTTACCCACAGTGGGCGTAAGTTAATCATGCGGTAACAGCACCCAGAAAAGGGAATTTGCTAAAGACGGTTGTTTTCAAAATTCAAGAACTTTTGTACGTAAAAACAGCAGTTTTCCGGAGAAGAAATATAAAATAGAACAAAATCAGTATTGATTAGGTTGAGGCCCGATATTGCGCTAGTATTGAATTAATGGGAAATAGATCGAATAAAATTCAAATATTGGTGAAACATCGGTTTTACATTGGAAATGTTTTCTAAGAAACGCCACTATTACAGAAATATTGACATACATTGAAAAATTTGCTATGAAACGGCAACGATCCAGAAATACTGGTTTTCCAATTTTAATAATGGCAATGCAATGGCAAAATATTTCTTGCCAATACTGGTGCAATATTTTTAAAATGCAAACATCCCAAAATTCGGTAAAAAGTATTGATAAAGTGTAAAACAGTGTTAGCCCAATATTGTTTTGCTACTAGGTTAGTGTCAGGTAGAGTTAAAGGAACCGTTCGGCGATAGTTTTTTCTGTTTAGAATTGTTTGACGCTGGTTTGTGTTCTGTGTTTCAAATGCAGACAAGCAAAGACTGTTGCCATTACTCTTCTGGTATTCACATATTTCTCTGGTATATAATTTCTGTGACCATTACAATTGATTAAAATACATTAAATGTTGGTATGATTTAATCAGGGATGTTTTGGGCGGTATACTGTTGTATCCGCGGCTGGATAACGCCACATACTTTCCGCAGCTAAGCGTATTTTCTTTGGTGTATATCTTCCGCCTATAGCATACCCTCTGCTTTTTTTTACGAATACACTACTGTATTTAACTATCTGCATATACAACAACATGGTGTTATTTGATCACTAACGTGAGAACAATAGCCATTATAGAACAATAACCATTCACTTATCTTTGAAAAGATATATGGAAAACAGAGAGAATTATTTAGAAGAATGTTATCAGACGAAACATAGTTACATATTCAATTTATAAAGATGTTAGTGTGGGTTTATATTTTCTTGAACTTAACTTATAAATTTTTTATAATAAATACATGATTTCAAGTCAATCTTTTTCTATCGCCATGCTCGCATTCACTTTTATGAGAAGCGGTGACATTGTGGTAGCATTCAGAAACACATTCCAACCTAAAACATATGTAATGATTAATCTTTTGTGTATCTTTAATACCGATTGTAACATTATTATCATATCTTACGAAATAAATGTACCTTTGTCATTTAATAGGTTTTTCTTATGCATTTATATATACGAGATGGAACCCGTTGAAATTCGACGAAAGAAAATGTTTAAAAATGAACTGTTAAGGAGTTTATAAAAGAACCTAAAAAATAATTACAATAAAAATCAATCTTACATTAGCTAGTCTAAAAATAATAACTCTTAAAAGAATTATTATTTTTAACCAAAGTTACCAAATTTCCTTTAACTTCAACTTTTCAAACTGTAGAAAAATTAAACTTTGATTGTATACGTAGTCAGTGACATGTAGTCAAGATAAGTAGTAATTATGATGATGTTGTCAAGCGGGTCGCTTATCTTTGTTTCACGGAATTAAACATCAGCAAAACTTACGCAACTTTCGCACAATTATAAATTTTTTTCGATGAAATCGAAACATAGCTACATTTCCATCGTCGTAAAAATTACATGCAGATTTCGCACATTCATATTCATAATTTTAAAAATATCTTTTATGCGCAATAGATTATTAATAAATATAGTTCTAAACTTAGCGTCGCATTTGCCAGCTACAACTTTGCATACGAACTCTTAATTGAGGTTTTAATCTTAGTAATCTCACAAGGGAACCACTTTTGGTGTTGCTCGCACCTAGCATCGAGACCTGGTGCGTTTTGTAGCCCTATACATAAAAGTTAGAGAACCGAAAAAATTTCTCTGTTAAAATAATATTTTATATACTTTTTTATACTTTTCATTTTTTATTATTACATATTTATTTGTTTATTTCACGCCAAAAGTGAGTTAAGTCGCCAAATATGGCGCTACAATTTTTCCGCCCGTTTTATCCAAAGAGAAAATATACAGAACATATTACTAGAATTATATTAGATTGCGATTTTTTTTATAATTGATAGCATAAGAAACAAATATTAGGTTTTTATGTTTTTTTTCTATGCAGACGATAAATATATAAGTAATAAATATAATTCTATAAAAGTTTCGAAGATCATTGAAACTATTTTTTAGTGAAATACAAAATAAGCAAAATATTTTCATTTGAAATCGAATGAAATATAGTTTCGAATGTTTAAAATGAAATGTTTCTGTATTAAATGGTCCTTCGGTAAAAGTAATCGTAAAGTAAATTAATGTTTTTACACAATTTAGAAAAATTACTGCGGCGAAATAGGTCGGACATTGCAAATTCTACCTATTACAAATTCAGCTACGACATTTGGCTAGGGTTGCCGGAAAGCTCTACTTCTGAAAATAAACGCCAACTGTTTCCCCGCCAAAAATATGAATATAAAGTTGCAATTTTTGAAAATCAAATTCGTGGGTTTTTTAAGGAATTTTCAAACTTTTTTCAATATTTTATACTTATTATTAACTAATTTTTATTTTTAAATGCTTTTCTTTTAAAAAAATGCAATGTTAATAGCTCGAAAAGTGGTCTCGAAAATATCATTTTCAGAAAGTTATGCTGCTGTATAATCAAGAAATATTATTTTAACAGAAAAATTTTATCGATTCTCAAACTTCATAATATAGGGCTTTAAAATGCACCAGGTCTCAATGCTAGGTGCGAGCAACAACAAAAGTGGTTCCCTTGTCAGTAAAAAAATTCGAATCTTCTCCAATTGTTCTCATTCGTATTTTATGCCACCACTACCACACAAGAGATTTTGGTCTCGTAAGACCAAATAACACAGTACCATTATTTCACTGTGATGAAAATTATGATTTTAGCCCGTTTTTATCTTTTCAACCTTTGTTGGAGTGATAAAAATGATTTTTATCGTGGAATTCTAGCATTTAAACCAAATACTTGCGGTCTGCCCCCGAAGAGTCCTTGCACACAACATCACATTGGCTTGTGGCATTTAACCGCAAGCCAATGTGATTAAACGGCTTATAATAATCTCATTTTATTATAGATCCAGAAAATAATCATCTGGATGTATAATACCCTTTGTATTATACATCCAGATAATTTTCTTCTATGACCTATGCACAGACTCTTAATTATTGTATTATCACCCACTGTTTTACACATTTTCCTGCCTTTACCAGTTTGTAATGACATATTCTCCCTCTACCTCTTTAAAAATTTAGAAATGTCACCTTTGGTAACATTTCCATGAATTTGCTTTCTAGTTTTTCATAACTGTAAACTTGTTCACCTAATAGTTCTACTTTAATTAAAAATTGGACGATTTAACCATGAAATATATTAAAAATTATGTATTAAAAACAAATACACTATGGTAAAAGGTACACACATTAAAATACAATAAACATCAACGTTTCATTTCGCATCTGTGAACGTCTTCAGGATGTTATGATACACACAAGGCTAAAATTAAAAAAATGGAGGCAAACGTCTCAGAGCCCTTGACGAATCTTGACTGGAGCGTGCACCAAACGTCATCATGTTGCCAAGACAACCAAAAGGAGAAACCTATCCCAGCGATGGAAAAAGGGGGGGGGGGTAGGCTAAAAGGAACTGACTCCAAAAACAGTGTATAACATATTATGCCATATTTTATGTATGCTGTAGGATAAATTATCGTTACAGGTTTGTTGTCCAAGCTTAATAATCCTAATTGACTCTAAAATTTTGTTGGGATACTGATTCTTTCTTCATCAAAGACAACTCTGCTATCATCATCAGCAGCAGCAAAACAAAATCTTGCGAAAGCTGTATTTAGTTTCGATTGTGAAATATCCCTCTTGTGTTCTTTTAATCTTTCTGAATTTTTCTTTTAGTTTCACCTATATAAACCAATCTTTCTTTATTAGAGAGGGTAATTGGAATTTCATACACATGATGTTTGACACATACACATGATGTCTTTTTGATGATTCAAGATTTTATTTATATTATTACTAAGAATTTGAATCAGGTATGGGGGGGGGGGGGGGCAACTAGTAATTTTCTATTGAATGCTTGAAGAATCCGCTTTAATTTTTCATATAAAATGGGGACATAGTGCATACTCCTGTATTTGATAGGTAAACTATTAACAAATCGCTGGCCTGACTGAGCGGGGGTATTAAACTGCAAAATAATCTGATCAATCTGAGAACTTTTATAACCATGATCTAATGCAACTTTTTTAATAAAATCAATTTCAGTGCCAAACTGAGTATCTGAACAAATCTGATAAGTTCGTCTGATAAAGGACTGAAACGCAACAATCACATATTTAAAAAGTAAATTCGTACAAAAAGGTATTTCTGTATTCTCTTTTAACGGTTTTCTGTAAACTGAAAAGGTAAAATGCATATTGCTCCGGCTAATTTGAACGTCAAGAAAAGGCAAATTCTCATCCTATTCCGTTTCGAGGGTAAACTTAATGCTATTACTTAAATTATTAACATCATGAAGAAAAACCTGTAAATCTGGAAAAGGGTAAGTCCATAAGATGAACACGTCATCCACATATCTTAACCAACAAACTGGATTCTGTTTAAATGAACTAAAAATTTTCTTTTCCATAGGTCTGAGTGCAAACTTAGCGAAAAACCTTGAAACTGGCGAACCCATTGGTGCCCCATGAAGCTGTCACTGCCCCAAGAAGCACTCAATTCCAAAACAGGATGACATCTTATTGGCTTCCTAAACACTCATACTCATTGGCTGCATTCAAATAAAGGAAAGTTACTGCATGTTAACCTAAATAAATTGTGTTTCTTTTCTTTATTTATTGGTCTATAACTTTTATTAAATACTAATTATTGAACAAAATGTATTTCATTACATTCTTGATTAAATTACGTAGGTGATTCAATAATTATTGCCCCTAATGTATATAAAATATTTGTACTGCGATGGTTGATGTGGAATATCGAAGTCTAATCTCTTAAATGCCTATATGCTCAATTTCAGAAGCGAAGCTGCTATATTAACACATTTTTGGAGGAAGGGGTGAAGTTTTAAAGACCTATTTTTGGGGGAGTTTTTAAGGAAGGAGGTGAGGGTGAAATGCTGGTTTGGAGCTTATAAGGCTATACATTTGTGACAGTGGATGAGATGTGGCTACATTACTATGATTCCTTGTCCAAACGACAGTAGTTACGTCTCATCCACTGTCACAAATGTACGCCATAAGCTAAAAATCAGCCTTTCACCCCCATTCCCCCCTTTTCACTCCTCCCTTTAAACTATGTGAATATAGCAGCTACGGTTCTGAAATTGAACATATAGGCATCTAAGGCATTAGACTTCGATATTCCACAACAACCATCGCAGTACAAATATTTTATATACACTAGGGACATTAATCATTAAACCACCCTCGTATATTTTCACTGATATATACTTTTAAGATATTTCTTAAACGGAAAGTGGTATTATGAGTCATCAAACCTCAAAAATATACTTTTTCAAAAAGGTTTCCACAATTTTAGCCACTACTGTAAGTACAAAAATGTTAATTTTTGTAATTTTTGTTTTAATTTAACCGGACCGAACGTGGTCCCCGTAAGGCATGGTGACGTCACGGCGACGTCATTGTGAAGTCACACTGTGATTTTGTGACCGTCGATGTGACGTCATAGTGACTAGAATGCGAGGTCGTTATGGCCGTATTAGAGGTCGTTTGTGACGTCACATTGTGACCACTCTGTGAAGTCACGGTGTGACAAATTTGTGAAAAGTGTGTCATTTGTGACTATTTTGGCATTAACTTTGTGACGAACCTGTGACGAAAGCGACAATGCTTTGAAGTCACACTCTGACCTATTTTTGAAATATGTGTCATTTGTGACGAACTTGTCATAAACACTGTGATTTCAAATGAAAATCAAATTTCAAATTAATTGCTTAAAAGACGCAAATAGTGGAAAAGATTCCATGCTGGGACTTGAACCCGGGCCATCAGTACAGCGCACTCACATTCTACCGACTAAATCACATGGAACGATACCCAGGCTGGAAAATTTCTCACTATTACATGTTGGCAAGGCTACAAACGCAGCACAAGATGGAATATTTAGCGTGAGCCACCAACATGATGCAAACACGAAACTTAATTAAATCCAGCATCGATTGAAATTATATTAATACTTGGAAATTTTTCCAGAGAGAACCATTCGCCTTGCATACAATATTTCAAATGAAAATCAAATTTCAAATTAATTGCTTAAAAGGCAATTTTAATTTGAAATGTTGTATGCAAAGCGAACATTTCTCCCTGGAAAAATTTCTAATTATTAATATAGTTTCAATCGATGCTGGATTTATTTAAGTTTCGTGTTTACCCCATTTCGGTGGCTCACGATAAATATTCCATCTTGTGCTGCGTTTGTAGCTTTGCCAACATGTAATAGTGAGAAATTTTACAGGCTGGGCGTCGTTCCATGTGGTTTAGTCGGTAGAATGTCAGTGTGCTATACTGATGGCCCGAGTTCGAGTCCCGGCATGGAATCTTTTTCACTATGTTGGCCTTTGCGCCTTTTAAGCAATTAATTTGATATTTGATTTTCATTTGAAATGTTGTATATAAGGCGAATGATTCTCTCTGGAAAAATTTCTAAGTATTAATACAGCGATGAATTGTGAAATAAACTTTTGCTGTAAATATAAAATCTAATCTTTTTACCATACTTTTTAGCAAAATATCGCTATTTTGGAGTCATATTCTTCTAAAACATTTTAAATTTTTCCACTTAAAAAACAATGCTTATCAACTGACATATTTTTTTATTAAGTTCTATGCTTGATATTGAGTTCAAGCTTGATATTTAGAATGTGTAAGGTTTTTAATTTGTTGTGATTTGTCATTGCTTTATTAAATACGAACATGGAGACTAACGGATATTAATACAACTATTATTTATAGAGCGGCATGATAAGCGATATTTATTTAAATTTTTTATTCCCGTGTATATTGTATTTTGTGAATATGAGCTAAATAGATTTGGTATGTTTTATAGGAAAAGACTCTGGGAAATGGAAAAAAAACGAGTAAGAAAAATCATGCGTTAAGCATAGATTATAAAATACTTTCCAACACTTTCTGAATGCTTTAACAAGACATCGTAATTTAGGGAAATGACGTAAATAAGATAACTAAGTAGACATTTTAGAAAACGCATAAAACATTTGAAAAACTGATTTCAGCAGTTACCGTCCATAGCCAAGTATGTTTTCCAATTCCTTTGAACAGCCCTGTATTTGATCTGTAGATTGATACACTGAAAAAAATGAAGTACTCAAAAATGAGTAAACCGACGTACTCATATCGAATTGAATATTTTTAGATCAAAAATGAACCTATGCTTTCTCTATTTTGAAACATCACATGTTATCAAACCCAAACAAACGAATAGTTATGCACCCTGTAATGGCTCATTTCATTTATGGCGGCATAAATGATGTTTATTAATGTAAATATTAAATTATGCACAGCATTTTAAAAATAATTTAAAAGGGCTTGGAAATAATGCTCTTGTCATAAAAATATTCGATTTGAGTATCTTGTTAAGAATTTTGCTATTTTTCTTAATAAATAATCAATTAAACATTTCTTGTTAAGAACTTTGAACGGGAAATAAATGTCAGTACATTTTTACTTTAAATTTTAGGTTGTTTTGTTTTTCTTTGGTGGGGGGGGGGGGGGGGCAGTACATAACGATTCATATTTGATCACAACCATGGAATAAAAAATGAGTACATGTGTTTCACAACTTTGAGTACATTTGGATCGGAGCTATTTTGAGTATGTGACGCATTTAAAATTGAATACTTTTTACTCAATTTTGAGTACCCATTTTTTTTAAGTGTATATATACTATACAGGGTGTCCGGTCTCAACGGTGTCCAATGGCTAATTCCTAAACCGTTAGTCATAGACATATAGTTCCAATTAAAAAAATGATTTTAAATCAGATAAAGAAATATTTTAAAAGCAATTTGGGTCAATAAAAACATTTCTTAAAAAAAAAGAAATTTAAATTTTTATACGGTCCCCCAGTCCTATAAGTTATATTTAGTAAAATTTTCCTATTACACTGACAAGTAAGACAAAAAAAGTCCCATTCATATGACACTAAAATTGTGCGAGTTATGAAATTTTAAAAATGCATGACTTATGCCACTTTTCTGCTCTGAAAACAAATGAGTTCGGCTTGGATTTGAGGGGTCATATTCCAAGTGCTTAAAGTATTCAAAGATCTCATTTCATGTGTATTTGCGCTTTGAAAAAAATCGTACAAGTATTACGATTAAGTTAACATTTATTAAGTTTCAGATTGGCTGAAAAAACATACGTTTTATTTTGTCAGGATTTGAGACTGTTTCTTTTATGATTTCTTTTAATAAAATTATGTTATTTTTATAAGTTTTTATGTTACTTCAACGATCTTATGTATGTTTTTCCAGTTCAAAATTTCTATTCGAACTTTTACCCACTTTCAAATATCCGAACGAGATTACATTTTACATACTGGCGCAAATCCGATAACTATCTAATATTATTATGATTTTCGGTGGTTACAATTTATACTTATTTTATAGGATAACACAAAAAATTTCTGTAGATTACCGCCAAGAAGTTTATGAAAAAGTTTTAGATTAGATAATACAAGACGGAGATTGTTGGGTTTTTTAACTTTATATATTTTTTAGCACTGAATCCAAAAATTGCCTTAATTTTTAACCATCATGTCAGGATATTTCGAAAATCATAAATTGTCGAATTTAAAGAATAACAAAAATCGGATACTATAAAGTAGAGGAGAAGATTGTATTTTAGCTTTTGATAATTGATTTTTACGTACTTTTTAGCTATAAATCTGAAAATGACTTTAATTTTTAACCATCACGTTAGAATTTTTTTGCAAATGTGTAAGTTAAAATATAGCGAAAATCTCATACTATAAAACATATGTAAAACTTTTATTATTTTATTTCATTCAATAATTTATTCGATATTTTTGCTTATCTTGGGGTTCTTACAGCTGGGTGGTGTGATGAGATGGGGGAGGAGATTAAATTTTAACTTTGAACTTTTTAACTTTGAAATTTACAATTTGCGAAAAATCTTGATGTGATGGCTAAAAATGAAGGTCAATTCCGGATTCAGCGGTACAGAATACATAAGAATCAATTATCAAAAGCTAAAAAACATGAAATAACCAAACTTTTGCAGGCTAGTGTAATATAATAATATTTTAAAATACGTATCATTTTGTAAAGAATTGAGACTGTTAATTTAGCATCAATTTATTTAACAAAAATTCTGTTTTTTTCTTTCTTCTTAAATGTGTATTACAAATTGTATATTTTGCATTAATATGTCAGAATGACTAAAAATTTCAAATTTATATTGCAATGTTAATTTTACTCTCAACCATTTTTTAATATATCTGGCGAAATTATATTTCGACTAAATTTGTGAATGACCCCCAATTTCCAAAAAAAATATGCTCCAACTTTAAACAGGTATTACTCGGTCAATTTTAATCGTAGAACAGCGGGACTTTTTGGCATTACTTGTCAGTGTAAAAGGAAAATTTTACTAAATATAACTTATAGGACCGGGGGACCGTATAAAAATTTAAATTTCGTAATTATTTAAGAAATGTTTTCATTGACCCAAATCGCTTTTAAAATATTTCTTTACCTGATTTAAAACATTTTTGTAATTGGAACTATATGTCTCTGACTAACGGTTTAGGAATTAGCCATTGGACACCGTTGAGACCGGACACCCTGTATAATGGGAAAACTTAGTTTAGCAAGAAAACGCCTAACAGGTTGGAATTCTTTTTCAGCAATTTATACTAATGTATGGAAACATACTTGAATACTTTTGTACAACCCTGTAGTTTACCTAGAATCTTTATTACACGCCATTATTTAGTTAAAATTGAATTCAAACTAAGACACTCTTAAAACTGCTGAAATCACATTTCCAGAAATTATAATATATAGACGGCCATGTATCCTATTCTTTACGTGACTCTGTACATCATTTTATCTATATTCTACAAACATTTCTTGGTAAATTAAATGCAGTTCAGCAAAAAAAAAATCATAACTCATTTAAAAACCACCTTTAAGCAATTTGCGCCCATACCCAGTAATCCTTACGAATACTTTTGTGTAGCCTTGTATAGGAATTATAGCATTTATATACACCATATACTATACATAAATATAGTTAATCATAAAAGCGCATATCATAATTAAAAATACATTTCCAGCAATCATCGCTAATGAACAGTACTTCGGATACAATATAGTATCTGAAATATTTTGTGTGTTCCTGTAAATGCTATATACGTATTATTCGTATTATACATGAAATAATTTATAATATGTAAACCTCAGCGACATATATCAATTTCATTATATATGAAATAGATTAACATAATTAAAGTATGCCGCAAACAATTCCCTCCACCCCTATATCATTATGTATTTGAATTCCTTTTTTTGCTCTGTAAATGAACAATAACTATTCTTTGCATCTCATAGTCAACAGAATGCATATTTTAGTGCACTTCATAAATACATATAAATTTTATTCTGTTTGAAAGCGTGCGTAAAATCATTAAAAATCATTTGAAACGATTTTTTCTCATAGGCCGTAACGTAACGGAAAACTTTTGGCTGTCCCTGTAAATGAAAAAAACATGCTACAAACTTCATTACAAATAGGTACCGTGCTATGGTAAACGTCAATAACATCCAAAAATTTCAGGGCAATCCGAGTATATTTTCGAGCGTTAGAGTGCGGACAGACTGCTAGACGGACAGACGCAGAGACAAACCGAAGTCATAAGCACTTTTCAACTTGTGTCCTATATTATGTATCCTGTATTATATGAACTTTTAAAAAATATATACTAAAGCAGTTTAATCTATAACTTCCTATCAAGCATGAAAAACACTTTATTTCAATACTTAAATATCATATTTTACCTTTTTAGTGCCAATAATTACGCGTATCATAAACGTAGAAAAGGAATTTACAATAGAAGAAAATTTAATAACCGATTCAGAATGTCTATAATTAAATGTTTGATTAAAATCACAAACAGAAAAAATGCTTACATACAATTTAAAAAAATAAATATACCAATTTGAAAAACATTAAAAATAATAATTAGTATTTATAATTGTACTATTAAACAACAACAAACTACAATAGATAAATTAAATGCATTATTAGATTTAACAATATCGCAAAAATATTTCCATATGGTATAAGGAATTCCTATTATTTTGTAATTTTGGTAAATGTTAAATCTGAAAACATTAGTTTGAAGATTTAGGATTTTAAAAGATAATTTAAAATATTATTAGCACTAAAAGAAAATTCTTTCAAATTTTTCACTACTGTAATGTGTAAAAATACATTTTCCCAGTATAATGTTAATTTCTAATCTGAAACAGTTTCGTAATCTCATGATAATCAAACATCATATTTAACCCCAAAATAATAATAACTATAAGTGTTAGTAATAAAAAAATAGTAAGAAGCCGATAAAATAATTCCAAATCATTGTCGTTCCATACATTTTCAATCTCAAGTAAAAGTAAATTAATGTTTATATTAATTGCAGTATGAATGTAGGCATGAATCAGTCTTTGCGCAGTTTTTTTTTTTTCAAGCGATGGCAAAATAAGATATTTTTCTTTACAGTTATCGAATTGGAAAATATCGCTTCTGACAGTTAAAGATCAGTCTCTTACAAATATAACATAAAACTATTTAACTCATAATATACAAATCTGGAATAAAATATTTAAATTAAATAAGACTTACATTCCATTACGTTCCATTAATATCCGTGTATCCTAAAATGGTCATTTCCTTATCTTAAAGTGTTGTAGACGTTGTGATGTTCTTAAAACAGTGAATAATTTCCCGCGTCTTCTCATATTTTTTTTTTTTTTTTTTTTTTTTTTTTTTTTTGTGGGCAGACGATTTTCAAGCAGATGGTCTGTTACAGATTATTTGTTTTTGTATGCAAGACATATGGAACTTGAATGCGCAGTAATTTTCTGAAAGTATCGTTAATTAAAATTTTGTATTTGAAGAAATGTCTAATGTATTTAACCTTTTCTTTTTATCCGTACCAAATAATTCAAGTTAAAATGTATTGTAAAGTTCCCCTTTTCTAAATAATTATAATAATAATATTCATAATTAGAGTTTATTAGATAAAACATTGTTTAAATTTTTAAAAGGTGTAAAAATAAATTTAATGTTAATAACGACCCCCCCCCCCTTTTTTTAAGTAAAGTTAGTTTTGCACAAATTTTGTATATTTCTTTTATTTTCGGAAAATGCTAATTTTATTTAAAAGTCTGAAAGAAGTAGAATTTATGACCTGAATACAAATTATAAAAATATTCTAAAGCAAGAAATGCATAGATGACTAAACTCTGAAGACTCTTTCTACGTGCTCATTAAAAGGTGCAGATTTAACTGTAATAGAAAATTTTTAGTTTGAAACCACAGAAGTGTTTCGAATAATCCTGGTCGGTATAAAAAGAAAGAAAGAAAGAAATTTCCTCCCAGCAAACTAAATATGTAAAGTGTATAAATTTAATATTCCTAATTCTAAATATATTATCCAAATGCTAGATAAAATTGAAATCATGAAAAAGTATACATTCACTGTCTTAGATATCAAATTGATAAAATATAGCCTGAAAATTTAGTTTATTAATGCTTGTATCGTGTACTTTATTTATTATGCCCCCCCCCCTCCCCTTTAGTGACAGAATTTACCATTTGCTATCCATTAATATATTTTCATTCCTTATGCCGCTGTAACTCGTGACTGTTTAAAATATTTCTCTTGATTTTCAAAGATTTTTGAAGTTCATATTTTTGTCACACTGTGACTTACAATATGGTTGTTTTTTTGTCACATATGTGACGTGACGTACGTTACATAGCAGTGACATAACAGTGACGTCACAATTTTTTTTTATTGCCAGAAAAATATAATTTTACAGTAAATAACATGTTTTGAAGAATTTTCGTAATTTTTTAAAGTTTTCTAAGAAGTTCACATCTCAGTCACAATGTGACATCACTGAGTGGTGGCATTTTGGTCACAGATGTGACGTGACCACAGTGACTTACAGTGACGTCACAACGACGTCACCGTGACCATGCATGCTATGAGGGTCGTGACAGATTTTTAAAAAATTATGAGTGAACATTATTTTAAAATTCAGAAAAATTCAATAAATTGAGATACAGTTTTCAAATAAATTGTCTTTGAAAGTACGTGTTTTGCATATTCGACAGTGTAAAAATTGAATTTGACCGATGCCTAGAAGAATAAAAAATTGCACTTTAAGCTAAATTTATTGGTAATCTCGTTACCACCGTCAAAACGTCAGCGTTTTTCACGAGCATCTTTTTACTTTATAATATATATATATATATATATATATTTAAAAATAATATATATATACAGTGGTGGTCAAAAGTTTCCGGACAGCATAAAATTTTTGGTTAATTTGTAAGTATACCCATATGAAGAGGAATCTCAAAGTGATGCTTATAAACTTTATTGACAGAACAGTTAAGAGCTTATATATGGAATAAAAATAAATATTAATAAATTAAATTGACAAAACTAATTGCAAAAGAAAACGCATGTTCTCAAAAGTTTCCGGCCACCTTGGCAAGTTTCGAAAAAAATGATGTTATAACAGAAAATAACAGTAATCAATAACCTTTACAATTAGTATTTTGTGTTCATACATTTAGCAATAAGTACTGCGGCGCAGCAACGTGGCATCGATTCAATGAACGGTTGTAGATCGTCAATGTTAAGTTTTTTCTATGGTTCTTGAAATTTTTGTTAAAATGCTGCTGAATTGGAATATTTATAATTCCACACACTTTTTCAAGTTAGTTTCAAAGATTTACTATTGGATTCAGATCGGTTGATTAGGCTATCTTTTTCAAAAGCAGATTTCTTTTGTGCGAAAGTCACTGCTTGACGAGCTTGCATGTATGATTTTGGTCGTTATCACGATGAAACAAATAGTTGCGACCACAATTTTTCCTCTAATAAGGCAGCAAATGATCTTGCAAGATATCCTTATGCATTGCACTATTCATCTTACCGCGGATTTCAAATAACGGACAGGCACATTTTCCAGAAAGTGCTCCCCACAGCATAACATGTCCTCTACCATGCTCAATTGTAGGAATAACACACCTAGAATCTTATGTTTTATTTTTAAGTCATCGGTTGTAGTGCCTGTTATCACTCCCAAAAAGACTGAACGTCGATTAATCGAAAAAAGTATTTTTTTTTTCCAGTTTTCACTTGACCAGTCTTGTATTCCTTGACAAACGCCAGTTGGGCCCTCTGATTTTTTTCTCTTATGAAAGGTTTTTCAACACTGACTGTTCCATAAAGTCCTACGTTACGTAAGCGTCTTCATACGGCAGACCGACTTATTTAAGCAGTATTTTAACAACGTAAATCGCGGGGAATTGCATAAGAAACAGTATTGACGCCTAAACTTTCACACATTTTTCTGTGGCATTCAGTCACACTGAGTTTGTTATGGAACTCATAGTACATAATCTTTCTAAGCTTCTGACGTTATAGCTCCATTTTAAACACTTTTATGAAGCACAAGATAATAAATTTTTAACAAACAAATTACACAGTCAAGTAGCTCCTATGCTCTGCTTTCGAATGCAAAAATTAGTTGGTTGAAAAACTAACAACCGCATAAATGACAGCTGTTGGTGCGAAAGTTGGCGGAAAACTTTTTACTTAACGTAATATTTTTAAGTTAAAATATGTTTTTTATTCTAATAATAGTTCGAAGTTTGTAGGCACATTAATGATTTGTTAAATTTTAATAACAACATACAGCTTTAATAAGGTAAAATTTATCCTGATTGTATAACCCTTAAATGCCTATTTTTCAAAAATCATTGCAATAATTTTTTTTTGGTTTCATTTTTGAAATAAATCATGGGAAAAATACTTAAAAAAATCATATTTTGTTTTAAGTATGGTTTACGGCTAAAAAACTGTTTGTTACTAATCGGCAATACTGGTCTTTAATTGAAAAAATAATTTTCCTTGATAAAATTCTATAATATTAAGCACACAAGAATTGAAGGAACTATAATAAGAAATAAATTTTACTTGCTCAGGGCAAAACAAAACAGGATATTTCGCAAGCTTCCAAACAAACAAAAAGAACAAGTAGCAACAATTGAAAAAATAAATCTATCTTTATTCTTAAACAGCACATGTGTTGCCATCTACATGTTGAAAATCGATTTAATAATATTTTCAGATTGTATTTTATTGGCAACATTAGGCATTATAGCTTCAATATTATTCTAATAGTATTTTAGAAGCCTAAATTGGGTATGTTGCCGAAAAGCAACACCCGGCATTTAAGGGTTAAATTTAAATGAGGCTTATGATAATAGTAAACATGATATTTTTTTTATTTCGACTGAATTACTATGGACAATGTTTTAAATATTAATCTTTACGATAAACGCGATTTTTTAAAATTTGATACACATTACATTCCTCGCTGGCTTTCGGTAAAAGATTTTTTGTTAATATAAATCTGGGCAGCTTCATAGATTTTTTATAATTTTTAATAATGAAGATTTTTTTTGAGAAGTTTTTTTTTATATTTACTGCTAATTTATATTATAATAATTTTTATCGCTTTGATTTCCTATTTCGCTATGAAAATATACTTATAGATTCTTTGGCATGGCAACAGTATGCGGACCAAACTCAGAGATGGAAGCGACTTGTTCGCTACATGAAGATTCGCTGCAAAGTACATTGCTGGAAGGCACGTTTTGAGATGTTTTTTAAATACTTGAACGTTAGCATACTTGAAAAAATTATATATACTGGAATGGCGGAAAGGGACTTAATTTTTTTCTATCCTGGCTTGTACAACATCTTTAGCCTAACATGTTCCAACCAGCGACGCGAGAAAACTGCAGCATTATGGTATCCTTTGCAAGTCTTTCACGTCAGGGTGCATTTCATTTAATTACTTTTATGATTATTTATAATTTATATCTTTAAAGGACTTTAGGTCTATATTTTGTAAAGTTCTTCATATATCATTCAGCTTACTTCAGAAATATTATTTTTAAAATTTTCATATTTTTTTTTTCTTTATTCAAATATTATTTTTTTTATTTGTTGCTCTACTTATGGAGCATGCAAGCTGGTTTTGCCTTGCGAAATCGGAAAGGCTGCATAATTTTTTATGCATATGTTGCTTCACCTAAATTCCGACGAGCTAGGAGTCATTTTTGTGCTGTTTTATATGTTTTTTCTTGTTCGAAGTTACTGTTTTTCTTGTTTTATTTTATTTTATTTATTTTTACATCTATCTATTATACCTACTTTTCATAAACATTTTCAAAATTTGACTGAAATTGTTCACACATATATGCAGTATACATATATACACTATATTGCCATTAATGACCGGCAAGTTTCAATTTTAGACATTTTGTCGAATATTTAGAAATATACTTGATAGAATCTTCTGGAATTTCAGGATTAAAAAGAACAGGTATGACCTCATATTTAGCAATGCCGATTTGTTAAGGGGGGCAATTAGGGGGCTAACGTAAAATCAAAGAAAAAAAATAATACTTGGGATCACCCTGTAAAATAAAATGCACGAAATGATCTACCGCTGCCGAATATAAATAAACAGGTATTGTGCAATATGTGTATTCTTTTGAGTAAGAATAGCAAGTATATTAATAGAGATATAGTGATTTATTTGAAAAAAATTAAAAATTCTTGCATGTTTTTTGCTTATAACATGCAGGGTTTTCAACCAAATTTAACGCCGGTTTCAGAAAAATTGACAAAATATAGTAGAAACAATATAGTGTAATTGGAATATAAATATATTAAATATTTTAGGAAATATGAGCAGTTGTATGAAATAATTTTTATCTGCGCATGCGTGAACAATAACAAGGATCATTTTATATAATTTAATAGTCAACTCTCTGGAGAAACTTATTTAAAAAAATCTAGTCAGATATCGTAAAAATTCAGAAAGATATCGGCGTTAAAGTGAACAAATTTTTAGTTGTTCTCTAAAAGCAGCTGATTGATAAGGGATTTTACACAAATTGTAATTTTTTATTAACTGGCTTTCAGGAAAAAGTTAGTATTTAGTGAGTATCAACGAGTAGATTTGGAAAAAATGCTTCGATTTTGATACTTCTTTTGATCATGGTATAGGCTCGTTCTGGTGGTTATCCAAGAAGAACTAAAGCATCAATAAAAAATTAAAATTAAAAAAATTAAAAATTAAAAATTAAAAATGACAATTTGTGGAAAATCCCTTATCATTCAGCTGCTTTTAGAGAACAACTAAACATTTGCTCACTCTAACGCCGATATCTTTCTGAATTTTTACGATATTTGACTAGATTTTTTTTAATAAGTTGCTCCATAGAGTTTACTATTAAATTATGTAAAATAATCCTTATTAGCGTTCGCGCATGCGCAGATAAAAATTATTTCATACAACTACTCATATTTCCTAAAATATTTAATATATTTATATTCCAATTGCACTATATTGTTTCTACTATATTTTGTCAATTTTTCTGAAACCGGAGTTAAATTTGGTTGAAAACCCTGCATGTTATAAGCAAAAAACATGCAAGATTTTTTTATTTTTTTAAAATAAATCGCTATATCTCTATCAATATACATGCTATTCTTACACAAAAGAATACATATATTGCACAATGTCTGTTTAATTATATTCAGTAGCGATAGATCATTTCGTGCATTTTATTTTACAGGGTGATCCCAAGTATTGTTTTTATCCTTTGATTTTTTGTGAGCCCCCTAATTGTCCCCTTTATCAAATCGACATTGCTGGATATGAGGTCATACCTGTTCTTTTCAATCCTGAAATTTCAGAAGAATCTGTCAAGTATATTTCTAAATATTCGACAAAATGTCTAAAATTGAAAGTTGCCGGCCATTAATGGCAATATAGTGTATATATATATATGTGTGTGTGTGTGTTTGTGCGTGTATCTATGCTAATATAGTTAAGTATATATACCGTGTTACTCTTGACTTATTAATCTTTTGAACATCCATTACTACAGTTATAAAAGCAACGTACAGTCGTGATAAAGGAAGATACCCCACCCCCACACTTACTAATTCTGATGCAAATAATCGTATAAAATTGCACCTGGTACCAGCCGATTAAATATAACGTCTACTATTTATGCTTCAGGGATCATCTTCACATTGAAATTATTACAAACATGAAAATTTTGATACTAACCCTAAATTTGACATCATACTTTGATTCTTACGTAAATCTTACCCTCAGATACTAAATGGGTCATTTGGTCAAATAGTTTACGAATTATGCAGATTAAAGCTTTTGAACTGCAATGATAAATTCATCTTTAATCGTTGCATAAAGATTGAAATGCGAGACATTTTTAGTGAATATTTCAAAAACTACTCGGAAAATGAGATATATTAGGTAGCTTTCATTACAAAAAGCTACCTATTGCAGCCGTTCGGAGGAAAGCGATTTCAAAACATTTTGGTATATTTTCATCGATCATGACCCCCAGACCCCGAAACCACCCTCCGTTCAAAATTGACACACACACACACACACATATATATATATATCTGACCTATGTCACACTGTAACTCTCGTAATTATGAACCTATTTCGATGTAATTCGGTGTGTACATAGTACATTCCAATGTCTCGACCGAGTTCGTTGGCCAGCTTCATCCGTCGTTTTGTTTCAAAATGGCGGCCATATAAAATTAAAAAAAAAATTTAATTTAAAATGTGGTACCAAAAAATTAAAAATGGAAAAATATTTTTTTCTTATGTATTTGACCTTTTTACAAAGATTCCGGAGCAGTTTTTGTTTCGTCTATATCTTAAAAAATGGCTGAGTTATAGCATTTTGAATTTCTAGCGTGGCTAACATTTTGAAAAGTCCTGAATTTTGTCACGCGATAAAAGGCGTATTTATGAACCGATTTCGATGTAATTCGGTGTGTACATAGTACATACCAATGTATCGACCGAGTTCGTTGGCCAGCTTCATCCGCCATTTTGTTTCAAAATGGCGGCCATTTAAATTTTTTAAAAATATTTAAAATTTGAAATGTGGTACCAAAAAATTGAAAATGGAAAAATATTTTTTTCTTATATATTTGACCGTTATACAAAGATTTCGGAGCAGTTTTTGTTTCGTCTATATCTTAAAAAATGGCTGAGTTGCAGCATTTTGAATTTCTAGCGTGGCTGACATTTTGAAACGTCCTGAATTTTGTCACGCGATAAAAGGCGTATTTTTGAACCGATTTGGATGTAACTTCGTTTATACATAGTACATACCAATGTCTAGACCGGGTTCGTTGGCCAGCTTCATCCGCCATCTTGTTTAAAAATGGCGGCCATTTAAAATTTTAAGAAAAATTTAAATTTGAAATGTGGTACCAAAAAATTGAAAATTGAAAAAATATTTTCTTCATATGTGTTTGACCTTGATAAAAAGATTCGGGAGCAGTTTTTGTTTCGTCTATATCTTAAGAAATGGCTGAGTTATAGCATTTTGATTTTCTAGCGTAGCTGACATTTTGAAACGTCCTGATTTTTGTCACGTAATAACAGGCGTATTTATGAACCAATTTGTATGTACCTTGGTGTGTACATAGTACATACAAATATCTCGACCGAGTTCGTTGGCCAGATTCATCCGCCATCTTGTTTCAAAATGGCGGCCATTTAAAAAATTAAAAAATTAAAAAATTAAAATGAGATACCAAATTTGGAAAATGAAAAAGATTTTTTTCGTATGTGTTTGACCATAAGACAAAGATTCCGGAACAGTTTTTGTTTCGTCTATATCTAAAAAAATGGCTGAGTAATAGCATTTTGAATTTCTATTGTGGCTGACATTTTAAAACGACCTGATTTTTGTCACGCGATAACAGGCGTATTTATGAACCGATTTGGATGTAACTTGGTCTGTACATAGTACATACCAATGTCTCGACCGAGTTCGTTGGCCAGCTTCATTCACCATCTTGTTTCAAAAGGGTTTCCATTTAAAAAAAATTAAATATAAAATTTTAAATGAGGTATTAAAAAATTGGAAAATGAAAAAGATTTTTTTTATGTGTTTGGCCTTGATACAAAAGTTCCGGAGCAGTTTTTGTTTCTAAAAATTTGTTCTTTTGTTTACATCTTAAAAAATGGTTGAATTATAGCACTTTGAATTTCTAGCATGGCTAACATTTTGAAACGATCTTGTATTTGTCTCGCGATAACACACGTATTCGCCTATTTCGATGTAAGAAGGCATGTAGATAGTATACATTAATACCTCGACCAAATCCGCTGGCCAGATTCATCAGCCATCTTGTTTCAAAATGGCGGCCATTAAATTAAAAAATATATATATATTTAAAGTGAGGTGCAAAAAAATTAGAAATTGAAAAAGGTTTCTTTCTTAAGCGTTTGACCTTGATATAAGGATTCAGGAGCAGTTTTTGTTTGCCTTTACCTTAAAAAAATGGCTCAGATATAGCAGTTTCAATTTCTATTGTGGGTGACATTTTGAAAAATCTGATTTTTTGCATACGACAGCACTCGTATATATCAACCGATTCCGATGTGAGTGAGCATGTGCACAGCAATTACTAATGTCTCGACCAAGTTCACTGGTTAGCCTCATTCACCATGTTGTCTTAAAATGGCACGCACTTTAAGAAATCGCCGAATTTGGCAGCCAAATATAAGTTACTTTTAAAGAAAAGCAGCTTGGATAAAGCTGACTAATTTCTCGAAATTCTCATTCATTATACTGATAAAAATTAGTATTAAATCTCCTATATTCGGTTTCCACTAAATTGAGCTTCGTGTGTCTGAATGATACAAGTTGGCTTTTTTAAAATAAGGAATATGAAAGCTACACTGTAAAAAAAAATCTGTAGTTCTACAGATTTAAAGTTACATGCTTACTAAACTTTCATCTGTAACTGTACAAAAAAAGCTGCAAATCTACAAAACTAGTCTTTGTAAAGCTACAGAATCTGTAACTTTACAAATGAATCTGTTAAAATTACAGTAATCTTACTAAATTAGTGTCTGTATCCCTGGTTGTAGTTACATGAAAAGTAATTAATTAGTCTTTAATTAAAAATTCTTAGTAGCCTTACAGATTTTCTGATTTTCGGCGCAAAAGTGTGTATGTTACATGAATTTTTGTTGTTGCCGTTACATAAAAAGTTCTAGGAATCCCAGTTTCCTAGAAAAACTTTAGTAACTTTGCAGATTTTTTTTTTACAGTGTTCCTCTTCCTCCCGGCACTGGCTGGAAGGACTTTTTTTAAATTAGCACATTTGAAGATTCTTGAAACCAATTTTTGTTTTAAAAAAGTCACAGTCTATAAATAATATTTTTTTCAAATATATATTTCAAATATAATTTTTTAGGAAAGTGGGATGCCTAGAACTTTCTATGTAACTGCAACCCGGGTTACAGATAAAATTTTAGTAAGATTACTGTAATTTTAGTAGATTCTTTTGTAAAGATACAGATTTCTGTAGCTTTACAAAAAGTAGTTTTGTAAAGTTACATTTTTTTTTGTACAGTGTACAGATAAAACTTTAGTAAGCATAATTTATCATTGATTTCTGTAACTTTGCATCTGTAGAATGACAGATTTTTTTTTTCTACAGTGTGCGTTTCATTGGGATTATTGGGATCAAAACCGTCTGAATTTTGCAATCCATACTTTTCAAAGTACTGAAACAGTAATAGGTAGTGGAGAGAGAGCATCAAATTTCATTCGCTAGCCATATATATTGAAATTTTGTTTTACAACAAAAGAGAGCTACGAGTTTTTGCATCATGCCGTTGACATGTTAATGTGTGTTGCTTTTAATACAATAAAAAAATCCGGATTTGTTGAGAATTACCGATTCTGTATGAAACGAAACTACATATGGCTTAATAGCATTAAGTAAAAATTTAGAATTTTAATTTCAGCATCTGTGACTCCCGTGAAAGCATATGGATTACTTGCTCATATAGAATTGGTCTAAAAATAACTGTAGGAATTGTAAAAGAAAACACGTATGCATAATTCTAAACCCTTACATTGATAAATACTAGAGGAAGACATAGAGTTAAAGGGAGAATCATTTTGGCAAATGAAAGCATGGGAGTGGAATAAAGCCGTCTGAATAAATGTATCAGTTGAACCTATATTATTGTATAAGGCCGATTGTGAATTTTGTTGGCCATATTATACATATATGTCAATGAAAAAATTTATGTTACAAATTAAATAGCATAAATAGAAAAACCTCAGAATGAAGTAAAGAACTGGATATAATTAGGTGTTCCATAGTTAGAATTCAGGCTAACACACTTTTCCTTTCGCATGGCCTCAGACCAAAAGCCTCCGAAATAGGTAAACAAGATTCATTAAACAGGGAGCCCGCACTATCGGAAATGAAAGGTACTTCATTTAAGGATCATAGAATTTATGAAAATTGCCAATTCTTAAATTAATTTTTTTCATTCATTCTTATTGAACTTCTAATCTTTTAATCTAATCCTTCTAATCTAATTCTTTATCTGACCTGTTCTTACCCTTTATATATATATATATATATATATATTAATGTAATATATATTAAATTTTTAACTTATCTAAAATCTATTCTAAATTCTTTATCCCATTTAATTAAATTTATTTCCTTTTAATTTATTATTTTCTATTTGCAATGCGTATCATACTTTTATTCTTTTTCAAATTTCTCTAATCAAAATGCGTCTTGGACTCACACTAATATTTTTTTCCAACCAAACATCATTCGATTTCAGAATACTCTTTTTTTTATTATAAGCTTTTTTCAAAGAACGCTTCGAATGTATTCGCGCGCTTTCTGTGGACTGTATGGTTCTTTTGATCGTCCGCCCATTGACCGGTGAATCGGGCCCTGCCATTGACTACAAACCTTTCACATTGCAGCTTTTTGTATTCCTATGCTCTAACCAATAAATTACTTTGCACTGGGTCAGAGTACAACTTTTTCCTCCTTTCGCTTCTCTCAAAACCTGCGGCTCCAGTTTTAGTAAATGTCAGCACCGTAGTGTAAAAGTTTTACGTATTTTTTTATTTTTCGATAGTTGTGTGTGCTGGAATAATTTTCGTAATCTGCCATGTGATCATAAAACATGTTCAGTTATGTAAGACCGTCTGTGTCTCGAGCAGATATCTCCCATATAATTATTTCTGCCATTTATTTTTTAAATAAAGACTTGCTGTTGCAACTGATTATTTTCTTAGGAAACAGCCATTTTCTTGCGTAACCACCTCGTATATGTCTACTGCTTATATTTTGCTAGTTTATGCTCAGAGTTCTGTTATTAGCTGATCTTCTTTATTCATCTAATCCATAATACTTCCTCAGCAGCACCGAATTTTGTGACAAGCCAGCAGGATTAAAGTATCTATACAAAAGAAAATACCTTCTAACTCTTCATGATGCTCCACGAAAACTGAAGTCACCACAGTTTTTTAAAAACTGTCTACATTACGGTTAAAATGCATAAAAGCGCTGTAATTCTGCTACTGATACAACAATTTGTAGATAAACGATCCTACAGATTCTTATTAATGCAAAAACACTTGTCCAATTCTATGTTTTATAAAATCATGTTTTAAACGATCCACTTATAAAATTATGAGTTAGAATATCATAAAATATATTGAGAGTTCAAGGAAGAGTGTAAGCAATTTTTGATAAAACATTGTGTTATTATTTTCTTTAAATTAATTTATTTATGATGTTGAAGTTGTCAAATGTTTTTTTCCTAAAAGATCATTTTAAGATATTTATTAAAATAAGTGCTAAATATCCATACCGAATATGAGTTTTAATGACCACTGATATTGCATTTCGAACTGAAATTTTGTGAAATATTACAATTGAGGCGTTGACATGGGAAAAGGAGTAAGTCACTGTTGCCAGTAGCTACCTATTTTTAAATTCAGATTTCTTGACTGGCACCACTTTTCTGAAATAGTAAAATTCCCCGTCTTATCGTCTTAATTAACATGTCATTAAATAAGACGAATTTTACTATTTTAAAAAAGTGGTGCCAATCAAGAAATCTGAATATAAAAATGCAGCATATTGGCAACAGTGACTTACTCTCTTTCCCATGTCAACGCCTCAATTATTTAACAAAATAAGTGAAGCTGTAGTAGTGCTATAGTTTTAAAAAAATTTATATGTTTATTTTAATTTACATTTGAAAATTGTTTTAGTAATAAACAATTAAATTTAAAAAATCAAGAACCCGACTGCGTAAAAAGCGAACTAATTAATTTTTTCTCCTCAATGTGAAACAATTTTTTTTTTTCAATTCGTACTATTAGCTCACACTCTCGCTATATATATATTGTTCAAATTTTCAGTCGTTATTAAAATGCTTATTATTCATCCAATCAAGCTCAAATAATTTTTTTTAACTTGCAGTGGATGACACTTAATGTTAATCCAGTTTTTTTTCAAATATTAATTCATTAATTAAATTAAATTAAATTATTTTCAATAATCGAGAAAGCCTCCTTCTTGATCAAGGTATTTTAAGACCGAGAGAGCCCTCTTCTTGATCAAGTCATTTTAAGCTCCACTCAAAAGGAAAGAAGAATGGGAGAAAAAAATTCTCTTATTGACCTAAGTAGGAATTGACTTAAAATATTTTTTTTTATATTACTTGTTTATATTACTTACCTATTTTTTTTTTATTTACTTGTATTGATGACTTTTAAGTTGTGTTTAACTGTTAGTTCCTATCTATAAACACTGTTTTGATTATGTCTATAGATGTCTATGATGGTTAGAGTAGCAGTAAAGCTAGAGATCCACAATACATACACAACTTCCAGGTTGTATAATATTTTAACGGAGTTTCTGACTGTAAAATAGTCAATGAAACATCGTCTTCATTTTGAAAGACCTATCCAATGACATGCCACTCAATAGGGTGCGTAATTTTTTTTTTGTCTCTACCGCCATTTTGTATTTTACGGCCGCCATTTCGAATTTATAAAAATAAAACCTAGCCTATAACCATCGGGCCGTTAAGACGAATCGATAGAGATCTCATTCATTAAAATCCATCCAGCCGTTGGGATGTTTCGAGGGTATAAAGAAATCCACATACACAGATACGCGTGAAACACATAACCCTTCTTTTCAGTCTGGTAAAAAATATTGCAATAGACATTTATTTCATATTCTTGTGTTCGACTTAAAATATTCATTATTATTTATTGCTCTTATTTTAAAATATATTATGGTATTTTTTATATTTGTGTAGGATTAAAAGTAAATTTATTATAATAATAAAATAATAATTAAAAAAATTACGTTAGCTTGAGCGTTAAAATTTTGTGAATTTGATTAAATGTATTGCAGAATAGTAAATTTTATAACTTATTTTTGGTATATAAACAATTAAGCCTAGAATGTAACTTCTTATATGTTCAGAAAGTTTCTAATACTAGGTACTTTTGCCAAAAGAATTAATTAGTTATTCATTTTTAATATAAAATTCATGAAATGATTGCAAATTGGAAAATTTTGAAAATAGCTATGATTTTTAATTTAACATGATATGTTTTACTAAGTTAATTGCTGTTTGAACTTGTTTCTGTTTTGAAATGATTATAATTATTTCATTCAGAAAAAACGCAGACTAAGGAATATTTCTGTCAGGAATTTTAAAAGTAAAATATACTTAAAAAATTCATTAAATTTTGTAAACTAAATTGAGTGTTAGATGATAATTTTAAAATATGAATCTTTTATGCCTTTCAAAAAATAAATTTTAATGAAATATTTTAAATTTAATAATGTATCTATGATCTTTAGTTTAACCCATATTTTTATTTGTTTGATTTCCTGATTGGAATTAGTTCTAATTCCCAGTTTCTGATAATTATCTAATTCAGAAGGAAAAGATAGAATTGGGAGAATCTTCTACCATAATTTTTTAAAAATAAAGTATAGTTTAAAAATAAAAATAATAATTGATAATAGAAGTTAATTGTTAGAGTATATGCTTTTTAAAGTAATCTTCTTAACTAAATATAGAAAAGTTTAATTTATTATTTTTAGTAGATTTAAAATTTTTGCCTTTTTGTACAATGTTTTGGTGATTTTTTTCTAAAGCTGGGAATTAATTGCTAGTTTATTAAATTTAATAATACATTTATTGTCCGATTTTCTTATGCTGGCGTAGGAAAACTTGCGATTATGCAGATGATGCGTGTTTAATTTTTGAAATTTTGTGTATGAGGGTTTCTCATTATAATAATTTAATAGTTAATTGTTTAGGATATTTTTAGATTTAGATTTATAACTTTTTATTGTGATGTTAGCCTGCAGGTATTATCACATTTAGATAATGAAGTTATCATAGTTACCTTTGCAGTTTGTCTTTTTATAGCTATTTTTCTAATAATCTTCAACCTCACTGGTAATTTGTAATACTTAATAATGTAAATTATGTAAATATGTTTTTTGTTACTTACCCATCATACGTAGTATACGGTAAGTTTTGTAATCGTTTTAAAAAAAATTGACGGATTTACACGTTTCAGACACTGGAGATTCCTAAAAACATATTTTTAGAAGAAAAAAAAATTGCCGTCCGTCTGTCTATGTGTTTGTAAACTTTCTATCTACCGAACAAATTGAGAAAGAGACTCGAAATCTGGTGACAACATAGTATGCAATAATGGGAAAGAGCCTATTGAATATCAGCAACCTCGATTACACGGAATTATTTTTTTCGGAATCTCGAAATATTCGTTCTGATAAAAGGTACGTAAAATTTTTCGAAATTGTTTATTTTAAGGAGTGAATATAAAAGACAATAAAAAACATAAATTTTGCATAAAGAATGAAGTCAATCGGATAATTAGTTGACGAGATATTTGTAATCATATTTTCCACTCTCTTCGATTTTTCATGATCCTGTATTTTATTCCAATTTCAATTAAAATATATATTTTATTTGGAAGTGATACGCTTAATCCGACGCAGTAAACTGATCGTTAATATGATTATAATTTTTGGAGTTAAGGACTGTTTCCTAGAACTCCGGACAAACTTTGCAGTTATGCAAAATAGCAAAGGATTACGAATCAGACGAAACCTGCGCGTGATGTGTTGGGATATTGTATATAAGGGCACGCCCGTTAGCCGAGAGTTAATTAAGTAATCTGTGCTTTCAGAGAATGGAGTCGAAAGAGGAGTATCTGCGTACACGTGCGTAAAAGTTTTACGAAGCCAATTTTCATCATGCGAATAAGGCCATCGTGAACTACATTTTTGCCTGAAATATCACCAAAAGAACTATATACGATGTTCTACAACGTTACTAGAAGGAACTCCCGGCCAAAAGACAGCCGGGATTGGGCAGGAAGGCCCAAAAACTCATCAAGCCAAAGTTGCAGCAGTTGAAACAACTGTTTGGCAAAAACGACCGAGTATTTATCTACTCCGCGGTTGCCAAATTCAGTGTTTAACCCGGCCACCTACAAAATACAATCTCCACAATGTTATAATCAAATATCACAAGGAAAGAGTCATACCAAATCGAATTAAAAAGCAAATGTTTGCCGCAAAAACGAAGTGTGGTCGCTTGTTCAGAAAATTCTCTGATCAAGCATTCATCTTGGATGACGAGTCATATCTCATGCTCACTCACACCACTTTTAACGATAATGTTGGATACTATACATCTGACATCTGCACGACATAACCTATCATCAAATTCGGTACTAAAGCCAAATTCGAAGACAGGATACTCGTTTGGATTATGATGGGTCCGAAAGGCTTGAGTCGTCCGTTCATCCGAAAGTCCGGGTTCGCTGTCAATGGGCAAGGGTATTTAAACAAGTGCATTCGCCGTCGTATCATCCCCTACATCCGTAGCAATTAGAACGACGGTAATTATACCTTTTGGCCAGACTTGGCCAGCAGTCATTATGTAAAATTGTTCTCAGCCACTGCCGACAGCAAAATATCACTTTCGTAGAGAAGTACGACAACCCGGATAACGTTTCCAAAATTCGACCAGTTGAGAGGTTCTCAGTGTATCGTAAGTCCAAAGTATATGCTAAAGGCTGGAAAGCAGGTGACATCCAGAAATTGACCAATCGAGTGAAATATTACCTCTAAATTATGGACCTAAATTTTGTACAACGTCTATCAAGTACCAACAAAAGTAAAATCGATAATGTCCGACGAAACTGTTTAATTGAAATCCGATAACAGTTTTAAAGACTGATGTGGTTAATACAGGTATTTTACAGTGCCATTTGTATTCTTTGTCGTTTTTTCATATTGGCTTATCGTAAATGTCACATTCACTTGGTATTAAACACATTACACGTGATTGTTACATCATCAAGGGATTTTTAATTCGACGTTTTATTTGTATTTTTATTAATCTTTTATTAATTTGTTTTCTTTTCCGTTATTTGAAATAAAAATTATGCCAATTTGTATAATTTTTCGAGTAGTTTGACGATTTATATAATTTGTCGAAATTGGTTGACAAGATAATCAAGTAGTACGTGCAGTTCAGTAATAGAGCATTACTACGTATTAAAAATATTTAAATATACGTTTAAATATTATTTTGGAAATGCAATGCATTTTTATTAAATAGTTTACACATGTTTTATTTTCATATTTTATATTATGCATATCCATGATTGGTAAGTATTACGGTTTTCCCAACGAGTAGTTTTAGTTAGTATTAATGTGTTATTTATTTTATTGTATTTTGTTTGAGTTAGTGTTACGTGGTGCACTTATTTAAATTTACTACTATTTAACAAAATATATTAGCAAGTATACGCCTGAAGGAAAGCTAGTATCTCAATTTTGCTAAGTCTCAGACAGAAAAAAGAATTTTATAAAACTAGAACAGTGATGAATAGTTATGCATTATGCCTTCTCTAGTTAAAATTTATTCTATTTTGGACCAGTAGCGGATTTTACCCTAGATTGACCTATAAAGAGCAAATAATTCATGGCTCGTTCCAATACAGAATTAATACAAATAAATAAATAAATAAAGGGCACAGCACTCCCATTAGTATGTTTTCTGAGTTATGCGTCAAGCCTATTTGGATATAGATTATGTATGCTATTAAATGATATTATTTATGAATTGATATAAAAAATTACTGTGAAATAATATGATAATACAAAAAGGAATTTATATTATGTAGAAACTTAATAATTTGAATATTTAGGACTATTTAGGTGTGCACCCATGGAAACATTTTTTAGCTTAAATTAATTAAATATTTTTATTTAGATATTATTGGGTTATAGTATAGATTTTTTTATGTTGAAAGTTTTGCTATAATTCTTTGGTTGGAATTCTTATTAAAATTTCTGTTTATTTCTAGATTATATGGTACTTTCTTGTGTAAACAAAATTTAATAAGTTATTCTCAATACTTTATAAGAAATTTATCCATCTAGACAATTGAAGCAAAGATCTACTTTGTTAACAGTGCTATTTATTTATTATTGATGAAAAATTAATATTTTATTTATACGTTTTCAAGAAATGTTAAGAATTTAAATATATTTATCCATGGAGATGGTAAAATAAAATGTGTTACTATTAAAGGCGTCATTAGAGAGATTCTAGATTCTTTGTATTATATTTTAAAAGTTAATTTGTATGAGGAACACGTCCGTATAATGAGCAAAGTTATATTGGTGTTTAATATTACTTTTTAATGTGATGTTTCTTACATTTAGTCATCATGTAAGTATATTTGAAGACCCCAGAAACCAAGGGGTATAAGTGACAAATTTGGGGGGGGGGGGAATTGAGCTAAGTGCACAGGCTATTTAGAAATAAGGTTATTTGTTTGGAGGTAAAGAAATATAAGTGATTTTCTAATTTTGTGCTGCGTTCTAGACGTCAACTACTTAAACTCTTTAAACTACTTAACTACTTAACCTCTTTAATAGCTACTTAAATTTTACAATTTTTTTTATTCCATATTACTTTCACAGTTATTGAAATTAGAGTTCAAAGACCGCTATGAAATAAGCAACAGTTTCATATTTTAATTCAGTCAATTGCTATTGACGTTCAACTTTGAATTCAATTTACTCCAAATCTAATTTGTCGCTTGTATCCCTTGGCTTCTGGGGTCCTCATTTATATTTACATGATGGGAGTTTATTCACTCAAGCAATAAAAATATATTTTACTTGGGGGCTCTGCCCCCTGCAAGCTACGCTCTTCAACCCCCGTTCAGACACCGCATAATTTAAAAACACGCTAATCTGATGGGTTTTAAAAATATTAGAGAAGATTGAATTATACTGAAAAAAGCTGTGCAGATCTCCCTGTAAACGGGTTTCCATTCAATTCCCTTTGATTGCAAAAATTTAAGGGCGAATCGGTTTTAAGACATCCAATGGTTGTTTTCGTTTTTCATTAAAGAGGATCAGTTAAACATTTGAAAAGAAGCTAAAATAACATAAATTAAGTATACCGAGTCTTTGTCTCCCGGTATTTTAAAACAATCTCTATAACAATAGCCTAAGTCATGTGACTATCATCAACAGTTCCAGGCGGACCACTTCGCTTTTTATACTCTAGGTGCCATTTTGGTCCTTTAATGTTAGCCAGACACATGTGATAAGTCGCCAAATATTATTTTATCGCCACCATTTCATCTATATTATAATAGTTCAAGTCATCAACTGCCATGAACAAATACGGTCTGATCATTTCGCCGTTCATATGAAAGTTTGGCAGAGATGTCATATACGTCCCATATTGGCGCGATATTTTAACGACGCCAATTTGGGGAACGCTTCAACAGCATAAACAACAACATCCGGATTACCATTTCAAGCAAAATAACGATACTTTGGCGCCATTTAAGTGCCCGTTCCGTATATGACATTGGCGTCAGAAAAAAATCGCGCCAATATGGTACCGTAAGTTTTCCATTTTGATTAAAGAATCAAAATTTTTGTTTTCGAATAAAACTTCATAAAATTTGCCATGGTTGCAAAGAATTCTTGGTACTGTTACGCTAGGCGGATGCAAATCTCGCCATTAGCTTTTTTTCAACTCGCCAGTTAGCATTTTTTTTTCGAGAGGTAATATTTGGCCAGATGTCATATACGCACAGCAGGTTTGGCGTGATTTTTTTTTTTTTTTTTTTTTTTTTTTTTTTTTTTTTTTTACGAAAATTTGGAGAAAACCTCGTTTTCAAATCACAGTTACATATGCATTTTTGGTATTATTAGTTATCCCGTCGACCAAAAATCTGTCGCCAAACTATAATGGTTGATCGTAAATGTCACATTCACTTGACTTTAAGCAAGTTACACGTGTTTACGTCATCAAGTGATTTTTATTTCGACTTTTTATTTGTATATTTATTAATGTTATGCTAATTTATTTGTTCTTTCGTTATTTAAAATAAAAATTATGTGAATTTGTATAATTTGGCGAGTGTTTTGGCGATTTATATAATTTGGCGAAATTGGTCGACGGAATAACTAAGTAGTACCGTATTTTTTAATTATTTTCTATTATTTTCTAAAGGAAATATAAAAAAAATAATTAATAATTATAGAAAAAAATAGTTCATATAATTTATAAAAAGAAATAAAAGTAAATAAATATTTATTATCAAATAAACAACAATAACCGGATTACCATGTCAACCTTTTCTGAAATATGAAAAAAAAAATATCTGTTTGATTAAAATTTGAGTTACCATCATTAGAAAAATGTATATAAAATTAGAAAAAAAATAATATTTGGAAAACAAATTCGAATTTAAAAATTCTAATACCAGTTTTGAGATCTGCGGATCAATGCTGATTTTTGGTGTTAATTTCATCGCAAAGTATTCCATATTTTAGGAGAAATTGCTTGAAACATAATCAGATGATTCATATATCCGTTTCATAAATTCGTTTCAGATATCCGTTTCATAAATTCGTTTCATTAGGATTTTATATATATAGGGTAGATAATAGAAAACTAAGCAATTTTTTAATAAGTAAATTATTAATTGACATTTCCTTCAATCTCTGTCAGTATTGTAAACTGAACAAGTGCAATATTTATGAGTTTGTAGGCCTATCTCACCATTCTTTTTGGGAGGAAGGTTAATGTAATATATATTTTTAATTTTTAACTTATCTTAAATCTTTTCTGAATTCTTTATCCCAATCAATTAAATTTATTTCTTTTTAATTTATTATTTTTCATTTACAATGCGTATCATACATTTATTATGTTTTACATTTCCCTATTCAAAATTCGTCTTGGACGAACGCCAATATTTTTTTCCAACATGAAGTCATGGGATTTCAGAATATTCATTTTTGTTTATCATAAGTTTTTTTTTTTCTTTTTGAAAGACGCTTTGAATGTATTCCCGCGCTTTCTGGGGACTGTTTGCTTCTTTTCTACGTCAGCCAATCGGCCGGCAAATTGGGCATTGCTTTCGGCTACGAACCTTGCGCATTGCGGGATTTTGTATTATTACGCTCTAACCAATAAATTACTTTGCACTGGGTCAGAGTAGAACTTCTTTATCGATTCTTTCTCCCAAAACATTCCGCTCCACTTCTAGTGGAGTATCAATGCTCTAGTGCAACATCCAAACATAATTTTTGATTTTTCGCTAGTTCTGTGTGCTGGCTTAATTTTACGTAACCTGCTATGTGATCGTATGGAATATGTTTAGTTCTGTAAAACTGACTGTTCCTCAAGAATAACTCTCCCATCTAATTATTGCTGCTATTTATTTGTTAAATGAAGATTTGTTGTTGCAACTGATTATTTTCTTAGGATGAAGTCTACTGTTTTTTAGGGTTCCGTACTTAAAAAGTAAAAACGGAACCATTATAATATCACTCCTGTGTCTGTCCGTCCGTCTGTCTGTCTGTCTGTCTGTCACAGCCATTTTACTCGTAAACTATGGAACGTGGAAAGTTCAAATTCGGGGAAGTAATAAAGACCATTGACCCACATATTTTCAGATTAATAAACATTCATAAATATATTTAGTAAAAAAGTAGAGGGGCTAAATATGCTACTTGAAAGAAAAATCTTTTCTTTGTATATCATGTGGGGTATCCTGTGAAAGCTTTTGTAACGCTGAACCACAAAAATACATTCCTTTTAATTTTAGGTATTATATTTTCAAAGATATTGTTGAAAATGTAGCGCAAAAATATGTCCCCCCCCCCCCGCCCATCTAATTCCGAATCTACTGAAACTAAAATTATGAAAAAGTTAGAGGTAGTAGACGTTAATATTAACCTTGCCGGGAAATTATAGCGATTACCCTAGGCCACATAGTTTTTGAGTAATTAGCATTTTTCTGTTATACACAAATTTCGATTTACGGGCATTCAGAAAAATTGTTGAGCATCGCTGAATATACCTATCGTTGCAGAAGAATAAAAGCATTGTTGATAATGATTTAAAAAAAAATCATCGGTAATTAGACGAGATATTAACACTTAAATGTACGCTTAGTTTGGACATACACAAGGACAGGGGCGGCGTACTCTATGCCTAGCTAACAACTTTTAATGATATATATGTGTAATGTAATGTCCAGTAACAGTATAAAAGCAATAAACGTCAAATTGTTAAAAACATACTAATTTAAGAGGTCTCGGGACTCTAAAAAGTGGAAAAAATGAAAAAAAAAAATTTCAATATTTAATGTCGTAAAATGTATATGATTTTAAAACACAATTTTAATTGGGATGAAAGATATATGTAAGTTCTTTCGTTTCATGTATTTAAAAAATTGCAAGATACAGAATTAGTATTTATAGGGGGCTCGAAACTGTTAGACATTTGTCGAACAAAAAAATGGCAAAACAGTTTACGCGCAGGATTGCAAAATAAATATTGCAACTAGAATGAAAATTTTGGTGCTTACTTATACTTCAGACTGTAATAATTTCCCTGAACTTAAATAAATTCATATTTAAAGCATTTTTATATTTTTAATGCAATGTTGCATTTAGTTAATACAAAATTTTGAAAATTTCAACAGTAATATCACCTAAATAATATTTTTTTGAACAATAAAAAGAAAATTTTAGGTTCAGTTTATACAGACTAACATGAAATATATATTTTGAAAATTTCATGAAAAAATATTCAGAAGTATTTAAGGTATATTGCGCGTTATGCCCAAAAAACGCTATTTGGAAAATAGTGACTTTAAAGTTTCGAAAACGCCGCTTCAGCTATTGAGCGGGTATAATTCTAAAAGCCAAAACTTCTGTTCAAATGGGAATTTCAAGGAAACAATTGTATCAAAATATTCAGAAAAGATAGGAGTTTAACATCTAAAAAAATTTAAATTTCTTAAATTTTGAAGCTATAAGAGTCCTGCGACTATTTAATCCTTTCCGGCACGGAGTAATTCTATTTATAAGCTTATGAAATAATGAACTGGCACCAGAATTTATAAACGAATTTATTAAAAAATGCGAACTTGCTTATTTCCACGTACATGATAAAAGGAAATTTTTAATTAAATATTCTTGGTGCCGTTTGTCTGTTTTGGAATTAAAATTAGGTGTCCGTTTTTTAAGGGCATCGCCCTCGAAAGATTTAATTAGGATGAATCCCATAAATACTGTGGGATTCGCGATAGTTTGCATTGATTGTATCTCTCAATACGACTCGAGTGACTTTAAAAGTTAATGGAGGATATTCCATCTACGTTTTGATCACGTGATCAAGGTAAAAACTTCTAGCGTAAAGAAGGGAAGGCTCCGTAGACGTGTAATATAAATTCCGGCTAGCCAACGAAACAGTTCATGAGGCAAAGCAGTAGTATCTTCCCTTCTTATCAGTTAGAAGTTCCTTGGGTAAATTACCGGTATCACGTGACATTTTTCAGCCTCGAACCCAGATTTGGAATATTCTCCATTAAACACCTATCTGGAAAAACGGAAAATCTGGCACTGACCAAGGCGGCGTTGCAGCTTTGAGACCTGAATTCGAAGCGCGCTTAGCACAATGCCAAATTTAAACTTTGAACAAAGGTTTTGTTTAGCTACACTGTAGAAATAAATGTTATTACTACGCTGAATTTAGTTTCATGAAATACCATATGAAGTTTAAATATGCACTGCTTTTATTGTCAGTACCGAATTAAGTTCATCATAAACAGATTAGGATAATATTAAAAAAAGAGTTATACGAATAGCTATATTTGATGTTATTTAGATTCCATATCTCTTTGAACTTTCATGGTATACCCATTTACACTTTTCTAATATATACAGTTATACCCAACCCTACGTTGTATACATTTTTTCAAAGTCTTTTTTTTTTTTTTTAAATATTTATAATACAATTACAAATTCATATATTTATTCTACGGAATCCTCTGTACGCGAGTAAAGCTCGCACTTGATCGTTTATTTAGACATCGCCTTGCATAACCACCTCGTTCACGTCTACTGCGTATATTTTGTTACTTCATGCTCAAAGTTCTGTTATTAGCTTATCTTGTTTACTCATCTAATCCCTAATACTTCCTCAACAGCACGATTTCCGTGACATATACATAGCTACAAGTCAAAAAATTAGAATAATAGAAAAAAAAGGAATTGTGAAAGAAGGGTTATTTTTCATGTATCGCTTGTACAAAAGTAATACAGGATAAAGCTTAATATTGTAAGAATCTACATAGTTTGTAGAATCTTTTAGCATAAAAATTAAAGGAAATAATACAAAAATTAAAATCGTTATTCACACTTGGAAAAAATCAAAATATTAGAATAACCATTCACCTGGTTCAAAATATTAGAATAATGCATTGTAAATAATATGTGTTTAAAAACGGGGAAAATAGTTATTCTTTAATATTTTGTAGCATCACATTTACATTTTATAACAGCACAAATTCGCTTTACCAAGCTAGCTACAAGTGGTTCAAAATGTTTTCTGCCCAGACATGACCATGTCGACTTTATTCTGGAAAGAAGCTCAACTTTTTTTTCTTGGCGCAATATCTTGCAGCCTTTTCTTCATGATTCCCCACAAATTCTCTATTGGATTTCAATCCGGCGAATTAGCCGGCAAGGGAAGTACGTTAATGGGGTATTGGCTGAGCCAGTGCTTGGTGGACGCTAACCGGTGTGAAGGCGCTAAATCATGTTGGAAAATAATATCCCTACCACACAGATCTTCCGATGATGCTATCATGAAATGCTCAAGGATTTTTTGATATATCTCAGACTTAATCCATTCGTTAACGATACATACCGTTCCACACTGTAAATTAAAATGTCTGAAATTCAGACACTTAAGTGTCTGAAATGGAGTGTTCAATTTTCAGACATTTTAAAATGTCTGAATTTTTTCAGACACTTTTTGCGTCTGAATTTCAGACACTTCAAACGTCTGAATCGCATCCATTTTTTTGTAAGCATCATACGTTGCCATGTTTAACCACGTTGAATCCTGGAAAAATATTTGGCTGTGGTCCTGCCCCTTCCCCTCTCCCCCAATACAGCCTGATTTTTTTGGTGCTCTCAGTTTTGGTATACAATTTTCGTTACGCTGATAATTTAAATCTTTTACGACATTGTACTGATTATAATCAATATCTTGAACTTCAGGAGTAGAACAAGATTAAAAAACAAAAAATATTTATCTAAATATTAGATTTTTTTAATTTATTTTGTTTTTAAAAGTTCAAAATATTGATTATAATCAGTACAATTTCGAAACAGATTTAAAATATAAGCTTTACAAATATTGCACATCAAATTTGGGAGCACTACAGTCGTAGGGGGACGGGGCACTTTCCAGTTTGCCCATCCTTTAATCAAGAAGTACTTTTGCAAAAAACGAAACCCTGCATTATAGTTGTCTAAATTGAGATGTCCGTTATTCGGGAGTATCCGTTGTGGAGGTTAATGGACATTCTGGAATAGCGAACACATCTATTTAACGAATACTTTTTTAATCAGCAGACATACATATTTGTATATTTTCACCTCATAAAAGTAGACATCTCCAATTATCGGACAAATTCCGCGGTCCCGAAGTGTTCGCTATTAAGGGCTTTTAAGGTACATAGATAAATATATATATATATATATTTTATAATCTTGTCCTACTCTAAAAGTTCAAAATATTTATCGTACTCGGTTCAATGCGGAAAAAGATTTAAAATATCAGATGTACGAAAATTGCAAAAATTCCCCCCCCCCCAAAAAAAAAAAATGAAAACTCATAATTTAAAAATTAGATTTTTTAAAAAATATATTGCCACATAGGCAATTTTACATATTCATCACTTGATAACCACAACAGCCATTTAACTATGAATAATGAAAATAAATAAATAAATATTCTACTTTAATAACATTGGGGAAAAAATGACTTTGGTATTTTGTTAAATATATTTGCGTTTTTAAACTTGTCCTACTCTAAAAGTTCAAAACTTTCATCATAATCAGTGCAAGATTTAAGATATCAGCTTTACGGAAATTTCATGCAAAATCCCCCCCTCCCCCCCCAAAAAAAAAAAATGAAAATACTTATTTAAAAATTATGTTTTTAAAAAATTTATATTTCCACATGGGCAAGTTTTTATGTAGATCAGAGGGTAATCACAAAAGCTATTCAACTATCAATAAAAACAAATAAGTACATATTCTATATTAAAAACATGAGGAAAAAATAACTTATGGTTTCCAAACTTCTTTCGTCTTAAATATATACAGTAACATCTGTCATTTTTGTATTTTTCGTATAAGTGCATATAAATAAAGTTACCAAAATTTTAAATACGAAATCTAGTTATAGGTTTTTACTTTTTCCCATTATAAATTTCAAATTACTTTTTTATTAAAAATAATAAAAAAATCAGTATTAGAGTTGATTTCAAATCAAATACATATGTATATTTTTACAGGCAGCTTCATATAATAGACGAGTCTCATTTACTTTATTTATCTTTTTTTAATCTGCGGTTTTATTCCCAGGAAGTAAGAAAGCATTAGGTCATCTTTCAAAGTTTTTTTTTCTTTACTTCCTTGTGGCCGTCGTTTACTGTGAGATAAAAATTATCCATTGAAACTAAGAACTGACATTGAATATATAATTCGTAATAAAAAACAACGTCATAAATTTAAAAATATATACTTCTAGAATTAGTGGGGTTTTTTGCGAACAGATTCAAAACTAATTAAATTTCATGCAGGATTTTGTTTAGTACAATAAATAAAATCATAAAATACACTAATTTTAGTACTATAAAGAAACTTACTTCAGTTGCTGCAAGAGGTAAGAAAAACTGCTCGATTTGAAATTTCAAAAACTACCCCAGTGAAGGAGAAGGGCTTGCATCATTTTAGTACGAAATTCCATAATATATCCGACTAGCCATATTTAAAGAATGAAATGTTTCATCCTCAAAATAGGACCCGCCAGACAAAAGTTTCTTTTTTTTTGCTAGCTTCGACAGGACGAAGATGAATAACACAATATTATTGATATAAATTAATACGAATTAACACTAAGTCCATTGCACACGCTTTGTAGAATTTCCGGGTGTAATCTTCAAGCGTCATCTACTTCTGTTCTGTGTCTATCCCGCGCTTATATGGACGACAGCTTGTAAGAGACATTTGATGTCAAGCACACACGTCAGATGTATGTATTCAATAAATAAATAATCCAAGTGAATACGAATTTAAATCACAGAACTTCACATTCCGCGAAAAACGAATTAAAATACACGCGTACATAAAAACAAACTTCGTTTGAATTACAACGTATACCAACTTTGAACGAAGACATCTAAAACGCATGCGCGACTGGCAGTGCTCCAGTGCCCCCTGGTGGTTATTGCGTCGGAAGAATCAAAACGTCTTAAATTAAGACACGTTTAAAGCAATGAAGTGTCTTAAAATAAGACGTTTGCGGATATTTTAGACATTATTCTCAGTTCGTTTACACCATGGTCATAGTAAGACGCTTATGTATCTTAAATTAAGACATCTATAGTGTCTTAATTTTCAGATTAAGACACTTAAGTGTCTAAAATTCTTTTTCGGTCACATATGTGTCTAAATTTAAGACGCTTCTATTTGCAGTGCAGGACCATCTTTAGTCATGCAAGTCCAATACCATTACACTGGCCGCAAATTTCACATATTTCACTCAAAATGAAAACAATGATGATGCAATGCGCTTTTGTGACTTAAGAAGAAGTCCCTCAGAATCTAATTTTATGCTTAATTTCTGCAACCAATCAGGAAAATTCATAAGTATTCTAATTTTTTGAACCACCTATTTTAGTATTGTAATATTTTGAATAACGAAAATAATTTTACAAAAATACAATATTCACTCAAAATTTAATCTTTTACAGTTTTAACTTTTTTTGATAACATACAAATTTATTAAAACATCAAACGTTGTTCTTTTCCAATTGTACTACACTGAAATAAAGCTAAATGCAATTCTAAACACAAATGAAATAAATTATTCTAATTTTTTGACTTGTAGCTGAGTATATAGTGTCTTTGCTTTGTATTTATTTCATGTCACAGTACAGTCTGTTAAGAACATAAAAGCATTATTTCAGTTTAAAGTTTTATCTTTTTCCTTTGATATAAAGAAGAAACTATTTCTAAATATTGATCAGGAAAAATAAATTTCTTAAAGTAAATTTAAATTAAAATTGAATTTCATGGCAAATTTTTCTTTTAGGGGACCTACCATTATGTGCGTATTTCTTAATATATATAGATTAGAAAACTTTCACGGAGAGTTTTTCACTTTTAGAATCTTTTATGGTATATTTTATTGCTATATGATATATTGCTATGGTATACTTCATTGTTGTTTTCATGATATATTTTATTGTTAATGAAAATGTGTAAAATATGGTAATACGGGTATAAATCTTTGAAAATATTTCTCCATATTAACAGATAATGTTTTCAATAATTCTTTTTGGAAGGCTTCGTAGTTCATAAACTCCAGATATCAACAAACCAGGTATGCGTGTGTGTATATTACCATCATTAATTATTCATAAACTAAATAAATTGCATTGAAAACAAAAATACATTGTTTTGCACTGAATTTCTTCTTCATTCGTAAAATTTCCTATATGAAAGAATATCTCTAAATTGCGTGAGGGGATTTGATTCAGAAGATGTAGATTGCGAATCGAAAACTTTTTAAATTTTTGCTTAATCGATATTAAAGTTACGAAGATTGCTTTACAATCTGATTGTTTGCATGTTTTGGGGAAATCAGGAACTTTACAGCAACTGAAGAAAAGCTTTCTTAAAAATAATCTCTTACTGATAAAATTTATAAGCAATTATAATTATTATAATTAATTATAACTAATAGTGAATTAATTTATAAATAACTATAATATTTTCTTATCACTGAATGTAGCATTATTTTTCATAAATTTATATTTATTGAAGAACGGGAAACAATTCATTAGAACTAACAATTTCAAGATTTATTATAAACTAGCTGATAAGCCCGGCGATGCCCGAGCCCGTAATGAATAACCCTTTAAAACCCTTTCCAGCGCGGTGTCCCTAAAAATGGACACCAAATTCAAAATTTTCAAAAAAAAAAAAAATCCGTAGTAAAATACCAAAAACTGCAGGAAAAGTTGCAATTCGTTTCATTTTACCATAATAGATGGCAGCACTAAGCATTAAAGTTTTTATTCTAGTATTAATCGTATATTTAAAATTGCTCTATTTCTAGACTTAAATATTGAATTTTTTTGAGTTCTTAAAAATTACGATTTTCGAAAATGATGGAGCCATTTTTTTCCAATATCCTTGTGGTATTAATTCATAATTTTGTATAAAATTCAAAGTCATTTTTTCAAGTATCTTAGACGACATTTGCTTGGTGTCCTTTTTTAGGGACAATCCCCGTAGAGAACTTTGTATTTTTAACTCGCCGCTGGATGACAACAATACGAATTGTTAAATGTTTCACATGTTGTTTCTTCATGAAGATTGTAACTTCATTTTGTTTCTTTCAAATTTTATAATTCAACCTAAATATTTTTCTATTTTATTAAGTCAAATTTAATTTTTAGTTTACATTAGTTATATAAAATTGAATTAGTTTTAATTTTGTTTAATTTACTTAATTTTAAATAATTTTTGTAGTAGATTTAAAAAAAATTGTATTTAAAATTTTTTAAATCATTTTAAATTTCATCGAACACAAATAAAAGTGTTTAAAAACTTAAAATATACATAGTTACTGTTATTGTTATAAGAAATTTACGCAATCCTTTCAGAAGGTTTCTTATATATAAAAATGAGCTTGCATATAAATGAAATTCATAAAATTTCAGAAAAAAAAATTAAATTTCTTTTATTTATAAACAGAAAATTTTATCTTTGGTCCGAACCAGGTTTCGAACTAGGGACCTTCACTTTGGCAGGCTGACCGAACGGGCCAAGACGACTTGTGAAAATACTCGAAATTTGCATTCAGTTCCATAGGGATGCGTACTGGGCATGTGCGTTCATGACTGGAGATGAAATAGCTACTTTTTTATGGGAGTTATGTCCGAATATTAATTAATTAGCTAATAATTAGAATTTTAAAATTCTGAGGATCATGTACATTAGGAAAGGCCTTGGACTTTCCTCTCAAAAATTTTAAACCTCGTATGTGCCGTAGATTTCGCTAGCCACCACCGACACACACACACACACACACACAGAGAGAGAGAGAGAGAGCGATTTGTTCTTTTATTAGTATAGATTGATGAAAGAGATAAAGAAGATTCTTATAGATTTAGGAATAAGATTTAGGAGTAACGGTTGCTTGGTTGTGATTTATACGTTCGGATAAGATCCCAGTTCTATAGCAAAATATTTCTTTGATACCTATTATGAAGTCTTGAAAATACTAGTCGTATGTGCCAATTACAAAACTTTCTTCTATCTCATACATCCTAATACTTCAAAGAGCGTATTTTTTTTCTTTTTTAATTATGCGTTTTAGAAGAAAAAAGTTTTGCTTATTACAAATATGAAAATTAATCCCAGATTGGGCAATAGGGTGATTCAGTATGATTTTTTTTTAAACGGCTGCCGCATCCGTCCCGAAAATCGAAAATTCGCTATCACACCACCAACTTCAAACAGATTTTCTTAAAATTTTACGCAAACCTCGGTCTATTACATCACCCCTAGGGACTGCGCTAAAACTCTAAAGCATTTGCTGGGTTTCCCTATGTGGCCATCCCGGGTCTATTACATCATATCTAAATATAAAATTTCGTCGAAAAATATTCATAAATTCTTCAGTTAAACAATTCTTCAGCGCCACAATCAGGTCTATTTTATACAAACCTCGGCGTATGACATTACATCTAAATATAAAATTTCGTCGAAAATAACAAATTCTTATAAAAAAAAATATATACAAACAAATTCTTCACTTAAACTGCAAAACATTGGGAAAATCGCACAAAAATCGCTATTACGGCGCCCCCTTCCGGGAGAATATCCTCATTTTAGACTGGGATCTGAGTTCCATTGTCAAAAACATTTGTATGAAGTTTGGTTCAATTCTATACGTAACTTCGTACACTTTCCAATGATACAAAAGAAAAAATCGTACAAAAATTACCATCGCTTCGCCCCCTTCCGAAAGAATATCTTCGATTTCAACTGGGACCTGACGACCATATTCAAAAACATATATATGAAGTTTCATTCAATTTTAGGTATAACTTCGTGCACTTTCAGTTGATTAAATAAGGAAAATAACCCAAAAATTGCTATCACAATGCACACTTCTGAGAGAATATCGCCAATTTCAACCATGACCTGACGGTCATGGCCAACAAAAATATATCTAATCAAAAACAACTCGTTGTAAATGATCCCGCCAAGCCACAAGCCTAAAACGTCAGTCATAAAAAGAAGTGATATCACATAAAAAGAAGCGATATAGAAGTGCATACTCGAAGTGATATTTGAATGATAATATTTTGTCTTTTTTCACTATTATTAATAAAATTAAGTCCTGGGGAATTGCTAGAACAAAATGTTGGTAAATACTTCGTTTTACAATTTTGATTTACATATCCTTACTAAACTTTTATTTTAATCTGTCATAATTGAGAAAATTTATTAAAATTTTATCTATTTTTATACAAATAATGGATGAGTAAATTGTAAAATATCCCATTAACTTTTGAAGAAAACAAAGGTTTTTTATTTAGATTTAAGACTAATTTTTATAAAATTGTTATAGTAAATTGTAGTTTCAGTTTTGTAAATCAAGCGTATTCCGAAAATGAGTCTCTAAAAGCCTAAAGCATCATAATGTCTTTACTTAATATGTGCCATTAACCATTTAGACTGTACTAATAACTAAAATCAGCTTTTCTGCAGAAGATATTTACATTATCATTGTCTCCTTAACGTTAAGGCATACTATTCAGTATTGAATTTGTACAAAAGGAAAGTATATTTATAAGAAAAAGCGTGAATGAACTTCATTTATAACATACATTAAAAGCGAAAATTTGATTGATCAAAAAGGTTTAATTATATTTAGTATAGTAAATGATCTTGATCGTTAATTTATCGTTTTTTTTTTTCCTGGCAAAATAATTTTCTTAAACTGATTAGCAAATTTTGGAAACATACATACAGAAAATAATTTTTTGAGATTTGAAAAACGAGATGTTTCGTGTGTTTCTCTGTTCTGAATCCGCTGATAAATAATGTGAAAATTTGATTAATTGACGTTTCGTAAAGGTAGTCTATGTTTAAAGAAAAGAGTAATGCACGTTCAGACAAAAAATGTTCAAAAGTGAATCGAAATTATTAATTGTAAAAATCTTTATGAAAGATATTTTTCTTGTGACTCCTCGTTATGAAGCGTGGATTACTTTTCTTAACACACGTACATTATTTTTTTATTTTTCAAACAAATATTCATTAAAACATTCAAACTTTACTTGCTGATATATTCCAAATTGTAAATTCTAATAGTTTCATAGAAATGTCATTATGTGAAAAGTATTGCCACTGCCAAAATAACAGAAAAACTTTACTCATTAACTAACGTGATACATCTTTTTGAAATTTAGTACTATATTTAGTTCAGTTTCTATGGTTTCCTTTTACCATTGTTGTTCAAGAGATTCTCAGTTTTGTGCATCAGCCGGTCACTAGCTTTTGTTAGTAAGTAAAACTGCAATACATGAAGATTTTTTTATTTTTTGTACTTTTTTAAGTATTCCGAAAACCGTAAGTTGTAGAAGTAATGTCTAGTTATTTATCATGTTTTAGATACGGAAGATATTAACACAATTTTAAAGCAATTTTTATCCAGGATTTTTAAACTGCAAATGTTTTGGGTAAAAAAAAAAAATTGGATAACGGTGTTTATTTAAAATGAGAAATATCAACTGTTACCCTTAAATTTATTCTTCTTTCAAAACATCACATATTAGTAAACTTTAGCTCAAAGGATGTGCTTTTGCACATATAGAAGATAAGCATACTTATTGCGTTAAACGTAAATGTTGTAAATTGCAAGGTTTTAAACTTTTTAGGTGCAAAATAACAAAATATCAGGAACGGGGAAACCAACAGTTATCGCTTTTACACTGACAGAAGAATACAAGCGAATCCAGAAAAAGTGAACTAACCTGTTTCGGAAAATGCAAAAATAGTTACAGCGTAGACTGTAAGACTAGTTATACATTTTCCCAACAGCATTAAGAAAATATATATAAAATATCAGAAAATTCTGCTTGTAATTTCGATGCCAGATAAATTTTGCTGCAAAATAACAGCAAAATGTATTTTAAACCTCACTTTTTGTCTTGTATTTTTAGCGAAAATGACTATAAACGTATGTCATAATGAATATAAAGCGAATAAAATGACTATTTTAAAGAATAGCCTAAAAATATTTTTACAGTAGTAAAAAATTCTATACTTTTCCACATGCAGCGTTTGTTAAGGATATAGCGTGGATGAAGATGTACTTTAAAAAGGCGTTATATATAATTCGCAATATTCTTTGTATAATTAAGTTACATAACTACAGTATTTTTTTAAGATATCGTTATTTCTAAAATATCTATAAAGTTTCATTGCTTTTATAAACAACTTTGATAATCCAATAAATAAATGCCTTCCATTGACCTCCATTAAATAAGTCGTATAAAATTGTAACATTTTTTTCCCTCGTTCAGATGAAAATTTTACCTCAGATAAGGAAAATAATCTTCTGCAAGTTCATTGTAAGCTCATTTATAAAATTTTCCTTATTATGTCAAATTAAAACAATATAACTTATTTAATATCACATGGTTAACCTAAGTGGAATTTTTCATCGCTGCTATTAGATGGTCTTCTAACTATCTACCATCCCATCTAAATCAATTTATTTAAAATTCTTTTTTTATCGTTCCGTGAATTGGAACTCATTCTCAGTCATTTTCGCATTGTAATTAAGCCATTTATCACCCTACGTGAAAAATTTAATTATGAAACAGAAATGGTTTATTAAATTAAAGTTTTTAATACTATTTTTAAAGCTGACAAAAAACCCATTACGTTTGCCAGACATATAGCAATCCCCAAAGTGGTCAGAATAAATAAATTAGCTTTGAATATTGCTAAAACAAATTATCCAACTAAATTTTCAACTTAATAGCCTAAAATTTTATAAAGTACTTATGTTTTATAGACAGTTATAAAAATAAATATTAAGAACCCAAATTATGGGAACTGTACACTTTTGAAGTCATAAGTTTCATGAGCGTAACGAATTACAGTTAGAGTTAATTGCGGAAATTAAACAAAAAGGGTTTCTGCCTGTAAGTATTTGAAATATATTGAATTTCTTATCTTTTATATTTAAACATTTTAAAAGCTAATTAATTTCTTCGTATGTCAAAGCTAATATTTTTTAGAGTTTAGTATGTAAGACGTTATATAAGATAAAAACAAAATAAGTGCTCAGTATGATTTTCTTAGAAAATTTGTTATCTATGAAGTGTTCCTTGTTTACTAAAAATAACGCACTCCATCAATATTCAGTACTTTTAAAAAATAATATTTTGAAGTCTGTTCTGTAAATCATTATAAAACGCGTTTTTAGAATAAATCTTAATCATTTTCCCTTTAGCATATCTCATTCGAAGCACGATTTAAATGGCATTATAACTAAAACTGGCCGATGTCTAATAAAATCTTCTTCCCCAAAATAACTATATCAAAATCTGGTATGGTCAAAGCATGTTTAAATGAATCATTAAAATATAAATCCGACGCTTACTAAAACATATTTTTAAACTAGAAGAAGAAATGCAGGATTAGATATAGAGAAAAAGAGGAGATATAAGACAAGATATATATCATTAAAAAAATGTCACATATATGGATTCTTTTTTCTCGCAAATAACGTAGCTATCTCAAATAAATTTAGTATTCTTTTTCAGTTTTTTCTTGTTGAAAATATACAAATTTATTGCATGGTAAAATTCTAAAATTTCTAGATTCTAAAAGAAAAGAAAAATAATTAATTATGTAAAAAAGGATTAAATTTTAAAATTACTGGCAACTTTCAAAACCACGTGCGATGTCGTAATTATTTAATCATCACGCATCATTAATCATTCCCCAATTCAAATTCGTATTCTTCTTTTGCAGATATAATTAATTAAAACTTCATTTCTATTAATTAAAATTTGTTTTCCTGTTAATGTCTTGATCTCTTTTGCGGCTCATAAATAAGATTGCTTTGAATGCTCCACAGTTCCTTCCAGTCATTAATACACTAAAACAAAAATATCAACTTTTCTATCTTAAAACGCTAAATGTACAATTGCATTTTTTTCTGGCTATTAACGAATAAATAAAAAGAAAATCCTTTACAATATGCTTTTTCTACTTCATTATCTGAATGCTATTATTATTATGTGCTGACAACTGTAGCCTATACAAATAATTATTTCAACCATAATTATGTATTTTGTTACGTTAGGAACGTACCTCGCATGCATACTTGTCTGACTTTCGCCTCCTAATATAGACATTCCCAACGTTCAGCGCTTGGCATCGTAATACATTCAGGAATATTGAAAATAGCGTACCAAGAAGGGAACATTGGAAGGAAATGAAATTTAATACACATAAGGATACAGATGAGAGATTCACTTGATCCCAAAATCAAGCCAGTTAAACAAATACAGTGTGTACAATTAGACAAATACAGAGCAACTTCAATAGCACGTCGGACTGCCGCCAGCTGCAATACATGTCTCAGCACGGACCCGCTTTGAGTTGATTAGACGTCTTATGTCGTCCTGAGGCAGATGGGCCCACAAATCTTGAACAGCCACCTCCAAATCATGTACAGAGTGATACGGCGGCATCTGGGGTTTCAGCTGGTCCTACACATGCTCTATAGTGAAAAAATTCGGGAAGCGGGCCGACCAGGGAAAAATCTGAGCAAGACTTAAGAAACCTTGAGCAACTCGAGCTGTATGCGGACGAGCATTATCCTGCTAAAAAATTGCCCATGGCATAACATTCAGGGTAGCTCCCACATGGAGTCGAAGAATGCCATCACCATTCCGTTCTGGTCCGTTAAGGTTCCACGTACCACAATTAGAGGGGACCAGCTATCATAGTCTATGGCCCATCAGACCATTACGTCTGCGTGTCGCACCACAGCGTTGATAGACTTGTACCGTTCACCGGGGCGCCTCCACACGCGCACGCGGTTATTATCTGTTCCCAAAACGAACTGGGATTTATCACTAAACACCACGTTTTGCCAATCTGTGGCATTCCATGTCGCTCTGTCTTGGCACTACTGTAGACGGAGTCGCCGATGTTTCAGTGTTAAAGGCAGTACACGAAAAGGGAGCTTTGATTGCAAATTCACTTCTGCAAGGCGTCTGGAAATGGCTTGTGGAACAACTGGCCCACTTACATCTGATTGTATCGTGAAGCGTGTCACTGTGGTATTCACGAGCGCTTGACGCGCGATCCTTCTATTCTCTCGCTTCTTCGTCTTCCTGGTCGCTCCAGACCCGGTACGCCGCACGTGGGTACCCTCTCGTGTCCTTTTCTCCCAACATGTTCTCACGAAACACTCAGAACGATCGACCTGGCAAGCAACACGGCACGTCGACCACCCTGCGGTTTTCATGCCAATGAGGAGGTCCCTCTCAACCGCGCTTAACTGTGAGAAAGGTCTTCTCCCACGTCTACCTGGCATTTTCGCTTACTAAAGTCCTGCTACAGTCGGAACGTGATCGTCACGTTTATGTGTCTTCCACTATGCTCCGCTTTATATAGGGCCCACTTCCTGATTGCTGCGACATAGCGGGGTGTGTGATCATGCGCATTACCACAAAACTTAGATCATTTTCATATCGGATCTCACAGTTCTTATTTGCAAACTTTCGCAGTTGTACCTTTCTTTCTTCTTCGTGCGCTTTGGATTGGAGTTTAACGTTTACATTAAGCAGAAGAATAAAACCAAAACCAGAAGGACCTAATGGAAACGATCTTCAATTTGAGACCAAATGCATCCTAATAAATTAATTATAAACAGAGATATAGATTTTTTAAAATAACGTCGAGATACTGAAAATGACAAATTTATTTTCTTCGTCACACCTTATGCTTCAATCGAGCTAGAGACTCAAATAATGGACATAAAATAGTAAGGATTGCGTTTTTGGACTGATATTTACTCAATCTACGTGCTTTTATAAAATTCAGCTTTAAAAACACAGATTTTCTATTCTTAATTAGCGAAAAACTGTTAATTAATTCTAAAGTTTATAAATTATGCCAAACAGAGATAAACCCGCCAAATCATTTTAGAAGTCTTATACTATTCTTTTATATTATCCTTTTGCATTGATTTCATCGAAGAAAACTATGGCCAAGGTCCAGATAGATTTTTCGCTCTTAGCGAAATGAGTTTGACCAATCAGAAGCCAGAATGTTTGAGAATTTTTGCTGTTTCTGGATCCCGGCCTATGTCATAAAAGTTTTGAGTCATTTTCTTAGTGCCATGGATGAAGTGCAATGTTTACAGAAATCTAGGCTGGGATCCAGATAGATTTTTCGCTGTTAGCGAAACGAGATTCACCAATCAATAGCCTGCATTGCTGCAAACAGCGAAAAGTTCGCAAAAGTGCAATCTTCTGATTGATGAATCACGTTTCGCTAACAGCGAAAAATCTATCTAGATTGCGGCCAATTATATTGAACACAATTTTGCATTTCCACATCCAGGAAGGGTATTGATGTCATAACAACAGTGCACATTCGAAACTATTTAAGGCATTGATTCTGAACTCTTTTGCTATACATTTCAATATTAAAGAAGTTGTTGTTGGAATAGTTTTAGTACTTTTCTCTATTGCTCACTCTAAAACACAAATATCGAAATTTAACCAACAGCGCTCAGAAATTATAGCGCCTAGAATATATAGTGCTGAAATCGGCTAAACCTGTAATACTTAAAAAAGCGCTAAAATATTGTATTTAAATGTGCAATGATACTGCTGCAATATGCAGATCGCAGCGACATCTGCAGGATATTTTCTACAACTGCAAGAAATTGCTAGTCTATACAATGTAATAATAGTAATGCGAAATCCCGCAGATGTCGCTGCGATCGACACTTAAAATTTTAGCAGTATCGTCGCACATTTAAAGGATACAAATTTTTAGAACTGTTTGGATAGCATATTTCCACACTAGGTATTCTAGGTGCTGTATCAGAAACAACACCATAACAGAGAGCCTTTATACATAAGAGTGGTGATATATGCACAGGAGGCATGCTCATTTCAAGTTTTTGTCGAAAGTACGGCAATCCGCTTTCTTGAATAGAGGATATTCAATCTACGTTATGATCACCTCGTCAAGGCAAGAACGTCTAGTGTAAAGAAGGGAAGGCTCCGTCTACGTAATGCAAATCCCCGCTAGCCAACGAAACATTTCATGGGAGAAAGCAGTAGTACACTGTTAAATATATCGTGAAAAATTACCTCTTTTTTAAAGGCTATCTGTATTATGACCAATGAGAACGCTTCATATGCGTTTATATAGCGTTCTCATTGGTCAGAAAATAGAGAACCTTTAAGAACAGAGACAAATTTTCACGATATTTTTAACCGTGTAGTTTCCTGATTCCCTTCTTATCAGTTAGAAATTCTTTGGGTAAATTACCGGTACCACGTGACTTTTTCAGCCTCGAACCCATATTTGGAATATCCTCCATTAGAAGATACACGCATGGACGATCTCTATTAGACTAGGGAAATAATTCAACATGCATTAGCCTGACGATAATGGCATGCTCACAAAGAACGTTAACGATTTGTTTTTATCACTTTTACCAATAAACATTTATTGGCCGTATGTCGCTACTTCGTTATAGAGACACACTTGTTCCTAATTAGATCCCGGACTTAATGTATCAAAATACGGAGTTTGCTTTCTGTACTATTCCTGAGCTCAGTTATAGCGGCTAGAAACATAGGCCGAGATCCAGGTACATTTTTACAAACAGTGAAAAGTCAGCAAAAATTCTGGCTTCTGATTGGTCAATCTCGTTACGATAACAGAGAAAAATCTACCTAGATCACGGTCATAGTGTGGAAACTGGCTATTCCAGTAATGCTTTAAAAAGTGCTAAAAATTGAATCCCATAAATATTGAAAAATACTGAATGACAAATGTCGATAGGAGCAACATTTTCTAGATCTTCTCTGAGCGAAACGTTTTCTTTTGAAATAGTTACGTTGGAATTACCATATGTCGCTGTAATCGATATTCGTCGTTCAGCCTCGTTCAACATTTATGGGATACAATTTTTTTAGCACCTTTTTAATAAGCCGATTTTTAACACTAGAACTACCAAGACCGTCATTTTGACGGTTTTCAAATTTCATGCTTAAAAATTTGATATAATTTACGTATTGTTCTAGAATTCTATGATACGACTTTTAATGAAATATAAGAATAGTTAAATATTCCTTTTCAATTTCTACTCACCCACTTTATTTTCCATAATCAGTATGACCTATACCTATTTATACCATGACCCGTCAAAATGACGGCTTTGGCAATTTCGATGTTGAGTGATCCAAAGTGTTCAGCAGCCGTTATAACGGGATCAAATTTGGTCCGATTACGATTTAGTTTAGAACTGAACGGTCTGACTGGTAAATGTAATCAGGGCGCAATCATTATCAGTTGTATTTCTAACGTGATAAAGTTCTTGGTGAAAAGTGCAATCTGTGCAAAGTGTAATCTGTAAAAAGTCCAATCTCAGAAAATAGTATCGTAGGAAAGCTAATTTCTTTCATGCACAGCTTGATTTCCGACAGCTGATGTCACTCATTATTAGAGGCACCCTACAAACCGTCGGAATACCAGAAGGCGTGGCCTAAAAGCAAGAGAGGGAAAGGAAGTAAAAAATTGAAATGAAATGATAAACGACTAGGTACATGTTGTTTACTCGCGAGTGTGAGATGTGATGGAATGTGTGTGTTCGAAGAATGTCGTCTTAGGACATGGCAAAATATATGAGCTTTCAAATTTATTTTTTGCAAATTCTATGCAACAAATAATGATTTCCAGGAAGCAAAAAAAAATATTCGAAAAATTCAAAGAACTCACTAGTATAAATAACGACTGTTCGGACACTAATTCAAGTAATAATAATTTGGACATATCTTGTGTGGAAAATAAAACTGAATTTTCAGACTCTGAAGAAGCTGAAGATGAAATCTAAGTACGATATATTGAAGAAAGTGAAGAAGATGAATATGAAAGTGAAGATTCATGGAGTGGAGATGAAATTCCCCAAAAGAGCCACAGACGCAGAAAGCGATTGCGAATATGTTCAGATACTCAGTCAGACAGCCAAACAGAAACAGAAAAAAGACAGAAGAAAGACATTGCTCTCGACGATAATAAATGGGTAGAATTAGGGAACGGTTGTGCTGGTAGACTCCCATCACATACTATATTCAAGGATAGTTCAGGCCCAACTGGTTATGCGAAGCGAAACATTATGCTTGGCAATGTTAGCTGTGCATTTAGACTTATAACTCACAATCGAATGATGAATCACATAAAAACTTGCACTGAGCTCGAGGCTAGAAATGTTTTACAGAAGGACGATTGGGAAATTACTGTTGAAGAATTATATGCATTTGTATCTATTTTGTATGCTCGAGCAGCCTACAAAGCGAGAAATTTGAAATTATCATATTTGTGGTCAGAAAAATGGGGACCTTCTTTCCTTCACGAAACATAGAAACACTCGTGATGAGTAGAAACAGATTTTTAGAAATTATGAGATTCAGTCGTTTCGACAAAAAAAGCGAGAGGAGTGTTCGCATAAGAACTGACAAATTTGGATTAGCTTCCGAAATGTGGAAGTCCTTTATTGATAACAGCCAAGCTTGTTACAAACCAGATCAGAATATAAGCGTAGATGAACAACTGTTTCCCACAAAGGTAAGATGCATATTTATGCAATATATGCCCAACAAATCGGACAGATTCGGAATTAAGTTTCGATTAGCTGTAGACGTGCGAAGTAAATATCTTATAAATGGCTTTCGATATTTAGGCAAAGATGAACTTAGACCATCCGGAGTACCTTTGAATGAATTTGTAGCTTTGAATCTTGTAAAAAACTATGTAACTGTGGGAGAAATATAACTACGGATATTTTTTTTACAAGTATACAACTCGCAAAGAAGCTACTGGCCAAAAAACAAATCTTGTTGGGACTATTCGAGCTAATAAAAGAGAATTGCCGAAAATAGCTGCAGTTAGAAAAGATAACTTGGCTCTTTTCTCCACAAAACTCTACAAATCAAATGATATTGTTCCAACAATTTAAAAAAGTAAACCTCGTAAAAAAAGTACTACTTCTTAGCTCTAAATATAAATCCGTAAAAATTGCTTCTAATAAAAAAAAATTCCTGCAACTGTGTTTTTTTAGAATGAGACTAAGTTTGGAGTAGATGTAGTTGACCAAATGGCCCGCAAATATAGCGCGTAAAAGCAGGGTCATGTAGATGGCCTTTGTAGACATTTTACAATATTTTGGACTTGGTAGCAATCAATGCGTGGATTTTATATAGAGACTTATGAAAATATAACTAGAAAACAATTTTTATTTCAATTATCCAAAGAACTCTCCAGTGAATATAGGTTCTGCAGAAAAGAATCCTCCTCCCAAAAACAAGAACAGAAAGTAATTGATTGTACTCCAGAAAACTAAAAAAAAAGTCCTTATGAACAGAAATCTTGCCAAATTCGATTGTGCAAAAAAAAAACAGAGCGATTTATTCCTGTAATGTATGCAACAAACATGTTTGTGGCAAGTGTTCATCTAAAATGGCATGTACTTTTAAAATATGTGCCTCATACTTATTTCATACATACCAAATGTGCTATACTATAAATGCAAATAGAAACTGCTTTCGTTTGTTTTTTATTAATAATTAATTGATTACTATATTAAATGTTGTTTTTGATAAATTATATTATTTTATTTACATTAACTAAGTGGCAAGTGATCATCTAAGATAACATGTACTTGTAAAATATGTGCTTCATAGTTATTTCATACATATCAAATGTGCTATACTATAAATGCAAATAGAAACTGTTTTTTTTTATATAATGAATTATTATATTAAATGTTGTTTTTGGCAAATTATATTATTTTATTTACATTAACTAAGTGGCAAGTATTCATCTCAGATAACATGAACTTGTAAAATATGTGCATCGTAGTTATTTCATACATATCAAATGTACTATAATATAAATGCAAATAGAAACTGCTTTTATTTTTTTTTATTAATAATTAATGAATTATTATATTATATGTTGTTTTTGTTAAATTATATTCTTTTATTTATATTAACTAAGGCAAAAGTTACAATGAAAAGCCATGATCAAAAATCCGTCAATTTGACGGGTGCTGTAAAACTAGGTATATATGTAACATCGGTAGTTCTAGTGTTAAACTATATCTTCTAGAAACTATAGATCCGTTATAGCGTCTAGATTATATGTTGTAGAAATCGACTACCCCAGCAATACATAAAAAAGCGCGGAAGTATTGAATCCTTTAAATGTACAACGATGTCGAATTCCAAACAGTCATTTGCATCGACATCTGCAGGATATTTTTTAAAGAAGAAAGAGACATGTGTAATGCACCGCTACAGCGTCTAGAATACATAATGTGGAAATTTGCTATCCAAGAACCGCTAAGAAATGTATCCCTTAAATGTGCACTGACGCTGAAATCCAGGGAGATGATCGCAGCGACATCTGCGATATATTTTCAAATTTCAAAGTAAACATGGTATTATTACAGCGGGTTTGACGCCAAGCGCACAGGTCAGATGTATGTTTAAAAAAAAAAAAAAAAAAAAAAAAATGTTACAGCGTCTAGACCAAATTGTCTTAGAGTTTTGGGAAATATCCTGCAGATATCGCTGTGATCGACTGATTGGATTTCCACACTATATATTCTAGACGCTGTAGCACCGCGGTAGCCTTGTCTTTTTCGTTTGCCTCGAAGTAGATATAGATGACGTCATTTGAAGCTGTTCCTAAAGTGTGGCCAGCTCATCACGTCACACGGAGTTGATTATCTGTGCACGGCAATGGACACAAAACAAATTGTCGCACCGCTTTGTACTAATCATCGTGTAAAGATGATCCAACTCCGTGTGACTTTTAAACGTCATGAACTGGCCTATTATGTCATTGGTCACGCTAACACACTCCCCCCTGCGTCCGCCATATATAGTGGCATCTTGAACTTTAGACTGCTAAATTGGCTGCTATCGGTCAAAATCCAGAGAGAAAAGGGCAGAAGAGGGGGAAAGAACTCGTTTTTTTTTTTTTTTTGGTATGTAGTTTTTCACACGGGAAGATTGATATGTCTGCTCCTCTCCTTTCATATCTTCATGATGGTGAAATAAACCAACGCCCCCTAGATATTTGAGAAATTCTTGACACGCGTCACGAAAACATCACACAAAGCAGTCAAAGCAAAGGAACAAAATCATTCATTGGCTCGTGGATATGAATGAGCCAATGAATGATTTTTCTTCTTTGTTTTGCCTGCTTTGTGTGATATTTTCCTGGCGCGTGTCAAGGCTTTCTCGAATTTTTAAAGGGCGTTGAATAGGCCGGGATCAAAATAGATTTTACGGTATTAGCGAGATGAGATTGATCAATCAGAAGCCTGCATTTTTGAAAACTTTTTTATGTTTGCAATAAACACCGAAAAGCCTGCAAGGATGGAGGCTACTGATTGGTCAATCTAATTTTACTAACAGAGAAAAATTTATCTGGATCCCGGACATTAACATTGGTTGATTGAGACGATTTTGAATCAAATCAAATCAGAAAGCCAATGTTTTTTAACTTTTCTGGTTAGTTTAATCGAAATCTTCCACGTCTATTACTGAAAACTGAGTTACTGTACTTTGGACAAAAACTTGAATATGAGTACAAGACTTGTGCATATGTCTCCACTCTTACATATAAATGTACTCTGTTATGAGCATAATTATAAGCGCAGCTGGATACATTTGAGTATCTGGGTATTAGAGAAAGCAATTGTGGCCCACCGTGGCTGAGTGGATAAGACACCACGCCGCTAATCGCTTGAGCCGTGATCCCCACGTGATCTGATATATATGTGTTCAATAAAACAAACAAACAAACAATAGTGAAAGGTACAGTTTCCATGGAAACAACGACTTCTTTAATTCGTATAGAAAATTAATGAATAGTTGTAAATGACTTAAGTTTAAAATATAGGCAAATGCTCTGAAAATATCAATGGTTCCCATCTAGTATTTTACAAAAGTAAATTAATATATTCACATGATGTATAAGTTGATGCAACTCTTAGCTAATGAAAATTCTGCAACAAGACTTATGTAGGTAGATCTTTTCAATGATTAATTCAGAATTCTAAGAACAAAACGAAGTTCTTAAACGCTCTTTATCACCCCTCCCTCCCCCCCGCCCCTCAAAAAGAAATACGATAGAAAGATATAAGTATTTGGATAACGTCAGTATTTCTGTTATCTTTTGTCAGAGTTTAGAAAAGGTGTCTGGGTATTAAAAAAAACATAAAACAAATTTGACGAACGATAAGACTATAGATTTCAGATAATTTTTAACTGGAAAAAATTTAATTCTAATGTTTATGCGGCTTTAATAATAGACTATTAAAGATAATCAATTTACGGGAATTTTTATACGAAATTATATTCTCACATTTATGCAAATAGGTATGGATAAACAGACTTGAGTAAAATTACATATTTATTCTTTCTTCTCTATAATACGATCTAAATGAAGATCAAGTTCTATGTACAGTTTATATCTTTAAATTTTTAGATTTTTTTTATCAAAAATGTTTCCTCATCATGTCTAGAATTGCTAGATTTACTTCTTTAGACAGATCTTCGATTCTTTAGATGCCTGCGGGGCTTCATTCTTGGATTATCCGTAGGTATTTGTAAAGGTAAATTTATTTTGCAAAACCGCCAGCAAAAAAAGTTAGAACAAACAATTAACTGACAGACTAACTGTAAATATATATTTTATTTTGACTCTATTTGATTTTTACTAAATTTGCATCCTTCATAGAAAATTTTAAGGAGATATAAATTGAGAAAGACTGATACTTTGAAAGAAGAAATTGACTTTCCTTACATTTAAATTATTAATTACTCTAAAAAATGAATGATATGTAAACAAAATGTATACTATTGTGTTTGTTCCCTGCTGATAAAGGATATACAAGGACTAATATTAGCGAGTAGAATTATTTCAATTATATATAATCTGTTTAAAAAAAGGACTGATATCTACTAAAAAACAACTTTTCAAAAGTAAAAAAAAAAGTAAAAAACGGAAAGTTGTGGCTAAAAAATAGTGTGATATCAAATTTCCAAGCTTATATTATGGTACTTATTTAACATTTTTTATTAAAAATTTACCATACGTAAGTCGAGTACCTAAGTATGCGTTGATAGAAAGCCTTTTCCCCTTTACTAAATACATCATAACGTGTTTCTGAAAATTATTTTTTTTAAATTATGCATGATGGGCTTGGCGGCCATCTTTCCATATTTTACACAAATTTCTAAAGGAAAATGTTAAATAAGTACCATAATATAAGCTTGGAAATTTGATATCACACTATTTTTTAGCCACAACTTTCCCCTTTTTTCTTTTTTTCTTTTTTTTTTTTTTTTTTTTTTTTTTTTACTTTTGAAAAGTTTTTTTTTAGTAGATATATTTACTATATGGCCATTAATGATCGGACACTTTCAATCTTACACATTTTATCGAATCTTTAAAGATATATTTGTCGGATTTTTCTGGAACTTCAGGATTATGAAGAATATGTTCGACTTCATATTTATCAACGTAGTTTGATCAGAATGACAACTAGGGGCCCAATAAAAAAAATAGAATAATGTTTGGGATCACCCTGTAAAATAAAATGCACGAAATGATCAATCGCTATAGCTTACGAATATATGGATATTTTAAATATATGTATTCATTTGTGGAAGAATAGAACGTATATTCATGGAGATATGTCGATTTTTTTAAGTTCAAAAAATTTTTGCATGTTTTTTTGTTTTTTTTCTTCATGCAGGTTTTTTTTTACCAAATTTAACGTCAGTTTCAGAAAATTTGACAAAATGTAGTAGAAATAATCATGATGTAATTGGAATGTAAATATATTACATATTTGATGAAATATGAGCAGTTGGATGAAATATTTTTTATCTGCGCATACGCCCACGATAAAAAATATTTTTTTTTTGATGATATGATAGTCAACTCTATTGAGCAACTCATGAAAAAGAAAACCAGTCAAATATCCTGAAAATTCAGAAAGATACCGGCGATAGAGTGAGCTGATTTTTAGTTGTCCTCTACAAACAGCTGAATGATAAGGGGTTTTCCATAAATTGTCCTTATCAATTTTTATTTTTCTTACTTTTCATTTTTTTATTGATGCTTTAGTTCTTCTTGGAAAATCACCAGAACGAGCCTATTCCAAGGGGGAAAAAAAGAAGTATCAAAATCTAAGCATTTCTTAATCTACTCGTTGACATTCATTACAAGTAAGTACAAACTCCTTTGCTGAAAGCAAGATAATAAAAAATGACAATTTGTGGAAAATCCCTTATCATTCAGCAGCTTTTACAGAGCAACTAAAAATTCGCTCACTATATTGCGGATATCTTTCAGAATTTTCACGATATTTCACTGGCTTTTTTTATGAGTTGCTCTATAGAGTTGACTATCAAGTCATAAAAAAAAATATTTTTTATCGTGCGCGCATTCGAGATAAAAAATATTTCATTCTACTGCTCATATCTCATCAAATATTTAATATATTTACATTCCAATTACACCATATTATTTCTACTACATTTAGTCAAACTTTCTGAAACTGGCGTTAAATTTGGTAAAAAATCCTGCATAATAAAAAGCATGCAAAAAATTTTTTAACTTAAAAAAATCGATATATCTCCATGAATATGTTCTATTTTTTCACAATGCAATCAAAATATAATGTGCATAATGTATTAGCTAAGTATGTAGAGAAACTTTTGTGTCTCAATTTCATATCTTGAAAATTCTGAAAATTATCGTCGATAGAATAAGGTCGAAATCCGTTGTTCCCAAAAGGAAGCAAACAGATGAGGGTTTGTATCCAAAAATAGTAGTACGTGCAATATTGTGTACACTATCTTGGCACTAATCAACAGATATTTGATACAACCCCTCATCTTTTTGCTTCTTTTTGGTAACAACAGATTTCGAGCTTATTCTATGGATGATAATTTGAAAAATTTTCAAGCTATGATTTTGAGACTTCCACAAAAGTTGCTCTATATACTTAGCTAATACATTATGCATATTATATTTTGATTGAATTCGCGCATGCGCAGTGAAACATTTTTTAGTACACATGCTCATTTTTCATCTATTTTTATTATTTTTTAATTCTGATTGCAGAGTATTGTGTACAATGTTGTTTTTCATATTTTCTGAAAAGAACGTTTTTTATCTTAAGAACTCTAAAAATTATATGCAAAAAAACTTCGCGAAATTTGGGACTATTTTTATAAAAACTTTAATTTGTCTACGAGTATACATGCTATCCTCATAAAAATGAACACAGTATATTACAATAAGCCACTTATTAATAATCTCGAGTTTGAACGCTTTTGCTACATTAGTTTTACAGGGTTATCCAAAAGATATTCGTTCTTTTTCAATTTGTTGACGGTAAAAAATCTTCACGGAAATATATGACCTATACTATAGTGTTTACACACTTGCAGTTTCAGGTTAATTCCTCATGCATTTTTCTAGATATTTAAGAAAACGTCTAAAATCGCAAGTGACCGGTCACCTTTAGCCATATTGTGTAGTAAGTAGTATTAGTATATGTCTCTATATTTATTATTATGATATAATTTATAATTCAGTATTTAGTAATAATAGTAAGAATAAGCGTTTTCCTAGTTCTCTTTACACAGTTGGCAATTCTTTTATTTCAAACGTAAGTTTCACTCTTTAAATTTAAAATAGGACTAGTTTTCCGAAGTAGTGATAAAACATAAAAAATTATTAGAAAGTTTTTATGTCTGTTTAATCCTGTTGTAATAAGACATTTACTAAACGTCTTCATATTCTTCTGTAGTTTATTGTCATATGAATAGTACGCAAAATAACTACTATATTCCTTAGGTTTTATTACATGGCCTATTCGTTAAATTTCAGTAAACTTTAAATTTTGTCATTTGGATAGCTATTTTCAATATTAATAACTTAAAAATAAAAGATTTTTTTTTTAAGATTGGAAAAAGAATTGGGCTCCAAAAGTTTTAATATCGAAAGAAAAGTTTAAAGAGTTTGAAAATTATGGATTTTGTTAGAAACAGTATTTAGTGCCGTAAAAGTGATATACTCGTAAAAGATTATATTAATTATATTTGTATTAGATATTTGTCAAAATAGACATAAATAATTCACGTATGCATTTTAACTGCTAACATTAAAGCATGCAGCTGTATTCGCGATCTGTTCAGAGTTGTGCCATCGTCATCTATAATTGCCGGGAAAAGCTAGATGAGTCGTTGACCAATGTTGTATTTGCAGTGAATGAGAATTTTACCATACGTTTTGAGTGTCAACAGATAAACAAAACTATACAATATTTTACCAGAGTTGTAAGCCTACCTTCAAAGATACGTATGCTACAAAAAAGTGCATTTCGAAAAAAACTGGACTTGTACTTTTTAAAATGAAGGATTCGTTGAAATCCGGAACATTTTTTTTTTTTTTTTTTTTTTTTTTTTGTGTGTGTGTGTGTGTGCGCAGTGAGTGTTCTGTAAACAGGGTTCTAAAGATCTGGGAAATCATTGCTTAGGGCTCTGAGTATGAAAGTGTATTTGGCGTCTATTTTATTCGTATATGATTTATCCTGTTATTTATGGATATAGAAAATTTATCATGCAACATATTAAGTTTTAAACAGATCGTGTAATGAATTCGACTACTACATAAGATAGTTAAGATAGTGAGAGTTCAAGTTTTATGCTTGGATAAACCAAATAATGATTGAATAGTAATTTACACTCCCTTAAAGTCTCGGAGTCTACATCTTATAAGATAATCAACTTTTTTTTTTTTTTTTTTTTTTTTTTTGTCTAGCACTTTTTTTTTCACTGGATTTTTACTTCACTTAATGGTCATGTTTAAGGTTAGTAGTGAATTGCGAATAAGGTTCATCTCGAATTTTGATCATTTTAAATTCTTTTCCGAAGTTTGACTCTAAAAAGTGCATTGTACCGACGTTCAGCAACAAATTATCAACAGTATTTATTTCAAATCAGTTCGAAAAGATTTACTTTCGTAGTTCATGGATAAGAAAACTTTGTCAGTTTCCGTCATTCACTAGAAGTTTGAATTTTTAGATGGGAGCACTTTTCGAAAATCACCATTAAAATATTTCTTGCCATTAAAATAAAAACTAATGTTTTTATTAAAATGAAATATAATGCTTTTATTAAAATAGAAAATAGGTTGATATGAGTTTTCAGATCTTTACTTTAACTAGAATGAGCATATGCAAGATATTGTATTAAATTGATAATTATTTTAAGCATCAAACAGAAATATTAAACTAAAAGATGCTTTTATAATGCTTTTATAATGTTTTTCGTGCTTACAAGTTTAGAAGATTTTTATTATTAGTTAATTCTATTAAATGAATCAGAGGTCTTACTGCAAGCAAATGTTTTAATATGAAAATGTTTTTTTTTCTTGTTTCTTAGAGTTTTCAAAAATGTTAACTTTTTCGCTTTATCTAGTCAAAGATTTTCAGAGATTAAAAAATACGAAAATTATAATCGCGAAAAACTGGTGCAAAAAAAAAAAAAAAATAAAAGAAGTGTAAAAGAAACATGTCGCGAAGAGGTTAAAGAATCTTATAACAGTCAATTTTAAAGAAATATTCTTTTCACGAAATGAAACAATAAAACTAATGCACTGTATTATGTGTGTACATGTACAGTTAAATATTCTTGTAGTGACACTTTTAAATTAAAAATATCAAAAATACAATTTTTACCTTAAATGCTGTTAGAATTGGATCTTCACTTGTTAAAGACATCCAGGCTGGACTTGCAAGAGCTCTGTATGTATGTATTCTACGTAAGGAATACCGCAGACTATCTGTGTGCATACCCTCATGACACTTTTGACAACTACAGGAGAGTGGATGAGGTTTTTCTATAACGGCTCCTCTCGATAACAGTAATTGAAGTATTTCAAACTGATTACAATGAGCTGCTAGAATAATAGGAGAAATATCTGGAGAATAGTCTGAGCTTTCTTCGCCAGGTTGTCTAGTTTTTGCCCAATCATTCGCCAACATCTCACTTGTAATGCTGGGATGATTGATAAGCATTTCCACAATCTTGTAAACCCCTTCTCGGATGGCATACAACAAGGCATCTCCGATTTTTACACTTTCTTGTTGTAAAAGAAGTTCTACAATTTCTACATTTTCGTTGTCAACAGCGATTTGTATGGCACTTCGACCCAAAATATTTGTACAGTTCACGTTGACCGGATTTGGTTGTTGTAAACATCTAACCATTGTTGGTCTGTCACCTCTCTCGGCTGCTTCGAGAAAAGTTCTTTCTTTTGGATCCATGCTGTGGCCATCTTTTAAGGGTTCTAAAGGTATAGGAATGCGGTATTGGTTGCTACTTCGGGATGCGTTCTGCTTACCCATTTTAACACTCTGAAAATTCACAAGACGCATCAGCCTTAGGGTTTAACCAATATCCAGAATTACTTTGAGCATTTCATGGAATTCAGGTCAGAGGCTGCATCTGCAAAACTGAAAATGAAATCGAATTACAATTTTTATTCATCAACATAAAATTAATCATAATATATTGAAATGTCAACGCTCACGAAGTCATTGGTACACATGAAACAAAGGGAAAGATTGACTCGTGATATCAAAAAGAACCCTTGAATTACATAAAATTCATTTTTTTTCATAAAATATCCTCAACAAATAACGTTTATCGAGATACAAGTAAAAATAGAATGTGTTTTCTATTATTTAAATTGAGCATCTACATAATTCAGTAATGCAAATGCAAAGTTTCATCGGTTGTTAGTGTAAACGATCATTATTCTCCTAATGCCAGCCAGAAAGAAAAAAAAAAACAGTTCCAATAAAAATATTGTAAGCATCATGGTATATTTTATTTTACACAAGTTTTATAAATGTGAAACGTTGGATCCATTTTTATTTTTAATTAAAATTTGTAAGTCATATTTTTACCGATGTGGATTTAATAAGTTTATTCCATTCTAATATCTACAAGGAAAATATTCGCAAATAGAACATTGATTATAAGAGCTAACATAATGGATAAATTTGGCTGATTTTTATTTAAAAAAATTATCAGCTTTTTATTTTAATGTTGTAAAATATTAGAAACTAAAAATAAAACTGTGCAAGTCACAAATTTAGGAAATTCATAAATAAATATTTAGGTAGATCGAGTAATTTTTCCAAATCTACACACCTAAAGAAATAACGAGCAACAAAAATTTAGACTATAAAAGAAAAATGTAACTGTTGAAAAATATGTACTTGTTTAATGCAATAAAAATTACGTGCAATTAGATGAAAATTTGCAATAATGTGCGCATGTCTTTTTAATAAAATGTTTATAAATAATGCATTTTTTTTCAAGAAATAAATTTTAATTTGATTATAAAATATTCTTGAAATATAAAAAAAAATTAAAGGCAGCTGTCTCTGCATTTACAAGTATGTAGTTTTTCATTAAAAGTTACAAGCGTAAATTTAGGATTATAGCAACTTATTTGAAGACTTTTTAGTGCATATTTCCACGCATATTTTGACAGTTTTTAAGTGCATATAATCCGTTCTCTGGTAATAACATTTGATATTTTTACTAAATACTAAAAGTAAACCTTCAGAGCTTACACAAATTCATTTGCAATTAAAGCGGAATAAAAATGTTCAGATAAGTATTTTCAGGAAAGCTCTTTTGGAATTTTTTTAAGTCTGAACTACAGCAGGAATGCTTTCGTTCTTGAGTTTGGGAAATGCATTCATCATTTTTATCTTACTACAAACAAATGTTCATCAGAACACATGTGCATACTTTCTCACGAGATTTCCAACTAAATGAGAGATCACCATGCAAAAGAGTTTTCTTAACCGTGTTTCGTGCTAAACGACTGTCTAGACACAAGATCTATAAAGAAAAGATTATCTTATATCATGCTGCATTATAAAATGCTATTTTAGACATTCATTTGTTAAATATTACTTTATGTAAAAAAAATATTGCTTTTCAAATAACACATTTATAATTTTATAAAGAAAAGTTGAAGTTTGAAGTTTATAATAAAAATATAATGTGTTACATATTCTGGTAAACATGAAGTACGATTCTGTTATCATAGAATGTAGGTCTTAAAATCATTTTAAGGTCTAGTTATTGAAAACAAAATTTTAACCTATATTTTTTTGCTCTGAGTAATTTTGAGACTGGCAATGACACAAATTTGCTTCAATGTTTTTCTTTCTGTCACAGAAGCTTGTAATATTATTAAAGGTTAAAAAATATTTTAACAATGACTGTATTTCGAATAACTCCATGATGTCAGTATGGTATTTTTATTTTGAATGACAAAATAATGTCAAAAAATATAATTGCAAACTCTTAGAATACAAAATCATGATTCTACAGAAATCAACTTCTAATACGTATAATTTTAATTATAGAAAATAATTATAAATTACTTCGTTTCAAAAATATTGTGAATTTTTTTTTACTCTAAAGTCTTTATATTATAATACAAAGATTTTTCACGGCAAAGTTTTAGAAAATTTTCCCTATCATTTATAATGTGGTGCAAGTCACTGACGCTATAAATTTCATAACAGGCTATATTAACAAAAGCGTCGGTCTACTATTAATATAACTGTTGAAGAATATTAACAGATATGTACATGTATGATCAATACTGCACATACAGTAAATAACAGAGCAAGATTTGATAAACATGCATATTTACCAATATTAATCATACAATTTTAAGCTAAGCAAGCATTCAATAATCAGACTGGGTGAGATTAATTGTAATGAATGATGGATTGCGAGCCCTTTTGTCCTGTAACATTTGTATGAAAGGATAAATCAAATCACACACTTATTTCTAAATTAACCCAACAAAAAATTGGAGTTTGATAGAAAGGGAGAAAAACTTTTTCGAGAATGAAAAACAATTATTTTCTAACTAAAATGAATCTGAAATCAATGAATAAGTTTTAAACCCAGAGATAAAACTGTGTTATTTATATCTTTATGACCTAGATTATAACTGTTTATTTGACTATTTGTAGGTAGTTGTGAATTTAGATGCACTGCACTGTTAAACCATCATATATGGAAGACGGTTAATGCTCCATTAATTCTTATACACAATAATATAAATCTTCAAGATAAGGTTGGTGGCACCAGCACCAGTTTTTAATCCTACACAGTCTTACAGTTGAATCATGTCTACACACTTAAACGCTCTATATAATCCCCATTTAAGCAAAATGTACTCGCAATTCTAGACTCCATCTTACTTTATTCTTTACTCAAAATAACTACTTGAAAACACACTATCTTAGCTGTTAACAGTCATCGAAACATCGGAATTATCACCGATTGAATCAGCAATTGTCATTCACAAATATCGAAGCATTATACACAGGAGACAAGTAAATTTTACATTTGCATAAATGTTCTCAAGTAATCAACCTAAACAAACTAAACCGTCTCAATTGACCGATTCCAGTCACAATCGGAAAGTTAACATGATTTATGGGAAAGAAAGACAACAACTTAAATGCTAGTTAAAATAAATTAAAAGAACAAATTCAATATACACTGAAAAGTTAATTCACATATGTACATTACACAGTTGCGTCATGACTAACATAAAAAAATGCAATCATTGCTAACCAACATGTTTTACGAAAGAAAATATAGTTACCATCGCATTTTTAATGTGTTTTTGTTATTCACTGGAGTTGATATTTAAATAGTTATGTTTTTTTAGTTGTGTCAGTTTAGAAACGGTTGTGCGATATTTATTTTCTTCTTGAAAACTAATATTCTTAAAATTTCAATAGACTTGTCAACAGGACTTCTTTTTTAAATTATTTGATAGCAAGCCTCTAACGAAGACTGTGATATTTATCAAAGACCTTAATTTTTTCTGAAGGTAGAAGTCACTGAGAATGTCTTAATGAAGTAGAAGTCTAATGAATAGGGCTAGGAGTATTTCCTGCTGAAAGAAAAATTTATGAGATTTTAGAAGCTATTTTCTAACATTTGACAAGCTATCATTAATTTGTCAGCAAAAGAGTTGCTGATAATCGATGAACTAATGTAAAATATTTTGCCAAAGATGAAATATTCTTATTCTGATTTATGGAAGCTACTTTTAAAAGGTAATACAATATTTCGTCATTATTTAAAAAAAATAATGGGGTGTCCTTCACAACTGTCGTCTTTACTGATATGATTATTTATTTTAAAACAAAAGAATAAACTAATATGTTACGCGAAAAATTAAGTATAAAACTTATAAAATAACAAATCAAAACAATCCGCAAATAGTGATAGAATAATGTTTATATATCAAATGACACGATATCAAATATAATATTTGACACTAAAGCTGTGATTGTCGGATTAAACTTGAAAAAAAAATGCTTTTAGTGTAATTTACCTGTATGTATTTGGTCTTTAAAATACATGAAATATTTTTTACCTGCTTAAAAGATAGAAGAATTTCACAATAAAAAAATATTTCGGACATTGCAGTAATACCTATACTATTTTACTTCCTCTGTTAGTTCTCAATGCCGAAACCATTTTTACTTTTTCTATTTTCAATAGAAGAAAGTATTGTAATCGAAATTTTTTTCGACTTTCGGTTTTCGACGGATTTACACGTTTTAAGGGTCAGAGATCCTCAAAAGCATGTTTATAGAAAATGTCTGTCTATTCGTGTGTCCGTATCTGGCCACTGTACCATCGAAAAGTGTATGAAGCCATGCATAGAATCGAACCAAATTTTTTTTTGAGTTTTTGGCTATGTCAAGCAGGTATTCCCTTAATTTGTAAAAATTCCGACGTAATAGGTCGCTGTAATAGTGTTTTTTGTGCCATTTTCATTATTGTACCATCAAAAAGTGTATGAAGTTATGTATAGAATTGAACCATTTTTTTTTTTGTATTGTTTTGTCCATGGCAATAAGGTCCTCTTTAAATTTGGAAATATTCCGTCGAAAGGGAGCACTGTAATAGCGATTTTTTTATAATTTTCTTGATTTTTTGTACTTCAACTGTGCACTAGCGTCTCGTAAAGCGACGGAACTTCGCATCATGATAAGCTGGCTATTCGCAAACAGCTGATGTGCAACAGAATAACGGAAAACTAGTGATTTTAACAAATATCATGGTTGAGATGAACTCGTTTTTACTCCGATTAACTGAAGCAGAAATTTAAGATGAAAGTCAAAGTTGGTATAGTATTGAACTAATGCTATTAAAGTATGGACATTTGTAACTACATTTTGAAATAGATAGAAGAAAGTTTTGAGATTGGCACATCCAACTAGTTTATTTTAATTATGTAGACATAATTAAAATAAACCAAGAAAAACAAGCAAGAAAATCAAAATATTTTATTCATCATCAATTGGTTAGAAAATCACATTCTTTTTTCAATTTTTTGACATTTATAGAATAAATTTTAGATTTCATATCTATAGAACAATTTATAGAATAAATTCAAAATGCATTCTAATTCAGAAACATATCCTGTCAGTCAATCAAGAGTTGCTATGAATGATAGGCACTACACCAAAACTTATTGTCATTTCGAATTGTTTATAAATTCGAAGTATGTTGTTTAAATTCAAAACAATATTCATGTAATTAAAATCTTTTCTTAGGAATATAAATCTAGAGAATAATAACATTTAACACTTTCAAGACAGTTAGTGTTTTCACGAAATTTAAAACGAAACTCTGTTGCATTTTTTCTCCAAATACGAAACATTTAATATAATATTAAATTATAAATTTTCTGTAAGTTATTCTATTTAGTTTCTAAAAACACTGTAAATATATTTCAAGTTCAGAAAACGATTATTTCAACCATAGTTTCTGCAGCGAATTGTCCAGTCATTCAATCTTATTGGTAAATGACGATCAATTAAATATATTATACAGCATTGACACTAGTTAGCATGGAGATAAAATTAAAGTTACAATTTCAGATTTATGAAACACCGCTGAACGATTTTGTTTACAATTGATCGAGCAAAATATTTGTAAATTAATGGCGTTTCATTTAGAACATGATATAAATACCATTAATTTACAAGTATTTTGTTCGCCAATTTATAAAAAAATTGTCATTCAGCAATATATCACGTATCTGATAAAATAACTGTAATTTTACTCAATGCTGGCCGAAAAGAAGGCTTTATAATGTGGTTAAGAAGCTGTTATATATAAATATATTTAAATGATAGGACAGGTTTCTTCAGTATTAGAAAGCGCAACATTTTCAGCTCATTTTAAAACAAACCTCATAAAAAATTCATACAATTACGCTATTTATGGCTAAATAAATATGAGGTATTTAGTAAACTATGATTCAGAGGTCATTGCCACCCCCACTTATGGCTCGCAGAACGTAAACAGTGAGGGTAGTAGTAGGAAAAGGAGAGTTCTGGGACAGGACGGGGACGGGGGACCGTCCCTCCTCTCGTCCCGCACCCCTCCGACGCCGCCTCTGGTGCTTCCTCCGACACCGCACCCCCTCCGCCACCGCTCCCTAGCGGGAAAAAATAAAGTTTTGCTCTAACATGAGAGGTGAATGACCCTCTGTTCATATATCACCAATCACCTTTCAACACAGTCAATACCTCTCTTTAACAGACATTCCCTCTCCAAAACGGGCATCCCCTCCCTAAAACGGACATTACCTCTCTAAACGACCATTTTTAGAACAATACAAATCGATGTTTTTCGAAATTATTTTTTTAAATGATGTTAAACAGGGAAGTGATCAGTGCTTTATGTGCTAGTGTAATTTGAATTTTGAACAATCTTTACCTTAATTAGTATTATTAATTAAGCACAACAATGAAAAATAACAATTTTAAAGGAAAAAAGCTGATTTTTGTAGATTTTCTTTCAACTGCAAGATCAGTATATCAACTTAAATGGGAAAGTTAAACATATATTTGAATTTTGAATTATCAATACCTTAATGAGTATTATTAATTAAGCAAAAATATAGAAAATAATATTTTAATGGAAAAAGAACCGATTTCTTACATTTTTTTTTCAACTATAAGGCGATGATGAAACTTTCATTTGAATTTCGAATAATCAACACCTTAATGAGTATTATTAATTAAACAAAATAAAGATAAATATCAATTTTTAGTCAAAAAAGCAGATTACTTTAGTTTTTTTTCAACTATAAAATTAGAATATCAGCTTAAAGGGGGAAGTTAATCATATATTTCAGTTTTTGAACAACCATCACACTAATTAATTTTAATTAACTGAACAAATACCTGCTAAACCACAAAGCATAACAGAAAAAGTTTCCATTCAAGAAAAATATCAATTTTTAGGTAAAAAAGATACTGAATTCTTTACAACTGTTACATGAAAGATATAAAAATTTATTTTAGTTTTGAACAACCATAACCTTAATGAATTTCAATAATTGAAAAAATAACAAAGGAAAATATTATATTTCAATTAAAAAAGACACATTTAAACGAATTTGATAACTTTTACACTAGTTGGGAACTGGAAATGAATAAAATTGTTTTATGAGTTCATTTGATCATTGACACATTCGAGATTTTGAACATATATCCGAATTTTGAATGAACAACATCTTAATGAATATTAATAAAGTAAAAATATGGAAAATATCAATTTTTAAGGAAAAAGATCAGAATATCAACATAAAAGAGGAAAGATACGAGGATTTCAACTTAAAAGGGAAATTTAAACATTTATTTCAGTTTTTGAAAAACCGTTACCTTAATGAATTTTAATAATTGAACAAATAACTGAGGAAAATATTATTTTTTAATGATAAAAGGCAAATTTAAACGAATTTGATTAACTTTTACACTAGTTTGAGATTTTATCATCCTTTTAGATGCTACCTATGTAGAATTTTAACCTTTCAACGAGACACACTTCAAGAAATACACATTACTAAACAAAATAAATTAATTTTAATCTAATCAATAACTGAAAATATCACATTTTAAAAATATTTTCATGAATGTGCATAAAAATGCGAGTTTACAAACTAATATCCTTATTTTTATTACATTTAACTAAATTTTTCTACATTCAAGCTTAATTTTTATACACAAAGCATTATTTCATCAAATCCAGTACTTTCGGATTTAACGAAATTCAACGACTTTTCAGTTTTTAAACCAATCCTATGAGTTAAAAAACAAGAGCACCTCACATTTTTATAGCTTTGGGTTCAATGAGACGAATTAGCAGCACATTAAAGCTTAAACATAAACAAAAAAAGTTATTAAATAATTGCTTAGTGCGTAACTTTCCCTCAAAATGAAAAACAAATGAATTCTTGAAACCTCCAATCTTATTATGTAAAATAATAATAGTAATAATAACAATTCACCCTTGGACGGATTCGAACCGCCAACCCCATGGTTAACAGCCATATGCGCTATCCAATTGCGCTACACCTCAATAAATAGTCATAATTAAACAAAAAAATTAATCTTATCAATAACTGGAAATTTCACATTTAAAACTATATTTTCGTGATTGTACATATAAAAATAAGAGTTTACAAACAAATTTCCATAATTTTATCACATTCGAACTTATTTTTATACACAAAACATTATTTAATCAAATTCTATACATTATGATTCAGTGAAATTCGGACTAGTCTAGGTTATTCTGCTCATATTATTAATCAAATTGTCTTATGTTTCACCTTGCATTTCGGAGATTTCCAAATTGTCATCCATCAAGTTGTGTAAAATATAAATACTATCTTTATAGTTTAATTATACATAGTATACATGACTAGTCTGAGTTATTCTATCCATATTATTAATCAAATTATCATATGTTTCATCTTACACATCAATATTTCTGAATTTTCATTCATCAAGTTGCTTAAAATATTAATAACACGTTTGTAGTTCTAATGATGCATAGCATACATGAATGCAATCTTTAATTTTAACATTTCATATTTGAAATAACCTGTTTCAAAACCAAACTATATGATTTTTAACTACAACGTTTATCAACATCACAGAACGATTTATGCTTCACACTTTTCTGATAATTATTAGATATGTATTCCTCTGAAACATTACTACCATATGAATAAGTAAAGAAAATGTAATATATATATATATATATATATATTAAATAACCTCATACACGAAAAGTATTACAGAAGGAAAATACTAATAATCAATTAAAATAACTAACTATTGCATAAAATTCCATCTATTACATATAAAACTTCAACTGATGAATGAAAAATATGTAAATTAGCAAAATAAGATTTACAAAAGTAAAAATAAATAAATAAATACAAGTATTGAAAAATTTAATTAAAAAAAAAAGCTTTTAAAAATTGCAAGTTTGACTCCTACCTTAAATGTCATTACCACCATCTCTTCTCAGAATATAATAATCTATGTTTTCCTATAGCAGAATATCTTGATAATATTTATTATACTACTGATTTGTACGCATGCGTGAGTTGTCTCGTGATCAAAGCGTTTGAGAATAATATAAATTTTCGAAAAGCAGCGCAGCATTTCTCAAATCAACTGTTATACTTGAGGGAGAAGGTAACTTTAAGAGAACAACTCAGATAAATTTCCAGATTTTAACTCAAGTGGGGAATCGACTTCTTTTTTAGTGAATAAAGTAAGTTTTAGTATATCATTTCAATATATAATAATAAAAATATACAATAAATAAATGATCATATTTACATTAAACCTTTCATAAGTATATAAATACATTTCTTTTATTGTACAGATGTTGGAACAAGAGGAATCAAAACAGCAGCAATCCTCTTTATCAGAAATGAATGATCTGAATGATTCACCCTTAGCACATGTAGATTTAAAGAATAATAAATATGTGAGTACTTATATATGAAATACTATAATTCATATATGAAACGTAATTAGAGTAAATTTAAAATCAAATATTTTATCGTTTATACTTTAACAAGTGTTTTTTATCTATATCGATGAAGAAAATTCTAATTGTTTGCATTTATTTCTCTTGCAGATATGTTCTATTTGCTACAAACAATTTTTAAGTAAATGGAATTTAAAAGAACATATATAGATCCATACAGATGATAAAGCCTATACCTGCGATGATTGTCAAAAACCTTTTTCAAGAAACATGAATCTGAAATGCCTACTACATCATACAGTGTATCACCAGTTGTATGTAAACTTTGTGAAGATATTCAAAATATAACCAGACGTTTGAAGAATTTAACAATCAAGGAAGCGATTTAGACTATGTACCAAACCTAATTGCATATGATTTACTACAATAACCCAAAATTTAAATTTGGAAGACATAAACACTGTATGTAAAGAAATGTTTGTTATCCATGATTTTTCTAACTAACATGAATGTAGATATTATTCACAATGTATTCCTTACATGGTCATAATAAATATTTTTTTATATACACATATCAACGTGTTTATTTTTCTACAGTCCATTTCATTATTTGAATATATCTCCTAACACTTTAAACGAAAAAACGCTTTCTCATCTTAAAAATTTTCAAAAGAAGAGACAAAAATTAACAGATGAATGAAAAATATACAAGTTTACAAAATAATGTCAAAGTTTTCTAGATAAATTTACAAAATAAAAAAATTTCAAAAGTAAAAAAAAAAAATTTTCTAAATTTAATTTTTTAGAAAAGTGAAAAAGTTTTTAAAAAATGGTATTTTAAATAGCATTATAATGGTTGCCAACCATTATACGCTATATTTAAAATAACATTTTTTTAAAACATTTTCATAACTTTTTTGTACATTTTTTCAAACGTTTTGCAATTTTTTGTATTTTTTTTTTAATTATTTTTTTTATGTTGTATTTTTTTTTTTTTTTTTTTTTTTTTTTTTTTTTTTTTACATTTGTAACAAAAAAATTTTTTTTGTAAAATTTTTTTTTCACTTTTGAAAAAAAAAATTTTTTGTAAAAATATTTTTTCCAGTTTTGAAAAGAAAAATCTAGCTGTAATTTTTTTTTTTTCACTTTTCTAAAAAATCACATTTGGAAAAAAAACTTATATTGCAATTTTTTTTACATTTGGCATTTTTTCTTTTTACTTTGGAATTTTTTTTATTTTGTAAATATATATAGAAAACTTTGAAATTATTTTGTAAACTTGTATATTTTTCATTCGTCTGTTAATTTTTGTCCTTTTAGATGAGAAAGCGTTTTTTTGTTTAAAATGTTAGGAGATATATTCCAATAATGAAATGGACTGTAGAAAAATAAACACGTTGATATGTGTAGATAAAAAAATATTTATTATGACCATGTAAGGAATACATTGTGAATAATATCTATATTCATGTTAGTTAGAAGAATCATGGATAACAAACATTTCTTTACATACAGTGTTTATGCCTTCCAAATTTTAATTTTGGGATATTGTAGTAAATCTTATGCAATTAGGTTTGGTACATAGTCTAGATCTCTTCCTTGATTGTTAAATTTTTCAAACGTCTGGTTATATTTTGAATACCTTCACAAAGTTTACATACAACTGGTGATACACTATATGATGTAGTAGGCATTTCAGATTCATGTTTTCTTCAAAACGGTTTTTGGCAATCATCGCAGGTATAGGCTTTTTCATCTGTATGGATCTGTATATGTTCTTTTAAATTCCATTTACTTAAAAATTGTTTGTAGCAAATAGAACATATATGTAAGAGAAATAAATGTAAACAATTAGAATTTTCTTCATCGATATAGATAAAAAAACACTTCTTAAAGTATAAACAATAAAATATTTGATTTTAAATTTACTCTAATTACGTTTCATATATGAATTATAGTATTTCATATATAAGTACTCACATATTTATTATTCTTTAAATCTACATGTGCTAAGGGTGAATAATCAGATCAATCATTTCTGATAAAGAGGATTGCTGCTGTTTTGATTCATTTTGTTGACACATCTGTACAATAAGAGAAATATATTTATATACTTAGGAAAGGTTTAATGTATAAATAATCATTTATTTATTGTATATTTTTATTATTATATATTGAAATGATATACTAAAACTTACTTCATTCACTAAAAAAGAATCGATTCCCCACTTGAATTAAAATCTGGAAGTTTATCTGAGTTGTGCTCTTAAAGTTACCTTCTCCCTCAAGTCTAACAGTTGAAGTGAGAAATGCTGCGCTGCTTTTCGAAAATTTATATTATTCTCAAACGTTTTGATCACGTGACAACTCACGCAGGCGTACAAATCAGTAGTATAATAAATGTTATCAAGAAATTCTGTTTTAGCAAACCATAGATTATTATATTCTGAGAAGAGATGGTGGTAATGACATTTAAGGTAGGAGTCAAACTTGCAATTTTTAAAAGCTTTTTTTTTAATTAAATTTTTCAATAACTTGTATTTATTTATTTATTTTTACTTTTGTAAATTTTATTTTGCTAATTTACATATTTGTCATTCATCAGTTGAAGTTTTATATGTAATACAGTCGATCCCCGTTATAACGAACTCCAAGAGACCAAAGGTTTTGTTCGCTATATCCGGTGGTTCGCTACATCCCAACCGTTAAAAAAAATGTTAGAGTTCACAAAATGTATAGCTCATTAGTTGCTATGTATATTCAATAACAATGTTTTACAAAATGATATTTAAAATCTATTAAAAATGATCATTAATTAATTAAATTGACTAAATCCATTACAATAAACTGACACAGTACTAATTAAATTAACTAAAAATGAAGACAAATGGAGATAAATTCATTTTACCTTTAATTGTGGCTTTATTTGTTAGTCACACCTGCAGATTGGCTATCGTAAAAGGGAAATAATGCAGTTAGTTTTTACCCTTTAATAAACAGACTTATCGCTGATTTGCACCGTGTTTCACTGACCGGCATACATTTTCTTATGAAATTAGAGTCAAAGTGTTGTTCGAACGAAAAAAAAAAAAAATCGGATAATTCAGAATCTAAAAGGAAAAATCTAGACAGTGATATTTGGTTTTGCTTAATTTGTAAGAAAAATAAAATAGCAGAAATGATTCAGTGTTCAGATTGCCATATACGGTTCCATGTTGTGTGCGCGGAAAAACAAAATCAATAAACAAAATTCATGTATAATTTTTACATCACTCCTTACGTAATATTTAAGTAACTGGGAATTAGTTCCATAATTTCTATTCTTAATTGCTGAAAACTTTTATTTATATTTTGAATACATTTTGATTTAAAACAATTACTCTTATTTTCATATATTTGCTTTCATTATATTTCATTGCTGTTATTTCGGTTGATTGTTTCATTAATCGCAAACTTTGCTTTTAATAAAATTACTTATATTCCCTAGTCATTAAAACAACCTGATATTATTTGATCCAATTTAGGAGACAGGGGGTCCAACTAAGGCGACCAGTTGCTGAATTTGGACCACTTTTGACAATTTTTTCAAATTAAAATAAAATTGATTGACGAAACGATCGTCAAACTTAATAAAGATTTTCTATCACTTTTTATAGCATTTTTTAACTTTATCTGTTTATAAGTGATTATTATACATGTGTTTATACATGTGTTTACAAAGTGTTGTTTTCACAACTTCGGAAAAGTTAAAGAATTCAGTGGTCGACTGAAAAAAATGTTCGTTTTAGCCGATTCTTAAGATTTCGGATGTTCGCTATAAAATGATAAATTAGCATTAAATACAATAGGAAACCAGCGTGACCAAAATTTTCGTTCGTTATATCCATGAGTTCGTTATATACCGGGTTCGCTATAACGGGGTTTGACTGTAGATGGAATTTTATGCAATAGTTAATTATTTTAATTGATTATTAAGTATTTTCCTTCTGTGATACTTTTCGTGTATGAGGTTATTTAATATATATATATATATATATATATATATATTATATTTTCTTTACTTATTCATATGGTAGTAATATTTCAGCGGAATACATATCTAATAATTATCAGAAAAGTGTGAAGCATAAATCGTTCTGTGATGTTGATAAACGTTGTAGTAAAAAATCATATAGTTTGGTTTTGAAATAGTTTATTTCAAATATGAAATGTTAAAATTAAAGATTGCATTCATGTATGCTATGTATCATTAAAACTATAAACGTGGCGTTAATATTTTAAGCAACTTGATGGAGGAAAATTCAGAAATATTGATGTGTAAGATGAAACATATGATAATTTGATTAATAATATGGATAGAATAACTCAGACTAGTCATGTATACTATGTATCATTAAACTATAAAGACAGTATTTATATTTTACACAACTTGATGGATGATAATTCGGAAATCTCCGAAATGCAAATTGAAACATAAGACAATTTGATTAATAATATGAGCAGAATAACCTAGACTAGTCCGAATTTCACTGAATCATAAAGTATAGAATTTGATTAAATAATGTTTTGTGTATAAAAAATAAATTCGAATGTGATAAAATTATGGAAATTGGTTTGTAAACTCTTATTTTTGTATGTACAATCACGAAAATATTTTATTTTAAATGTGAAATTTCCAGTTATTGATAAGATTTTTTTTTTTTTGTCTAAATATGATTGAGGTGTATGTCACCAAAGTGTTAAAATCTTTCAAATTCGATGTAAATTTGTTAAAATTATGTAATGTTAAAATATATAGGAGCAAGAATCGCGTATGATGTAGATAAGTATTGCTGTAAATGTCATTTTGTTGTTGAATTTCAAGAAACTGTGTGAAAACAGGGTTTTCCATAAGGAGTTGATGTAATGTCAGTTACAGTTCTTGGAAAATTAATTCAAAAGTAGTTATCTGCTATTTTTTAAAAGGTGATAGCGAAAAGATCTAAGTAATATTTGCCCTTACGTGTGAAATTTTCAAATAGTTTGGTTTGAAATATAGACTATTTGAAATATGAAATGTTTGAAAATTAAAGTTTGTATTCATGTATACCCTGTATCATGAAAAAACTGTAAAGATAGTATTCATATTTGAAACAACTTGATGTGTGATCGTTCTGTGATATAATAATTTTCAGATAAATGGCAAAAAACAGTTGTTAAAATTATGTAATGGTAAAATATATAGGAGCAAGAATCGAGTTTGATGTAGATAAGTATTGCAATAATTCAGAAATCTTCGATGCCCTTGTAGCGCAATTGGATAGCGCATATGGCTGTTAGCCATGGGGTTTGGCGGTTCGAATCCGTCCAAGGGTGATTTTTTTTTTTTTTTTTTTTTTTTTTTTTTACTTAGTGAGATTGGAGGTTTCAAGAATTCATTTGTTTTTCATTTTGAGGGAAAGTTACGCACTAAGCAATTATTTAATAAATTTTTTTGTTTATGTTTAAGCTTTAATGTGCTGCTAATTCGTCTCATTGAACCTAAAGTTATAAAAATGTGAGGTGCTCTTTTTTTAACTCATAGGATTGGTTTAAAAAGTGAAAAATTGTTGAATTTCGTTAAATCCGAAAGTACTGGATTTGATGAAATAATGCTTTGTGTATAAAAATTAAGCTTGAATGTAGAAAAATTTAGTTAAATGTAATAAAAATAAGGATATTAGTTTGTAAACTCGTATTTTTATGCACATTCATGAAAATATTTTTAAAATGTGAAATTTCAGTTATTGATTAGAATAGAATTAATTTATTTTGTTTAGTAATAAGTATTTCTTGAAGTGTGTCTCGTTGAAAGGTTAAAATTCTACATAGGTAGCATCTAAAAGGATTATAAAATCTCAAACTAGTGTAAAAGTTAATCAAATTCGTTTAAATTTGCCTTTTATCATTAAAAAATATATTTTCCTAAGTTATTTGTTCAATTATTAAAATTCATTAAGGTAATGTTTTTTCAAAAACTGAAATAAATGTTTAAATTTCCCTTTTAAGTTGAAATCCTCGTATCTTTCCTCTTTTATGTTTATATTATGATCTTTTTCCTTAAAAATTGATATTTTCCATTCTTTTACTTAATTATTAATATTCATTAAGATGTTGTTCTTTCAAAATTCGGATATATGTTCAAAATATCGAATGCGTCAATGATCAAACGAACTCATAAAACAATTTTATTCATTTCCAGCTCCCAACTAGTGTAAAAGTTAATCAAATTCGTTTAAATTTGTCTTTTTTCATTAAAATATATTTTCCTTTTTTTTTTTCAATTATTAAAATTCATTAAGATTATGGTTGTTCAAAACTAAAATAAATGTTTATATCTTTCATGTAACACTTGTAAAGAATTCGGTATCTTTTTTACCTAAAAATTGATATTTTTCTTGAATGGAAACATTTTCTGTTTTCTTTGTAGTTTACCAGGTGTAGTAAACACGAACTAAAAATTGGTTCGAAAATGACGTCAGAGAAGGTTTGTGATCCCTTCCCACGTTTGAAGACTGCTAAGGAGAGCGTGCAGTGAATGGGATCTGGAATTTTTTTCTTATACTAGTCCTATCGAAAAAATTCTGTTGAATCTGCTAAAATTATGGAAATTAAATTGAATATATCTTGGGGTATAGTCACCTAACGAATTAAATATTACATAACTAACGTCTAAAAAGCACGATAAAATTTCAAAGTACTGTAAAAGTTAACCGAATTCGTTTAAATGCGTCTTTTTCCGTTAAAAAAGCAATATTTTCATTGTTCTGCTTAAGTATTAATAATCATTACAGTAATAATTGTTCAAAACTAAAATATAAGTTTATATCTTTCAGGTAACAGTTGAAAAGATGCATAAAAATTGATATTTTTCGTGGATGTAAACATTTTTCCGATATGCTTTTGTGGCGTCAAAACTCTATTGTTGCGTTCCCCCAAGTTTAGGGAATGTGAGCGGTTGACGATAGTGAATAGGGGTTAGAATTATTTTTTCTTATACTAGTCTCACCGAAAAAATCCTATTCAATCTGCTAAAAATTAAGGAAATTAGTTTGTAAACTCTTATTTTTTTGTGTACAATCATGAAAATATTTTTTAAAATGTTAAATTTCTATAACTAAAATTAAAAACTGTTTACTAAAAAGGTGCACAAAAATTTATTAAAATATTCCGTTACATAATGAACTGGTCTTTAAAAACTTAAAAACCATTCATGTTAAAAATCATATGATAACAGAAAAGAAGTTTCCTGAGATCTTTCGATCGCAAACGAGATCATTTTCAAAGGATATTTTCGCTGGAATATCGCATTCACTGAGCTATTTATACACCAGTATGGGAAAAAGGATCAGTCTATTATTTGCTGGGGGTGTCCATGAAGTTGTTTCGTTCCGATGCTGAAGTGTTAGATATTTTTAAAATATTAAACAAAATATGAGGTATGTCATAGGATAAAACATCGTTACATACATTATTTTCTTTACTTAAAATCTCCAATGATTCCCTAATTCTCATTATATAAATAAATTAATTTATAAAGTAAATAAAGTAAATTAAATTAAAGTAAATAAATTAATTGATGAAGTAAAACAGAAAAATCACAAAGAAAGAATAAACAATAGAGAGCTTAAAATCTGTAGCTTCGATTACGTACCAAGATTGTACGAAAGATTAAAATACGCCTTAAGGAAATTTGATATAAATTTAATAGCCAAACCTCCTACAAATCTAAAATCTCTAATTCAAAGGAAAATTGATCCCATACCTAATAAGGATAAATAAATTAAATTTATAAATTAATTTATGAAGTAAAGCAGAAAAATCACAAAGAAAGAGTAAACATGAGAGAGCTTAAAATCTGTAGCTTCGATTACGTACCAAGATTGTACGAAAAGTTAAAATGCGCCTTAAGGAAATTTGATATCAATTTAATAGCCAAACCTCCTACAAAACTAAAATCTCTAATTCAAACGAAAATTGATCCCATACCTAATAAGGATTGGAGATTTTAAGTAAAGAAAATAATGTATGTAACGGTGTTTTATCCTATGACATACCTCATAGTTGGTTTAATATTTCAAAAATATCTAACACTTCAGCATCGGAACGAAACAACTTCATGGACACCCCCAGCAAATAATAGACTGATCCTTTTTCCCATACTAGTGTATAAATAGCTCAGTGAATGCGACATTCCAGCGAAAATATCCTTTGAAAATGATCGCGTTTGCGATCGAGAGATCTCAGGAAACATCTTTTCTGTTATCATATGATTTTTAACATCAATGGTTTTTAAGTTTTTAAAGACCAGTTCATTATGTAACGGAATATTTTAATAAATTTTTGTGCACCTTTTTAGTAAACTATTTTTAATTTTAGTTATTTTAACGCAAGGTGAACTTGTCATTCCACTCTGAACTCATTCTGAGTTCTGTGTTTTAAAGTTAAATTTCCAGTTATTGATTAAGCTGAAAATTTAATTTATTTTGATTAATTAAAATATATCTTAGGACGTAGTTGTCTAAGGTTTTAAATCTTACATAACTAGTGTTTAAATGTCTGTTAAAATCTCAAACTACTATAAAAGTTAATAAAATTCATCTTTTTTCATTAAGAATTCCATATTAACCTCTGTTATTTGTTCAGTTAATCAAAATTAATTAGGGTGATGGTTGTTCAAAAACTGAAATATATGTTTAACTTCCCCCTTTAAGGTGATATTCTAATTTTATAGTTGAAAAAAATCTAAAGAAATCTGCTTTTTTGACTAAAAATAGTAATTATATTTATTTTGTTTAATTAATAATACTCATTAAGGTGTTGATTATTCGAAATTCAAATAAAAGTTTAATCATCGTCTTATAGTTGAAAAAAAAATTCTAAGAAATCGGCTCTTTTTCCATAAAAATATTATTTTCTATTGTTTTGCTTAATTAATAATACTCATTAAGGGATTGATAATTCAAAATTCGAATATATGTTTAACTTTCCCCATTTAAGTTGATATACTGATCTTGCAGTTGAAAGAAAATCTACAAAAATCAGCTTTTTTCCTTTAAAATTGTTATTTTTCATTGTTTTGCTTAATTAATAATACTAATTAAGGTAAAGATTGTTCAAAATTCAAATTACACTAGCACATAAAGCACTGATCACTTCACTGTTTAACATCATTTTAAAAAATAATTTCGTAAAACATCGATTTGTATTGTTCTAAAAATGGTCGTTTAGAGAGTAATGTCCGTTTTAGGGAAAGGATGCCCGTTTTGGAGAGGGAATGTCTGTTAAAGAGAGGTATTGACTGTGTTGAAAGGTGATTGGTGATATATGAACAGAGGGTCATTCTCCTCTCATGTTAGAGCAGAACTTTATTTTTTCCCGCTAGGGGCGGTGGCGGAGGAGGCACCAGAGGCGGAGTCGGAGGGGTGCGGGATGGGTGGAGGGACAGGAGGAGGGACGTTCCCCCCGTCCCCCATCCTGTCCCAGAACTCTCCTTTTCCTACTACTAAGGGTTTAGAAACAAGTCTAAAAATACTTATCTGAGTTTTTTAAGTCTGATTCTGAACCCCCTTGTTACATTTCGATATCGAAGAGTGAAATTCTACGACAATAATATTTATCCTGTTCTTTACCCTTTTATAAGCAAACGCTATAGATAAATTCGTGCTCTGAATTCTTAATTCTACCTATGTAATTTTTCTTCCATAAAACTTTTGTAAGCCGTTGGCAGAAAAAATATATATTTGTATTATATGCTTGCCCATATTTTATTAGACGTAGAAAATTTTATATTAAGTCCACATATCGGGCATTTTTATTGGTGCGTGAACCTGGAAAACTTATCTAATATCATAATGTTCGAAGCAAAGGTTGCGGCTTCTTTGTTTTCATATAAAATCTCAGGACAATATATTTCACGTGAAATATCGCTAGAATTCCTTAATATTTTTTAAAGAAAATGTTTTGTAAAGTGTATATTTATTACTGGCTCAAAAACAATCCAATACTAGTACAAAGTTTCAATAAAATGTGCGGTCAGTATAAAAAGAAAAAGATACACGTGCCTTTATATGCAGACCGTTTACGATAAAATCACACCAAATTTGTCTTTAGACTCGGAATATTGTGTTCTTTGAGAATATGAAAGCAATTTTAAAAATAGGAGTCGTTTACATATTAAACATTGTGCGAACTTTCTTTTCTTTTATGGATAATAGCTACTTTAGTGACACCATATATTATATGTAAAGGTCCTTGGATCAAGGCAGTCCGGGAAAAGTGTAAAGTTTAATACTTGATATTAAATCTTCGTGGAGATATTTAGAAGAAAAATTATTAAGAGTATTTTTAACTTATTATTGATACTAACAAATTTTAAAAGAATAAATTAAGATCGCCAAGGAAAAACTTCCATAAACACACCAGTAAAATTGTAAGCACAAGTTTTCCATTTTCTTATAAGTGATAGAAAGGAAGCAGAAAGGCTCTTTGGGCTTTTGAAAAGTAAAATTTCGCTATATCTCGAAAAATAAGGATTGTAATGAACTGTAAATTTACACACCCATGTTTTGACCATGTCCATTCTGTTTATTTAAAAATGGATATGGGTCATGACTAGGGGTAGTTATTTATCAATATATCGACTGATATTTATATTTCTTAACTATCGCAATAACAATATCTAAACTTTGACTCTGTTGATATATCCCAATAATATAACAGTGTTAACAAACACTGCAATTACGAACACGAGCACCGAAAAAAATAACTCAGAACTCAATAAAATAATAATATTTTGCGCTCACCGCTAGACAACCTGAAAAAAAAAAAAAAAATTCTATTCCATTGTCTTCAACCTCCTTTCACATCCAAAACATAAAATCTACATCGATAATGTTCCTTTCCGTTGATTATCTGCAATAGAAACTATCCCAATTATTCCGATACACCTGTCCCTTCTCAATAAACCTAAAGTTCGTTCGACTCTCTGCGTAATACTGAATAACACTTATCATCCTTTCTCATCTCAACTGTGATTAGTCTCTACACCTATTCCAATAACTCCAGATAATTGATACATTATGAATAATAACGCATGAGCATTGGTTATTCATTGCTGCGTTCGATACGAAGATAACGGGTGATCATCGAGTCTGTACCTCAGAAGGTAGAATTCTCGGCTTGCAAGCAACCAATGAGAGTCCGCTAAAGTTTCTTCTTTTGCTTATAGCAAAGTTACAATGAAAGTTGGCGAAAAGCTCAAGGTCAAAGCAGTCTTTCACAGTGGTGATTGGTTGTTTTTAAAAAGAGCTTCCCAGTCAGTAATGTTTATTGATATTAACTTCTTCTTTGTCGTATTTTTGTTAGAGCGAAGTTTTCTGGAGTGAATTTAATATATTCTGTATTGATATTTTTCAGCTATGAATAGTTATCAAAAAAAAAAAAAAAATTAGTATAAAACTATTCTCAAGTGTGATTTAAGTATTTATATGTTTTTAAAAAGGTTTCAATGTTGTTTTCTTGTAGTAAATAGGTAGAAAGATATAAATACAGGGAACTGCTCTGCTCAACAAACGCAAAACGTTGTGACACATTTGCAAATTCATTTTTAAACGTAAAGGCACAAAATTGGAAGGCCTGGATTTTGGAAGCGATTTAGAAACGAACTCGTTTTCCATTTTTTGATAAATAAATTACCTATCGAGTTAAGTGATTTTGATCACGTGAAAAAAGACGTTTTTCACCCTTTCTTGAGTGGTTATTCTTCTTTCGCGCGAAAATTTCGTTCAAAACGCGCGCCCTTTGACACTATTTTCTGAAAAATCTATTACGTTTGCAAAAAAAATGGAAAAAACTGAAAAGAAAACCAGTTTGATTACATAGTTTCTGAACAACAACACCTGTTAGTTTCATGCATTTCCGAACAAAAATAAATTAAAACTTATGTCATAAAGTTGCCCTTTTGTATTTAAGAACAGCCAAGAATAAATTGATTCTTTAAAGAAAGATTGAATAGCAACATTTCTGTTGCATCTATCATCCACTGAAACCTATTTAATAACAAGTATATTAGCACCACATGTGGCATTAAATTAATTTTAGTTTTTTCTAGAGTTTCCTCTTTTCCAGTGTTAATTAAAATAAAACCACCAACGTCCTAAATTTAAGAATGTTCTATTTTAGTTTGTATTTTATAATTTTGTCAGTTATTCGCAAAGTACTTCAATACTTAAAATGTCGCTGATAAATAATGCATAGAGTAGAAAGAATAGGAAACATACTGTTTTTGAAGGAAAATACTTTGCAACAAATGGTATACGTGTAAACAGATATCAAACATTGGTTTCATTTCTAAAATATTTTTTTTTTATATAAATATATATACTTATTTTAATGTTGCTGTGTGAACATATAGGTATAAGACATTGAGTAGTTGTTTCTACATCTGTTTTTACTTAAATTGCTGCTATTATACCATTTATGTTTCGAAATTAGCAAAATTTTTATTCTTGCACAATTTAAGGTAGTTATCGCGATATATCACAAATATCAATATTAACTCGTTGATATATTGCGATATTAAATTTCTGATATCGCCCAGCTCTAGTCATGACTAATATATTTTTAATATGAATCTATTATTAATTCTCATAATTAAAATTATGCTTCTGAGTAAAACAAAAAATGCCTACAATCTGTTTGGGCTCATTCAAGGTATCACCTCTAAACAAAAAAAATTAAATCTAATGATTTTTTGGGACGACATAATTTAAGGTTTGTCATACGAATGTAACATTAGAATCCTCAAATCTTGACCTCTTCTAACTACATAAACTTTTAACAAAAGTGCATAAACTGTATACTTTTACAGCCCTCTTAAAATGATCATTTATTGACATTTCGAATGTTCACCAATGAATAAACTAGTCTATTTTTCAATTAATTGATCCGGTTTCAATACACATAACATGATTCTACACTGTAAAAGATAGCGAAAAACGTCTATTCATTCTCGTATTATTCGAATAATATTTTCTATATATAACATTTCACTCAAAATAGTGATATCTTTTTAAATGTATACTGGTGGCCATTCCAGGGTCATGTGTAGTCGTTAAAACTGTTTGGATTTCTCAAAAGTTCCCCTTTTTATGTCACTTTGTTTCCCAAACACAACATCTAAACAGAAGCAAACAAAAAAAATTAAATAATACAAATAGAAAAAATATCTTGTTTTCTATATCTCCATAGGCAAAAGTAGTTGCATTATTATATAGTGAGGTTGTCTATAGTTCATTGTCCCGATTCAGCAACTTTACTAACTGCACATGTCTGTCTCTAAGCATCCCAAATGTTCTCTTTTTAAAATTTTCTTTTGTGTGTATTTTATCCTGTAACATTCGGTTGAGGAAATCTTTTGGAAACTGATATATATCTATATATATCTATGTCTATCTACTTATCTATCTATTTGAAACGTTCGGCCGGGCAGAAACATTTTTTACAAAATAAAATGTGTGAAGATTTAGACGAAATAAGTAAAAACCTTGAGTGTTTCATTGAGGTTTCGCCCCCCCTCCCTCCCCAGAGCGCAATTTTAAGGTACCGACAAACCAAAAATGTTCTCTTAAAGCTGAAACGTTCTTCTAATCGATAGTGTAACGGATTTTAAAAAATATGAATAATAACCCTTTCAAATACACCGTCAAACGCAGATCACTTAGCATCTCACGGATACGGTAGTTTCTCTACGGTAAAAGTAACCAAACGTCCGTATTTTAACACTATTAGAGCATCTCAATAGACCAGATTTGTATCACCTACAAACGTTTTGAAATGTTTGGACGGGTAGAAATATTTTTTTACGACATAAAATATGTGAAAAAGTCGACGAAATAAGTAAAAATCTGAGTGTTTCGTAGCTCACTTAACCAAAAGCTTACCAAATAGCATATACTTTCAATTCAATATTTTTTCGCGATTTTTTCATTTAAAAATATAAATTCAGACGGAATGGAGTTAAAGATATAAAATCATACAAATTTTACGTTCATTTAAGGGGTCATTCATCACGGGCCCGGGCGGGTCAGCTAGTCTCTCTCTCTCTATATATATATATATATATGTGTTCCTATGCATTACATTTATATTAAATTTCACTCAAATTTTATAAATCCTTATAGTAAAATCATTCAATTCTTTAAAATTGTCTACGGTTTTGCTTTTCTGGCCAATATTGAACTTTGTAAGTAGACAGATATTTAAAATTAAGTGAAGAGGAAAATAAATTTCGGAAAGTGCATCCTGATCTCACATCAGTTTATGCGGGATAGTATCGTTTAAATATCTCTGACTTCAAAAATATTTTCTGCAGCAATAAATATTAACTTTTTATAAATATGAATTTTACTTACTATTATTTCCTATATAAATTTACTTAAATAAAATCTGTTATTTTAAACTTCAAAGACAGATCAGTAAATATTGTTTAAATATACCTTAAGAATAACGAAAATTCAAAAATAAAAGTTATAAAAGTACTAAATTGATAAAAAAAGTGTGGGAAAATAAAAGAAGAATAAAAAAATTGCGTTTTCATTTGTGTTTTAAAGTCTCGGTGACTAGATTGCTGCTCCCATTTTTTGTATGTTCCTACCAGTATTTCCAAATAATAAAATTTGCCTTACTTTATAGCAGAATTTTCGACATTAATTAAGCCAAAATTAGCCATTCGCAGAAAGTGGTAGGAACGTATGAAAATTGTTGTAGCCATCACATCACTCAAATTTTATATATTAGATATATTCTTTGATTTAAGAAAAAATAGTAGGTAAAACCCTCAAAAAATATAGATATTCTTTCAAATCCACATTGTTGAAACTGCGTGTGTAAATGTTAAATGGCAAATTCAATTGTATATTACCTTAGATTAATTTTAACACAATTATTCTAATTGGTAAATAAATCATATTAGATGTAAATTTCCAAGTGGGCAAAAAATGTCCGGACCAGGATTCGAACCAGGGATCTCCTGGCTAAAGCCGCCAGTGCTCTACCATCTGAGCCATCCCGGACGAATCTGGTGGAAATTTTTCACCCGCGCTAACCTTAATGATTATAACATCTGGTCTGAAACCTGGTTCAGCTCAACAGAATAAATCTCAGGTAATGGAACTCCAGAAATCGCTGGATACGTAATTACACTAGATTAATTTTAACACAATTTTTCTAATTGGTAAATAAATCATATTAGATGTCAATATCCAACTGGGCGAAAAATGTCCGGACCAGGATTCGAACCAGGGATTGGCTGGAGTCGTTAGTGCTCTACCATCTGAGCTATCCCAGACGAATCTGGTGGAACTTTTTCACCCAGCTAACCTTAATGATTATAACATCTGGTCAGAATTTTTCGCCTAGTTGGAAATTTATATCTAATATGATTTATTTACCAATTAGAATAATTGTGTTAAAATTAAACTAGTGTAATTACATATCCAGCGATTTCTGGAGTTCCATTACCTGAGATTTATTCTGTTGAGCTGAACAAGGTTTCAGACCAGGTGTTATGATCATTAAGGTTAGCTGGGTGAAAAAGTTCCACCAGATTCGTCCGGGATAGTTCAGATGGTAGAGCACTGGTGGCTTCAGCCAGGAGATACCTGGTTCGAATCGTGGTCCGGACATTTTTCACCCAGTTGGAAATTTACATCTAATATATATTACCTTCTCCAGCGTTAAAGACTTTATTTTTAAAACTGTAATTTCACATTTATTTTTCATTAAGCACTGGTTTGTAATTTGATTTTAGTATAAATAATTTAAATAAACATTCATTTATTTTCTCTTATTACTTTTATGTGAATATGAAATATTCGAGTGTTTTTAGTTACACCTAGAAATTCGTTTACATAAATTTTAGTATTTTTTGACTATCTAAATTTAAGTCATTTACGAAAATGTGAGCTTGATCTAAAAATAGTAAAGTATCAATGTCCTGATGATTTAGTTGCTTCACATTATACCGTTTTTCGTGAAAATATAAACTACCCATTATTTTGACATTATATGAAACACTTTTATGATAGGGAAGTTTATAGCTATTTCATAACAGTAAGAAATAAAATTTTTCCTGAAATGTTTATCCCCCTTATTTGGAAGGTTTAATCGCGTAAATAGAGGTTTACTTTTAGAAAAGTTTTTAGACGGCTTTTTAAAAACTCTTATAAAGGCTGTTGAATAAAAGGACAAAACAGGAATTAATAATTAATAAAAAAAGCTTTCTCTATAGATTCAAATATTCGCACTCGTTACATATAATGAAATAAGCATTAGCAATAATTAGAAAAAACATGGATTGCGCTTATTTGTCACATTTAATCTGGAAAGTCTCACTTTTTACCTTATTAAACAACAGGGGGGTGGAGTTCAAAATAGTGAGAGAAACAAATTTTTATTCACTCAAAAAGTTTAATTTGGGTAAGTTTCTCAATAAAGTTAAAAAATAGAGCACGTTTTCAAAATAAAAGATAAATGGGCTGTTTTAGCGATAAAAAAAATCTAAAGAATAGAGTAGTGAAATAAATAGTGTCCTTTTAAATAAAGGTCGCTTGGTTACTGTAGGGATTTTTTTTTTTAATTTGAACCAGAATACTTTGAATAAAAATATTTTTTACTTTTACTGATACATTTATTTGAAGTTTATATGAATTTTAATGAAATTTTAATTTATTACATTTTTTAATAATAAATATAACATCGTTCTATTCACTTTAGATGCTGGTAGCATTAGCAAAGCCCAAACTAGTTACGATGTACATATTTTTTAAAGTATAAAATTTATACTTTCTTCAGTTTACAAAAAAAAAAAAAAAAAAAAAAAAAAAAAATGCATTCGATTACCAGTAGAAAATAAAGCGTGCCCGAAAAACATCTTGATACATTTAGATAATCATTGAAAAGAAAGAGAAGACGCTTGCGAATTTTTTAACTTATTAAAGAAATTATCAAAATTTTTCTTGTTTTATTTCACAATGTTTCTAATTTTTGTAGGAGCATAAAACACACTCATTCAATAAAATAATATTAAGCTGATGTTACAAAACAATGAAGAATAGGAACAGGAATGGCCTCTATAATTCGACTTGTATGTTCGTCACGAATTGGGGACACTGTTTAAACATTTTTATTCAACTTACGCTCTCTATGACACACACACACACAAAAAGTAATATTAGCGATATCTGGAGTTCTACACTGTTAAAAATTTTGCAGCATTCTGGCAGGTCATTCGACCGTTTTTAGAAAAAACGGTTTCATAACCATAATTTAGCTATATTCTGACCGTAAAATGGCCAATAATATGGTCAGAATAGTGTTAAAATTACGGTTGTGTAACCGTTTTCGGAAAAAACGGTCAAATGACCTGCCAGAATGCTGCAAATTTTTAACAGTGTAGGTGGCTTTGGCATTGAACGTCTCCCATTGACATGTCGCTATGCCATGTTGGTGTTCATTTTATTAAAGTATGAATAAGATCTTTACTGAATATGAAAGTGACACTTTAAGCTATGGGTCTTGAACCTGTGGCCTGCGGGCCACCAAGCTACCTCTATTTCAGAAAATAAAAAAATGTCTTGTTTAATGACAGAAAATATGCGATTAGATAAGGCAGCGATTACCTTTTGGAACTTGTGGTGGCAAACGTCTTTTCTGGGAAAAGGGTTGAAGAAACCTACTTTAAGCCAGTCTGCATATCTAAGGAATAAAAACTACTTTTTTTAACATGTAGGGTCGTTTATTATAATTCAAAATTTAATAGAAAAAAAACTTGAAATCGGGAATTTATACTGTATGACTTTTAGCATATGGATAATATAAATTAATTGCTTTTCAATTTTGTAATTCAACTAAGTTTCATACTTTATCTTTTTTTCATTTTGATTATAAATGAATTATAGTTACACTGATATGGAGCTCTGACATGTCCTTCATTGTTTTAATATTTTAAAAATAATATCAGATTATGATTTAATGTTACAAAAATGCATGAAAACTTTGCAATGTCTTTCAAAAATTTTCATATTAAGAGGACTCAGTACTTTAAAATATCAAAAAAGAATAATTATCAACTTCGGATTTTATTTTAAATAATTATATTCTGGGAAAGCATTTTAATAAAAAACTATGATCTAAAAATTAGAAAAAAGCATGAAATAATCCCAAATTTAAAATTTAAAGGGAAAAATTTCACTATATTGCAATTATAATTCTCAAGTTTCTTACATGTAATGTAAGGTTCTACTTGAAATATTTTCAAACATTTGCATAAACATTTGAAAAAACCTTGGTATTTGAAATGTAGCATGCACATATTTACCGCAAACTGAATTTGAAAGTTTTATTCTATATGAGAAAAGCTGACAGGTATTTGTAAAAACATATATGGCTGGCTTTCGAATAGGATATGACTTTAAAACCTTACTGTGATGTACTTTGAAATACATAGACTAATTCATAATAATATTTTTTTAATTAATGTTTTTATCTAATTTCAACATTTTTGAGGTATTAGTCCCTATTAGGTTACGTAATATTTAAAATTCTGAGTGAAAAACGGAGCACTGTTAAACACACACACATATACATATGTGTATATACACATATATATATGCGTATGTATACATATATACCCGTAAGGCATGGTGACGTCACGGCGACGTCGTTGTGAAGTCACACTGTGATTTTCTGACCGTCGATGTGACGTGATAGTGACTAGAATGCGAGGTCGTTATGGCCGTTTTAGAGGTCGTTTGTGACGTCACATTGTGACCACTCTGTGAAGTCACGGTGTGACAAATTTGGGAAAGGTGTGTCATTTGTGACTATTTTGGCATTAACTTTGTGACAAACCTGTGACGACAGCGACAATGCTTTGACGTCACACTGTGACTAATTTGTGAAATATGTGTCATTTGTGACGAACTTGTCATAAACAATGTGATGATTTCAAATGAAAATCAAATTTCAAATTAATTGCTTAAAAGGGCAAAGGCCAACATAGAGAAAAAGATTCCACGCCGGGACTCGAATCCGGGCCATCAGTGTAGCGCACTGACATTCTACCGACTAAACCACATGGAACGAGACCCAGCCTGGAAAATTTCTTACTAGTACATGTTTGCAAGGCTACAAACGCAGCACAAGATGGAATATTTATCGTGAGCCGCCAACATCGGGTAAACACGAAACTTAATTAAATCCAGCATCGATTCAAACTATATAAATACTTGGAAATTATTCCATAGAGAACCATTCGCCTTGCATACAATATTTCAAATGAAAATCAAATTTCAAATTAATTGCTTAAAATGCAATTTTAATTTGAAATTTGATTTTCATTTGAAATATGCAAGACGAATGTTTCTCTCTGGAAAAATTTCCAAGTATTTATATAGTTTGAATCGCTGCTGGATTTAATTAAGTTTCGTGTTTGCCCCATGTCGGTGGCTCATGATAAATATTCCATCTTGTGCTGAGTTTGTAGCCTTGCCAACATGTAATAGTAAGACATTTTCCAGGCTGGGTCTCGTTCCATGTGGTTTAGTCGTTAGAATGTCAGTGCGCTATACTGATGGCCCGGATTCAAGTACCGTTATGGAAATTTTTCACTATGTTGGCTTTTGCGCCTTTTAAGCAATCAATTTGAAATTTGATTTCCATTTGAAATATTGTTTGCAAGGCGAATGCTTCTCTCTGGAAAAATTTCCAAGCATTAATACTGTGATAATTCTTGTTATAAACACTGTGATGAATTTTAAAATAAAGTTTTGTTTGAAATATACAATATTATCTTTTTACCGTACTTTTTAGCAAAGTATCGCTATTTTGGAGTCCTATTCTTCTAAAATACTTTTAATTTTTACACAGAAAAAAACAATGCTTATCAACTGGCATCCTTTTTTATTAAGTTCTAAGCTTGATCTTGAGTTCAAGCTTTATATTAAGAATGTGTAAGTTTTTATGTGTTGTGATTTGTTATTATTTTATTAAATACGAACATGGAGTCTAACGGATATTAATATATTTCCTATTTAAAGAAAAATAAGATAAGCCATATTTATTTAAATTTTTTATTCCCGTGTATATTGTATTTTGTCGATATGAGCTAAATAGATTTGGTATGATTTATAGGAAATGACTGATCTGGGAAATAGAAAAAACAAGTAAGAAAAATCATGCGTTAAGCATAGATTATAAGGCACTTTCCAACGCTTCCTGAATGTTTTAACTAGACATCGTAATTTAAGGAAATAACGTAAATAAGATAACTAAGTAAATATTTTAGAAAACGCATAAAACATTTGAAAAACTGATTTTAGCAGTTACCGTCCATAGCCAAATATGTTTTCCAATTCTTTTGAATAGCCCTGTATTTAATTTGTAGGTTGATATATACTAGTATATAATGTGAAAATTTAGTTTAGCAAGAAAACGCATAACAGGTTGAAATTCTCATTCAGCAATTTATACTAATATATGAAAACGTACTTGAATACTTTTGTACAACCCTGTAGTTTACCTAGAATCTTTATTACACGCCACTATTTGGTTAAAATTTAATTCAAATTAAAACACTCTTAAAACTGCTGAAATCACATTTCCAGAAATTATAATTTATAGACGGCCATATATCCATTTCCTTGCGTGACCCTGTGTATCATTTTATCCATATTCTACAAACATTTCTTAGTAAATTAAATGCAGTTCAACATAAAAATCCATAACTCATCTAAAAAACACCTTTAAGCAATTTTCGCCCATACCCCTTAACTCTTACGTATACTTTTGTGTAGCCCTGTATATGAATTATAGCTTTTATATACACCATATACTATATATATATATATTTATATATAGAGAATCATAAAAGCGCATATTACAATTAAAAATGCATTTCCAGCAATTATCGCTAATGAACAGTACAATATCAACTTTTATAAATATCATAAATTATAAATATTTTTTTATAAATATTATAAATATCAAATTTTAAAAGTATAATAAAGCAGTTTAATCTATAAACATGTTATCGGGCATAAAAAAAAACACTTTATTTTAATGCTTAAATGTCATATTTTATTTTTTAATGCGAAGTATCGAACGTGTATCGAAAACGTAGAAAATGAGTTTACAATCGAAGAAAAATTAATAACTGATACTGAATGTCTACAATTAAATGTTTGATTAAAATCACGAACAGTAAAAACGTGCTTACATACAATTTAAAAAAATAAATATACCAATTTGAAAAACACTAAAGAATTAGTATTTATAATTGTACTATTAAACAACAACAAAGTACAATAGACGAATTAAATGTATTATTAGATTTAACAATTTCTCAAAAATCTCTCCATATGTTATAAGGAGTTCCTATTATTTTATAATTTTGGCAAATGTTAAATCTGAAAACATTGATATAAAGATTTAGGATTTGAAATAATAATTTAAAATATTATTAGCAATGAAAAAATGTCTTTCAAAAGTTTCACTACTATAGTATGTAAAACGACATTTCCCATTCAGTATAATGTTAATTTCTAATCTGAAAAATAATTCCAGATCAGTCTCTTTCTATAGGTATAATATAAAACTATTTAACTCATCTCACCAAATATACAAAACAGGAATAAACAATTTAAATTAAATAAGACCTACTTTTTAAGCTCCATAAATTAATTATTAATATCCGTGTGTATCCGAAAATGGCGACGTCTTTTTCTCCCATTAAAAAAAGCACACGCAAAAGCTCACATTTTAGACTAGTAACTTAACGCATCTGTTAGAACAAAAAGTTCTCTGTTTACCCTGTGGTATCGTGGCAGACGATTTTGGGCAGGTGTTAGTTTATTTGCTTTTATATAAACAGATTTCGAACTTACATGTGCAATCATTTTATTGTTATCTATTGAACCGTTTTTACTTGTCACTTATGGCTAATATGGGTTTAAAACTTTACGTAAACTTATATTGATTTAATAGCTTTCCTTTTTACATTTTAATGCTTATAGAACTTCTTTATTTTAAAAGCAATACCTTCATCACCTGGAATATAATGTTAATTGTTTCCTATAACGTAAATTAATTTAAAAGAACTGACATTAAATTTAAAGTGTTTCATAGATGGCGTTAGCCGTTCCGTAGTCGACTATTCTCGGATCTACCCTTTTTGTAAAATGGAATCGTTCAGTTCAAAGGTATAAATTGCGTTTCGCTGATCAATTGCCGCGCTCTCTCTTTTCTGTTCATTTCTTTAAAGTTATCATTATGATTTTAATATGTTTGAGTTTAAGTTACAGTAAGATATTTAGTTTGAGTTTTACGATGTTTATAGAAAACGGTTTTAGCTATGATTTAAATTTAAGCTGTTTTGAAAAGCTCCAGGTGTATTGAAGTTAATCCGGTTTTAACCAAAGTTATTTTTAATGATTCACTTAGCTATTTTAAACAAAGTTGGCTCTGAATATTTTTCAACTTAAATCTGTATTTTTATAAAGTAATTGAATGAAATAGAATTCAAATAAAGAACTGTCGTCAACAATATCTGACTTTTCTATGAATTCAGCATACAGATTTGTAACAGGTATCTTCCACAGCACATTTACAGTTCCTCTGCTGATAGCAGTATAAGTGTATATCAGACCTGTATTGATACAGGCTAAGAGAAGATTTATGAGACTGTCTGTATTTAAATTTTTGTATTAGAAGAATTTTCCAATGTATTTGACCTTTTCTTTTTATCAGTTTTAACGCCCCCCCCCCTCCCCCTCCCTTTTTCTAAGTAAAGATTGTTTCACACATAATGAATACAAAATATCTTCCTAAAAAATAATAAGATATAAATAAATATCGAGGATAAAAAATTTTTCTTTGTCAATCGTCATTCTTTTCATGTTAATTTCCTGTAGAATAAAACAAATCGTAAAATAACTTTTTTTAGAGTCATATCTCTAAAACACAAATTTTAAATACGAATAATAAATTATATCATGGGTTTTGCATAAATTTTGTATTTTTTTTTTTTTTTTTTTTTTTTAATTCGGAAAATGCTAATTTTATTTTAAAAGTCAGAAAGAAGTAGAATTTTTTTTAAAAATAGTTACTTAAAATAGGTACACTAATAGGAAAAAATATGACTTGAATGCAAATTATAAAGCAAGAAATGTATGTATGACTAAACTCTGAAGACTCTTTCTACGTGCTCATTAAAGCTGCAGACTTAACTATAATAGAAATTTTAGGTAGCTTTCTTTACAAAAAAGCTACCTATTGCAGCCGTTCGGAGGAAAGCGATTTCAAAAAATTTTGGTATATTTTCATCGATCATGACCCCCAGACCCCGAAACCACCCTCCGTTCAAAATTGATATATATATATATATATATATATATATATCTGACCTATGTCACACTGTAACTCCCGTAATTATGAACCGATTTCGATGTAATTCGGTGTGTACATAGTACATACCAATGTCTTGACCGAGTTCGTTGGCCAGCTTCATCCGCCGTTTTGTTTCAAAATGGCGGCCATTTAAAATTTTTAAAAAATTTTAAAACTTGAAATGTGGTACCAAAAAATTAAAAATGGAAAAATATTTTTTTCTTATGTATTTGACCTTTATACAAAGATTCCGGAGCAGTTTTTGTTTCGTTTTTTTCTTAAAAAATGGCTGAGTTATAGCATTTTGAATTTCTAGCGTGGCTGACATTTTGAAACGTCCTGAATTTTGTCACGCGATAAAAGGCGTATTTATGAACCGATTTGGATGTAATTCAGTGTGTACATAGTGCATACCAATCTCTCGACCGAGTTCGTTGGCCAGCTTCATCCGCCATTTTGTTTCAAAATGGCGGCCATTTAAAATTTTTTTAAAAATTTAAAATTTGAAATGTGCTACCAAAAAATTGAAAATGGAAAAATATTTTTTCTTATGTATTTGACCTTTATACAAAGATTTCGGAGCAGTTTTTGTTTCGTCTATATCTTAAAAAATGGCTGAGTTATAGCATTTTGAATTTCCAGCGTGGCTGACATTTTGAAACGTCCTGAATTTTGTCACGCGATAAAAGGCGTATTTATGAACCGATTTGGATGTAACATCGTTTATACATAGTACATACCAATGTCTCGACCGGGTTCGTTGTTCAGCTTCATCCGCCATCTTGTTTAAAAATGGTGGCCATTTAAATTTTTAAGAAAAATTTAAATTTGAAATGTGGTACCAAAAAATTAAAAATTGAAAAAATATTTTCTTCTTATGTGTTTGACCTTGATAAAAAGATTCGGGAGCAGTTTTTGTTTCGTCTATATCTTAAGAAATGGCTGAGTTATAGCATTTTGAATTTCTAGCGTGGCTGACAGTTTGAAACGTCCTGATTTTTCTCACGTAATAACAGGCGTATTTATGAACCGACTTGGATGTACCTTGGTGTGTACATAGTACATACAAATATCTCGACCGAGTTCGTTGGCCGGCTTCATCCGCCATCTTGTTTCAAAATGGCGGCCATTTAAAAAAATTAAAAAATAAAAAAATTTAAATGAGATACCAAAAAATTGGAAAGTGAAAAAGATTTTTTTTGTATGTGTTTGACCTTAATACAAAGATTCCGGAACAGTTTTTCTTTCGTCTATATCTAAAAAAAATGGCTGAGTAATAGCATTTTGAATTTCTCTTGTGGCTGACATTTTAAAACGACCTGATTTTTGTCACGCGATAACAGGCGTAATTATGAACCTATTTGGATGTAACTTGGTCTGTACATAGTACATACCAATGTCTCGACCGACTTAGTTGGCCAGCTTCATTCGCCATCTTGTTTCAAAAGGGTTGCCATTTAAAAAAAATTAAATTTAAAATTCAAAATGAGGTATTAAACAATTGGAAAATGAAAAAGATTTTTTTATGTGTTTGGCCTTGATACAAAGATTCCGGAGCAGTTTTTGTTTCTGAAAATTTGTTCTTTTTTTTTATATCTTAAAAAATGGTTGATTTATAGCACTTTGAATTTCTAGCATGGCTAACATTTTGAAACGATCTTGTATTTGTCACGCGATAACACACGTATTCGCCTATTTCGATGTAAGAAGGCATGTGGATAGTATACATCGACACCTCGACCAAGTTCGCTGGCCAGATTCATCAGCCATCTTGTTTCAAAATGGCGACCATTAAATTAAAAAAATATATATATATTTAAAGTGAGGTGCAAAAAAATTAGAAATTGAAAAAGGTTTCTTTCTTAAGCATTTGACCTTGATATAAGGATTCAGGAGCATTTTTTGTTTGTCTTTACCTTAAAAATGGCTCAGATATAGTAGTTTCAATTTCTATTGTGGGTGACATTTTGAAAAATCTGATTTTTTGCATGCGACAGCACTCCTATATATTAACCGTTTCCGATGTGATTGAGCATGTGCACAGCAATTACTAAGCTCTCGACCAAGTTCACTGCTTAGCCTCATCCACCATGTTGTCTTAAAATGACAGGCACTTTAAGAAATTGCCGAATTTGGCAGCCAAATATATGTTACTTTAAAGAAAAGCAGCTTGGATAAAGCTGACTAATTTCGCGAAATTCTCATTCATTATATTGATAAAAATTAGTATTGAATCTCCTATGTTCGGTTTCCACTAAATTGAGCTTCGTGTGTTTAAATGATATAATTTGGCCTTTTTTTAAATAAGGATTATGAAAGCTACCTCTTCCTCCCGGCACTGGCCGGAAGGACTTTTTTAATTTGAAGCCACAAAAGTGTTTCGAATACCAGTGGTCGGTAAAAATAAATTAAAAATTTTCCTTCCTGCAAACTAAATATGTAAAGTGTATATATTTAATATTCCTAATTCTAAATATGTTATCCAAATTCCTCCAGCACGTACCATTTTTCCGAGAAACACTTTTATAATAATAAGAATAAGAGAAGGATTATTATATTAAATTGCAATACTAGATAAAATTGAAATCAGGAAAAAAGTATACTTTCACTCTCTTAGATATCAAATTGATAAAATGTAGCATGAAAATCTAGTTTGTTGATACTTGTACCGTGCATTTTCCTTTATATGCCCCCCCCCCCACACCACCATCTTTTCGTGTCTGAATTTACTATTTGCTATCCACTAATATATTTTCATTCCTTATGCCGCTGTAACTCGGGCCTTTTTAAAACATTTCTCTTCATTTTCAAAGATTTTTGAAGTTCATATTTTTCTCACACTGTGACTTACAATATGGGGGGATTTTTTTGTGAGTGTGACGTGACCTACGTTACATGCAGTGACATAACAATTCTTTTTTATTGCCAGAAAAATAAAATTTTACAGTAACAACATGTTTTGAAGAATTTTTGTAATTTTTTAAAGTTTTCTAAGAAGTTCACATCTCAGTCACAATGTGACATCACTGAGTGGTGGCATTTCGGTCACAGATGTGACGTGACCACAGTGACTCACAGTGACGTCACAACGACGTCACTGCGACCATGCATGCTATGAGGGTATATACATACATATATATATATATATATAATAAATTTGAAATCACAAATATATGAAGAAATTGATAAAGTTCTAAAGATGATTTAGAAATGAATATATGAAACCAGTATGTAAAATAAGAAACTATGAATGACTCACAGAATCATCTGAGGAGCTTGTGGCTTCATTCATAGAAGATGCGTTATTCCATCCAATTTTGTTGGCATTAAGCCTAAAATGACAAAATTTAGCTCCTGATAACGCAAACATTACAGAAAATAGATTGGAACTGTATTAATAAATTGGAATTGGATTAATAACAATAATGTTTAGAGTTGCCATCTTTAGTCCAAAAAAATAAATAAATAAATAAAAGGAATGAAAATGATTGAAGAAATCAAGAAAATACTTAGATTAGCTTTTAGTTAAACTAGAATGAAAAAAATAGGAATAAACTTAATAAGTGCTGAGTAAATACAAAATAAAATAAAGAAAAGGAATAAATTAATACAAATAAAGAAATAAAGAAATAAAGAATTATATAAAAATAAAATAAAAGGGCAATTGATTAAATTAATGTTTTAAAGACAAAAAATTATAATATAATATATTATAATTATTAATATATTTAATAATTATAATATATTAATAATATATATAATTATAATATAAATAAACTTAATTAGTTTAATTAATATATACATATTAATTAAACATTACCGACCACCCACAAAAATTGCGATAGTATGAATGAAATGACAATACAGTATCACCCAAACACATTGAATGGATACCAAAAACATAATATACAAGCTGCTATGCATAAAATAAAGTACCTTGTACTTTATTACAAGAATTAATATGGAAGAAAAAAAGAAGAATATATATACCGATAAAAATAATTGAAAAGCTTATATATTGAATTACGTTATCAAGAGTACAGAATTCAATTATATAACCAAAATAGTCGTTTTTTGTGAGAAACAAAGCTAGAAGCTGAAAATTTTTTTTTCTCCTGTACTCGAACGACTAAAATAATCAAGAGAATAGTTTCAAGATGAAAACAAAATAATATTAAATGCCATGAAATGGAAAAAGCAATACAACCTTTTAAATAATTCATTTATAGCAAGGAAAAATAGTAATATTACACAACATACCTAATAAAATACCAGTTTTTATCCAAACATAAAGGTACACAGTATCGAAATATAAAGGCACATGGTATCCAAAAGCACGATAATTTTAAGGTTATTTTTACAGTTAAGTTAACAGAGATTTTAAAACCTAATGGATTCAGTTAATCTATTTTGAAATACCGTGATAAATGCAATTAAAATAATATAAATAGAAAATAATTACATTATGAGTATTTAAAATATCTATTAACACTTTTAAATTTTTATATTGCTTAACTAAAGTAAAAAATACCAAAACTATTATTTTAAAATGTTGCAAATAACCAGCATTTAGCACCACCTCGTGTTGAAAACTGAAATTATTACTCTAATAGAAGCAACAGACAGAATGCAAATTAAATGTTGAATTTTGGTGCTGCCATCAAGTATAATAACTTAAAACTATTATGATCAAAATGTCAGAAGATTAACCTATTAGAAGCTAATTCTTTCAAAATATATCAACTGCTTTACCCCACAAAACCTAACATAAAAATACCATATTATATATCAATATTCACATAAATATTAAATAAATACAAATGTTAATAGAATGCTTACTATATATTCTACTACCATTCCCAATTAAACTATACGGAAAATTTAAATAATTTTATAAGATTGATAATATTATATAGCAATATGCTAAAACAAAATAAATTATGTATAATAAAAAATAAAAAACTATAAGAATTACTTTTAAATATAAAAAATAATTAATTAATAAAATGAACAGGAAAAGAAAAATGGATGTTTATAGAATTTTGTCAGAATCTTCAGTTCCCAATTGCCTAATGATCAGAAATAAAGTGTGTTGTTTATTTTCATATTAGCCATAAAAAAAAAACTAAAGAACATGAATTTGGGTTTAACATACACATACAACCAATAATTAATCATTGAACACTAAGTTCAAAATTAAACAATATTAAAAAGTATAGAGGAATAATAAAAAACTAATAACCCAATTTTAATACAAACTGTAATAACACTGATATCAAATAAACTTGTTATGCATATTATTCTCTATTAAGATGGTATAATAGAAATTAACATGATATTGTCCTGAGTAGACTAAAAATTAAAAACAAGTTAATTGTTAACTTGATTAAATATTAATTAAGCTAAATAAATTTAATATGAATTGAAATATAAATATAAACATAACGTCACCATATACATATAAAATATCGAATCAACATCCATATAAAATGTGTATTAGCAATGTAGCTATAATTCAAATGCCCGATCATTTTTTTAAAATAAATTAACCATTGCGTATTATCCAGACAACACCACCCTCCTCCGTACTCTAGCATCTCACCCAACCGTCCTATAATAAATTTTTATTATTATTTTACATTTTTTATTATTATTTCACATTTTTTATTTTGTTTTTAAATATTTTCTTATTTTATAATTTTTTTTTGTAATTTTGTTTACGCATGTGTTAATTTGTTTTTTAAAAGATCATGTAAGTACTAATTGTATATTAAAGAATATGTGAATTTTTTTGGAAAACCATGATTTAATGCATCATAAATCAGTTTTTTAATATTATTATTAATTAGATGAGGAGAACATAAACTTTTTATTCCATATAAATGGTTAGGTATTATATTTCGATATACAGAATTATGAAGACAAGATTTAAAATTTGTAAATGTATTAACTTTGAATTTAAATTCTTTACGTTTATTATATAAATCTGTTATTGTTTTGTTGTCTTTTATTGTAATTTTAAGAATCTAAGAAGTTAATTGTATTGTTAGATAAGAGGTTTTCCGTTAATTCCAAATTAGTGGGATAACCTACTGGGAATTGAGAAATTTTAGTTTGATCAGTGGCAATTAAAATTATGTCATCAATATAACGATATAAATGTAGATTATTATTAGTAAAAGTACGTTCATATTGATATAAATGTAAGTCTGATAGTAAACTGGATGTATAGCCACCTTCCCTCATAGCATACATGGTCACGGTGACGTCATTGTGACGTCACTGTAAGTCACTGTGGTCACGTCACATCTGTGACCAAAATGCCACCACTCAGTGATGTCACGTTGTGACTGAGATGTGAACTTCTTAGAAAACTTTAAAAAATTACAAAAATTCTTGAAAACATGTTATTTACTGTAAAATTATATTTTTCTATCAATTAAAAAAAAAATTGTGACGTCATTGTTATGTCATTGCATGTAACGTACATCACGTCATATACGTGACAAAAAAACAAACAAAAAAAACCCCCACCATATTGTAAGTCACAGTGTGAAAAAAATATGAACTTTTAAAATGTTTGAAAATGAAGAGAAATATTTTAAACAGTCCCGAGTTACAGCGGCATGAGGAATGAAAATATATTAGTGGATAGCAAATGGTAAATTCTGTCACGAAGGGGGGGGGGGGGGACATAATATATAAATTGCACGATACAAGCATTACAGCAATTTTGATAACATATTTAGAATTAGGAGTATTAAATCTGTACAGTATTTAGTTTGCAGAGAGGAAACTATTTTATTTTTTTGCCAACCAGTGGTATTCGAAACACTTCTGTGGTTTCAAACTAAAAATTTTCTATTACAGTTAAGTCTGCAGCTTTTAATGAGCACGTAGAAAGAGTCGTCAGAGTTTAGTCGGAGTTTTTTTCTTGAGAGAGTTTTTTTTCCTGACAACTATTTAACTATTTTAAGTAACTATTTTTGAAAAAATTCTACTTCTTTCAGACTTTTCAAATAAATTAACATTTTCCGAAAATAAAAAAAATATACAAAATTTATGCAAAACGCATGATAATAATTAATTATTCGTATTTCAAATTTGTATTTTACAGATATGACTTTAAAAAAAAGTTATTTTACAAATTGTTTTATTTTACAGAAAATTAATATGAAAAGATTGTCAGATTGACAAAGGATTCGTTTATTTTATCCTCGATAATCCTTTTTTATTTATTAAGAACATATCGCTCACCCGCAAAAAAAGTGATACATCTCACAGAAATTCATTTTGCGTTTTATTCCACTAAAAGATTTGTCATATTCATAAAAGATTTTGTCATTTGCTACACAAACAGTTTCATAAGTTTAGCTACATGAAAAATCACGTTATTATGCTATATGTCCATTTGTAACCAAAGAAGTGGGGTGGATTATGTAATGAGGTAAAATTATCCAACCCTCCAAACCACATCCTAAGTTTTCATTCTTATGTGCTTTACGCTTTTATGCACTTTTTAATTCTTGCATGCAAAGCTAAGTGCTATAATTTCATGTTACAGTAAAATCATGCACATTTTCTTTTGCCTCTTCTGTGAAATTTACTTTTGTCGAGATGTGTCACTTTTCATGCGGGTGAGCGATATTTTGTATTTATTACGCGTGAAACAAATTTTACTTTAAGAAAAGGGGGGTGGGGGTTCATTATTACCATTAAATTGATATTTACTCATTTTAAAAATTTAAACAAAGTTTTATCTAATAAACTCTAATTATTATTATTATTATTATCATTATTATTATTATTATTTACAAAAAAGAACCTTTACAATCCATTGTAACTTAAATTGTTTGGAACCGATAAAAAGAAAAGATAAAATACATTGGAAAATTCTCCAAAAAGAAAATTTTAATTAAAGACAGTCTCATAAAATTATTGCGCATCTGAGTTCGAAATCTTTTGTATTCAAAAACAAATAACGATAAAAAAGAACATCTGCTGAAAATCAAAATCGTCTGCGCACAGAAGAGAAGATGCCGGAAGTTTACTCTGTTTAGAACATCATGAAGTCTACAACACTTTTTTATAAAATAAGAGAAAGAAGCCCGCCATTTTAAAATATTACAAATACACGGATATTATAAATGGGACGTAAATGTAAGTCTTATTTAATTTAAATGTTTTATCCCTGTTTTGTATATTATGATGACTTAAATAGTTTTATGTTATATTAGTAAGGGACTGTTCTGCAATTGTTTTCAGAAACATTTTCCTATTCGATGCTGCGTTGAAAAATATCTTAATCTGCGATCACTTAAAAAGAAAAGAAAAAAAAAAAACAGCTGCGCAGAGACTGATTCATAACTGCATTCAGAGTGGAATTAATTTAAAGATTAATTTGCTGTTACTTGAGATTGAAAATATGTTGAGAAAATGATTTGGAATTTTTTTCGGCTTCTTACTGTTTTGTGTTTCCTGATTACTAACACTTACAGTAGTTATAGACATTATTATTTTGGAGTTAAATATGATTTTCGATTGTTATGATATTACGAAACTATTTCAGATTAGAAATTAGCATTATTTTGGGAAAATGTATTTTTACGTATTACACTAGTGAAACTTTTCAAAGATTTTTCTTTTAGTGCTAATAATATTTTAAATTATTATTTAAAATCATAAATCTTCATACCAATGGTTTTCAGATTTAGCATTTGCCAAAATTATAAAATAATAGAAATTTCTTATAACATATGCAAAGATTTTTGAGATATTGTTAAATCTAATAATACATTTAATTCATCTATTGTAATTTATTGTTGTTTAATAGTACAATTATAAATACTAATTATTATTTTTAGTGTTTTTCAAATTGGTATATTTATTTTTTTTTATTGTATATAAGCATTTTTTTTTGTTTGTGATTTTAATCTAACATTTAATTATGGACATTCTGAAGCGGTTATTAAATTTTCGTCTATTATAAAAAATTTTCTAAGTTTATGATATACGTAATTATTGGCACTAAAAGTAAAATATGATATTTAAACATTGAAATAAAAGGTTTTTCGTGTCTAATAGGAAGTTTATAAATTAAACTACTTTAGTATATAAATATATATATTTAAGTTCATATTTATTTACATAATGTAGGAGTGAATATTTTTTTAAACAGATTAACAGTGTTTAACTTCGGTTTGCCTGTCCGTTTTTCTGTATGGCTGTCTGTCCGCGCTCTAACTCTCGTAACTAAACTCGGATTTCCCTGAAACATTTAGATATTGACGTTTACCATAACACGTTCCTTATTTCTAATGAAGTTTGTAGCATGTTTAGTTCATTTACAGGGACAGTCAAAAGTATTCCGTTACATTACGGCCTATGGAAAAAATCGTTTCAAAGGATTTTTAATGATTTTACACGCTTTCAAACAGAATAAAATTGATATGCATTTATGAAGCGCATTTAAATATGCATTCTGCTGAATATGCGATGCATAGAATAGTTATTGTTCATTTACAGCGCTAAAAAAGGAATTCCAATACATAATGATATAGGGGTGGAGGGAATTGTTTATGGCGTACTTTAATTATGTTAATCTATTTCATATATAATGAAATTTATATACGTCGCTGAAGTTTACATACTATAAATTATTTCATGTATAATACGAAGTGCATATAGCATTTACAGGGACATACAAAATATTTCAATACTATATTGTATCCGAAATAATGTTCATTAGCAATGATTGCTGGGTATGCATTTTTAATTATGATATGCGCTTTTATGATTCACTATATTTATGCACAGTATATGGTGTATATAAATGCTACAATTCGTATACAGGGCTACACAAAAGTACTCGTAAGGGTTACTGCGTATGGGCGAAAATTGTTTAAAGGTGGTTTTTAAATGAGTTGTTCTTTTTTACGCTGAAATGCATTTAATTTGCTAAGAAATGTTTGTAGAATATAGATAAAATGATGTACAGGGTCACGTAAAGAATTGGATACATGGCCGTCTGTAAATCATAATTTCTGGAAATGTGATTTCAGCAGTTTTAAAAGTGTCTTAGTTTGAATTAAATTTTAACTAAATAGTGGCGTGTAATAAAGGTTCTAGGTAAACTACAGGATTGTACAAAAGTATTTAAGTATCTTTCCATTTATTAGTATAAATTGCTGAAAGAGAATTTCAACCTATTATGTTTCAATTGCTAAACTAAATTTCCCCATTATATAGTATATATATCAGCCTACAGATCAAATACAGGACTGTTCAAAAGAATTAGAAAACATATTTGGCTATGGACGGTAACTGCTGAAATCAGTTTTTCAAATGTTTTATGCGTTTTCTAAAATGTTTACTTAGTTATCTTATTTACGTTATTTCCCTAAATTACGATGTCTTGTTAAAGCTTTGGGTGGGGCTTGTGAGTGCTTAAGCCATTTGGTAGGCCTCCCCACCTAGCTGACCCTTGTTAAAGCATTCAGGAAGCGTTGGAAAGTGTTTTATAATCTATGCTTAACGCATGATTTTTCTTACTTGTTTTTTTCTTTTTCGCAGATCAGTCTTTTCCTATAAAACATACAAAATCTATTTAGGTCATATTCACAATATACAATATACACGGGAATAAAAAATTTAAATAAATATGGCTTATAATGTCGTATTTAATAAAGCAATGACTAATCATAACACATTAAAATCTTACACATTCTTAATATCGAGCTTGTACTCAAGATCAAGCTTGGAATTTAATAAAAAAAAGATGTCAGTTGATAAGCATTGTTTTTTAAGTGGAAAAATTTAAAATATTTTAGAAGAATAGGACTCCAAAATAGCGATATTTTGCTAAAAAGTATGGTAAAAATATAAGATTTTACATTTCAAACAAAACTTTATTTCAAAATTGTGCATTTTAAAATACATCACAGTGCTTATGACAAGAACCATCATAGTATTAAAACTTGGAAATTTTTCCAGAGAGAAACATTCGGCTTGCATACAATATTTCAAATGAAAATCAAATTTTAAATTAATTGCTTAAAAGGTGCAAAGGCTAACATAGTGAAAAAGATTCCATGCCGGGACTCGAACCCGGGCCATCAGTATAGTGCACTGACATTCTCCCGACTAAACCACATGGAACGATACCCAGCCTGGAAAATTTCTCACTATTACATGTTGGCAAGGCTACAAAAGCAGCACGAGAAGGGATATTTATCGTGAGCCACCGACATGTGGCAAACACAAAACTTAATTAAATCCAGATTCGATTGAAACTACATTAGTACTTGGAAATTTTTCCAAAGAGAAACCTTTGCCTTGAATGCAATATTTAAAATGAAAATCAAATTTCAAATTAAAACTGCCTTTTAAGCATGTAATTTGAAATTTGATTTTTATTTCAAATATTGTATGCTAGGCGAATGGTTCTCTCTGGAAAAATTTCCAAATATTAATATAGTTTCAATCGATGCTGGATTTAATTAAGTTTCGTGTTTGCCCCATGTCGGTGGCTCACGATAAATATCCCATTTTGTGCTGCTTTTGTAGCCTTGCCAACTTATAATAGTGAGAAATTTTCCAGGCTGGGTATCGTTCCATGTGGTTTAGTCGGGAGAATGTCAGTGCGCTATACTGATGGCCCGGGTTCGAGTCCCAGCATGGAATCTTTTTCACTATGTTGGCCTTTGCGTCTTTTAAGCAATTAATTTGAAATTTGATTTTCATTTGAAATTATCACAGTGTTTATGACAAATTCGTCACAAATGACACATATTTCACAAATTGGTCACAATGTGACTTCAAAACATTGTCACATTCGTCACAGGTTCGTCACAAAGTTAATGCCAAATTAGTCACAAATGACACACTTTTCACAAATTAGTCACACCGTGACTTCACAAAGTGGTCACAATGTGACGTCACAAACGACCTCTAAAACGGCCATAACGACCTCGCATTCTAGTCACTATGACGTCACATCGACGTCACGTGACGTCACATCGACGGTCACAAAATCACAGTGTGACTTCACAACGACGTCGCCGTGACGTCACCATGCCTTACGGGTTGTGGTATACCGACGTGCTGTGAATATAATGTGTTATCTTGCAAGATATAATTATTATAGATAATGAAGTTGGTTAAAAATTTAAAATAAGCTATATCTATATTAGATGGTAAATCGAGTTTTTGATGATACTTTTTAAATAATGCATTTATAATATTATGTAAATCTAATAAATCTATATTATTAAAAAGATCCTTAAGTCATATGTCGTTATATTATATACACAATTAAGATTTTTCATAATATTGACCAGTTGATAGCTATTTACAATGTGTATTATCATTGTTTGTAGTCAGTATATATAATTGATTAAGAATTTTTAATAGAAGTTTATTGGCTTTATTATTATATGTATTACAACCAATAGTTACAGTTCTAAATTTAATTGGAGACTTATGAAATTTGGGATTAAGCACTAAATAAGGATAATTAAAGTTAGTAGAGAGAATATTTAATAGTTTATAATAACTTTGAATTTTACGATTATTTACAATTACATTTTTATTAGTTTTTTGAAAATATTTATTAGAAGAAATATTGGTTGTACGAAGTTGGTGATAATAAGATTTACATATGATTGCATAATTATTAGGAGATTTGTCTACATGTGTAATAACGTAGTTTTTTTATATATTGCAGATAGTTATTTCATCAATATTTAACATAAAATGTAAACCATCGCAAAATGCAATAATTATAATGCAATAATGCAAAATTAATAATTATATACGCAAAATCTATTATAGTTTTTTTTTTTATCAAATAATAATAAAATCCATTTCAAAAGGATCTCAAACTGAAAGAAACAATTTTTCTGATTACTATATGGCATTGAAAACAGACATTAGAAAGTTTGTTTTACAGGACAACGAATTCGTAAATGCAGGCTTTTAAAAGAAACGCATTAGTATAAACTTTGATGAGGTATAAAAAAGTAAATGTGGATGATGCAATTAGATGATACTAGAACAGTGTTTACATAAGAATACAGAAAATCTTTACAAGAGATTTTAACATTTTTTTTCTGTTTGAGGAAATCATTACTTTTCAGTTCAATAATTTAAAAAAAGAAATTTTGCAAAAATTTTATAATTTATAAATTTTTTATGAAACAAGATATTGAAAGATAAAACTCAATGAAAACATTTATAGTGCTCCATTATTTTAATTGTAAAACTTCAAATTAAGCTTCGGAAATAAACTCTTCTGAATTAATTTGATCGAAGCTGCTGCCAAATAAATCCTTTTTGTACTTACTTACATCTTTCTTACAAGATCGACATATACAAATAAAAGGCTCTGATATTTTAACACCTTTATAGTGTTTTAGTTACATATATATTTTCAAATGGTTTTTTAATTTTTCTTCCAAGCATATTTTATTTACTAACCGGCATGTGAATGATGCAAGAATGAACTTGTCACTTGCTTGTAAGTTGTAAAATGTTGATTTAAGCGAAATTTACTAAGCATTTCATGAATAGTTGAATAGATGCAGTTATAGAAGAAAATATTAAAAGGCATTCTTCAGTTTTCACCAATATAAAAACTATGAAAACTACGTTATTTTTGTCAATTTTGCAAGTTTTACTGATTCACTAGCTTACGTTTTTTCAGAGAAGTAGTTTATAAAGGTTTGTTAACAATAAAAGCATTTTAAATCTCAAAAATTCTGCATACAAAATTGTATTTTCAAAAAGTTGATTTAAACGAAAATTACTAAGCATTTCATGAATATATGTAGTTATAAAAAAATATTAGCAGTTTTCACCAATATGAAAACTAAGTTATTTTTTTTTCAATTGTGAAGGTTTTCAAGATTCGCTAGCTTACATTTGTTTTTGGAGATGTAGTTTATAAAGGTTTGTTAGCAATAAAAGCATTTTAAAATCTCAAAAATTCTGTATACGAAATAGTATTTAAAATATTTTTTGACACTTTAAAGATGCATACATTTTATATATCTAAAAATTGTAACAAGTGAATATTATTAAAATAAAGTTGAATTTAAAAAAAATAAAGCTTACGAATTAATAATATTTTTACGAGACACACTGTGGCCTTAAGAAACCTTAAAGAATTTAAAGAAACCCTTTTTTTTTTTTTTTTTATCAAAAGCACTAATAAACTAATAAAAGTTGTTTTTTAACTTTTTTTTAACTTTAATTTCTACTTTTTAGAAATTAAAAGCGTATTTTAAATTTTCCGTTGAAAATTATTATTCCTCTAACATCAAGAAACGGATGTTAAGTGAAAATTTCCTCTTTCTGTTTGTATATTAAACGTATTAAAAATTGTAGTTTTTCAATATAAAACTTCCGCCTGAACAGGAACTCGAACCCTGAATGTTAAGTTAAACGCTTAACATTCTTCCGACAGAACTATCCTAGCTCTTTTAATATCTACCATCCTACCTAGGACTTAAAAAACTGTTTTTCTTAATATATAACCAAATTTTAATTAAAATGAAGCTACTAATGGATAATTAATTTTGAAAATATTAAAATATTTTAATTTCATCGAAACACACATATGTACATAATTTCTATAACTGTAACATATCAGGAATAGGGGAGGGGGGATTCCATCTTTACAAACATGACCCATTTTAAGTTAAATAAACGTATGCATATCACATTTGTATTAGGGATCGTTTAAGCTATTAGTATAAAGAAAGAGGTAACTGAGTAGCCAACATATCAAGTTTGTAACTAATTTAGTTTGTTCCACTGGTAGAAAATCTACTAACAGCGAGACCATATCTACAAGAGCTGGTCCCGAGACAAAAACTGTTGTGGAAAGGAACCGACCAATTTCAGGAAAGACCTGGGGCAATTAGTCATTCGCAAGATCTTCGGCGAAAAATTTTTTAACAGTTCCAATTTTTGAACGAATATTTGGGGCAACAAATTTGTTTAAAAAATGTGCAATCATTCAACATTGATTTCTCACAACTGTTGTCGAACAAGATTCAAAACAATATTATTAAACAACGACAATAAAATTTTTATATACAATTATGTTATGGCTATTTCCATGAGTACTTGTACTGTAAGTCACATGCTACGATTTTTTGCTATCAATATTTTAGAACGGAAAAGAGTGACTTATTTTATGGGGATATATCATTAATTGAATAAAGCCAAGCAAACTTTACGAAAATAATGGTAGCCAACAAGCATAACTATCAGCTATGTGTCTTACACTACAAAACCCCATGGAATCAGCCTTATATAATAATATTATGCACAATTATATTTTTTTAAAACACGCTTTTAAACAGCACTGTTATGAAGTATAATAACAGTACTTTGTGAATTTGAATGTACATTATTTATTCTACACTTATATATAAAAATAATGATTTACGATTCCAATATATTAAACAAAATTAATTATTTTATACGGAAATTCTACCAATACTCTAATGAAAAAGGTTCTTATATAGTTGCTTGCGCTTTATAATACATATTATTTTATAGATAAAATTTTACATTTACATTTTTTGATAAGAAAACATAAGACTGTCACTGTCTCCTGTACGTTTTTCTACAAAACAGCCTACATAAAAATGTATATCTTAATACAAACAACTTTTTAAACTAAATCCATTTTCATCCATGAAGAAAACTTCTAATTTTCCAAATAATACATGGATTTAAATTTATCTTATTAAATACTGAATTGCAAATATAATTACTAACTAAAAATCGTTAATAAAATTCATTCACTGATTTAAAATTATTTCATAATGTATCAATTATTTATTTATTTTTAAATTTCTTTTATTGTTAATTTAGAGTGTTTATTGTTCCTCAATGTTATAAAATCACATTAGTGACAGAATGTGGGCTGAAATAAGTAATGAATTATAAAATGCGATAAACCACGTTTCTAACATACATTGATACAAAAAATATATAAGTTATAATAATGTGTAAATACTATTGTTATGTTTCATAAATGATTAAAAAATGAAAATATACCTTAGTTTGATCACTAGAACTTATAAATCTTTCTTACTTCAGAGCATAATCTTCGATAGCGACATAATATTCCCCCCCCTTATAAGCGAACCAAACAGCATGATTGAAAAGGTTTAATAAAGCACAGTAAGTAAAGAAGGCACAGAATTCTGTGGAAGACTTAGAGGTGCAATTTGGGCTATCTTAGGTGAGGCTTCAGTAGCGTTTTTGTCTGCATCATTTTGATTTTTTTCTTCTGGCATGTATACCCATTAAAAAGAGTATTTATATTTGTAAGACCAAGCTTTTTGCATTTGTTTGTTAATTAAATTCCGTGTAAAACAATTTTTTACACCCAGATTTAAATATGTCTCAGAGTGCAAATTTAAAATTATTTTTCTATTGGTTTATAATTGTTTATCAACACAGTCATGTGTATAGAAACATGAATAATAACTTTTATTCATTTATTTTTCTATAAACAAAGTTTAAAAGGGTAAAACATATTTAATGTAATTTATCTTTAAAGTTAGACCATAACAATATTATAAAAAATTTTAAATGAGTAATGTAATTTCCAGTTATTTATTTTGCAAACACAGTTTGCCATCTGAACTTTTGCTTTCATTTAGAGTAGTGTTATTCATTATTTTTTGCGAAAAGTATTATCTCATCACTATTTGTGAAAAGTGTTATCTGATCACTATTTGCGAAAAGTACTAATTACTTCGTTTATTTGCAGAAAAAAATACGATTAAATAACGTAAAAATTCCATTTCGGGAAAACAGTTAGCTTTGCAGTCCGCCGGTCGCTTAATGAGTACCGCTGATTTAGAGTTACGTAATATCTTTTAACGGAATCACGAGAAGCTTTTCGCGACAAATTTATAAACTATATTTATATTTCAAAAAAGTTTGTAATAAGCCCCAAATATCGTCATTTTTGAGATTTTGGAAGTTTAAATTACCCAAAGCCTGATTCCCTATCAATTTTGACTGTCATTGAAGATTTAACCAGCGTTCTCACCAAATTCAGTAATTAAAAAACAATTGTTGAGATACTAATTTAGCATTATGACTGTAGCATACAATTCCGGAAAGTATATACGAACATCCGAACCATTTGTATACTAATACACTGTTCAAATTGTAATTGAACTGTATCGCAAGAAAAGATCTTACTTATTAAGTTTTTTTTTTCACAGACTTTCAGTACTTAAATTGAATAGAAACTAAAGAACTTCTATACTTAACAGAAATAACCCTAATATGGTTAACTATGTCATATTGAAAAGTATATGGTTCAACAATTACGTGACAAATAATCAGTAACAAAGCACAATCAAGTTCTAGCATCACCAAAATACACTGTAAAAGAATTTCGGAACGTTCCTGGGAAAAAATGGGCAGCTGAGTTTCCCCTTATTTCCAAGAAACATTTCTTGAAATTGATTGGAACTTTACTGTATATCTTAAACACTTTCCACAGAAATGCCAGTAAGCTTCCTGCGAAATACCAGGAATGTTTCTGTTGACTGCAAAACATTACTGACATATCACAAAAAGCTTATCTTATTTTCTATGGAACGTTTCAGAAGTGTTGAAAAGGTTTCTGTTATTTTCCAGAAACGCTTCGTATAAATAATGGGCAACCCAACTGCCCATTATTTTGAAGGAACATTTCTGAATTGCTTCTGGATTTAGCACACTAAGCTAAAATAAATAAAACCGTACAAATGCATGTCATATAGATAGAGTGTAAATGAAAAAAAAAAATAGAAAGCAATAGCGATAATATAGAGAATAATTAAAAAATTCAAATTTGCAGCAATTCAAAGTGTCAAATATATATAAAATATAAATCAAATTGTAAAGTGTCAAAATAAAAAGAAAAAAAAGTCAAGAGGTAGCATCGAACTCGGGACGTCCGGGTGGCGAGCGAGACTTCTGCGTCCACACCACGAAAACACGTTGTAAGCTGCAAACTAATGGGTATTTGAAACGTATGCTAAACTTCGGCACCCAATTTCTGAAAATCTAACGCCCATTTGAAGAAATCGGTGAGCATCATGTTTGGTGGTCCCCTGGTTAATGGAAATTCAAATAATAGGTGAATTTTTTTACACGGGCTGCTCGTTAAACATTCCACAGACAGGTACGAGGGACAATCTCTTGGCGATGTCACAGAGGTATTGAATTTCCATCTGAATGGTCTTGACAATAGAGACGTAAAGGATTATGTCGTCTATTGATTTATTCGCATTACATATTGATTTTTTGACATTCATATAAGGAATTCGCTTTCAACACTCGCGCGCGAGCAACGGATTACAGCAACAAAATAAGAAAATGGCGGCAGCAGCATTTTGCTATTTCCAACTTTTGTTCAGGAACGTTTCAGATATGAAAACCAGAATTTCAATAGAAAGAACTAAAATATTCTGAAAACCTGAGAAAAGGCGAAACGTTCCTGGATTTTACATGGAACGTTACCACTTTTTTTTACAGTGTATATTTATAAGGGAGTACGTAGTAAGATTCAAAAGTTTCTAGCCTCACATATAACTTTTTGCAATAAATTCCTTTTTGCAATAAATTCCTTTTTGCGTGAAACCTTAAGGCTTTAGTTAGGCATGAGATTTTAGTTGCCATTACAAATATGTTATGGCAACAATTAAAGAATAAATTTGAAAATTTTAATTGTGAAATCATTTGTGTTCTCTTTTCATTCTTTATTGAATGAAGTCATTTTCGAGTTTTTTCTGATATGTCTAAAATCGAATATTGTTCTGTGATTAAATTGTTTACTAAAGAATGATTTAATCGCAAAGAAATAAAACAACGGATTATGTTTATGGTGATGTTGTCTACTTTTTATGTTGAAAATGATCAAAATTCACATAAACTGAGAATTCGTAAAATATATCAAAGTCGACAACTCAAGACGTTCGTGAAAACCTGCACATGAATAAAGTCACATCAAAATCTCTGCAATCCACTAATTAATGGATATATAAATTACAGTCGCGCCGTTTGTGCAATTATCACAGAAAGAAATTCCAATTAATATCAGTGTGGTGTATAGATGCAAGTTCCCACTAATCTTCTGTAATACGCAGTTTAATTTGACCCAGGTTTAGTACGTTTCGAACGAGAAGTTTTTTTAAGAAATAAAATTAAATAAATTCCCCGTACAAACAGTAAATTAAATTAAAAGAATTCATCAAATAAATTTTCTGGTTCGAAACGCAGTTAACCTGGGTCAAATGAATCCACATATTACGAAGGATTAGTGGGAGGTTGGTAGCTACGTATATATATGGGATTAAGTTGCTTAAATTAGTAATTGTACCACAACAAGGATTACGTTCAAATATAAAGATAAACACAAGCGTTTAATAATACGATTAAATAACATACAGATAACAGTTAAACATATTTTGGATAGATGAGCATTAATGAAAAACAACGGCATTTTGCCTGTTCAATAAAAAGCATACTTCACTAGCTTCCTAAGCCTTGCCTAGAAAATCCAACCAACACCTTTGGCTGAAATCTATACAACTAATCATTTGTCCATTGTGCGCTTTCTTTATGCGTATCGTGGTAACATAATCATGCTTGCATGCAGTTCGTGCCTGTTATTACTTTATTCGTTGAGTTCCTAAAAATGTGGTTGTTGATCCTTAATCATTCCCATATATATATATATATATATATATATATATATATATATATATATATATATTCGTATATATATATATATGTATATATATATATATATATATATATATATATATTCGTATATATATAATACGAATATATATATATATATTCGTATATATATATATATATATATATATATATATATATTCGTATATATATAATACGAATATATATATACATATATATATTCGTATATATATATATATATATATATATATATATATACATATATATATATATATATTCGTATTATTTATATCTTTATGTAGTTGTGAGAAAGTTATTTTTCATGTAGCGTATCTATCACAGAATTTCTGTGATTAAATAATTTGAAGATAACTATAGAGGATAAAGTTGGCACGCTGCAACACGATCTCTCCACCCTTGTTCTAGAGATATAAGAAATTATACAGGGTGATACAAAACTACATGTCAGAAATGTAAAGGTAGGTAGAGGGGAACAAAATATGAAGATTTCGTATAGAGATGTGGGTGCAGAAATGCAGCGTTGAGGCAGTAGAGGGAGCCGTTAAGTTCGAAGGATGAAAGCACTTCGCAAGCTTGAATCGTCATTCCCTCTTGGATTTCGAGTACCATGCATCGTTGCACCAATGTGGAGCTTACCGACATGCATTTCATGTATGGGGCTAAGCAAGGAAATGGCTCACACCCAACGCACGTCCAAAAGCTCTAGAGCTTGTCGAAGTACTATCCTCTACTGTGCGTAATAATGCTTCTTCCATTGCAGGAATTCTGTGATATCACGCCTGGAAGCGTAGAACGATCCACTCCCGCACAACTCTTAATGAAGACGCTCAAATGTTTGGGTATCCGTCAGAATCCTATCCAGGAATCGTTCCATGTAAATACTTTGAGCAGCCAATCCATTTCCTTGCGCAACCGCATACATGAAATGCATGTAGGCAATGCATTGGTGTAACGATGCAAGTTGATGGAAATCCGCAAGGGAATTGCGAGTCAAGCCAGCGAAGCGCTTTCGTCCACCGCACTTAACAGAGACCTCTACTGCTTCAACGCTGAATTTCCGCACCCAAATTCCATACGAAATCTGCTTATTTAGGCCCCCTCAACCTGCTTTTACATTTCTGAGGTATAGTTTTGAAACACCTTGCATAGGTGCGATACCGGAGATAAATTCTATAGGATATCATCTAGTGATATATGAACAATAAAAAAGAATACTGGCAGTACATTTACACTGACTCCATTGCCTACTCTATTGATTTATTTCATACCATTAGAACATCTAGAAATACTTACTGTACAGATTTGCGTAAGTATGATTGTATACAGTGTGTCCACGTATAACCTGACCGACCTTTATTTTCGCAACCGTTGGTCCTAGATGCATACTTCCAATTACAAAAATGGTTTAAATAAGGTAAAGAATTATTTTTAAAGCGATTTGGGTCAAGAAAAACATTTATTAAAATATTACGAAATTTAAATTTTTATACAGTCCCCCGGTCCTATAAGTGATATTTACTAAAAATTTACTGTGATACTAACAAGTAAGACAGAAAAAGTCCCATTCATCTAACATTAAAATTGACCGACTTATACCACTCTTTTGCATATCAAAACAGATAACTTTGACCATGCTTTCAGGGGTCGTGTATAAAGTACTTAAACTTATTTCAAGGTATCTGCGCTTTGAAAAATATCGCACAAATATTACGATTAACTTTTATTAGTTAAGTTTCCGATTAGTTAAAATAATTGTATTTTAACATATGTTTTATTTTGTAAAGATATGAGGCTATGATTTATTTTAACTAAAGTTATGTTATTTTCATAAGGTTTTATTTAACTTGCAATGATCGTCTTTCCATTTTAAAATTTGTACTCGAACTTTAACTTACTTTCAAATGTCCGACTGAAGTTAAATTTTACGTACTGACTTAAATCCGATAACAATGTAATATTATTATGATTTTCGACTCTTACCATCTTATACATACTTATATTAGACGATAACACAAAACAAATTCGGATAGATTACCTTCAAGAAGTTTAAGAAAGAGTTTTTAGATTAGATAACATAAACCTGCGATGATTGTATTTTTTAACTTTTATAGTTACATTTTATGTATTTTTTAACGCTGCATCAAAAAATTACCTTCACTTTTAACCATCATGTCAAGATTTTTCGCAAAGCATAAATTTCAAGGTTAAAAACTAGCAAAAAATCTCATACTATAAAATAGATGTAAGACTTTTTTATTCAGTTTAATTTTATTTAATTCAATAATTTATTTGATTTTTTAGCTTATACTGGTTTTCTTACAGCTAAACAGCTCAGGGGTCCGATGAGGTTGGGAGGGAAGGGGGGATCAGTTTTAACTTTCAGCTTTTTAACTTTGAAATTTGCGATTTGAGAAAATTCCTGACGTGATGGTTTAAAACGAACGTCATTTTCGGATTCAGTGCTAAAAAATACATAAGAATCAATTTTCAAAAGCTAAAAAACATGCCACAACCCAAAATTTGAAAGACAGTGTAATCTAATAGCATTTTAAAATATGTATCATTTTGTAAAGAATTGAGGCTGTTGCTTTTCATCCTTTTATTTAACAAAAAATCTGTTAATTTTATCCTCTTATAATGTTCAGTACAAATTGTACATTTTGTAATAATATGTCAGAACGATTAAAGATTTCAAATTTATATTGCAGTGCTAATTTTACTCTCAACCATTTCTTTAATATACCTGACGAAATTATATTTCTACTAAATTTGTGAATGACCCCTAATATGCAGCAAAAGATACACTCCAACTTTAAACAGCTATTACTCGGTTAATTTTAATCGTAGAATAACGGAACTTTTTTTGCCTTACTTGACAGTGTAACAGGGGAATTTTACTAAATAAAACTTATAGGACCGAGGGACCATATAAAAATTTAGATTCTGCAATTCTTCTCCAAATTGTTTTTTCGCCTCAAACTTTTTTTATCTTAACCCTGCACCTAATTTTGACCATTTTTGTAATTGGAAGTATGCATCTAGGACCAACAGTTCGAAAATAAAGGTCGGTCAGTTTATACGTGGACACACTGTATATAAAACAAAAATTAAATAAACTAAAACAAAACGCAAAAAAAGATCAGATTATACCGTAATGCATTTTATCTTTCAGATAATGTTAACAATTAGTACATTTTCTGAAAATATATTTCCCCTTATCAGATACCAAGATGATACTTCATAAACACAGTCAACATTTTTTTTTATCTTTCTTTTAAGCACTGTCATGAAAACAAGTTTGTAAAATATCGTATCCAATTAATCAATAAAAATCTCTCAACCATGAAAAAACATTTGGAAAGTTTTACTCTTTTCGAATTTTGAATCTTATTTCTTATTTTAATGTTCTTCCAAAAATGGCAATTTTCTTTTTTTTTTTTCTGAGATAAATGCTAACTAATACCCCTGCTTTTCGGCATTTAGTTTAACCTCCATTTACGAATCATTAATATTCAACAGACCAAGAATCATTTTATTTTTCTTAGAAAAACTACAAGTCTCATTTAAGATATTTTAGTTTTCAATCTCTTTATTTATACAAAAATAAGGAAATATATAAAAATCAATCAGCATATATGGCGACGCTTAAATCTCGAAAGATTTGTTTTTCTTGCTTTCAGAATGAATATTGAAGGATTTTTATCCATATTTATATCTGATAAACATACAAGTTAGCAATGTGCGCAAATGAAGGAAATTTATAAAAAAATAACTACATTTTTAAGCTGATAAATATGAAAACCTGTTTATCGGTGCACGTTGAATCAGTTACGTATAAATATTTTTTTACAAATACAGTTTTTGAAACTATTGCTATTTTTACTTTATTCCATTAACACCTAAATTGGTTTCGGTATAGCGTGCACTTCTAGATTAAGGTATTAAGCTATAAACAGCAACGAAAATGTATATCAAATTAGGGTACATGTACATCCGAGTTAGAAGTTCCATCGGGTCAGTTTCTCTACTCGCTAAGGTAGGTTTCGCTTTTATTGTATGTTCTTATAAGATACAAAGAAGTAGAAGATGAAATATAATATACTTACTAGAGATTTTACATAAAATATCTATGAATGTTGTTGTTACAGGTATCGAGTAATGGGTTACAGCTATATTTGTTCCTACTTCCAGAGCTACTGACTAGTGCATCTATTCCGGATTATAAGGACAGCGGATTATGCTCCACCTGCATCGGGGATGTATGGATCATTTGTGATTCGTGATATAATTATAATTATCAAATAACTTTGATGCGTGAGAATAATTTTTCAAATCTTCAGGATTGTGAGAAAAAAGTATTTTTCTTCGTTTGGGTTGATTATGGCTCTTCCAGGGAGTCATTACCTAACAAGACCGGGGGCGTTGTTAGTAGTGGTAATTTCTCCATTAAATAAATCATTAAAAAAATTTGATTTGTTTCATTTGCGGAAGTTGGTTCAAAATCTTGATTCCCTCATATTTTTAAGTGAAAAATTTTTAAATGTTTGGTATTTATAGCTGTGCTCATAACATTTTTATTTGCACATTCCGAACTTGTCATCTCTTTATATCAGAATGTATTCAGAAACACTAAATAGAAATAGAAACGCAAAATGGAAATCTAAAATTCCTTTAGTATATCATTCTCACTGTTAAATTCGGAGAGAATAAACAGGGCGCTGTTTTAGAGGTATAATCCATGCTTATTTATTTATTTAAATAATATTTCTTTTGTTCTTGGCAATTTTCCCACCCACCTCCCTTAATTTAAATTACATAAGTTTAACCTTCCGTATAGAATACATGAAATATTTTGAACCCATTCATTATGAAACATAAAAATCTAAAGCATTTAATCTGAGAATTTTTAATTCGCTTCCCGAATTAGTTTTTAGAGTTTGTACATAGAATATAAGAAGATTTCTATAGATTAAACAAGTTTTGCCTTCGCTAGAATTAGGCGATCGGCTTCCAATCTTGCATACCGATTTATTTGGGAAAGGCAGTGTATTCATTGTTTGGGATCTGTTGCAATATTTGAGGAAAAATAGAAAAATGTAAGTAAAAAATAAAAAGTTCTATTCAAGATTTTGTAAGAAATTCTTAAGAAAAAAATCGTACAGTTGATGTAAATAAAACACTAAGTCAAATGCGAATGCCGCTTTTGAATTATTAATGATAATTACTTAGGTTTCATATTCTTTTACGAATGGGGCATCTATCCCGAACAAGCGGGTGTCTCTAACCCTGAGGTCTGGAACAGACATCCAAAATCATGAAGTTTTTTGATAAACACTCAATTTTATTTACTATTTATACTACATAAATATTTTTTATGTAGTTCTACATAAAATTTGGAGTAGATAGGTTACTTGTGCACTTCAAAAATCATTACTGTAAAAAAAAAAAAAAAAAGTTCTTTCTTAAGGTAGGCAACTATCGCAGACTTACCGTAATATATGGCCACCACTATCGGCAATCTACTTTCCAAAGATTTTACGGTTAAAATCGGGAAGGTTTCCGTATTTCTCTCCAAATAGTAACTACATATCATGAGAACCTTCTGTTACTCGGATTTAATCTACAATCAGCCAATAAAACCGTCACAAAAGAAAAACGATGAAATCCATTTAGAATTATGTTTTTTTTTATTTATTTATTTATATTAAAAATAAAGGCTTAGGGCGACGTCTTATTGAAATACGAACAAACTTTAAGTTATTTTGCACGTATATCTAATTATCGCAGAAGAATACGAATATAGACCTCAAAATTAGCTTATAAATTTTCATGAAGTTTCTATGAGTAGTTCTGAAAGATATTTAATATAAAAAATAAGAGTTAATTTGGGGGATCGGGTAGTCTTCTCAAAACTCTAAGATGTTACTCTAAGATTCAATTTACAATTTTTTTTAATACTTTTGGTAGAAAAAATCATTACACTAAGAAAAATGCTAATATTATAATTAATGAAATTATTAATTTTTTTCTCAAACTACAATGCTGATCGTTTTTTAAGAATAAATCAATAAACTATTTAGTAGAATGAGCTGAAACTTTGTACACGCATATTAGACAAAATACTTCATTAGAAAGCAAAAGACCAACGTTTCAAAATACGCAAATAATACGTGAAAAGCAACAAGCAGCTGTTTCGAATCTACTAGCGAGATTCTTCTTTAGTGCAAGACACAGCGTGCTAGAAAAAGCAAGGCTGAGCAAAATGAGAGGCAGAGACGCGCCGGCTGATATACCCGATACGGGTAGCGAAGCGCCAAAAACAACTAATGAGACAGAAGCAGACAAAATGAATGAGTGGACAAGTAGCGAAATCTACCGGAGAACGAGAAAAAAAGAAATCAAAAAGGGGGAAATTAAATTAATGCTTTCCAAATACTTGGAAAATCAGGAGTACTGTATAAGTCATTGACTAAAGAGTGAGAATTTTTAATGATGTGGTAAGCTTCCCAAAAATCAAGATCAAGGTTAGAAGAACATTTCTGGATAATGTTGGCTGAGGGAAAATTGAACCTATGTTGAAAAGACCAGCAATTTTGAGCAATAGAAGAACGTTTAAGCTCCTGATTTTTAACATAACCTTCATGCTCTTTTAAACGAAATCTAAGAGCTCGTTTAGTTTGCGTCTCTGCCTCTCATTTTGCTCAGCCTTGCTTTTTCTAGCACGCTGTGTCTTGCACTGAAGAAAAATCTCGCTAGTAGATTCGAAACAGCTGTTTGCTGCTTTTCACGTATTATTTGTGCATTTTGAAACGTTGGTTTTTTGCTTTCTAATACTCCTGCACAAAGGCTTTAATTGCTATTTTAATGACATACTTCATGTATAAAAAAATATTTATGTTCAGTTAATAAAATTATAGGTTAGTATTCATACTTTTTAACATTAATTTAATAATCCCTATTTCATACAAAAAAAAAAAAAAAAAAAAAAAAAAAAAAAAAAAAAAAAAAGGCCATAAAAATAGTGATAACAATATCAAATTTTTTTAATCGGCTACCTCGGTTTCAAGACATGAACATTATAAAATATTAATGAAGTGCAATGGTTTTTTGCTATGTAAAAAGCAAGCGGTATTTGTGCATTTCAGAATTTATGGAAATTAATTAGGATTACCGGGTAACTATATTCACATCATAATTATTAAAACTTGTTACACACATGCCTAATCGTATCACTCAGCGTCTCCAAAATAAATGTGATTATATTTCTTATTAAAATTGTATATATTCGAGCATATAAACATTATCATGTCATTATCAGAATTAAAAATTGTAATATTTCATTTTTTTAAATTGATTGTTTTTTAATAAAAATGACCAAGGCAGTTGTTCTTTGGACTTACTCACGTTATACAGGGTGTCCGAAAATTCCTGGACACATCTTAAAATTGAATATAAAATACCTCAACAAAAAAGTTTTCTTCAAGTGAATCAAAAAAATTAGTTAGAAATTTCGATCATAGATAGCGCCTCTTGTCCGTATGTTTGTTTTTCAAACATGCGTTTTTTGTGATTTTCAGATTAATTTGATTCGGTGCCACAGAAATGACGACTCCCAGCTCTAATAGCCGTCTTTTCTGTGTCACAGCGTCAAAATTAATCTCAAAATAAGAAAAAAACGCATGTTTGAAAGCAAATATACGTACAAGTGACGCCATCTATGATCGAAATTTGTAACTAATTATTTTCATTCGTTTGAAGAAAACTTTTCATCCTGAGAAGCATTTTGTGGCGCACTCCTCTGCGACAATTATTTGATTATACAGTCGAGTCTCTCTATAACGAAACTCCATACATCGAATTTCTCTATATAACGAATTTTTAGTAGGAACGGTCCCCTTTTCCCATGATCTCATTAAAAACAGTCTCCATTTAGCGAAATATCTATCTCCATATAACGAATTTTTTCATAAAATGTTCTTTATTTATTGTTTTAAAAAAGCTTCCAAATCACATGGAATCAATTTTACATCACTGATTAGTGATTTATCGTTCAGTGCTGAGTTTTTATCTTACTTTTCTACCTTGAATCTCCTTGTTTTTTATGCCCAACGAATTCATCTCCCCCCCCCCCCTCATACACACCTTCCAACGTACTTCTTAAAACAGTGTCAATTGGATTGTTACACATATAAGAGCGGGTTCAGAGAGGTAATTGAAGTTTAAGGTGAACGAGAATTCAAATGGAGGAAAATGTTCCCAATACAATTTTTCATTCCTTGCTAAAGTGTGAAAATTTTTTCGGGAGTGTAACAATTTTGAAATCAAAACAGCGAAAAATTACAGATTTCTTCGTCTAAAATTAATCTAAGTTTTCCTTATGTGATTTTTATTATGCTTTCAAATAAATGACTGTTCTCTTTTTTGAAACAGTTTAAATAATTAAGAAATACAATATTAGGTGAATATTTATAGTTAAACATTTCAAATTCTTAATTAAACACCTCAAAAGTAATTTTTGTTCAAAATTTACACATGAAATAGTCTTTTTACTCATTCTCTATATAACGAAATTCTCTATACAACGAATTTTTTACTGGAACAATGGATTTCGTTATATAGAGACTCGACTGTATATTGAATTTTTGAATGTGTCCAGGTATTTGCGGACACCCTGTATAATGATTATTAGCCCTCGCGGTTATGGCCGGATATGGTCGCGCCAGATGGGGTCAATCTGACCCCATCTGGGCAATTTGCAGCTTTTTTTCATTTAGGATATGTATGCTAAAATTATTTTCTATGAATTCTCCTATACAGGTTTTTTTAATAATTTTGTCTACTTAGTAAGCTTCACACAGTTCAGTTTTTTGTTTATTTGTAGAAATTGCGAATAGGGTCACATTGACTCCATCCTAGGCAATAAAGAAATAAATGAAAGCTTTCTATCATTTAATTATTTCGCTTTAAGAGGGAAATTTTTTTTTGGCATTCTGCCAAATGTAGATCACTAGATGGCTCTGTGGCTACGGCGTTTCCCTGCAAGCGGGTGTAGGCACCTTCATTATTTCTTTATTACTTGTTCTTCTGCTGGATGGGGCTTGTGAGTGCTTAAGCCATTTTGTAGGCCTCCCACCTAGCTGACCCTTTCTTGTTCTTGTGTTCGGTTGTTTGTAAATTTCGCTATTCAACGAAATGAGTCTTCGCGGTTTATCTATCGAAGAGACACATGCTTTTTTATTTGTGAAGATTCTGGTAAAAATATCCCATCTTAGGCATTTACATAATATTTTGATCTTAGAACTGCGAGGGTTAATACTTACAGTTGTATGAAATGTATGTTTCTTTATACTTTTTAATATCTACACTTATTTACACTTTTCACCTATTCTCTCATAATTTTGGCCAAGGTTTATAACCATCTATTCTCAAGTTTTTTTGTACAGTGAATACATAAATACGAGTGCATTGTTATTTATATTCAAAACACCAATTAAGTACAACACAATTATGATGAGTTCTATAATATTTAAATTTCTCGCAATAATTTTTTTACATTAAACATACATATAATTTAGAATATCGTACTTATTATAGTACATTGTTCAATATGTTCTTCTATATTCAACTATCAAAAGTAAATTGCAGCGCTTCAAAGCTAATGGTTTCACATTTCCATGATAGAATAGTTGTTATTGAATAAAAAGCAATTAAATGTACTTTCATCGTTTATATTCTCTCCTTGTTATAGTTAAGGTTAGTTGGGGTAACTGGAACCACGAGGTAACTGAGCCATAGATTATTTTATAAAAAACTGTTGGTGTTTTTTAAGTTTTAGCTTTTGTGAACAATGCCCCTTAATCTCTACTTCCTAAAACAACGTGTATCAACTCGATCATAACTCTCACTTTGCTGTGATAGGTTGTCAAAAATTTACCTTTCTTTTTTTAAAAACAACGTCTATATGGTTGAACTACCTCGGCTGATTATTAAAATACTGTAAGTACTTTTATTAAACAATCATTTTTTTTAAAGATTAGCCATATAACTACATTAATATTATTAGGTAACTATACATATTTACTTCATGTTTCAAATGTAAGCCCGGTGTCCCAGTTACCCCATAAATTTTTCAAGAATGGGGTAACTGGGACATGTATCCGGTGTAACTGGACCATACTGGATCCAGTTACCCCAACAGTTATAAATAATTTTTTTGTGTTTCTCTTACTACGGGAAGTAAATTTCTCCATTGTTTTTTGCTCACAATAAAGAAAATGATAGACTACCTTATTAAAATTATGTAATGAAATTTTAAAAAAGCATATTGAGTGGTATCAAACCAAATTTCTTGGCCCCTTGAGAGGCGGTGATGCCGTTATGGCATCACTTAATTTTAATTCCTAATTGCCACATTGGCACCTGAATTTTATAATGAAAATTTCACCTTTATTAAGGACGCGAAAATAAACTTTTACTTGTTTTCAGATAGATTCTCTTGTAAATATTGGTGTCATTAAATTATTTCAACATTTCACGAATGCAAGTACCTTGCCCCTGAAAGCGAGATAGCCAGAACTTGAAATTGTACTATACACAGGGGTCGCATTCTATAGGGAAACTTTTATCGTTCCTACCACTATCTTGAAAATAATATCTTCATCGCACCTTTCTGTAATGGTTCTGGTAGGAACAATAAAATTTCCCCTATATAATGCGACCCCTGGATAAATTACTTAAGTACTTACGTAGCCGTTTGTTCATAGATTTACCTTGCTATTTTTTTCCTTAAAATACCCATGTGACTTTTATACTTATTATCTATACTAAAGTACATAAGTACTTCCTTAAGTTTTATGTTTTTGGTATAAATAAATCTAATATTTTCACTTTTAGTGCTTTTTTTAGACACATTGACAGCAAAGGTTTCCCTTACAACGCTGTTTATTGACATATAATTTACATGATCTGCCTGGTTTAAAATTTTTAAATTGTTTACACTTTTTCAAACAGAACCTGATATCCGATATGAAAAAAATATGAACGCGTGTGGAACATAGACCCCCCTGGTCCAGTTACCCCATTTTTGGGGCAACTGGACCCATGAGGAAAGAAAGATGAAATATGCATATTTTTATATTTTTAAATATTAAAATGTAATTTTGAGCATTTCTGCCTGATAGAGGGAACCTAGCTGAACACATTTACAGAAGTTCAGACTTTAATTCAAATGAACATTAGATTTTTGAAGCTGAATTGTCAGAAGCTCCAGAGTCACATTGTAAAATCGTGTCCCAGTTGCCCCAACTAACCTTCTATTTTATGACGTGAAAGCAGTAGAAAAGAAAAGATTATACTACAAAACATCATTATTAATACCTTAGTTGAATTACATTGTTGAATGTGTTTAGAACGCATTAACAAATCTTGCAAGAAGAAACAAATAATAACATACCTTTATAAAAAAAAAAATATTCAGCTGTAGTGACACTTTTAGCTTTTCTATGAGAATGTATAATTATTTTAATTTACATTTAGATGAATATCTAGTATCTTATAATTCATAAAATTTTAACCGAAAGCAAATTGATAAAACATATAAGTAATAATGTACTAATCATTCCAATATACTTTTATATATTGAGTAAGAACAATTTATATTTTTACGTCTCAGTATTTTGGAGATTATTCCCTGAACATTATCTGTCCCAAACCAAAGTAATCTGAACGATATAGGAAAATATTAAAACGGCATATCAGAAAACGACAGTTTACCTCGGGCAAAATCTTACATATATCTGATAAATATACTCCAAATCCAGGAAATAGATGATTTTGATATCGCGAATAGGTATTCGAATATTACATATTTAAAAAACGGTGAAAGAAAATAAAAAATATAGTTCTACCCTAACTATAAAATATCTGTTCAAATAAATAAATAAATTACACCTTCTACTCTAATAGGCACTTTCATCTTATATTATTTTGACCTTATGTATTGCAAAATTTTATTTTTTCTGTAGAAAGAAATTCGTTTTTTAACAGTGGTCATTAATACGAAATCTACATTTAGTAAAGAAGAATTGTGTTCTATTTAATTGTATTACGTATATGTTATTTTATAGGTGTAAAAAAAGAGCGTAATATTTCATAAAATTTATGAATTTATTCTCCTTTATATTTATGATATAAAGGAGATTTAAGTGGAGTTTAATATTTGAAGCAGTTTTTCAACAGAATGAAAAGTATATAGGTCAGGTATCGAACTCATGACTTTTGGCAATACAAGCCATTTCTCTGTCAGCTGAGCCACCCAGTCGATATATGGCCGGGGGGAATTCGTACATATTGTGTCAAGCCGGTTATCTTCTTGGAAGCTCAAGTTGCAATACATTGGCGGGTTTAGCGTAGGTCACAGGTTCAAATCCTGAACTAGATACTTTATACACTGTTGAAAAAATGTATTTCAATTTTGGCCATCACTTAAAAATAATATTTTCTGTTCGGGTTCAATTCCAGTGGTTTGCAAATATAGTCGATTAAAGGATTTTACGTATTGCTGTTGAATCCTAATTGTTTGGGTGAAAAACACTTTGATTTACCTTTAATGTTACTTGATGTAACTGAAAGTGCGGCAAATAAACTGAATCGCTCCCTCAAGTAACTGCAATATCAGAAAAATATTGGGTTCAAAGATGCTGAGAAATTTTGAGCATCAACTTTGATATTTATCTCGCATTTTATTTTCTATATAATTTAATAATGAACAAAAATTTTCTTTAACCTGTCAGCACACGCGCTGGGATAAAATCTACCCCGATCACGTTTTTTTGTTAAAAAAAGAGGATAATATTTTTGAGGATGCTTCTGACCTGCCTTGTACCTTTCACGGTCAAGGTCGAGAAGGGGTGGGTTAAGCAATGCCTTTTCTTTGCTCTCTAGGAAGAAAGAAATATAACTCTTGGGACTAAAAAATCCCGCTCTTGCAGAAACGTTTCATTTTGATACGTTCATTTCTTACGGGATAACACACACTAAAATAATTGTATAAGTTGATCAAAGGGTATTAAATGTAATGATATAAATTTTGTGAAATAATTCATCTTTTAAGGTGTAAAACAAATCATTTGCATATTTCTAAAAAAAAAAAGATATTTTTACAAACTGCTACAAAATCTGAAAATAAATTTGAAAAGCATGTTTTTTTTTTTCCCTAAAAGAAGTTGTACTGATGCATTTTACAATATAGAGCAGTAGATTTGTCTTTAAAACGCATTTAGCCAAAAATATATTTGGAGACAAAATGGGGTGAGATTTATCCCACGCATGTAGCAACGTAATAGGAAATGGCACATGTACTGACGGGTTGTTAAAAAAATAATAATTTGTCCTTTTAACAATCGCTCATAATGATAGAGTATGTATTTCGCAAATATTTAGACTTATAATTTCTATCGAAACTATCTAAACCTACGACTTGATACTCATCGAGATATTAAATTATTTCTGAATAACTCAACTAAACTGATAACTAAATATTTATCATTCGTATGGTTCGTAGTACAATATGCCTTAGTTTTTGACTTACTGTGCCAACAGAATATATCTAACTTAAAAACATAGCGGAAAAAAGACAGAAATAGATCGAAAAATACAGGGTAATTAAAAAAAAGGGACAAAATTTAATAGGTGGTAGTACCCACTACAATAAACAATTTTTGTGCAAGAAGGCCTGTGAATATGATTTTTTTTTTTCAAATTCACATAGAATTTTTATACAAGGCAATTCAGAATTTATTGTACAAATTTTAAAGTGTGCTAGAACATATTACACCAAATAATTTTTGAACAGTACTAAGTTGAGCAAAAAGTTCTAGGAAATTTGTGAAAGCTGCATTGTTATGCGCAAATTAACAACAAAAGCAACAAGGACTATTCTTTAAAGTAGAGACCATCATAGTCTACGACTTTCTGCCACCGTTCTGTCAGATTCCGGATTAGCTGGCTAAGTTTGTCGCCGTTACCAGCACCTTCATCCTCATTAAACTCATTTACGGCTTTCAGAATCGTTGGGCCTTTTCTCTAATAATGCCGGGTCAACACACGCAAATCATACTGTTCAATAGGCATTTTGGAGCAAAAGTTCCTGAACTTCTATAAATATACCACTAGTACTCTTATATACGATACAAATTCTGGTAACTATTAGATTAAAAATTTTCCAGAACTTTTTGCTCAACCTAATAATAAGGTTCTTAATCCATTTATTTAGCCAAAAATTAAAGGTGCCTCATACGAATCCGAATTCAGATTTTTGTTCTATTTTTAGGTAGATTTCGTAAGAAATACTACCTATTACATTCTCCCCTATATTGGAATTTCTGAAACATTTTTGCAGATTTACGTCGATCATAAATCCTAGAACCCAAAACCACCCCCAGTTCAAAACTTTATCTATCTATTCATCTATATATAAATATCATATATCCATCTATATATAAATATCATATATCCATCTATATATGAATATCATGTATCCATATATATATATATATATATATATATATATATTAATGTTTTTATTACTTTTAAAAGTAATGCCAAAAATTTACGTATGACAGATTTTTGATAAAATTAAAAATGGGCTTAAGGGGTGAAAAAATAGGGTTTTAAGAAGAAAAAGATGTGTAACTTCGTCAATTCTCAAGATATCAGATCCACTTAAATTTATTATAAATTTTCTTAATATTGACTTACAACTTAATATTGATCTACAACATTTATATTTCCACGTTTTTGATAGGACCAACTCTTACCGCAAAAAAGGGGGGGGGGGTGATTTTTGATAAAATTAAAAATGGGCTGAAGGGGCGAAAAAAAAATTTATTTTAAGAAGAAAAAAATTATAACTTCGTCAATTCACAAGATATCAAATCCACTTAAATTTATTATAAATCATCTTAATATTATCTACAACTTTTATATTGATAAATTTTTGATAGGACCAACTCTTACAGCAAAAACAATTAATCAAAGGGGGGGGGGGGAGAGTTGAAGAAAAAATGATTGTATTAAGATGATTCTAATAAAACCAGATTTTACAGAAAAATGAAATTAAAACTCGTCAAAAGCGTCAAGATAAAGTTGTTAAACTGGGGTTATCTCTAATCTTGATTTAGTTTTTGTTGGCGAAATTAGTACTTAACTCGGAAATCTACCTCCACCTGTAGGCCGAGCCGGGAAGGATTTTTTTTAGAATAACGAAAGTATTTTACAGAAATTTGAAGCAGACTGAATTTTTTTCTTGTTTGAAGTGTAAAGATATCACGAGAAACAGACGATTTAGCTACCATTCTTATCCAAATAGTGCTGAATTGGATATTCTATATTTACGAATATAATTGACAGTGCATACGATTTCACATACCAAAATGCTGTATACTTATTTATATTACTTTTCATGGAATTCTTGCATTTCGCACAAAGCGAGCTATGTTTGTTGCAAATTGCTTTCATAGACACCCTGTAATTTTCAGAAAAAAATAGATACAATCCTGATTTTCTACACAAAAACTACTTATGTTGGTGTGCAATAGCACTTCTTAAAGTTTGGTCAATCTTTTTAAATCACCGTGCAGTCAAATCGTATTCAGGACATTCAGAAACCCAAAACATATGAATCTATGAAAACTCAAAAGTTGAAAATTTTTACGAATCCAATACTTTCTTCTTCTGAAAATAGAGAAAAAGTGAATCAACGCACTGTTTAGTGACGTTGAAACATGAAATTATAATAATAGGGTAATTATAATAGGCATGAGCGTAAGCAATTTTTGGTTATCTAATCGTCACAAAATCTCTAAGAAAGTAAATAAAAATTTACTATCAAAGGAAAATTACTTCTACTGTTCTATAAAGTTATGTCGAGATAATTTGTGTTACAATAGTTATTATATTTCAATATCGTAATAAGATAAGATTTTGTACGATGAGTGTATTTTGTACGTTTACTATGTTTTTAAATATTCGTACATATTTCACAAAATCAATCATGTTTTTAATCACGTTTGTTCTTCTAAAAATTGAATAAATATTACTGCTGATTGATTCCATATTCAGAAACAAATTTTTATTTCAATGATTTCCTAATGATGTTATTCGTATATGTAGCCGATTTGATTAATTATTGAGACATAGATAAGCAATGAATATTTTGCTGCGCTAGATAATTCCCTTATCGTCTAAAATGACATTGTGACTTCGAATACCAGATTGGGGGGATTTTCTAATTGATTATTAAAGCATTTTATAATCTTAACGGAGAATGAAGTAAGATGTAAGTAGCCGAGGTAACTCTAAAAAAAGAGAGAAAATAACTAGTAATGATAAGGTGAGACGCATTGCAATACTTGAAGAAAGAAAGGGAAAGCTTAAAATTGGTTCCATAACTCAGCGGTGGAATTACTATATTTTTATAGTAAATAACTCCTTAGTTCAAATTCCAGATTTGCGAGCTTTTTGTGTCCGTGTATGTCTGTGTGTGTGTTAATTTAAGTTAATTAGAGATATCGATCTCGCATGTTTATTTTGTTATCTTTGCTTTTTATTCTATAATTAAAGAGCTTACTATTGTCTGGATTTAAATTAAACTAGACATCCATACAGATTCAAAAATTTGGCTTTAAAAATCAAAACTTATTTTAAAACTCCATAATAAGGATTTTATACTTAACCCTCTCGGCACTGAAATTTTTTCCAATTTTGGGAAAAATTACTTTTACACTAATAAAATTAAAAGTAGCTATCGAAATCACAGAAGTTACAGTATACTGAAATTTAACGGATGTGTTCTTTACAGAAACCTAACGAATGTAGTTATGTTGCGTGTTTTTCATATAAAAATAGTCTAAGGAAGAATTTTTTAGGACGTTTGGAAAATGTCGTATTAAAACCAGATTAAACAAACATGATAAAAAAATAGTATTTTTTATATTTTATCACAAATTACTAATTCGGAAAGGGAGTCCCTAATTTAAATTTAAAGAGTGGAACATATGTTTGAATTAAAAGAGTCGCCAACGGTTTACTAATAATTAATAAAACTTTTATTAATATTATTATTATTAAATACTGAAACATAAGTAAAGTCATAATAATAAATGTATCGACATATGCTATCACTATTAGGTGCTGTAATTAACAAAAATATTTTTTTTCTTTCAAATATTGCAATTCGAAGTAGGAGCCTCATATGAAGCTCAGGGTGACGAGAGGGTTAAGTGTTTTTCAATGAGAAAAAATTTATAAATTTAGTTTGAATTTAGCCATCTGATTGTTTTAATTATTCTCTTTTGGGAATCTCACATTCATTAAATTTTTCGATTTATTTCTGACATATAATTGTTCATAGGAGTCATGATCTCATAGTCGATAATCTCGAGTTCGACGTTCCATTGAAATATTCACAAGCGAAAAGGTTCTAAATCGAACTTGCAGAGGAAGAAGATTCATTATAAAAAAAAATAATAATTTTGTGGATGCCATGACAATTAGAAAAAATAAACTAAATGTAAGACATGGCTTAATTTTATGTGTTTTATAAATAATGATTTTTGACTCTGCCTATTTCTCTTCTATCACCTATACAATGTCCTTCATGCTTACTTTGTGAAAAAACTTATTTTATAGAGAGAAAAGCTGGCCGTTTCTGAACTCAGCATGTCTAAAATATCAGAAACACATTAAACGGTGCTTAAAAATATTTAAGCGCATTGTTCGCAGATCTGTGTAATCATTATCACATAATTATTAAACGGATTTAGGTGAGTATTCAACAGAAACATTGATGGTTCTTTAGAATTGTTTTCGGTCAAGACTTTTCTCAACTTCTTCGTTCTTGTGGTATTGTTATTCAATAATGCCAAATCTAAAGATTTTTAAAGAGTCGTCAAAATCAATTTATCATTGTCTTACGTTTTAGAACACGGATAAAAGCATGAATTTATTTATTTATTTATTTATTTATTGAAAATTTTACTGATATTTTAACCGTGAGCTTTTTAAACAGTTCCAAGTATGATCATGAGAAAAGATTGCAAAAACATTTATTTAATAGTAAAGTAATAGTAAAGTTTAAAAATACTGTGTATTCAAAGTTTGATCTGATACATTAATTAATAATTCTGAAGCAAGAAATTTCTCCCCATTATCTTAACACGAGTGTTAGAATCGCTTGTATTTCAAGATACAGACAGCTTATTCGTGATGAAAATATTGACCACAAAATGCTTTTTTATCAAATCAACTTCAATTATTAAACACTTATTCTTGTTCAAATAAAAGGCACAATATTAGGTATGTGATTTATTTTATTTATGTTATTATGAACCGTAAGGAATACATTTTTTGTTTTTTATAATTTAAAATTTTCCATAAAATACACACACAAGAAGTAATGAAAATAACTTATAATATACACAAAAACACATAAAAATAACACACTTTACAAACAAAAGAAATTCAAAACCTTAAATTCTGTACATAATATTTACGCGTACCAGAAACTTCTTAAAAATACATTGTATTCAGTGTCAAGATTTTTTTCTGATCTTTAATCAGGCGCAGCTTCTGGGTGATTTAAGATTTCAATAGAAAATAACTTTATGCATTTTTCATACAGAAGGAAAGTTTAAAATATATTTCGCACTTTATTTTCTGTTATAAAACAATAGGCTTATCAATCCGTAATGATACGGAAAACTCAGGAAAACAACTAAAATACACTTAAGTATAATGTAGGTTCTTTAAAATTTTCATCATTATTTGACACTTTTCAACTTGCGTAAATAATAGTATCTGAATAATAAACAATTAATAATGATAATTTAAAACTAAGTACTTGTTTTTTACTCAATCATTTTTTCTATTAAATATATATTACAAAGCCGATGATGATTTGTATGGATTTCATAAAGGTTAAAAGACGTCTTTTGCTAAAGAGCATGCAAATTATTTTATATGGGATATAGAAAATAATCTTTTATTAGAAGTCATTTTTGAGAAATAATAACCAAATTTTCATTTTAAATAAATTTTATCACTTTTAAAAATTGATAAGAAAAATTTCTTACTGCCATTCGGGTAGTGTCCTAAACTCTCAAAATAAAAAATCTTTTTTAAGATGAAATAGTACCACGGAGAATTTTCCGCAGTAATGTTTTCTGCACAACTTACAAAAAGAAGATTTTAGTAACTGCTAGTGATATTGTCTGATGTTTGTTACTCCAATTTTTTTTTCATTATAGTGGCAGTTAAATCACAATGTGCCACAAATACGTATAAGTTCATACCAATTGAAAGGGGAGTGAGAAGATTAAATTAGACATTAATTTCTTGGCTGTATTGCCTTTAAAAAAATCAAAGAATTCTTTCGTAAGGAAAGTTATTCAAAATCTTGCTTTCACGGCAGAAAAACTTTGAAAGCAGAGCTACTTTACTGAAAGTCAAAATGGTGTATATAAATAAGAATTTAAACTCATTATATAAGTCGGACAGTGGTAGTAGTGTCTCATCGGAAGCTATAATAAAGGAAGACATAAATTACGTATGCATGCTTGATTTTATCATAATTTTTTAACAGCTTTTTTTCATGCTGAAAAATACTCATCATGTTCGGTTATCTATACCTGAAAGCTAACAATGAAATCAATAAAATTATGACAAAGTGATTTTTTTTTTTTACATAGATTGTATAAAATTAGACCAAAATGACAATAAAGTAGCAAATATTTTTTTTACATCTTTTATATTTTTGTATTTCACACTAAAATTACAATCAGCTTAGTTCTTCATTCACTTTTTTGGTCCAACAATCAGATTTTAAAGTACGTTCAATAATCTTGCCAGACGAAAAACATATAATTTTCACTAAGTGTGATAGCGAGCCTATTCACGAATAATAATCTGATCAACTAAATAGAGATAACAGCGAATCAATTATGAAGGACTGATAGCCTAGATGCTCACTCACACGCCAACAGCGACCAAAAAAAAAAAAAATTAAGGCACAATCATAGTGACATAGTCATCTTATAATGTAAGATGAACTAATACCTGCATCTGGGGCTCAGCTAAATATCAGTTAGTAACCGCCAACTTAGGAAATGTAACGAAGTCAACAGGAAGCAACACAGCCGTGACATACTTCAGCTATGCGGAGATCAGGCGAATCTTAAGCCCCGTTATCAATTATTAACCCGTTCATCTGGGCAAATGCCCAGTAGGTAAGGGTTTGGTCAGTGGTATAAAAAAGCATGTTTAGGACGCACAAAGTTTGAAAGAGTAAAAAGAATGTAAGAATGTCTTAAAAGCTGTAAATTTTAAGCATTTGATAAATGATAAACATGTCGATAAATAATATTGAAGGAAAATTATCTATTTAGTTTTCGGTTTATTTAAATAAATTAATATTATTGAGACGTATGTTGATTTATTTTACCATGCCACTTATCTTATCATTTAATAAGTGATTTTAATAAGTTTTCTTTTTTGCCGTTGCTCAAAGCTGGATTAGACATGCGAGTAACGATTTATCATTATTCACATGTCCACCAAGAACACAGATCTTATGCAATGTAGTTTCTTTTTTGTGCGGTTACATCAAAGATCTTATTTATGGACCACCATTACCGAAAGCTTCCAAAGAATTTAAAGAGCGAAACAGTGCTGCATTAAAAACTATTGACTGTGTAAAACTGCAAAATGTGTGAAATCAACTTGATTACATATTAGATGTTTGTCGTTTTAAGAAAGGTTCACAAATCAAACATTTGTAACTGAAAAAAAACTTGCCTTTTTTTTTTTTTTTTTTTTTTTTTTTTTTTTTTTACATATTATTTATTAATATGCAAAATATAATAGTTTTGAAAGCATAAGTCTTTAAAATGCGGCCATTCCCTTAATACTAACCTTGTATATCCTAAGTACATTTTGAGGTAAGGGCATACAATTCAAAGCAAACTTAGAAATAGTTTAATGGAAGATAAATATATTTAATCTGCACATTTTTACATACCGAAGTGCTATGATTTTAATTTATATACTTTTCGGATTATTAAAAATACCAAGTGATACAAAAGTCTGGAAAAAATTATAAAATAAATAATTCGCGAACTAATGAAGATAGAAAGATGTCTTTTCCACTCAAAGGGCAGAAATGAATCCCCGGTTTTTGACATGCGACCAAAAAATAATACTGGTACACTTCCCTTTCAGCCAATAGATGAGGATTTCGAATTTCTGATCCTAGCAACTCTGGAAGGCAGCTTATTCTTGAGACACACATCAGCAATAGTTCCTCAGACGTGCAACAGCTCAACGGATGCAGCGAAACCGCACATTTTGAGTCCGTGTAACTTCTGCTAAGCTCAACATTCGAAGAAAACCGAGATCGCATTTGAACCTTTACGTGTATAGCTACTCAGATGTCTCGATCTGACACTTTATTATTTTTAGCTGTGGGGATACTTGTAGAAACAAATCGTACCACTACCAACCAATGCAATTGCCCGCACTCAATGATGCCATATGGAAAGTGTGTTTACCATACCAACAGAAGTGTAGCTTAATGCTATGAATAGTGGGATGGATTCTTTAAACGTTTTGCCACTGAATGACTGACGACTAATGAACATGTTATTGGACATGTTAATTACATGTTAATGAACATGTATGATGTATGCTGTTATTCTTTTCTAATTTCTTATTTCTGATCCCATACACATATGACTGTAGAGACTGAAAACGCATCTACCGGCTGAGAATGTAAAATATGCAGGCAATAGCTATTGGTATCTTACCAAAATAATTCCGGTATCATTTCTAACATTTATGTGTAAACAGAAACTTTCTATCTTTAGATTAGAAATTTTTCCGGACTGATGAATTACGGGGAGGGGATTTTAACAGTAAGAGATGCAAAGAGAAATTAAAGAATTTTTTAAAAAATGGCAGAAAAAGACCCATTTTTTGATTTTAAATTCGTGCATTAAGGAGTAAAAGGTATATAAGCGAATAACAAATATGTAATTAACCATTATAACTAATTAGCCATTAATAATTAGCCAATATACCATTCAGTATTGTGAAGAGTAATATCTTTGACTGATTTATTCCAGATAAAAAAAGTTAGTTCTAAGAAAATAAATCATATGTGAAATTTTAACAACCTCATATAGCACAGCTAGAAAAAAATATAATTAAAGAGGTTCAAAGAAAACTATTGGTTCATGTATTATGTCAGTTATACACTGAAGTACTATCAGTGCACAAATCATGATGTTTTCTGGCCTGTCCAAGACGTTGAGACATGTATTGACAAGTGTTACACGGTTTCGTCCTCTGTTCCGGAAGCCCATTTTCTGGAGTCACCGCTGCAGCATGTCTACTTACTCTGTGTATGGCTCTCTCATTAAACTGGATTGTCATTTGTGCTAAGGTTTGCTGTCGTTAGCTGCCAACGATACAGCTGAATATTAGAAGTTCAATTTCATTCAAAGCTGCCTGTAATTTGTAGTTTACACAATTACTCTCTTTTCCGCTATCTGTATAGTACAGGGGTTCACTTGTCCTGAAATTTCAATACCTGGAAATTTCTTAGGAAATTCTCTTTTATAATTAACCTAGATTTATTTTTCTATAGAAAAGTACTGATATTTGCCTGAAAAATTCCCTGAAGCGTACGACCCCTGGTGTAGTCTCAATTTGATTAATTTGCTATAAACCTGACGTACGTATGTTTTTAATTATCGATATATGTTCGTCAAACGCACAGAATAGGTGTGCAATGAGATTATTTTAACCAGTGTATAGCGTGAATCTCATTTCGATGTTTACTTGTAGAAGTACAACCCTTAATTTGATGTAAGTGCATGATTTCACTGTCCAAACTTTTTAACACGTTGTGTTTAAATACTTTTCATGCACTAATTACTAAATGCATTCATGATTTCGAAGTCTAAACTAAGTGTAGCGTTTATATAGAATAATGTGTGCGTGATTACGCCATTCCCCTTAGCGATGGCAAGTAACTGTGATGGCCAACGTCTGAACCATGCAAAATGGGATACATGCCGCACTGCTATTCCGGTATACATGCCGCAGTTTCTTTTGTACGGGATGATTAAATGTTATTTACTTTTCCTTTTCTTTTTGCACAGAATAACCATGTTAGGCATGCTATCAAGTTCACTAAAACCAAATGAGAAAAAGGGGAAAATAAAAAGTAAGAAGCGCAAGAAAGATGCAAGTCAAGATGATAATAATGAAAAATTGGATTACGCGTAACGCAGACGTTCTTTGCAAACTACTCCAAAAAAGAGGAAGTGCAATTGGCTTCGTTGCATCATGTGTTTAAATGTAGTTACATAAAGACTGTACATTTTCGACACTTTTTCTATGGATTGAAGTCGATTTCTTAACCCATTCGGGACCATAGGTGCATATAAGAACCTATATAGAGAGCTTAGAAAATTTGTTTCTGGCACCAGTAAAAAAGAAAAGTAATATTTGCTTTGTTTAATTAGAGTATTTTCATGATTATTTAAGTAAATGTAACTTCTTTTAAAAAAGTGGTGCCAAGCGAATAAAATTTGTGTAAAAGCCACCGTTCCCGAAAGGATTAACAAGTGTTTTATATAAATACAATTTTACTTTTTTTCTTTTCCCTTTCTAATACATTGATGTTACTGAAATAACAATTAAAATTTAATGTAAAAAAATAAGTCTATAATTTTAATAGTGAAAGTAGGCAACAATTATTAATTTGAATCTACTAATACGTTTCATTGTACTCATTTAGTTTCATTTTGTTATTACATCCATAATTATAGTCCAGATATGAATATTTTTTTAATATTTTTATTTATAACTTCATTCTGTTTATATTACAAGCGCGGCATAACTACCTTACAAGTGCGGCCTCTCAGCCTGAATGTACGGGTGACGCGCCGCAGTGTAATGTTTTAGAAAAAAATTGTTAAAAAATATTAATAATTTGTTTTGATTTTTTTTTTTGTCGCAGTGCACGCGTTGTGTATTTAAAATTAAATAGCACAGCATGATTTTTTTTATTTTATGTCCACCATGGGTCTTTAAACACAAATTCAAAAAAATGTGCGGCATAAATCCCGGAATTACCCTATATATATAAAAAAAAACTAGCACGGTCAATTTAAACAGAAGAGATATGCCGAAGACTAATGGAACATCAAAGTTTAAATTCAGCTATCCTGAACAGTGCTGAGCCTATGAAAACAAGTATGAGAGTGGAGGCGGGGAGGAAAGGCGTTAAAGGACACTTGGACATTCGTTGAGGTTATGACGAAAAAGATAAGGAACGTTAAAAAAAAAAAAAAAAAAAAAAAAAAACGAGCCGGAGTCAGGAATGTGCAAACCGGTGACAGAATGGTAATACTGTTGCGTCAGTAACAAAGAGGGTTTTCAACAAGAGCATGGATGTCCACATGCCCGCCGCTAGAGGGTCACGAGTGCAAGTCACGTGACTACAAAGCTATCAGAAGCATGCATCAGTCGTCCAACGATCATTCGAGTTGCAAGCGACAGGAGATGAGTCTTCGTGTCATCACTTCGAACCGGAATCGAAACGACAAAGTCTCCAGTGGAAACATCGAGGGTCACCACCACCAAGAAAATCCAAGGCCATCCACACAAGTGCAGGAAAGGTTATGCTGACGTTCTTCTTTGAAAAAGACGGTCCCCTTCTGATAGGCTTCCTGCAGCAAGAGACAATAGTGAATGCCCAGCATTACTCGCAAACCTTGACCACCCTTTGCCAAGCGATCAAATCAAAATGACCATGCAAGCTCACCCGTGGGATCATTCTGCTCCACGACAATTCAAGACCTCATACGGCCAACACAATTACGGCACTAGTGCAGAAATTCAAGTGGGAGGTTCTCGGTCACCCTCCATACAGTCCACACCTCTCTCCCTGCGATTACGCCATTTTTGGTCCCCTAAAAAAAGGCTTTGAGGGGTAAAAGATTCACCTCGGGAGACGACGTGAAGCAGTACGTGCGAAACTGGTTCACATCGCAGCCCCAGGAAATTTACGAGACAGATATTCACCGGCTTGTGTCTCAGTGCGACAAGTGCCTCAACAGCCAGGGCCAATACTTCTGAAATACTTGTACTAGTTTCTGTTCCTAGGCCTCCGGCTCTTTACTTTTTGAACGCTCCAAATAAATGAATTTTATGTAGATTAATTTTATGTCTACAACTAGATGCCCTCGCCTCCTCCCTCAAGGCATTGCTCGGACCCGTGATAATAATGTTAATTATACCTAAAATCAGTATTTAATGATTTCATATTTATAAAAGAAAATTTCCCCAATGAACCTAGCATCCAACTGCCTCTGGCAGCGTACACCCTTGAATGTGTACGATTTTATATTTTTGAACGTAAATCTATCCAAATGGACCTAGAGTTGGGGTTCTCAGTGCCTTCAGCATCATACACAGGGCCTTGACATGCACGTTCCGGTGTGCTTTAGTTTTATATATTTAAATCTTTCCAAACGAACCTAATGTTGAGGGTCTCGTTGCATTCGCATCGTGAAATAAAAATCTATCCTAAGGAACCTAGTATTGGGAGTCCAAGTGCCTTCGGAAACGTACACCGGGAGTGCTGCGGATTTTCTCAAGCAAACCTGGAATATGTATGATTTTCTATTTTTAAACGAAAATCTACCCGATCGAAATAAGAAGGCTCCTTTATATTGGCTGCCGATTTCATTTCTAACATTTAGATATATTAAAATTTCAATTCTGACCAAAAGTTCCTCGAAAATCAAATTAATATAAAACACCCCTCCCCTCACGCTTTCTCTTTAAAAACGCGAAATAAAATCTCCCAGGGTTGAAAATGTAAAACAAAAAACCCTCCGAAAATATTCTAAAGCACTATTAAAACTTTAAACAATACCTCCAAAGACACTGGGAGAACAACAATAAAAAAAAAGTCTAGCGAATACCTCAAATGACTTCCGAAAAATTATTTTTTTAAACAGTAAATTAGAGGTCTGCTCATTCCGTAATTTCCAGGCCCGGGCCCGGCCCGAACGAAAGCTATATTGGCTCGGCCTAGTGCAAAAATTGAAAGTTCGGCCCGAGCCGGGCCCGGCCCGTTTGCATTTTTACCGTTCTCGGCCCGGTCCGTACAAAAATCGGTGAAAACAGGCCCGGCCCAACTCAATTTCTACAAAAAAATCTGTTTTCTCTCGACATACAATTAAGATTCTTTTAATGAATACTACATACATATTTATGGGAACATTTTACAGTATATTTTAGATTACTATATGTTCGCAAAACAGAAAACACACAATAGTAAACATTAATGATTACATACAGTGTTTTACACGTCTCTACAGCGTCTCTACAGACATTTTAAAATTCACATAAGGATTCATTAAAAGAATAATATATATAAGATAATAGTTCATAATAATAAGATAAGATAATAGTTCAGAATAAAGGATTAAAAACATGATAACTTTTGAAGCTGTATAATAAAAAGTAGATTTGTGAAAATATTTCTCTTTTTTTTAAGGCTTTTCTCAAATCCAAAGAGCTACATTTCGACACTTTTATGAATTCATTTCTTTTCGGAAACGCGTAAGATTGGCGGGTATTCTTATTCAGAAACTATGTAAATGCCCTTTTCATAGATAAAAGCAATATATCTTTCTGAAAATACTGCTAAAGTTTGCGTTTTGAATTGAATTTTCGGAAGCGATAGCACAGGAAAAGAGAAAACGTACAGTCACGTGACAAGAATCTCTGTTATCTCTGTAAGTAATTTATCTAATATGGAGAAAGCTATTCATTTCTAAAAGCCTTCAATAGTCAGGCCTGTCAATTTTATGCCTTTATAGTTAAAAATGAGTCAAAAAATGTGTCTGAAAGTTTCGCATTGTTGAGCAGTAAATATGAGAACCACTTTAAGGTATATATCCAAATATACTGTCAACAGAAGTTCATTATCACTATTAATAATTTTACAAAACATAATGCCTGTCGTACACATCCTGAGATCGATTGAGACCAGTTCCGTCCCGGCACGAGTCTGCTGAAAAAAATTAAACCCGGATTCAGACATCCTATAACTGTACGATGACGATGTCTACGATAGACATGTTACATTTTTGTACTGATGCTGTTAAACTCGCATCGACTCGTGACGCACATTTATAATTCTCGAGAAAATCATATTCATTGAAAATGGCTCGTATTTTATCTGCTTCGCTTGAACTCTCATATCGGGCCGATAGTCCCGATTAATTTTTATATCGGCCGGACCGTTTATTTTGTCTGTCGGCCCGGCCCGTTTAAAAATTCGCCTTGGTCCGGGCCGGGTACGGGCCTCGTGCCAAGCCCGGGCCCGTGCAGACCTCTACAGTAAATATTAATATTTCTTTAAGCCCAAGACATAGTTAGAACTGGAAAGGTTCTGCGAATACATGGGTGATTCTTTTTCTTCTTCGTCTTCTTTTTTAAAAATTTTCGATTTGGAAAGTGAATGCCGAATTATAAAACTACAGTAAAAAAGAAAAGCATGAAATTGATATTCAGAAATTAATTTTTTAAATCAATAAATATTAATATTTTTTTTTTAACCAAAGATATTGAAAGAATCGAAAATGTATCACAAATAAGTTTTTTTTTTTTTTTTTTTTGGAAAGCAGATGTGGAACTTTAACTCTGCAGAGCAAATGAAAAACATGAAATCGGCAATCAGAAAATGATTTTTAATCGGTAAATATTAATATTTTAGTAGCACAGGGATTTTTTATTTTTGCGTGTGTGTATGTATTTTGATCTGGAAAGCAGATGCGACAGTTTCAAAATGCAAAAAAGATGGAATGTTCAGCTCCTTCCTATTTACTTGAAGAATCTCGGAAATCCAATTTTAAATAGGACAAGGGCAGTAACACACCCCTTTGCGATCCTCGTTATGGTTTTTAATTGATATTTCGGCTGATTATCAAAAAACGAAATATCTGAGCCACAGATACATTCGGACATGCAATCGTCTATCCAAATTTTCATACCTGTACTTGCGATAGATTTCTCTAGTCATAGCCGACACACACACACACATTCAAAGAGAGCCAGACATTATTTTACTGATTTAGACATCATTATTTTACACAGGCTCCACACTATTTAATATCGGAAATGTGTTGGACTTTTAGAAAACCTAAAAGATGTGCTGTGTCGTCCGGTTGTCAGTCTACGTTTCCATCGTTTAATGGAGTTCCGTTACCTACAGTATAATTCAGTTGGACTGTCTAAATGACAGACAAGATGCTATTTCCAAAAATGTTGTCTGGATGAATTGTGTCGTCTGGTTTTCGGTCCAGATACGTCAATAGACAGAGCGTTTGCAAGTGAAGCAAAATATCTTGAGTTCGAGTCCTGACCTGGACACTTTTTAACTCGTATTAAAAAATCTCAAATCGTATGATATTTTACCAATCAGTATCATAAGGTTCGAATAATAAATCGCGAAATACGTCATTCAGTCATTACAAAAGGGACTTGCACAGTTAAAAAACAACTGGGCCTAGAGGGCACAGGGTCCGCTGGGGAGATCAACTTTGGAATTTCAAATGGTAAGTGACATCTGAATGCATATAGCTGGAAAGATTTCTTCAAGACAAACATTTAATTCAAAGGAAAAAACGCATTTTTAGTGCCAGAAAATGTCGAAAATTCACATAATTTAATGTATCATAACAAGTTAAGTTTTGGACGTATACATGTGAAGTTTTATTGTTTTGTTTGTTAGAGCTCGGAGAAAGTTTTTCTAAAATAACTGCTCAAATCTAGGGACCATATAAAAATAAAAATTTTGTTGATGTAAATGGCTTTTAATACGACACTGTAAAAAAAAATGGTAACGTTTGGGTAACGTAATGGTAAAAATCCAGGAACGTTTCGCCTTTTCTCAGGTTTTCAGAATAATTTAGCTCTTTCCTGTGAAATTCTGGTTTTCTTGTCTGAAACGTTCCTGAACCCTGAACAAAAGTTGGAAACAGCAAAACGCTGCGGCCGCCATTTATTATTTTTTTGCTATAATCCGTTGCTCGTGCGCGAGTGTCGAAACCGAATTCCTTAAATGAATGTAAAAAAATCAATATGGAATGCAAATAAATCAATAGACTGCATAATACTTTACGTCTCTATTGTCAAGACAATTCAGATGAAAATACAATACCTCTGTAACATCGCTAAGAGATTATCAGGGCTCGCAGCGTTCCTAAAATTTTCGCACTTTGCTACCATTAAATTAAAACGATAATCTTTGTTGTATAGTTCTATAATAGATGTTAAAGGAATATACTACGAAGAATTCTTACTTAAAATACTGGTAGCAAAGTGCAAAATTTTAGGAACGGTGCGAGCCCTGGATTATCTGTCGTACTTGTCTGTGGAACGTTTAACGAGCGGACCGTGTAAAAAAATACACCTATTATTTGGATCTCCATTAACCAGGGGACCATCAAACATGATTCTCACCGATTTTGATTAATTTAAAGTATGTTTTAGAGTTCTTATCTCTAATTATTCTTGTGAAAGCATTTCTTCAAATGGGCCTTAGATTTTGAGAAATTAGATGCCGAGGTTTAGCATACGTTTTAAATACCCATTAGTTTGCAGCTCTCAACGTGTCTTTCGTGGTGTGGACGCAGGAAGCTCGCACGCCACCCGTACGGCCCGAGTTCGATGCTACCTCTTGACTTTTTTTTTCTTTTTTAATTAATTTTATATTTTAACACTTTATTACAATTTGATTTAAATTTGATATATATTTGACACTTTGATTTGCTGTAAATTTGAATTTTTTTTTTTTTTTCGGAAAAAATATATAATTAAGTTTAGGCTTTTTTTTTTTTTCCATGAAAATTTATATGTATTTTATCTAACTTGTAAACTAACATAATTACTGACGAAAATCTAAAATATTTTATGTCTAGATTTTTTTTCTAATTATTATTTACATTTATATATTTTTATATTTTAAGCAAAGTTCAGAAACAATATATCATATATATATTTACTTTATTGAATTTTAACTGAAAATTTATTTTTTCGTGTAAATTATAAATAATAATTTTGATGTCAATTTCAAAATATTTTTTTCATTCTAACAAATAATGATAATAAAGCGAAAATTGTCAACTGGAAATGTAAAAATCGTCTGTGGATCCCGCATGCTGTGAAATGTCAGTAATGTTTTGCTGTCAACAGTAATATTCCTGGTATTTCGCAGGAAACTTACTGGCATTTCTGTAGAAAGTTTTTAACATATACAGTAAAGTTCCAGACATTTTCAAGAAATGTTTCTTGGAAATAAGGGGCAACTCAGCTGCCCATTTTTTCCCAGGATCGTTGCGGAATTTTTTTACAGTGGATGATAAACAACATATGGCACATTTTTGCAATTGAATATACCTTATACCTGTTATACTAATAGTTTAGAAATTAGTTCTTTGGCAAAAACAAATTTGCTAGTAGAAATAATTTAACTTGGAACCCGCTGTACACCGAACTATTTTATTCAGCATTTCAGTAAGATAGCCATTGTTCGTGGGAATTCTATCGTGTTCAGAGGAGGCACCGAGAGGGTAAATATGATTTAAACTAGTGACAGGCGATTCTGAAAAATTTGAGAATCGATTAAGATCGACATGGTATAACAGAATCGATCACAATAAGAATCGATACTTAATCGATATTTCGATATTCACAGATTCACACAGATAAGATCAAAAACAGTATTCCAAAACTTAGGGAATCAGCAGAGCCGTAGCGACCGCTTCCCATGCAAGTCAGGGTATTACAGACCTTTGAATCGAAAATTAACCCCTTAACTGCCCCGGACGTATATATATGGCTGCAGAAAATACATGCATCTATTAAAGAGATAGCGAATTTCAATTATAGCAAGACAATTTTCACCAGCTGGGCCATTATGTATGTATATAACATGTACATTTTCTTACTGTTATTTCAGAAAACTAATATACACCTTCTTTAATTGCAGAAATATGCGATTTAAGTAAGGCATGGAGATCGCGTAAGATTTCGTCGTTAGTTAAGGGGTTAAACTTTTTAAACTTTTAAAATTATTATTTTTTTTAAGATGTAATTTTAATAATATTGCAATTTATATTTTATTTAAATTTATTTTTTAAGGAAGATCTCGGTCAGATAAAAAAGGAAGTAATGATTTTTTATCCTTAGGAAATAATTATTTCATCCGGAACAACGGCACTTTCTATTTTTACTTCCTTCAACCAAACAGATGGGGACTTACTTCCTGTAACCGTCATTCTTTTTTAAAATGCCCAGATGGGCGAAATTTTGAAGGCTCTAAATTTTATTTATAAATTTAAATAGTTTTTAAGTCTTTTTTAAGGGCCACCTATAAGCGTGGGGAAAAGGCAGGTACTTAGGTTAAAACTTTTTGGCCAACAATCTTTTTATTCTATGATATTTATATATATTTATTTAATGCAGTTGGAGGCTACTATAAGAAGAAACCCGTGTACATCGCGTTCGCCGCATATCCGCTTATGTTCGGTCCGGGTTTTTTTTTTTTTTAACAGTTCTCTTATTTTCATAAATGACTGATGCTAATCAAATAACTTATGTTTTTTATAACCTATTTTTTCTTATGTACTTTTCCAGATCGAATTTCAAAATTAAATGAGCCTGGAGCTGAGGCTCCTACTGCCTTCAGCAGCGTAACCAACGAGGGCTACATCCGCTCCGGTCTCGAAACAAATGAACTTTGAATTATAGTGATTTTCTTCCGGCCTGGATCAAAATTGAAATTTTCAGAAACATAATTCACGTTGCTACACTCTAAAAATGACATTTTCAAAACTGAGTAAAAAATACTAAAATCTGAGTATGTCGCATAGTCAAAATGGCTCCGAATCAAAATTACTCAAATTTGAAACATGTATACACTCATTTCTGAAAACATGGACATACTCAAATAATCACACATAACTCTTTATTCATTATGTTTATTCACGATTATGCATGATGTTTGTATTTATATATTGTTGATGGTAGTCAAATTCCACCTGCGATGTCTTTCCTTTACGAATTCATCCATTCTTCGATTTCGAAGGCTGAAGGATAAAATTTACGCTTTCGCGAATATATTACGACGGCTTTAAAGTGTTCTTCCGCGAACACGATAAAAATGTAGTTTGCCACATTTCCTGTTATAAATTATTATTGAAAGGAGCGTTTCATTCGAAATCATAACAAATGAAATAATATGAATAAATTCAACTACCCTGCTAAAATTTACTACGTTTAACGAATGATAAGTAATTTTGCTTGAAACTGGGTATTTCTGGTATTTCAGAATTGAAAGCATTGGGTCTTCATATTTGAAACAAAAAGTTTCATAACAGAATGAAAACACAGATTTAATCAGATTTGAAAGTGTCATTTTTCTCAGTGTATAGGAACCGATTCAGCTTTCTTACAATTTGAGTTTAATAATGTAACTAGCAAAATTTACCGAATTTCTATATATATATATATCAAAATATCGCTGCGAGATGGAAAAATTTAATTTTCTCAGAAGAAACAAAAACTAATGAATTTACTGTCTTACAAGGATAGTGGGCGCTTATTTATTAACACAACGTTATTGATAAAAATTAATATAACTATGCCACTATTCTTTAACACAATTTTAATTTTTTGTCTTATTCCCAATTATTGACTTAAGCTTCATCTTATACATATAACTGTATATTTGTGTCTGTGTATGTATTTTAATGTTTAAAAGTTTATTATTTTTCGAAGTTCTAAATATAAGATGTGTTTTATATATTTTTATTGCTTGAAAATCTTTAACATTAGAGCGAGTAATATTAGAAGGAATTCGATAAAAAAAATTTCTCTGTGTTTTAAGATTACATAAACAGCATATCTCAAATTCATTTACTTTTCCCAAATATATATTTATCCAATATTCGCGGGATGTTTTCCATACAATATTCTCTTCTAATGTAATGTTGAATGTAATGTTTGAAATTACTGATTCTTTAGAGGCTGTTATTTTTATTTAGTTTTATAATGATCCTCTATACAAAGTTGCTACTTAATTGCAACATCCTCAAGTATATTCTTTCTCCTGTATACATACACATGAATAAAATAACAGTACAAAGTTCTCGGGGATCACTTTGTTTAAATTGTTAAATATATCATGGTTCGTACGCCTCCCTCAATTTTGCAGACCAGAAAATTTTTCGACCCCAGTATTTTCTTATAGAAAATCTCTTCTTAAAAGAAAGCGAAATTTTCGCGTTTAACCTAGATTTCTTTTTCTATAAAAATATACTGGTAGTTTTCCTGGAGAAATAACGGTATCCGTACAAACCATGTATATTATTTGAAGAAATAGGCTTAAAGCATTTTAGCACGTATTTTCATACCTATACTCTTGAAAAACATTAATAACACACAGGGGATCCTTTAGTGTCGGAAAGCTCCAAAATTTCATAAAATTCAAAGTATCATAAGTCAGTAAAGTTTGGTTGTAAACAACTTGAATTTTTAAAATATAACTTACACAAACACTTTAACAAACTTGTGAAATACAACTTAACTAACGAGAATCTTGAGTAACATGGCTTTAAACCAAGAATGATAAATTTAAACCGGAAAAGAGACGAAATTTGTAATTATTGTTCATAAATAGTGCTCACCAAGAGTTGCAGATATAATATCAATGTTTAGTTCGTAAGCAAATGACTCGGGCAGAATGTCAAAAAAGGTCCCTTTGAAATCGGACTATAAATAAGAGAATTGGGACGAGGGAGGGGGGAATGTGATTGGTGACGAACTGGAATAGTACAGCTTAATAAACTAGTAACACAAATAACTTGGCACCTAAACTAAAAATATAACAATTTAACCTGGAAAGAAAAATACTCTTATGCGAAATTTGACAGCAGTACTGCCTTTAAAATAGTAAAACTGAAATAATAAATATAGTATATTGCTTTGAAATTATTGTCAGAAATATTGATACATAAGTTGGAGCACGATTGATAAATATAAGGTTAGCCTTCGGGAAAAGAAACAACTTTCTGACAATGTATTACTTGTAGATTGGAAGAAAAAATTAGAGAATCCCACCCTAGGGCAACAGGGAGGATAAGGAATAGAACAACCAAGCACGGCTAATTAATTCCAAGCCAAAACTAAAACAGAGCAATAGAATGTAAGATACCGATGTGAAACGAAAATGGGGGGCAAAATATGAATGTAGGGACAATAAGCTTTCCAACAATATATGACATGATGGGCTCTGAAAGAAATGAGAAAGTGCCTCCCCCCAAGGGGATAACTAAGCCCCTAATGGTCTGAAAGGGCGCAAACGAGGACATAAAACATTTGGCAACGTTAAATATACCTTTAGTCTTTTCAGGGTTTCAAAATGAGGCATTATAATAAGACCGGACAAGAGCGTACATTTTAAAATTTGCATGGATATTTTAAATGGCCCTGTTATAATACTAAACCGGTGGACACCAAAACATAGCAGAATCATTTCTATTCTTAAAATGACAGCGAAAGTAATACCAGAAATAAAATGGCTGGTTGGTTGGTTGGTTGTATTTATGTCGGCCAATTATCAGCACGTGAGATATAGGCCCTAAGGGGGGGGGGTGCCTTCCGTGGAGGTCTTTCTAAGGGAACCTAACCCGTATTAACGCTTGGAGAACCAAGGTTCGAAGAAAACCACGAAAACTCCGAACGATTAGGCCGACGGGCGCGATTGGGATCGAACCCAGCACCTCCCGTCTACCAGCTTCGAGAGCAGAAAGAAAATGGAGTCACATGATATTGGATAACTTTTCTTGCAGAGTGCGCTCACTGGAACAAAAAAAGGACCAAGATCGTGTAACTAGGAGGAAGGGGGGGAGGGGTAGGAACAGAAAATAAAAAAGGACATTAAAAGCTTTCCAGCGATATGTTACACGAGATGGTTTGGAAGAAACAAAAAATATGACCCTGGTCGGAGGGGCGACCTCAAATGTATCTTTGCTATATAATAGCTTTATAATAAAGTAGAACAAATATTGGATATTTTTAAACGTGTATGTATATTTTGAACAGCCCTGTAAGTTAAGATTGGCGAGGAAGGGGGGGGGGGGGGGTTAGAAGGGACGAACTTGAAAAATACAACATAATAAAACAGTAATCCAAATAACTAGCCTTCTAAACTAAAGTATAACGATTTAACCTAGTGTTGAATTCAGGGGGTGGCCCGGGGAGGACATTCCCCCTGGAATATTGAAATGTCCTCTCCCCCTCCCCTGAAGTTTTGAGACTTTATGCTTTTTAATGCACAAATGTGCAATCCTCCACCTTACGGAACTCTCTAAAATATCCCGGAGTCGCAGAAATATCTCCCGGAGAAAAATGCCTGCATTCAACACTGATTTAACCTAGAAATAAAAAAAACGTTCTTACACAAAATTTTACAGCAATTCTGCGTATAAAACAGTAAAATTGGAAGAATAAATATAACGATTCAACCCGAATCGTGGATCAACCGCGATGCGATTTGAATTGAAATAAATTAAAGAATAACGATTCTACCCGCATCTAAGAATCGCCCGCAATACGATTTCAATTGAAGTAAATCAAACAAGAACGATTCTACCCGCACCTAAAGATCGACATCGAATCTGTACTGAATCGATTCGCCACTGCTGACGATCCTATGTTACGGATAGAATCGAATGTACATTTCTTATTATTTCCTTTTGTCTTTACAAGCAAAATGTATTGGATTCATGAAGAATTTTCACTGCCGGTTTTCGAAGGATTTATCGTTTTAGAAGGTCTGTCTTGAAAACGATTTGACTATTTTTATAAATTGTCTGTCTATTTATTTATTTTGTGTGCGCTCTATCTCAAAAGCTAATGCATGGAAACAATTGAAACTTTAGATTGAGTTAGACCTTCATATAAATTGGTGCTGATTACTTTTGGTGAAAATCGCCCAACAGGGGGCGCTGCTATGCTAAATTTTTCATGATTTCCGCAAGATGGCTATCTCTAGAACTAACGCACGAATTTTCACCAAACTTCAGATTCAGTTTGACGTTGACATAAGTTGTTGATGATTATCTTTTGATGTAAATCTACCGGCAGGTGGCGCTGCAATACTTCATTTTTCCAGATTTTCGCAATAGTTCTATGTAAAGAACCAATGCACGGATTTTCTTCGAACTTTACATTCAGTTAGACGTTGACATAAGTTGTTGCTTATTAGGTTTCGGTGTAAATTGCCCAACAGGGAGCGTTGCTATGCTTCTTATATCAGCAGTGTTGAATTCAGACATTTTTGTCCAGGAGGGATTTCTGCGGCTCCAGGGAGGAACATTCTAGAGTTCAAGGGGGGATTGGAACCTTCTGGGCGACATTTTAATGTTCCGGGGAGTAATGTCCCACGTCCTGGCTGCTACCCCTTGAACTCAACACGTTTTTCATTATTTACACGATTTTAGTGATCATATCTTAAGAACTGATGAACGAATTTCATCAAACTTAATATTCTGTTAGATATTGCCATAAGTCGTTCCTGATTAGATTGTGTAAATCATATAACAGGTTGCGCTGCTATGCTGCTTTTTTCAGCAATGTTGAATACAAATATTTTTCTCCGGGAGGGATTTCTGCGGTTCTGTACAGGGAAATTCTAGAGTTCCGGAGGGGGGGGGGGGGTGATTGGACTTTTGTCCATTAAGCATAAAATATCAAATCTTCCTGGGGGACATTTCAATGTTCCGGTGTGGGAGGGGGATTCACCCGTATCACCCCTGAATTCAACACTATTTTTCAGGATTTACAGCGATACTATCTCAAGAACTAATGAACGGAATTTCATCAAACTTGACATAAGTTGCTCCTGGTTAGGTTTTCGTGTAAATCATATAGCAGGCGGAGCTGCTATACTGCATTTTTCACGATATTCGTGATAGCTATATCTCAAAACTAATGCACGGAATTTAATCAAACTTCATATTCTGTTACACTTTCACATAAATTTGCAGACATCTAAGAGGGTGTGGCCAACATTAAATGACTTTTTTTTTTGTAAAATGCAATGCTTATATTTTCTTTTAAAATGCACATACTTCAACCAACCTTCACTTTTTTAATCCTCATGATGGGCACAGTTTATCATTTAAATCTGACACTGTGATAGCGAATTTAACATCTATGAGATAGAAGAAAGTTTTGGAATTGGCACATCCGACTACTCTACCTTCAACTTTTGAAGATAAATGAAAATGATATTATCTTTCGAGATATCGATTAAAAAATTATAGTATTGATAAAATCGAGTTGGCCATAGTATCGATTAAATCGATTAAAAAAATCGAAATCGCCCCTCACTAATTTAAACTCACTTCATGGCTTCTAGGGAAAGCTGCGTATCTCAAATTTTGCGTTCCGTGATCAAGACTTTTGATAGAGAACTTTTAATTTCTCCAGCAGAAAAGAAAGTGTCACATGGATGAAAATTTTAACTTACTTGATTTAATATATAGCTTTTGAGTGACATGTGGTTAAGACACAAACGATTCCCGGTCCCAATATTTTAGACTTCAGCTGCTATCAACTGTAGTGGCCTTTGTCATTAACATAATTTCTTATAAAGATGAGCATAATTTTCTGTCTGAAAGTAATATTTGTCGGGCTAAGAAGACAACTTCAAAGGGCCTCAGAATTAGATATCAAAGCTAGAAAATAGTTCAAATGGGAAGTTCATTTCAATTTTAGATTTAAAATTGGAGACTAATACTTCTATATATAAGATCTGTGATATAAATCTGATTAAAACACACCCGCAATATAAGTTTTATTTATACAGACACATACACACACACATATATATGTATACACACACATGTATATATATACATATGTATATAGTTTCTGCTTTAAAGTTTAATCTAATATTAGTTATAAATATTTATTAATCTATTTCTTTTAATTATTTATTTTTTATTCCAACCAATGTATTTTCCTAATAATAAAGACTTCTGTAATCATTTTAAATGTATCATTTAACGATAGAGGGCAGCACTTTATTCTTTCATCGATTAATGCATTGAAATTCATATTTAAGTGTACTGCAGATGGCAGCACCCTTTCTTTTCCATTAAAAATATTGTTTTTTTTTTAATATTTCTACCTGCTTATACTCTACATTATTACTCCTTGGTCCTACTCATATTTATTCAAATATTTTTTGCAACATGTGCAAATCATTTCTTATACTTTTTTTTTTTCTTTATGATTTAACCTCAGGTTCGATCTTCAATTGGTAATATGCTTTTCTTTTTCTTCAATCCATTTCAATCCGTATATATATATATTTTTTATTTATTTCTGGCTTTATTTTTTCTGGATTTACTGTATGCGGTAGACCTTTTTTGCATTCTTCAGCGTGTTATGGCTAATGCAAAGATTAAACCGTACATTATATTTTCAATTCCATGTTGCTCTTGTTATAAGGATCTGTTTAAAAGAATTTTATAATGGTTTATACATCATCTTTAAATTGAATAAATTCCTTTATAAGTTATGCATTCACATTAGTTGTTGATAATTTGTTTTGATTTATAGTTATATTTGATATATATATATATATATATATATATATATATACTGAGAGAGAGAGAGTTTACATATAGCGCTTATTAAAACACACCTGGATTTGAATTTTCACTAATTTTTGCAGGTAATATTGTTCTCATACCAGGAAAATTATGCATCCGTGTTAGAGTTGGATGTTTGATATTTTAAGAAAATCTAAAATGATTAACTGTATTAGAAGGGATATTCTGAAGACCGATGGATTATCAAATTGTGATATACGTGGTGAAACAATTCAAGGGAGACTTAGTCTGGTTAAAAACATTCTAGCACACAGGGGCGCACAAAAACTTTCAAATAGGGGGCAAGTAGCACATTGCTGAAAAGGACTCTTTAAGACTGAAAATTCAGTAAAAGGAAAAGGACGCGTTTTTGTGCCAGAAAATACTGCAAATTCATAAAATTCAAAATATTACAACTCTATAAGCTTTCGTCGTAGGAGTATGAAGTTTTCATTGTTTTACTTCTTTGAGCAGGGAGAAATGTATCTAAATATAACTTATAGGATCGTAATCAGAGACCGTATAAATATTTAAATTTCGTAGATGAATGAATGCATTTAGTATGCGAATCGCTTCTAATATGATTTGAACAATATATGAAATACTTTTCCAATTTAAAACCTTAGCGTTGTCCCCATTTCCTGGTAAATTTAAACAGGTTGGCAATTGAAAAGGGAACCAAATTTATAATTAATTAAAAATTTCTAAAATTACATTTGGCGTACAATACACAATGAAGCATTTCGCAACGCCTCCTGGAAGTCAATTTCGGAGTTCGAGATCTTAGATCAAAAACTATAGAAGATACGATCAAAAGTTCATTAACAAAGTTGTATACAACCGCCGATTTAGTAACAAAAGATATGTTGTGCATAGTGATACGATAAATATTTGTATGAACAGATGATTATATCTGATATCGATGTAAGATTTCTTTTATAGTCCAGGCAGTAGAGACTGTACAGGGGCTCTACCTAGCAAAATTCATGGTAGTTCTGGAAAAAGACTTACTATATGTTTTTTGGGTCGCTGAATCCAAAATCTTAACTTCCCACCAAAATTTCCCCGGGCAACCCCCCCCCCCCAAATTTTGGTAAAATACTCCCAAAAAAGTATTTATTAAAAAAATCAATTTTTTCATTGTTTTAGGGAAACAGTATCTAGAAATTCTGAAAGTAGACAATATTTGCAACTAATTAGATATATGACATTACGACTTAGGATGAAGGGGAAGGGGAGATCTGCCTCGGAACATACGCGCGGTGCTGAGTGAACTAAGTTGCGCAATTCCACTTAACCACTCACAAGTTTACATTCGCCTTCCCATCTCCCCTCCGAACTTTCTCTATAAGGTTTACTTTAAGTATTTTGGGTCGCTGAATCCGAATTTTTAACTCCCCCCCCGAACCCCCCCCCCCCTCCCACATAGTTGTTTTTAACTTAAATTTCTTATTGTTTTAGGGAAAAGCATTACGAAATTCAGAAACTAGACAAAATTTGCAACAAATAGGATATATGACATTATGACGTAGGATGAACGGGGAGGGGAGAACTGCCTCTGAACATGCACTGCGGCGATACGTGCACTAAGTTATGAAGTCCAGGCAATAGGGGATTTTACCTGGAAAAATTAATACTAGTTCTGGATTTCGACTCACTTTATGTTTTTTGGGTCGCTGAATCCGAATTTTTAACTTCCCACCAAAATTTCACCCGGCAACCCCCCAAAAAATTGATTTTTTGAAAAAATTTGGTTTTTGAGAAAAGCGCGCGGGGAATGTTCCGAGGCAGCCCCCTCGCTCCCCGTTTATCCTACGTCATAATGTCATATAACCTATTTGTTGCAAATTTTGTCTAGTTTCTGAATTTTGTAATGCTTTTCCCCTAAAACAATAAGAAATTTAAGTTAATAACAACTATTTTGGGGGGTTTTAGGGGGGGGGGGATTTTGGGGTAAGTTAAAAATTCGGATTCAGCGACCCAAAAAACTTTAAAAAACCTTATAAGGAAAGTTCGAAGGGGAGATGGCAGGGCGAATGTAAACGTGTGAGTGGTTAAGTGGAATTGCGCAACTTAGTCCACGTAGCACCGCGCGCATGTTCCGAGGCAGATCCCCCCTTCCCCTTTATCCTAAGTCATAATGTCATACATCTAATTTGTTGGAAATTTTATCTACTTTCTGATTTTCTAGATACTTTTCCCTTAAAACAATAAAAAAAATGATTTTTTAATAAAAACTTTTTGGGGGGGCTTTTTACCAAAATTTGGGGGGAGGGTTGCCGGGGGAATTTTGGTGGGAAGTTAGAAATTCGGATTCAGCGACCCAAAAAACATAAAGTAAGCCGATTTCCAGAACTACCATTAATTTTGCTAGGTAAAATTCCCTATTGTCTGGACTATTATAAAAAAACACCAATAATCTCGAATGAAAATGTTGATGAGTGAATTTCTTTAAAGTATGCAAAAGCAATTTTATTAGTTCAGAATGCGATCTTATGCAAATGTAGAGCAAGATCTGTGGCATAGCACAATCGAGGAAAAAACAAAACTGTCCATTACTTTATCTTTAAAATAAATATTATTTTATAGAGCTCTGGAATATTTGCTAGCATACATCTGTATTTAAAATTGCAAAATGAGCTTATCGTCTGCCATTATTTATTTTTCTCCAACAACATTTTTCGCATTAGTTTCAGATATTCCGATAAAATTGTTGGTAAACTACTTACTACCTCGTGCATGAGCTTTCGGTCGAACCTCCTATAGTTTTCGAGAAACTATCTCTAGTTTAGAAATTTCCCGTTAGTAATAGCTGCAAGGTATAGCATCGTATAGCGCATATCATAGTCACCATATTCTGTAGCTAACTTGGTCCAAAATTTGTTATAAGCAACTCAAATAAAAAAAAAAAATCTTCCTGTACACGGTATCCCATATGTCCGTTCACATGTCAAAAATGATTTTAAAAATAACAGATTGTCGTATAGGAGTGCGGTTTGAACTGTAAAACATGTCAAATTCTCGGAGTTCTTTTTGCAAATTAAAAAAAAAATAGTTAAAATTTTCTGTAAACTACTTTTTGCTGCAAAACTCTTAACCATTTGCCAACTCTTATGGTGGAAACCGCAATCCGTCCAGTACGACAATTTGTTGAAATGTAAACGGATTTATGAGATTGACTGAACTATTTTTTGCCTTTTGCCACGAAATATTCGTCATTTTGACAAGCCCTGGGATATAAACGACAGTCTAATACAACAGGTTACTAAATTTTCATGAATGTATTTTTTTTCTTTATTTTCAGATCTCTTTGAATTGTATTTTTAGATTATAAAAAAAACGATGATTTTACATGTATTACGATGCAAACTGCACTCCGATACATTTTATTTATTTTTTTTTATTATTTTTGAAATTTTAAAATGTGAAGTGACATATTAAACACCCTGTATATATATACATATACCTTATACCTTATATACCTTATTTATACCTTATATATATATATCTTAGTTTTTGTTTTCCTTGGTAATAAACTATAAAAAAAAATTTCTTTGTGGACATTTTTTAAATTCTTTTATTTTAATAAATCTGATAAACAAATTGTACCTAGCATATAAAAAAAAACTAAAATTTTCTTTTGGATATTTTTTAGATCTTTTTTTAATAAATCTGGTAAACAAATTGTACTTAGCATACAAGAAAATTAATATTTCATTTATTTTCTATGTTAGAACAATTCTAAGTGTTATTTCATAGTGTAATCCTTCCACAACACTTGGTAAATATTCCTGAAAAATAATCCTTTATTTTTAGGGTTACAATTATCTATTAATTACATCAATTTAATTATGAAAGGAACAAATGATTTTTTCTGTTTTATACGAAAGTAATTTTTCAATAGATTAATTAGCGATTTTTAAAAAGGATAAATTGCTTTGAAGGATTTGATAAATGTACTTTATTATGATTTCTTGAATAGTGATCTACAGTTGAGAGCACTTTTGGATCTAAATAAATGCACTGATCGAGTTTATATTTTTATAGGATTGGTTCAACATTTTTCTTTTCTCAAATACTAGCTCAAGTGTTATACTTAAACAAATGACTATATTATCTTTAAAGAATGAAACAATTAATATACAATCAAGATTAGTTAATCTATGATGTAGTAATCGGACGGTGGTAAATGTATAAAATGAATATAAATTATCTTCGCGAAAATCTATACTTATTGATTCAAATATTAGCAGTAGAAAGGCATAAGATTGCGTAGTAGACAATTGCGTAATAATTCTCCCTTTGAATGGGAAAATTTAGCAGTTTAAGTATTTTTATCTTAAGGAAAAATTTTACAAATCGTCACAAGTATCATAATCTCAACGTGACCAAAAGGTGACCTCTTAGCCACTTAGTGATTGTGAAGTGATCATCACTCGTGATTCCAATGCGAAGTTATCTTGGCCATTTCTTCATAACGTGTCATGAGGTGACATTATATAATATTCACAGATTTGGCGCTTTATATACGAAAAACTTGAAAAATGTAGTTAAAGTACACTGTGATGAATGTTTTCCATTTTTATTCCAATTTCAACTCATTAGAAAATGGAACATGTCGAAGACACAGTGATTAGGATTTTATCTCATTTTCCATGTAACATCATGGCAAATTTTAGGAATCGTTCTATAAAGATAATTTTACACTATTTATTTACTTTAATTTATCCTATATATACAAAACATTATTTAGAATTATTTCATGTTTGTATTAATACTTTTATAGCATTTCAAAATAATGCTGTCAAAAATGCATGGAAGTCACTGTTAGGACACAGTGCTTAATCTATAAGTTGTAACTTTTTATTAAAACGATTTGCAGCATTGTTTAAAAAATGCACGCACAGTGAGATATTAAACGCTAGCCCACATTCAGAGCTGTTTAAGAATGTTAAATCGATATAATGGTAAAATGAGAAATTAAACTTTGTCACGTAATAGGTATAAAAACTATATAAATTTTAATTTCCGCATTTCCGTCAAACTGACAGTCAGACAAATATTATAGTACATCATTTGAATGACAAAAGTTCAAAGAAAAGATTGTAACGTTAGGAAAAGGTAACATTTACCTGGTAAGAAATTCCACCCCTAAGTACAGCCACGCTGTAACGTGTTCTTTTCAGAAGAGCATGAGGTCAGTTTTTCGCCCTTATGAAAACACGGACATGGACAACCCCTCAGAAGCCAACCTACAATAGATTTACGGCTTTTTTAACTTGAAGAACTAAGCCTATGACAATTTATCTAACATTAAAAATATTGACAAAACTAAAACATATAAAGTAGCAAATAAGTGCACATAAGTTCTAGTTGCTATTTTTTCTATTTTCATTATAAAATTTATTGTCTCTTTTCTTGAACTAAAAATGGCACATCACGTGAATTTCGATAATTGGCAAGTCATTTAATTTGGATTTATTTAATTGTTTTAATATTACATAAAACTTCAAATTCTAATACGTGAAGGAATATAGTGATATACAAAGTGTTTCAAAATTTCATAGGCAAATTTCGAAGGGAAGTCAAATCAGGCTAGAACAAACAATTTTTGCATAGGAAATAAGGATCGCAATCCATTTATTCAGTCAAACATACAAGATGCGTCATTCCAATCCGAACCTGGAATTTTGTTCATAAGTTTACCGTTAGTAATGAATGTATTTTAATGACAATTTTAACAGACTTTCATTGCCTTGTGTGGAATCCACTGACATTGCGAAAAAAACTGAAAGAACAATGTAATTCTGTCAATCGAAACTTACACAAGGTTATGTGGGGCAATTGGGCCATGGTTTTACAATGTGACTTTGGAGTTTCTGGCAATTCAGCTTCTTAAAGCTAATGTTCATTCGAATTAAAGTTTAAACTTTTTTGTAAATATGTTCAGTTAGGTTCACTCTATCAGACAGAAATTTTCAAAATTACATTTTCATGTCTAAAAGTAAAAAATATGTATATTTCATATGGGGCAACTGGACCAGGTGGGTCTGTGTTTCACACGCGTTTGTTTTTTATAATATGGGGTATCAGGTCCTGTTTTAAAAAGTGTAAAAAACTTTAAAAATATTTAACCAGGCAGATCATTTGAATTATTATATCAACTAAAGAACATTTTAAGGGAAACCTTTGCTGTCAAGGTGTCTAAAAAAGCACCAAATGTGAAATAATTACATTTATTTATTAAAAAAAAAAATCATAAGAATTAAGTACTTATTTACTTTAATATAGCTAATTAGTATAAAAGTTTACATGGCTATTTTAGGAAAAAAAATAAACAAAACAAATCTATTAACCAACGGGTACGTAAGTACTTAACTATCTCATTCTCTTTTTTATTTACCTCAATGAAAGGTCGATAAGTCCAATAAATCAGAGAAGAATGTAACCATGTTTTTATATCGAACAGAACTATTTTTAATTTGTTTTGTTAATCTTCTAATAGTCATTTTGTCTTATGTACGTCACATGTATCGTAAAATTTTGAGGTTTGGCTATCTCACTTAAGAAATTTGATTTGATACCCGCAAACAGGCTTTTTTAACGTTTTATTATGCAATTTTAAAAAGGTATTATATAATTTTCTTTATTCCAAGCAAAAAAACAATGGGGAAATTAATTTCCGGTAGTAAGAAAAACTACAAAAAATTATTTATAACTGTTGGGGGTAACTGGATACCACACGGTCCAGTTACCCCTGAAACGTGTCCCAGTTACCCTATTCTTGAAAAATTTGTGGGGTAACAGGAACGCCGATCTTACATTTGAAACATGAAGTAAATATGTATAGATACGTAATAATATTAATGTATTTATATGCCAGATCTTAAAAAAAGTATTGTGTACTAAAAATACTTACCGTGTTTTAATAAAAAGCCAAGGAAGTTCAACCAGATCGACGTTGTTTGTAAAAAACGAAACCTTAATTCTCGACAACCTATTACAGCAAAGTCAGAGTTATGACTGAGTTGACACACGTTGCTTTAAAAAGTAGGGATGGGTATGCAATGTAGACAAAAGCTAAAAGATAAAAGGCCTCAGCGGTTTTTTATAAAATAGCCTATGGCCCAGTTACTGCGTGGGTACAGTTATCCCAGCTTACCTTACTTTTAGCTACATTAGAAAACATGGCGCGTCTATTTCGAAGCTATTTAAAAGCGAATGAGTGTCACATCCACCATTTCTCATAATATTTTTACATTTTAGACAAAAAAAATGTAAGTTTACTGCAAATTTATTTTTAACGTTATGAACAAAATTAGAGTTTTGTATTAGAGTGAGACATCCTGTATTTGGATTACCCATCCATAACTGAGTAAATGTGTTTAGACTCTATTTTCTCTATGAAAAATTTTTGTTGGGGCGTACTCTACCTCTCCTTAAAGTTTGTAAGTGGAGTTCCTTGTATTTCTACACAAGGAACACATAATGTTTAAAACAGAAAAATTAAGGAAGACATTACAAATTTTTCACTAATAGGAGATCTAAACAACGTATTGCTTAAAACTTATAACAAAAATTCTAGAAAAAACATAATATGAATACTCATATTCATACATCTTAAGACTCAAATTGATGTCGATTTTAAGACATAATGAATTGTAAAATTTTATTTTAGACACTAAATTTATGATACATACACAATGCATATTTCAAACTTGTTGCATAATTTCATGAGAATGCATAGTAATATTTTTTTACATATAAAATTTGAAACAGAATTTCTTATATGTTTTGCATAATACTAGCAGAACCATGTGACCCGGTCCGATCTGCTGAGAAAATTCCTGGCTCTGGACACAGTCCAATGAAAGACAATTGGCCTAAAACAGACATTCGGGTTGTTCCGGTTTCGAACTTCGACCCCAGACTGGGCCCGTGCAGAGAATTTACCAAACTCCAAAGACAAAAAAAAAAAAAAAAAAAAAAAAAAAAAAGCGAAAACTAACCTGAAATTTAGATCATGCTCGATAAATCGTTCAAACAACAATCATAAAAGTGAATTGCTTTATTAAAAACCATATATTTCGTTCAAATGCGCAATCGAACATGAAATCAAAAACAATTTTGAAAATAAAAGACCTGCTGACAGAGAGAGATAAACTTTGTGCAAAAGGGTTCAGCAATGAAAAGATTATTGTAGTAAACCAAACCGGGGAATTCTCTGTTTGTATCGTCCTTGAAATAGTCGAAAATATCATATTCTCTTAATCTGCTAAAATATATGTATAAATTTACGATGTTTAAACGATTCTCGAGGTTTATCGCTATACCAGGATATAAAATATGACACTAAAGAACTAAGTTATCAAATAGATATTGGCTGATAAAAACCAGAGTCCTCATTTTTGTCAAAATTGTCACTTAACAAAAATTCGAAAATCGACGTGGGAATTCCGAATAAATTTTATTGAAAAGAGGATAAAATTAGGTTATTATATTGGGCTAAAATATTAAATTTGTATTACTTTTATCAGTGGCTCAAAATCGTTGGCTAACTTGGAAAAATTCGAGAATTTTTCCGTTCAATAAAAAATAACAGAAAATCTTATTAAAAACAGAAATCTGAAGATCAGGTGCTCTATCCGGAATCACATTTGCAGACCTCTATGTAGGATACATTTTCCCAACAATCACGCATACACAGACACACAAACATATTTTTTTATTAGTATAGACACACAATTTTTAAGTTAGAAAGATAAACCCAAACACCAGTCTCAACATTTTTAAATATATTTTTAAAATTTGGAGATTGAGAAAATTTAGCAAAATGGTCCCGTTGCTGATATCCTACTAGGTCACAATTTATACAAAGCATTGTCGATGTCGCTCATACGCCATATTTTTCAAGGGCAATAACAGCCCATTTTAAAGACCAACACTTGTCATACATGCAAAAGCCCTTACAAGATGACTAGTCAATCACTTAAAACACACTTTTTCTTCTGCGTATAGATCCAATCCATCGGAATTCCACACAAACAATATTCAGGAACAGTTCAACCGATGCAAAATCAACGTAATGTATCCAATAACTAAGCTGTATGTGTTTAGTTTTTTAATTTATCTGTATTCTTTAATAGGTCATTTTATTTAAATTGTTATTACAACATTTTATTTGTAAGGGATTGTGAGATATTTCGTAATGATAACCATTCTTTCTTTTTCTTACGGTAAGACATGATAATGCTAATAATTTTTTGTATTCAGTAGTCAGACAATGACGAAATGTAGGAAAAATAATACTTGTAAGCACAGTGTTTTTAAGATAAAATTTTACGCTGAATTCAAATAGATAATCAAAATTGTTCTATCACGCGAAGTTTTTATCACAATAACATTTTATGTACTTTCTTTTTGCTTTTCGGTAGCTAATTTATTTTTAATGATATTTTTGTATGTAAAACAATATTTTAAATTGGGCTCAGACCGAGTACTATTAATAAGGAATTGGCTATGTATTTCTAATAACACAAAGTAAAAGAGCATTATGATTCATGCATCACTGTGTCACGTAATAGCGCCACACATGTGTATTGCACTTACAGAATTTGATTCTTTGTAAAAATGTCGTTATTGTACATTCACCTAAAAAGTTTTTATTCTACTGGATGTTTTGTCCACTGATTTTATTTAGTGATTAATTGAAGGGATTTTTATTAGTGAGCACATATTTCAAGAAAGTGTCTAAATATTCTGGATAACTTTCGTTATACACTGCTCAAAACAATTAAACGATATTTGAAGTTTTATATAAAATAAAGATATAAACGAAATTTTTTTTGCCGAAAATAGAAGAAGAGAATCACAAATGCAAATTTTTCTGGTTTTCAAACTGTGGAGTATGCAAATTTTGAGTTCGACGTCAAAAACGGCAGCGAACGTTCAGCGGCAGCGAATGAAATTTGACTTTCAACTGGATAAAAGAGAATGAAGACAAGGATGATCGGCATTCAGTGATTGCTTTGTTTCGATAAGTACGATGTTTCAGCGAAGTCATTTGACAGATTCAGAAGCTTTGAGAATTGTTGGTAGCTTAGAAGGGGGCCAAACTCAAGCCGAAGTAGCGCAAGCCATTGGAGTGTCACAAAGTGTCATTTCCAGGATCTGGAACCGTTTTTTGGAGAGTGGATGTGCAGGCCGAAGACCAGGGCAAGGTCGTAGACGGGCAACAACGCCCAATGAAGATCGGTATTTAGCGTTAACAGCTCGGAGACACCGAACCATGAACGCTACTCTTCCCCAACAACACCTTCGCTCGGCTACAGGCACCACGATTTCAACTCAGACTGTCTGAAACCGGCTCCATGCTGTAGGTCTGTATGCTCGCCGACCGATGGTATGTGTTAGATTAACATCAAGGCATCGTCGCGACCGCAGGGAGTGGGCAACCGAGCATGTCAACTGGAGGAGAAATGAATGGAGCAATATTCTGTTTTCTGACGAGTCCCGTTTTTCTGTGCATCCGGATAATAGGCGTATTTTCATCTGGAGGGACCGTGGCAGTAGGAATAATCCTGCGTTCGTGCACGAAAGTGTCAGATTTGGCGGTGGAGGAGTGTTGGTGTATGGTGGCATCTCCATTGACGGGCGCACTGACCTCTACATCATTCGAGATGGAGCTCCGCCGATATAGGGATGAGATCCTCAGACCTATTGTAGTTCCTTTCGCTGCAGCAATCGGAGATAACTTCATTTTAATGGACGATAACTGCAGGCCACATCGTGCAAACCTGGTGGAGGATTTCCTTTTCGAGGAAGGAATCGTTCGAATGGAATGGCCAGCGTGTTCTCCAGACATGAATCCAATCGAGCACGTTTGGGACGCTCTAGGAAGACGAGTTTCTGGCCGCCAACAACCCCCACAAACTCTCCAAGAACTGGAAAGAGGTCTTCTGGAAGAGTGGGGCAGAATACCCCAACTCGTCATTAATAGCCTCATTGAGTCCATGCCTCAAAGGTGTTCAACGTTGCTGGCCGCCCGTGGAAACCATACCCCCTACTGAAAATGATTTTCTTTGAAGAAAACACCTTTTCTTATTCTTTTTTTCTCATATGCACAAATTGTGTTTTTTTCCTTTAGTACACAAATGCGCAATAAAATGCATTTTTTTCTGCCAAACATGTGTAATTTATTCTCATATAACCTACTATGTCTGTCGACCATGTATCAATCAGCTAAACAGTTTACCAGATACAAAATCCACCTAAAACTGCAATATCCTTTAATTGTTTTGAGCAGTGTATATGTGGAAACATTCCAACCATCAATGGCGAAATTTGATTCCATTAAATAAACAAGACGTAAAAATCATGCATTAGGCATAGATTATGAAACACTTTCCTACAGTAACAGATTATTATTAAGAAATTTCATTCTTTCATACAATTAAATCATATTTTCAAATAAGCAATTTAGAAACACATAACGAATTAAAAGTTCATTTTCTGAAAATGCTAATTTATTACCCAATATAGCCAACAAGTTACACTGCATAAGTGAACATTGTGGTTTCATTTATTCCAGAGTAGGACTTCGTTGATAAATTTCTTTGTTTAAAACTTTTAAACATTTCCCCACAAACTTTTAAAATAATAAATTGTTTCACTTTAACCATTTTGTTTTAAAATTTCACATAAATTTGGTATTTATAAGTTACTTAAAAGTTAATATTCAATTGTCAAGTTTTTATATTATGTAAATGCCATCAGTTAGTCAGTAACTTTGAATATATTTCAAAGTATTAAAAACAAATAGGGTGAAACTCCCGGTTGTCGATACCTAACCAGTAACTGATACTTCAGAAAATATCTAACTCAAATAAGCATTTTCTTGTAACAATCTGCAAATAAATGTCATCTAGTGGTAACTTAGACACTTATTTTTATTTTGGAGTCAATTTACTCCCCACTAGAAGGTCAAGAATTTATTCAATGAGGAAAGAACTTTTAAAAACACAAAAAATGCCATTTTTAAACAAACGTCTTTTTTCTAAAATTAAGGTAGTATTATTTTTATTATTATATTTGTAATGAAACCATCCGTAACTTTTTCTTAAACTTGTATAAATTAGTTAATAGATGCATATGATACAATAGAACCATGGTTTATTGTTTATAGTTATTTAATTTAGCTTAATGAGGGGGTGCCAGTTATCAGTACTTGGAATTTCATTTCACCAGTCTCTGACAGTAGTGTCAGTTATTGGTTATATTAAAGAAAGTTGTAATCGATTATTTGAACTGTTTAAAAATGCATAATAATAAATTAAATTTATTTGCTTGTAAATACCTTTAAATTTTAAGTTGTTCTACCAGTGTCTGACATAATATGCCAATTACTGGTTCATAAATGTCAGTTATTGGATATATGCGTTACTAATAATTTAAAACGTGAAAAAAAAGACACAAGTGTCTGTAGTATGATATCAAACATAAACCAGTCGTTGGGGCTACCGTAATTCTTATATAAAATAAAATAAAAAACGTTAAAAACGCCCAAATAAGTATTTATTTTATTTTATATCATTCTGCGCCAAGTAGCATCTTAATAATTACCGTAATTCTTACCCATCATGGATATTTTCGTTTGATGACGTCATAGACTTTAAATGCTTTATTACTTAATCGCATATAAAACCTCTATAACTAAAAAAATATTAATTATTATAATAATTCAATGTTTGTTGCATTGAATTAAGGATCTGATTTCCAATTATAATACATCTTTGTGAAATTAAATATAGCAGTGCAGAAAAATCGAATAATGTGGAAATTATGATCGCAAATATCCAGGCAACTGATTCTCCGATCGACGTCATTCTTTATGTAAAATTTATGTTACATTCATTCTTTAAAATAAAAAAATCAGAAAACTTTTGTATATGCTTCATCACAACGAATATTTCAAAAGTCCGAAAAAGTAGTTCCGGATAAGTAAGGTTACTGAAATTTAATAGGCTTTGCCGCAATATTACATTCTAAGTACGTACCAACTTTCAAGCCTCTATCTCAATTTGTTCGGTAGATAGAGTGTTTAAAATCATGGCTTGATGACGCCATGAACTTTAAATGCTCTATTACTGAATTGCGTAAAAGAAACATCCTTATAACTCCAAAAATGATAATCATATCAACTAACAGTTTACTGTGTCGGATTAAGCGTCTCATTTTCAATTAAAATATTATATCTTTGAATTGAAATTTGAAGGAAATACCGTATCATGAAAAATCGAAGAGTGGAGAAAATATGATTACAAATATCTCGGCAACTAATTATCCGATCAACTTCATTCTTTACGCAAAATTTATGTTTTATTTATTGTATTTTATAACCACAATTTCGAAAATTTTTATGTACCTTTTATCAGAATGAATATTTCGAGTCCGAAAAAAATAGTTCCGGATAATCGAGGTTACGGAAATTCAATAGGTTTCTTCTCATTATTACATACTATGTATATACCAAATTTCAAGTCTCTATCTCAATTTGTTCAGTAGATAGAGCATTTACAGACACATAGACAGACATACGGCAATTTTTTTCCTAAAAATATGTTTTTCAGAATCTCCAGTGTCTGAAACGTGTAAATCTGTCAAAAAAAGTTTTTCGATTTTTAAAACGATTACAAGACTTGTCCTATACTACGCATGATGGGTAAGTAATAATAAACTTAAATAACTAAATATTTTTAAATTAAATAATACCTTAATGTGTAAAAGCAAATTGAATAAGACCTTATGCAAGCAATCATTAAAACCCATTTTGGAAATTAACTTTCTTTTGATTTCAATTCCTATATTCAGAATATGTTTTAATATTTTTTAAATTAGAATATAAGCATCTAATATGAAATCCTCTTCCGAATTTTGGGAGCAGTCAGAATTCCAGTATTATATTGAAGTTATGGATAATACCGCACGTGCTGGGCAAGTAGAAGGAGTGAGTGTATTTCAATGCAAGTAAGCAATTTTCAAGTTCCTCGAAGTAGACTAGTAACTAAAATAAGCTTTGACGTGGTCAGCCACTCTTGAAAAAGAAAGAAAAGAGGCTAAGACTTAAAAAAAGATCATAAAGAGACTAAATGTGAATTTTTTTAAATTCTAAATAAAAAATACAATTATATTACAACATGATTGAATAGCTTCTTGTATTATTCCTAAAACAACGAGGGCAGTCTGTCATTTTTTCAAGTTCATGGGTACACAATTTTATAAATACTGTGGTATTGAGAAAATATTTCCAAAAATATCTACAGGTGCATTTCATTACTTTTTAAAAAAGGCAGGGTGCATTTTGCTGATTTTAAAAAGGGTGCGGTGTTGCGCTCTTTAAAACGGTCCTAGAGGGAACACTACTATATGTGGTTTCTTGGGACCTTGGTTCAAATCATAATCTGAATGAAGACACAACAAAATCGTACAATAAAATAAAATGTCACATTCAGCTGAAGATGGAATGTTATTGCACAGAGTAATATGAAGGAAGGTTTTAAATTACACGTATGATTGAAATTAATGAAGAATGTTGTACAATAAAAATTCTACAAGAAATAATGGACAATTCTTATTCATGACCATCGAAAACAGACAATGCTGTGGTTAAAAACTGTTACATATTTTTATGGCCTTTGTCTCCCATAGGTAATGCCCCCTTTTCCGTTGATATCTCTATCATTACGAAGATGAAGACAGACTTTTGCCAAATAAAAAAGGAACGATTTATATATTTCCTTAAATAACATTTAAATATATGCATTTTGTGCTTGCTTAAAAGAAAAAGATTAATTTTGTAAGGCTACATGTTTTAAAATAAATGCTATATTAAATGATGCCAAGTGTTTACCTTTTTTTCTTTAAATTCAAAGCAAATTATAAATTTTTGCCTCTTTCAAAATTTAAATCCGACTTTTTATAATAAAGATTAAATTATTTTGTTTTTATAATAAATTTTAACGTATTTTTAAAGCCTTAAGTTCTTTGAATTATAAAATACCCTTTTTAAAAAGTGTCGGACACTGGTTTACTTTGTGTCAGTTACTGGTTTTCCGAAAAAGTGTTGTTATGTGTTACTGGAATTATTGACCATATTTGTGAAAAAAAAATTGTTTTTAATAATAAAATGTATAATTTTTCAAATATTTGTTAACAATACTTTTTATGTATCTTTACTATCCTTTTAAAAACAAAAATAAGTGTAAAATGGATTAAAAAAATTTTAATAGTGATTTGAACAACAAAGAATCCTTAAGGTGTTCACCCTAATTAAATACTTCAGAAGTTATAGTGTATCATTAATATTTTGCACCTGTGATACTATTAAGGCCTTTTTCGTTTTTGTCCTGTTTTCTTTCTGTTATATTGTATTATACATCTTTATATTATATGTATTATTTAACCGCTTCCCTTACCAATGTTTTTGAAAAAAATTGCAAAAAGTCATCACATTTTTTACAGTCCCATCATTGCATTTCATCATTATATTTCACATCCCAAAACTTGAAAAACCGTCAATCAAATTTTACATATAATTTATTATATTACATAAGATTTTTTTTTTTTAAGCTTCAGGCCGAGTAAACATGCGATAAAACAAATCGTAGTGAGAAATTATGACACGCTCGGGTTTTCTCGGGATAATGATTAATTGCAATATATACGAACCCGAGATAACTCGAGATAATCAGGGAAGCGGTTAATAAGTATGTAAAGCACTCATGAGACTTTCAAACAAGATTATCCATATAGAAATAAATTAAAAAATCGAAAAAATAAACTTGCCTCAATTGGTACAACTACTTCATAGTGCGATTAAAAAAAATAATTAAAGCCTTACAAATTTAAATAATCTGTGTATTTAAAAGTTTAATTAAACAAATTGTTACGAACAGTAAATTAAAAAAAATACAATCTATAGAATTTCGGTATTCTTTTTATACTTAAAAAGAAAGAAACGTTCAAGCTTTAACCGTTCTCTTTACAAAATATCACCATAGTCAAATTTAGTAACATAGTTTCAGTTAGTTACTGTGGATTTATTTTACTTTAATACTTACACGTTTCATTAACATAATTCGCTACAAAAATTTATATTAAGACTCTTATCTAAGAATTTTTACTCCTTTCAATAATAATAAAAAAATATATAATACGTCTTTAATGCTCATCGTTAAGAGCATAAAAGTGTTTTCGCTTAATCCAGAATAATTTATATTAAGTAATTAAAGTAAAACCCTTAAGCTAAAGAAAGTAACGAAATTACGAATTTCATTTTTGGTTATTAGCCTGTTTTGATTGTTGCTTTTTGGTTTGAATGATTAAAAATTAGCTGTAGAAATAAACAGTTAACATTATTGATTCAAAACATCATTTATTAACTATTATCTTTAAAATCTCAAATTATGCAGTACCCATTTAAATATTTGATTTAATTTTCTTTGTGTTTTTTTTTTTTTTTTTTTTTTATATAACCGGTACGGAAAAAATTAAACATAAATTTCAAGCTATGTTCATTCTATACAGTTCTTTTTTTAAACAGTAAACAGCAGAATATCCTACATAAATAGTGAATATTGTGTCCAATATGTTATATAGATGGCAAAAATAGCAGAATCTGTTTTCACAATTTGACCATTTCTTTTTTTTTTCTTTTTTTTTTTTTGACAGACTATTATTCAGGAATAAATGGGCAAGTTTTAATAAAACTCACAGAGTTAAATTTTTAAGAAATATTTCGCTTTTACACAAATAATTGGTAGATATAAAAACATCTAAATGAAAGAAAACACCAATTGACATTTTTCTTTCTCGAAATGTCAGTTTGAGAAAGAAGATATTTTTGTGACCCCTACCTCTTAACACGTTGAGTGCCATAGTGACTGACACTGAGGCTGAAAAATTTGCAATGTTTTAAGTAATTTTTAAGAAAGTATAATCCTATAATAAATAAAAAGTAAGTGAATTTTAAATAAATTTAAAGTAATTACTTAAGAGAATATATATTTTTTTAGTTTTATTTCCTATTTTAGACCGTCAGTCATCGGTGAATGACGAGTTCTACACGGAAAGTTCAGTGTCAGCCACCAGTGCCTGACGTGGCGCTTAACGTGTTAATATGAAAACATCATTATAATACTTATAATTTTCATGTTTTCTAGTAGAAAGTTAAATTATTATCTTATTTTCACATCATTTCATATTAAATTATGATCTTATCACAGGAAAAAAAATAAATTCTGTTTTCGAGGTGTGTAGATTTTTTTCATATTTTTTGAATAAATTTTTTTATATATATAAATTTCAACGTATAAAAATATAACAAAATTATCCGATTAAATACGACAATTACTAAATCTGCGATTTAAATATTAATTAGAAATTTTCTAATCGGAAATAGTAATGACAAACTCTATCTAAATTCCAAAGAGTGTACGTACATTGTAGCATTTTTTAAAATAAAAAAATGAAGATAAATTATTAATACTCATAGTCTGTTTATTTTTTATCTGTTAATATTTTATCGTACTTAATCTCGTCTCTTCTCTTCCAGTCAGATGCTCTGTAATGTAGCATTCCCTTGAAATTCAAATAATTCTTTTGTCTCGGAAAAGTTCTTTATTAGAAACTAATGCTAAGCTATTTAAGTTGAAATTAATCTTGCGTTTGTGTATTTAAACTACGTAAAGCTTTGGTGATAGTGGAAATCAGTACCATTTCTTCTACGTGCAATCGGAAATTTCCATATATTTCGTCTTATCCTTGAAAAGAATATTTATTAACAGTGCCTAGTTCTTAACTTTACTTCAAGTTTTCAAACTAATGTCTTTTCTTAGAGTCTACGAATATTTTAGTCAAGTACAAGCGCTTGAATTAATTAAAGCTTTAACTATGATATTTAATAACTATTAATGAAAAATTGTCACTAGTTTAGTACGAAGGGTAAGCATAACAAATGATATTCAGTAAAAATCATAAAAAAGTATTATTTAGCGTATCACGAACAGTTGATCTATTTATTTATATGCTATTAATATATAGGAAGCAAAGTTATATAGTGGTGGTTTTGTGAATTAATTAAATTGATGGTAAATAAACATTTTTGAATTGCATAAATGCACATTATACATAATATTTACAATATTTATTTACTAATCGAAAAATCATTTTATCTAACTTTTAGGTTTGCCAGAAAAATTACTCTGATAAAAAATTTATAACATTCTACGAACATCATTTAACACTAACTACAAAAGATGGATCGCCCATTTTACTTTAGAAAATTTTGTGCATTGATGCTTATAATATAAATGAATGCATATCAGGATGATGGTGGACGGACTGTGTATGCACAAAACAAATTGAGGACTTAGTACAGATCATGAGCGAAGTACTAATCCGTTTCCGACGTATAATGTGTTTAAATTTTACTGACTCCGTAATTTTGCGCCAGCGATGTGTTTTAATCACCACCAAGAAAATTCTACCGATAACGGTAATAAAATAATGGGATAAAAATAGGTAAATACATAAATACAATTCACAAATTGGAAATATTCCTGACCTGTTAATATAGCATCCTCAATATTATCACTTTACACTTTGTTAGTATATACACTATAAAAGTATACATGCTATAGTTAGTATACATACTATAAGTCAAAATTCATTTTTAAAAGTTCTGGGATCGATGTTTCGAAATGGGACACCTTTCTTGTTGCTACTTTTGAAAACAATATAAGTTTAAAAATTTGTATAGGCACTTTTTGTTGTAGTGGCCTAGTCGTGACTCATTATTAAGAAAGTGCAATTTCGCCCCAAATAATATAAACAATTGCGAAAATAAAACAGCGACCTATGAAAAAATATATAACCTGCAAGTAGCTTGGTTTTCTCTACCACGTGAAATTGTCTCTGATAAATTGGAATTTTTTCCTTTCTAAAATTTCCAACATGTTTACTATTTATAATTTATTAGCGATGGAAAATGAATCTACAGTTACTTTTCCAAATGTAAATTTCATTTTACCGTCTGAAAGAATTGAGAAAATGGGCATAATATGCGATATTGGAGAAGAAAACATCAAGAGATATAATATATGGAGATCCAAAAAGAAAAAATAAATTGGATTACAAACAACAGCTCTAAAATACTGATACAGCATTACAATTTATTTATTGCTGGTGTGAGGAACTGACTTCAATCCGATAGTGTGAAAAACAGTTAAATATGTGCGAAACATTAGTCGTAGGCTGCAATAGTGACATGCGAGAATTTTGAATCTATGGCAAAGCATTCAGAAATATATAGTATATATATAATAAAACCGTTGAAAATGATTATCCGTCTGCGTAAAAAAAAAAAAAAAAAAAAAAAAAAATCAAGACAGAGATATTTTTACTACAACACTGTACTTTAGGTGGTATTTTGGGGTGAAATTTGTATATATATGTATTGCTAAATGTGTACTTTTATATGGTTTATATTAGGCATATTTTATATATTTCGTATCACATTATTATGTATCTTATTTATGTATATATTAAATAAATTGGTTCTCAATGTATGTATATTAGGTGGTGTAATTAGGGAACACATTACTTGTGCGTTTAATACATTGATACTTATTATATGGAGATATAACAATCTGGTAAGATTTTAAATGTAAATGAACATTGCCAAAAAAGGATTTTGAAGGTTTCCTTGCCAAATTCAACCTCATCTTTTCTTTATCGCGCCAAGGCTTTTCTATAACAAAAAAGGACGTTTATATGAATTAATATGAATAATTTAGTCCATAATGGCCGGCCATTGCGGAAACCTTCTAGTTAATTTGTGCTGCGCTACTAGAAGAATATACTGAAACTTAGATATATGAGAGCGAGAAGTTAAATATTCGGAATAGCTAAAAAGAAACTTTTATGAAGCAGAAATAAGATGATAAGATCTAGCTGTTTTAAAAGACTCCTAGGTAGAAAAAAAAATTTAAATATTCGTTTGGAGATACTGAGCTGAATATCATTAGGAATTAGAATTTCTCCAAAAGCATTTATGAAGCTCAACCATATAATGAACCTCATCTACATATTGAATCGTTTTCCTTCTCCAATGGTTTACCCAGAGCTGGAGAACGTACAGACAAAACAATATAGAGTTTGTACTACAATTAAGCAATGTATCATTATGCACAAATATGTAACCCAGAAACTCCTCGTTATATCGCCTTTTTTTCTCATGTCTCCTGATGTGTGTGTGTGTGGGGGGGGGGGGGGGTATAGCTGTTGTTTATATATTTTTGTAATAACATATTTTCCCCTTTATTTCAAGTGAATTCATTTAAAATATAAGCTTGGTTTTACAAATTCTGTCATAAATTATAGTTATTTACCTTTAAGAAGCATCTTCTAGCATTTTGTTTAGATGTTGGATGGTTTACCCTCCTAATGTTGAAGGATTGCAAGGGCAATTTAAGTGTTGATCTTCAGCGGTTTTTTGGCAGGGGGTGGGGGTGTTTTTATTTGAATTTAAATATGGATTTAAAATTTCCAATTTGTCAGTTAATTGATTGACTAATTTAAGGTAAATTCAGATAATTTATTAAATAAATAATTAAACCAAAACGGATTTTTGTTGACCTTTTTCCATAAAAAAATGTTCATGTATTTTGAAATTTCAACCATTTATTAAAAGATCTTGAAAAATTCTTTGTTTAGTGATACAGTACATTTTTAGCTCTAAATATATATATATATATATGGAGGGAGGCGTTGTTTGGATAATTTATACGCAAATGCTGATTTAATAAAAAATATTATATTTATTAAAAAAAGGGGGGGGAAAGGTACATTGTAATAATTAGTTTCCATGTTTATTTTGGTTATTATGAATAAGCAATCCTTAATACTTCAAGAAACTATTTTAAATTATATTCGTTTACTTCAATATATTATAATTTATAAATTGTGGACTCTAACACTGTATATGATATATGTATATATATCCCAGCAAACACAGAGCTATCGGTAAACAATCGACCGACAACCGCTTTACCGACGGTATCTGCACGATACCGGCTGCTTTTTCAAGAAGGCTCACGTTTTCAGCACCAGCCTTGGCGAGTTGGCGAAAGCGAGAGCGTTCAGCCAGCTCTAACGCCAATCGTCGTCTTGTGTTTTGTTTTGAACCGAAATGGCAGAAGACGAACTAGCATATTTTAGAATAACAGTCCTGCCTAAATTAAAGAAATATTTTGAGTTATGTGTTCTAGATGAAAAGAAATCTTCTTCGAAAGAAATTGTATTACGAATTCTTATACTCTGTTTTATCGAAGGCCTTTATTACTTTTGATGATATAGACTAAAATTTTGATTATTTGATCCTCTCAAAAATCTAAATTTTCATTCAATTGAACATTATTAATTCCATACCTCTTAAACAAAAACTCATTACCTTCATATATTTAGATATTTGATTACATATAAAGATGGATTTATGGGGATCATGAATTAATGCAGTTTCAGTGCATTTGATGTATATAAACACAGATTTTAAAAAATACCTGTGGCAGAAAATTACTATATTTTCTGTGACGAACTTATATAATTAATTTGATACCAAATCATTCTGCAGAAACAACCCCCAAAGTCGAGTGAAAATGGGCCAAACCAAGAAAGAAAAAAAAAACCTTTCACACCCCCAAACAGGATGTTTAGAAATTGCCTTTTTAATGTGAGATGAAATTCTTAAGGGGAGATGGGGTAGAAGGAAGATTGAATGACTATCTTTTGTTGCTTCAAAGTAACAAATATTATAACATTAGAGAAATTTTTTAACTGTATATGATAGTGAGGGGCTATAGATTTAAATAGTTAAATTTATCAATTAACAAATAGAAAAAACAAACCAAAAAATTAAAAACTTGGAATATTTAACTTTTTTTTTGGGGGGGGGGGTGAAACAAAAACAAGCTTTTCTTTTTTTTCGGAGGGGGGAGGCAGAATTTGAATAATTGGTCTTTTACTTATAGTTACTTCAAAGTAATAAATAGGACAGAAAATTTTAAAAACTGTAAAGAATTTAAAAAAAATGAAAGCGTGTGCACAAAAGTTAATCCTTATTATTTTTTTTTTAAATCTTTCATTCTATTTGTTTCCTTATGTTTTTTTTTATGGTAAATTATTTATTTGTTACTTAAAAATCAACAGATAGAGCAAAGCAGTAAACTTTATACACTGTTATGGATAAGCGAAGGAATACTTAACATTTCAGACACAATTTTAACTAATCTTTTCTGCAAGGCAACAATGAATTTTAAGTGGGCAAAAAGTAATGTGATGGAGGAGAGGATTGGAGGGGGGAGAAAATTCGAAATGGGAGGTTGCCTCAGACGATTGAGCATTATTTTATTGCCACTTCAACTTAATAAATAGAGCAATATGTGTGCAGAATGACGAAATATAAAGTGTGTGTCTGGGGAGGGGGTGGGGGATTTCATTCAAGAGAAGAATTTACATGATTTATTCAAATAACGAATTATTATTTTTAAATAATAAATAAAACAATTAAGGCGAAATAATATTTAAAAATATGGCAAAAATTTTTAAATAAACTGAAGAATTTTAAAGATTTTTAATTTTGTGCACTAGTGACAGACCAATGTCTTTTTCATAAAAACTCAAATAATGATAAAATTTTAACAATATTAAAATGTATAGTAATTGATTTAATTGCATGCATCAACTTGCAGTTATTTTAGCTCATAGATTTAATTGCAGGATACGGCTAAATAATTTGTGTTTTATCGTTCAATCTAATTATAATCGAATTGATTTTACTTTCAACTTCCTATTAACTTCTAATTGCAATTAAATTTAAAAAAAATAATTTTTAATGAATTATTTCAGTGAAAATGTGTTTTATTAATGCAATCAACACGTCACACAATTATGCCGCTTAATAATAAAAAAAACTAAATTAATTCAGTAATAATACTAATAAAACTATGTTCAATTGTGTCATAAAAACATGATCAGTACAATTATATTTATTAAAGAAAATTTTTACGTCTGTTTTTTAAAATACGTTCTCTATTTCTTCGAACATATAGCGAATTAATGAAATAAATGAATATTATAGAACTGAAAAAAATAACTTATGTTTGAATTATATATATTTGTACAATTAAAAGTTATTATAATCCGAAAAAGATTTTTGTTTTAAGCAAGGTTCTAATTGCAAACCACGGCGAAATAACATTTCGTCTAGCTTTTTACATTTGCGGAAAAAAACAAATGAAAAAAAGGACATCTCTTCCTCTCAGCAAAGGAATGAGGTTGCTGTTCGCTACGCCTACGATGTCACGAAAAAAAAAAGGGTGCATATCGTTGAATTCATCCCCGCGCCAACTCTTACTCTGGCGATAAAGTGCTCAAAACGTGAGCCTTCTTGAAAAAGCATACCGGCTGCCGTACCGGTTCCGTATTTTTTTTGACAAGCCGGGCGAGTGACGCCCGACAGATAGGCGCACAGCCGGCCCAGTATCGGCAAAACACCATGCCGACAGCACGCCGATAGCTATCCATACGAATGCCGGTCACAGCCCGACACCAGCATCAATTGAAAAAAATCCGTTTTGATGGCGCCATCTATGAGCCATCGCGGAATGCATATTTGAAAATAATGTGTTTTGGCGCTGGATGAGGTTGGGCTTGATCCAATGAACTCAAGGACAAGAAGTAGACGCCTTAACCATTTGGCAACTCAGACTTGATCAGGGGAGGATTGTATGAGGTAATAAGGGGAAGTCTTATCGATACGTAATGGTTTGTGATTAAAGGTAAATAGTAGATGGGAAAATTAGAATTTTGAAGTGTTTTTATTTTATTTTTTATTTATTTATTTATAATTGTCTTACGCGCGTTTATTTAAAAGTTAATTTAATATTTAAATGAATGAAATAAATATCTTGGCGAATTCCTTAAAGCAAAGGAATTTAAGAATAATTTTAAGTTTAATTAAGATATAGATATAAATAAGAATAGATATAAATTTAAGAATAGTTAAGTATTAAAACAATATTTAGAGGTCTTGTTAAGTTAATCAAACTTTCTTATTAGGATTATAATGTAATTACATGGGTTGCGTTAATTTAAAAATTATTTATTTTTAACATGGTAAAATTTATTTTAATAAATAAAAAGTTAGTAATTATTAACTTTTAATTAGAATAAGAATTAATTTTATGTCGTTTTGATGATTTAAAGTAGAACATATATTTAATGAGTATGTTGCAATATTTTTAATTTAAAAATAAAATAAAAATATTAATTTAATTTTTTTTCTTTTGGACGATAATTTTTTAATGCGGGATATTTCTAAATCTTTCTTATAAATTTAAGAATGCTTATAAAATAAAATAAGTAACTTTCAGAGGTTTTTCCCTTAATAAAATTTTCTCTTTAGGAATTATAATGTAATTAAATGCGTTAATTCAAGAAATATATATTTGTAACATAAGAAAGATAATTTTAATAAAAAAAGAGGTTGGTAATCAATCACTTTTAATTATAATAAGAGTTCATTTTTTATCATTTGATGATTTAACACTAGAACCGCCATAGCGGTCATTTTGACCGGTAACAAATGAAAATATTTCGATTCGAACCAAAAATTTCTCTGTAAATTAAGTTAAATATGTACCACGGAGAAATAAGCTAAATAAATTAGTTATGTACAGTTTTAAATAAAAATTCTGGTGCAAAATATTTTTACAAAACTTGAGTAAAATTTCCGGCGGTTCTAGTGTTAATGTAGAATATATTTTTAGTGATTAAGTAGCTTACTTATCAACATTTTTTAGTCATAAAATAAAATGGAAATATTATTATTACTATTTTATTTATTTATTTATTTATTTATTTTTTTTTTTGTAAATAATTTTTTAGAAGTGGGAAATTTCTGAATCTTTTTTAAAAATTTTAATGCTAAAAAGTTGGGTGGGTTTTTTTAAATATTTTTATAGCTTGTAAAATAATTTTAAGCACTTTTTTAATAATTTGATTTTTAAATAAAATAAGAAACATAGCTATTGCTTTTAAAATGAATATATAGTTCGAAAATAATTAATTTATGAAGTTTTTTTTTCTTTCTACAATTAAGTTTATAACGAATAATAATTTTAAAGGGCGATTTAAGAAACTCTTTTGATGATTCAAATAATTGTAAGCCTTTTTAAAATGAATTCAATAACAGCTTAAATATATATATATATAAGCTATTTTTGATTTTTTTTTTTGTTTTGTTTTGTTTTGCTTATCACTGTTACAATTTCATATGAAATACATGAAATATACATATCTTATCAAAACTCAAATTCAAACAAAATTAAGAAAAAGAAAAAAAAATGCCGGCTAAGACTAAAAATTCCAAATTCGGACCTATGTTGGCAAATCTAATCGGGCCACTATCAGAAATCACATATCGGTCCTGCGTCGGCGGTCATCCCTGTCATCCCTGCCGGTGTAAGTCGCTTACAGATATATAACCATAAGGGGACCGATTACGGTAACCGGCAGTCGAAAAAGAAGAATCTTATGTTTCAGTTGCCGACATGCTGCCGACACTTCACCGAAATCTCTGTGCCCATGGCGACACTTAACCGACACTGCCGACTGCGGTCCGATCGTGTGCCGAAAGGTATGTGTTTGCTGGGAAACATGTAAAAATGTTATATTTAATTGTATCTGCCCCCCCCCCTCATATGTAAAGGAAAAAAATGAAAAAAAGTATTAGAAATATATAAAATTTAATTTATTAAGGGACGGGTAGTACCGTACTTTTATATTATTTTATTTATTTTTCTAATATTATTAATTTATTAATTTACTTATTTTTTTCTGAATTAGAATTAAAAAATAGTTATATAAACATTACATTATAGATGCTAATTAATTATTATCGATATATCGATATTCTGATTAGCCGATTTACAATTATAAATGTTAGCTTTTTTTTTTTTTTAAATGAGAATAAATCTGGGTTTATAATTTGCAAAATTGCAATAATTCTGCATACTTAATTTCAATAATCTTGGACAGATGGCAGCACTATGTATTTCTACTTAATATTAATTTTAAAAAAGATAAGGGAAAAGGGGAAAATGTTTTTTAACTTGAAGAGTCATCCGTAGAGGGCAGCACTTTAATATTATTCACATTCCATTCTATTAAAATCTTGTTGTCCACTTATATTATTTTCTTCATTCCTACGTATCTATTTAATATCTGTATTTCTTCAGTCATATTTTGTAATGGATTTACTCTGGGATCCTTTGGTTAGCATATAAAATAATTTATAATGTTTAGATTAATTACGATAATTCATAATTATTTTATTTATATCATTAATAATATTATTTACTTGGTGTGATGATTTTCAACGGCAAGAATTCGCTTTTAACTGTAACCCATTGATATGGCGGGGTTTTTGCTGTGATTTAGTGGATGCATGATTACGATTCAAATATGATATTTAAAAATTTTATTGCTGAGTAAGTTTTTAACTCACATGTTCCATTTTTATTTCCATTGTGCGTGATATTGTTCTGTGCGGGTCTTACATTGATTAATTATATATTTATTTCATTTTTTATGATGTGGTTAATTGGGCAATGGAAGAGATAAGCTTTTAAGCTAGTAGCTTATTATTTCTTCCTCAGAAATTAACCGCTTTTTACTAATGATTTCGTAATATTGCCATTGAAAACGAGTTGCGAATCATTAGTTCCAATTTTATTCATAATTGTTGACTTATTTTAAGATCATTTTGTAGTTTTTCTTTTTGAATTAACGTTTTTAAATTTTGAGATCATACATTTCGTGCAAAGGATTTGTTGATGCTGACAATGATTCATTATTTCAGGTCTTATTTCATTGGTTATATTGTTTTAGTTACAAATTGCTTTACAAAATATTTCAAATATTTATGATTTCCTACATATATTTCATTATTTACTTGTTCTTTATATGATTTCGCCTTCCTATTGATTTTCCTTTCGCCAATTTTGAATGTTTTAATTTTTTAATACTTCATATAATGGTGATGGGGATATTGGTTTATTATAGTACAAACAACTCATTAATGCTTCGTTAAATTAATAAGAGTTGATCCAGCTTTATTATGTATAATGTCAGTGTAATGTATTGATACTCAATTTATTAATTTTTATTTAAAAAAAAATATGATGAATATGATATGATATATTATATATATATATATATATATGTATATGTATATATATATATATATATATATATATATATATATATAACAACAGGATTCAATGACCATATATAATGTTTAAATAAATCAGATTTACCAATTTGTAATTTTGTTTTTAAAATATCAATTTCCATTGTACATGTGCGTAAGTGCTATGAATTATTTTAACACATTTATTAGAGGTGAAAAAAATTGTGAATTTCCATAAATCTGAATGATTCTCTAATCTTTCTCATAAAAACAGTATTTTTTAATATAAAAAATCTCTATTTCTAAGTCATGTAAAACGTTGTTGGAAAATGAATAACATTTGAATCTCAAATGCACTGTCGGTAATGTCAATGTCAATGAGCGCATTCGTTGAAAGCTTTCTTCTCGCAAAATCACTTGGCACTGTCTGACTTTTGTCAAGGTGTTGTACTCTCGAGTGTTTGGATATTAGCTCGCGTTAATCGGGTCAGGCTGTAGAACAGAGTCGGTCAGCAAGATCGCTCCAGAAATAACACTTTCCCGGAGGCGACCTTCTAGTCTAAACACAAAATCACTGATTACCAAGTATTGAATTTTTCAACTTTTCGCCGCTCTTTGGGAGGGAGAGGGGTTATAAATCCCACGTCCGCCCCCGCTGTTTCTTGAGCACTGGGGATTTTATTTTGAAACAGGCATCTCTATTGGCTTCTAGTCCGTAGCCCAGATTGCGTTCCTATGTCTGTTAGGGTTCCTTTCTTTTACTACTCCGCAGACATCCCCTTTCATCTTTTTAAATGGCCTCCATTCACTAAAATCTCTGCAGCCATCGCATGCATGGCTTGCCTGTCACTTCGTTGGTGGGCTTCTCATTAGGCACGCCTCTCTTCGCACTCTCGTGGTAACTAGTGAAAACCCCTCTCCAATTTATCTCATAGCTGGATTAAGAGGATTTCTCTTTTAGCTATAAAAAGTATTTCAGTATTACCTGGAAAGAGTTGTCAAACTATATATACAGTTTGTCTCAACAATTTAAGTATTTACAAAAGTATAATAATAAAACTGAATATGGAAATGTATGAAAACATTTAACACTAGTTACTCAAAATTTCATTAAATGAAATAGGTCATTTCATTTACACTTTAAACTTACACATAAAACGTTTTAAATAAAAATTTGGATTTTTCTTATTCCTGTTTAAAATGTATTGTCTCAAACTTTGTAAGCATAACATGCAAATATTAATAAATGCCAGATTGGTGGGTTGAAATGCCGATTTCTCCGAGTTGCATAAAACAGATATTCAACTTCTATTCCTTATTTAAAATGTTGAAGGCTCCGGATGTCACCAAAGAAGAAATTTTAAAGATTTCTTGCTGAGAAAATGTTCAAAACTAAAGATAAGCGCATTATCGAAATTTCTACTGTTTTTAAACCATTAAAAACAAGGAATATACCAAGTCATGGAGATCGAGGGTGGTTGTCACATTGGTTGGTTATCACAAAACTCATTTCTTTTATCCTACAACCAGGTCAACTCATAAATTCATGATCACAAGCCTTTAATGATGTAGTTCAATAAATATGATTTATATTTGTATTATTGGGTTAGTTTGACTTCTGTCTTCGATAAACGCTCTTCTAAGACAAAATATTTATTTTTACTGTTGATTATTTTTGTACTGAATGAGTATTTCTTCTATATCATTCCACATTTTAATTGCACATTATTAAGGGGAATTATCTGGTGGGGAAGAAAAAAAGGGTGACCCCATGTTATCCTATGAGGAAAATACTTATACTACTTGTTGATTCAAATTTCGAAATCCAAACAATATTTTTTTTTTAGCACGTAGATAGAAAGTTTCTTTATCCCTCTGTAAGCTTGAAATATTTTACAGATATTTATGAGTATTTTAAAATTTGTTGTAAAATTTCAAAAATTCCGAAAAGTATAAAAAATATTCTTTACTCGTTTGTAATTTATGACTGGAAAAATATATAAAAATTTGGAGCTAGGATAAAGAACCTTTCTATCTACGTGCTGAAAAAAAATACCGCTGAAATTTTGAAATTTGAATGAACAAGAAGGATAAGTAATTTTCCCATAGGATAACACGGGATTTCACTTTTTTTCTTCCCCACCAGATAAGTTCCTTTAATAGCGCACTATTAGTTTACATTTTCATGTGCCATTATATTTCTTAAAAATTTATATACTTTGATTAAAAAATGGTGCACTTTTGAACGGTGTTGGTTGTCTCAGTATGAGTGGGGAATTTCTCATGTGACAACCAAACCCTGTCGCAGAAGTAACCTAATAATTAAATTCAGGGGAAAAAATCTCTTAAAATTGAGAAGAATTTTAAAGAAAACACTACTTCCGTGGAAATTCCTCCTGATATTGTGCTGAGGAGGAAAATTAAGTTTATTTCAATTCGCCAAGCAGTCCATGATTTTAGCATTAATTATGCACGTTATCTAGATATAGGCATCACACTGGAGAAGCGGAGATAAATGAAAATGTTTCCGTTTCATTTATACATATAGGATTTTGTATGGGAAAAACCGACAAGTATTTTCAGCTGAAGTTGAAAATGAGATTGTAAATTATTTGCTGTAAATATCGAACGTTTGTTTTGGTTTAAGTCCAAAGGAGCTAAAGTTGGCATAGCAGGAAAAGCAAATAAACTTAATATTCCTCTACACTAACAAATGAAAACTGCTTTTTCAGTTGATGAACGATTTATGTTAATTTACGCGTTTTTAGTAACCCTTTAGGGTCTGGAGTCATAATAAAAAGATATAGTAAAGTGGGGACAGATGCCACAGTTTTTCTTTTCTTCTTGTAAAATGTACAATAAAGTAAAAAACAACAAACTAAGTACCAGAAATCATTGATCAAACCCTTTAGAATATAATTTCAATGTTAAACAAGTTAAAACCCTCTTAATAAAATAGGCATAATTATTTTCCCACAGGTCCTTTTTTAACATCAATTTTTATGTGCAGGATAAGATGCCGCATGGGGTGTGGGACAGATGACGCATACAGAAAAATGCTAGGCTGTTTAATTTTTTTTCAAGCAAATCACATGTTTATTTTCTCAAACTACTTAAAACGAAAATAAATAACAGTAAACTTATAAAAATTATATCTATCACTAAATTGTGAAAAGTTTAACAAAAATGCAAAAGTGTAATCTCTATAAACAAAACTTAAGACAAAAAGTGAAAAGGAAAAGAAAATCATTTGAATTTACATGAATGGATAGCATAATTACTGGAAACAATTGACAACATAATTCCAAAAAAGATATAAATCACTGGTTTACATCCAGGCGAACATTGCAGTTTGCGCTTAATGTAAGTACTAGTTATTATTCTATTTTGGCCCTACTCTGTTTATTTTTTGGCCTTTCTTCTCATTCTTTGATTTTGTATTTCCATTCGCACACAATCACACCACACTACCCGTTGCAAAAGTAAAGTAAGCGTTTTTCATGCAGCTATCGATTGAATTTGATGCACTGAATCCTTGCCGCTTTAGACTTTGCTCCTTGATAAGTCTCCAGCTACTCAATATATGCAGAGTCATCAAATACCAATCCAGTTCTGCCATCGGAATCCATAAGAGGAACAATTTACCCATTGTCGGAAGATGACTCATATTTTAGTTTTTCCTCAAGTAAGGCGTTTTCAAGTTGATCTTTCCCTTCCTTTTTTTACACATTTTACTTCCGACAAGTTGTCGTTCTTTGACGCTTTCTAATTTCTTTTGTTTTTCATTTCCTTCTTCTTTTTTATTGTTTATAAACTCTGTGCTTGTAATATTTGCATCCTTTTACTTTCTCTTACTTGGCTGTATAGGTCTTTTGACCATTGGGGTAGGAGATATTTTGTTTAACAGTTTAGATGGTGAGAATTGTAAACGGCCTACGTTTTCCTTATTCATACATGGTGAACCAACATTGTTGCTGAGAATATTTTGATGAGTAGCAGAATGCGCTAATATATATCCATTTAAATGTAAGTTCTACTTAAATCGCAGTGATGAATTTATTGAACCGAAAAACAAAAATATATTTTGCGGCATCTGTCCCTTAATCTCGGTGCGGCATCTGTCCCATAGAGGCGGGTAAGATGCTGCGCCGCCATTTTGTTTCATGTGAACGACGCGAGAGAAAGGCAAGCACATGTCTGTATTCTACGAGGATCTAGTCTATAGTTTCAATCGATTTTGGGATGAAATCTCTGTTTATTTTTCTTCAAATATGTAATAAAACTTCATTAGAATAATTTTAGCAACTTACCACGTAGGTTCGAGCTATAAAAACTGGCATAAATATGTAAATACTGACAATTAAGCAGTGGAAACGCATACAACACATCACACAACACAAAGGAACACTACGAACTTCTGAAATTGGTCTAGGGAACGCTAGTGTCGCCTATACAATCTCTGCGGCAGCTGTCCCACCGCGACGTCTGTCCCCACTTTACTATATATTTACATTTATTATTAATTTGCATTTAATATTACTTTTGTTGTTATCTGTAGTTAGTTATCCTAGTACATGTCATTAGATTTACTATTACCACTGCATTTATCTTGAACATTTAGTAAGAAATTCAAACAAAAATTACCTCAAAACTCTATACATAATTGCTGAAACTTTTATTTCAAACGTGTGTTCTATTCCTTACATTTAAAAATAGAAGCTGCTTCGCCAGTAATTTATCATAATATATATATATACAGTCGGACCTCGATTTAACGAACCCCTATTTAACGAATTTCGCGATTTAACGAATTTTCCTTTATCCCCGACTAAAATGAAAGCAAAAACCCCTATTTAACGAATAATAAACCCCGAATTAACGATTTTTTTCAAACAGCTGACAAAATATATATATATATATATATATATATTAGTTTGGGTTAGAAAATGTTGGATTGCTTTTCAAATGATATATCCATCTTGTCTGGAACAGAAAAAGACTTTGTTGTACCTAGTAACTTTCGACGGGGCAGGATGAAGCCACAGACTTCTTATATAAGTAGACTCAGAACCGGTTTTTCTCTCGCCAAAATCTACTCGGAATTTCCCTTCGGATTCCCGCCGAAACTTTGTCGGTGTTTCTCTAAAATTGACTGCACTTTTGCTTAAAGAGAATGTCATTGGAAAGTTGCCAAGGAAGCGATTACCATAAAAGAGACAGCCTTTAAAGCACCAAAGAGGACCTGATGTTTGCGTCAACTTTCTATCCAAATAAAAATGGGGATTTTAGTGTTCTTGGTTTATGATAATATGATAAGGTGACTATAAATCAAAAGGCTATAATGAAAAATAAACTTTATTTAATAAAACATAGCCATTCGCATGCGTCACTGCAAGAATAAATCAAAACGCACCTGGACCTCTCCGATGAGACTTCGCAGAAGCGAGGGGGGGAGGGGGTCGCAGAACATTATTGGACTAAATTAAAAACTTCTCCTCATTTAGGCCAATAGCGTGTCACGCCTTGCTACACCTTCGCTTTTGCGCAAAAAGAGAGAGTCCAGGTGCAGACAGCTATAAGATCCGCTTTTTAGTTCTTTGAGGGTGAGCTCATTATTATTCGCAGGTGCAGATGAGTCATGAGTGTAACCTGTCAGGTGGGTTTCAAGTACGAACAAGAATATAGTTTAAGAAATTTTAGGAATTGTTTTGTTTCTTGAGAGACGTGAAGTGCGTGAAGAACGCTCGATTTTGCATAACATTTAATTTTTGAAACTTTGTGAAACATGGCAGATTGTCGGAAACGAAAACGTTTTACGTTGACTGAAAAGCTTAACATTTTATGTGAATTTGACAAGAACGTTGGACCGCAGAACGCCTTGAAATCTCTACGTCGACATTAGCAATAATTGTTAAACAACGAGCAGAAATTGAAAAAGCATCAGCAGAATGTTCTAAAAATTCGTCGAAAATAAAAAAGTCATTGAAAGCCACTCCTCTTTCTGCTCTTGAATCTGACCTAGTAGAATGGTTCAACATCGTTCGTGCCAAGAAAATAGCCATTAGTGGGTCTCTGATCAAAGAAAAAGCACTTAAACTTGCCGAAAAACATAATGTGAAAGATTTTTCTGCATCCAATGGTTGGATTGACCGCTTTAAGAAAAGATAGAACGTAGTCCAAAAAGAAATCTGCGGAGAAAAGGCGGATGTAAACGAAAATGTAGTAAAAGATTGGGAAGAAAAGTTGCTCAGCCTGATTGAAGGGTATTCACCATCGGACATTTACAACGCAGATGAAACAGGATTGTTTTATGAATTACAACCAGACAAAACGCTTTGTTATAGAAATGAAAAATGCTTTGGCAGCAAAAAAAGCAAAATGAGAATTACGGTTTTGCTTGCGGTTAAGGCTGATGGAACTGACAAATTGAAGCCATTTGTTATAGGAAGAGCAGCAATGCCACGATGTTTTAAAAACGTAAAGACCTTACCGACAAAATATGCGGCAAACTTAAAATCATGGATGACTTCTCCCCTATTTACAGACTTTCTGACGTCTTTAGATAAGTCTATGCAGATACAAAAGAGAAAAATTCTTTTGTTTATTGATCAATGTCCTGCTCATCCTCCAATTTGCAATTTCAACAATGTCAAAGTTTATTTTTTCCCTGCAAATTGTACAAGTGTGCTTCAGCCACTAGATCTTGGTATTATCCGTTCTGTAAAAGTTAATTACAGAAAGTTGCTTATGAGAAAAATTATAGCATCGTTGGACGAAAATGCAGAGGAAAAATACAAAGTCAGTGTTTTGGATGCTCTATATTTTGTACGAGAATCATGGGATCAAGTTTCTAAAAATACAATTGAAAAATGCTTTCAGAAAGCAGGATTTCCAGGCACACAAGTGGAAAGTGATGAAAATGATGCACATATCGCCCCTTCAGATGAAATTATGTGGAATGAAATCGCTCCTGAGATAGAATTTAACGATTATGTTACATGTGATGACGGACTGTCTACCTGTGCAATTGAAGTTGATGAAACAGTTAATGTGTCGAAACCAATGAATAGCGATTCTGATGCTGAAATCGATAAGGAAATTCCCATTAAAACTGTTAAATTTTCTCTCTCTTTAGATGGTTTGGAAACTGTGAAAACATACCTCATGTAGCAGGACATAAATGACTCGATATTTTCTTCTCTCCATAAAGCCGAAAAAGAACTTTTTAGAGTAAGGAATCAAAGAAATTCTCAAACATCTATTACACAGTACTTTAAAATTAATTAGTGCGAAGTATTCGCTGAATTTTTAGCTGTAATAAAAAGTCTACAATCTCTAATTATGGATATTTTTGTGTAGCGTCTTATTAGAGCTTTTCCATAAGGTAAGTGCAGAATTTTTTTATTTTTTATTTTGGACCCCGATATTACGAATAACCCCGATTTAACGAATAAAGTTTACGGTCCCGATGGATTCGGTAAATCGGGGTCCGACTGTATATATATATTACGAAACAATTTAATGGGTTAAGTCGAACAATCACGTCGTGCTTTTTACGACATATTACTGGATTCGTACCACCTTTTAATCAGCCGTTGGTGAGGTTGTATAGCAGACGTACCACTTAGCGCAAGCATTGCTAGTGGAGGTATCAGCTGTGTGAAAAATTAGCAGCTGTGGAGCGATGATAAGATTGGTAGAGTTCAATCAAAACTCATTTATTCATGATGAATACAAGGCAGATTAGGCAGCATGAGTGGTGAAAAAAGTAAAGGCTTATGAAGAAATCTGGGGTTTTCCCAATAAGACATAGAAACGCAGTCATAGGAAACTGTTTATTCCATCAGAATATACCATTATTAAACAATTCCCACAGGATAAGAAATCAGAGCATTCCGCTTGAGCATGAACTAGTTATTCATGCGAAATAGATGTTAATTAACGATATGAATATTCTACATGGCTTAGGACACCAGGTAACAGAGTATGTAAACAATCAAACAGCACAAAAAATCTACTCCTGAGCTCATGCTCGATCTATTTATTAGAATGCGCGGAGGAAATCCGATTGAAATGAAAACTTCAGGCTAACCAAACAAAATCACTAACGAGACTCGAAATGAAACTGCGATCCGTCACTCAGCCAATGGAGAGCGATCGAGAAACGTCACAGAAAAGAATCCTGGCGCTGGTAATAGAAGGATTTCGATGAAAAAAGGCAATCTCCCAGCTGGAGGGAAAATGAGATGAAATAGAATAAAAATGTAAAAATGGTTTTTATAAACATTCGAAAATAAGTAACTGCGTTCAGAACTTTACAGTTTGGTAGACGATAAAAATTAATGAAGGGATTAAAAGTTTAGATTACGTTTTGGACTAATCTATTATTAAGATATGCGTTTTAAATTTATAGGAATTTAACTAGAAATAAATAATAGAGCGTATTAAAAAAAAAGGAAACAATGAATATGCCGGCAATTTAGAATAATTTAAATGATTGTAAAAGAAAAATTTTTATATAACATATATATATACTCGACAACGGTATATCTACAAATATTAAACAGACATACAGCAATAAACACAATAAACCCAACTGGACCGTTAACAATTAACAATTACCAATAAACAGTTGAATACAGGTTTTATTTATGTGTGTTTTATTATATATTGTAGTGTGTCTGTGTGTGTGTGTTTTAATATACTTGACAGTTTTATCTCTGTTTAATCATATCTTAATAGATATTTTCCAAATGTCTTCAAAAAAATTTCTATAGTTTATATTCATATTGTTCGTACGCAAAATAATTATATTTGTTAGATTTCAGTAAAACCTGATTTTTGTCATTTGAATAGCTACATAAGAAAAAACTAACAATAATTTTACAATATAAAAAAATTAACCCAAAATGGTTTTATTTTATTTTTCTCGATGTTCTTGTACGTACAACTATATACCTACTATCGTTATATGATACAAAAATAAATAATACATTTATGAAAGTTTCAGACTTAAAACGGTTAAAATGGAAAGATATTGCCACAGTAATCACTGCGTTGTAAATTATGTTGCTGTATAAAAGATATCATCGAATTACATAATTCTTAAATCAGATTGTGTTGAAAATTGTGTTGTAGTATAAAAGATTAAATCGCCGATTTGTATGTAATTCTTAAATCAGAAAGGAAAAATCACATCAGTATTTTTATGTCGTTAGAAATAAGTTATCTCAGAATGAAATGATTGTTGTCGAACAAAGAAAATAGATCGAAAGTAGAGAACAAAATTCTACCCTCCTAAACAATTTCCATAAAATAATTATAAGCTATACAAAAATTTATAATATAAATTACAATCTTCTGTAATCAATTTTACCCAAATTGGTGTATAATTACATTAAATAACGATGAAAAATAATGTTGTATTTTGTTAAAAAAAACAACTTATTGAAATTGATACCAATATTATTGGAATACGTATGCCGCTATATCATTTTGCCCTGACTTACTGCATTTCGCAAGTAGCACTTGAATAGCCCTCCCACTCAATAACTCACATTTTATATCAAATTGAGTATTTATATTGAAACTTCTAAGACAAAATTTCATCGATACACTATGTGACAACTAACCCATAACTATGGCTTCAAACTGTGGCTGGTAAACTCGCACAAAAATTTTAAAATACTGAAAATTGGAAAAACCAAATTTCTAGTAAAATTTTTAGCATTCTATAAAACTAAAAATGTGCACTAAATATAAATGTTGAGACTGGAGTAATAAATGTTTAATAAGATAGTGTCGATTTTTTAAAATTAATAAGTTCGATTTTTGTGACAACTAGCCCCGGTCTCTGTTAGTTGCTAAAAACCACAATTTCGACCAAAACAAAGGTGCGGATGAAGACGTGTAATGAGTTTTCAAGCTGATCGAGAAATATGAAGATTGAAGTCTAAACAAAAATGTCAAACAGGAAAACTAAAATTAATTTAGGTTTAAATGTGATTATAGGGTATAATAAAATAGATAGACGCATTAAGAGATGCCATAACATAGTTTGGAAACAAATGTGTTGCAAAACATGACTGAAATTGCATCATAACAGGTCAGAATGTATTGTGCTAGGAAGGAGCTATCGTACAAGAGGAAGTAGATTACTTATTAATCAGCGATGAAAAAAGTGGAGTTTGGGTTGCCCTGATAGCTGAAAGTGCTATTATCATGACTTCAAGAAAGCGCAGCTGAGTAGTTTAATCTGTAGGTAACAAGCTGACACGTCTTTGAAGAATTGGGGGTGAGCTGGTATGGTTAGCTTCACTTGAGGAAACTACCTGGTCTTCCTCCAACAACAACAAAATTCACAAAGAAACACTACAACATCATCACTTCTGTTTGGTAAACTCTTAAAGTGTCCTGTGTGGAGATTTCCGTGCGACAATGCATCAATCTACAACCCACATAATACAAAAAGTAGCTTTCCGCATAAAGTTTCAATTTTTAGAGCCTTAACTTAAACCAATTGGGAATACTTGGTGTATCTTAATTCGTGAAGTTTAGAAAAATAGAAAACAGTATTACTCTACTGAAGAACTCCAGGTAACCATAGAGAAAGCATGGTTATTTTCTGCCGCCGACAAAGTTGCAAAAACTTATAGATTCAATGGAAACACTCTAATTAAAGACTACCAAAACAAAAGAACTATAATTAAAGTTATGTTTTATAAATTAAGTTTTTATCAAAATCATGGCAATTCATTTTGATATAATATGATTTATTTAAAGGATCCAATAAATAAGTATTGTTCTTCTGTTAATTTTTTTAGTATTAGTTAATAAACAACTTTTTATGGTTGTACTTAAACTTTTGAGATGCATCATATTCACTCAAAAACTGTAGAAATATTTCTTAATATTAAAAAAACATTTTCAAAATTTAAATGTAAACTTGTGTTACGCACGATTCTTGAAACCTTTCCTTTATCCTCAGAAGCTATTTCGAAAAAAAAAAAAATCACGAACGTATTCCGAAATAAGCAGAAATGTTTTTCTGAAATTTATAAAGCGCAAAGGCGTCATTTTATTTAGAAACATTTCGGTAAATTCTAATATTTCTGAATTGGTCCTTCTCCAAATTGCTTATGGTGATAAATGAAAGCTTTCCTAACCTTTGGACAACTACGATATTACATTAATTTTTCTTAATTGTTGCTATTACCTCAGGAAATGTTTCTGCCTTTTTTTACAATGTTCGTGTATATTTCATTAATATATTCTATATTAAAAGTGCAATATCATACTTACCTTCTTAATTAACCTAATTAAACATCTTTTCGGCTGAATTTGTTTTATGATGTCTTCCACTTTATATCATGTATATATTTTTGTACAATGTGTCATTTTTAGGTGAGGTATTTCATAATAATATTACAAGAAAATATAGTTGTTACTTTACAATATAATATATTCTCGACTCTAACAAGACCGAAAAATAAAGCATCTATGAAACATATTCCAACGCTAACAGAATATGATTAAGAATTTTAATTTTTAACCCTTTCCAACACAGTTGAAAAATATTTATAAACTCAGTTGTCTGCCCGTCTGTCCGCGCTCTAACTCGCGTAAATATGATCGGATTGCCATGTAATTGATATTGAGAATATTGATATTGTTACTGAAGCTTGCCAAGTCATGTTCGGTATGGAAAATGAAGTGTGTAGAATTTATAGTTCGTTTACTGGGGCACGCAAAAGAATTTTTTTACATTATGGTCTGTGGGGGAAAAACCGTTTGCAGTGAATTTTAATGATGTTACACTATTTAAAACATATTGAACTTCGTATACATCACTTAGGTTATGCTTACTGCGCTACAAAATGCTTACTATAGAATATGGTGAGCACAGCATGTATCGTTTATTTACAGGAGTACACAAAAGAATTCAGTTATAGTACTAGCAATGAGTGATAATAATTGTTGGAAGTGCGGTTTCAATTGTGGTATGTGTTTTTAAATTAAATATTTTTTTGCATATATCTTGGTGTCTATGAATTTCATAGATCTTAATATAGATCATATATTGATTTTGAAATCAATAGTTGTCGGATTTACATTAAGTTCTGGAATGTATTTCATTTCATATTTAATGTTTTATGAATTTAAAAATGAACTTAATCTTAAATATGAAATATTTATAACTTTATATAAACTTCCGAAAATTGAAGCTTATTAAAACAGAAAAAAGCTCATTTATTTTCAATTCGAATACTTATTCCACAAAGAGTGAAGCATTAGAATATGTTTAGTTATTTATTGCAACAAGTTTCATTCTTGTTCCATGTTATTACAATTATTTGTGAGAAAACTGATGTTTCGAATACACTTTTGTTCAGTTTTTCGAAAGAATTATTTACTTCCATGTGCAAATGTAATGAAAAGAAAATCTTTTTCGAAAAAGCATTTTTGAAGACATTACAAATAGTTATAAATCATGCTTGGTATTTAAAAAAAATATTAATACACTATTATTTTAGAAATTCTGCCAAACAGACTGGCTCATTTAAAAAAGCACACCACATACATAATTGATTGCATTTTACTTAACAAATGATATTCTTCACAAAAGAAAAGTGATTATTTGTTTTACTTTTATTATGAAATGAATCATAAATGGTCCATAAAGACATGTCGTAAAATATCTTTTTTAATATAAAGATTTCCTAGAGTGAACTTCAAACTTCACTGAGGTTGTAATGTTACTATTTACCGATAAAAAGAAGTTGCTAAAAAAACTAACTATAGACTAGATCATATCTATAAAAGGAAGAGAATCATTTTTAGCGCTTCAGAAATACACATTTCTAAGCTATGCTAATTTTGAAGTCTCTTTATTTGAAAACTAGTTCTATTAAATAGCTGAACTTCTACTCTTTACATTCCACTCATCTTTGAGGTAGATGGGGATAAGCAGTGTAAAGTTTTGGTAAAAATAAAAATAACTGGAAACTCTTTTTAACATTTTCCAACATTAATGAAATATTTCTTTAGTTTCGTGTTTTCCTCAGAGTCGATGGCTCACGAACAATATTCCATCTAGTGCTGCGGTTGTAGCTTTGCCAACATACGACAGTGAGAAGTGTCAGGCTGGGTATCATTCCAAGTGGTTCAGTTGGTAGAGCGTCGGTGCACTGTACCGAAACACCAGGGTTCGAAGCCCGGTTTGGACACCCTTTTCACTCTGTTGGCTGTACGCCATTTAAGCAATAAATCTTGTCTCCTTCAGCTGAGATTTCACCTTTGGAAATAAATAGAAGAAATAGAAGGTTACGTCAGGCAAGTACGGTTGATGAACCAACACGGAGATGCAGTTCTTTGTCAAGAACACCTTCATAGACAAAGCGAAATGAGTTGGCGTATTGTCCTGGTGAAGGATCCGGGAAAATTCTTCTCCAAATACAGTTTTCGTTTTATTACCTATTCACAAAGGGCAGTTAGAACCTCAATTAAGTAATGTTGATGACAGTCTGCCTTTGAGAGACGCCAACTGGCCAGTTGTTGGAATAGTTGCATCCGTTTTTGCCATACATGTTCGTCTATGATGCGCATCGCCTTCGGTCGTTTCTCTTCTCTCTTTGAACCTTTTAAATAACTTAAAAGCTTGAGTGCGCGATAACCATTCATATCCGCACACTTCTTGTAACACAGCATAAGCTTATGTGACAGTATTCCCGAGTTTCACAAGAAACTCTGGGTTAACCCGTTATTCCATCTGAACACTCAGCGTATTTCCAGCGAGTCATTGGCGCACGACTCACTTCGAGCAAATGCTACAGTTAAACTAAGGGACACGTAACCTTGACGATAAGATAATGGATGGGGGCGTCGTGGAATGTTCGTCTGAACCATGCTCACTGTTTGCCGGTGGCAGTACCAGTCCTGTTATTTAATAACCACACATCGTATAGTTGCAGCGAATGCAGCACCCAAATTTGGTTCAACCTATCACAAAATTTTTAGCAATTTATTTTTTTTATTGAATATACTTTCTTTGTCCCGCTGAATATCTCTACAGTATATTCTTTGTTTATCAGATTATCCTCGAAATATGAAACCAAATGATCTGAGTAACACATATAAAGGGTTATTATATAACACACTTCACCAAAGGATCCATTTAGTGTAATATTCATCCAAATTATTTATGTCCTTTCTTTTAATAGCATACAAGCGGCAATGAATACGGCAGCCACGACGTAAAATTTTTTTGTGAATTAGTTACATAGCTGGTTAAGTTTGGTACCACTTTTTTAGTATCAATCTTTGCTTTATTTAACCATAGAATTCCTATTATTAAATAAGACGAATATTGCTATAAAAATAGTCGTACGAGACTTGACAGCTATGCAACTGATCCACAAAAACATGTGGACGTGAGTGGCATGACTTTCCAGTGCAAGTGGTTATTATAATACATTAAAGTTGCATGTTTACCGATATCGAAAATAAATAAGATATTTAGGTACGTAATCCTGTGCTGATCATTGAAGATTCCATGAGCTATGAGAAATGTGAGCGAAAAGTTACAACAAGAACTCTTTTCAGTATATTATAAGCAGCGTCGTGCAGTCTTTATTTTATTTTTACTATAAAACGGCAGAAATGTTTCTATTATATAATACAAATACAATTTATTCGGGAAACTATTTCCTATTATGAACCTTGACCTAGGCCATGCTGACCCACCCATTTAGACTTCACTAATTCTTTTACACATGGCTGTACAAGTTACACAGTATAGAGCACTTATATTTTCCACAAAATTAAATAAATGAACTTTCAGATAAAACAATTTCATTGAGCATTTTAAACGTTATCGCTTTTATTTACATTCAAAGCCATAAAAAATTTATAACGTGGTTCATAAATAATAAAACAATCGGCATATAATATTTTTTGGATGGTTATTTACGAACAGCTACTTCGGGACATATACAGGGTTGCCACGCTTCACGGAATTTCCAGACCAGGAAATTCTGCGATGCCAGTATTTTCTTATAGAAAATCTCCCCTTAAATAAGGCAAAATTTCGTGCGTTTAATCTAGATTTATTTTTCTCTAAACAAATACTGATATTATACCTGAAAAATTCCCTGAATCTTGGCAACCCTGATATAATTTTAGTCTGCTATTTATTAAAGGTTTCACCTGTAATTTATCAAGCTTCTGAGAATCATTAATCACTGCCTGGAATCTTTACATGCGTCTTTACTGGCATTAGAACACTTTAAAAGCCTTCCTTTAAGCCACTATAACATTCTTCTCATCTACACATGATAAAATAATTATAATAAGTCAATATAAACACAAAGAAAACAATTTGAAACTAATGGGTAACCTATTGGAAGAATTTTGCATTTAAACTATCCAAGATAGAGATATTTTACATCTAATACTATAAATGACATAATTCAAATAATCTTTCTGAAATCACAATAAGTTTTAAAAGTTTAAATTTTTTAAAATAGTATTATATATAACTTAATAATAATGAATGTCTTCTCGTGAAAGTATTTTTAACAGTACCGTCCATTTTAAAATTTGTAAGTGTTATACGCATTTGAAGTACTATCTGCAAATCGTCGTCGGGGAAGAAAATAGAGAAAAAAAGTTGCATATCAGTAAAGATTAAATTATATAATGCAAGTTTCTGGAATTGTTCAACTGAAGTTTTGATTATATTTAGCAAAAATTTTATTTCCTATCTGTAAATCACTTTTGTTTGTATCTTAAACTTTTCATTCGAAATTTTGTTTGTCTGAGAAAATATTTTGAGATCTAAATCTGATTATTTAATAGAGTCAAACTAGATAAAAATGATGCGTACTTACAACACACTGATATCTCTCTCTCTCTCGCTATATATATATATATATAAATGCTCTGAAAACAGGACAGAACGTGTTCAAACAGGCCCGTAGCCAGGTGGGGGCCAGGTCGGGCAAAGCCCGACCTGGTAAATGTTTTGCCCGACCTAATGCATTCCGATAACAACATTAAATTTCTAGTTTTCCACCACTTCTTGTCCAACCTAGAATGAAGCTCGACATTCTGATCATTTTTTCACTCAGTATTTCCCTTTAAAAAAATTTATGTAATACAGCATCAAATTTTCATTTTTCCATGCCAGACCTTGCCCTCTACCCCTAAATTTCCTTTCTAGACTGGAAACAAAAATAGTAAAATTTCATCTATAAAGCTTTTTTTCTCTCCCTCTTTAACAGACCTGTCGAAAATTGCTACATTGTGCGTGCCTCGCTTTTTCACTTTGTAGAAATTATCCCATACCGCTTCAACAACATATCTGGTTTACCTTAATCCCTAAAGCTTGCTTTCTTTATACAATTGTCATCATACGTAATTTATCGTTAGGAGGCGGGGTTGAAACCAAAGGCTTCTGGAACTAATCTTGAAGCAGCCCACAATACTGTTTCCTTAACTTTAATTTGCTGTACATGACAGTTAAATGCTTCTTTCAAAGGAAACTTGGTCCGATTACAACAAATTCCAAAGGACATTCCACCCCCACCCCCCACCCCCATGTGAAAATACAAAATAGATAATGGAAGGTCTGTCCCTTCATCTCTTTGACTGTCTCCCATTCCACTGAATTTTTTTTTAAATGTCGCTTCTAAAATAAACCAATCATTATTTCAAATTTAAACAATACAATATGTCAGGTTACTTACGATTTTACAAATCCAAATTTATTACTTACTGACACATTTATAAAGCCATTTTTATTCTTAAATTTAAAAAATGTTACAGATGCTTTTATTAAGAAACGAAGAAACAGAATACGTTGTTTAATGAAACTGTTCTGCACTTTTTCTTAAAAGCAAATCAGTTTCCAAAGTGATCGTCAAAGTTGCCAATATAAGGGAATTTTTGCTAGGCGACAGCCTGATACAGACCATCATAAGATAGAAATCAATCAATTACAACTCAAAGTGATGCATTTATTGAAAAGTGAAAAAACGGTATTCGATTCCAATTCCTAATTAAAAGAAATACATTTTATTTACGTTATGCCCAAGGCCGTAGGAAAGTCTTTTGAGGCCACCCACAAACTCTTTTTTCAGGTCTCCCCCCCTCTAAGATTTTTGAGAAATATCTATATTTAATTTGCTATCCGAGTTCTATTTTATAACAACACCAGCGGAGCTTCACTAGTTTATTTTTTTCAAAACGAAACTCAAATTAAACGAATTTACAGTTGTATTGAACTGCTTTCGGCAATGTGCGTACACCCATTGGGGCTATGCCGGCTCAGATCTCGAATCAAACAAACGAATTATTGTAAATTTTTATTTCGACCCGGATTAAATTAAAATTTTCAACATTTTGTTCATGGTGTTACAGGAACAGATTTGATATTCTTACAACATGAATTTAATCAAAGCACTAGCAAAATTTAACTGAGAATTCCCCCATTTAGAAAAAAAAGGTAAAAAAATCACCTCAAAATGCAAATGATGCCAAAAATTGATAAAGATATTTCAAAGTTCATAGCGAGCTAAATTTATTATATTGTGCTAAAAGATTGAAACCGGATTTTTTATTTATGAATGTTAAAAAAATTACCAGATACACAGCTAAAAATTCTCGAAAAATTAAAAATAGCAAAGCACAAAATTTGGCAAAAAAAAAAAAAAAAAAAAAAAAAAAAAAAAAAAAAAAAGGGAAGTTTCAAACTGAATTCCCTTTGCAAATGAACCGCCACAAAAAACCTCCAAATATTGCACATAAATAAAAAAATATGGAAGTTTTTTCGTATTCTCTCTTTTTTTTTTTTCAGTTTGACAATGCTATCCGCATGACCCAGACAGATTTTTTTTTAAGCAGAAAATACTCATTTATAATAACTTTTTTTTCTGTTTTGAACGCTGCCTTTTATTAAAAAAATATATATATTTAGCGATTTACTAATTCCATAAAATTACCTTTGGGATGTCGTTTTCATATTTTTCAGTTTTCTCCAATTTAAAATTGTCACCCAGGTGTTCCGGATAGAAATTGAAAAAGAAAGGCTTCAGATAGACAGTACCTTTCTGTGGGAAACGAAGATGGGTTTCTTACTAGATAATAATAAAGACATACAGAGTCTCTCTGTCCTTTTCTTTTTTGGTCTGACCAGATGTTTTTCTGTTCACGACAAGATTTGACAGGAAGGATACCTGTATGCCTTAAATTATGCACATCGAAATAGGGTTTTTTTTATGAAATTTTTAAATTTAATTTTTTATGCTATCTTTAGTGTTTTTTCGAGTTTCGGGCTTTCCCCCCCCCCCCCCCCCCCCACATTCATGAAAGGAATCCATTTTCAATCTATCTTTCCATTTTAGCCGAATATAGTAAATTAGTCTTCTGCGATTTTTGAATATTTCACGAAGTCTTTTATGTAATTTTTAACTTTCTTTCGCGTTCCAACGGGAATATTTTACATTAGTAAAAGGAGTCAGGTTTCGATCTTTTAGCCACAAGTACAAAATTTTGTCCTCTGCAATTTTTGAATTTTTTGCAAACATTTTATGCGATTTTAAACGCTTTTCCCGTTTTTAAGCTCCTGTGATTAGAAGAGATTTTTCTCATATTTGAAGAAATTTTCGTCTTTTGAAATTTTCTAGAAATTTTGATCATTGATTCGCGACTTTTTCGTGTTATGAAGGAAAAAATATTAATGCGTAAGTTCAGTTTCTAATTATGAAAAGTACAATGCAACACAGTTGACGGAACACTATTGGGATTTGATTTGATGAAACTGCATCTTTATATTGAAGGATGTTGGGTAATTTTTACGTTAGATTGATAACTTTCTATACTTTTGCGAAAAATGGGCAAATTAAAGAATTTTTTTGTGTGTGTGTGCATGTGTGTGTTTGAACGGCAAAAAAAACCCTCCAGTCCACTGATTTATTTATTTATTTCATTTTATTTTATTATTATTATTATTATTATTGAGAATGTAAAAGGAATCCGGTTTCAACTTTTATCCCAATATAGTAAATTTTGCCCTGTGCGGCGTTTTATTCGCTTTCCGCCGTGTTTTTTGTACATTCCTAAAAGGAATCAAGTTTAAGTCCTTTAGTTCAATATATAAAGTTTATCGTTTGCAATTTCTGATTTTTTTACAAACCTTTTATGTGATTTTTAGAGTATTTTTTTAAAATTCCACATTCAATCTTTTGGCTCGATATAGTTAAATTTTGCTCTCTGCGATTTTTGAATTTTTGTCCAATTTTTGATGCGATTTAAACCATTTTTTGCGTTTTGCGAAAGACCTTTTGTCAAGTTTTTCTGAACCGAAGAATTATCCAGTAGATTTTGCTGCTGTCATGGTTAAGATGAAGGTGGGAAAATAACAAATTGGCTCCTGTAGCAAGATGAACGACGATGCTGGAAAATTTCAATATTACCTGGGGACTTTCACTTTATCGAAAGAAAAAATATAATAATTCAAGAATTGTTTGATTCAAGATCAGATTTAGGATATCCCGAACGGGTTTACGCTGCGGAAGGCAGTGGGGCCCCCAAGGGCGACCCCCCCCCCCTCTTCCAAAAGAAAAGGTTCTCTTTTGGAAAAACCAACCAGCAAAGCAAGCGATGCTCCGCTAGTAGATAAAATAATTACAGCATGATGAAACGTTAAAAAAGAAACAGGTTGAACGTAAGGAGATAGGTGGCAAAGGCATGGCACACAAATGCCTGCTTATTGGGACCCCCACGAGATTAAAAAGCATATATTTTTTAAACATTTGAATAACAATAATGACGTTTTAAGTTTTGAATCTTCTTGGGTTCCAACTTTTCCTCGATTTAATAGGGACCCTAAAAAAGACAATTTTAAAAAGTATTTAGAAATTGCAAAATTTCTTTCATCTGGGAACCTTTAAAAAGAATGGTGGCTGTAGAAAGAAGACCATGTCTGTTTTGGTTGAAGAAAGTAATAGTATTAAGCCTGATTGGGACTCCCAACGAGATTAAAAAGCACATTTTTTAAACATTTGAATATAAAGTGACAGCTATCAGTTTTGAATCCTGGGTTCCAACTTTTCCTCCCTTTCATAGCCCCTCCTCTCCCCCCCCCCCCAAAAAAAAAGAAGATTAAAAAAATTTAGAGCATTTCTTTCATATGGGTGCCTTAAAAAAATGGTGGATAGAAAGGAAGCACGTTATCTGTTTTGGTTGAAGGAAGTAATTGTATTCAGGGCCGAAACTAGCCTTTTTCGCACTCGGGGCAAACATGGATTTTGGCGCCCCCTCTTCCACAAAGTATATTTACAAAGAGAATTTTATAATAGACGACTTATTGTAAAATTTAAAATATGTAATACATAAAATATGTAATACTGAACTACGTAATCTACAGTGGCGGATCCAAGGAGGAGGTCCCTCTGAACACCAACAAAAATATTCTAAAGTTCATTTTTAAAATGACATATTCAGTAGAGTCACGATTATCAGAGTGCCGCCCAACCGAGTTTCCGCTTTCACCGAGTTATTTTCTTCTGATAGGAAAAAAAATGGCCATAATTTTTTTTGCAAAAAAAACAAAAGAAAATTGGCCATTTTTTTTTCCCTTTTCGGACCAGAAAATCAGAGTTCTAACTTTCGACTGCTCTTTCATCTTCACCTAACACTTCATTCATAATGGCTGTTTCATAATAATGGAAGCCATCAGTCCATCAGAGGAAAATGATCCTTTCCAAAGGTATAATCCTTCATTTGGTGCCCCTTTGTTCTGGCGCCCGGGGCACATGCCCCTCTGCCCCCCTTAGTTTCGGCCCGATTGTATTAAGGAAGTTTTGAAGCTCATTGGGACCCCATTGAGATTAAAAGGCATATTTTTTAAATATTTAAATAAAAAATATGGGACCTAAAAGTTTTGAATCTTGACTTCCAACATTTCTTTATTTGTATAGGGGCCCACCAAAAACACAATTTAAAAAAAAAATTAGAGCCTGCAAAATTTTTTTCATCACCTTTAAAACGAACGGTGACTATAGAAAGAAAGCACAAATTTTTTGAAGGAAGTAATGGCATTAAGAAAGTTTTGAAACTTATTGGGGCCCTCAATGAGATTAAAAAGTCTTTTTTTTTTAAACATTTGAATAAAAAATTTGGCCTAAATGTTTTGAATCTTGGGTTCCAACTTTTCCCTACTTTTATAAAAGGCCCTAAAAAAGACAATTCAAAATGAATTTAGAGCCTACAAAATTTCTTTCATCTGGGCACCTTTAAAAAGAACGGTGGCTGTAGAAAGAAAGTGCATATCTGTTTTGGTTGAAGGAAGTAATAGTATTAATGAAGTTTTGAACTTTTGGTTTCATCTTTTTCTCCCATTTTGTAGGACTCCCCCCCCCCCCCCCCACCACACACACACACAGAAAAAAAAAGACTAAAATACCATTATATTTTAAAAATAGAATTTAAGGTTTCAAAAGCTCTTCCATCTGGGCCCCTTCATAAAGAATAGTGGATATAGAAGGAAAGCGCATATCTGTTTTCTAAATCTGACCAAGATCTTTGACAAAAAATTAATTTGGATAAAACAAATTAAAATGTTATTAAAATACATTAAAAATAATTATAAAAGTTAAAAAACATTATTCGACTCAAAGCTACAATAACTTACTACTGGGCCCCTGACTTTGCTCAGACCCCCCCAAATGGGGGGGGGGGTATGGGAGACGATTCCTATGGCCCTGGTTATGCCAAATATTTTATTTAACTTTAATACATTTTTATTATGTCTCTGAAGAAACTTTAAAAATTTCGTACTGACTTTAGAAATATCTTATATTTTAAACGAAAAAAAAAAAAAAAACCCTAAAATTGCAATGCATTTTTTTTTAAGAACTACGAATAAGATATAGAAAAAAAAATGAAGAAAAAATCTGCCACCCCTAGAAAAAACTTTGCCCTACCTGGAAGTATGGTCTAGCTACGGGCCTGTGTTCAAATAAACAAATATAACATTTATCACATCAACAGCATCATTTATCTCTATTTCACCAATTTCAATATCAGTTTCATCATTTGTAGCTTTAAATTTGAATACCAAAGTAAGTATTATCGATCATTGGACCATTGCTTAAAGTAGTTCTGTTAAAGAAAAGCAATAGATATTCTGAAACCTTACAATTTCTAAATGATATCATTCTATTTGAATAAAAATATACGCTTAAAGTTGAGAAAAATGGCATTATTAAGCCTTAAAAGAATAAATTTTATACGAGTTCGTTTTAGAAAACATCCTTTTCAGTGATTTATCGAAAAGAAACCAATTGCATAAAGAAGTTAAATGTTCAGTTGAGAAACAAATAACAATATAAAATACTATACCAAGAGGCATTTCTTTACGTATACATTTATTTAAATGAAATTTCGAAAATGATATACATTCTTCAGCTGGTAATGTCATTTTCTATATAATATATAAAAGAACAACTATTATATAAATCCTCAAAGTATAAAGCCATATTTTTTCACGTATTTTTTAAAAAAAATTTAGAGCTGAACACGTATTAAAAAATAAAATCTTTTATACATTATGGATACTATACTAAACTTTTTGTTTATGATGTAGTTAAAATTCATTGGTACAAAGCAAAAGAATGACTTGGAAAAGTTTTGTTCTTTAAATAATTTGTGTCTTGAAAAATGATGTTCAACCCTTTTATATCCTATTCGCAACTAAATATATATTACAAATAAAAATACATATTTTACTCTTAATTTTGTCATTCTGTAAGCGACATATATTGATATTTATTGTATTAATTATACATAAATACAAAATTAATTCGAAACGTGAAAACTAAAATTTTTATTTATTATTTAAAAAGTAATGATGTACTACACACGAATGCTACAAAAATTGTATTTTGCAAGAACAAGATTACTCCTTGGTATACTTAGATATCTACTTTAAGTGAAAGCTTGACTTTCTTTAAATTTCAAATACAAAAAGAAAACGTCTATTCAAGGTGTATGTAAGCAAAATCTTTCACTTTCAGAACTAACTTTTCTTTGATGAAGTCTTGGATGTTCCAGTTTAGAAAACTTATCTGACGATTCCTGGGTATGGCAAGAGATTCTTTTGTCCATGTCAGCAATGCGTAAGAGAAAAAATCTTAAATTCCAAAGTACTATCACAGTTGTAACTATAAGCAAAAGAAATAAAACTAGTTCGCTTCGTTCTACAGTTAAAATACGTAATGCATAAGAGTATTTGTGAAAACTGGAATTTAGCTATCGCAGTTACAAAACTATAAAACGATAACTAAGAGGTATATAATAATGAAATATTTTAAAAGTCTAACCTTAGTTAAAACATGTATATTTTTAAAGTTTGTGCAGCAATTTTTGATAAGAAAGAAATGTTCTCCGACAAATTTGAGGAAACTTTTACGGACTTTTCTATTTCTTCTGACTAACTGTTCTTAGGAGATCAACCAGAAAATGAAAAGAGATTAAAAAAGCAAAACTATGGATTTGAGAGAACAGTTATTAAAATAGCTTTAAAAATGAATTTCAATAATTTCCTGTTGTATTTTTTCTAAATTTTACGTTGACTACGTTGTACTAAAAAAAGGTGAAAGTACATCCTCAGAAAATAAAAAGAATAAATAGCTAAAATTGAATTGAACGAAATTATCCCACTCCGTAAATTTAAATTCTGTTTTTCCATACGTTTTCAACTTTATAAACAAATCGAAATTTGTGAAGGATCCCCATTTCATAAGTAGTCACATTTCGATCATTTTGGATTGTGAAAAGTGGTGTAAGACACGTAAATTAGATATCGATATCTCGGATTTTTTCTCCAAATGCTAGAGAAAAAATTTGTTTTGATCTCAAAAAGAAAAGTGCATTTTTTAAAAAATGGCATGTTTCCGATTGGGGTCATACACAATTTATTTTTTCTGTGGCTACTTAATCAGCATTTTAGGGGTATTCTAATAACATAGATAAATTCATTTTAGTTTGCTGATCAGCTTTCACAATTTATTTTAAATCTAGAATGAATATGATATTATTTATTCATTTTACATTATAGTTGCGAAATATCTGTTATACATTATCTCTCAAACAACTCTTGCAGAAAAAATTTATTTATGCTCCAAACAAGCATAAATTGTAAACAGATTATGACGCATACACTTATTTACTCAGAAACACTGGGATCTCATTCGAAGCCAACATCAAATTTACGTTCATATCTAACAAAATCAAAGCTATTTTAGCGAAATTTTCAATATACTTGACTTTTTGTGCGTAAAATGTCATCACATCACGAAAAGTAATAGTGAAGAGTTAGTTGGTCAGTAACAACATACATTCTATCGCTGCATTCTGAAATAAGGTGCACGTATATAGCTCATTGTCATTTGGATAAGTAAGTTGGCCACTTTCAGCACCTTTTTGTAGTAACATTTAAACTTACATAGTTTTTATAAAAACATTGCGAAAATGAATTAATCTTTTAATGCACATTTAGGACATATAAGCGAAAATAATACTATACTTATTTTGTTCAAATATAAATAACTTTTAAACATTACTCTAAAGCTATTTGGAAATTGAATTGAACGCTTGAAATTTTACACATTTGCTTTTAGAAATTTTTTCATAAGCCAGGAATTCATAACTCGCTGGAATAAATGTTTATGGTATAAATAACTGGTGAACGTTAAAAAACCACTCGTCCCGCCTGAACTCTCCCGAGTATTTTTCGAAATTAGTAGGTATATGAAGATTTGTGGTCACACCTAATAATTTTGCCGCAAATAATCATATGTAAAAGATACAGGGGTCTCAATCGGCGAGTAATAATATCTACTATTTAATGCTATGCATAAATTTTCCTTTGAAGGCCATCTAGAAAATAAAAAATTGCAAAAACTTCCATCTTTCAAATAGTGACATCTACTTTTGACACTTTATTTAAATTCCTTGGATCAAATTAGCTCATAAAAGTATACTGGGTGTATCTAAAAAGGTGGGCAAAACTTTGCGGGGTGAGAGAACGCAGCTATACGAGCAAATTTCGTCATAGAATGTATGGTCGGAACGCACGCGGTGATAAGTTAAAAGATAGTTTCCTACTATCCCAGGGCGATGGATTGGTGGAGGGGGTCCCATAGCTTGGTCATCATGATCGCCGGATCTCTCATGTTTGGACTTTTCACCTTTGGGGCCATATGAAAAGCCCAATATGGATCTAGTCGCCAGGATTTCCATTGTTGTCGGCCATATTCGGGAAATGCCTGGTGTTTTTGCAAATGTGCGTCAATCCCTATCCCACAGGTGTGAAGCGCGCATTACAGCTGGCGGAAGATCTTTTGAGCAATTTCTTTCAGCATGTACATTAATCACATTCCTGTTAATAAAGTGTTTTCTGAAATATCTCCTCTAATTCTTGTGTTAATTATTTAACTGCGACAGTGAAAAACTAACTTTTAACTTCTCACCTCTTGCTTTCCGACCATACATTCTATGACGAAATTTGCTCGTATAGCAGTGTTCTATCGCCCCGCTAAGTTTTTCCCACATTTTCAGATACACCCTGCATAGTTTATGCATTCTTTTTTATGCTTCGTTTCGTTTTTAGAGTTAGAAGTGTTCAAAATTTGAAGTTTTTATTTTAAATACACATCGCAAACATTAATTTATATATTCCCAAAACAAAATCTAAATTAAGATTTTTTTATGCGATACAATAAAAGGACCCAAACATAATCTTGTATTTTTTTACCTTAAGATATATTTAAAATATATGAAAAATATGAAAATTATTTCTAAATTCATATTTTAAAAATATGAGTTGCGACCTACATAAATTTGTACATAAAAGACAGTACCCCATCAGATTTGTTGAAAACAGGGTTTATATTTTAGTTACTGTTTTCAGATAAAAAGTAATATAAAAATGCAGCAATTGTTTAAATATTTGCAATTCACAACCAAAATATTTTGCAAAGAATAAGAACCGTCTCTTTACAATTTTCGCTGTTCGAAATTGGAATATTCTGCAATCGACATTTTTAATAGAATTTTCAGAATAGCTGTTGCCATTGAAATAAAATAATATTTCTTTACAATTTTGTAATGAGTCCCATACAATACGCATAGGTTCTTCAAAGTCATAGTGATTAATATCACTTTGGCCGTCAATTATGAAACGCCACAGCTCTCCCGATCCTAATGATCGATGCCTTTAAGTTAACGAAAGTTGTTTTGAAGTTTTTCCCGTGGCATCTTCCGTGATCGAGGCACTCTTCCCGACAGTCGTTAAGGGACCACGATTTTATATTAATTTTAAATGTTTCGCGATCCATCTATACTAATAAAATAAAGTTTCGCTCTGTGACTGTGTCTGTGTGAGATGGCTAGCAAAATCTACCGCACGTAGAAGTCTGCAAATTTAGGTGAGGTTAGTCCAAGACAGGTCCTGATGCACCTGAGGCTCAGATTTTTAAATTTTTAAGAGCCGGCCCTTTAAGTTTTTATGCACTAAATTGTTAATAACTTGCAACTTTTTCATGCAATCTTCTTCGTTTTAGGGGACCTATCTCCATTGAGTGATTATCGCCTTTCTACTTTTCAATTAAGTCCCTGGCCCCTTGGGGCCCGATACAGGTGCCCTTGAAGTTTTTGTGCAAATAAATTGTTAATAAATTGCTTCCTTTTAATCCGATCTTCATTTTTGGTATCCCTTTTCCATTTAGTTATTCTCACATTCCTACATTCCAGTTAAGATCCTGCCCCCCCCCCCCCTGGAGTGCATAGGGCCGGTCCAAGGCTCCTTGCACTTTTTAGGCGCCAATCATTTTAACACCCTATTTTTCTCCTCTTCTCAGTGCATAATTTTAAAGTTGAGTCTTAGACTTTTCTTCACAGAGCAATACCCTCATATTTTTATTGGGGCCCCAGGGCCCTTTTTTAAACATTTACGCCCTTTTGTGCATTTCCTTAAAACATTGTTTTAACGAATAATTCATATTATTCCCCATGCTTAATTTTGACTAATTGAAGATCTAAAGCGCTAAGTACTAAGACATTTTAACATGCTTTCATGTTAGGGCCCTGTTTTTAATTATCAATTGGCCCCTTTTGGGCCTCCTATTATAGCTCCATTAAAAATGGTCCGATTCAGAAGCTTTTTTTTAACAACTTCTTAGGTCCTCCAGCTACTATACGAGCGACAAAAAAAATTATCAGGCTTCAGCTACCACCAATTTTGAATATTAATCGCCTTCTTGGGGCCATTGGTGCAGCTTCTTTAAAAATCATCCGAATTGCTTGTAATTTTCTTTAACATAGTTGTAGTGTTTTCCGATTACTTTAAAAGCTACTAAAATATCTTTTTCCCCAACTACATGCTAGTTACGTCCCTGGCCCCTTGGGGTCTGATACAGGGCCCCTTGAAGTTTTTGCACCATAAATTGTTAATAAATTGCCCCCTCTTAATCCGATCTTCAGTTTTAGAACCCCTTTTCCACTTAGTTATTCTCTCGTTTCTACATTCCAATTAAGACCCTGGGGCCCCGTAGGGCCCGGTCCAGGTCCCTTGAACTTTTTGTGCATCATGCATTTTTCACTCCCTAATTTTCTCACAATACAGTGCATAATTTTAAAGTTGAGTCCTGGATTTTTCTTCCTGGACCAACACCCTCATATTTTTATTGGGCCCAAGGGTCCTTTTTGAAGCATTTACCCAATTTTTGTGTATTTCTTTAAAATATTATTCTAACGAAAAATTCGTACCCTATGCTTAATTTTCACTAATTATAGATCTAAATCGTTAAGTACTAAGACATTGTAACATGTTTCCATGTTAGGGCCCTGTTTTTAACTATCAGTTGGACCCTGTTGGGCCCCATACTATAGCTCCCTTAAAAATGGTCCAATTCGGAAGCTATTTTTTCTAACAACTTCTTAGGTCCGCCAGCTATTACATGAATGACAAGGAAAAAAGAAATCCGTCTTCAGCTACCACCAATTTTGAATATTATTCGCCTTCTTGGGGCCCTTGGTGCAGTTTCTTTAAAAATGATCGGAATTGCTTGCCATTTTCTTTAACACATTTCTAGCATCCTCTGACTACTTTAAAAACTACTAAAACGTATCTTTATACGCAACTACATGCCACTTAAGCCCCTGGCCCCTGGCCCCGGTACAGGAACTCTTAAAGTTTTTGCACCATAAATTGGTTAATAAACTACCTCCTTTTAATCTGATTTTCATTGCTGGAACCCTTTCTCCATTTACTTATTCTCCTTCCGTTTAGTTATTTCTTTATTCCAGTTAAAATCCTGGGATATCCTAGGTTTCCTTAGGGCCCCTTGAACTTTTTGTGCAGCATACATTTTTCTCCACCTAATTTTCTCGCATTATCAATGCAAATTTTAAAATTGAGTTTTACATTCTTCTCCCCGAATGAACATCATCTTATTTTTACTGGACCCAAGGGCCCTGTTTTTAAGCATTTCTGCCCACTTTTTGCTCATTTCTTTAAAATTTTATTCTATTGATTAATTCATACCCTGTGCTTAATTTTGACTTATTGAAGACGTAAAGTGCTAGAACTTAGACCTTTTAACAAGTTTTCATATCAGGGCCCTACTCTTTACTATCAGTCGGCCCTCTTTGGGCCCTTTGTTATAAGTCCCTTAAAAACGATTGGATTCACTAGCTTTTTTTTTTTTTTTTTTTTTTTTTTTTTTATAACTTCTTAAGTCTTCCTGCTACTTACTACACGAATGACAAAAAAAAAATTCTCAGACTTCAGCTACCACCAATTTTGAATATTAATCTCCTTATTGGACCATTTCTTGCAGCTTCTTTAAAATCTGTCCGATTCTGTTACATTTTTCTTTAACATAGTTTCAGCGTCCTCGAGCTAATTTAAAACTACTAAAATTTTTTCTTATACCCAGCTACTTTCCAGTTAAGACTCTGACCCCTAGGGCCCGGTCTTCCTTTTTATCTCAGCTATCACTTTTTTTGAACATTAATCTCCTTTTTCAACTTACGTTTGCTCACTACAGCTGTAAATTAAAAATCGCATTAATTTAAAGGTAACTTTACAAAATGGATTTCATCAGTTTATTAAATATCGTGTTAATGTTAAAAGTAATTCATTAAATTTACAAGGAGAGAAGTCATCTTTCGCCGCTTGGGAGCGCATTATTTTCTCCGATTCTAAGGACCTAATTTCAACGGGATTTTGTTCATTCAACGTAGATTACAACTACAGCTACTTTCTGTATTATGAAATTTCATCTAAGCATCATCATTTAGCAACATTTTCTAACATTAATGTTGCATTCTTTTTTGGATTCTAAGGGCTTCATTACTACGAGGTTTGGCTCACTCAACTTGGTTTTCGATTGTCTCAGGTACGTGCGGAGCACTTCCGGTACATGCTGCCTCAGGTAGCTCGGACCCAGGTTACAGGTTCGTTCGGAAAGAAGTTTTTGGTAACACACTAGACGCTGCGGAAGGCAATGGCTGACTCCGAAATTAGGTTCATCAAAAGGTATAAAATCATACAAACTTGAGTTTTGCTTAAGGTTATTTACGGACTCCGGGCAACACCGGGCGGGTCTGCTGGTTAATAGAATAACACAAAACAAATTGGAATTAAAAAAATTAGTTTAATAAAGGCAATGTAGTTTTGAATAACATGATTTTTTTTTTTTTTTTTTTTTTTACCATGAACTGAATCAATTACATTACTGACCAATTTTAACATATAAATTAAATTCTTAATAGTATTTTATATTTATATATTGAATCAACCAGAAATGTCAGATCTTATGTACATACATCAGTGACTGGATTTTATAGAAGATTTCATTAAGTCTAATATCATACGGAAGTCTTTTTGCACGCTTTTTTCCTTACGTATTATCCCTACACAATGCCGCTAGCATTGTGTAGGGATAATACGTAACGAAAAAGGCGTGCAAAAAGACGTCCGTCTGACATTAGACTAGGAAATGAGACAGCTGCTGAGGCAAACTACATTGATGAGTTAACTGCTTTTTTAATCCATGGAGCTTGTGGGGTTTTCTTTTCTTTCGTTTTTTAATTGGAAATTTCAAATTATTTTGAGGGCCATCCTCTTTTTAAAAGTTCCTCCATGTATTAATGCCTTCTATAGCAATATTGTCAATAGTGCCAGATGTTGAAACTTTTTACACCTGTTGCCCTAATAATAGTACATACGTCTGCATTTACTAATACTTTTTCTTTGCAGTTACTATCATTTGTTATCTGCATGTAGTAATTATAATATATATATTTACGCTTACTATTATAAGTTAATTTACGTTTAAAATAAAATTATAAAAAAAAAACTCGCCTAAAGCTTTATATACCGCTTCTGAGACTTATTTGAAGCAAGTGTGTCATTCTTTAAATTTAAAAATAAGGGCTACTTATTCAAACCAATAACTTATGATAAAATAAGAAAATATTGTAAATTTGTTATGTCTATTAAATTCTGTAGTAATAATAATACATTTCCCAAAAAATTTGATAGACTATTGTCATAGTACGGAAAATAACTTCTGATATACTTATTAGATTTCCTTAACTGAACTTTTATTTTTTCTAATTAAAATTTATTTCCCCTTAAAATTAAAAAAATATTCGGACCCGAAAGGATTAGCAATTCTCTTTCTCCTTAAGTTAAAATCATTCTTTGCTTACATATGCGAATCTCGTATACCTAAGTGTTTATTATTTATACTTAATTACATTTTCTAAAATCATTCTTTGCTTATAGACCGGGATGCAGCAGCACAGACAATCACCTCATCCAGTTCACGGCTGAAATTCCAGAATTTGTTAAAATTCGATTCGCATATTAATACGCAATCGGTCTGCCAAGTCATATCTTTGTGGAAAACACCTGGAAACCCGATTTTAGTGGTTGACGCGTAGGTTTCATGGAAGAAAGAGATAGATGAGATGCAATAGGGCGTAAAAACGGTTTGCAGTATGATGCGCGTTATCGCTCAAATTTAAATGCTGTCACTCGGCCCAAACAAAACAAACACTTGAAATAGGGACCGAATTCTTTAATAGCACCCGTGCATTTTTTTTCTAAATGAAAGTGATCTGCTTATTTTTAAGCATTCTAAAGCAGCATTCCATTGTATTATGAATTAAAAACTGTATTACTAAAAGTTTTCTTCTTATTTTCATGAAAGAACGTGCTTGTCTTTGGGGCGACTGTAGCCGACTTTAGGGTTACCATCAACCGGGGCTGCTTTGGTCCTTGCGGGGTTACTTTGGTCCGTCACATAAAAAAAGTTTTTATTCTTTGTATTGAACAAACAATACAATATAATTTGGAGTTTTTGCATTTGAAAAATATTTTATACCCTACTATAGGGTATTTGAATAGTTTGGGGGTAATTAAATTTTTTTAGTGGCAACACTGGATGTGTTTGTAAACAACTGTTTTCGTGTGTAAATTTTAACTCTTAAAACTTTCTATAGTAAAACAATCTGGATAAGAGCTACAAATAAGGTAAGTGTCAAAATATTATCTTTAGTAACCTGTAACCCATGTGTGATCATAGTTTTTTATTTAACTTTTTATTTTGACACGAAATGTTTACGTTTTCATAAAGCTAACATGAAAACTAGTATTTCGGGGCTACTTTGTGCCAAGTCTTTTTTGGTCTGAAAATAGCCCCAATTACTTAGAAATGCCTTTTATACAACCAAATCTCTTAAAACATGTTTTAAGTAACTTTCTTTTTCAAATATTACTGTAGCAGCACAGACAATCACCTTATCCAGTTCACGGCTGAAATTCCAGAATTTGTTAAAATTTGATTCGCATATTAAAACGCAATCGGTCTGCCAAGTCATATGTTTGTGAAAAACACCTGGAAAGCCCCAATTACTTAGAAATGCATTTTATACAGCCAAATCTCTTAAAACATGTTTTAAGTAACATTTTTTTTCAAATATTACAGTAGTAAAATGTTACATTAATTATTTTTTTTCCAGTTGCTGAGTATGTATCGTTTCCTTAATATTAACAATTGGTTTATTGTGTTTAAATGTTAAAAAAAAGAGGCATTTGTTTATCCAGTTTGCAGTGTTAATTTATTAGCAAATGCTATTGCAAGGGGGTTTCAATAAAAATGAATTCATTTGCATATGAAATGTGTTCATTTTATATTAAACTAAGTGAATGGACCAAAGACGTCCCCAGCAGGGGCTTCTTTGTTCCAAAACTTTAAAAATAGTTAAAAAATAAAAAAAATAAAAAAAATTCCGCTTTAAAACCATACAGTATGCTTCATTGTTTCATGTTAATTGTTTACAACTCCATTTCGACGTTGAAAAATCGCATATAATATTTTTTTTTTATAATGGAAATGTGAGTGGAACCAGGAAAAAATGGCCCAAAGTAGCCCCCGGTTAACGGTACTTTTTGGCGTCACCCCCAGCCACCTTACTGCATCTCCATCTATCTCTTTCCTCCATGCGTAGGTTAACCATTGTGTTTTCCTGCGCTCAAAGGCATGAAAACATGGAGGACTGGGAGCAGGAAAACACAATGGTAAACCTACGAGTCAACCACTAAAATCGGGTTTTCAGGTGTTTTCCACCAAGATATGACTCGGCAGACCGATTGCGTTTTAATAAGCAAATCGAGTTTTAGATAATTCTGGAATTTTAGCCGTGAACTTGATGAGGTGATTATCTGTTCTGCCGCCTCCCGGTCTATTAAGTATATGAATTACATAAAATCTAAAAGATTTTACATAAAAAACAAAGTAGGAATACAGCCATACAATTAGAAAAAGAGTGACTATTAAACGATTCTTTTCAGGAGGTTACGATTTCGTGGTTTGTGTATTATATCTTTAGCAGAGAATAATAGAATATCCGAAAGATACACAACTCAAGCCAACACTCACAAAATCCAATGAAAATGTACTTTTCTATCAATAGTAACAATACCATCTATGCTCAAACTAGTTGTTAAGAAACAGATCAGTTTAATTTGATTATTCTGTCGAATGAACTCAAGCATGTTACAATAAGCAAGTTTTAGGATAAAATTAATTTAGAATTTACTTTCAATAGAACATTTGTTTTTAATTCCGAAATGTTTTGATAATTGCAATTCAACTATAAAGCACACGAAATATAATGCGTAAGTGACAGTTTGAACTTTACATAAAACCATACACCCGTAAGAATCTATAACTTCCTCTTAGAGGATGACTCAGAGAAAAAATCAATCGAATTTTCCAAGCAACTCCCGGAAAAATCTGCAAGATCGGCGATACCCAAAATATTCTTTAGATTTTGCTTATTTCACAGAAGATATGAAGGTAGAACTTTGCCATTAAATTTTGTATCTTATATGCATTGTGTTTTGTACTTGTAACATAGTAATATTAAAATATCGAACAAGTATATTACAAACCACTAAACAAAAACGTAGGTCGGATTGCTGATTTTATACACCCTTCTCTCTGTAAAATATGATTCAGTTCTTAAGAATTAAACGTTTTAAACTCGGATCATATGTAAAACATATTTATTTCAAATTTATGAGTTTTGAATTGTAATCATATGTAAAAGAAATATCATTTTATAATACAAACGATGTAAAAGAAATACCGTAGACTATAAGACAAAAGTTGTGCAAAAGATATCATAGACTTCATAAGACAAAAGGTGTACCAGAATAAGTACTGAAATAATCTGATAATGAAATTACTTTCAATCAATGTTTTACCCGATGTTAGGCAATACAAATAGTATATTCTGCAAAAGAGGAACTACAGAAAAGGTGCCTTGGGAAGATTCGTGCAATAATGTCAATGTTTCATTTTTTACAAACTAATATATAGATTTCATAATTTATCTAGATTTTTGACATCATTGCCTTTTTAATTTGTTTGATGAAAAAGTCTTAGCAACTTTTCAGAATTATACTTAATGTTTGAAATGTGTTTGCCTGATGGTTTATCTGAAATTCTTTCAGAGTTTTCAGATCTAGTCAAATGTAAATCCTTGCATAAATGTTTATGATCCATATCAGCAAATAATAGTTTTTCATATGTTGAGGGCTTTAAATGTGATTTTTATAACAAATCATAATACCTCACATTTTATTGAAAATGTTTGCAATAACTTATCGATATATATGCTTAATTGAACCAATATTACCATATACTATTTCCAGCTTGGATTTTAATTACTCCTTAATGATCTCCAGTGAGAATTCGATTAAGGCACTCTTTTCTCAAACATAGCGCTGATTAATTACGCTTGTGATGATCTTTTAATTAAATTACCATGAATGTTTTGAACAAGATTATACCTTTTAATGAAAAATCTTATATATTGGACATTTTCAAAGCTATCAGCTTTGATTGTGCTTCATCTTTATCCTTAGTTGCATTTATCAATACTAAGGAAGTATTTATTGTATGAACATGAACTTTGAAATTTTCAAAGCAAAAGAAATATTTTATCATAAGCTCTAAATGGTTCTCTCGGCATTTTCATTTTTTATCTGTTTTGAAAGAAACGTTATTTTAAAGAAAAATTTATGTCAACCAGTTGAAATATAAATGCATGAAATATTTTTTAGCTCTACTACCACAAATCATATAAATTCAGCATTTTTTAGGACAACTAAATATTAAAATCTTAGAAGAATGTATTTGAATACATTATTTGCCTATTTTCTCTATACCTTTATTTTTTTTTTAAGTAAGATAATTTTCTAAAAGCAAATTCGTATCATATAAACAAAATGAAAATAGTTTGCATATTTCTGAAAGACATCATGTGTTTAACACTGCCTTTATTATCATCAATCCATGTGAAAATGTACTTTTATCATTTATAAATAATATCCATGAAAACAATTGTTTAGTTGCTTTCGTTTACTGCATTTTTTGGAGACATTTCTTTATTTTTAGTACATAAAGTTTTATTTGAAATGATGCTGAAAAACAAATAATCCTTACTTATTTGTTTGTCTGCGGCCTATCAGTACATGGTTACGTAAAAAATGTAACTTAATCAAAATTATCTCAGATTAGAAAGTTTTTAATTGGAGTTGGAATACCAAAAAATCCACAAGTCGATATAAACTAACATTTCTTGCATTTTACATAAAATGTGCAAGAAAGAGTTCCATCATTTCTTTCTAATGAAAAATTAATGTTTGTTGCCTAAGATTCTTGTCCTGATGTAAATTTAAAAAGTAAAAGCTGAAAATGTCATAATTACAATCTATGAACCAAATAAAATAAAACCCATTTAGCTAGTATTTATGTATTTACACATAGTTTTGAATGAAATCCACATAATTAACTTAATGCGCAAAAATTATCATGGGATTTGAAACACTCATCATCTCTTATACATTATTTTTTACTGAAGTTCAATGCTCTTGTCTAAAAACGAATACTTCAGTTTAAAAAATGCTTAAAGTTCAACTATACCTGCGCAGATGTAAATAAAAACTGTAAATGAATAAAAAAATAACTGTCATGCTTTTATTTAACAATATAAATATATGCATTACACATTACTATTTTCAGTTAAACAAATTGAGTTAAATAAATATAAAATAAATTCAATTATAAAACTTTTTTAATTTGGATGAACGTATTGTTGAATAGGCACATAATAACCATCGCTTATATCTTTAAAATTCAATTATTAGAATTCATTATTTTCGCCCTGAAAGTTAGTTACGCTGGTATTAAAATACTTCATGTGTGTGTCGTCCAAGCAAGTTATACTGAATAGATTTTATTAATAGATGTAGCATATTAAATATATTACGTAAAGTTCATACTGTTACGATCTTTACAATTATCTGAGTCTAACAAAGTTAACATGCAGCTGGACTAATTCAGCTAATTTTAAATGATATACATTTTAAGTAAAATATTATATTTTAACTTAACTATTCGGTGGTAGTATTTTTAAAAAAGGTAAAAAAAACCCGTGACTAATTTATACAAGAACTACTATCTGTGTAAAATATAAAATATAAAGCGAGATATTTTTCTCGACAGATAATTTGTAAAAATACAACTGTAGTTTCGAGAATAATTAAATAGCGGCTGATTTCATCAGATGTAACAGAGAGTTGTTACCCTAAAAAGGCTAACAGCTTGTCTGAAAATAAATTTCACTTGTTTGATATCAATAATAAATCAATAATGAAGACAAACTACTGGACATTAAAATTTTAATAGCGAAAAATGATAAAAGAAAGGGATGTGAGATCGTAGGAGAGACATCGCCACAAGGTGAAAAGAAAAAACGAAAGTTGTATAAAAGGTAACATATTTTTTGAAGCATCAATTCTGGTATTTTATGGGGAAAAAAAAAAAGCATAAATAATTATTGCATAAATAATAATTTTTTTACAAATTAATAAAATAGTAGTAATCATCATGGCAATTACTTACAGGAAAGGAATATTATTAATTATTGATAGAGAAAAAAATATGGACAGAAAGGAATATTGACAGAAATTCAAGAAAACTGTTTAATAAAGGTGAGAGACATTTAAACAATTCTTTCACAGCGGTGAGCGCTGGATTTGGTTCAGACTTTATCAAAATTTAAATAAATATACAATGTTTCCTAAAATAGCAACTTCTTTACATTTTGAACATCATGGATAAGTTTAGTATAGAAAAAAATATCTATATGCTTATGTTGCCATAACGTCCTCGCAATGTCAGATTTAAATAAACGTTATTTTTTAACATAATATTTGTGTTCAGATGCTCTTTTGTACCTATGTAAGAAAACTTACAATCTTTACAGGGACGATTATAAACCTGAGACTTATGAACCATTGAGATAACTAATTTAGTAAAAGAAAAGTGGATATTGTAAATATGTTCAAATATAACCTTAAAATGTAAAAATTTTTAAGCTTTACCTAACTTTTAAAATAAACGTAGATGAAGCGGGAGAACAGTGGAATTAACTAGAACATTATGTTTAATGGAGAAAGTGTGTAAAAGGATTGCGGCAGTTTTTCGTAGCTTTATCAATATCAGGAGAATTGAACCTCTTATTTAGAGCAAGAGATTTCAAATAAATTCGCTTCCTTAGAAAGGGAATGCCCATAAGAAGAAATATATAATTCACGATACACATATTTGTAAAAGGCTACCAATTTTGTTTAGCTGGGTGGTTTGAACAGGATTATGAAGGGATTAACACAGGTAAGATTTTTCTGAAGACAGAAATTTGAAAATAGGATTCGTAACTGCGAAGTTGAGAAAAGAAATTGCTATGTTCAATGTCAAGTGGACTGAATGTGAAGGTGTGATCGACATATTTGATCCAGAATTTGAGATTGATGACACCAAGTAATTTATTTTTTAAATAATGCATGTAAATATCGCGCCAACATTGATGACAAAGTGTAGTGATAGTGAATGTGTTCGGTAATACTGCAATTGAGAAGAATCGTCATCCTAGAAAATAACAATCGCGACAATCAACGATTCTTTCTTAAATTCTACAAACGCAATATTCTACAATCGATTGTTTTATCGAAATTTCTAAAAACCGCAGTTGCAAAACTTAGCCATTATTGTGAAGGGAAATGTGATCTTGGTGATGGGAGATTGCTAGATTATTCTACAATCGGAACAATTTGCTGCTGATTGAGGTTTCAGGGGGAGAATAAGATTAAATCAATGCTTGGGTTTCTTTAATTTTTTTATTTCTGCACAGCACCAAGCCGATAGACCTCGCGCATGTGACGTCACGATTCAGCTGCTGATTTATTTGGGTAATACTTACGTTTTGAATCTCTTTATATTTTCGGAACAAAGGATCTGAAGTCAGAGCTTAGAAAGATGAATCAAGTAAAAAGTTTATTTGTTTGGTTTTACGGGAAGAGAAAGAACTTGACAGCATTTGTCCATTTGATGGAAGAAATAGAATACTGCACTTGGAGAGAAAATGGAGTCCTGGGCCTTAATTTTTTTCTGCAGATTCGGGTGGTGCCGGAGCTGATACTTTCCGGATCGTGTTGGGACGGCATTTTTGTAAAAAAAAAAAAAAAAAAAAAAAAAAAAGGAATAATGTGCATTTGTTGAACGGAATATTTATAAATTTATTTTAGTTTACTAAATCATAGAAAAGCTTTTTATTATTTGACTTATATTTCCTTTATAGAGTTTCAAAACTTTGATTTATTTTAACTGTGCTTTCTTTTGAATACTGTTATTTCAAAAGAATACTATTCACCTTATTTAATCACAGAATTATGAAATTAAATAAAGCTAGTAATATTATTCGGAAATATTGAAATTCAAGATTAAGTACTCGTACAAACCCTGATTAATATTTCTCACTTCTTCATTTGAATGTATTGTTCTAAGTAATCAAAAATGTTATTATTCCGTAATCCATGGTTTGCAAACAAAGTTCAAAAACGTACATTTTGCATAAAATATGTATGAAATATTCTTATAAATGAATTTTTATTAGAAGAGGTTGGTTAAGAAATATAATCTCCTTTTTTTTAGAAATTGGATTGGGTTGGGCCGGGCGATGAAGCGTGAAAAAGTAAAGGTGCGGAATTCGGGCCCGTGCAGACCTCTATAAAGAAACTGCTTCGTATAATGAGTGCATAATTTATATTAATAATGGAGTATGTACATCATCGGTCTCATTAATTAATATATTGGGATTTTATGCTTAATGATAATAATATCATTTAAACATGCAATTTAATTTAATCGTATATAGTAAAAACCGTTTATAACGAAGCTGAATGAAGCAAGCGTGAAAATTATTCGTAATGTAAGTGTTTTCTTATCACATTAACAACTTTGTGGAGAAATTCAGACTCATCTCTGTTGACCCATCTAGCACATCTCAAGGTGCTACTTGTACATAAAAGTTTAAAATAATATATAATAAGAAAAACAACTATTTACATTCTAACATGATTAAATATTTTAAAATTGGATTTTCTTAGTTATATATTTTAAATGATATTATTTAATATTAGCTATAAGCACCATCGTAAACATCGCATGTATGACGTCTTCCAGTTAGTCTTGAATTTTTCTTTGATACTAATCATCCGTTCATTCACATTAAATGTTGTAAAGATTATTTGTAAGGCTGTAATTTCTTTGTAAATGATTCCAGATTAGTACAATACCTTGACATGATTCTGAAACATACAGTAAACACTATAGATTATGCTTCAGTCAACTGAAAGATCTTGTGAATGAGCGTATTTCTCAGTTTGCCTCTTTATCATTAGAAAGGTAAATGAGAGTTCGTAACCATCATAGCCATCCATCGTATGTATGACATCTTTAAGATAGTCCTGAATTTTCCTTTCATACTAATCACCCGTTTATTCACACTAAATTTTGTAAAGATTACTTAAGGCTGAATTTTTTTTACAATTGACTCCAGATTGGTACAAGGTCTAGATATGATTTTGAGACATACAATAAACACTACGATGATGTTTCAGTTAACTGAAAGACCTTGTGAATGAATGTATTTCTCAGTTTTCTCCTTTATCAATAGAAAGGTAAGTGAGATCTTCTTTACACATTGAAAAAACAAGAAGATACGTTAATTAAGACAAGACAGTTGACAAAGTTGGACATGCATTAAAACAATATTAACAGGCAGATGGGTTAAAGATTATTACTTAAAATTTATTGTCGTACTTTTGAAGGTAAATTCATAGTAGATTCGAGAAAATAAATTTTAAAATAGAAAAAATTGGTAGATTCATTCAATCAATAATATCTTATCCACCTTTAAAAAAATCTCTAAAAGCGATTTCCTTTACTTAAGTGTTAAATTTGTAATATCTTTGACTATAGAAAATCTAGGGAGTGATGGAGCACTACTCTTCCCCCCCCCCTCTCTTCCGTATGGACGCCCTTAGGTATTAAAAGCAACTCATCGACTCAATCAAGAAACTCATGACTTTCGTTGATCGAAAGTCATTTCAACAAACAAAAATCATCGAGACATTTAAACATTCTGCACAATCAATTAAAGAATCTCGTAATCTCCTAACACTATAAGCCCCACCAGTGGCCGAGAGGTTCTGCTCTCGAAGCTGGTAGACGGGAGGTGCTGGGTTCGAACCCAATCGCGCCCGTCGGCCTAATCGTTCGGAATTTTCGTGGTTTTCTTCGAGCCGTGGATTTTCCATGCGTAAATACGGATTAGGTTCCCTTAGAAAGACCCCCACGGAGGGCACCTCCCCTCTGGGCCTATATCCCTCGTGTAGATAATTGGCCGTCAAAAATCAACCCCCAACCCAACCTAACACTATAAAGGAATTCCCACTGTAATGCTATACAACTGTTTGCAAACGTATCATTAATGATCGGTCAAGTTCGAGTTTTACTCGCACACGAATGGTTCCGTACAACAAAGTTTAAACTTGGCATTTTTCCAAGCGCGCTTCGACAGTAGGTCGCAACACCGCAGATTTTTAATTAATATCTCGGCTAATTACCGACAATTTCTTTCGAAAATCATTATCAACCATCCTTGGACGATTCTGCATCGCTAGGTACCACGATCATCCTCAAATCAGCCGCTGAGCGCCCACAAATTAAAGTTTATGTGCAACGGAAAAATGCTATTTTCTCAAAAGCTATATGACCTAGGATAATCAACTATAGTTTTCCTGCAAGGTTTAAATAAACTCCTACTACCCCTAATTTTTTTTATGGATTTAGTTTCAGTAGATTCGGAAATGAAGAGGGAGGGAACATATTTTTGCAGTAAATTTTCGACGTTATCTTTGAAAATAAAACACCTAAAGTTTAAATAAATATATTTTTGAGTTCGGTGCTACGAGATCTTACAAACGATACTGCACACGAGATGCAAATAAAAGAGAAAAATTCAAGTAGCTTAAATAGCCCCTAAAGTTTTCATAAAAATGTTTGTGAATGGCTAATAATAGCAATAGCCTTCATAACTCTCCGAAATTTGAACTTTCCACGTTCCATGGTTTTCGAGGAAAACATCTGTGACAGACGGATGGACAGACATGTGTAATCTTGAAATGATTCTGTTTTTACTTTTGAAGTACTGAATTCTAAAATGATGATCGTTTGTTCAAAAGAAAATTTAGTGAACAAGAGAAATTCCTTAATTTCGATACGTTCATTTACTTTATTTTATCACATAAAACGAAAACTTTAAGGTCCCTTTTTTAACATAGAAAGTTGCGTACCAATTAGATCTTTCGTAACTTCAGAAAAATGGCGATAATTTAATAATATATAAACAATGTTGACATAGGAACTTTTAGGTATAAAATGAGGACTTTCTTACTTTATTAAACAAACTGATACTCTTTAATAAAGTAGTTATTTTTTCATGCAAATACACAGGAAATTATCTTTATTCAACATCAAACGAACTAACAAGAAAATAACATGAACATAACAAATTTTTTTACCTCTCTTTATCTTAATGGATGTCAATATCTTGTTAATGTTTATTGAAAATAACAAAAAATTTGTAGCATAACATACTCAGATACTATACTATAAATTTGTTTGATTAGAAGGAGGTAATTGGCATTAAACTAAAGAGCAAAGATACTGAGAATCAAATGTTCAGTCAAAATAAGCCAAGTAAATATGAGAAATTACCAAGTAAGCTGTGAAAAAGTAGGTCAGGCTCCGCCGCTTCCTCACCGTTAGCGTAATTTACACTATCGCACTTTTTTGTTATTATTAATATGCCGCCTGATAAAGATACAACATGTTTCTTGCTTGTCGAGTGAAAAATGAGTCTTTTGGAATTCTGTTTTCTTCGGTCGGATAATTTTAGGTCTCCTAAGTATGGATTTTCATTTTTATTCCAAGAGAATGCATGAATACGGATTTCTATAAGGAACGTCCATGATGAAGTTTTTAAAATCAACCTAATTTATCTTTATTTGTTTTATAAACTAATTTACCAATTCCATTTTATTTGATAATAATGATATTTAATTAAATTATTTGTCAGGAATCTTTAATTTATCGTAAATGACAAAGGAACATATAGAAATACCACAAGTAAGACAGAAGAAATATATATTAAAATGATAACTTTATCAGAAAGTGAATTTTTTAGCTTCTTTATTGAAAATTTCAAAAAATATTTTTTTTAGTGTTTCTTCAATTAGGACGATGTTGGCAATACCTAAACTCAAGATATACATCAGGGATGTCTAACCTTTCAGTAAGCGCGGGCGTGCCTCATCTAGTGGGAAAAATTGGAGCACGCCATTATTCACATGTCTGGAAACACAGAGTATCTCTTCTCTATAATAGGGGGGCAGAGTTCCTTTTTTATTCAGAAATACTGATTTCATACCAGAAATTCCGAAAGAATTTTTTTACTTTAAGTAGTCTTACAATTTCTGCCATTAAATTTTCAGAATAAAAAAGGACACCGCACTGGCAACAAGACTAGGGAGTAACAACATGAAGACATGTTAATAATTGCACAGACACCTCACAATGTGAGCCAAATAATTGCAGAAAAAAACATAAATCACAGTAAATATAGAACTGCGTGTTCTTGAGCGAGAGTCCTATCAAAATATTTTGTAGAGAAAGGAGCCGAAAATTTAATGCCGCTTGTAATATAAAACCATGTGGAACAATAATGATTTTTAAAAAGCATCTTTTAAAATGGATTTTTATTTAAAAGACTCCTTGTAGCAGGAATCATTCGAAAGAGCGCCGTGGCGTCGGTGGGCACCGCGTTGGACAGCCCTGTATCATTTTCTATGAAGAACGTTTTCTCTAAGCTAGTTTAAATTCGATATGGTGCACGGTTCACCGTTAACGATAGTGACGCAAGCCATTTGAGAAAGATTTCACTCTTTTAAAGGTGGTGGAACGTGTACTTCCCACTTAGTATTAATTTCTAACTATCGAAATTGTACCCGAATTTTTGAAAACATTTTGCATTTATAAGACACGTGAATAAAACACTTATTTATTTTCAAATCAATTTTTTCGTAAATTCTGATGGCCATTAATCATTTCAAAATTTTAGAAACAGAATTACTTTCCCCATGAAATTCGTTACGAAGATAAAAGTCGCTAACACTTAAAAATACTAATGAAAAACATACGTCCTTTGAGTTATACCATTGTAATAGTATACAGTGGGTGGCCAAATTATTAGTTACACTGCAATTTTTCTCACTTTTTTAAATTATATACTTAAAAATTTGAGTAAATTTCTATTTCTTTCCTCGCATGTCTTTTGATTTAAATGCTGGCAATGATGCTTTAATTTTTTAGTACTGACGTAACTGACAATTGACATTTGGCATGTGTCGTTAACTAGGTAAATGTCTCTTAGTGCATAAGGTGCATTAGGGACGTTATGGAAACACATGGCAGTTAGATGGTATTCGATTGTTTATGGTGAATTCTGTTCAGTTGTTTGCTAATTAGTGCTTTGATGACTCTAATTATTCTAATTATCTATTTATTATTGTTTATCACTTTAAGAACAGTTGTTAAAAAGGGGGGAGGGGAGTAAAGATTTGTCTTCGGAGAAAATTACAGAGATCACTGCATTGTTGAAGCATTCCCATCATTTAAACATACAGATTGCTATTCTTACACATATATCCGCTATGTCTGTACGCAGAATAAAATATAAACTTGATGAAAAGGTTGTGGGAGCCAGAGGAATGGAATTGTGGGTGCCGTCACATCACTACTCTTCCAGATGAACGAGAAATCCGTGGCATTCGTCTTGAAAACAGACGAAAGTGCACAAAAGAATTGACAAGAATCAGAAATGAAAATGGCATTGCTATTTCTGCCAGAACAACAAGGCGACGCAATACAGAATTGGTATTTAAATGTCGCAGATCAGCGAAGAAGGCCAAACTGACTCCAGTTATGTAGTTTAAGCGTTTGCTTTGGCCGAACAACATCGACAAATGACAACTGAAGACACGGAAATGTGAGGAGAGTAGTTTTTCAGTTTTTTCTTCTGCTTCCTATACATATTTCAATTCCTCAAAATGCTCCTATAAACTACGTTTGAAACTACAGTAGAACCTCTTTTATCCGAAACTCTTTTAACTGAAACTCTCGATTTAACGAAATCTATTTCGAAAGCTTTTATTTTTCTACCACATTCCTTGTGTGAAAAATCCATTTTGAAAGCTTTTTTTTTCTTTTAACTACCAAATTTCTTGTGTGCAAGCGGTCCTTTCCGAACTACAAGTACATATAAATATTTTCGATCCCCTTTCTTAGAGTTCCTTTAAATTTAACTTGAGCTCCCGAAAGCTGCGGAGTGGAACGAAAAAAACGAACAAATTAGTAATTCTGAAGCTTTTGAATGTTTTGCAAAATGTTTGGCATGGCTGGAGCAGCAGAAAGACTGTGATACTGGTGAACTAATAATATAAAAAAACTCAGTGATAGAGCTCCAAAGTAAAGGCAATCTAAACTGCGATAAACAAAGCATTTGTCAAACCCTTGTGATATATGTAAAAGTTTCAGAAAAGGTCTTAATTTCAAAATTAAAATTCAGGTAATTTATTCTTGTTTCTATTTTGCTATTGCTTTATATTTATTAAGCACTTATTACCATAATACGAAATATTGCATACATTTCCTCTTAACCTTAAAATTGAGGCATTCTCGATTATCCGAAAATTTCGATTTTCCGAAAGAGGGTCGGTCCCAATTACTTCGGATAATCGAGGTTCTACTGTATTCATATTTGTATCTCCGACGAGTCTGACATCGAAATAATGGTGGAAAAATATTCATTTGTTTGGCGCAGAAAGGATGAAAATAATCAACCAGAATGTATTGTAGTGACCGTTAATCACCCACTTAAAATCATGGCGTGGTCTGTCATCAGTGGAAGGTGAACAGGCCGTCATTACATCGTGGATGGCATGATGAATCAGATCCAGTATAAAAAAGTACTGGAAGGATGGTTGCTCGCTCAACTAAAGGAATGGTTTTCAGATATCTCTTAATGTATTTTGATGCATGACACTCAGCGTCCTGTCATAAAGGGAAGACAATCACGGAATTCTTAACTGAACGAATACGAAACTGATTTTTTTTGCCATGACCGGGCAATTCTCCAGATTTAAACCCAATCGAGAATGCTGGGAGCTTCTAAAGCGAAAAGTATCAAATGAAAATACGATAAGGGGAAAAAATTTGATAGAAGACTTGATTAATCTAGTACTGTGATGAGGAGCTGAAAGATAAATGTAAACAAATGTATACAGAGCATGACAAAAAGAGTACATGCCATACATGCCAGAGTACACCGACGCTAAAGGAGTTCAACGAAATAGTGAGGAATTTGTCTTGGAACACTTGTGCTAAGTTTTTTCACAACAAATTTTTATTTTATGGGCGAAAGTTTGTTTCTAATTTTAAACCATAAGTGTTCTATCCTAATCCCATATCGCACGAAAGCTCCCGAAAACTTCCCCAGGAGCTCCAAGTCATCCCAAATTCCTCCTGATACTAAAATGACAAAATGGGGACTTCCTGAGGAATAGACTTTTAAGATTTCCTCAGGAGTGAGCTCCCAGTGACGTCCTACAGAGCAACGTACCTGGGAAGTCATTCCTGGGGAAACACCTAAGAAGTCATTCTTGGGGAAGTAATTTCTGGGAAGGTATTTAGGAAGTCACAGTGCTGGCGCCATCTCATGAATGATTCTAGAATAAAATAATCAGTTTTTTTGTCAAAAAATGTGAATTCAATTTCTTCGAATTCGATTTTTATTGAAGTCAGTTTTATATTACTAGTTATCGATTTATTTTGCTTAGTGCATCAAATAACTATTATAAACTTTTAATTATTTTAATTTATTGGAATAACCTTTTAACATTTTTAAGTTTAATTAAATTTTTTAATTACTTTAATTAAATATTTCAATTAACTTAATCCATTATTTAAAATAATGATTATTATTACGTATCTTTAAATCCAAATTTCCTTAATTTATTATTTTATTATCTCTTAAAAAATATCATATATATTTCTTTTAATATTATTTCTTTTTTATTAATTAAGGAACCATTTTAATTTATTTAAATTAACTAGGTAATAAATTTCTAAATAGGGGGCTGATCTGTGCACATAATTTTTCTGCTATTTAAAGGTTAAAATATCTATACTAATAAAAAAAAAGAGTTTGTCCTTGTTGTGTGTGTGTGTGTAATAGCTAGAAAATTCTATCTCCAGTAGCCGTCTTGCTGTGAAATAAAAATTTCGCACACTTTAAAGCTCTGAATTCGCTATTTTGTCAAAATATGAAAAAGCTTATAATACCACTTAAAAAGGGTACATTTTACGTTGAAATTGCACATTTGGTTTTTAAAAATATAAATAATGCGGGGTCCACGATACGAGTTTTGTTTGGGAAGACTTTCGTTTAAAAGTATAAATTATGCGGATAAAAGATATAAATTCGTACAAATTCCAAGTTTATTTAAATTTATTAACTCGACCCTAATGTTCGGCTCATCTGAAGAGAAAATATTCGCTAAATAGAAAGTGTCCCCTATTATAAAGTGATTATTAGTGTATTATAGGTAGAGAAAGTATATTATAGATGTTTTACTTCTTTTTTCTTTTAAGCATAAGTTTGATTTATTAATTATTTTTCTATTATCTTTTTCATATTTCTTTATATAACATTATTATTTATATTCTTAATAATAAAAGTGAAGTCTCCATTTTGTGATATAAATTATAAAGTTAGAAAACAGATAAATATTTATCTATATTGTCTAAATAACATTATTTTCTAAAGTTCTAATATTTTCTAAATTTCTGCAGAATTCTATACTCAGCGGTATTTTCCATTGACTTGTTTAATTAAAACTTCCATTTTGAAAAATATTTTCTATTTAGCGAACATTCTATTTTATGTATTTTAAAATAAATTATTTTTCATGGAGATTCTCTGCCAGACTTTTAGCTTGCAAATATGCCTATAGTGAGGTAAGGTGAGAATTTTTACTCATTTATACTCGCCCTGAATAATACAAGCCCGCCTCCAATCACTTTTGTCAAATGAAGAATATGCATATATGTTGCCGGAATGTGTGCAATACTTGTGAAAGGGGAAAACGCGCTATTCCCAGAATAAGCAGTAAACTGTTTCATCTTACGCTCAGAGGCAACTAAGGAAACATTTTTGTCGGTGCATCAGAAAGCTCTAAAGAATCAACCAATGTTACTGTCAACGAAAAAAACAGAAAAATTATATATATTGCTTTGAAAAAGTTTTTGAGTATACACAGTAATGCTATGACAATCATAAAAAGAATTGATTTTTAAGTCAAAGTATCCGTACTTTTAGGCATTTTAAATCTTCTCAAATATTAGCTTTTCTTAACCAAAATTATATTATATTTCAAGAAATCCCCCAAAAATATTTCACATCGTTAATTAAATGAAAAATATTACATAAAGAATTTTCTATGCATTGAATCTTTTCACACAACTTTTAAGATCTGTAAATGAAGACTTAACATTGAATTAGTTTTAATTATTACAATAAGAAAATAAAATTGTTATGTTACAGACCTAAATTTTAAAACAGTTTCTAATTTTACACAATTTTATCTAACTCAACCTGTTTTCGGTATGTAAAGATGGAATTTTGCTATAAATTTTTAATTAACTTCCTGATAGGCTAGAATTATAAAAATTACATTCAAAAGTATGCAAGCGTTAAAGAGAAAAAAAAAGGAGGGCATGTTTGATAATAGAGTTCAATGCCCACGCCAAATTAATTTATTATAACGGAAACATTTGGGAAAAAACAAGAATTGCAGTCAAAAGATTCGACGCGATTTCCAAGATCAACATTGAATGCTTATAAAAGAGTGGTTTTTTTAAAAACTATTTTTATTTTTATATTTATTGTATATAAAGATGGGATTTTGTAATTGATTTTAATCCACTTCCTAATATGCTAGAATTATACAAATTTGTACAAAGATATATTTACAATAATAATTCGGCAATTGGAAAAAAATTAGATTAACTAATGCGCAAATAAAAACAAGCGAAAATAGGACAAATAGCTTAAAACTGCAACAATGAAACATTTTAGAGACTTCAAAGGTAGAAAATAAATTATAAATTAAAAACGAAGTTTGTAACATTTTTTTTTAACATCCTTTTGTCAGTTAATAGTTTAAGATTGTATTAAGATTTATACGTTGAGAAATCAATATAGAGATTGTAAAAAGATTGTTTAAATAATGTGTATATTTTTCCTGTTGGCCTGTCTTAAAAAAGGAACGGATAAAAAATTCTATATTTTTTAATAAATTCGCTTAATAGCATTTTCTATCAGGCGTGAAAAATCTGTAAATTTTTCATAATTGAGTTTGCTTCACACGGCAAATTAATGCAGGGTTCAGAGGGAGCATGTGACCAGGCGCCAGAAAGAAAGACGTAGGGGGTGGGGCGCCAAATGAAGATTTTGTTTGTCGTTTCATACAAAAATGTATATATATATATATATATATATATATATATATATATATATATATATATATATATATATGAAATACAAAGAAACTCGCAAGCAATTGTTAAACATATGGGAGCGTTCTTTTCAAATTTGTGAAAGTGAAAGTAACTAAAAAAAAAAAAAAATCTGCAACCAAAATTGAAACAGTAAACACTAACTCGGTTAGAATTCAATCCCAAGCTGATCTAAGCAAGAAAAAAAAGCATTTAAAATTATTAATATGCAAGTCAGAAATTTTAAAAAGAACGCTCCCATAGGCTTAACATTAGTGATCCCGTTTTTTCGAGTGACTAGTGTAGACTCTTAACGATCAAGCTAATGTTAATTCTATGGGAGCGTTATTTACATATTTTTTGATAGCATTTTAAGTATTATTAAAGGATTTTTATTTTTTAAAGATATTTATTTATTTATATATTTTTTTGCGTAGGGTATCGGCGGTTGATAACATTTATTGTGCGAGAGGAGGGTGGGGGGGGCGCCAAAATCCATGTTTTTACAGGCCGGAAAAAGGGCTAGTTTCGGCCCTGCATTGTAACGGAAATTTTTGAGAAAAAACATGATATGTAGTAAAAAAAATTAGATGTGACTTTCAAGATGAACACTCAATTTTTATATTTTTACTTCTATACTTATTCATATTTAACTAGATACATATGTACATCATAAGAAATATCCATATTTTAAATATCAAAAGCTGAAAAACATTGTTTTCATTTTTAACCGACTTAAAAAAGGGGGGGGGGGGTTCACAATTTGACGCAGATTTTATATATATATATATATACATATATATGTATATATATATATATATGTGTGTGTGTGTGTGTGTGTGTATTTACCGATTTCTCAAAAACTATGTGACCGATTCTTATGATTTTTTTATTATTATTCAAAGAGGATACTATCGCATATGATACATTTAAATTTCATCAAAATTGGTTCAATACTTTTTTAAGAATTCATCTAAAATCAAAAAATAAAAATGAACTTATAAAAATATTTCGCTGAAGTCGTTATTTTATTTTATATTATTTTATTTATTTATTTGTTTATTTTGATTTAAATAATTATATTATAAACTATAGTTTCGTTTAGGAATAAGAAAATTTAGAGACATTTATGTTATCCTAAATAATTATTGATACCCTTTTTTTAGTTATAAATTAATCGTATCTAATATATATCAAAGGCTATGCAGTTTTATTTGCAGTAAAAGATACATAATTCCTGGTACAGGAATGATAAAAAATATGTATGTTTTCATAAAAGGAGAAAGAAATGCATGAATACCTTGTAAACGAGTTTTGTTCAATTGCCCTTTAGCATAATCGGTTGAACGCGTGTCCAGTATCTGTGAGTACCCAGGTTCAATCCCTGGAGGTGGAAAAAGGTACGAAAATTGTTTCCTTGAAATATCGTCCATTGATTTCGTGTGCGTAGTAAATAAATGTGTCCATAACATCTAAATCCGTCTTATTAATTTAGATTCTTAAAATATATTTTGTGTATTTATTTCTAAAATAATTAAATACTTTCTATATTACGTCGAATAATCATAATTTTGAATTTTTTTTAAGCCCATTAAGTGACCTGGAAGCTTCCCAAATTTTTCCAATATAACTTCCTAAAATCTTCCCCAGAACCTCCTAGGGAGGAATCAGAGGGAGGTCCTGGGGAGCTTGCCAGGATGCTATAAGGCGGACATTTTCTGTTCCTGAGGAGCTCCTGATGACATTTGTCTGCATCCTGGAGGATGCCTAGGGGATGATGGTGTTTTATTGTCAATCCTCCTGGGGATGTCCTGGGTAAGCAAATGTGCTATTTGGGTACCTAAAATAGTTTAACAACCCACAATTAAACAAAAATATATAGTTTTAAGTTCATCAAAATGTAAATTAATGTAAATTTTAGGCATGTAACTGATAATTTGGCCACCCACTGTAGTAGCAATCTTGTAATAACACCTAAAGTAGATAATATCTTTTCCCGAATATTCCATGCTGTGTTTATTTGTTCGAACAAACGTCATGGAAGAAGATAATAAAAGTGAGAGTACACCACTGCTGGTCAAAGTGTAGTTCAAGGAAGAGTACTGAGAATAACTGTCCCGCCAATTCTGGATTGGATACTCGTACCGCTTTAATCTATATGAACAAAATGCTCTTATGAACAAAATGCAAACATGGCGCGAAGAAATCAAACCAAAACAGGAAGTTTGAGGGGATTTTGATTTAGGCAGAAATTTTTAACATAAATAAACCAGCTGCATCTTACATTACTTTACATTCTGTAAATACCGTCCTTTAAAATCTTAAATGGTCAAACATAGAAAACAGAAGTTTCTAATTTTGAGACTCTATCTCTAAAAAATCCTATTGTAGCAAAGCTGAAAGTAAACAATTCCTTTACACTACTTTTCTTTTGAATAATGAAATGAAATTATTGAACAACAATCCGTATGTATAGCGAAACAGCACCGAAAACTGGCGATATGAAGTTAAAAGTATATGAAAAAAAAGGATATTTTGGTTTTTTCTTGTTTTATTCTTTTATATTTCTTTATTTATTATTATTATTTATATTTTTTAATTTACTTCTTTTATTGTATTTTAATTTTGTTTATTTCTTTTATTTCCATTTTTTCCCTATCAATTTCTCTTCTATCTTTTAGGCAACACTTTTCTCTTCTGCATGTGCTCCTTCCAGCTAGCGCCATCTTTCGCATTCCTTGCAACATTCTCTACCTTTCAGTTCATTTTTGACCTTATCCGCTTACGGACACGTGTTTACTGTAGCTGATGACGAGCTGTTATATTTTTTAGCTCGAAACGCGTCCTATGTATTGTTTTTATTTTATGGTGATTTTTTACAAAGTTTTATTATTTTAATCAATATGTATCCTCATGGAAGAGAAAGCACACTTCTAATATTGAAGAGCAACCTGTTCTCAGTGCATAGCTATGGCCATTGCTATGGCCATATCAGGACAAAATTCTGAATTTGAATCATAAAATACAACACAGTTTACTAATTGCGCCTTCTTTGGGCTGGCTCCCTGCCACTTGCCTCTGTTTTCATCCTATGACTACAATGCTTTTTCTGCTGCACCAGATTTGAACCCATTAAAAGCTTTTAGTATATTGTCAAACTACTTAATTTTAATCTCCAATGGCCAAAATTGTGGAAGAATTTTTGAATAAAATTTACCTTTTATAATGAATGTGATAAAAAGCTTTCATTTATTTTTAAATCAATTTGTTTGTAAATTCTGTTGACATTCAATAATCTTAATATTTTAGCAACAAAATTACTTTAGCCATGAAAGGGTTAAACCTTTCTTTGTATCTTTATTTTGTTCAATCCTTTAGAACACCAAAAACATTCGTAAACTTATTAGGTCGATTTAGCCATTTTTATCTTTAAAAAGATAGCTTTCTTCAGATATTTTTAAATGAGGATTAATTATTAAAATATAAACTTCATGCTGAATTAAAAAATAAAGAAATGTAATCTATAGAATGTTCCATTAAGAATTCAATTACATAAAATTACGAAGTAAATGTAAAACTATTACTTTCAGTAAAACTGTGTGAAAAATACTTCCAAACATAACCAAACAAAAGATATTTCCAATCGTATTCACTTAACGTTACATCTCTAATGGATCAAATATGATAGATTGCCGTTTTATTCAATTTATTTTATTTAATGCGAAATGAAAATTGTTGTTTCTCTCCACACATCTTTAACGAGAAGAACAATTTTATGAGATTGATTTTTCCTTTGGGACTGTTTCTTCATCATGCGTAGAAATAGTTTATTAGAAAAGGAATACTGAAAAAAGTTTTCGCAGTAAGATAGAACTTTTCAATAAACAAATTACTATTTTTAAATAAATATATTTTTTTTCTTTTTGTTGAGTTTATAGCTGAAAAATAATTTTCAATTTATTCGCAATAAATTGTTATAGAATGATTTTTTTTTTTCAAATTACGCATTAACTACTGTAGAAATGTTTTCAAAATTCCAAATACTTTTATTATTAATTCTAGAAAAAATTCATTCGAAATGCATTTTTCCTGTTTCTTTTTTATTTATTTATTTAAGGGATCTCTTACATTTTAAGGATGTATAATGTATGTGAAAAGTGTGTCTGCTTCCACTGATCATAAGTTTTTAAAATGAAATTTGAAGATACACAGACATTTTTATGATACTGAAGTACGTTTTCAAATCTTAGAAAGTTATCATAAAAAAACACTCTTAATAGATAAAAATTTAAAAATATGGGTCAAGAGCATTTTTAAGAGAATTTAAAAAAAAAAAAAAAAAGGGTTTGAATGTTGCATGGCGATTCGTAATATAACTTAATTCAGTATGTAGGTTTTAGCATACAAATAGTATTAAAAATTATAAGAAAATGATTGGTTGATTGAATGAATAATGCAGAAATCCTTCGAGAAGAAATATTTAAAAAACAATAATCCAAATTTAACATATAAAAATATACGTAAATTATATGTTTAATAATTTAAATGTTTAATTAACAAATGAATTAAAATGCTTAATAATTTAATTGTATAAAATTCATTCTATAGATAATACAACGATGCAAAAAAGACTAATTCACTTATCCGCACTATTTTAAAAATTCTCACAGTAAAATTTTTAGGCTTATATATTGAATACATTTAACTACATCTATGGACATAATTCATAATCTTAGGAAGCGCCATAAAAAAGACAATTTTCAGAACATGAAACGTAAATTTGGAATTATCTATCTTTCCTGTTCGTTTTGTTTCTGTTATTTCGTTCTTACCGCTGGCCAGGCTCCTACCGGTTGGTCGGAATACCTAGAATAACGGGTAGTGTATTTAGCCGTGAGGAGAAATTCATTTGAACGTCGCATGGCCGTGACCCACCTAATTAACACATTGCGGACAGTGCTGCGGCGCACAGTGGGATGTAATGGCAGAAATCCGCGAAATTCGGTAATACATACATAGTGTTTCATAAAAGATGGGCAAATCTTTAAGAGCTGATAGTACACATCCAAACAAACAAATTTCATCAAGGAATGGATGGTAGTAAAACGCAAAGGTGCTAGCGCATTTGGAAACATGATCCAAGCAAACGTTAAAGCTCCATCCTGTTGTGAGTTATCGGGAGAAAAACGACACTAATAGCATTCAAATGTGATATGGGAAAGAAGAACATGTATGCAAAATTTTACCTCGATTAATATATAGAAGCCACTGATCCGAGCGTGCAAATGTCAATCGTAGTAGGAATGTACTAGAAGATGTTGCTGTAATAGGGGAAATAGCTGATATTCATTTTATATACGGAACTGCAAATGGAAATGGCTCAGAGGGTCAACGATTATATGGAGAGTGGTTTCCTAACAGGCGGTTGCCCGACTGTAAAACATTTGAGCGCTTGCACCGCCAGTTGTATGAGGATCCTTTCTCGTTTCCCGCTTAGATGCAGGTTGTGCAAAGACGGACGGAACGTTAGTTGTGGAAGAAGCCATTCTGGATAAGATGGCTGATCAGCCATGTACAAGTACACGAGCAGTGGCTAAGCAGTTACATGTATCACACTTCAAGACATTGCGAGTACTGAAGGATGAACGTTTGCATCCTTATCATATTCAACGAACCCAGGAACTGATTGGACGGGATTATTCTTGTCGTGTATAATTTGCCCGCTGGTTTCCGCAGCTGAACGCGGTAAATCCAGATATTGGGGCAACTGTGCTTATTACAAATAAATGTACCTTCACAGGTGAAGGTGCATTTGATACCCACAATCAGTATGTATGGGCGGATGTAAATCCACGTGCCACTTATTCACATGCCCATCAGCGACGCTATTCTATTAAGTTTTGGGAAAGAACAATCGGAGACCACCTACTTGGACCTTATTTTCTGCCAAAACGCCTTGACCCGAAAAATACCTCACGTTTCTGAAACAGGTGCTGCCAGACATGTTGAACGTCGTCCCCCCACACATCCGGCGAGTAATGTGGTTCCAGCAAGATTGAGCACCATCCCATTATGTACGAGACATAGCTTGGCCACCGCGATCGCCCGATCTTTCATCTCCCGATTTTTTTTTTTTGGGGGGGGGGACAGCTGAAGGCTCTTATGTATAAGACCCTCATTGAATCTGCAGAAGACCTCGTCGCTAGACTTTAGGCCGCTGCAAGGAAAGGGTGCGATATGCCTGTTGTTTTTCAGAAAGATCAAAAATCCTTTCTCCGCCATTGTATCGCATACATAGACACTGGCGGTCACTGTTTTGAACACTTATTGTAATCACATCTCATTAAACTTTCTTTTGTCACTAAATAGTTTTTTGTGTATTTTTTGCCTCGTATAACAACATCACCTTTGGTTCTAACTCTAGCACCTTTGCATTTTAATTCCGACCATGCATTCTTTGATGAAAGTTTTTTTTTTTTTTTTTTTTTTGGATGTGTACAATCACCTCTTAAAGTTTTGCCCATCATTTATGAAACACCCTGTATTAGTCGAGGGGAAATGTACCAAAAAAAGGGGTTATCTTGCAAAAGGTCGGGTAGAAGATTTTTTTTCTGAATTGTTTATAATGATGCCAGCATGGAAAAAACAGGTTTTCTAACAAAATTTCTTAAAGCTAAATTTTCTGTGGGCAAAAAACACCTTTTTTGGCTTTTTTGGGACCTTTATTTATTTATTTATTTATTGAAATATCTCGAGACCCGTCGCCGTAGCATATTATTTCTCAATTAAAATATTAAAGAAGTTAAAATTCTCTACAACTTTCACTTTTACAACTTTTTTATACACTCAAAAGCAAGTACGCCATTTCAAAAATAGGACAATTTTTTCAATTTTCTTAAAAACTGTGAAAAACGTAGTTCTGATCCGATTATTCAAATGTTTCACTCGTATTTAATCGTGTATGTCAACTTCTATATATTGGTAGCAGTAAATTATGTATTTCAGGGCCAAAACTAGTCTTTTTTGCACCCGTGGCAAACATGGATTTTGGCGCCCCCCTCCCCTCTTTTAAAAAGAAACTTTACCACAAGAATTTTAATAAATCTCTAATAGCTGGATTTTGAAAATTTTAAGTGTGTAATCATTAAATACGTATGGCTGAACTACGTAATCAGCTTTGTCAACTACTGATTCATTAAAACCTTGAAGACCGAACCGAAATATATTCCGCTTTAAACAGGTTTCCATCTTAACAGGTATAATTATTCATATTCTTTCTCTTGAAAAAATATAATTTTTTTCTTAAAGACCGGATTCCGCATATACAGATTTCATTTTCAAAGATTTTACGGTAGTTGCAGTATTGAGGCGTTTAAAGTCACAATTATATGAATTGGGACTAAATTAGTCACACGAAGACAGTCGCAAGGTAATATTAAACCTATGGGAGCGTTCTTGACAAATATCTCTCTCGCATTTTGTTACTTTTAAATAAATTTTATTTCATGGGATATCTGAGATAAACATCTAATGTTGTGCGCTTGTACTTTTTTGGGTTTTGTTGCATTGTTTTTTAATATTCGAACACATTCATTTTTGAAGAACTTTTTGGAGCCCGTTCTGAAATTTAAAGTATCCTGTTTGAGCTTTAAGGCAATTAATAGATAATCTTAAAGTTTTATATATTTTTGCATGCTAAAATTATATAATCTCTTGTTATATTTATTAATATAAGTGGAAAAAAAATTGACAATATTTTTTAAAACTAATCTTTTAAATATTTTTATAAAACCAGTGATCTCAAATATTTTATTGACAAATTTTTTTAATTTTACAAGAAATAAATGCATAACATTAGTTAGTTAAATAATCTGTTGTCATTTTTATTGTAGCTATTTTATAAGGTAAAAGTATTTCTTACATAAAATATATTAATTTTTGATTCCCCTTTTTTATATGGAACTACAATCCAATGTTTGCTAACTTTAAAACAGTAAAACGTTAAAATATATGTTATTAATAATTGGTAAATAAGATATACCATTGTAGTGTGGAATAAAATATGTTTTTTGGAAATTTTCATACCTATCCCATTGATACCTGGTAAAATATGTATGCATTATAAAAATTATAAAATTATTAAAATTAAACAAGAATTATTTTTTAATTGAAACTATCATGGCAATAAGTTACTAAATATTGTAGTATAACTTTTAAACAATGCTTTGAAGCTAATATTGTATACAATTAAATTTACTGTCTAAATATGAAAATTTTTACATTCATCACTCTGCCCTACTTTTAAAAGTATATAAATTTATTGAATATAAAATGTCTGTTGAGATGAAAATAAATAATTGAGTGAGCAAATAATAGATAATTTACTGCTGCCATTTTTTACAAGACGACATACACGATTAAATCCGCGGGGAACATGTCAATAATCGGGGCAAATCTACATTTTTCACGGTTTTTAAAAAAACTGAAAAAATTGTCCTATTTTTGAAATAGCGTACTGCTATTGAGTATATAAAGAAGTTTTAAGTATGAAAGTTGCATAAAATTTTATCTTCTTTAAGATTGTAATTGACAAACAATATACTACGGCAACGGATCTCCAGATATTAAAAAAAATGAAATCAAAAAAGGTCCCAAAATTTTGTTGTTCTTTGGCTACAGAAAATTTAGCCTTAAGAAATTTTGTTAGAAAACTTGGTTTTTCCATGTTGGCATCATTATAACAATTCAGAAAAAAAATCTTCTACCCGACCTTCTGCAAGGTAAAATGTACATTTCCCCTGGACTACATATATAAAACTCAAAAAACTAGATTAACGTGTTTATGAGAAATAAGTAAATGGAACAAAAATGCAACATTTACCTTCAATAGGCCAGTTCATTTTATGGAATCTTGAATAATTTTGAGGTTTTTACCAAATTGTTTATTAGAGCTGGCAGTTAATATTTCCCTTTCAAAAATTATAATTTTTTTTTCCTGCGTCATTTAAACAAACACATTTTAGTTCTTGAAATTGTTTTTGGTAGTGTTTTTTATCTTTTGTTTATAAAAATACGTATTTTTTAATGTAATTTTTACAAAGATAGCGATTCAAAAAAAGTTCCGAATTGCTCCGGAAAACGCGCTTTGTTCGCTCTTTCCTTAGGTATTGGGTGAAACAAATTCATAATAATCACATCCGCCGCGACCCTCCTGCCTACGAAACAAATTAAAACTCTTTAACACATTCGAATTTGATTTTGTAGTCGAATTTTGAAAATGCACGGATTAAGCATAAGATTATTGGTTTTATCCCTTTTGTCGTAGAAATTATCCAATTTTGACTTCAGATTCGCATTTCTCACCTGTAACAACTGAAAGTTACCTAACATCAAGTTATTTCGACGTCTTTTACAAGCTCTACATCCATGTCTACGAAAACATGCCTTTCGTCTCACTGTGCGGCGCTAGTTAGTCCCTAGCTTGCTATTTAATTTTATTTATTTGTCAAAAAAATTAACAAAGTGAAAAGAAAAAGAAAAGAATATAAATGAAAAAAAGGGGGGCTCACTGTTGCACAGCACTCGTATGAACTGACTGGATGAGTCAGCTCATACTCGTACTCAGATGTGTGAGGGAAAATATAAAAAAAGTGTGTTAATATATGGTATTAGTAAATGAGTTAGTTATACTTTTCTAATTATTATTCTATAGTTTAAGATTACTTTATGCACAAAAAACATATAATAATAGGGTATATAAAGTAAATGGATCCGTTAGAAGGGATGGTCTGTTTGTTGGCACATCATTTAAAAATATAAATATAAATATAAATATTAAAAAATAAAGCAAATTACTATACGTACGTACTTACATACTTACAAACTTTTGCACTGCATACATACATACACTGGTGGAAATTGATTTATGCAAACAAGGTTTTTTAACAAGAAATTCTATAATATTGTTTAAAAATGAATGAAATTTTATACTTTGTACATGCTATATACAACAAATAATTTAGAAAAATAAAATTCCATACATATTAATAAACTAAAACATAAGTTCAAAAATTAGATTTTAGTAACATAAAATCATGGAAATTGATTTATGAAATATCACATTTAATTGAAATTAATAGTTAGTAAAGCCGCCTTTATTCATCAGAGTTTCTTTTATTCTACACTGTTAAAAATTTGCAGCATTCTGGCAGGTCATTTGACCGTTTTTTTCCAAAAACGGTTACACAACCGTAATTTTAACACTATTCTGACCATATTATTGGCCATTTTATGGTCAGAATATAGTTAAATTATGGTTATGAAACCGTTTTTTCAAAAAACGGTCGAATGACCTGCCAGAATGCTGCAAAATTTTTAACAGTGTAGATGACATTGATAAAAGAAGATTTGTAATGTATTTCTGATCAATTAATTTCCAGTTTTGACAGATTGAATCTTTCAAGTCTACAAGTGATGTGTACTGTATCCCATTTGCATAAACCATTCGAACCTCCCACTCGGTCCGTTTTTTGAACACCACTATTTTTCAAAGAAAAATCTTCTTTATAAATTTCGTAGAAACGTCCCTAAAACGGCGTTTTTCTTGCAATTGTTGCAGAAACCTACCATAATTTTTTTTCTGAAAAATTACTGGTTTTCAAAAAGCGGACCAGTGGGAGCCCTGCAAACGTTTTCGATTGGGTTCAGATCAGGACTAATAGGTGAATTATCTAAAGTAACAATATTCTGTTCGTTAAACCAGGGCTCCCAAATGGTCCGCCAACTGAATACCAATATTATTTTAGAAAAATTTTCTTTTTAGATTTTTCTTACAAACCGCCCCGGAATCACCTTTGAAAGTTAATTCTAGCGCAAACTTACCATAACATTTTCTGTTGAAATTTATTGGTATTCAGTTGGCGGACCATTTGGGAGCCCTGTCAAACCAATCCATCATTGCATTTGAAATGTCAATACTTATATTGCCTTGCAAGAAGATGTAATAAAACCATAATATTACCATGCAAATGGAAGAAGTGAATGTTCTAAAACTAAACTGTAATCAAAAGAATTCTAGCGACCGTTTAAAATTACAATTTCACTTTTGCCATCATAAGCGATTGCTGCCCAAATCCTCAAACTTCCGCCACCAAAATTTCTGTTGAATGTAGATTTTGGTTCTTTCCGGAAATCCCTCCGATAATACTTCAAAGCACCAGGACCATTCAAATTAAATCTTTTTTCGTCGGAGACTGACTGGAGACGAGTTTGACTTTCTTCCAATTGCCACCCATTGCAATGTACTTCTCGCAATATTGCAAATGCAACTGCTTGTGACGCACAAGTAACTTTGGACCAGACTTCATTTTCGATCATCTCAAGCTCTGTGAAGAATGTAAAACTTGCCTAACTGTTCTATAAGTAACAGGAAGGGATAGATCTGTACAAATCTGCTTTGAACTGTGACCGGCGTTCGATACAAGTTGAAGAATCCCCCTTTTCTCTCTGTTACTTAAGCGTGGATTACCCTTTTTCTTAAAATTTTTGCCATAATTTGCTGGATGTATTCTATAGTTATACATTAAACTAACTGATCTTTTAATTAATTTACTAGTTTCCGAAACACTACTACTTTCCGCATTCTAGATATGCATAGATTTTGGCTCTTTCTTCCTCAGACAACATCTTTCGCTTACCCATCGTGAAAAGTATGACTGAAACGTATTGCTTCCAATATATAACGCTTTTTATGTCTACTGTGTGTGTCACGTTATCTTGTTTTATGCAAATTTTTGTCACATTACTTCGGAATAGCCAATGAAATATGGTATTTCATAAATCAATTCCCATGTTTGCATATAAAGGAATCTAATTTTTGACTTTTTGCTTATGTTTAATATTATGTATGAAATTTTATTTTTGTAACTGATTTGTTATAGATTATATGTATATCCTATGAAACTTCATTCATTTTTAACGAATATTATAGACTTTTTGTTAAAAAACGGTATTTTCATTAATCAATTTCCACCAATGTATTTTCTTGCTGTCATTCATGCATACATTAATACTTGCGAACTTACATACAGACATACCAGCCAGCATGCACCCATGCATGCCATGCGTGCATGCAAACAGAAGCACGCATACTAAAAAATAATATTAATATGAAACACGAAAAGTTAGTTGGCTAATAGACATAGTAAGGTTAGTTTAACGTTATCAGAAAAATAAACAACAAAGTTATGACTTTGGAACAAAAATGGCGGTGGGGACAAGAATTGAGATAAATGGACATTATTAGGGCTCAGTTGCAGCACGTGCGCAACAATAAAATAGATGGGGCTAAAAGACAATTAAAAAAAAATCCTATTGAACAAAATAGCTAGGATTAAATATTGGGCTATAAAAATTTTGAAAATGGGGACTAGAGTTGAGAGCTCCAGCTCAATGTACAGATACTGTTTAATAGAGTGTACATAGATGTTCCTCAGAGAACTCTGCACCTAGGAGCAGCAGGCTTGTTTTCCGTTCATTCCTCCTCCCCTGGTCTCCTGACTTTCCGCAGCGAAAATTTGAAAAATAGTTAGTGATGGGTAATTGGGTAATTCACGCACTGGGATCCGTGGATCATATGCTGCAGGTCATGGAGCCCCTTCTCTGCTCCAGTCCCTGGCTCCCTAATGTCCCCATTACGCTACTGTCCCAGAAGAAATGAATTATCTCTTTTATCTCTGAAGTGGGATAAAATTGTTTTGATTATATTGCCATTTTTATTGAGAATTTATCAGTACGGTTGGTTTATGTTCAAAATCCAGTAATACAAATCTATAAATCCAAAATTTATTAACAGAATAAAATTCAATACCTTTTTTAAAATATTTTAAAAGGTAAGAGACCCTTTAAGTATACAGGAAGTTAAAACTATGCTATCTGCAGCTGAAAACCTTGAAATATACATTACTGCGATCAATGCAAATATAAAATATGTTTTTCAATCCATCCGATTGGAATCTTTATAATCTTTAATTGCCCACATAGTTTATTAACTTTAATTAAAGGATTAAAATGAAGCACAATGTTAACCTAACTAATTGGAGACTATTTCAAACAGTTACATTTTTGATTTTTTAAAAAGGGGTCACATAAAGAGTTGTATCTTGCGTGTATGATTATAAGATGATCTTGTGTTATATTTTAGCCATGAAATCCGTCAACAAAAATAATGAGAAAGAATTAAAAACGTTGATTTGTGGTTCGTATAACTTGAATCAAGCAAACATTTTTGCAGTCTATATTTTATGTAAATAGAAAACATCACGAGATTTGATGCATTTTATGAAATCGTGTCTAAAATTAAATTACAATTATAGTATAGGAGTAACTATTTACAATGCATTTTGTTTAATGTTTTATATGCAGAGACAAATGCCTGCACTACAAATGGCTGATTGCTACCACTAAATTTTTATAGTATTCCTCACCTTATTTAATGACAGAATTTTTGATAAGGCGAAGAATACTATTAAAATTTAATGGTGCAAATCAGCCATTTGTGGCGCAGAGCTTGAATCCCTGTATATAACTATACTTACTTTATCTATTACTACTCTTAAACAAATTTGAAGAACTTTTTCTTAATGACGTTGACTTCTACCAAAATCTTCTCTACACAATGGAATAACAAAATTAACTTCTTTTATAACCTTTCTTCTGCAAAATATTTTAATTTTATTAGTCTTTTGCATCTTCTTAATTCAATACTTTTTAATGTCAGAACTATCAAAAACCATTCAGAAGCATGTTAAGTGTAGAATTCTTTGATCCTTCCGTTATCTTTACATCTCAATTCAAGATGCTTATGTAACACAAGTGTGTAAAATATCCTTAAAAACATTGAAATGTTTGAATATTTTGGAAATAAACTTTATAACAAGTGCTTTACATTACGTAGTAAATATCGTAATCATAGTGTTTTTGCTGATAAAAAAGAAATTAAAAAAATCATTGACAGATGGTGCTTTCTGTATTGAATATGCTGTACTAGCTACAGTAAAATTACAGCTATCGGACAAATCCAGATATGCAGAAATCCAGATAAATGGATCAATCATAAAAAAATAATTGCGAAATATATTGAAAAATAGAAAAACTCTTGAAAATCGCTTTTTTTTAATAAAAAAAAAACAGGCGTAATGAATGTTCAAAGTAACATCACTTTTACTAAAAACAGTTTTTAAAATGCAGTACAGGGGCTACATACACCTAGAGGTACTAATTGAACATTTTCAATTTTTTTTTTTTTTTTTTTTTTTTTTTTTTTTTGCCACAGTGGAAATTTTTTGCTCGTCTGTTAACAATATTCAATACTATTGCTTTTAACTTAAAGTTCCAGTGACAATTTCTAAAGTACAAGTGAATTCTTTGAATTTACTTAGAATATGAGGAAAGGTAACTACCATATATCTGAAATTTGGGAAATATAGAGTTAAATATATCCAAATATAAACTTAAAAAATTGCAATTAAACATGCATTTTAACGTGAATAGGAATTTCGAGAAAATTATATGTTCGCAAAAGATTACATACAATTCGAATTTAAAGAATTTATTTTCTTTTCTGAAAATTTATTTATTTTTTCCTAATATCGAAACGCAATCTAATCTTTTTTAATATTTAAAACGTAAACCGGATTTCTTAAGACCGATTTCGGCTGATCTGAGAATGCGCAATGAACATTTATTGAGATTTATCTGTCACTAAACAGAGTGGAAACCAGTTTTGTACTGATTGTATTTCTGAGCGAAGTCGAGATGGCCGAGTGTTCTAAGGCAGTTGAAAATGGAGTTCTGCTTACATAAAGGGAACTTGGGTTTGAATCCCGTTACTGGCATATGATGTTTCTCAGATATTGTCATCTTCAGATAACTCAGTTCAATAATGTAAATTATATTTTATTTCAGGAGGAAAAGTTACAGAATTTATTTTTTCCTTCATTATTATTAATGAAAATTTACTATCCCCAATATTTTTTTAACTAATGATTTTGTATTTAAAATCTTCAATTAAGAATTTATTTCGATGTTGTAATTATCGTTAATGTTCGTTGTAATTACCGATTAAATAAATTGAAATAATCTACAACTTTTGGTATATTTTTTTATTACAAGTGATCGATACTAAGAAAAGTAAGTGATTACTTTCAGTAAAAAAAAAAAAATTACACGAGATGTATATATATATTTTTATATTTATATATTGCCATCTATTGGTATTATAATGCAGTTAAATGTTTATATTTGACAAAAATAATAAAATTTTAAATTCAAAAACGTATTAAGAAAAAAGCTTTGAGTTGCCCTTTTTTTAATCTGAAAACTGAATTCTCTGGGAAATTCTGTTGCCGGTATCCATGTGAAGACAGCTAATATGGAGATAGTCCCTAGCTCAGTTATAAAAGAAACAGTGTTTATTTCTTTTAACTATTACCAATAAATATTCTGTAAAAAAATCTGACATTTTCATGATTTTATTAACTTTTTTTCTGTGGAACCTTTAAGTTGTTTACCGTCAAGGTTTAACGGGTACTATCTAGTTGCAGATCATTATCATTTTCGTTTGCATAGCATTTCGTTACCTCCCGTATGTTAATGACAGCTGTCGATGATTTCTTAAAACTACCTCTTCTTCTGTCAACATAAAGCCATTGCTTTAACAATAGTTCGCATGAAAACCGCATCTCAAGCTGATGAATTTCTATTTCTTTCAATTTCTAAGGGCCGCCAAAATAAACTTTTCTTTAATACTTTTGCATTCAAATATAATAAAAATAATGGCAAGATCTGTGTATAATATTGTAGTAGTCGAATGTAGTATTAAAACTTATCTGAGACATTAATTATGGTTAAATATTAGAATTTTATTATAACGTAATTTTCTCATAATTATTTGATAGTAAAATATTTTGACAAAATAAATTTCGCTAACGAATTCCTGATCAATTGATTCTAAATCATCTTTTTAAAATATAATTATTAATTATATCGGTGTTTTCGAATTTAAACTTTTCCTTTACGAAAGGACAAAAGTAAACAGAAATATTAAAATTGAATACGTAAATAAAAAAGATTTTTTAATTAAATGTGTCTCTTTTGCACAACTGTTATTTAAAACCAATTACAAAATTTGATTTAATTATATACATTTAATGGTCTCAATCAACATTATTGGATGCAAATTTTTCAACATATTTTATAGTATTAACTATTATAGTATAACTATAGTATTATACTCTTTGCCTCCTAACATTATATGCTATTAATGTCTCTTTAGGGTTAGATGTCATTATTTTGCAATATTGACATGTTAATTTGTACTTCATTCGCATTATGCTCAAATAGCGTAGTTAGTCTAGTAGCAGATCAATATCGGCTATAATGATTATATTGAGGCGTAATCATACGCCAATATTGAATTCGTGGGAAATTACTTTGAATGAAATAGCGATGTTGATTGAATATTGGTTTTAAAATGGAAATATCAGCAAACAATCGTTCCAATTAGAGAAATATTGCTTTACCTTGAAAATATTAGCAGTGAAATGGCAATATTGCAAAAATATTGGTTTACACTGGAAATGTTCCCAAAGGCATTGTGGAATAGCTCTTGTTACCATTGGCAAATATAAAAAACACTTCAATTTTAGAGCAAAATTTCATAACAATATTACGAATACTGGTCAAGATATAAACACGGTAATAATACTGCCTCAATATTATTTTGCTATTTAGGTATTTACACGCAACTAGTGTAGTTATAAATTTCTTGAGATGTTGCAATTTCTTTTTGTGCAACGTTACAATCAGCTTTAATTCCAATGATTTATTTCCATTCCTTTCTAGTGCTATATTAATATCCTAAAATAGTAAGAAATTTTTCAACTTATACGTATATTTTCATTGGTATTCGTTCACAATTTTCCTTTAATTTATTTTAAAAAATTTCATTGAATTTATAAAGTACATTAATTTTCATGTATAAGTCGCAGTTTAAACAAACATGCTTTGAACCAGAAATTTTACATAATAAATTATGCCAAATACGTACGGTAAATAGAACAGATATATAGGAATAAATACGGTACAGGAATAAGTTAAATTTTATTTCATAAAATTTCTGGCTCTAAACATATTTGTTTGATACGCGGTTTATAGTCCGGAAATTATGATAAGATTAACTGAGTAAAAAAAATCACAATACGTCAGACTTTCGAGGTCAGGGTATATTCTGGGGAAGTGGTACACTTCGTCGACATATAATTTCGTCGAAAGGTACACTTCATCGACATATCATTTCGTCGACATAGACACTTCGTCGACATAGCATTTCGTCTACACATTGTATGTAATTTACATTTCGTCGATAATTTGATTTGTGAACGCATGGATTTCTTGTAAATTATTATGAAACAAAAATATTTATATCACTCATATATTAGCCAAAAAAATGTTTCCAGGATACAACCACGCGGGGGTGCATGAGCAAGTACCCCACCAATGTTTTATTGCTTAAAATACATTGCAAAAAATTAAAATACATAAATTACATGCGAAAAAATATATAAATTAACACATATTAAAACTGCAGTAAAAATAAATTTATGATGAAAGATTATGTGCAATTCCTCGTAGAAAATATAAATTTGACAGATTTGTCCTATTTGCCAAGACATTTTGAATTCTCTGCTCTTTGGGTTTTTTCTGCATTTCGCCTTTCTCTGTCGGTTCGCCCAGTATAATATTTTCTATTTCTGATTCAGTTTCTTTCTGTTTCTTACGAATTTCCGAGAGACTGATTTCTTCCCATTTCACCATTCCCGAAAATTCCCCGACAACGAAACCATCGCCCTCTGGTCATTAATACGTTAATACTTATGTACAATACAAATCAGAAATATATATCGACGAAGTATACCTGTCGACGAAGCGTGCCTGTCGACGAAAGGATATGTCGCGAAGTGTGCCTGCCGACGAAATGATATGTCGACGAAGTGTACCTGTCGACGAAATGCTATGTCGACGAAGTGGTGTCGACGAAATGATTTGTCGACGAAATTATTGTAGATGAAATGATTGCCAACCATATTTTAGTACCATTATTTCTTGGTGTCTGTATCAATCTCTATAATCCATATAATATTTACAGACTTATGAAATTTTAAATTGGAAATCTGCTTATTTCTTTTTAAAAGCTTTTCATTTGGAGATGCACAAATTGCATCCGAAAGGTCGAATTAAATTATTTCCATAAAAACCTCTGAGTATTTTGATTATTTTCTCCCTTAATACAAGTTTAAAAATTATATTAGAAGAAACAGGTAAACTTCAAATATTATATTAACATCGTGTAACAGGATGAAGAGTTCGGTGGTTTTACGAGAAAGGGAAAAACTATGTAATGTCCTTTAAAAATATAACTACCTGAAGAACTTTTAAAAATACGAGAAAGTTTTCATGTATTGAATGTTATCAAAATTTCGGATATTTTGCTGGAGTAAGTGTCTCGTAAAAGTTTTATGTTTATCTTTTTAAACAGACTTCACGAAACTTTTCCAATCACTAACTGGATGGTTTAAAATTAGGAATCCCTAACATTTCTGAAAGAGCAATCCTCTTCTATTTTGGCATATGCCCAGACAAAGATTTGCACTGAGACCGATCAAACATGAAAATTGCAATTATTTGCGAATGAGATTTTGCTTTTGTCTTGTTTTGATATCATATACATATCACTCAATACTCTGCAATTTTCCACTTCCCTTTCAGTTACCTTCATAATTTGTATAACCCATATTTTTAAATCTCTTCTATTTCTCGAGCATTGAAGTTTTTGATTTTTCGGGTGACTTCGGCTTTACTTTTAAAAATTTAAGATGTTTCATGGATTTTTTATAATGTTCAATGAAAGGAATTTTCACTTTTACAAAAAAATTAAATTTTAAATTTCTTCAAGCATCAAAGTAGCAACAAACAAATATGACTGAATATAGTAAATGAATTTGGAAAATGCATAAAACCATAGCTGCCAACATCTTACGCTTTTCTATACCACAAAAATTTAATGGGAAATTTTACTTTATTTAATCGCCGTAATCTGCCGATTAAATAAGAAAGAAATTCCTATTTAATTTTTCAGGTACAAAGAAGCGTAAGAGTTGGTAGCTATAATAATAACATGAATACCGCATAAATTATGAACAAACTGCCCAGGAAAAATATTTTGTACATGTTTGAATTAATATCTTAATTTTATTTTTCATTAACTGGAAACCACTTCTATCAGATACCTTTAGAAAGAAAATTCGCATTTGTTATTTAATGTCAGAAACTCCTTATTTAGTGAAATAAGTTGATTATTTCTCTTTTATACAATATTTCATGCTGAAGTGAAAGCTGTGGTCCATAGGAATAAAGCCTTTTTTCTCTAGCTTTGTTATAAACTTGTTTATGAAATAGTCTTAATCGAAAACAATAGCAAAAAACCACAGGATGATTTTGACTGAACGGAAAAAAAATCTATAAATCTATGTAAAAATATTCTCCCTTTTTGCTTTCTATTATTTAATTGATCAAAGCCTCTTATTTGATTTACCAATGAAACCACATAACTCACTGTACTTAGAATACATTTAAAATGTGTTTTACTTAGTGATGGGGATAACGAGATGTTTTTCTCGATTTTTTCAATTGTATGGACATCTCGATTGTGTAAATTTTTTCTCGATGACTACAGTTTGCAAATTTCTTTTATAAATCATATATTATGTATTATATACGTCATACATTTATCAAGAATCGTCTGCGGTTGAACTGGAATGAGTCGATGTTAATAAAGACTAGGTGGATTCGACCGCTAGCGGGCCCCTCCTTTAATCGGGGCCCCTAATTTATACGTAATCTTGTAATATGAAATCACGAACAGGTTACCCGCTATATACGGCACTGATATATGATAGCAGGCGGGTGTGGTGTGCACGCACTACAAAATCTTATAAAAAATATAATATCGAAACGAATGAACCTTGGACCAGATCTCTTGGGGGAGGGGTCAAAGCGAGCGGAGGGGCACAGCAGCTGCATAATATGATTAAGTCGTCACAGGTCTTTAGGCCTTTCCAATCATATGTCACATGAGAAGTCTGGATCTGAATTTATAAAAATGCCCTTCTCGTGGGGGCAAAGCGGGCGAGGGGTGCGGGAGGTGGATAACATGAGTAAGTGGTCATAAGCCTTTCCAGCAATATGTCACTTGAGGAGTCTCGGCTAAATTTAGAAAAACACCCCCGTGGGGGAAAAGTGGGGGGGGGCGGTCACCGGACGTGCATTACATCAATAAGTAGTCACAGACCTTTCCAACGATATCTCATATGTGGGGTCTTGGCTAAATTTTTAAAAGTGCCCCCCGGGGGTGTGCAAAGTAGGGGGATGGACACCGGAGGAGCATAACATCAATAAGTAGTCACAGACCTTTCCAACGATATCTCACATGAGGGGTCTTGGCTAAATTTGAAGAAGTGTCACCCGGGAGGGACAAATTGGGGGAGACTGTCACCGGAGGTGCAAAACATCAATAAATAGTCACAGACCTTTCCAACGATATCTCACATGAGGGGTCTTGGCTAAATTTGGAAAAGTGCTCCCGGGGGGGGGGGGGCAAAGTGGTGGTGAGGACACCATAGGTACATAACATCAATAAGTAGTCACAGACCTTTCCAACGATATCTCGCAAGAGGAGTATTGACTAAATTTCGAAAAGTGTCCTCCGGGGGGGGAGCAAAGTGGGGGGGGGGCGGCCATCGGAAGTGCATAGCATCAATAAGTAGTCACAAACCTTTCCAACGATATGTCACATGAGGGGTCTTGGCTAAATTTGGAAAAGTGTCCTGAAATTTCATATATTATAAATAATATTTAGCGGAGGGCTCCATAAAAAAATCCGATCTAAAATGATAAAAAAAGAAAAAACTACCCTCGCAGTGGGGGCCCAATTGGGGAGGGGAGGAAGAAAGTTTCATAATATGAAAGAGTCATCCGAGAGCTTACCGATGACATATCACATGACTGGTCCAAAAAAAGTTTGAAAATTGCTCCCCTCCCTCCCCCCCGTGGGCCCACTCTTTCTCCCCGGAATTCACACAGCCGCCACTTTAAAATTTTTCTGTTCAATAAATAATATTTACCGGAAGACTGCATAAAAAACCCCATCTAAAGTGATATTTAAATTTATTATAGAAATCAGCTACGGTTTTAAAAATTTGTTCGCCCCTTCCCCATCCCCCTTTGGGCGAAGAAAGGTTCATAGTATGAAAGAGTGGTCAAAGGGCTTTTCGATTATATGCCACAGGAAGGGTTCGGTAAAATTTTTAAGCCTCGCATGAGTCCACTCTCACGTCCTCTTCCCTCGAAATCACCCGACCCACCTTCCTCTTTGAAATTTTTATATTTAATAAATAATTTTTATCGGAGGGCTCCAGGTATGTGACATCTTGGTAGGGCTAAAATAAGAGAAACTTTGAAAATTAGGGCTTCATTTCACAGCTCATTGTCATGCCTCTTTCTCTATCTCGTCCCTTGGTACTCTCAATAAATTTTCTTACTTTTCTTCTCTGCCGAATCCTCGAAAAGCTTCTCATAGCGAAATGTTGAAAAGTGCGAGAGAAATCCTCGAAAGGCTTTTCATTGGGCGATTTCGAAAAGGACGAAAGAACCAGCGAGAGGCTTCCCATCAGGAAAGGTTGAAAAGGACGAGAGAAACTCTCGAGAGACTTCCCATCCCGAAAGGTTTAAAACCGCGAGAGAACCAGCCATCGAGCAGCTTCCCATCTGGAAGCGTCGAAATGCTGGAAAAATCATCGAGATGAGATTTCCCGAAATGCGAGATGGAATTGAAGCTTTCAGAGTCAAACTTACCGCATTTCTGGTTTAAGTCATAATTTCTCAAAGGAGTCCATCTGCTTATCCAATCTCTTTTTAGCTCACAGGCTATCTAAGCCTGAGAGCTAATGTACCCGTCGGTTCTGTGTGTATGCATGTACGTACGTACGTACGTATGTATGTATGTATGTATGTATTGTATCAGTATGTATTGTATTAGTATGTATTGTATTAGTATGTATTGTATGTATGTATGTACGTAACGCGATAACTCTTGATTAAAATGTACGATTTGCTTCAAATTTTTTATGTTCATTCTCATAAGGCGTTCCGCTGATTAGTTTTGACAGTTCATTGGTTGAGGATAAAGGGAGAGAAGGGGGGCTGCCCCCCCTCCTTAATTTAGATAAATAGGTTTTTAATGCAGAATTATTCGATTTGTTCCAAATTTGGTATACCGGTTTATTATGTTAAGGAGCTTCCCTGATTAAACTTGGAAGTTCATTAGTTAAGTATAAAGGGGGGAAAGGGGGTAGACCCCCTCCTTAATTTAGATAAATGGGTTTTTCATGCAGAATTATTCGATTTCCTCCAAATTTGATATACCGGCTTATTATGTTAAGAAGTTGCCTTGATTAGATTTGGAGGTTTACGGGTTAAGTATAAAGGGGAGAAGGGGGGCTGCCCCCCCCTAATTTAGATAAATGGGCTTTTCATGCAGAATTATTCGATTTGCTCCAAATTTGGTATACCGGTTTATTATGTTAAGGAGCTTCCCTGATTAAACTTGGAAGTTCATTGGTTAAGGATAAAGGGGGGAAAGGAGGGTAGACCCCCCCCTTAATTTAGATAAATGGGTTTTTCCTGCAGAATTATTCGATTTGCTCCAAATTTGGGATACCGGTTTATTATGTTAAGAAGCTGCCTTGATTAGATTTGGAGGTTTATGGGTTAAGTATAAAGGGGAGGGGCTACTCTCCCCCTTAATTTAGATAAAAGGGTTTTTCATGCAGAATTATTCGATTTGCTTCAAGTTTAATATACCGATTTATTCCGTGGCCGCCCCTCCATGGGGTTCCGACCCGACCCCTTGAGTGGGGGAGGTGACCGGAAGCTCGGAAGAGTTCGTTGTGTACGAATGCGAGGGGGCCGGATGGGGACGAATCGCCACCTCCTCGAGAGGCTCATCTCCGACAGGCGTTGAGCTCGGTGGCCACGGTTAACGGACGTTGTGCATAGGGCCGTTGACCGCTTCGGTGGGTTGTCAAACGGGTGGTCCTCCGGCAGCCGGGTTCTCTGGCCAAGCCGGGTAGCGACGTTCCATAGTCTGATCCCAGAGCCGGTCATAGACCGGGTGGTGACTCTGGGCAAAGGATAGCTAAGGCGATAGGACCTCATCCACCAATTGACTAAGAGGGAGCCTGAAGTATGAGTGAGGGCTTTGTAGTGGAAAGTCCTCGGTGCTCGCTAGTGACGACGGGGCTCGCGGGAACGCCATGCAGGGACTCCCGGAGCAACCGAAGGGCGAGGGTTTCGGACAACGCCCAGGTTACTTTATGACTTGGGTGGCTCATTCCTCCGAGGACCTCAGCTGGAGCAGTTGTGAGCCGACCCTTAGGGTGGTAGGGTTTGGCGGTGCCCCCGTTGACCATGGAGCGGTCGCGTGGGGATGCCAGTATGGTTCTGGTTTCTCCATGTCGTGTCGTGACCCTTGGGAGGGGGTCGGCCGGTAGGTCCACCATCGAACACTATTCCCGCAGGGAAACGGGCCGGAGGCTCGCCGGTAACGCGGCGGCTCATCGTACCTCAGGGGAACTCTTGGTCCTATCCAAGTCCTCCATGTCTATGCGGTACCGGAGTTTTACTCGCCTGGTGATGAGGACCTAGAGGTGTCTCCACCTAACTTTCGAACGCACTAACAAAGGTAGCGGTCGGTTACTGCACGGGGTCGGGGCCTTCGGGCCTAGGTACCTTCGACGGCCGTGAGGTAAGGTAGTGGCGGGCGGGCTTCTGTCGGCCTCCGCTGGCTTCTCTGTTTTTTGGATGTGGTCGAGTCGGTGGGGGCTGGCGGGACTCCGTTCCGTCCGACCCCCTAGCGAGGCGGAGTCTATTCCGTCTAGGTGGAGCTTTCCGTGCCCGCCTGGGGTCGCTAACGGCACCTAGTCTGGACCAACTGGTTGCCGGCGTGATCCACGAGGGGTTCCGTCGGTTGAGCCGGGTGGCTTGGGCGAAAAGCCAGGAGCTGGGTCGCTTTACGGCCGGAGGGTCTTTCCCCGTCCTCCCTGGTCTTCGAGTTAGGGGCTTTTCAATAACTTTCCTATCGGCTGGCCCACAAAAATGTCTCTGCCGGAAAAGGGTATCTGATCTTGGGGGCCTTCCGTAAATTAAATTCGGGTCGGGAAGCCTCGGTTCAGTCCGTGGGCCCAGCGTCTTTATAGGCGTCTGGTTCCTGCGATGGCTTGCGGGGTCTACTGGCTCGAGTAACCAAGTTTAGGGACCACTTGGTTTTTCTAGCTGGGTAGTGAGGACTATCGTAGCGATTGTTCACCAACTTGGGAATAGCCGGCGTGACGTGCGCTGGGCAGTGCGCCGGCCTGACCGGAGTTTGCGTGGGGTTCCTCTCTGTTGGAGCTTGTCTGGCGGCGACCTTCGGGACGCGCCACGGGGCTCGTTTCACGGGTGGTTCCTTGCGTTGACAGATGGGCCTTCTAAGGGCCTGGGACCGGGAGATGGTAACCCGTCTTTATACCGATTTATTCCGATATGCCGCTTCCTTCATTAGATTTGGAGGTTCATTGGTTAAGTATACAAAGGCGAAAATGGGGCAAGTCCCCTTCCCTTAATTTAGATAAATGGATTTTCATGGAGAATTATTCAATTTACTTTAATTTTTTTTTTCTGTGTTCGTTCTGATAAGGAGCTTTCCTGATTAGATTTGGAGGTTCATTAGTTAAGTATAAAAGGGTTAAAGGGGTTAGACTACCCTTAATTTAGCGATATGTTTCTTTTTTTCATGCAGAACTATCTGATTTGCTTCAAATTTGATATACTGATTTATTATAGTTAAGGAGTTTCCCTGATTATATTTGGAGGTTCATTGGTTAAGTATAAAAGGGGCAAACGGGGGATATTTCTCTTCATTTATTTTTTGAGGGACATTATTCTTTGAAATAAGAGTATAATATACAATTAGTGTGAATAACCTGTGAGCTCAATGCCATCAGTTTAACTGGCACTTATCTTTTTATTGCTATTAAACGATGTGGGTTATGAAGCATAGTGGTTTATGTATTCAGTTCTGTATAGTCCTAGTTTCAAACTTTACTGTTAAATTTAGTGTCATTTTGCCCCGAATTTTCAATGTTTCTCTTATTTTAGCTCTGCCAAGCAGCCCCATACCTGGAGACTCAGCTAAATACTATTTATTAAATATAAAAAGTTCAAAGAGGAAGGTGAGTGAATTCTGGGGGGCGCGAGAGTGGACAAAGGGGGGGCGGGTAATTTTCAAACTTTTACCAAACCTCTCCTTGACATATCATCGGAAAGTCCTTTCACCACTCTTTCATATTATGAACCTTTCTCCTCCAAGAGTTGAATTCCGGAAGGGGGCGGGGGGGGGGGAGCGGTGCGGGGATGAATTTTTTTTTTATTGTAGAGATTTCTACAATAAATATCATTAAATGAGGTTTTTTAATGGAGCTCTCCGATAAATATTATTTATTAAATATAAAATTTTAAAAGTGGTGCTGCGTGATTTCCGGGTATATTCTGGGATAAAAGAGGGAACCCACGTGGGAGGGGTAGATTTCAAACTTTTTTTGGACCAGTCATTTGATATATCATCGGAAAGTTTTCGGTTATCATCGGAAAGTTACTCTTTGATTTTATGAACCTTTCTTCTTCCCTCCCTAGTTTGGTGCCCCGAGAGAGGCACTTTTCGAACTTTTTTGAAATCGTAGCGTTTTTAAACATTTTAGATCGGATTTTTTTACGGAGCCCTCCAATAAATAATTTTTAATATATGAAAATTTCAAAGAGAAGGATAGGCAGGGTATATTTCGGGGGGGGGGGGGGGCACGATAATTGGAATCCTGGGAGTTGGGACTCTTTTCTATCTTTTGCTGACACCCCTCATGTGATATATCATTGGAAAGCTCTGTGACTACTATTTCCTTTTATATATCGCCCGCGGCCCTCCCCTTACTTTGCCCCCGCGCGGGGGCACTTTTCTAAATTTAGCCGACACCCCTCATGTTGCATATCTTTGGAAAGTCCTGTGACCACTTATTCATATTATGCACTTTCCTTGCCCCTCCCCCCTACTTTGCTCCCCGCGGGGGTTCGTTTAATGTATTCCAGTCGAATACTTTCTAAAAATGGGGAAATTAAAGATCCAATCTCAAATGACGTAGAAAAATCAATAAAAAATTTTGATCCCTTTTATCATCCTTTAGTTCGTGTTTTTGCCACTAGGGGGTGCTTTTGATTCTTATTTCTTTGGTCATTTTGGTGCTAATTGCCGAAAAATTCTAATTTTTGATACTTAAACTCCCCTTACCGCTTTATAGCTACTCGCGTTTTTTCAGCTTTTTTTACAAGACTTTTCCAGTCTTATGGCTCCTTTATAGCCTCCCTTTGGTTTGTTGTTCTTTTATTCCATCTGTTTTCAGTTACCCTATATTTAATAAAATCTGCCTTATATATATGTAAAAACAATGATTTCAATAATCGATTCTAGAACATCTCCTTTGTAAATTCTCGAAAGTAATCGATGACTGTATCGATTGTGTATTTTACGATAAAGATTTTTTTCGATTGGTAAATTTTCGAGAATCGCCCATCACTAAGCCCTATCACTACTATGAAATTGTCGGCCAGAATAATAGCTAAGTTTCCCAATAACTGTTTTTAGCTTTTCTCATTATAATCGACTGTAAAACATCTCGATTGTAGATTCTAGGAATTAATCGATGGCTGTATCGATTGTGATTTTTTACGATGACGATTTTTCTCGATTGTCGAATTCTCGAGAATCGCCCATCACTAGTTCTACTTACCGTGACATAATTGAAGGATACTGTCGAGAAGCAAAACAAGGGAGCTTTTGAAAGGGTGAAAAAATGGATAATTAGAATCAAATATAAAAGATTGAATTTATTTTAGCCTTTACGTAAATAGTTAAAATGCTCAGAATATCATACTCACATAAAAATATTTTTTCCTTTTTATTAATCGACGATGTTTAATCTATATTTCTTTTTGTAATTTTCTATAAAAGTCTTCCTTGAAAAAAAAAAAAAACCCATGAACTCTCATATTTGCGTCAATATCAATGTTGATCTAAAATACGACCACGACTCTTACAGCCTCTTTTCGTTCTGTATCAAAAATGTCGGAAATATGTGATAAAAGTGTAAAAGTGCAAAAAAAGTATAAAGATTTAAAAAACATATCAAGGTATTGTATGCGTATTTTCTGCATTTAAGTTTAATCTACCCATAATGTCAAAAAAGCACTAAATATGGTCTCCTACCATTCACAATAATCGAAATCAATAATCAACATTCAACATTAGACCGCAGTTATATGACGAGAGATCAGGAAGAATTACAAATTGTAGGAAAAGTACAAATGAGCGGAAGTTCTAATACCCTGTTTGGCTATTTCTAGCGTGATACAATCGGGCATTTTTACATAAATGTTGTACAATACCTCATTGCACGGCTTTTCCACCATAAAGACTATTAGTAGCTCATATTAGCTAAAATGATCTACTTTAATTAAAAAAAAAGAATTAAGAATATTTTATAAACTCTAATGACGAGAGTAAAAAATATTTACAATTTATTCACACAACACAAACATCAACTTTGTTTTAATGGGAAACGTTGCATAACTAACTAGCTTAAATGGACGTAGTCTGGGTTAATATTATGTACTGTTCGCTGATACTAGTTGTTAAAGCTATAAATAACAGAGTAAATAAAGGTCTGTCAGCATTTTTCAATTGCTACTTCATATGTCATGTGATATTCTGCTTAAGGCGATCCGTGACTCAACATTTATTTATTTATTTTTATTTTGCATTAGTTTATTCATTGCAACTGACTATTTAGAAACAAATTTTGAAAATGTACTAAAGCAATATTTCACAATGAAACTAGTTGATTAGAAGTATTTTGTACAATCTGAAAAATTTTATTTTTCAAAAATTCTAATTCATATTTTAAACTATAGCTTTTTGGCAGGATTCCTTAACATGATGATCTTCACATGTTATTTAAATTTTATAGCTTCTTTTTCATTTTAAAACTTAGAAAATTTTCCTGTTATTAGTAGCTATTAGGACTAAAATATTATTATAAGTTAAATATTTTTATGATATTTTTAAAACGACAATCATTATACGAACAGGTATTTTTATATCAAAGAAAATATTTCATGAAATTATCTAAGACATATCAGACGAACTTCGTATGAAATTTCATACCTGCTTTGAAAAGAAATTTAAAACAAGAAAAGTCGTATTATGTGTTCAATGAAAATAAAAGTTCAGAGTTCAAAATACAGTACAGAATATAATGTAAAATTTTTCTTAGTGTAATTGTCATGCAAATATGCTATTTGTGTAATACAATCCTTTAAATCTAATCAATTAATTATTTTTTTTAAATAACGACTCTTGTGTTCAGAGCAATGTGAAAAAATTAACTTCAAGAATATCATTTTCTGCAGTTGTATTCAAAACTGTTTTCATTGGGTTAATTTAAAATAAATAACAAATACAAATACTAACTTTATTTTTTAATGTTATATTAATTTAATATTTACATAGGACAGAAATACCATTTATATAGGGTGTGCCGAATTCGACCGATAAATTCAGAGGGGTGATACACTCTTTAAAAAAAACTGTAAATTTACGGCGGTTTTCTCTTCAATTTTCATGCACTGTAAAAAAAAAAAAAATAGGACCAGATTTCTTGTAGGAATCGGAAAAATAGTTGCCCTTATCGTACCGGAAAAATTTTCGACCCAGCTCGGAAAATAATCAGTAAAATCGGAATAAAATCCGTAAAGTACCGTTTTAATGAATGTTTCCTTTTTTTTACGGATTTTATTCCGAGCTGGGTCGGAAAATTTTCCGGTACGATAAGGGCAACTATTTTTCCGATTCCTACAGGAATACTGTTCGGATTTTTTTACAGTGTGGGCAACAGCCTTATTGGAATAAAAACGGTCTGATCCACTAAAAAAAATACGGTACGACCCCATACATTTTCCTCCGCTAGGGTGTAACCCTTCATTTTAGTCGTGTTTCGAAAAATAATGTCACTTAACCGCGACCGTAACATATTTTTTAACCAGCCAAAAAAGCGATTCTGTGATGATTATCTAACGTGCTACGTGCTACGGAACCGTAAGTAAAGTGTTATTGTGATATGAAGTGCACTATATCTTTGCCCCGTAAAATTACGGGCTGCACAAAATGATGGGCATGGATTTTTTTTTTTTTTTTAACGGGGATTTTTTTTACTGGAATCTCTCCTCCCGGCCTCTGCCCGTAATTTTATAGGGATATTTTAGATACTAAGAAAATTAAGGGCAATCCACATATTTTTGCAGTTCTAGCCCATCTGTTAGCAAAAATACGGTACGACCCCATATATTTTCCTCCATGAGGGTGTACACGTGGACACAAAATGATGGGCATGGATATTTTATTTTACGGGGTATGACTGGAATCTCTGCTGCCGGTCTCTGCCCGTAATTTTACAGGGATATTTTTAAGAGTATAGTAGGCATCAAGAGGATGAAAAATTACCGTAGAACATGGGGTCGAAACTACTTATTTAGCCACAAATACCAGGGTGTTTCATCCTAACTGAACTTGTGTTGACGGCAATAATTTTGAAAAAAAATAATAACATTTTAATTAAAATGCAACAATATGTACCTTGTTTTGTGTGAAATGTTATAAAATCACGAAATGTTCTGGAAAAACAAAGTGCTCCAGACATCGATGATACGGTATGAACTGGCAATTGCAGTCCAAAATGTGGAGTGTCCAGTGCATACTGCTGGTGCGTATAATGGAAAATTCTACCACTTTTTTATATTGTCACATTTACAATAGAGGTGAGGATGTCTATTTAAAGTTTTATTATCCTATACTTCAGTTTTCTGAAAGTTATTACTGTCAACCCAAATTGGGTTAGGGTAGAACACAACACCCTATATTTTTGATTAAATACGCGGTTTGCGACCGCATGTTCTATTGTAACTTTTCATCCTCTTGATGCCTACTATCACCACTCTGAATTTGTTGGTCGAATTCGGCAACGCCAACCATATTTATCATAGGGGTAACTGTCAGATTATAGACAGTGACTGACAATTTCGACGTGACTGTTTGCCCCTTTTTCAAAAATTATTTTAATTGTATGTGTAACTATTTTAATAAGGGTATTAAGAATGAATTTCATTTTGATAAACTGCATTTTATCGTTTCTGTACATGCAAATGTATTGTATTTATTATATATGTTAAGATTTTAAAAAAGGGAAAGCTAATTCGTTTTAGCATTTCTCACGAATAAATATACTCATTCCTTTACAATCTCTATAGGAAAATGTAACTTGGAAAGTTTTAAATTGGTGCTTTTCAAACGATCTTTTAATGTTCAAATATAGAAATTACTCTGCGAGAATCTTATTTCCTGAAATTACAGGTACGGCATGAAAATGAAACAGTTACTGAATATAATGACATCGCGCATTTCTGAAAAGGCAATTTCAACAAAAGCTTATGGCATCATATACTTATTTTCATATTCCTTTTCCTAATTTGCAATTGCACTAAAATTAAGTAGAAAACTTTCCAAAAACTGTGATGAGCATATTTAAGCCTATTGGTCTATATGGTTGTGAGTATTTTTAATTCGAGGCTTTTAAAATTAATTTATTTAAGAATGACTATTTCTTTGAAAACAGCTTCGATTCTTAGTTTAAAACAAACGATTGAGGGATGGATATCCTACATAATCCGTTGGACGCTATGTAATCTGTTAAATATTATGGCATATGTAAATAAAAGGACCTATTTTTTTTATACTAAATATCCATAAAGTTTAATATTTTAATATGTTTTTCGCTACCAAAATAACAATAAGAAATTTCCGTGACATTCGTCTATAAGGTTATTCAAGTCATAATGAATTTAAATATTTTTTATTCTTGAATAAGTTACAAATTTCCTGCAAAAAAATAGAAATAATGGCGTGCTTAGAAGAAATATTTTTTTTTTGTTTTAAAGCTAAAGTACGTGCAAAGACTGAAAAATAAAAATGAGAAATTATAATTTTTTTAATTGAAGCACTAGCTTATACTGTATTAAACAGTAGACATTTACCTTTGTATATATACTCGCACTCACAGACTATCGAAATAAATAGACAAAATGAGAGAGTAGAAGAAAAGAGAAAAAAAAAATTGAGATAAGTTCAGTGCAATCATTGTAGTATGTGAAAGTTTTCCGTTAATTTTAGGGTACATAAGCAAAGTAAAAGTACGTCTACTTGACACACTACAAAAATGTAACTAAGCATTGTGGATAAAAATGCCCGTTTCATCCAGCTCAATATGACGTTTTTAGAGGGAAAATATGTAAATTTTCGTGGTGGAACCATCGTATACGCATTGGAAACGGATTTTAAAAGTTAATAAATCATGATGGAAAGATTAAATAATACTTTAATGAACTAGAACATTGCAATTAGTTTCTTTTATATTTAAAAAAATACATAACTTAATATATTTTGTATTAAATTCATCCCACTTATTTTGCTTTAACTAATTCCTATTTACTATAGCTATCCAAAATCTTCTGCTAAAACAAATGGTGAAACAAATTAATTTTATTGAAATTTAATCTGTAATTGAAATATCAACATTTGGGTATATACCCACATCAACTTCTATTTCATATCATTCCATTTAAAGCTTTAGATTCTAACAAAAAGTATGAAACAATTTTTAATGAGCGTCACTCTATCAAAAGAAAAAAGTACGGAAAATTAAATTAAATTTTAAAAAAGTGTAATATCTCGTAATAAAGAAGCAAATTTAAATACATACATTGTACTAACTAAACCTCACAACAACTATGTTAATGGCAATTTCTTACATTACGCTTTTTAATTAAATGTTTTTGCAGTCAAACATGGTTCATTAGATACCACTGAGAGGAAAAGATTGGACTTTGACAGTGAGGGGTCCATAAATGAGCAAACCTTGAAAACATATTTTTATTATTAAAAAACTAACTTTACATGCCATGGTATAAAAGCATTTTCTAAACATCACAGGACTATGCATTGTGGAAGAGAAAAATAGAAGAATTTTTCATGATTAAAAATAAAGAAAACTAAAACGTAAGTCAATATTTTTGGAAATATTCTTGTGTCGTTTTATATACATCACGTTTCGAAATTATGTGAAAGACCTCAATTCATTATAATTATATTCATAATTTATAAAAATAAGATGCATTATACACCCAGGGCTTTATTCCCTAGGGGAAAGTATTGTGACGCAGCGCCCAAAATATAAAAAATTAAAGTTTTCCTCAATTTAAATGAATTTTTGTGTTTTAATACGCTTTTTTTCATCATTTTTTGTGCATTTTCATATTTTAAAACACACTCTGGGCAGAAATCATTCAAACACAGACCAAAAGGGTGAGTTTTTTAGTCAAACTGAGCGTTCCCCTTAACCGTTTTTAGAAAAAAGGTTTGCAAATATATAATGTATCTATCCAAGTTCGAATGATTTGTTTATAGTAAAATTAACTTACAAATGCTACGTGTGGACACCCATCTCTATCCAGACTCATTTAGACTCTTCTCAAATCCAAACTAGCTACATTCTGACACGTTTCTGATTTAATTTTTGTTTAAAAATGCAGGAAATTGGCAAGTGATCTTATTAGGAACTACGTAATCGAGTAGTATTTCCATTTTTCGGTGAAAGATGGGAGATCTTTTAGTAAATGCTGTCAAAATTGACGCTTAGAACTACATTTCCGAATGCGACAACGAGAAAAAAGAAGAAAAATGTCGTCTTAAAAACAATCCCTTATAATTCAAGATGTAATTCATTTATTGAAAAACGGGGGGAAAAACGGTTCTTTTACACACCTTCCCGCAAGTTTCATGCTTTTTACGTTTAAAAACGTATCCGCAAATGTGTCAGAAAGTTTCACGTTCTTGAGCGGGAAAAAATATTTTTTTGAGAACCACTTTAACATGTTTTGCCGGTGTAAGTCTCACTGGACGTCTCACGTGTGCTTATTTTCATCGGGGATTTGAAAAGAATATTTGTGTACAAACCACCTTTTCCACAAGATGTTCTTGAACTGCTAGATATTATTAACGCTGCAGTGCATACAGTTGATGTGAAAACTGCTGAACTATGGGATTGACGTACGGAGATCATGCTTACATTAAGCATTTGTGAGTTAACTTTACGCTAACGATTATTACTAAAAACTTTAAATGTTACATTACACACTAAGTGTGACATCTTATTTTGAAAATCTATGAATAAAATGTAATGAAATAATTTAAATTATTTTAAAATACTTTTACTGTAAAAAGCATATTATCCTGTTACGTTATACTTCACTTTCAACTGTGATATAATTAAATCTGTGATGCATTAGAAAAAGAGATAGAATTTACTTTCACGGCCGTCAGTTTTCATATATATAATTAACGAATATGCAATAAGAAACCTAGTTTACTATAAAACATGACTCAAAGAATGCAGATAAAATTAATTCTCGTTCTAAAATTGAAAAACATGCAAAAAATGTTTGTAAAAGTTAATTAAATTTGTTAATTAAATAAATAGCAGTTTAGAAATATTTTTTCCCTGGTGAAAAAATGTGACATTCTTTGAATTTTTCATTTTGAACTTAAAAGAAAAATACATGGCAAAACATGTGACCCAGTAAGATGTACACAGACTTCGTTTTTATTATTAAAACAAAACTTGATAAAGAAGTTATTTATCAATTATATTAACATTTTAGTTTCATATTTTTATCTAATTATTTTATTTCGTCTGATGACGATATTCAGTTTAAAGAGATTATTACATTCTGATGTATTTCATTATGTTGCCTTTATTCATTCCTCAATCAAAAAAATGAAATATTTGTGCACTATTTTGCATGAATTTTCACTGGCGGTTGTATAAATGGTGTTTTGTACTTTATTCATACGCATTAAATAATTAATGAGTATATATTAATTAATTAGTATAATTAATAATAGATAATCCAGGCAAAAAGTATATCAAAGCTTTTGAATATCAAATTCTGTCGGTTTATTTATATCAAAAATCTGTACTTTCAGAAAGATATATTTCATTTCTATGTAGTAAATTGGTGGATAAATCATGAATATTTCAAAACTTTCAATCATTTCTTAATCTTAAATAAATATTTAAAAGTGTATAACTGAAAAATAAAAAGTATTTTTATACTAAAAATTTTTAGAATTATAATATTAAAATTAACTTTTCAGAATAGTCAATTTATAAACATGTCTTAATGTACTTTTGTTAAATATTGTGTAGGGAATTTTTTAATTGTGAAAAAATAAATAATGCTTAGAAAAAAATCCCTGTCTGATGTTTAAACGCAAATATATTACTTAATGCAAGAAACAGTTGCTTCTAATGTTTTTTACGTATATGTATACACACCTTTTTTATAATTTGTTGATTGTTTTATCCCATCAAAGAAAGCTTTATAACTGTATTTAGTACTCTATTACAACAGCGAAACATATTGCAATCTGTTACAAAATTATAAGACCACGAGACTTGTTGCTATTTAGATAATTAATTATATATTTAAATCAAAATAAAAGCACTTCATGTCAGAACATGAAGTTTTCAGTAAACCGAAACATTTTGTATGTCTGTTACAAAATTATGAGACTGCATGTGGGAAAAGAAAGTTTTAAGAAATTTAGCAAGATGTTGCTCCACCATTTATCGAAATAACTTGAAATACACGATTTGGTATAGAGTTAATTAAACTTTTAAGGAAGTATTCTGGAATACTGTCCCATTTCTCCATAATGGCGATTTCCAGTTCATATTTCGAATGATATTGTTTTTTGTTTTCTTATACTTTTTGAGACAAATAACCCCACGCGTATTCTATGGGTTTTAGATCATGGCTACGGCTCGGCCAAGATATAACATCAATCTTTTCTATCGTAAGCGAATCTTTTGTTGATTTGGGTGTATGACTGGGAGCATTAACTTTTTGGAACCTCCATTTTGGCCCTCAGAAATGTGGCCCGAAGGATATGAAACTTCCGTGTAATTCCCATTGATAAATTTCAGAGTTCATTTTGACACTAACTCTTTGTAGATCGCATTTCTGCATGTGAGAATCTTCATGTGAGATCTCCACACCATAACGGAACCGCGCCGCATCTGTCTAATGCAGAACTCTTAAGTTGCTTGCCTTAAGTCATGCCACAAGTAATTATTACCATCCAGACCATATGAGTTACATTTTTTTGTCCAAAAATAATATATTTTTTCTGTGTAGAGTTCCAGGGCGTGAATTTTTTTTCCACTTCAGTTGTGCTTCTTTATGATAATAGTCGTGGATTTCCTCTTAGTTTCAGAAGATTAAAACTAACATTCGACTCCAAACATCGCCACACAGTTATATTAGATACTACTTGTTTACTTGTCTGCTGTGCTGTTTTAAGAGTCGACTGGTATTTTTCCGTTGTCATCTTGAAAATTTTACTAATTATTATTGAATAATTATCGCGAGCTAATAACATTTTTTTTCATTTAGATTTTTTCTGCGTACCATAAATTCTTTTTTTTACTCAGAACATTATGAACAGCAGTTTTATAAAGATTAAGAATCTTACATTTCGCATTCAGCCTTTCATTTTCCGTTGTAGAACCAAACTCTTTGAATTTCTAATTGAGAAAGTTCACTTCGACGAGGCATCTATAATAATTATGATAGGAGTTTGTTTGTTTGTATGTGTCTGTGCGTGTGCTGTGTTCTGAAGATATAACTGAACGCATAGCTACGAGATTTGGAAGGAAGTTACCTCTATGTCTGTAGTTATGCAACTCGAAGCCATTTTTTGGATTTATACTTAGTTTTTTTTAATTAAATAAATCATTTTCTATTAATTTGGCCTGTGCCGATACATGGCGCAACATACAAATTCAAAAAACGATTCCGGAAGGGAGAGCCACTTTTTGCGGGGTTTTGTTTATTTTTATTTAAGGAAAGGTAATATTCACAAAATCAAATAAAGCTTTGAAATTTATCAATTTTATTCACTTACAGCTTACATCTACATATATAGATACGACGAAATTCCAACCCAAATTGTCTTTTCCAATCTTCGAAGAAAGTAAAGAATTTGTTGAATTGAGTTAAGTTGCTCTTCGATTTACAGACAAGAGATATAAACCCGTTAATCAGAGTAGGGTACCTTTATAAACGAAAGGCGAAATATTGGTCGGAATTGAAAGGACGTTTTGTCTAAACTATTGGAGGAAACTCTGTTTTATTGGTCAGAATTGAAAGTTTAATACATCTAAGTATCAGAAATGAAATCGGCAACGACCACCCGACCTTTTTTTTCCAATGCATTTAATGCGATATGGTTTTTCGAATTCCGCAGGGATTTTTTGATATTCGTGGAAGAATTTAGGTTACAATGTTTTTTTATTTCACTGCTTTAAATTATTTCCACTGTAATTTTTGAGTTTTTAACGATTTGATAGGTAATTTTTAGCGTTTCGCAGTGATTTTTCAACATGGAATGCAACTTCAGTCTTTTAAGTCAATATTGTAAATGCTGACCTCTTTCGGAAAAAATGTATTCGGGATTCGTACAGAGATTTTAAATTTTCCGCGATATTAAATGCACTTTCAAAAGCTTTTTTGCTTTTTAAGGCGATTTTTTGACATTCTTTAAAAAAATTCTCGAACAATGTTTTGTCCTCTGTGTTTGTTGGTCTTTTAGCTATTTGTATGCGAATTTTAGCATTTTTTAGCGTTTTGTGACGATTTTTCTAACATTAGCAAAAGTAATCCAGTTTGCCTTTTCATAGCTTTTCATTTAAAAATATAAAATTCTACAAAGGGAGATATGTACATGTACACTACCGAAAGCAATGGGGCCTCAAAATTAGGTTCTTTTGGAAAGATTTTAGTTTAAAAATATAAAATGATTCAACACTGATTTTAGGTATTTTAAAGATTATTTTCATTGGCCCGGAAAATGCCTGGAGGAGGGGGGCGGTGTGTATCAGCTAGCTTTACAAATAATTCAAAGAATCGAATTCAATTCTGAATGTCTGCTTTTCTCCTTCTTTCTAACCTTTCCAAATGGGTTAGGCTCCAGCTAAACTTTGTACTTTAAACAAAAATCGCCTATATTATTAGAAAAAAAAAGTGGTCCGGTATTTATGTAACACCATGAATCCGAAAAATTGTTTGACACAAAAAACATATTCGATCTGGGTTTTTTTTCTGAGCTCTATCAACACACAAAAAATTGATTTATTTCATACATATTCCTTGAAATTCGCTTTAATGTTGCGTTTGTTAAGAAAGGGTCGAATTTTGAGTTTGTCGTATAATTTTCTAACAGACTGCATATATATGATCAGAAACCTTCTCTTACGGATGGCAAAAAAAAAAAAAAAAATAAAATAAAATAAACAAGTACTTCCGGCTCAAGTCGTAAAAGTACGTTGGTTTTTTTTTTTTTTGTTGTTGTTGTTGTTGTTGCTTTTATTTTAAGGTACGTGCATCAGATTCAGTAAAAATTATTCAAATTTTGTCTCCTTCTGAGTTTCTTATTCTGCCATAAAATATAAATTTTAGGGTAATTTCAAATTAACCGTTACGAATCTAAATGGATATGAGGCAATTACATCACATATGTTAAAAAAAAATTGAAATCATAGTTTTAAAATCACCCAAACCCTTCAACGAACGCTATCGAAATCTTTCGTATGTCCCTGTAAACAAACTATGAGAGCAAAATATTTGATTAACGAATTTTTCCAAGATTCTTGCAAGATCAATACACTAATCAATCTGGTTTGAATTGGTTCAGTATTTCGGGCGTTATCATGATGACAAACTTTAGATGTTTTGTTTTGTGTGTTCCTGTAAACTAACTAGATACTTGATTAACTAATTCATGCAATATATTTGAAAGATAAATACACTGTACCAATTAGATTTGAATAGTTTCAGTATTTCGCACGTTATCGGGATGACAAATTTTGCATTCTTTTTTAGCTTTTGTGTGCCTCTGTAAACAAACTATAATAGGTATTTAATTGATTAAGGACTACATCCAAGCTATATGTAAGACCAATACCCTCTTTAAATCAGACTCGAATTGATTGTGTATTTCAGAGATTATTGTGATGACAAATTTTGCATGTTTTTTGCTTTTGTGTGTTACTGTAAACAAACTATAAGAGTTTGTTACTAGGCTAATAAACAGGCAAGATCAATACACTGTCCCAATTAGGTTAGAATCAGTTTATTATTTTGGACTTTATCGTGATGGCAAGATTTGCATTATAAATTTTTATATATTTATATATAAACGAAGTGATTGCAATAGGTCGATTTCTAACGAAATCAACTTAAAATTGACGATATCATTTTTTAAAACATTTTTACTATCACCTTTATTTGGAACGGTGGTATTAGATGGGCATATTTATTCTCACTTTAAGTTGTTCCGTAGTTGTAATTTAACTAAGCAAATATTATTCCGTTCATGATGCCTTCAAAATGCATTTATGAAACTTCATGCATTCACTTCTCTAATTTCCCTTCCAAGAAAGTAGAAAGGGACTGGATTTTAGATCAATACGATCAACACTCCTCACTCAAAGAGAAAGACATTTTTCTAAGTTACCGCGAATTTAAATCAATGAAAACTTTCCAGTTCACACAAATGGAGGATCATCTCAAGGCTTTTTCTCGATTTTAAGATTTTTCGATAATTTTGCTGTACGAAGAGTGTATATTTTGTTGATAAAAATAAATTATTTGTCTTTTATGCATTTCTTTATAGAACTTCAATTTCTGTCACTGAGTAACGCTACATTTTGCTAAAAGCCTAATTTTTTCTTTCTTAACAACATAATTTTTTGATTAAGACTTCCCTTAAATGCTTGTTTAAGACCTGCTTATTATTCAAAGAAAATTTCGCAAAATATCTCTTCTGGGCTGATTTGATCCAAATAACACAAATATAATGTCGAAAATATTTATGGCCAATTGAAGAAATCTGGCGCAACTTTTAACATCTAGATGACCCTTAAACCCTAATTCATGCATAACATTTATTAGTAGATGTTATTATCAATTATTTGGTGCCAAGATATTTGTTATTCGATGATTTGCGATAGAATTAGTAGGAAGAAAGGGTAAATATTTATTTTTTTCACTGTAGCATTCGAAAGTTTTTTATAATTTTCGCTAGACCCATCATATTGCGATACGGAAATGTAGATTTAGCCATTTGAAATTTTTAAAATCTTGCTACTGTAACTGAAACCGTTAGATTTCTCGATTATTGTTATTCACTATATTCTCTGGTGCATACTTTGAAATACTTCCATCTCAAATTTCATTCCGATTTCATCAATCCTCCATTTGCTAGAACCTCGTATATCAGAAAAGTGTTTTTTATAACCACCCTATACACTATATGGCCATTAATGACCGGCAACTTTCAATTTTAGACATTTTGCCGTATATTTAAAAATATAATTGTCAGATTCTTCTGGAATTTTAGGAATAAAAAGAACAGATTTGACTTCATATTTATCAACGTCGATTTGATAAGGAGGACAATTAGGAGGCTAACAAAAAATTAAAGAAAAAAAATAATACTTGGGATTACCCTGTAAAATAAAATGCACGAAATAATCTATCGCTACAGAATGTACTTAGGCAGACATTGTCCAATATGTGTATTATTTTTGTAAGAATAGCATGTATATTAATAAAGCTATAGCGAATTTTTTTAATTAAAAAAATTCTTGCATGTTTTTTGCTTATAACACACAGGGTTTTTAACCGAATTTAACGCCAGTTTCCGACGAATTGACAAAATGTAATAAAAACAATATAGTGCAATTAGAATATAAATATATGAAATATTTAAGGAAATATGGACAGTTGTATAAAATAATTTTTATTGCGCATGCGCGAACGATAACCAAAAACTTTTTTGCATAATTTAGTAGTCATCTCTATGTAGAAACTTATTTAAAAAAATCAGTCAAATATCGTAAAAAATCAGAGAGATATCGGCGTTAGAGAGAGCTGTTTTAGGTAGATTTCGTATGAAATACTACCTATTGGGATCATTCCTATGTTGGAATTTCTGAAAAATTTTTGCAGATCTACACCGATCATGACCCCTAGAACCCAAAACCACCCTCAGTAAAAAACTTTATCTATCTATCTATCTATCTATCTATCTATCTATCTATGTATCTGTCTATCTATATATATCACTTTCTTCTGGACCCGATAACTTTCGTAATTCTGCACCAATCTCTTCCAAACTGATACATAAAATCAAAGGGCATAAAATCTCGGTCAAGTTCGTTAATGGGCAAAATCGGACCAAGGGGTTGGAAATAGGGAGGGGTTTTGTGAAAACCGAAAACCCCCCATAACTTCTTAATTTTTGTACATATCAAATCAGTTTAAAGTTTTTATTACTTCTAAAAATAGGGCCAAAATTTTATGCATCACAGATTTTTGATAAAGTTAAAAATGGGCTCAAGGGGCGCAAAAAATAGGGTTTTTGGGAGAAAAAAATTCATAACTTCGTCAATTCTCAAGATATCCATTCCAATTAATTTTATTATAAATCTCCTTAATATTATCTACAACTTTTATATTCACAAGTTTTTGATAGGACCAATTCGTACCGCAAAAAAAAATTTAAAAACGAAAACAAAAAGGGGGTTTGAAGAAGTAAAATATCCATAACTCCGTCAATTCAAAAGATATAAAATCCCCATGAATTTATCATATATCTTCTTAATATTGTCTACAACATCTATATAGACAAGTTTTGGATAGGACCAATTCTTGCAGCAATAACAAATTAAAAATACATAGCGGTTGAAGAAAAAAATCATCTAAGTAAGGATGTATTCAAATCAAAACTGCGTATTTTCTGACTCATTTTACAATTCATTTTTGCTCTCAAAGGCTTCCAATTGGTACGATTTCTTACTCAGTAACTATATAATGTACCGTAATGGTCGATTTCTTGATAGAGGCAGAATATATTTCAAAAAATGCTGTTAAAGTGGGCATTTTGAACCGAATTTCCCGAAGCGGATTGTGTTGGAAAAATCATTGCATTGGAGGCACTCAAATCCAAACTGCTTATTTTCTGACTCATTTTTAAATTCATTTTTGCTCACAAACGCATTTAATTGGTAGATTCGCTTATTCAGAAACTATATAATGTACCGCAATGATCGATTTTTTGATAGAGGCAGAATATATTTCAAAAAAATGATGTCAAAGTGGGCATTTTGAACGGAATTTCCAGAAGCAATTGTGTTATCACTTTCTTCTGGACACGATAACTTCCGCAATTCTGCACAAATCTCTTTCAAAGTGATACATAATATCAAGGGACATAAAATCTCGGTCAAGTTCGTTAATGGGCAAAAGCGGACAAAGGGGATGGAAATAGGGTGGGGTTTTGTGAAAAACGAAAAAACCCCATAACTTCTTAATTTTTGTACATATCAAATCAGTTTAAAGTTTTTATTACTTATAAAAATAGCGCCAAAAATTCATGAATCACAGATTTTTGATAAAATTTAAAATAGGCTCAAGGAGCGCAAAAATAGGGTTTTTGGGAGAAAAAATTCCTTACTTCGTCAATTCTCAAGATATCAAATCCAATAATTTTATTATACATCTCCTTAATATTATCTACAACTTTTATATTCACAAGTTTTTGATAGGACCAATTCGTACCGCAGAAAAAAAAATTAAAAACGAAAACAAAAAAAAGGGGGGGGGGGGGGGTGAAGAAGAAAAGTTTTCATAACTCCGTCAATTCACAAGATATAAAATCTCCATGAATTTATCATATATCTTCTTAATATTGTCTTCAACATTTATATAGACAAGTTTTTGATAGGGCCATTTCTTACAGCAAAACCAAATTAAAAATACATAGCGGTTGACGAAAAAAATCATCTTATTAAGGGTGCATTCAAATCCAAACTGTCTATTTTCTTACTCATTTTTAAATTCATTTTTGCTCTCAAACGCATCCAATTGCTAGATTCTCTTATTCAGAAACTATATAATGTACAGTAATGATCGATTTTTTGATAGAGGCAGAATATATTTAAAAAAATGATGTCGATGTGGGCATTTTGAACAGAATTTCCCGAAGCGATTGTGTTAGAAACGAAAAATATTGCCCTACTGAGAAAATAATTGTTTATTAATCAAGTTTTAATTAATTGAAAGAAAAATAAAAACACAGGTCGCTAATAAATCTTTTCAAAAATCACGTCAGCATGTTTCATATTTTTTTTTATTATTAAAAATGAATCTATAAATGTGCCAGAAAATTTCGAGTTGTTGAGTATGGAAAAATATTTTTTTTTAATATCACCTTAACATGATTCTGATAAAACCAGCTATTTTATAAAAAGGAAATAAAAACTCGTCAAAAGCAGACAGATAAAACTGTTAAAGTGGATTTATATCTAATAATGATTTAGTTTTTGTTGGTGAAATTAGTATACTTAACTTCGAAATCTACCTCTGCCTGTAGGCCGGGCCGGCAGGGATTTTTTTAGTTTTTCACTAAAACTCGCTGAATAACAAGGGATTGTCCACAAATTTCTATTTTTAAGTTATCTGACAGCGTTCGGAGCAAGAATTTTGAAAAAGCTATTTAATTATAGTTTACGGTTATGTTTAGGAAGATTTTGACTCTAAACGACGATGAAAAGGAAAATATAGTCTATACATTGATTACATTTAGGTAAATTGAGGAGTTTATGATAAAATTTTGTAAAATTTAGCCCAATACGCAAAACACTCTATAGTAAATTCTATCGCATATATATATGTATTTTCTGTATACACGTAATTTGTATGGCAGTGTTGAAGATGATAAACTAAAATCTAAGATACATTATACATTTTTCATGTGTTATGAATCAATAACTTGCAATTTCATTTTTATAGTGATATTTCAATAACTTTTTGAGAAATAACGTTTTGTGTATGGAATTTTCACAGAAAAATGCATTTTCCATAAAATACATTTATTTAACTAAAACATTTACTTAACTATTTTAAACTTTATTTAAAATTTACTTGACAGTTATGTGAATTGGAAATTTACTGTACTTATCGATCAAGGTCTTTTTTTTTCTCTTTTGTGCCATTTATATCTAAAAGACAGTTTTGGTAGTTTTTGTATGAAGGAAAAAAAAATTAACGCTGAAACGTTTGGCACTTCCGTTTTCATTCTCGGCTTTCAAGTAGTTTTTAAATTATGATAACTTAGGTTTTTATTTATAGTGCAATAAATGTAAGAGTAGATTCCGAAAGGTAAAAATGCGGGTTTCAATAAAATGTAACGCAACGAAAACGAAAATTTTAGACAAAAATCGCATTTTAAATGTAGTCAGATATCTTAATTTGTATGCAATTTTTCATTTTCTCTTGACACTTTAGTTCTCCTTGGAAAACCACCATGTACTTGGCGATTTGTTTTGAAACGGGTGCTTTGATTTTGATAACTCCTTTTTTATTCGAATAGGCTCATTATGCTGATTTTACAAGGAGAACTAAAGCATCAATAAAAAATGAAAAATGATATACAAATTAGGATATCTGATTACGTTTAAAATGAGATTTTTGTCTAAAATTTTCGTTTTCTTTGTACAACATTTTATTAAAGCCCACATTTTTACCTTTCCAAATCTGCGCTTACATTTATAGTATTATTAAAAAATCTAAGTTATCAGAATTTAAAAACTACTTCCTAGCGGTGAATAAAACCGGAAGTGCCAAACGTTTGAGCGTTTTTTTTTTTTTTTTCTTCGAACGAAAACTGCCAAAACTGTCTTTTAGATATAAACAGCATAATAAAGAAGACCTTGATCAATAAATACAGTAAATTTCCAATTTACAAAACTGTTAAGTAAATGTTAAGTAAAGTTTAAAATAGTTAAGTAAATGTTTCAGTTAAATAAATGTATTTTAATTTTATGGAAAATTTCCCAGTGAAATTTCCATACGCAAAACGTGATTTCTCAAAATCTATTGAAATATCACTATAAAAATAAAATTGCAAGTTATTTATTGACTCATAACCCATGAAAAATGTCCAATATATCTTAAATTTTAGTTTATTGTCTTCGCCACTGTCACACAAATTACGTGTATACAGAAAATACATATATATGCGATAGAATTTACTGTTTTGCGTATTGGGCTAAATTTCACAAAATTTTACCATAAACTCCCCAATTTACCTAAATGTACTCAATATATGGACTATATTTTCCTCTTCATCGTAGTTTAGAGTCAAAATCTTCCTAAACATAACCGTAAACTATAATTAAACATCTTTTTAAAAAAACTTGCTCCGAACGCTGTCAGATAACTTAAAAATAACAATCTGAGGACAATCCCTTATCATTCAGCGAGTTTTAGTGAGAAACTAAAAAACAGCCACTCCAACGCCGATATCTCTCTGAATTTTTACGACAGTTTACGGATTTTTTTTTAATAAGTTGCTACATAGAGTTGACTATTAAATTATGCTAAAAGTTCCTTGTTATCGTTCGCGCATGCGCAGATAAAAATTATTTTATACAACTGCCCATATTTCATTAAATATTTAATATATTTATATTCTAATTACACTATATTGTTTTTATTACATTTTGTCAATTTCTTTGAAACTGACGTTAAATTTGGTTGAAAACCTTGTATGTTATAAGCAAACAACATGCAAGAATTTTTTTTATTAAAAAAAAAATCGCTATAGCTCTATTAATATACATGCTATTCTTACATAAATTAATACACATATTGGACAATATCTGCCTATGTATATTCTGTACCGATAGATTATTTCGTGCATTTTATTTTACAGGGTGTTCCCAAGTATTATTTATTTTCTTTAATTTTTTGTTGGCTCCCTAATTGTCCTCCTTATCAAATCGACGTTGATAAATATGAAGTCAAACTTGTTCTTTTTATTCCTAAAATTCCAGAAGAATCTGACAATTGTATTTTTAAATATTCGACAAAATGTCTAAAATTGAAGGTTGCCGGTCATTAATGGCCATATAGTGTATATTTCTTCAAAAAAAAAAAAAACAACAACAAAAAAACATATTTCTTTTGTAGAAAGCGGAATGTTTATTTTTGTGGTTTTGTTATGTCTTTGTTACAAATGTATTAAAACAAGAAATGTTTTACACTTTTGTACTATTCATTGCTTATTTAGTTTTTACACAGTATGTAAGAAAGCAAAAGTAAATGTACAGCGAATGTCTAGACAGGAACATTTTAAGTGATACAACGTCGTGAAGATAATAATTTTGAAGGAATTTGAGCCTGCCTTTTTCTATCATAACAATATTTTCTTTTTTCTACTCTACAAAAAAATGGCCCTGAACGAAACTTACCCGCTGAAGAGACAAGATTGTCACAATTTTTATAGTGCAGATGCTCCATAAATAAATAAATAAAATATTTTGTAAACGTAAACACAAATTATAACTAAAACGCAAAACATAAAATAAAATAAAAAATAATAAAGAAAACTTTTCAATTTCAGGGGATGGAGCGTTCTGAATTAAATTGTAATAAACAATAATATAATTATCTGAGGCCCATATAATTATACATCCAGAGGAGCTCAGGAGTATTAAATTTAAAAAAAAAATGCATCTCTAGAATGATTGGTGTTTTTCTTAAAAAGAATAACATTGAATAAATAAAAAGTAAATATATTTTTTGAAGGAATTACTATGAGTCATACTGGAACCTAATTTTCAGTATTTTTTTTTTTTTTCAATATTTGTAGGTGTAAAATATTTCGCACCCGTATACTGAACTGTTGGCAAAAATGCCGCCTCTATTTGTACAGTAGGGCACGCGTGCTAAGATTCAGATATATGAGAGTAAATAAACTAATCTGGCTTTTCTTAATATATCAATCAATAAAATGTTATTGGTAAGTTTCTTACCTGCATACAGCTCAGATTCAAAATATTAGAATAATTACTTTTTTTCACTAACTGGAAATATCGTTTGGTAATTATATATTTTAATGCAAATATGCAAACGATATTTTTATTAAGAACTTGTTGTTGATTAAACTTATTTATTACCTTAAAATTAATATCATTTCTGAAAAGATTAATTAAAAAAAAATTTATTTTGGAAAGTCAAAGTATTAGAATATTTATTCAAGTGGTTCAAAATATTAGAATATTTCGCATTAATTCTCCTTTAATTATCACCAATTCATAACTGGTGGCATCATTGATTAAATTCAGACGATTTTATTTAAAATCTGTGTTCTTTTTACAGTTTGTTTGCTTTTTCGTCAATTCATAATATTCGCCGAAATGGCGGCCGAAAACCAAACGCATCTGCTAGAGCTGACTGGAAAATGAAGCGTATAGTTAAGAAAAAAACATTTTAAAAGCTTGCAATTCTTGCACCGAAAATGGAAAGAAGAAGGAGTTGAAGTTTCTACATAGAGAACATTAAGACGTCTCCACAAATTTAAGTTTGAATCTCGTATAGCGAAAACAAAATCTCTCATGACTGCAAAACAAAAGCGTATAAGATTCAATTGGTGTAAATCAAGACGTTTATGGAGCGAAGAAGATTGGAAAAATATATTATTTAGTAATGAATGTATGTTTTGTATCTATACAACATAATTTCATCACTAACTAATATGTTTTTCCAATCTTCTTGGCTAAATAAACGTCTTGATTTACACCAATTGAATCTTATACGCTTTTGTTTTGCAGTCATGAGAGATTTTGTTTTCGCTATACGACATTCAAACTTAAATTTGTGGAGACGTCTTAATGTTCTCGATGTAGAAGCTTCAACTCCTTCTTCTTTCCATTTTCGGTGCAAGAATTGCACGATTTTAAAACGGTTTTTCTTAACTATACGCTTCATTTTTTCGGTCAGCTCCAGCAGATGCGTTTGGTTTTTGGGCCGCCATTTCGGCGATTATTCTGAAATTTTCCATTTTTTGAATATTGTGTTAGTATTTTATTAGCGCTTGATTGCGAACTATGTAAATAATTCCCTATATAACATTGATTTTTACCGTGCCGATTCAAATCAACCATACGAAAGTTAATAGATTCGGGAATATCACCCACACGACCCATTTTGAGACGAAAAAGCAAACAAACTGTAAAAATAACACAGATTTAAAATAAAATCGTCTGAATTTAATCAATGATGCCCCCAGTTATGAATTGGTGATAATTAAAGGAGAATTAATGCGAAATATTATAATATTTTGAACCACTTGAATAAATATTCTAATATTTTGAATTTCCAAAAGAATTTCCAAAATAATTTTTTTTTCAATTATTCTTTTCAGAAATGATATTGATTTTAAGGTAATAAATAAGTTTAATCAACAACAAGTTCTTAATAAAAATATCGTTTGCATATTTGCATTAAAAGATGTTAAATTACCAAACGATATTTCCAGTTTGTGAGAAAAAAGTAATTATTCTAATATTTTGAATCTGAGTTGTATATCCTCTGCAGCAATTCCTTCCTTTTAATGTATGACGCATTAAATCCGAGTTGGTTTTTCCTTTATGAAACTCATATTCTACTTTTACACTAAATTCTGATAAAAATGGTGTCTTAAAACATTTTCAGAACACACGAAAAAATTCACTCGTGAGCTTTGTTTTGTTATTCTTGATTATATTGTAATTATATATTTAAGGTTACAGTATTAAATTGAATAATTTAAGATACAAATTACGCTGTATCCTTCGGCAGCGATTTAATTTTTACATATTTCTTAGATGAACAATATACAGCGTAATAAAAAAGTTAATAAAGTTTTTTTTTAGTCCTTTAGTTCAATCTCGTGATCTCTTTCGTAACATCTGAGGAATCAGTCATTATGATTTATTGACGCAATTATTGTTCATTCTGAGATAAGTAGAATTTAGATTTGAAGTTGCAACACATATGATGATTACTTATTGATTTATAGTTAAATTTATTTGGATAAGAATTCGCAAATGTTATTATTCGTGAAGATTAATGTTTCAATTTCCTGTTTTGGTGATTTATTGCTAATCTGAGGATGGTTATATTTTCATCCTGGACCTTAATATACTCCGTGCTTTTTAATATTAAGGTGGTCCGATACGCTAATATCCGAACCCTCAAGCGTACAACACCTTGACGAAAGACAGAGTGTGCCAAATGATTTTGGGAGAAGAGCGCTTTGCGCGCGTACGCTCGTTGATATTGACATTACTGACAGTGCGTTTCAATTCATGTTAATTCAAATGTTATTCTGTTTCGAAAAACTCTTTTACATCACTTAGAAATAGAGATTTAACGTTTAAAAAATTTATTACTCTTATAAGAACAACCATTCAGATTTATGGAAATTTACAATTTGTTCGCCTCTAATAAAATTATTAAAATGATTTATACCATTCACACCCCATGTAAAATGGAAATGGATATTTTAAAAACAGAAGTACAAATTGGTAAAGCTGAATCTATTTATTTAAAAATATTACAGTGATCAATGCATGCTACTACTCAATGAAAAATGTATTTAAAAAAAAATCTATCTTCCGTCCTAACAATGTACTGTTTTAATAAACAGTGAATTTATCAAAATCTTTTCAATAAATGGCAAAATTTGAAAATACGTAAGCTTTTTCTTTTTTTCGTAATAGAAAATGGGGTCATCATAAATCCGTTTCACTTAATTATTTCTTTAATAAATTATCTGAATTCACCATAAATCAGTCAGTCTATTAAACTGACAAATTGAAAATATTAAATCAATATTTAACTTTCATTAAAAACACCTCCCCCACGCACAAAAAAAAATTAATTAAATAAATAAATAAAAAATAAATAAATTGCCCTGCAAATCTCAACGTTTAAATTGCACTTTTAATGCATCCATGTTAGGATAGTAAACCATTCAACATCAAATCAAAATACTATTAGGTGTTTTTTAAAGGTAAAGAACTGTAATTTATGATAGAATTTCTAAACTTAAACTTATATTTTAAATGAACAGGCTTGAACTGAAAAATAAGGAGGAAATAAATATGTCTACAAAAATATAAAAACAGCGTTTAAACTTCTGCTTTTTTTCAGTAGACATAAGAGGGGCGATATAACGAGGAGTTATTGTTGTACATAGATATTTATGTATAATAATACATTGCATACATTTATTTATTATCCTTACAGGTACAGTTATTGCACTGGGACATTAATGTTTTTGCAACACACTCTTACAGTTATATCTTTGTAAGATCTAGAAGAGAATAAAAAAAAAGAGCTTTAAATGCTTATATCAGGTAAATGGGTGCAGAACAGTTTTTTATGAAAAAAACTAAATATTGATAGTAGTTGAACAATTAAAATACTCAGAATGTCAGAGATCCATTCGTAATTTCATGTTATTGGATACAATAATTTTATATCTTTCATTAATGTGGTCGTAAATAAATTATCATTGTGAAATAGAAAAGAAAATAACCCAATTAAAGTTACTTTTTGTCAAAATGAACAAATACAGTGAAAGTTGATCCTTATTATAGGTAATACAATATCAAAGTCATGATTATGATATCGAAGAATTTCACCAGATTTGCATATGTAAATTAGGAGTGTGAAATACAGTCGAACCGCGATTTCGCGAATTTTTCGATATCTCGAAGAAAAGAAAATTCCCTTAAAATTTACCTATACACACAATGTTAAAAAAACCTTGGCTTGACGAATTTTTTCGGCTAATCTCTCGGTAACTTTAATTTTTTTTCATAAATAGTGTAGAAATATTTTTTCTAAAACAAAAAAAAAATATTCCAAATAATTGACATTTTTAATGACTAGAAAACGATATTCACAAATTACAGTGGTAAACTTCGCATAAACTTTAAAATGGAGGGATATAAAGACGCCAGTGATACAAGGAAATCTCTTGGCCCCCAAGATGGAAGTTGAAAGTCTTATTTTATTGTTTCCTTATTTCTTTTCAGCCAGTTGTCATTGCATATGCAGTGACTATCTATCCTTTCTTTGTTCTTTTATTCGACAAGATTATTTTCTTGAGGGGTTGGGGTGGTTTTAAGAAAACCGGAAATGATAGTAATGAACAAGAATCAAGAGGTATGTGGCTTGTAAGAAGAATGTAGAATGGGTGAAAGAAACGTGTGAATGTCCTAGTGACGTTCTGAAAACTTTCATTTCTTGGTTATTAAAAAAAAGAATTGAGCATTTGTGGGTAAGATCTTCTGCGAGTCATCTGTTCAAAATGGCTAACAAACGAAAATTGAATATGTTTTCTATTGAAGTGAAGAAACAAATCATCGACGAAGTTGAAAAAAAAAATCGAAAAAGGAAAAAAAATTGGCAAACTAGTTTGGGATTACAAGCAGCACATTGTCAACAATTTTAAAAAATAAAGCAACTATCTTACAAAAGTTCGAAGACGGTTTAGGCAAGCGGAATAAGTAAAAAACAGCCAATTTCTCGACATGGAGAAGTGCCTTATGATGTGGATTCAAAACATTCCTCTAGATAGACTTGTAATCAAAGAAAAAGCTGAATATTTTATAAAATAATTAGGCCACTTACATTTCAAAGGAAGTAATGGTTGGTTCAAAAATTTCAAAAAACGTAACAGCATTTCATTTTTGAAAATGTGTGGTAAAGTGCTTGCGTAGACAAGGAAGTTTGTGAAGAATTTAGGAAGAAAATAAGCTTAATTGTAAAGGGTTACGATGAAAAAGATGTGTTTAATGCGGATGAAACTGGACTCTTTTTTAAATGCATTCCAGATAAAACTATGCATGTAAAGGGTAAAGCATGTCATGGAGACAAGAGAAGTAAAGATCGTGTCACTTTGTTGTTTTGTGCAAATATGAATGGAAAAGAAAATTAAAACCGTTGATGATTGGGAAATCGAAAGATCCAAGATGTTCCACAGGGATAAAATCATTTCCTTTTTCTTATGAAGCTAACCGTAAAGCTTAGATGTCATCTTTTTAGAAGCTGGCTTAAAAATTTAAATAAAAATATGAAAAGAGAAAAGCGGAAAATTGTGCTTTTCATCGATAACTGTGCGACGCACAATGCCATACCTGAAATGGAAAACATAAAAATTTAATTTCTCCGCCCAAACATTACCTCAAATCTTCAACCACTTGATCACACTTTAATAAAAAGTGACATTTTTACAGTACAAAGTACTGTTCATCTCGCGCGTAAACTCGATCACAGTGAATATGCTGTATCTTTCTTTGGTTTCCTGACTATATAAACATGGAAAATACAGTAGTTGCGTAAAATTAACAACACAATGTGCTGGCAATTCGGACGCCAGCAGTTTGTGCTGGCGTCCAAATTGCCAGCACATTGTGCTGTTAATTTTACGCAACTACTGTATTTTCCATGTTTATATAGTCAGGAAACCAAAGAAATATACAGCACATTCACTGTGATGGAGTTTGTTCTGGCAAATTTACAGTTTTTTTTTTTTTTTGTTTTTGTTTTTTTTTTTTTGTTTTTTTACAGTGCAGGGCGTCATCCAAAGTTTTAAAGTAAAGTATCTTCCTCATGTGGTTAAAAAAATGTTGTCCGAAATGGAAGATGGTGTTTCACCATCTGGTGTTAATGTTCTACAAGGTATGCCAATACCTGACAAAGCATGGAACAATGTGTCTTCCTCTACAATAATAAATAGCTTTAAAAAGGCTGGATTCATTGAAAATCACGAAAGTAGTCAGACAATTAACATCGATAACTCTGATGAAAACTGCACCGAAAATGACTGGAACAGATTGACAGGACTCATGAAGCTCGATAACATGTAATTTAGTGTTTTTGTCGACATAGATGATGCAGTAACAGTGTGCAGTCAGTGGGATGACAATGATACCATCGATCAAATGAAAGATTTTTATGAACCAGAAGAAGGGAATGAAGAAATTTGTGAATTACCACCAAATGTGACAAACAAACAAGCATTTTCTGCAGTGGACACGTATCAGTTGAGCGTCAGCCAAATATGTCAGAGGACACATTTAAAGCCATTGTCCACTTCGAAAGTGTAATAGATAAAATTACACACTCATCTCTGAAGCAAACAATTGCATCTTTTTTCAAAAATAATTGTTAAAAGTGTTTGTTAGAATAAAATTGGATTACTTTTAAAAAGTACGTAAAAAATCTTTTATCCTTATTCTACTATTGATAGCATGCGATTTTCGATAATTCGATTTTTTTTTTTTTTTTTTTTTTTTTTTTTTTTTTTTTTGTCTTTCCCTTCAAGTTCGAGATATCGAGGTTAGACTGTATTCATTTGTGCACTAAGTTCGGAAAACGCTTTACAGGGAATCTAAAAAGTTATTCACATTGGGAAGAGGGATGCCATCTGAAATATTAAGTTTAATACTTGAATTTTTTAAAAGTTAGAAGATAGTAATTTCTGTAAAACAGCACTTGATTACCAAATGAAGATGAATAACACTTATAGTACAAAAAGTGTTGTTCTTTTGTACCATAATGTGTAGAAATTTTAAGCATTAAATTGTATGATGATATAAATATTAATCTCTTAACTGGTGTTTTTGAACTATGTTAGTGAAAAACAATTAACATAACTCGCTGAATCACAACTCTTACATTATTACAAACTCAAACTTTCATCCGGCCACAATGCAAAATGTTTTCAATGTTTTATTATTATTTATGTTCTATTATATTGTGGACTCATAAAATATTTATCAAGATATGACACATTTATAAATTTCAAAATATCGTTCCAAAAATTGCGATCTATTAATTTCGTTAATAATTCCTAATATGCAGTATTATAAGGGGTTCAAAATAAGGTATCTTTTTAGGTCTTAATTTCTTGATTAAAGATAAGCTCTAAAACAGAAAATGTCGATAGTAAAAATAATTTTAAATTAATTAGAATTCTTTTGTAAATTTATAAGTTTATTATTTATTATGTGCGCATTACAATTACTTGAAAATTGTCATCAAAACCGAACAAATTAATAAATTACGTATCAGTAAAAATTAATTCTCGGTGAACTTTTAAATTCTTCGGTTGCTCACAAAAAGTTTGACTACAGAGGGGGAAATAATCATAAAAAATTCATATCTTAAATTAAACATTTTATGGTTCACCATTTTTTTTAAATTGTGCATCATTAAACTATTTTTTTTTATGATTAATAGCTAAATCTCTGACATGACATGAGAAAACTGAATAGATTAAAGAATATGAATAATATGATTATAAGCTGTAGAAGTATCATAATTAAATAAGAGGTACACAGTTATTTGTTTATTTGGTGCGAAATCGTTTTACTTTCACGAAATTGAAGTCTCAACTGTCAAGATGAAGGTTCTAATCATGTCTTATCTTGAAACTGCATTATACAGCCATTCATAATAATACAACATATCTAAAAAGTATAAGATAATTATACAAAAACATTAAAAACATTTCACATACCTGTATTTTAACTGAATATCCGCTTGAATTGTGTTTAACTAATCAGAGGTGATGTTCCTATGTTTTTATTATTCTTTATAGGTCATAAACGGCAGGCACTAGTTATCATTAAAAAAAATCTCCCATAGCTGCACATGTACGCTGTACAGTCCGCCATTAATTTGAACTGACACACACCGAATTGAAAATAATGCACGCACGGAAAACGCTCTTCTTCCCAAATTCATTTGGTACCCTCCATCTTTCGCCAAGGTGTTGTACGCTCGAGGGTTCAGATATTGGCATACGGGCAATGGTGGCCCAGTTGGCAGAGCGTCGTGCTCGTAACTTAAATGTCGCGGGTTCGAGGCTCATCGCTAGCTAAAAATCTACCATGTACGCTAATGGCACATGGTGCATCTAAAATCTGTCGTGTGTGCAAAGTCCTCCAAGTTCGCTATGAATTATACCTCTGGAGGTGCCTAGTCAGGTGAAGATCTCGTCACCTGATCAAGGTTCTAAATTGCGAGATCAAACTCGAATAGCGATGGTACTTATAGGCAGCTCGTATGAGTCATGTAAAAGAGTTAACAACACCATCCCTTCACCCCCGTCTTTACTTTTTTTCCATTCCATTTTCGACAACCTACAAATAAATCCAAACAGTATAATTAATAGCAATCTAGAACCGGCCAACACAGTAATAAAAATAAATAGCCATACAGCCACAAAAGCCAAGGTACTATCAGGTAGACTTCTGCATGAGGCAATCAAGCAGCTTCCGCCCCGCGGCCAGGTACAAAACTCGTTAAGCTAGGCATATTGCCCGGCAGGTAGGAGTCTGGTCTGCGATATAATAATAATAATATTAAGAAATGCTGTTAGAATGAGTGATATTATAACAAAAACTATTAAGGCAATGATTTTGTTAACGATAATAACAATTTCCATTAGTAAATTCATAAATATATCGTTGACTTGTTGTATTTGGAACATGAAAAGCATACAGAAAAGAAATATTTTCTACTAATCAAAGGAATGATATGATTCATACTTTAAAGCATCCATAATCACCCATAAAGGCCCATATTTAATCTTTTAATCTAAAGTACGGTCCATAAAATTTCGGATTTTACATATTTTCTGATAACTTAACAACTGATAAATAGACTTGAACAAGATTTTTTTTTCATTTAATTTTGTTTTATTTTATTTTATTTTATTTTATTTTATTTTATTTTATTTTATTTTTTTATTTTTTTTTTTTTTGGAAAGGGAGGGGGATTGATAGTACGTTTTTTAATGGTTACGACAAAAATACATGTTTCTAATTATGAATGATTAATAATCGCATTAATAATTAATAATTAATATTTTTTTACTTTTAAAATCTAAATACTTTTGAGTTTTTAAAGAGCGTCATGTGAAGCAAAAAAGTTGTGAAATAAATTATTACTCGAGTTACGTTTTGCCTGCACGAACTCATGGAGCAGAAATATGGACACTGATAGATGAGGCCTTATGAAAGAATAAATCATGTACCATTACAAAGAACTTTTTGAGAATCAAAATGGCACTTTTATTTATTATATTAATTAGAACTAAGTTCTGATATCTGAGTTATCTATAATTCATTTTTTAATCTACAATATCTCAGTGTTACTATGAATATTTTTGTCATGGCGATACGGTCAATGATTTATCGATGGTGACATATCAGTTAAAGTTTGAATTTCAACTCAGAATTTTAGATAATTAGTGAGTTGAATAAGAAAAGTAGTTATTAAAGTCAATTCTAGTTACTGAAAAATATTAATTTTTTAATTGGACAAAAATAATATCTACTGTTTAAATGATTCATAAATTCAATGTACATTAGATATTGAATTTAAAAGTTAAAAACTGACCTGCGTAGTAAAAAAAATAACAATAACTTGATTTTGTTATTTATTTTAGTTGAAACGAAACTGCTATATCGAAATCTTGTAATTTCTATTTAGCAGTTTCCAATTTTTTTAAATAGACTAAATATGTAATTTGTTTATTTAATCTATCTCTTTCCAGAAGTGAATTAAATGTCACTGAGAAATTATTATTAGTTATGTGATACATTTTTAGCAATGTTATAAAGACCGTTTTAAAATTTCGATAAATTCGATTTTCTCTTGAATCTTAAATATTATTTTATTTTAATTGGTGTTTAAAGACGGGGATCAAAAGCTTCAGTGGATGAAAACCAGTTTTCTCGTAAAGTAATATTTACCTTATTTGATGAAAATAATTCTCTGTATAAATATGTAGATTATTACTTTTAGAAATTTTTGATATTCAAACCCCTAAAATCTCCTGAATCCCCTGAGACATACGAACACTGAAAACCCTTTCATATCTAAAAGGAAATTGTAAAAGACCCTTTTTTAAATGCTAGAAATGTTTTTTCTAAAAATGGCACTGGAGCAAAAAAATAGCAAAAAATGAAAACATTCAAACTATATATGATTATTTTTTATTAAGGCGACTGCCAAATTTTGTATTCTTCAGATAAATATAATTTAAATTTGGAGGGGTGCTTTGTAAAATTTATTTTAATACTTTTTCACATTTTCTTCTCATTTATTGTCATCAAATCGCAGATAATAATTAATATATTATTCAAAATAATCGGTGTTAGAAAGAATTTATAATTTGAAGCTGCTTCTAAAATTATTAAACAAATACAGTTGAACTTTGTTATTCCGACACTCTAATGATCAGAAAAAGTGTCGTCATAAGCGGAGTGTCGCGGTAACCGGAGTTGGAGAAAAGTATGTTTATAAAAAGCTGTATTTTTAATTAATTTAAGAAAATTTTTAATTCATAACTGTTCTTGCAGTTTTAAGCAATAAAACATTATTTTTAAACAAAATAAACACAAAAACAAAATTGAAAAGAATAAAAATCAGATTTATGATTACTTGTTTTTTATTGTTACAGGAAATAGTGATGAATTAAGATTTGCTTTTCCCTAGTTGTGCTTCCTACAATTATTTTTTCAATATTATACAATGAATTGTAATCAATATTCGCTGTTTCAGAAATAGATGTTACATAATTTCTGATCGTTTCAATGCTTCTGTTTTAGTTGGATGAAAAACGCCGTGTAACTAGAAGAAAGCTAAAAAGACCAAGAAAAGAAAAGAAAAAGACCGCGAGTAGACTGATACTCTACCTGGACGCTATCTGGAGCTTAAGGGGGCCATTCATAGATGTGGGTTTATTTATTCAGATAAAGGATTGAAATAAAATCTCTCATTTATCTAATTAGATATTTTAGACAATTTTGTGAAAAATTTGGCTAACATTTCTTACCGCTTAATTTCCTTGCTTATAAGATGAATTATGAAAAATGGACGATTTTCCTAAACCATCGGCATATCCGGAGTTGAAAATTATTTAACGACGTAAAATCCGGAGTTTATTTATATTAAAATCATATACAGAAAATCGGGACTTTGAAAAACTGACGTGATAAGCGGAGAGACGTAAAAACCGGTTGTCGGGATAACGAGGTCTAACTGTACCTTTATAAAATATTTAATTAAAAAAATAAAGTCAATTGGAAGTAAAAACAAAAGCAACAAATTTTTATAATATTTATTGTAATTTATTTAAGTTGATTTTTCTTTTTTCTGTGTTATATATTCTAACTCATACGATATTTGAGTTTTAAAATATGAAATTTAATTCAATTTTGTAACAGACTTCAGTGCAGCAGCCACCGGGTACAGTACGTAAGCCGTAGCTGCTTTGCATCAATGTTGCTAAAAAGTTTCAGAGATTGCTGGCAGATATTTTAATAAATATTTTCATATAGTTTCGAATGAGATTTTGGTCTGAACTATCTGCACCGATGTAATCGAATTTTTATCTACTGCATGATTTTTTTGCAGTAAATATTTGATGAATAAGTTGTATTTTGCTATTAAAACTGATTTAATTACACTATAAGTATCATTTGTTTATACATAGAAACTAATAATTTATTAAATTAAACCAGTAAAAACTTAGTTTCACTTAGGGGAGACTAGGGAGAGTTGACCATACGGGAAGCTTAACCCACCCATCAGTTTTCATATTTAAAAAAAATTTCAAAGTTTTATCATTAGGTGTCAACCAAAGCTACTGGAATGCTCAAACAACAGTCTTTGTTTCATGCAGATAATCGAAATAGGTGTGGAAAAAATAAATTGTGAGGCATTTTCAACCTAAAAGTTGTGTTTTTTAGAAATATTTTGTAAGATTTTTTCAGATAAAATATATCATAGAAATTTAAGTAGGTATTAAATCATGCCGAAATATCGAGCTTTCATTCCAGGCATAAAGATTGTACAGTAAGTTAGGCTTAACGTAACAATGTGCTATTCTTTAGAAAAGGGTTATGTGGGGAGGTTTAACCCAGTCAATGTGTTGACCAGGTGAAATCTTTTTATTATACACAATGCATAATGGAAGGTTAATGGTTATATATAAAAATGAATGTAAATTTATTCTGTAAAGGCACGGTAAAATAGGGTGATGGAAAAAAAATGTTTAGATTAAAGAAAGATGTGAAAAATTGCTATAATATATAGCAAGAAAAAATTTAATGAAATATAAATGGGAAAGTTGATAGGAACTTTTTACATTTAAATATTACTGCAATAGGTAAATAGAAACAGCTTAAAAGACTAGAAAGGACTAGAAAGTATGAAAGTAGTAGTCTTAACACTTTCAGGGACAGCGGTATGCTTATGAAATCACTTAATTTTAATTCTCAAACGCCACAATGGCACCAGAATTTTGCTAAAATCTTTTCCATTTAATATGTATGTGAAATATACCCTTTTTCTTATTTCCAAATAAATTTGTTCGTAACTTCCGGTGCCAGTCATTTATTTCAACATTTTAGTACTGAAAGTACTTTGCCACTGAAAGGGATAAAGAAGATAATGATCAGTTTAGTGCGCATGTGGCTGCAAAAGAACATAGCACTGATCGAAAAACTTTGGAAGGTACGTAGACAATTTTCACCAGCATGAATACAGAGAGATGAAGTCAAACTATGTGACAATTAAAGTTGTCAGATCGAGTGCCACAAAAAGTAGGAAAAGGCGACAAAAAAAAAGCGGGACAGTGACTATAAATTCCGGGCATAATAATACATGAAACCGTATGAAAACGGAACCTGTCTCTTACAGAATACTGTCTTAAATGTTATAATTTCATTTTCCCTGCTGTACATGTACAATTATACCTGCTCAGAGGAAATTCTGTTTAAAACAAAATTTTTCTCCTCTGATTTGCAATTGCAACAGGTTTGTTTAAGCATCATATTTTCAAAAATGCTTCTTATAATAATTAAAGCATGTAGCATAAAGTTATATTGCCTTTTTTAAACAGATTTTATCTCTCTTCACAAATATTTCAATATAAAACAAAGTGAGTCAAGCCTCACATGTAGGAGGTCAACCCTCCCATATGTGGGGAGTCTTGACACATTATTTTCTCATGGTTAAAATCGATCATTTTTCAAATTTCTTATATATTACACTTATGTAGCAATTTTTTTTTTTTTTTTGATAACTGATTCTATAACGAATAAAATGATATATATAACTTTATTCTGCGTTCAGTATTTAAAAAATTAAAAACCATCTTGAAAAAGTGGGTCAACCCTCCCTAGTCTCCCCTATTTTTATCATTATATGATAATATTAATTGCAAAAATATGATTAATGATAAGTTTGGATGTGATGTTTTCAGAAAAACTGAGGTATCTTTGCACCACCTAAAAAGTTATGCAGCGTCACCCGCGAAAAGAAGCTGAGCCATGAAGTATTAACTTAGTTTCCACAGATGCTCTGAAGAAAAAAAAAATCACACAAAGTAAAATCAGAGATTACATAAATTTTATTCATGCCAGCCGTTGCCTTTACATGTTAAAAATAATGAATTTAACTTCTGTGAATTTTCAATATTCTCTTTCTTTAATACTCAAAAATCCACTTCTTGGCAGTTTCTAATGGTGCTATAAGATAATACATTAAATTTTAAATTTTCTCAAAGTTGTCTCAAAGACGTTTCCAAGACATTGTTTTACTTTAAAATAATTAGTATACAGCGCGTGTCAATAGTTTAAGCACAGTAACAATTTTAAAATAAAACTTTAAATATTCACTTTATTTCAATATATGTCTTGTGTGTGTTAATAATAGCAGTTTTAACACCATATTCAATAAAATTATCTTTTGAATTTTATTTCAAACCATGGAGTTTAAGAATAAAACAAAAATAACCGTGTCAAAAATTTAAGCACAAAATCGTTTTTATACAAATTTTCCAAACTGATGTAAGCGGAAAGATTTCTGGGTGTATAAGAAGCAATCAGCTGTTTTTGAATTAGTACAAAATGTCTAAGTCGAAAGAATTTTCAAAGGAGGAGGTGATAAATATCTGGAGTGTGAGAGCAAAACATAAGTCTGTTTCTGAAACTGCAAGTGCATTAAATGATCAAAACAGAGTATTTATCAAGTTTTAGCTCATGGTAATGATTTCAAACGAAAATTCCGTTCAGGGAGGCCAGGAGTGACTAATTTGTGCGAAGACCGCCGCATCGGAAACTTGACTTCAGCTGGTAATTACTCTCTTTCGCAAATAAAACATGCAGATGGAGGACAAATATCGAAACAAACTGTTCATAGAAGAGTTTTGGAATCGGAATACATCATAAACCGTAAAATGACTCGGTTACCATGATCACGACACCATAAAGAGGCTATATTACAGTGGGCCAAAGAGCATATATCATTTGGTGATAAGTGGCTGAATGTCATATTCGGTGATGCAAAATATTGAACCTCGATCACCCTGATGGGTATAAGTACTATTGGCATGATCTCCGTAAAGAGCCTAGGAATATATTTAGCCGAAAACATGGTGGTGGTTGTGTAATGGTATGGGGGGGAGGCTATTTCTTTCAATGGTCAGACATCTCTAGCATTCATCAGTGGTCGTGAAAACTCTGAAAACTATGAAGAGAAAATTGCCAATCATTTGATCCCTGTTGCCGAGATTTTGTAGGGAGAAAAATGGTTATTTCAACATGATAATGCTTCGACCCATACCTCAAACTCAACTTCAACGTGGCTTAAGTCAAAAAAAGTATCTGTTTTGAAATGGCTGGCAATTACCCCTGATTTCAACCCTATATAAAATATGTGGGGTATTCTCACTCATGCAGTTTATCCAAATGGAAAGCAGTATTCTTCAGTGAAAGATTTGAAAGATGCCATTGAACACGTGGTTTAAAATTGAACCAAAAATAATACAGAACTTCATTTTATCGATGGAAGACCGTATATTTAAAGTAATTAAGCAGAATGAAGCAATAATCAAGTATTTATTTTTTTATTCTTGTTCTACTAAAGACTAAATAACTACTACGCTTAAGCGTTTGGCACGCTCATTTTTGTTCTTTTGATAAATTCTCATTATTTGAGATAAATTCTAAAGCATAAATCTGTTAAATGTCTTTTTTAAACTACAATTTGCATGTCACGTGGAAAGGAAAGTAACTTTCAGTCAATAATAACACTTTATTTTGAAATTTTATGTTGTGCTTAAACTTTTGACATGCACTGTGTTAGGTGGAGAAAAGTTACTACCCTCTTATGGGTTGCTTAAAAATAAAGACAAATACTCTTTGAAATGTTGTGATTTTCTACTTTTAAGAATCAGTTGGCAGTTATACGAATCAGGATGTATTCGGGAAATCGTATAAAATAAAAATAAAAATTATCTTTAACCCATTATTTATTTTATTTTATTCTATTTTTATATCTTTAGCCCCTTGAAGGGCGGTAGTATATTACAAATTCGTACCAGAATATTTTGTATTTAAAAAGTATATATATTATATAGTTGAAGAAAAAGCTTGTATATTACATTCCCTTATTTCCAAATCTAATTTTTCGCAAATACAGATGTGAATTCAACATTTTAGAAACACAATTACTTGTCCCTGAAAAGATTAAAAGAAAAACTTCTTTGCAGATAAATGGAAGAGAATCATTTTAAAAGAAAGGTCAGCAAAATCTATATAATTGAAGATCAGAAGGGTCAGAAGGAAACCTACTTCTAACAGTATCCAGGATGACGTAAATGTCGTTTAAGAAAAAAACTTTAAGCTTGGAGACAAATGGAGGATTTTCAGGAAAGAATTAAATATTGAAAAAAAAATGCAAAAGTCTGTTTTTAAAAGTTAGTAGTAAAAAACTGATATTCGTTTTACAGAAGTTTAGTTAATTATTTGAAATGAAAAACATAACTAGTTTATGAAAAAAAAGAAGGAAAAGGACCAGCAAAAAGAATGATACAATTGCTGAATTAGCTGAAAAACGGATTTCTTAACTTGAAATTAATTAACGTAATTTTATTGAAGCTTTACTAAAATATTCGTAATTTTATTTACATTTTCTCATCTGAAATTTTTTGATTAGGTATACTACTGTCACAAAGTATGCATACTCTAAAATTATAATTAGGTATACTACTGTCATGAAGTATGCAACAGTTGTATTTGTACATAGTAAATACAACTGTTTGTATAGAAAGGATACTAAATTTCTGTTATGGGACTTACAAATAGTAATTACAATAGTAAAAACAATATAAACAATTACAAATAGTAAAAACAATAGTAATTACAAACGTAATTTTTATAAACGGAATTTATTGTAATGATGATTTTTTAAAATTATATATTAATATCTATAAACATGTATATCTTTTTTGTAATCACGAGACTTATCAGAAAAATTCTAGCAGATTACACTGTTGTAATTTTAGTAATGAATCTTCAAATAGGAAGTTGTAGCATTTAGATCATTTGATTTTTTAATTCATTGTAGTTTTATAGTATTTATATTACATTTTATCAGAAATATACTTGTTGATAGTGATAATCTTTCACATGTCCGTTCATCATGCTTAAATTTTGAAAAAATCAACTTTTCCTAAAACTCAGAGCAAAAATACACCCTTTCCTTAATGCAACTTATCACATATAATTTCCGACACAAACACATTTCTCATATTTATGATATACGTCCCAAAATAATAGAAAAGTGCAGAAAATAGCGCAACTTTTACCATTTTCGAAATTGTGTATGCAAAAACGTATCGCATCCAATTCTTCTTCTTAAACTTTAAAAATGGAGAAGAGATAATGTGAAAAAAATGTATTTATACGTTGTTTCTTTATTTTCCTTTTCATAAAGACGGTGGTTACGCTCGTTTGTCATTGCAAAGAAAAACAATGTTTCGTTTTTCAGGTCGTGTAAGAATTTCATTTTTCAATTTTTAACGCAAAAATTTTTATCGATCTTCATAAACGTAAAAAAAAAAAAAAAAAAAAAAAAAAAAAAAAAAAAAAAAAAGGATTCCTTTTCTTTGAGTTAAAGAATATTTCTGAATCTACAGTTTTAAAACTACGGTTTCGAAACCACTTTTACTTCTGGGAAAATAAAATGAATTAAAGAAATTGGTTAATCAAAAAGAGTTTTGACATTTTTCATCTGTATTAATCATAGACAGGATGTTTAAAAGGCATCTGAAGAAAATTTAAGTTTTAGTGAAAGGAATAAAACTTGGCAATTTTGATCAAAGAATGTGTGTCCGAAAGTATCACATTTAAATTTTGGTGGCTGGTACCATTAAACATCACACGCACAACATACGTACACTCTAAAAAATTAAAAGAATCCGCGAATTGAATGAATTTTCTCATCTCATTAGTTATATTTTCTTAAAACGCGACATTTTTTTTTTTTTTTTTTTTTTTTTTTTCTGATTTGAACATTCCCCTCAAAAATAGAGAAAATTCCTCAATCGAATGTAAAATTTACAAGAAATCCTCCATTTTAATGCTTCATTTTCGTCAAACCACAAGACTATTTCCGGCAACTGTGCTGCCTAGTACTATTTCGCATCAGAAACAGAAGTTTTACTTATATCCTTTTCCCCCCCAAAGCGCGAAAAAATCGCGAGTATAAGCTCAAAATTTTCTTAGATTTTCACTCAAAAGTCGGGAATCTGCTTTTGAAATAACAAAAAAACGTCTTCCAAATGCACGTGTGATCCGTCATCATTATGCCTATTGATTTTACTTCTTTTGATGAAATTTTTTTGAGGGTGTAGATAAACTACTGGGAAAAAATCTTGAATTGAGATACAATACTTTATTCAAGCAGCTTTCCTTTATATTATATGGTTGGTGGAAAATATAATCTGTTGTTATGTATCGCACATTCGGTGCGTTTTAAAAGTGATTAATGGTTATACAATGGAATAACAAGCGAACGGCAGGAGTTATTAAAGTTATTATTGCAGGATATTAATGTGAGAAGCCTGGAATTTCTTCAGTATGCTTCCTTGTTTTAGTACCAAAAGATGACGACAGTAGCGCTGCGCTGTCTCAAACTGTAATAATGCTTCTCTATTTAACATATTAAGATGTATCAACCATCACTTAGTGTTTACCCCTTCATTCTGCTTAGGCTCTTGAAAATAAAAAGATTTGCATTTTGAAATTGTAAGGTTATTTTGAGCATTCTTACAGTTTGAAACAGTCCAACGTCATCTGTGCGTGTGACATTTGAAAGAAAACACAAGAAAGAATGTTAAGAAATTCCTAATTTCAATTATTAATCTAAGCAAGAATAACATTTTAACTGTCACCGTTTGCTTGCTATTGCCCGCTGGTGATAACTTCGCTGATGATTAACACGAATTTGTGAACTTATTCATAAATTAAAGTGAGTGTTACTACCAACAAGTAGCAGAATCTAGTTTTCAATTAAATAATGCATTTCTTGCACCTTTTTTGTCTCTTAGCAACTTCCTTTCCCAATTGCATCAATATAGTTACACTCGGGGCGATCATGGGGTATGAAAATCAATTATGGCGCAACTAGCAAGAGAAGACAGTCTTATTGTTCAATGAATAATATTGTTTATTCAGCATGATGCGTCATTTTCTGCACAGATTTCCTTTATATGCATTACGGGAATAACAAATTCACAGACAGCATTTCATTCTAGAGCAATACATGTTATGAGAAATGTGGAAAAAGAATTATGTTTTATGTTACATGACAATGTTATCGACGATATATCTCTGCTATCTAAATGTACCATTTCAAAACAAATCGATAATTTTGAAATTGGCGCACTTATTTATTTAGTCGAATATCTGAGTGGACATTTCAGCGTTCATCATGGAAACGATATTACTGGTTCAGACAGATGATCGTGTTTGCTATATAAAATCGCAAGTGCACATACCTTTAAACCCTCTGAGCTGTTTGGACGTATTTTTCCGTTTCCCTAAAACAACTTAAATCTGTTGTAGAACAAAATATTTTAAACAGGATTGTATTTTAAAATGTAATATCAAATAAAGGGGTATAAAGTGTATTTTAGAAACAAACATGGAAAGAAAATTTAAATTAAGATTATTTTTACAAACATTTTTATGAAAATCCAGAAAAGCCCTTAAGACGCTCAGAGGGTTTTAACAAACAAAAAGGAAAAAAAATTGTTTATTTCAAAATTTCGCAGCATTCTTTTTGTACTTTTAATATTATAATACTGAGAAATAAATAATTTAGTACTGGGCTATTTTTAAATATCACTTTTTTTTTAATTCCATTAACCCTCTCGCTCCGTAAGTAATTCTTCGCGATGAGCGTCTTTTACAGAACTTTTAATCGTTTATCACCGGTTCTTTAAAGCAGAAATTTTTTACTATCGTAATCGGGGAAAATGACCTGATTAAATCAGACAAAGTTTTCGCTAAAAAATAACTGGTGGGAATAACCAAAAAGTATTAATTTGACGGAAAAATACATGCCCGAGCATATCTCGGGCTGCGCAGCGAGAGGGTTAATGTCGAAAAAGCTTACAAAATTTCTCCGCCAGAAAAGAAACTAATGGTTGTTTTTTTATATTATTAATTATATAAAATAGAATTATCAAAATTAAACAAAATCATGATAAATATATTTAACTTTAAAGATGTTTGTGAATATAAAGCATTTCTAATGCGAATCAGCATTTAATACTACTATACTAATGTAGATTTTACTGCTTTCTAATTCTCGCACTCAAAGTACAGAACCATTAATCGAAAAACCGTCCAGAATAAAAAAGCTTAAGATAAAAGAGAAGCTTCAATAATACGTTGCAAGAAGAATAATATCAGAAATATGAATTATTCATACGCCATATGATACAGACTCTTAGATGTTTCAAATTTTGTTAAGATTTCGTTGTTTGGGGTAGTAAAATGAAAATTTTCGATACTTTTCATTTTTCATTCCTGTAGATACACCTTGTAGTTTGGATTACTCTTATAGTTATATGTATTTTTTTAAATTCTGTTAAAAGTAGTAAAAAGTGGGAAAATGGGAAAAGATCAATTTTTTATCAAACATTTAATACTATCATCATACTACTATAGACACTATATAGCCATTAATCACCGGATACTTTCAATTTTAGACATTTTGTCTAATATTTAAAAATATACTTTTCGGATTCTTTTGGAACTTCAGTAAATTGAAATGCACAGAATGATATATCACTGCAGAATGAAATATGTGGATACTGTACAACATGTTTGCTGATTCATGTAAGAATAGCACGTATATTCATGGAGATAAAGCGATTTTTTTTTTTTTTTAGTTCAAACAGATTTCAGCTAAATTTAACGACAGTTTCAGATAAATTAGCAAAATGTAGTAGAAACAATATAGTGTAATTGAAATATAAATATATTGAATATATGATGAAATATGAGCAGTTGTATGAAATAATTTTTATTTGCGCATGCGAGAACGATAACGTACATTTTTTTACATAATATAATAGTCAACTCTATGGGGCAACTCATAAAAAAAAAATCATTCAAAAAGATACCGGCGATACAGTAAATTCGAAATATTGAAATTATTTTAAAAATGTAATTAATTAGTCATTAAAAATAAATAAAAATAACGAAAATATTTAAGCATCTCCAAAATATTAATTATTTCTATAAAATATACAGTTTAGATGTCATTTTAACACAAGTTTTATGTTCATACATCCATTTTAGGTCAAGTTATCTTACGGATTGTATTATAACTGTTTAATTTTATATATAAAACAATCTAAAATATGGTTTAAATATATTGGAGAGATATTATTATTATTATTATTATTCAAGGCTGAACTAGCACAGTTGAAGTTTATTCCAACAGAGCGAAAAATGTCCATACCAGGAATCGAATCTGGACACTCGACGTGCCGTGCCAATGCTTTACCTGTTAAGCTATCCGGACGATACCTGGCTGACATAATTCACTCTTATTTGTTGGACATGGCTGCGAACTGCAGCGCTATTTTCATTCATCCGAACTGTAACTGTAGCATTTACATGACGAAAGTGTGTTTTAACACGGAAACTCCTGTATACCATGTAATTATGTCATAATGAAGAGAACGAATATTTTTTTTTTCAATTGGATTAAATCATATTCAAGGCTGGAGTAGCACAGTTAAAGTTTAGTCCAACAAAGCATACATTTATCCAACATTCATCCATACATTCATCCAGCATTATATTAGAGAGGTTTATGTGATTTCAATCTGTATATAAAAATTTATGAGAACTCGAAACCACATCTCTTTTCACTGACTGTGGAGCCTTTCAGGACTTCTCAGACTGCTTAAGAAATTACTGACCAAATTATAGGGCTTTGAAATTTAGGTGGACTGTATCATGACCAGTTAGCCCATTCTTTGATCAAGACTGGTGAAAAATAATAAAACACATTGTCTACAAGAAAATCCATGATCTAAACTGCAATGTTATGGCGTTAGAAGGATTGTGGATAAAGATATTTTTATTTAGTAATACAACGTAAATAATTTGTTGATTTCTCTTTAAATCATACCAATTGCAAAAATATTCTGAAATACTAAAATAAAACACAAAAAATAATAATATCGATATCATGCAATGAAATACTTCTTATTTTCTTATTTTAAATTATTTTGTGTTTTTTGTGGGTTTTTTTTTTTTTTTAATTGCTCTTGGACAATTATTTGTCAGTTAAAGAAAGCCTTTAGGAGACTTCTATAGGACATTTAGACTAAAAGGGCGTATGTGGAAGTTTTTTGGACGATGCTAACTTTATCTACAGTTCAAGTTAACCCTCAGATTAAAGCAAATCAAATCAATTCACCTGGGTAGTCTTATATTTACGCGGTCGAACGACAATTTGGAAATTTTTGAACAGACTAAATTTGGAGAATCACATACCTTTATTGATATTTTCATTCCTTTATACCTTCATCACAAGCTATCTCGCTTAAAATTTATTTCAAAGTCACTCGGTACGTTCATCAAAACTGTGAAATCATATACGTCCTACAGGATGACCAAAAAAAAAAGGTTTTATGAAGTAAAATGACACAATGTCGTAATTACTAGATCATATTTGCTGACATCTTCAACGAAAGTCAATCAATTGGTAAAATTAACAGAATAAATTTTCAAAATAGCCAATGGCCGTCCGCACAAACTAATCTATAGAGACGAGATTGAAAATTGGCTATAACATTCTGGAACACCTTTTTTCGATGGCCCAAAATTCATCCGTAATGGCTCATTTTGAGGCCCTCTATTGTTTCGAGACCTCTCTGGAGGACTCGGTCCTTCAAAAAAATCTCACAGGAAAAGAATTACGGGAGTTCAATTCTGGACTATAGTATGTCCATTCATTGTTCATCCCAATGAACCTTTTAGTATTCTAAACACAGATACAATCATTAAAAATGTCCCCTTGCCAGTAAAACACATCAATATGGAAGTGCACCGTCTTGTATGAACCAGCTGGTATTGACATTCGATTATGTTGTGCTTGAAGTCCAAAATCTCCGTAACTCGCACTAGTAACGGTTTTGTAGATAAGTATGAGTCTGATTATACGATTTGTGTTGCTATTGAACACAAATCAGAGGTGCGATTTGCTGAAAGTGTGGTTTTCTCTGCACTATTGTCTCTAGTTCTGTTATAGTTAAATCCAGCCTTGTTTCTATACGTTAATTTGAGCAACTGGTGGACATTTGGAAAATCTTTTCCATTAATTTCTATTGTTTTTAAATTTTATCCAGTAATGATGTTATTGTGCCAGTTTACTCTTTACTTAATCTTTTTACGTTACATTTTTTCTTTAAAATCCTGTAATAACATAATGATAATTCAATTTATTCTATCCATAGTGGTAAATTTTTGCTTAATAAAAATCAATTAAAGTAAAATAGAAAGCAGTAGGAAACTCAAAAATGCTTTTCAAAATGTTATTTGGAAATTTTTTATAAACTGAATTTTTATAAACGAAAAAAGAATTTCTCGCATTGTTGTTTCCGTAGATAAAAATACTGTTGATGTTATACTTCTGACTTACATAAACTTAAAGGAATGAAACGCTCATGAAAGTGTAAGAAATATATTTTAGTATATAAAAATAATTTTTTTCTTTTTAAAAATTATCGATTATGATATAAAATGAATTTAATTGTTCGGGTTAGCATCAAATTATGCTGTTTAAGATGAAAGTTCAGAACCAATTAGAAGTCTTGGTATTCTACATTGCAAATCTGCCAAGACACCGGATTTTTCTTTACCACTATTTTTGAATAGAAATTTTCGCTTTATTTAATCCAGAAATTTTTCTTCAAAATAAGATAAAATTTCCTATATGGAAAAAGCGGTACTCAAAAATCCGGAGGGTTAACAGCTCTGCTGCTGCAAAGATAAATATTAAAATGAATACAAAAGTCGATTAATTTTAACACAATTCTTATAATTAAAGTAAGTAAATAAGTCACACGAGTTTTTAAATTTTCCAAGTGAGTGAAAAGGTGTCTAGGCCAGGATTTGAATCAGGGACATTTTCGTTTAAACTGCCAATGCTCTGCCAACTCAGTATCATGTGGATGAACGCATAATTCACCAGAAACCTTATTGATTATGATATCGGGTCTGATCACAAAACACGTGTAATTTATTTACCAATTAGAATACTTGCGTTAAAATTAATTAAGTGCAATTACGTATCCAACGTTTCTTGGAGTTCCATTAAATGCAATTTATTCTGTTGAGCTGATTCAGATATCAGACCAGATGTAATAATCAATAAGGTTTCTGGGTGAATTATGTGTCCAACAGATTTGTCAAGGATGGCTCAGTTGTCAGAGCATTGGCAACTTAAGAAAAAGGGTCCCTAGTTTAAATCTTGGCCTGGAAACTTTTTCACTCAGTTCGAAAAATTACAAATCGTGAAATACAAAAGTCCATTGTGGTGTGACTCGTAACTGTGGTCCAAAGCGTAAAAAGGACAACAGTGTAAGAAATCTCAAATGATCAAAATGATAATCACTTTCATCTTTGAACTAAGAAAGTACGCTGTTTTATTGATTTATTTTTCTTCTTCCTTTTTAAAATAAATCAAAAGCTGCAGAAATCTATAAACAGCTGCATTCCAGATTGTTGATATCTGCGCTTTTTATGTGTGCTTATTCGTGTTTTTTACTCGATAGTGATTCAAAAATTAACATGTTCACTACCGATTCCCCACTAAAACGCGTTGCCCTGTATTCACTTAACAACAGCCAAGAGTGGTTATCAGATAATATGTTGATGTTGCTTTAGCGTATTTATGTTATTTTATAGTTTTCTCTTTCTTTTAATATATTGTTCCACTTTTTTATTGTGTTGCTGATTTCAAATTTTAAATTGAAATGAATGTAAAACAAAAATTACATAAACAAAAAATACATATTTTAACATTTTAAGCTTAAATATATATAAAATATTATTTTTATATTGTTTTTATTTTTTGCAATACAGAAAAAATACATTGACATGAAGAAATTCGAAATTACATGGATTATATATAATTTTTATAATATTGTTTCAGTTTTTGTGAGCATTACAACACCCTTTCGCTTTCTTTTTTTCTGTCTTCTATAAATTCTTTTCATACGGTTTATTGTTAGCATCAAAATTCTTTTTTTAAAAAATCCTTTATTAATTCACCGTAGTTCCTATTCCTCTGCATAAATCACAGTTATAACTAAGTTAAGCCGATTGAATTGCATTTTTCAGATTTAAGTATACATTGATCGAGACCCTTTCATAGAGTTGCGAATTACTTCTTTTAATGTATGTCTTAAGATACAGCACGAGTCATTAATGATATCAGAGAAAATTGATGATTTTAACGCTCATTAATTCTATTCTCTGAGTACATATATTTGCAGGCGATGATTAAAAACTTCTATGTGCTCTCAATCCTTTTTTCTACAGAGAAATATTCCTTATATATTATTAAATTATCATCACATTATCTTCGAGTTACAAAATTTCCAAAAAATGCATTGCCAGAAAGAAGTTTTCGCTAAAATCAAAATAGGATTAGTTTTAAACATAATTTCAGATGCATTTTCAAATTTATTTACAGATATTGTATACTTTGTATCATAATATCGGGATTTTTTGCTCTATATTTAGAAAAAATTGTTTTTAAGAGTTATACACGCATGCTACTACGTACGAGAAAAATCTTTTTTTATAATACGTCTTTGTGAAGAACGATACAAATTTTCAATGAATATAAATTTGTTAATTACATCTTGTAACATAACGTAATTTTTTTTTAAATATCGCCACCTATGAATAAATTACGCTAAGTACACGATTGCTTTAAATAATAATTTTTAATTATTATAAATTTTGCTTTGGGAGTTTCTCTTTATAACCAAAGTGTTAGCAAAATATTACCCGAAATTAATTCATTAAACCTACATTAAATAGTCGACACTAGTATAGATATCGTAATAATAGATCTTGGTTCTTTTTGAAAATTTGTCATTTTAACCCTCTTTAAGCTGCCGGTATATTTCAATTCATATATATATTTCAGCAATTATGTAGCTAGTATTTTAACGCTGTCTGGATCGCGATTTCTACCCATAACTGTTTCAGTTTTCAGGGCTGCCATAAGCAACTATTTTTATATTCTGTTTGCACCACTATTTTAAGAGAATAAATTTTGTAGTATATTTCTCTAGCAGATGTTGTCAAAGTGTATGTGAAAAATATTTCTTTTATAAAAGTGGTGCGAAATAGAATTAAAAAATAGTCAACTGTAGCAGCCCTGAGATTTTTACATTTTTTTAGTTGAAATAAAAATATATCGTTTTCAATGTCGATTTTGTGCAGTTTTGGTGTTACCACTACTGAGTCTCAGAAGTATCAGTTCTGCTATCGCCGAAGAAAATTAAAGCAATGCAATAATATTAATGAATCTAATCTATAGATAGAAATTTGGAAAAAGTATATATACATTTTACAAAACTAGAGAAGAAGTACATTGAAGGGAATGTCAGTTTTCAATGATATCAAACGTGTAAAACTACATGCATGTATAATTGAAAGTGTATAATTTTAAAGCTTTAGAAAAATTTAATAGCTAATAAATACGTCTGCCACTGGCGACTATTTTTTTCATTTAATTCGTACCACTATTTCCAAAACATATTCTTTGTTCTATATTTCTCTTTCAGTTTTTGCCAAAGTGTAAAGCAAATATTATAGTTTGTAAATTGTGATGCGAATAGCATATAAAAATAGTTACCAGTGGTAGCCCTGTGCATTTAATGATGATATTTTTAATTTCATCCTTCGATATATTTTATCAGTCATTCTCCAGTTGTTCCAGATCTTTGATATTCTGTGTCGCACATATTTGAAGGCCTAGCTTATCCCAAACCATTTAAACTAATGAAAGATATCGAGATCCTGCTTTCCAAAGAAAAGTTGAAATAACAAGATGGCATTATAAATATATTTGAGCTGGGAGCGGTCGATTATTATCTGGTTAGAAAATCACCACAGATTGACGCGGCATGGAGGACAACACAAATGAACGCAATATGTTGTCAATATATCTCCGCATTGTTGTAGTTGTATGCATAACCACTAGTAAAGATGTCGCAAGGATCATTACCCCACGTAATCATACCAGAAGTATTGTTCGAATGCCTCTGCCAAATAAGACCTGTTTTGAATGCTAACCAGACCTCTTTTAGACTCCGGTGTTATGATCATCTGTCACAAAACTAAAACAGGATTCATCACTCAAGTCAATGCGCAGGCAGTCTGTTGCCAAATGACACTCGGACACAGCTCCATGCCAAATGACGTTGACCATGTTCAGGTGGTAAAGTGTAAAGATAACGTGTCAAAAGGCGGCATGTGAATAATTCTGCATTATAAAGGGTGATGAAATGGTACGGAAGAAGATACAATACACTGTACCAGTGATGCCGGATCGCTATTTTTAAAAAAAATTCAGATTGCTTTATTTCTATCAGTTTTTTTTTTTTTTTTAAGTTGAAATATTTGCCTAATTTAACCACAGTTTAAAAATGCAAAAATAAGGCGATTTATACTGTTAAAAAAAACTGGCAATGAAACAATTTAAATAAAAAATACATAGTCAACTGGCAACACGTATTGTATTGCAACATTGTATCGGGACAATGATGATGTTGAAACAGTTCAAGCTGATCGCAAAATCAGGCATCTCGTCATTTCGTAGACGCGTACCTTGCAGAAAGCACTGCAGCAAACATCTTTGTGTAAAAATGACCGTACAACTGGAGATTACAATCTCAGGATTTCGGATCCCGGAAAAAAATTTTATCCCGAAAATACCAAATTTTTCGGGATTGATAAAAAACCTACTGTATGCAGAAATCTACCAATCTATCTTCATGAAAAGTGAAAAAAAAATGCCTAAATTTACGAAGAATATGCCCCACACATTTATCAGGGAATCGCTGCCTGAAAGGATTTATCCGAACAATGATACATTTAGGCGAAATTAAATTCATATTTTCACATATTTGAAAAATAGTTTATTCCAATAATATAGAATTTTTATATTGTCTTTAACTGTTTGAGGAAAATGTATATTAAATAATAAAATAACAAATAATCAAGAAACATTGTATCACAGAAGGTGATCTTAAGAATTACGTAGTATGAAAATTGAACTTTTCGTCCTTGTTATAAGCACGTTAATAACCAAGACGATTATACTCCCATATAAAAATAGATACAGCGAAACAAACCATAGATATTTTTTTTTCTATTATCACATTTTCAAAAATCAGCAGTGCGGATGATTAATTGCAGTTTATCATAGACCTCATAAATCAAATAAATTTATCACGTTTTCTTTTATGTAAGATCATTAAAAGAGAATAATATATTATTTCAGAAATGTAAAATACTTTTCTAGTTAAATTGAAAGTTTTTAAAGACTAATTTAGTTGTTGAAGAGAAAATTAGCAATATTGGAAATTTTTTCAAATGAAAATCAAGTTTCAAAGTACTTGCTTAAAAGGCGCAAAGGCTAGTCTAGTGAAAAAGATTCCATGCCGGGACTCGAACCCGGTCCATCAGTATAGCGCACTAACGTTCTGCCGACTAAACCACATGGAACGATACCCAGCCTGGAACTTCTAACTATTACAGGTTGGTCAAGCTACAAACGCAGCACAAGATAGAAATTATCCATGAGCCACCGACATGGGTCAAACACAGACACTTAATTAAATCCAGCATCGATTGAATCTACATTAATATTTAGAAATTTTTCCAGAGAGAAACATTCGCCTTGCATACAATATTTCAAATGAAAATCAAGTTTCAATCAATGATTTTCATTTGAAATATTGTATTCAAGGCGAATATTTCTCTCTGGAAAAATTTCCAAATATTAATATGGAAATTTTTTGTTTTCAAAATCCAGTGACTGCGAGAATTCATTTTTACAACCTATCGTCTCCGAGTTATTCAGAACACAATTACTATTAGCAGGGGTCGGAAGTGGTGCGCTACCAGTAGCGAAATTACAGGAGTCTCTACTTTTTACGGTGGTTTGTAGTGTAGAGCGCTACATTTTGAACAATGTAGTGTAGCGTGTAGTGCGATACAAAAAATCAGTAGTTTGTAGCCATAGACATTGCTACTTTTAACGCTACTTCGGGAAAGAAAAAAAAGCGCCATTCAGCAAATCACGTTTCCGAAACTGAGGTTTTTTTTATACAAAATTTATTCTGCTTAAGAATTTGCAAGTCTCAGAGGTAAATCTCAGCTGCAGTTTTTAGCAGCGAATGGCATGAAGTCATGGATTTTTTTTCCGTTGACACTGGCAGCTAAAATCAAGTACTAACCCTTCAAAGAAATTATAATTTTCACGCTAGCAATATATGTCTATTTACTTGTTACTAGGTATTCACGTTTTAATGTCGGGTTTCGTATTATTTAGAATTGCTTTATTTGCAGATTCATTTATTGTTTGCATTTAGAGTTGTTTTTCTGTAATTTTCTGGATTATAAATTTAGACAACTCAATACAGGATTCGTACGAGCCATGTTATTTTCCAGGTAAAATGTCAGTATTCTTTTTTTTTTTTTTTTTTTTTTTTTTAATAGAAAAATAAATCTAGTTCAAACGAGCAAAATTTCGTCTTATTTAAGGAGAGATTTTCTATAAGAAAATACTGGTTAAGAGTGTATTGGAGAGTTAAGTAAACAACTCTATTTGTAAATACAGGGTCATCGAAAAATCATGCCTTGATTTTAAAAAGATCATAACATCGAAACCTTTTATGTTAAATGAGTAATTCTTTCCCTACACGATAACTGGTGAACGCAAGTTTGGTTTCAGTACACCAGAATCCGTTTGCGTGTCTGTGTTATGCGCGGATTAGTTGCGCAGTCGTCAAGGTCAGCCGACATGCCAGACTGCAGCTGCTCAGTACGATGTTGACCGTGCAACAAAAAGCACAGTGCGTGATTTGGTATGTGGAGTCAAAGTCAATAGTCAGTGTACAGCGGGTTTTTCGGAGAACTTATCCAGGTCAAACTGCTCCTGGTGCTCACATTGCACACATTTGCACCTGGTGCACACCGAACGGTGTTCACATTGAAACGTACTAATGTATTGAAAAAAAATTATTTTTTGCCGCACATTATAAGACTAAAACCAATAAATTACCTTTCATAGTTTTTTTTTTTTTTTTGTGTGACAGTTATTTCAAATCTAGGCATTATTTTTCGATGACACTGTACATGTCAACGGCAATTTTATATACCAGTTCAATAATTAGTGAAAGAATTCAATAATTAGTAAACAAAATTCATGCAGTGCATGATTGTGCATAAATATATACAAGCGTCCTATAGGATTCTTGCAGTTATATCGCTCATTCATATATATAGCTCCTAGTTATATCACTCATTGATATACCGGGTGTCCCAAAAATGCCCTGTCGAGTCAATTTTACATAGATAATTTTATTTTCTCTGGATAATTCGCTAAAAAAGGAAAAAAGAGAAAGATTTAAATCTTCAGAGTTGCTGCATTTCTGATAAATTCCAAATTTCATTTTTGGCAGAAAAACTTAAAACATCGACATCCTAATTTAAAGATACATACTGTTACATGCAGCTGATATCCAAAATTTTCAATGTCACATTATACTTTTTAAAGTACCGAAAAGCATGCTAAAATTCTTTTCCTACAAGGAATTAAAAATTGAGAGCATTTGTTTTATATTTTAAATAAAATCCTTTATAATCAGATTTTAAAAAATACATTTAAAAATTAGAGCTGTGCAGTTTAAGTAGTGATGGGTAGAATGAATTGTTTTAATATTCAATTGAATCATTCGGGCATGCGCAAAAGCATATAGCTACTAACTTTCCTATTCTTTTTAATCAATTAAAGTCAGAAATTTTCTATAGAAAATTACGAGCCTATTTTTGTGGTTCTTAATTTAATTTTTTTCAAAATTTCTCTCATTTAATTGATTTAAAAGAATACGAAGTTTGGCAGCTCTGTTTGTTTTGCATGCCTGAATGATTCATTCGAATATCAAAACTATTTATAGTGTCCACATCACTAATTTTAAGTACAAATTCAAAGCATATGAAATTTAAAAGTCTTTACCAAAATTAGTCAGGCTTTCCCCCCACCCCCACCCCCAGTTTACGAATTTTGAGTATCTCAAGAAGACAATTTATTTGTTAGATATAACTATTTCAAACATTAAGAATGCATAATCAGATAAGAGAGCATTTAATCATGCTCTTGTCATGTTAGAAGCAATGCAACATTCCATCACTTGGATTAGTCTTGGAGAAATCTTTAGCTTGTATTGTTCTGAGAAATTTGCATTTTTGAAATAAACAATGATAGAAATCAGTATTTTAGCCAAATGGATGAAAATTTTGCACACCATTGAAATTATTTCTGTAAAAATAGAATATTAGACGACTAGTTTAATTTTATCGAACATACATAATAAATTACATTACTTCAATAATATTAGGCGTAACTATTTCGAACTCAAAGTTGTGATGTTGCACCATCCGTCTTAGTTCGAGTATCTTGAGCGAATTTCTTCTAATTAATCTGGATATCTTCGAATGTCCAAAATGTTAGTTACCATTTGTTGTTTCCATTAATTGCAAATTAAATAGATAAAATACTTTACATCCTTATCACAGAGGTATTAACAAACATTCGGTGTTGGTCATTTGCTTTTATTAAAGTGCTTTGTCTAATTACTTTTGACGTCACAGAGATCATGAATCCTCTTAGCCTATACTATTTAGATTGAGGTTGTCCATAAACTTCCATTCATTTAAGACTCTTAAAATTGCAACTACGTTCTTATAGTCCAGGGGAAATGTACATTTTACCTTGCAAAAGGTCGGGTAAAAGATTTTTTTTTCTAAATTGTTTATAATGATGCCAACATGGAAAAACCAAGTTTTCTAACAAAATTTCTTAAGGCTAAATTTTCTGTGGCCAAAAAACATAAAAATTTTGGGACATTTTTTGATTTTTTGGAAATATCTCGAGACTTGCTGCCGTAGCATATTATTTGTCAGTTACAATATTAAAGAAGATGAAATTCTCTACAACTTTCATATTTTCAACTTTTTTTATGCACTCAATAGCAAGCGCAGTACGCTATTTCAAAAATGGGACAATGTTTTCAATTTTCTTAAAAACCTTGAAAAACTTGCTTTTGCCGCGATTATTCAAATGTTCCCCGCAGATTTAATTGTGTATGTCGACTTCTAAAAATTGGTAGCAGTAAATTATCTATTATTTGCACACTCACGTCTTTATTTTCATCCCATAGGGCATTTTATATGCAATAAATTTATATAATTTTAAAAGTAGGGCAGAGTGTAGATGAATGAGACAATTTTCATATTTAGACAGTAACTTTAATTGTATACAATGTTAACTTCAAAGCATTGTTTAAAAGAATTTTTCAATCTATAGTAACTTATTGGCACGATAGTATCAATTAAAAAGATTTCTTGCTTAATTTTAATAAATTTTATAATTTTAATAATTTTTATAATGCATACATATTTTTCCAGGTATCAATGGAATAGGTGGGTCATTTTCAAAATCTGTCCATGTTTTGGAATAACAAAATCAAATTTTTAAAAATAATCAGAAAGTTTTAATTGTTTGTAAATAATTACCTTACCTCATAAACATTAATATACAGGGTGTCCGGTCTCAACGGTGTCCAATGACTAATTCGTAAACCGTTAGTCATAGACATATAGTTCCAATTACAAAAATGTTTTAAATGAAGTAAAGAAGTATTTTTAAAGCGATTTGGGTCAAGAAAAACATTTATTTAAAAATTACGAAATTTAAATTTTTATACGGTCCCCCGGTCCTATAAGTGATATTTAGTAAACTTTTCCTATTCCTCTAACAAGTACGGCAAAAAAAGTCCCATTCATCTAACCCTAAAATTGACCGAGTTATGACATTTTCAATTATATGACTTAAACCACTTTTCTGTAACTGAAAACAGATGAGTTGGACCAAGCTTTCAGGGGTCGTACGCGAAGTGCTTAAAGTATTATAAAGGACGTCCACTCCAAACGATGTTCAATGGCTAATTCCTAAACCGTTAGTCAAAGACATATAGTTCCAATTACAAAAAGGTTTTAAATAATATAAAGAAGCATTTTTAAAGCGATTTAACAGAAGGTGCTTCCCCCGTATAAATATTACGGTAGTGTTAATTTTTAGTAATTAACTTTCAGATTGGTTAAAATAATTTTAGAAATGAGTTTCAAAACTCGCCTTATCGAGAAAATCAAATTTCGGGAAATCGCGTAAAACCTTTAAATGCTCCCATCGATATTCATTGAAAATTTGGAGATTGTAGTGTTCTGTACAGTTATACCAATAGAATAGATTGACAGAGAAACACGATTTTTTAAATTTCGGATAAGGTCAGTTTCGAAACTGACGCCCTCAATAATTTAATATATGTTTTGATTTAACAATATTTCCCCCTAATTTTTAACTAAAAAATAATTTAAAAAAATAACTGATCTAATGAATATTTGCTGAGGGGAGAGACAGTAGAATTTTCAGAAGGGGTGATGTAAAAATAATAACAATTATTATTATTTTTATCGTTACAATAAAATGACAAAGGGAACAAAATCTTAAAAAAAGAAAAGTTAATTAAAAAGAGAGAATGTGGGCGGTTATATGATGTCCGACCTTTAATGGATAAATCTGTGCTCTATTAAAACAAAATATTAAAATATTGTAACAATTTTGTTATGTTTATTTAAATCATTGAAGTAATCGCACAGGTTGAATCATATAATTCAAATAATTGATGTTTATTGTAAAAGAAAATAAAAGTGATACGAGGATCATTTTCAAAAATGGACATATTAATTTCCTTAACATATTCAGAGCAGCCATTCAAAAGTTATGTATATATATATATATATATATATATATATAACATTAAGATGGTACAAACAAATTACTTACAAATTGAGATTTCTTGTGTCTGTGCTTTGGACGGGAAGGATGGGGGGGGGGGGGGGGGGGGCGATGTAACAAAATTTGGAGCGGAGATTTCAGGGGGAATTATACGGCTGTTTAGTGTTCATTACTACAACAGATATTGCTGCATTAAAAAAAAATTAGTTTTCAGGATTATAAAATATGTGTGTATGAGAGCCAGTGAGGGAAAAGTTTAAAATGCAATTTCAGGTGGAATTTAGATTATGGATTACTTATTAATTATTGCCGCAATAAAGAAGACGGACCTTTTTTCGCCAAGTTTTACAGCGTGATAATTCTTTGCACATCAGTAGATTTTCGCTTTTTTTTTTTTAAGACTTCATCTAAATTAATCGGCCCCTTAAATTTCTACTTCCCCACTTTTTGCTTCACCTGCACGCAAAGTTAAAAATCTATAGAGGTTTATATATATATTTTTACTATTCTACTCTATTTGTCTAATTAAATAATGCATCTTCTAAAACTCCACGCCCGTTAAAAATTTTATTTCCTATTGTCTTAATTATAACACTTAATTATTAGAGCATAAAGAGGTAATAATTTTAAAAATTATTAAATTTAAAATCATTAAAAAAAGATACAAATTTATAATTTATATAAGCAATTATAGATTTCAATTATAATTTTATTTAAGTATAAATTACTGATTAAATTAAAAATATATAGACATACTCTTAAATTAAAAAATATAAAAAGTATATTAAATTTAAAATTACTAAAATTAATAACTTTATTAAAATGTTAGGAAAATTTTCTTCTTTGTCTTTGTAGTTAGCCGCTAATTTATAGTATTTAGTAAGTTACTAATCATCTCAATCCTCCCTAAAATTTATAGTCCCCCCCCCTCCCCCAACTTTTGCTCGGCCAATACATACTGTCTAAAATTATGTATGTATTTTTCCCTATATTTTATTTTATTATGCAAGAAATAACTAGCCAGTCTACCACATCAACCCCCCTGAAAATTCTACTCTCTCTTCCCCCAACTCACGCGAAAACACCTGTTCGCTATTGTTAATCCCATGGAAGTATATTTTTTTAAGATAGTTCGTCGCAGAATATCCCCCCCCCCCCCCCTTCTGTTGTACATGATACAGATTACCTTTTTTTTTGTTCGAGCGTGGGGGCGATATTTACACATTAAAAGTTGAAATAACGCAAGTTAATATTTAGAATTGATTGGATAAAAAAAAAAAAAATCCAAATAGAAAACTAATTTAATATATTAGATGTAAATTTCCAACTGGGCGAAAAGTGTCCGGACCAGGATCCTGGTCCGGACACTTTTCGCCCAGTTGGAAATTTACATCTAATATGATTTGTTTACCAATTGGAATAATTGTGTTAATATTAATCTAGTGTAATTTAATATAATTCTATTAATTCTAAGATAGTGTAGTTTTTCTAATTCTCCTGGTCCTCATACGAATCACTTTTTTTTATCGAAACTCTATCCTCTGATGGCTTTTGTCAAGCACGATTCCCGCCAAGAATTGTCACTTTGATGCTGAAACTCTGACCAATCAAATTACGAGATACAGCATAAATGGCAAAATGTGGTTGGAAAAATAAATATTTTGTTTTAATATGTGAGAATGAACAAAAATCTCAAAATATATTTGTAATGTTAATTTATTATCAATGCTTAATGTTAAATTTTATATCTGACGATTATTTTTATTTCTAGTAAATTTGTGACTGACCCCTATTTTGCAGCAAAAAAGATACTCCAACTTTAAACATCTATTACTCGGTCAATTTAAATCGCAGAGGAATGGGACTTTTTTTTTTGTCTTACTTGTCAATGAAATAGGATATTTTTACTAAATATCACTTATAGGACCTGGGGACCGTATAAAAATTTAAATTTCGTAATTTTTTAAAAAATGTTTTTCTTGACCGAAATCGCTTTAAAAATACTTCTTTACCTCATTTGAAACATTTTTGAAATTGGAACTATATGTCTATGACTAACGGTTTACGAATTAGCCATTGGACACCGTTGACACCGGACACCCTGTATAAGCATCAACAGAGACCAAATTACTAATTTAACATTTTAAAACTAATTTTTAAATTTTAATGCACTTGGTATAATGACATAAGTGAGCAAGGTAATGACAAATTAAGCAAAATATTTTTATTTTTCCCCAGGCATAAATGGCAGCCATTATATCTTCTGGCCCATACAATGATTTTCTATTTCTTATATAATGAAAGCAGATTAAGTAATAAAAGTTCATTTAATTATCAATTAGAATTGGGTACGGTAATGACTTACAAAAGAATACTCACCAAAACATTCAAAGTCTTTGCTTGTTTTATTGAAACTATAAAACTATTTACTCTATTCACCTAAACCTGATAACAAGTTGACTTTTAAGGAGTACTTTTGCCTTGATAAAAAGGCATGTGCTGTTCCTCTAAAAAAATCCGGAGGAACTTTTTGTCAGAAGCATGGCAATGACACTCTTTCTTGGGACACGGTTTAAAAAAAATATTAAGAATTATAGATAAGTTTAATTAATGAAAATAAATATTTTTTAATTAGTAGCATCTTAATAATTAAAAATGTATAAAAAAATTATAACAATCTGTTTTAAATAGAACTTTGTCAAATCTTTACCTAATAAATCGCTTGTTGAGACAACCTACGGTAATGATATTTTGACTACAAAAGAATATATTTCTTATTTTTTAATTTTTTATAAATAATAATATATCTGTAAATTATCATTAAAAACATGATAATGCAATAATTAAAATTATGATATTTAACTATTTTTCTGTGCAAATGTGAAAGGACAGTAAAACATGAGACTTTTTTTTTAAATCACCCAGGTATGAAAATTTGCGAAAAACATATTTTATTCCCCACTACAATGGTATATTTTATTTACCAATCATTGATAACATATGTTTTAATGTTTTAAAGACAGCAAACATTGAATTGTAGTTCCATATAAAAGGGGGGGGGGGGGTACAAAAAAAAGATAAATATCTTTTATGAAAGAAATACTTTTACCTTCTAAAATAGCTACAATAAAAATGACACCAGATTATTTCACTAATGTTATGCATTTATATCTTGTAAAATTTATAAATTCTGTTAATAAAATATTTGAGATCACTAGTTTTATAAAAATATTTAAAATATTGGTTTTAAAATATATTGCCAATTTTTTTTCCACTTATATCAATAAATATAACGAGATTATATCATTTTAGCATGCAAAAATATGTAAAACTTTAAGATTATCTATTAATTGCTTTAAAGCTCAAACAGGATACTTTAAATTTCAGAACGGGTTCCAAACAGTTTTCCAAAAATGAAAGTGTCCGAATATATATAAAAAAAGCAACCAAACCCGAAAAAATACACAAGCACAACATTAGATATTGATCTCAGGTATCCCATGAAAAAAAAAATTATTTAAAAGTAACAAAATACGAGCGAGATATTTGTCAAGAAGGTTCCCATAGGTTTAATGTTACCTTGCGAATGTCTTCGTGTGACTAATTTAGTCCTATAATTCATATAATTGTGACTTTAAACGCCTCAATACGACAAACAACTACCGTAAAATCTTTGAAAATGAAATCTGTATATACGGAATTTGGTCTTTAAAGAAAAGTATATATTTTTTTCAAGAGAAAGAATATGAACAATTATACCTGCTAAGATGGAAACCTGTTTAAAGCGGAATATATTTCGGTTCCTTTCGGTACGGTTTTCAAGGTTTTAATGAATCAATATTTGGCAAAGCTGATTACGTAGTTCAGAATTACGTATTTAATGCTTACGCGCTTAAAATTTTCAAAATCCGGCTATTAGAGATTTATTAAAATTTCCGTGGTAAATTTTCTTTTTAAAAGAGGGGGGTGGAGGGGGCGCCAAAATCCATGTTTGGCACGGGTGCAAAAAAGGCTAGTTTTAGCCCTGAAACGCATAATTTACTGCTACTAATATATACAAGTTGACATACACGATTAAATCCGTGGGAAACATTTGAATAGCAGAACTACGTTTTTCACGGTTATAAGAAAATTGAAAAAATTGTCCTATTTTTGAAATGGCGTACTGCACTTGCTATTGAGTGTATAAAAAAGTTGTAAATATGAAACTTGTAGAAATTTTTATCCTCTTTAATTTTGTAATTAACAAATAATATGTTACGGCAATGGGTCTCGAGATATTTTAAAAAAAAAAAAAAGAAAAGAAAAAAGGTCCCAAAATTTTCTTGTTTTTTGGCCACAGAAAATTTAGCCTTAAGAAATTTTGTTAGAAAACTTGGTTTTTCCATGTTGGCATCATTATAAACAATTCAGAAAAAAAATCTTTTACCCGACCTTTTGCAAGGTAACCCCCTTGCAAGGTGCCCTTTTTTTTTTGGTACATTTCCCCTGGACTATAAAGACGCACTCAAAAGAAGCCTGGGTGGATGGTGATAACATGTTTTGGGAGTGCTGCGTATTACTTTCAGGGTCTTTACTTCCGTAAGCACTTTATTACCACTATTTCTTAGTACTAACCATTAAATAAGACGAATTTAGTATTTGTAGTTTGTGGTAGTAAAGTTCCGATAGAAGTAAAGGCAATTGGAACACATCTAAAAATAATATGGGACACCCCCTTCCCCCTCAAAAAAAAAAAAAAAAAAAAAAAAAAAAAAGCTGTCGCAAGTTGCTAGTTATATTGATGCAAATTCACATAAGGACTCGGAGAGAACGCATGGTGTAATATACAAGAATGTAAGCATGGATGCTATTTAGATATAATAATAGCTGTAATGCATTAGTTTTATTATTAGTTAGTTATAGCATTATAGTTTAGTTATTAGTAGTTAGTTATAGTTTAGTTATAGTATTAGTTAGATGCATTAGTTTTATTGTATGCAGTTCTAATATTTGCGTGATTTATTAAATGTGACATCGTACATAAGATCTTGTTATTTCAGACATCTAGCATTCCACGTCTAATTATCCAACAACATATTGGCACTACAATAGTGGTATTTTTCATATAGCGGTAATAAATTCAAAATTAATACAAAATTTAGTTAATATTGATATATTACTGGGACGGAATACGATTAATATCATAATAACAAATATTTCATAATAAATAAAATAAGGATTTTATGTGTGTATAGTTAAATGGTCAAAAGCTAAACGCTGACATACCATACTTAATATTGAAATCAAACGTGAAGACCGAAAATAATAGACATAATAGACAAATTATACTGAAAGGCAACTCTTCTAAATACCATTATCAAGAAGAATCGAAAATAAATCCTTTGAAATTTTCTAATAGTTTCATATTTAAATTCGACCAAAAACAACTATTTGAATTATTAAAAATAAGCGTATTTCATTTGAATGCAATGGCTTATACTTTTTATTTAGAAACTACTTATTTGTAAAAATATTACTATTCTAAATTTTCTTAGAAATTTACTGCCAAATCTCATCAAGAATATACATTTTATTGATCTTAGTCAAGCTTAACTTCTTCAAATTACCCGTAAATACCATAGATGTGCTTTATTTCATCCAGTAAATACTTCATATATCTCATATCTAGCCTTATTTTTTACCTTTTAGAGTTTCGGTCATTGAGTACGGTTATATTTCTTTACCACAGTATTCGACTGAATAAAACAGCATGTGATATTTTTTTCTAGTTCACAAAGATGTGGTTTAGCTATTCTGTCATTGACAAGTTCTTATCACACGATTTCTTGAAATTCATTTTTTATAAAAGGCAGATCAATTTTTATGGTGGTTTCCCAGAATCGAATGAAATATATTTTACTGCTTTTATTGAATGAATAAAAGCATGGTCGTCAAACATGAAGCTTAGTATGTCATTTTGAAATTTCCTTTAACCCATTACCTATGATATGTATTTCAGACAAATGAATTTTAAAAAAAAAATCTTGAATAAAGGAAGTTGATTAATTTTGTGCATTCTATCAGTAAAAATGTGTAATTAGAAAAACAAAAATTTAAATGAAATAACTACAATGTATAATCTTTGGACATGTAGGCAAAAAATTAACGGATTACAATTTTATCCAATTATGACCCAATAATATATATTTTACGCAAAAATTTTTCATTACAGTAGAATAAATGTACAAATTAAAATAGCATAATGATTTTAGAGCTAAGTATAATAAACTAATCTTAAACGAAATTCGAAAAAAATATGTTTTTGAATATGTAAATTACAATTTTTTTTTTTTACTTACATAATTTTTTTATACAAAAAACTGGACACAGTACACAAGCCTACTAATCTTTACAAAAATACTTCTATTTTATATCAAATGTTCTTTTCTTTTTGTCAGCTTTACTACCGTATCTTACGTCAAATTTTCTTTCTTTTTCAGCAGTTTTATTACAGCACACAAAATAGCTAAAATAGCCTCTCCCTTCGTTGGAGGAATGTGTCAATAAAAAAGAAGTTTATAATAGGACTAGAGCTCTTATAGGCGCTATACTTGTCATAGGGTACATAACTAGGATTTCCTAGTATCGGTTATTGAAGGTATAGCATATTCTTCCAATTCTTTTTTTACAATTGAAATTATGTTATTCATACAAATCTTATTTGTACAGTCGTTGGGGGAAAAAAGTAAACACCCCTTACTAACTCTACAAAAAAATATCGTAGAAGAAAGTTACAACATGATGGGTAATAAAGTCTACTTTTAAATGATGCATATAAAATTTGCTTAGGGGGTCATCTATATATTAAAACAAAAACTTGTGTAGTATTTATTATCACGTTTTTATACATACTATATTAGAGATAGAACAGCTGCGCACCAATGGGGCGATTGTCACAATTAAATTTTTATAGTATTCTTTGCCTTATTTAATAATTTTGTCATTTGTCATTTAATAAGGCAAAAAAAGGCTATTTAAATTTAGTGGTGACGATTGGCTCGCTGGTGTGCAGCCGTTTTATCACTTATACGATATATTGTATCGAATAATTTCGGACCTTTTTGGACATCACTTGAAGTGAATTTTGTTATATATTTCAACTGTATAATTATTATTTAAATATTAGTTAAAATTTAATAGATATTTTACTTCATACAGAGAATAAAATCTTTAAATTTTTTAAATATTTTATTTAAACATTTCAATAGCCTACTCCTTAAATTCTGTTTCACGATTCATCCCTAATTGTCAGCTATAAAAATCCTTTAAAAAAAACTCTTAACGTTTAACATGCATATATCCTTAATAATAACCAATATACTGTTAATTGGAAGATAAATCTTTATTAAATACTAAAATCCCCTTTTCTTATATTAATTGCATTTTCCATTTTCACAAGAATGGTAAACGAAGCGTCCTTTTATCCTTAAATTTTAATCTTCATTCATGGCAAAATAAAAATCTCCCTTTCAGAGTCATTTATCTTTATAATCTTCCCATACACCAATCCCGATAAAAAAAAAAGTAAAAAAAAAAAAAAAAAATTGTATTCAGTAACTGCGTGTTCAGTATTTGAGTAGCATAATAAATCAATCTACTTTTGTTTAAAAAAAAGAAAAAGAAAAGAAAAGACGAAAAAGAAATCTATAATGAAATAAATATAAATGTTTTCAGCCTTTATTTTAAAATATGAGAGAAAAGTTCAATATCTAGTGTTGCCGTGATTTATTTATTACAGAACCACTATTTCTAAGTTCGGTGTAAACTGTTTGACAATCATCTTCAAAATCTTGTAATGGCTATTTGACTTCTTTAAACTAGGATTAAAAAAGTCAATTTTTTTCTAGAAAACGCGTCTCAAAATAATAATATGAAACTGGATTCAATTTAATTACCTTATCTTAGAAGCAAATTATAGTGCCTACTGCAATATAATACTGCAATATAATGCATATTGTACTGTCTACTGCAATAGTTGAACAGAGTCAAACTATTAATTTAAAATAAATATGAAGAAACATGGCAGTCACAGTTTCGGATAAGAAAAAGGAACATTGTAAAGAAAAAAGAAACAATAGAAAATGAAAAAGAAGAACAGTTTGAATAACTGCACCCAAGCTGAAAAGACAAAAAGTACTCAAGGGAAATCATTAACTGGGTTCTTCAAGTTCCGGTCACTGAATTTAACTCGGTGGATTCTAAATAAAATTTGAAAATTTTAGTTAATGACGTTAGAGTAAATAGTCCTTTGAATAGGGCGTAGGACAAAATTTCTTGCATTATTCACAACTCATAAAGTCTGCTTAATGATTTTCCGCTAATATCCTTCATTCTTTTCCTTATGAACTTTTAAAAATAAATCCTTTAAATCTAATTGCGTCCTGTATTTTTCTACGTCGGTTCAATCAGAACATTTTTTAATGGCTAGTTTCTATAACAGGCTCTCTCATTGAAAAGTTCTAAAAAAATTGCAAATTTATATGTATTTCACAGCAAAATATGCGCCATTTCTGTAAAAATACAGTTTAAAATTTGATTTTAATATTATCTGTAACAATTTCCCCAATTCCTGTAAGAATCCTTTGTTCGTAATAATATGTTTCACTGCTTTTTAAAACACACAACAGATTACTGAAAGTCTTGAAAATCATATTATTGACCATTATATTTCTTCTTCTTGGTAAAATTTGCCAAAAAAGCCAAATAGGATGTCAAAATTAGGTACTCGTATTTTATTCAATAAACAATTGAAGAATCTGATGAGGGAAGGTTGGAGGGGAGGGGGGGGGGCAGGTGTTCATTCACCCGTGTGAGAGAGATAACTAAAACGTGGCTCAAAGTGAAAGAGAACATACGTCATGCATAGTACAAATAAGCCAAAAAAAAGAATAAATTATTATGCAAAAACGTTTCACTTCTATTTTATAGTATCAGATTTTCTCAATATCTCGAATTTTTAAAAATTTTAAAATTTGCAATTTGTAAAAAATCTTGATGTGCTGGTAAAAAATGAAGGTCATTTTTGGATTCAGATCTTAAAAAATAAGAGAGACTAGGGAGAGTTGACCATACGGGAGGCTTAACCCACCCATCAGTTTTCATATTTAAAAGAATTTTAGAGTTTAATCATTAGGTGTCAACCGAAGCTACTGGAATGATCAAACAACAGTCTTTTTTTCATACAGATAATCGAAATAGATGTGAAAAAAATCAATTGTGAGGCATTTTCAATGTAAAAGTTGTGTTTTTTAGAAATATTTTGCAAGCTTTTTTCAGATAAAATATATCATAGAAATGTAAGTAGTAGGTTTTAAGTAATGCAGAAATTTCGAGCTGTCGTATTCTGTCATTGACAAGTTCTTATCACACGATTTCTTGAAATTCATTTTTTATAAAAGGCAGATCAATTTTTATGGTGGTTTCCCAGAATCGAATGAAATATATTTTACTGCTTTTATTGAATGAATAAAAGCATGGTCGTCAAACATGAAGCTTAGTATGTCATTTTGAAATTTCCTTTAACCCATTACCTATGATATGTATTTCAGACAAATGAATTTTAAAAAAAAAATCTTGAATAAAGGAAGTTGATTAATTTTGTGCATTCTATCAGTAAAAATGTGTAATTAGAAAAACAAAAATTTAAATGAAATAACTACAATGTATAATCTTTGGACATGTAGGCAAAAAATTAACGGATTACAATTTTATCCAATTATGACCCAATAATATATATTTTACGCAAAAATTTTTCATTACAGTAGAATAAATGTACAAATTAAAATAGCATAATGATTTTAGAGCTAAGTATAATAAACTAATCTTAAACGAAATTCGAAAAAAATATGTTTTTGAATATGTAAATTACAATTTTTTTTTTTTACTTACATAATTTTTTTATACAAAAAACTGGACACAGTACACAAGCCTACTAATCTTTACAAAAATACTTCTATTTTATATCAAATGTTCTTTTCTTTTTGTCAGCTTTACTACCGTATCTTACGTCAAATTTTCTTTCTTTTTCAGCAGTTTTATTACAGCACACAAAATAGCTAAAATAGCCTCTCCCTTCGTTGGAGGAATGTGTCAATAAAAAAGAAGTTTATAATAGGACTAGAGCTCTTATAGGCGCTATACTTGTCATAGGGTACATAACTAGGATTTCCTAGTATCGGTTATTGAAGGTATAGCATATTCTTCCAATTCTTTTTTTACAATTGAAATTATGTTATTCATACAAATCTTATTTGTACAGTCGTTGGGGGAAAAAAGTAAACACCCCTTACTAACTCTACAAAAAAATATCGTAGAAGAAAGTTACAACATGATGGGTAATAAAGTCTACTTTTAAATGATGCATATAAAATTTGCTTAGGGGGTCATCTATATATTAAAACAAAAACTTGTGTAGTATTTATTATCACGTTTTTATACATACTATATTAGAGATAGAACAGCTGCGCACCAATGGGGCGATTGTCACAATTAAATTTTTATAGTATTCTTTGCCTTATTTAATAATTTTGTCATTTGTCATTTAATAAGGCAAAAAAAGGCTATTTAAATTTAGTGGTGACGATTGGCTCGCTGGTGTGCAGCCGTTTTATCACTTATACGATATATTGTATCGAATAATTTCGGACCTTTTTGGACATCACTTGAAGTGAATTTTGTTATATATTTCAACTGTATAATTATTATTTAAATATTAGTTAAAATTTAATAGATATTTTACTTCATACAGAGAATAAAATCTTTAAATTTTTTAAATATTTTATTTAAACATTTCAATAGCCTACTCCTTAAATTCTGTTTCACGATTCATCCCTAATTGTCAGCTATAAAAATCCTTTAAAAAAAACTCTTAACGTTTAACATGCATATATCCTTAATAATAACCAATATACTGTTAATTGGAAGATAAATCTTTATTAAATACTAAAATCCCCTTTTCTTATATTAATTGCATTTTCCATTTTCACAAGAATGGTAAACGAAGCGTCCTTTTATCCTTAAATTTTAATCTTCATTCATGGCAAAATAAAAATCTCCCTTTCAGAGTCATTTATCTTTATAATCTTCCCATACACCAATCCCGATAAAAAAAAGTAAAAAAAAAAAAAAAAAATTGTATTCAGTAACTGCGTGTTCAGTATTTGAGTAGCATAATAAATCAATCTACTTTTGTTTAAAAAAAAGAAAAAGAAAAGAAAAGACGAAAAAGAAATCTATAATGAAATAAATATAAATGTTTTCAGCCTTTATTTTAAAATATGAGAGAAAAGTTCAATATCTAGTGTTGCCGTGATTTATTTATTACAGAACCACTATTTCTAAGTTCGGTGTAAACTGTTTGACAATCATCTTCAAAATCTTGTAATGGCTATTTGACTTCTTTAAACTAGGATTAAAAAAGTCAATTTTTTTCTAGAAAACGCGTCTCAAAATAATAATATGAAACTGGATTCAATTTAATTACCTTATCTTAGAAGCAAATTATAGTGCCTACTGCAATATAATACTGCAATATAATGCATATTGTACTGTCTACTGCAATAGTTGAACAGAGTCAAACTATTAATTTAAAATAAATATGAAGAAACATGGCAGTCACAGTTTCGGATAAGAAAAAGGAACATTGTAAAGAAAAAAGAAACAATAGAAAATGAAAAAGAAGAACAGTTTGAATAACTGCACCCAAGCTGAAAAGACAAAAAGTACTCAAGGGAAATCATTAACTGGGTTCTTCAAGTTCCGGTCACTGAATTTAACTCGGTGGATTCTAAATAAAATTTGAAAATTTTAGTTAATGACGTTAGAGTAAATAGTCCTTTGAATAGGGCGTAGGACAAAATTTCTTGCATTATTCACAACTCATAAAGACTGCTTAATGATTTTCCGCTAATATCCTTCATTCTTTTCCTTATGAACTTTTAAAAATAAATCCTTTAAATCTAATTGCGTCCTGTATTTTTCTACGTCGGTTCAATCAGAACATTTTTTAATGGCTAGTTTCTATAACAGGCTCTCTCATTGAAAAGTTCTAAAAAAATTGCAAATTTATATGTATTTCACAGCAAAATATGCGCCATTTCTGTAAAAATACAGTTTAAAATTTGATTTTAATATTATCTGTAACAATTTCCCCAATTCCTGTAAGAATCCTTTGTTCGTAATAATATGTTTCACTGCTTTTTAAAACACACAACAGATTACTGAAAGTCTTGAAAATCATATTATTGACCATTATATTTCTTCTTCTTGGTAAAATTTGCCAAAAAAGCCAAATAGGATGTCAAAATTAGGTACTCGTATTTTATTCAATAAACAATTGAAGAATCTGATGAGGGAAGGTTGGAGGGGAGGGGGGGGGGGCAGGTGTTCATTCACCCGTGTGAGAGAGATAACTAAAACGTGGCTCAAAGTGAAAGAGAACATACGTCATGCATAGTACAAATAAGCCAAAAAAAAGAATAAATTATTATGCAAAAACGTTTCACTTCTATTTTATAGTATCAGATTTTCTCAATATCTCGAATTTTTAAAAATTTTAAAATTTGCAATTTGTAAAAAATCTTGATGTGCTGGTAAAAAATGAAGGTCATTTTTGGATTCAGATCTTAAAAAATAAGAGAGACTAGGGAGAGTTGACCATACGGGAGGCTTAACCCACCCATCAGTTTTCATATTTAAAAGAATTTTAGAGTTTAATCATTAGGTGTCAACCGAAGCTACTGGAATGATCAAACAACAGTCTTTTTTTCATACAGATAATCGAAATAGATGTGAAAAAAATCAATTGTGAGGCATTTTCAATGTAAAAGTTGTGTTTTTTAGAAATATTTTGCAAGCTTTTTTCAGATAAAATATATCATAGAAATGTAAGTAGTAGGTTTTAAGTAATGCAGAAATTTCGAGCTTTCATTCCAGGCATAAAGATTGTACAGTAAGTTAGGCTTAACATAACAATGCTATTCTTTAGAAAAGGGCTATGTGGGGAGGCTTGACCAAGCCTATGTGAGGGAGGGTTGACCAGATGAAATCTTTTTGTTATACACTATGCATAATGGAAGGTTAATGGTTATATATAAAAAAGAAAGTAAAGTTATTCTGTAAAGCCACGGTAAAATAGGGTGATGGAAAAAAATGTTTAGATTAAAGAAAGATGTGAAAAATTGCTATAGTATATAGCAAGAAAAAATTTAATGAAATATAAATGAGAAAGTTGATAGGAACTTTTTCCATTTAAATATTACTACAATAGGTAAATAGAAACAGTGTAAAAGACTAGAAAAGACTAGAAAGTATGAAAGTAGTAGTCTTAACACTTTCAGGGGCAGCGGTATGCTTATGAAACCACTTAATTTTAATTCCCAAACGCCACAATGGCACCAGAATTTTGCTAAAATCTTTTCCATTTAATATGTATGTGAAATATACCCTTTTTTCTTATTTCCAAATAAATTTGTTCGTAACTTCCGGTGCCAGTGATTTATTTCAACATTTTAGTACTGAAAGTACTTTGCCACTGAAAGGGATAAAGAAGAAAATGATCAGTTAAGTGCACATGCGGCTGCAAAAGAACATAGCACTGATCGAAAAACTTTTGTAAGGAATGTAGACAATTTTCACCAGCATGAATACAGTGAAATGAAGTCAAACTATGCGACAATTAGAGTTGTCAGATCGAGTATCACAAAAAGTAGGAAAAGGCGACAAAAAAAGCGGTACAGTGGCTATAAATTCCAGGCATAATAATACATGAAACCCTATAAAAACGGAACCTGTCTCTAGCGGAATACTGCCTTAAATGTTAAAATTTTATTTTCTCTGCGTTACAATTATACCTGCTCAGACTAAATTCTGTTTAAAACAAAATTTTTCTCCTGTGATTTGCGATTGCGTCTAAACAGGTTTGTTTAAGCATCATATATTCAAAAATGTTTTTATAATAATTAAAGCATGTAGTATAAAGTTATATTGCCTTTTTAAAACAGATTTTATCTCTCATCACAAATATTTCAATAAAACAAAGTAGGTCAAGCCTCCCATATAGTGGGTCAACCCTTCCATATGTGGGGAGCCTTGACCCATTATTTTCTCATGAATAAAATCGATCATTTTACAAATTTCTTATATATTACACTTATGTAGCAATTTTATTTTGATAACTGGTTGTATAACGAATAAAATGATATATAAAACTTTATTCTACGTTCAATATTTAAAAGATTAAAACTCATTTTGTAAAAAGTGGGTCAATCCTGCCTAGTCTCCCCTACATCAGAATCATATATCAAAAGCTAAAAAACATGACCAACCCAAATGCAGGTTTTCGTTATTAGCTAATTAAAACCGTAAAAATTTCTTATTCCAAAACGTTTAGCCCAAATGAAGTGAAATTTGTTATCAGAGAGTGAAATGAAATAAATGTAGAATTAAATGGTTTTCCAAAACTGGGTATTCCTGCTTAAAATTTAAATGGCAGTTAAAATTTAATATGTTGGAATCCTGAAACCTTATATTCTGCATACCATTTAGCACCAGACCTTATTTCTTTTTATTCCTAGGAGTTTGGTAGCAGCAACATTTTATCGGATGCTTTGCGTCAGAATTTGAGGCTGAATGTTTTTTAGGTAGCTTTCATTACAAAAAGCTACCTATTGCAGCCGTTCGGAGGAAAGCGATTTCAAAAAATTTTGGTATATTTTCATCGATCACGACCCCCAGACCCCGAAACCACCCTCCGTTCAAAATTGATATATATATATATATATCTGACCTATGTCACACTGTAACTCCCGTAATTATGAACCGATTTCGATGTAATTCGGTGTGTACGTAGTACATACCAATGTCTCGACCGAGTTGGTCGGCCAGATTCCTCCGCCGTTTTGTTTCAAAATGGCGGCCATTTAAAATTAAAAAAAAAATTAAAACTTGAAATGTGGTACCAAAAAATTACAAATGGAAAAATATTTTTTTTTATGTATTTGACCTTTATACAAAGATTCCGGAGCAGTTTTTGTTTCGTCTATATCTTAAAAAATGGCTGAGTTATAGCATTTTGAATTTCTAGCGTGGCTGACATTTTGAAATGTCCTCAATTTTGACACGCGATAAAAGGCGTATTTATGAACCGATTTCGAAGTAATTCGGTGTGTACATAGTACATACCAATGTCTCGACCGAGTTCGTTGGCCAGCAGCATTCATCAGCATGGTTCATCCGCCATTTTGTTTCAAAATGGCGGACATTTAAAATTTTTTTAAAAATTAAAATTTGAAATGTGGTACCAAAAAATTGAAAATGGAAAAATATTTTTTTCTTATGTATTTGACCTTTATACAAAGATTTCGGAGCAGTTTTTGTTTCGTCTATATCTTAAAAAATGGCTGAGTTATAGCATTTTGAATTTCTAGCGTGGCTGACATTTTAAAACGTCCTGAATTTTGTCACGCGATAAAAGATGTATTTATGAACCGATTTGGACGTAACTTCGTTTATACATAGTACATACCAATATCTCGACCGGGTTCGTTGGCCAGCTTCATCCGCCATCTTGTTTCAAAATGGCGGCCATTTAAATTTATAAGAAAAATTTAAATTTGAAATGTGGTACCAAAAAATTGAAAATTGAAAACATATTTTCTTCTTATGTGTTTGACCTTGATAAAAAGATTCGGGAGCAGTTTTTGTTTCGTCTATATCTTAAGAAATGGCTGAGTTATAGCATTTTGAATTTCTAGCGTGGCTGACATTTTGAAACGTCTTGATTTTTGGCGTATTTATGAACCGATTTGGATGTACCTTAGTGTGTACATAGTACATACAAATATCTCGACCGAGTTCGTTAGCCAGCTTCATCCGCCATCTTGTTTAAAAATGGCGGCCATTTAAATAAATTTAAAAAATTTAAAATAAGATACCAAAAAATTGGAAAATGAAAAAGATTTTTTTCGTATGTGTTTGACCTTAATACTAAGATTCCGGAACAGTTTTTGTTTCGTCTATATCTAAAAAAAATGGCTGAGTAATAGCATTTTGAATTTCTATTGTGGCTGACATTTTAAAACGACCTGATTTTTGTCACGCGATAACAGGCGTATTTATGAACCGATTTGGATGTAACTTGGTCTGTACATAGTACATACCAATGTCTCGACCGAGTCCGTTGGCCAGCTTCATTCGCCATCATGTTTCAAAAGAGTTGCCATTTAAAAAAATTTAAATTTAAAATTTAAAATGAGGTATTAAAAAATTGGAAAATGCGAAAGATTTTTTTTATGTGTTTGGCCTTGATACAAAGATTCCGGAGCAGTTTTTGTTTCTGAAAATTTGTTCTTTTGCTTATATATTAAAAATTGTTGATTTACAGCACTTTGAATGTCTAGCATGGCTAACATTTTGAAACGATCTTGTATTTGTCACGCGATAACACACGTATTCGCCTATTTCGATGTAAGAAGGCATGTGGATAGTATACATCAGCACCTCGACCAAGTTCGCTGGCCAGATTCATCAGCCATCTTGTTTCAAAATGGCGGCCATTAAATTAAAATATATATATATATTTAAAGTGAGGTGCAAAAAAATTAGAAATTGAAAAAGGTTTCTTTCTTAAGTATTTTACCTTGATATAAGAATTCAGGAGCATTTTTTGTTTGTCTTTACCTTAAAAAATGACTCAGATATAGCAATTTCAATTTCTATTGTGGGTGACATTTTGAAAAATCTGATTTTTTGCATGCGATAGCACTCGTATATATCAACCGATTCCGATATGAGTGAGAATGTGCACAGCAGTTACTAAGGTCTAGACCAAGTTCAGTCGTTAGCCTCATCCACCATGTTGTCTTAAAATGGCAGGCACTTTAAGAAATTGCCGAATTTGCAGCCAAATATAAGTTACTTTAAAGAAAAGCAGCTTGGATAAAGCTGACTAATTTCGCGAAATTCTCATTCATTATATTGGCTTTTTTAAAATAAGGAATATGAAAGCTACCTCTTCCTCCCGGCACTGGCCGGAAGGACTTTTTTTTTGTTGTTGTTTTGTTTTGTTTTGTTTTTGTTTTTTGTTGGAATAATTTGAGAAAAATTCATTTAATCGGGTAAATACTGTAGTGAAATTCCACGTATCAAATACGATATCACTCATATTAAAAGAAAGACGTTTTTATTGTCTCAAATTCCTGTATAAATTGATTATTTTGAATTCCAATGTTGCTATTAACAGAAAGAAAGACTTCTCTTAGTAGTAAATGGCTATCCTATTTTTAAAATCTCTAAATATATTTCTTGTCTTAATTAAATGTTTATAAAAAAAAAAAACTTTTTTTCAACTTTCAATGTACGCTTAAAATCATTAGACTACTTATTTTAAGTGGAGCCCATAAGCATTAAAAACATCAGACGGTTCTTCGTTTCTTTATTATTCTTTTCTTTTTCAAATTATCGAATTTTCAGTCTTTTAAACAAGCAAAATTTATCGAAGATTGATTTGTCTAGGTTTTTGTTGCTGTTGTTTTGTCTTTTTTTTTTTTTTTTTATCTGAAGGAGGAAATATCTTTGCTTATGGGATCAACATAAACTCTAAAACTCTGGAGTGCCAAACAAACATTTAGTCCGCGAGCCAGCAGCAGATTTTGATGACCAAGTTCCTCTCGGCCAATAATTTGTAAAATGCTTCAGAGAGATATATCATGAATGGGTTGAGCAGCGGTAACCTCCCAAACATGTAAAAAAAAAAAGAAAAAGAAAAAAAAAAAAGAAATAGTCATTTCCTCCCGGTTGAAAATTTGTCAAATTATAGCTAACCCAATATCTTGATTTTAAAAAAAAGTCAGCTGATTATAAAGTGGTGGGTAATACGTCAGCTGGTCACACGAACATGAAAAAAATATACAAGGTGCAAAGGAAAGTCCCTTTAACCTGAAAATACTTGCGAACGGAAAGAGTTACAGCTATGGAAGTGAGGTAACGGTATAGTAAAGTGACTACGCCCGATTTAATGCAAACGACGGCAGCGCCTCCTAGTGGCGAAATTTGGAAGATAGCTATTGAAAATCGTAAACGAAAAGAAATAGAGCATAATTTCCAATTAGAAAGTTTTAGAGCATCAGTTAATTAGTACGAAACGACATTTGGTTTACATGGATAAGATAAATCTTCGCCCGTATACCCAAAAATGTCCGAAATCGATTCACTCTATTTTGTATAAAATTTTGAATGGAATAGCCAGAAGTATGAAGAAATACGCACAATTTATGGTATAAATACGTGCTTATCTCAATACATTTTAATAACATCACACACACAAAAAAAAGACAAAATGTCTCACAGTGATAAAAAGTTAATATTCAGTATGCTCGAAAAGTTTGCCATTGCTCACGATACACGTTTGTATTCGTGAGAGAATTCTACATGCCACATTTCTCAGCATGGAACGTCTATTGCTAGCCTCTTCAATACGGCGACATATATTTAACGCATTTAAGGGCGCTGGCTAGACGGTCTAGCCACCTAATTTTAATTCCAAAACTGACAAATGGCAGCAAGAATATTTTAATAAAATTTTGCTTTTGTAATAAAACTGAAAATTAACGGGTTTTTTTTTTTCTAAAAAATTCGTTTGAATATTCTGGTGTCAGTAAATTACTTCATCAGTTTACGAACAGAATTCTTCTGTCCCTGAAAGGGTTAATCCAAAATTTTAAAGGCATTGGAAATTAATTTTTTACTGACATTACAGCACAGTATAACGTCACAATCTGAAATTGTGCACTGCTACATTTACTTAATGTGAATATGCAAAGTAGAATCGTCGCTCATCGCTTTCGGACATTTTTGTGTATACAGGCGACGATTTATCTTATCCGCGTGAACCAAATGTCGTTTCGTACTAATTAATTGATGCTCTAAAACTTTCTAATTGGAAATTTTGCTCTATTTCTTTTCGTTTACGATTTTCTATAGCTATCTTCCAAATTTCGCCACTAGGAGGCGCTGCCGTCGTTTGCATTAAATTGGGCGTAGTCACTTTACTATACTGTTACCTCACTTCCATAGCTGTAACTCTTTCCGTTCGCAAGTATTTTCAGGTTAAAGGGACTTTCCTTTGCACCCTGTATATTTTTTTCATGTTCGTGTGACCAGCTGACGTATTACCCACCACTTTATAATCAGCTGACTTTTTTTTTTCTTCAAAATATTGGGTTAGCTATAATTTGAAAAATTTTCAACCGGGAGGAAATGACTGATTTTTTAGGAAATAACTGAGGAAATTTGCACCTGGCTCGGGGACTAATTGTTGTAAATCTGTATGACAGTAATGATTAATTTTTGTGAGAACGCGAAGTGTTATTAAAATAAATAACAGGTTTCTATTCTCACCCTTTACAAAGTAATGAATCTTCATGTTTAGTGATATTAATTAGGAATCGTAATAGTTAATCAAAACTTTCTACTGTTCATTAATTAATGAAGTAACTGAATTCCGCAACATTCTGCTATTCAAAATACCTTTTTTTTTTTTAAATACCAGAAGGAATATGTCTTAAAATTATCATTTTAAATTAACTTCACAGATACAATTAGAAATATAGAGTTAAATGGTCCATATGTGGAAGAATATGCTTTGAATTTTAAAACTCTATCCGTATAAAATGCAAATTGATCAACAAACGAAATCTTAAGATGCACCACAATGCCTTGAATTTATGCTGACGTTTTTAAGCCTTTGAAACAGAAGTGGATGATCAGTAGTTTTTCAGTGTTTTGTGAAGAGACGAGGCATATTTCCATTTACAGGAATCCGTGAATAGCCGTAATACAGGATGTCCACTAAAGTCCGTTCCTACCCTCTTAACTGCCGAACGGCTGCAGCTATAATAATAAAACTGGTGTCTAGGTATAGTAAAGTGGCTATGCGCTACTAGATGATACCACTTGCAGTGCCACCTAGTGCAAAATGGCGGAGTTAGCGTTCCTATCTCGAAAATGATATGGAATATGGGGAAAAGTGAATTACAAGGTTGTAGAGTGAGGTGCTTTCCGCCGTTCTAAAATGATAAAGAAACATTTTTTTATTAACAAATAGGGACAGATGGCGCCACATACTCTACTTCCAAAAAGATCTTTTTGAACAGAAGAGAAGAGAGGCAATTGTTGACTGATCGCCGCTGTTGTTGCACGTGCTTGAAAACGATGGACTCAGGCGCTTCGAAAACGTACATGTCATATGGCAAACTTCTTATCGGTTAATTTATTATTATTTGTAATTTCTAATTAAATGAATGTTTAAATTAGTAAGCGTATTGTTAAGTCTCAAGAAACACCCTGCTATCATTATGATATCTTCTAAATTATCATAAGATTAAAACGGATTGAAAATCCGTGATGAGAAGCCCGTTTCAAAGGCCTCCTCAATTGGTGACTGGACGTTAAAACAAGCCCTTCTGATCGTTTATAATGGAGGTTTACCAGGTGTGCAAAGCTGCAAAAATCAACGGTATGTGCCATTTTCTGTGTTAGTATGTGGTATTCTCTGGCCAACTTATTTAATTTATTAATGATTTTATATAGTTAAATTTTTCGGGCCCAACGTTCTTATTGTTCAAAATATTATTGGTAACTTGTGTATTTATTTAATTATTGCTCTATCTATCATTTATTACCCAATTATACTTTCACAATGCCTGAAAATAATACTGCTGCTACGCCAGAAACTCTTGCTAGGGTAGATGTTAAAATTTCTCAGTTATGGAAAAGTAATATTTCGGTATGGTTTGTACAAGTCGAAGCAAATTTTGCCGTTGCGCAGGTAACAAACGACGTTACAAAATATAACTATTTAATATCTGCTATCGATACAGATACTTTAAGTGCAGTAACAGATTTAATTCTTAATCCGCCTGATAATGATAAATATACTGCTTTAAAAGATAGACTAATTAAGGAATTTTCTGATTCGCAGTCTCAGCAAATTCGTAAATTACTTTCTGAACTGGTGTTAGGTGATAAAAAGCCTTCTGTTTTGCTGCGGCAAATGAAAGAATTAGCACAAAATTCAGTTTCCGAAGACCTTTCTAAAAACAATTTGGCTAGAACGTTTGCTGATACATACACAAGCAATTTTGTCAGTTTCAAGCACTGCTTTACAGGAACTATCAATTTTAGCTGATAAAATAAATGAAATTAAATCGGAATCTGCTGTGTATGCCGTTTCTAAACCCGTTGAAGCTTCGCAAAGCGAACAAAACTCAGTCTCAAAATTACAAAAGCAGATCGACCAATTAACACTGCAAATTTCAGAATTATCCAAAAATGTGTTTAGGCGATCGATGTCTCGCGGGAGGCCGCATTACAGAGAAAGGCACTATAGTCAAAATAGACGGTTCAGGAGTGCCGATCGTAAACGAGATTCATTTGATTGATCCTCTGGTTTCTGTTATTACCATCATAAATTTGGTAGTGAAGCAAAAAATTGCCGCGAACCTTGTACTTTTAACGAAAGTTAAAAAAAAAACTAGTGGCCGCTGCTAGGTCAACAAGCGAAAATACCCTTGGCGTAGCAGCATTAAAACAATGTAGGTTACATGTTTTTGATAAAAACTCGGGTTTAAAATTTCTAATTGGCAGCGGTAGTGATATTTCTTGTATTCCAGTCTCAAAGCAATTAAGTAAACAAAACCCTTCTAATTATCTTTACGCTGCAAATAATTCCAAAATTCCTGTTTATGGAAACAAACTTATGGACCTAAACATTGGCTTGAGAAGGAATTTTAGGTGATCATTCGTTATTGCAAATATCTCTTGCCCTATAATTGGAGCTGACCTTTTAAGAAATTTTGCTTTGCTTGTAGATTTACACAAATTTCGATTAACTGATTCTGTAACTGGATTGTCCACTAAAGGTGAACTTACTTGCACAACTCAGTCCCAAATAAAGCTGATTTCAAAAGACATGTCTTTTAAAACTATATTTAAAGAATTCTCAGACCTCTTAAACCCCATTCCAAATTTTAAGAAACCAACATGTCATGACACAGTTCATCACATAGAAACTACGGGACCTCCATTTTATTCCAAACCTCACCGATTACATCCAAAAATTTTAAAGGAAGTTCAAAAAGAATTCCAATATCTTATGGATGAGGGTATATGTCGCCCTTCAAAATCTCCTTGGGCATCCCCTATTCATGTTGTACCAAAACTGGATGGTTCTTACAGAGTTTGTGGTGATTATCGGCGGTTAAATTCAGTAACTCTTCCGGATCGTTACCCAATACCTCACATTCATGATCTTAGAAATATTCTCCATGGAAAGAAAATTTTTTCAAAACTAGATATAGTCCGAGCTTATTTTCACATTCCTGTGAATGAAAAAGATATCCCTAAAACGGCAGTAACAACTCCTTTTAGAAACTTTGAATTTTTGTATTTAAACTTTGGGTTAAAATGTGCAGCAAACTCTTTTAAAAGATTTATTAACGAAGTTCATTACGATCTTCCATTTGCTATCGCCTATTTGGATGACATTCTATTTTTTTCGGAAAACGAATCTGAACATCTAGAACATATAAGAGCTGTTCCTAGCAGGCTTTCTAAATACGGACTTAATATAAATGTTTCAAAAAGTGTTTTCAAACAAACCAATGTATCATTCGTAGGGCATGAAATTTCTCCAACCGGAATTCGACCTCTTCAATCCAAAGTTGAAATTATTAAGCAATATCCGCGACCAAAAACTCTTTCGCAACTTAGCAAATACATTGGATTATTCAATTATTTTAGACGTTTTGTCTAGACAATGCTGCAACTATTCTCTCACCCTTAACAGAGTTGTTGAGAGAGGAGCCAAAAAGAAAGATTCAACCCCTATAGATTGCTCCGAAAATGCTATAAATTCTTTTGAGGCTTCAAGAAAGGCCTTAACTGACGCAACTCTTGCATTTCCTACCCACGATGGCCAATTAGTGCTTCATTCGGTTGCTAGTGATTTTGCTATTGGTTCTACATTAAGTTTAGAAACAGAAGAGGGCCTAAAACCACTTTCATTTTCTTCCAAACGTCTAAATGAATCTAGTTTTGATCGTGAGTTGTTAGCTATTTATGAATCTGTTAAACATTTTAGACACTTTTTGGAAGTCCATCATTGCACCATCTACACTGATCACAAACCTATTGTTTATCTTTTAAAAAAAGAACTGATAATTGCACTAACCGACAAAGTCGGTGGTTATTTAAATCAGAATTCACCACTGATATACAATTTGTAAATGGAAACCAAAACATTGCAGCAGACGCACTATCGCGAATTAATGAAATACAAATGTCCACTCCTATAGATTACAACAAGTTAAGTATCGAGCAAAAAGAGGATGCAGAACTCAAAGAACTTATGCAAAGCGGTCAATCCAGTTTAGAACTCAAATTAATCACCCTTCCTAATTCCACAACAGAAATTTATTGTGACATTTCTAGAGGCAAAGCACGCCCATATTTAACCCCTAACTTTAGAAAACAGGCATTTTGGAATTTACATGCACTTTCCCATCCTGGAACTAAAAGTAGTGTAAATCTATTGCGACAAAGATTTATTTGGCCTTCCCTAGCTAAAGATTATCGAACTTGGACTCGTGAATGTTTGGATTGTCAACGCTCCAAAGTCACCAGGCACACAAAAACTGAGTTGGGAAAATTTGACCTTCCAACAGATAGATTTTCACACATACATTTAGATTTAATTGGGCCTTTACCAGAATCAAATGGTAAAAGGTATTGTTTAACTGTAATTGATAGAGCAACGCGCTGGCCAGAGGCATATCAACTAAGTGACATAACGGCACAATCAGTTTCACTTGCACTTCTCTCCGAATGGATTACTCGTTTTGGTTGTCCTGAAAAGATCACCACTGATCAAGGCCGACAGTTTGAATCTGAACTTTTTCAACAATTAGCTCGACTGCTAGGTGCTAAAAAGTACCGATCTTCCCCATACCAACCACTATAATGGAATTATTGAGATCGGCACAGGCCTTTAAATTGTGCATTAAAAGCTAGACGGACTGAAAAATGGACCGAGGTACTGCCAACAGTGTAACTTGGGTTTCGTGCTGCACTCAAAACAGACCTACAAGTTTCACCAGCAGAACTTGTTTTTGGGTTTGCACTCCGACTGCCTGGGGACTTTTTTGACGACAAATCCCTTATTAAAAGCCTTAAAGAATTGGTCCAGCGATTAAGGAACATTTTCCAGGATTTCAAACCGCTGCCAACTACGTCCCACCATCGATTAAAACCATTTGTATCTCAGGACTTCAGAACGTGTACACAAATATTTGTACGCCATGACGGTATGCCACAATCCCTGCAACCACCTTATGATGGACCTTTTGAGGTCATCCAGCGCAATGACAAACTTTTTAAAGTAGCCATAGAAGGTAAAATTGTGAATATTTCACTGGAAAAAGTGAAGCCGGCCTTCTTGGTGAACGAGGCACCAATTCCTGAATCAACAGCCTCAATCCCTGAATCAACAGCCTCAACCCCTGAATCAACAGCCTCAACCTCTGAGACAACGGCTTCAGCAGAACCGTCTCGTAGCACACGGTCTGGCAGAACTGTCCGATTTCCAGATCGTTTAGTGGAATATTAAATGACATATCGTTTGCACTAGGAAGGAGGTGCTGCGGTGCTTTCCGCCGTTCTAAAATAATAAACAAACATTTTTTTAATTAACAAGTAGCCGACAGATGGTGCCACATACGCTACTTCCAAAAAGACCTTTTTGAACAGAAGAGAGCAGAGGCAGTTGTTGACTGATCGCCGCTGTTGTTTCACGCGTTTGAAAACGATGGACTCAGCCGCTTCGAAAACGTGCATGTAATATGGCAAACTTCTTATCTGTTAATTTATTATTATTTGTAATTTCTAATTAAATGAATGTTTAAATTAGTAAGCGTATTGTAAAGTCCCAAGAAACACCCTGCTATCATTATGATATTTTCTTAATTATAATAAGATTATAACGGAATGAAAATCCGTGATGAGAAGCCCGTTTTAAAGGCATAGAGCATAATCAATTATAGAGCATAATCAATTTAGTACGAAAAGACACCGTGTTAACATGAATGCTAAAAACAAAAGACTTAAAACGCGCATCTGTTTGTTAGCGATTTCCTACTGTGTGACGAAACGGTCTTAGAAAGAAAAAAGCAACTAGTTATCCCAATATACCTTTATTTTCGATGTTCAAACTTCTATTCGTCAGCTACAATGCACATATGGACCCTTTTCTGAACCAAGATACGTCGAATAAAGAGGTAGGTTCACCCGCGGGTCTCCGTGTATTGGTTTATAGGAACGTCAATGGTGCGAAGTGAAACCTTGTCGCTCTTCAGTTTATCAAATAAATATTTGCGGAATAAAGTGTAACCTTCAGTTGATTAATGGTTAATATGTATTTTATAGGAGACAAACAAATAAATTTTTCCTTTGAACTTAACACATTGTATTTAAAACAAGAAATGAAAATAAAATTGATAAAGTAATGTAACTGAAACAGTTTTATCTTATATAATAATACGAACAAAAATTGTGTCTGTATGTGCGTGTGTGTGTGAATGTATGTAAATTTTATCTGAAAAACGGCTCTAACGATTTTGACTAAATTTTGTACTTTATCATTTTGGGGCACGAAAAGACCATTAGCCTAGGTCATGTGTTCGAGAAAATTCGATTAGTGGGTCATTTTGGGTCATATATGCCAGGGTCAAGCTAATTATATCTAAATAAAAAGAAAAGTGCCCAGTTAAACTGATGGCATTGAGCTCACAGGCTATTCACACTAATTGTATATTATACTCTTATTTTAAAGAATAATGCCCCTCGAAAAATGAATTAAGGTCAGAATTAGCCCCACCCCCGTTTCCCCCTTTATACTGAACCAATAAACATCCAAATCTAATCAGGGAAGCTCCTTAACATAATAAGTCGGTATACCAAATTTGAAACAAATAAGATAATTTTGCTTGACAAATCCATTTCGCTAAATTAAGAGGGGGGGGGGGTGCTCCCCCATTTCCCCATTTATGCTTAATCAGTGAGCCTTCAAATCTAATCAGGAAAACTCCTTATCAGAATGAACCAAGAAAATAAATTAAATTGGATAATTTTGCATGAAAACCCATTTATGTAAATTAAAGGGAGGGGACTTGCCCCCCTTTTATACTCAACCAATGAACCTCCAAATCTAATGAGGGAAGCGCCATATCGGAATAAACCGATATATCAAATCTGAAACAAATCCAATAATTCTGCATGAAAAATTCATTTATCTAAATTAAGGGGGTGCTACCCCCCCCCCCTTTGTACTTAACCAATAAATCTCCAAATTTAATCATAGCAGCTCCTTAACATAATAAACCGGTATACCAAATTTGGAGCAGATAGAACAACTCTACATGATAAACCCATTTATCTAAATTAAGAGGGGGGTCTAGCCCCCTTTCCCCCTTATACTTAACTAATGAACCTCCAAATCCAATCAAGGCAGCTCCTTAACATAATAAGCCGGTGTACCAAATTTGGAGCAAATCGAATAAATCTGCATGTAAAACCCATTTATCTAAATTAAGGAGGGGTTAGCCCCCTTTCTCCCTTTTATACTTAACTAGTGAACCTCCAAATCTAATCAGGGAAGCTTCTTAACATAACAAACCGGAATACCAAATTTGGAGCAAATTGAATAATTCTGCATGAAAAACTCATTTATTTAAATTAAGGGAAGACTAGCTCCCTTTCCCCCCTTTATACTCAACTAATGAACCTCCAAATCTAATCAAGGCAGCTCCTTAACATAAAAAACCGGTATACCAAATTTGGAGCAAATCGAATTATTCTGAGTGTAAAACCATTTATCTAAATTAAGGGGGGTTGCCCCCTTTGCCCCCTTTATAATTAACTAATGAACCTCCAAATCTAATCAAGGCAGCTCCTTAACATAAAAAACCGGTATACCAAATTTTGAGCAAATCGAATTATTGTGAGTGTAAAACCCATTTATATAAATTAAAAGGGGGTTGCCCCCCTTTCCCCCCTTTATACTTAACTAATGAACCTCCAAGTATAACCAGGGAAGCTCCTTAATATAAGAAACCGGTATACCAAATTTGGATCAAATCGAATAATTCTGCATGTAAAACCCATTTCTATAATTAAGGGGGTTGCCCCCTTTCCCCCTTTAACTAATGAACTTCCAAATCTAATCAGGCAAGCTCCTTAACATAATAAATCAGTATACCATATTTGGAGCAAATCGATTAATTCTGCATGAAAAACTCATTTATCTAAATTTTGGGGTAGGGGCTCTAGTGCCCCTTTACCCCTCTTTATACATAACCAATGAACTTCCAAAACTAATCAGGGAAGCGCTTTATCAGAATGAACTTAGAAAATACATTTGAAGCAAATCGGATGTTTCTATCAAGAGTTATCGCGTTACTTACAGTCGTGGAAAAAACAAAAGTAAACACCCCCTACTAACTCCTCAACAAGTTATCGTAGACGAAAGTTACTGGTACCGAACGATTGGAAATACAGTCTACTTTTAAATGACGTATATAAAATTTACTTACGGGGCCATCTACATATTAAAACGAATCCAAATTTCATTTTTTTCTATAGCAATACCCAATTTTATTGAGATATTTCAAATCTTTGGTTCAAACTATGCCCAGACACCAAATTTCAAGTCATTTGAACGATAAGTTTTTGAATTATAAACATTCAAAATTTAGTGCTTCTAATGTTAAATTACATTTTCATATTTTTATTTGTAACTTCTGAAATTATGATCCTAATGTTCTAATTTTTCGTGTAGCAATAATACTAATGTACCCAAACATAAATACGTTGAATTTTTAATTTTTATAATTTTCTGATATGAATTATGAATTATGAAATTAATATTCATAAAAATTATAAATTGCAACCTACAGTTTTTTTTGTTTGTTTTTTTTTGATGGATTCAGATTTATTAAGTCCTGCTTCATGGAAATCCAAAATTTCACATTTTTCTACCAAGTAGTTTTCAAATTATGCTTAAAAAACGGCAAAATCAGGTTTTAAGGGGCCGTCTATGATAGAAGAGACTAAATATTTTGAAATTTCTTACGCTATCCTGTAATCTAACAGGCTTAATTGGCTGCTTAAGGTGCCTTGATCAAGAAGGGATCTCTCTCGGTCAACAATCGAATACCGAACTTCAATTTGGATACAGCTCTTAAAATAGGCTCGTTTTAAAATAATTAATATCTCGGAAACTTATGGTACGTATTACGTGAAAAAAATTTTTAGACTATTTGAAGGGTGTAGAGTTTATTTATGCTGTCAGAATTGTGTACTGCTATTGAAAAAAACAAAGTTATGGTACGTTTTAATATACATCACTTAAAAGTAGACTTTATTTCCAATCGTTCGATACCAGTAGCTTTCTTCTACGATAATTTGTTGAGGAGTTAGTAGGGGGTGTTTACTTTTTTTTTCCATGACTGTACATACATACAGAACCGGCGGGCACATTTGCTCCCAGGATTTGATAGCCTGTGAGCTAAAAATCTCTCAATCGATTTTCACTAAGTTTTATATCACCGGTTTTAGGCACGAGAAAACTATTGGGCTAGGTCACATGTTCGAGAAATTCCGATTAGTGGGTCATTTTTGGGTCACTTCGGGCCAAGCTAATTTTATCTAAAAAACGGCTCTAACGATTTTGACTAAATTTTGTAATCTATTGTTTTGGATTACGAGAAGACCAATGGGCTAAGTCACGTGTTAGAGAAAATTCAATTAGTGGGTCATTTTTGGGTCATTGTGGGTCAAGCTAAATTTATCTAGAAAACAGCTCTAACGATTTTGACGAAATTTTGTATTCTATCGTTTTCGTACTCGAAAATTCCATTGGGATAGGTTACATGTTTAACACAATTCGATTAGTGGGTCATTTAGGATCACATTGTGTCAGGTGTCAAGCTAATTGAATCTAAAAAAATAAATAATTGTAATTTAATAGATTACAACGACTATTTGGAATTTATTTCGCTCACCAAATTCCGTCGCATCCTCTTCAACAATAGATCACAAAGATCAAACTTCAGACCACCAAAACCTTCATCGATAAACTCTCCAAGTCCTGTTTCGAGAAGAAAAACAGTTTATAAATCGAAAGCAGTTCCACCGAATCATCCACAGATTGCGACAAATTACCTACGTTGAGCTCAATTTTTCCCGGTTAGAATCGACCGATTGTAAAACGCCGTGGCTAGTGGATTGGAGCCCCTCGAGACATGGCCTTTTACTATCAATCGATTAACCGTTAGATTGTTTCCTTTTTCGCGTTCGTCTTTTATTCTGTAATCGATTTTCATGGGCTACATAATCAGTTGAAAACCTCGATTTTCATGGGCTACATAGTCAGTTGAAGACCTCGCTTTTCATGGCCTACATAATGAGTTGAAGACCTCGATTTTTGCTTTGCAAGACAATTTTCATTTCGGCGTCGCTCTTTACCTTTGGATTTTTCAATTTTTAACAATTTTATGCCTTTCGATTACCTATTCAAACAATTTTTAACAATTTTATGCCTTTCGATTACCTATTCAAACAATTTTTAACGATTTTATGCCTTTCTATTACCTATTCAAATAAAAATTCTTCTAAAAGTAAAGAACATCGTTGAATTTCGTTAAAAAAAACAAAATGCGTGCTTCATTTGGCCCCATCCTCGACCGAAAACAACAACCATTTCCAAATGGTTAAAAAAACATTTTGACAAAATTTTATAATATATAGCTTCTAGGTATGAGATGACCATTGGGCTGAGTCATATGTTCGAGAAAAATTGATTGGTGGATCATTTTGGGTCACTGTGGGTCTAGCTAATTGTTTCTATAAAACGAATCATACGATTTTGACAAAAGTCTGTATTATACCGTTTCTGGGCATGAGAAGACCATTGGACTAAGTCACATGCTCGAAAAAATTCGATTTGAGGGTCATTTTGGGGTCACTGTGGGTTAAGCTAATTGTATCTAAGAAACAACTCAAAGAATTTTGACAAAATTTTGTATTATACCGTTTCTGGGCATGAGAAGACGATTGTACTTAGTCACATGTTCGAGAAAATTTGATTACTGGGTCATTTTGGAGTCACTGTGGGTCAAGCTAAAAAAAAAGAGCTCAAGACATTTTGACAAAATTTTGTATTATACCGTTTCTGGGCATAAGAAGACGATTGGGCTAAGTCACATGTTCGAGAAAATTCGTTTACTGGGTCATTTCGGGGTCACTGTGGGTCAAGCTAAAAAAAACAGCTCAAAACATTTTGACAAAATTTTATATTATATCGTTTCTGAGCATGAGAAGACATGGTGAACAATCCAATATTCTCTGGTGTCTGAGCGGACGCGCCGGGTCAGGTCAGTTTTACGCTGGAATGCACCACTATTTGAAGGATAGAGTCCTGCGTGCCCACCCAGACATCAGAGACTATTGGATTGTTCACCACGACAATGCGCCCTCTCAGAAGCCGCTTGCCGCTGCCGAAGTTTTGCCTAAGTTTAATGTGGCAATACTGCTGCAAGCCCCCTACAGCCCCGATTTTGCTCCCAGCGACTTTTTTGTTCCCCCGCATCAAGAAAGGCCTGAAAGGGAAGCGATTAGACACGATTTCAGCGACCTATGCAGCTTCGACGAGGTGCCTTAACAGCCTTGCGCGCGAAGACCCCCAGGGAGACTATGAATAATAGAAAAAGCGCTGACAGCAGTGTGTTTATGCCCAAGGGTCATATTTCGAAGAATTTTAGTTCGCTGTACAAAAAATGTTTAATAACTTTTGTATTCTAGGACCAGTCTTGAAACTTTGTGAACATACCATGTATATACGCGCTTTATATCAGGAACGTATTACAGAATAAAATTATTAATTAAAGGTATGACAAATTATTAACTATTATAACATTTTCTTTTAATTATGAAAATAGAACAGATACAATAATTATATAGAAAATAATCAAAAGCCTACGGTAATTTTTAAAAACATTTTTATAGGTGTATTTAAAATATATGAATTAATACAAAGAGACAAATAACAAAACATAAAAATGTGTGCTAGAAAATTATTAAATACTGACATATGAATTATGTATATCTCCGTACGACATGCATATATGTCCTCAAATCCAACCTCGCTAATTTCTTACGCATTCACAAATAGTATATTTTAATTTGTAAATTCGTGAATTTTCCAGCTCTTCTTACTGAGATACCAAGAATTCAGGTAGCGTTTTCTACTTTTCTTTAAAACCAAATGATCTTTTAAAGAATGTTACCAAATTTAGCGTTTTAAGCAGATTATAGTGTCATGACAGTCGAGGAAAGATCGTCATCAGGGAGCAATCAATTGTGATTCAAGATTTATTTCATTTGTAGTAAGCTGAAAAATGTTACTTGATTCTTAAAATATTTCATGTAAATGCACCATTATTTTCCATGATGAAAATGTCATGCATTTAGATGCAAAAATGAGTTTGTGTATAAGGGGCATTCTCGCAATCTTTTCACTTTCGAAAATAAAAATCTGGTGAAATTAAACTTGCTAAAATAACATTTTAATCAGATAGACGAATGCCTTAATGATTCAAAATAAAGAAAAAATGGTCAGCAGCGAATTTTTTTTTATTTAACAGAGGTTTAAGTTAAACTTCCGAGTTTAATTTTCCTTACCATTTTACCACTATAACTTTCTATTTTCTTCTAAATTTTTACTTATAATGAATTTGCATAGTACCCACAGAACATTCAAATAAGAAATAATAATAATGTAGTATTTTTAGTACAAAATTTTGGTATAACATTGTCTTAAAGGGGTGTTAAAGAAGGGACGGAAGGGAAAAAAAGGGGGATGGTATAGGAAAAAATCCCTGCAGGCCCGACCTACAGGCGGAGGTAGATTTCGAAGTTAAATATACTAATTTCACCAACAAAAACTAAATCATGATTAGAGATAAACCCACTTTAACAATTTTATCTGGTCACTTTTGACGAGATTTTATTTCATTTTTATATGAGAGCTGGTTTTATCAGAATCATGTTCAGGCGGTAATAAAAAAAAATAATTTTCCATGCTCAACAACTCGAAATTTTCTTTCACATTTTCAGATTCATTTTTAATAGAAAAAATATGAAATTGGCTGACGTGATTTCTGAAGAGATTTATAAACGACCTGTGTTGTTATTTTTCGTTCAATTAATTAAAACTTGATTTATAAACAATTATTTTCTCAGTAGGACAATATTTTCCGTTTCTAACACAATCGCTTCGGGAAATTCGGTTCAAAATGCCCACTTTGACATCATTTCTTGAAATATACTCTGTCTCTATCAAAAAATCGATCATTACGGCACATTATATAGTTTCTGAATAAGAGAATCTACCAATTGGATGCTTCTGAGAGCAAAAATGAATTTAAAAATGAGTAAGAAAATAAGCAGTTTGGATTTGAATGCGCCCTTAATAAGATGCTTTTTTTCTTCAACTGTTATGTATTTTTAATTTGTTTTGCTGTAAGAATCGGACATATCAAAAACTTGTCTATATAAATGTTCTAGACAATATTAAGAAGATATATATGATAAATTCATGGAGATTTTTTATCTTGCGAATTGATGGAGTTATGGATTTTTTTTCTTGTTTGTTTTCGTTTTTAATTTTTTTTGGCGGTACGAATTGGTCCTATCAAAAACTTGTGAATATAAAAGTTGTAGATAATATTAAGGAGATTTATAATAAAATTAACTGGATTAGATATCTTGAGAATTGACGAAGTTATGAATTTTTTTCTCCTCAAAACCCTATTTTTTGCGCCCCTTGTGCCCATTTTTAATTTTATGAAAATTCTGTGATACATAAATTTTTGGCCCTATTTTTAGAAGTAATAAAAAATTTTAAACTGATTTGATATGTACAAAAATTAAGAAGTTATGGGGTTTTTTCGGTTTTCACAAAACCCCGCCCTATTTCCATCCCCATGGTCCGATTTTCCCATTAACGAACTTGACCGAGATTTTATGCCCCTTGATTTTATGTATCAGTTTGGAAGATATTTTTGCAAAATTGTGGAAGTTATCGTGTCCAGAATAATGTGATATATAGAGATAAATATATATATATAAATGTTTTTACTGAGGGTGGTTTTGGGTTCTAGGGGTCATGACCGGTGTAGATCTGCGAAAAGTTTTCAGAAATTCCAACATAGTGGAGAATGCAATAGGTAGTATTTCATACGAAATTTACTTAAAAACAGAAGACAACAGAACAGAAGTTACAGAAGTTTTTCTTTTTCCAGATTTTTTCGAAACAAATGTGTAAATTTTTCCATCAGACGAAAAACAGCTGATCTTAATTTTCGTTTATTAGAATAGATGTCATTCTTCATTGTGCCAAAAAACGATAGGTTCTGGATTTCTGTCATACTGAAAAATGAAAGTAACTTTCTATAGTTTTTGTTTCCTCTTTTCTAAAGGGGAAAACTCATATTAATGTCATAGTCGTTAAAAAATCGTGTTAAAGCTAAAGTTTTAAAAATTGTCAATTTCGGTCTTTATAACTTTTTTAATAATAGAATTTTATAAAATTAAATTATTCCGAAAACATTTTTTTTTTTTGTTTCAAATGTATTATTATGTTGTTGTAAAAATCATTAATGCAAAGATAGAAGAAATAAACACAAATTTTACACAAAGTATGTTTTTTGCGAGCAATTTGTATGTTCCTTCCGATAATTAATGTTTTACGTAATTAGTAAAATTAAAAAAATAACTTCATTATAAAAAAATTCGGTGTCTTGTTTAACATGATCATTAAGCGTTAAATAGATTGAGCGATTATCATATTTTTCCCCCACGGGACGTATCATTTCTTACTTAGTTAAACTGCCTGTTGCAAAAAAAATCTTACATCAAATACTTTGCATTCAATAAAATTTTAAATGAGTGATGACACCAAACAAAACATTAGGATAAAAAAAAGAAAAAAAAGGGTAACGATGAAAATCATACATGGTATGCATAAATTTCTAATATTTATTATTAGTTTTCTAATAAAATTTAGGAATTCCAACTGTTTTTAAATCTCATTTGAAATTTATTTTTTGCTATGCGGATAATTTAAACGGGATTTTTACTTCTTAATGTTTTAATAATAATAATAATAATAATAATAATAATAATAATAATAATAATAATAATAAACACTGAGTTTCAAACTTTCTAAACAAAATTTCAGGCAAATACTAATTTTTTAAAAGCAACTAATTATTTGAAGAGTGCCTATAAATGAATGTAACGGAATATATATACTACATACTATGAAATAAGGATTTGGAATTATATATACATATATATACACCATATGGCAAAAGGTGACCGGTCACTTGCTATTTTAGACGTTTTGTTAAATGTCTAGAATGAACATGAGGAATTAACCTGAAACTGCAGGTGTGTAAACTGTATAGTATAGGTCATGTATTTCAGCGAAGATTTTTCCTCGAAACCCCATGGGGGAACGTCAACAAATTGAAAAAGAACGAATATCTTTTGGATAACCCTGAAAAACTAATGTAGCAAAAGCGTTCAAACTCCAGATTACTTATAGGTAGCTTATTGTAATATACTGTGTTCATTTTTTATGAGTGTAGCATGTATACTCGTAGAAAAATTAAGGTTTTTATAAAAACAGCCCCAAATTTCGCCAAGTTTTTGGCTTATAATTTGCAGAGTTCTTAACATAAACAAAAGTTATTTTCAGAAAATATGACAAACAACATTGTACACAATTCTCTGCAATCAGAATTAAAAAATACTAAAAATTGGGTGGAAAAAATGAGCAGGTTTACTAAAAAATGTTTCACTGCGCATGCGCGAATACAATCAAAATATAATGTGCATAATGTATTAGCTAAGTATATAGAGCAACTTTTGTGAAAGTTTGAAAATTTTGAAAATTATCGTTAATAGAATGAGCTCGAAATCCGTTGTTCAGTGGTGGAAAATTGGCGCAGAGGAGGAGCCTATTGACACCACTAAATATTAACAGAATTTATCGTCTTATCTAATGACAGTTTTTATTAAGATGAAGAATACCATAAAATATTAGTGGTGTCAATAGGCTCCTCCTCTGCGCCAATTTTCCACCACTGGTTGTTCCCAAAAAGAAGCAAAAAGATGAGGGGTTGTATCAAATATATGTTGATTAGTGCCAAGATAGCGAACACAATATTGCGCGTACTTCAGTACTATCTTTTCACGTACAGAGAGTGCTTTCTTTTTACGTACATTTAGATTTCTTACATAACGAAAGTTCATGCTGCAATCCTGTAGGCATCTTCTCTGCAGGCAGTTTAGCCAAACTGTGGGTGTTGCTTAATACAGGGTTCCTACAGGTCAGGGAATTTCCCTGACTTTCGGTCAGATAAACACCAGTACTTTTTTAGAGAAAAACGTGCATTTTGCAATCGCGCGATTACATAAGTCGAGTTTTTACGAGAAGCCTAAATACCAAATTTGTATTATACATAATGATTCCCCTCCCCTTAATGTAAACCAATCTAATTTACATGGAAATGCATTTGTTTTGGGGTTGAAATTTTAAACTCATACAACATCTGAAACGTAAAAATTTAAATCTCCGCATTAGTCTTTACCGAGAGATGTGAAATTTCAATGACAGAATGCGATCTACAAAAGATAATTGCAACGCTTAAATTGAATCTGTCTAAACCAGCCAGCCACTGAAAATAAATAGCGTCGATAACATTGATTAAAACAAACTTATTCTGACATTCATCCTAAGTTTAGGGGAATTTCTATTACAAACTTCACGTGAGGAATAAATGAATGATTTTCTCATGTCTGCCTAATTAATTTATTCAATGTAATCGTGTTCGATATTAAATTGCCCAATATTTGAATGTAATATTTTCATTCTTTTTTTCATACTTAGGTCGAAAAAAAACCTAAAGAGAGACGGCATTTTCAACTTCAGAATTTTGGAAAGTATTAAAAGAAAAGGAAATATCCTCTTGAAAAAAGTCTGTTCTGTTTTATATAAAGTGTTTTTAGCATAATTTCTCGGATGTCTTAAAAAATATTTTCCGAAAAAAATGTAATTGATTTGCTAATTGTTTGTTTTTCTCTAATCATGATAATAATCTAAAAATAAAATGCAGGACTTTTTTTATTATATTTGAATTTACTTGAAATATTCTGAAAAAAAAATACTGAAAAAAAATACGGTTTTTTTTCTTTTCTTCTTTTGAAAAATTTCAACACATACAATAAGAAAATCTTTATTTTTTATCCTCTAAATAAACTGTTTGGTTATCGGTAAGAAATAAAAGCTATTGTTTTCATATTTTGAATACAATAATACTAAAAATACAGGTCTAATGCAAGTACTGGGTGTGAAAAAAAATTATTATTATTTACTATTATGTTTATTTTTTCTGTACCTATGTCTTGAGAAATATGAATTTTTGCTTTAAAAAAATTTATTTGTTAAATTACGTTTTTTTTTTTTTCATCAACAAAAACTTATTTTGAAATTTCCTTTTCTTTCACGCTGTCCTAATTATAAAAACTGAAAAATTTATAAAAGAAAAAATTAACCATAATTAAGCATATTTAAAAATAACCATAAGAAAAGTAAGCATAAAAAATCTTGAACGTATTTTTATGTAACTCAGAATTCCGTTAGCTATATTATTTGCACCCAGGGTCACAAAACAATGTCAATAAGTTCAAATATAAATTAGAAATTAGTAACTTTTAGATAACTTTGTGGATGGAAAACGAGAAATCGCGTGTTTATAATGCGTGTTCATTAAAATAAATAGTCGAACCTCGATTTAATGAATTGATTGGGACCCACAAATCTGTTCGTTTAATCGAAACAATTCGTTAAATTGAATATCAAGTTTTGTAAAGAGTATGGTAAAAAAAATATCAATGCAAAATATCCTTAGATATACAGATATGAAAGAAAAATGATTATTGTTTACTACGAGCTTAAAAATTATAAGTTATACGTTAGGAGATCAACTTTAAAATTATCTAAATTCTTTAATGTTACTTGCTTTTAAAACTTAATACATACATACTTATTGGCACTTTGGAAAAATCCTTGATAGTGCTTTGTTTTGTCTTTCCAAAGTTATTTGTCGATATTTTCTAACTTCGTAAGACATCACCAACCTCGTGAGACAAAAAATATTTTTTTAGAGTGTTCAAGCTGCAAACTGCTTCTTGGAATGTCACCTTTTTTAATTCAATTTCCGTTTCTTCGTCATTTTCACTGCTTTCAGAATCTTCATTCTCTTTCTGTTCACTATCGCAGGTACTTAGCTCTACATCGCAATACACATATTCTGTAAAATTTCCATTACTTGGAACATCTTCCCATCCAGGCATTTGGCCATCTTCCCATTCCAGCCCATCGTTATCAATGACTGTTTCTTCATTGCTGTCTTCATAGGCACTTGCTTCGTTTGGAACATTTGGCAGGAAACCTTGGCAATTAAATCCTGCTGCTTTAAAACAGTTTACAAAAGTAGTTTCTACCACTGAATTTCATGCTTGTCTTACGAAGCTCATCTCTTCGAGGATGTTTAGAAAATTTACTTCTTTTTTCTGGGAGTTTCATTCCATATTGACAAGAATTTTTAGAACTAGTACAAAATTGACAAGACATTTTGAACAAGTAAAGGAGTTTTCGGTACTGCACCTTAAAGGACCTTATGACACCCAAATCCATCGACAGCAGTTCACTTGTGCAATTTTCTGGGAAGAATTTCACTTTCACATTTGACAATTCGTAACCCGAAGGATGTGCTCGGCATTGATCAATGAAAATAATGATTTTTCTTTTTTCACTTCTCATCTTTCTGTCTAAATCTTTTAACCACTTGGCAAACAGTGTTGCGTTCATCCATGATTTCTTATTAGCACTATATTTTGTCGGAAGCGATTTCACATCTCTGAAATACTTTGGATTGGCTGATTTTCGTATTACATAGGGAGGCAACTTTTCAGATCCATCCGAATTCACAGCTAAAAGAACAGTTATGCGAAGCTTACTTTTCTTTCCTCCATGGCACTTTTCTTTTTGATAACAAAGGGTGTTATCTGACTGCAAATTATAGATCAGACCAGTTTCGTCCGCATTACATATGTCAGAAGGGGAATATTCTTTGATGATTTCTGGTAAAGTTTTAGTTTTCCATTTTTCAACAGTTTCTGGGTCCACACTTTTCTTTTCTCCGCTCATAATTTTATAAACAATGTTATTCCTCTTCTTTAGGTTGTCTAGCCAACCTCTTGAAGCCTTGAAGTTCATTTCACCGAGCTCAGATGCAATTTGCTGAGCCTTTTTCTTGAGGAAGAGGTCCACTTATAGCTATGTTTCTTCCTCTAGCTTCAGCAAACCAAGACATAAGCTGTTCTTCCATGACAGAAAAATAACTGGTTTTCACATATTTTCTTTTTGAAGCTGCTTTTTCACCACAACTTGCAGCGCATTCTTCAATATCTTTTCTATTCTTCGGAATAGTTGATAGCGTAGAAGTCGAAATTCCAAATTTCTCTGCGATGCTTTTCTGACTCCCAACGCTCTTATCTATCTCTTTTAATAAACACATTTTTTCATTAATTGAAAACTTTTTGCGTTTTCTGGATTCGATGACCATCCTCGCACAGTACAGATCAGTCGAGCAAAGAACACTCAAAGCAGTGTAGCGCCAAACCGGTTTATCTTCCTCCAAAATCTCCTGGGATTTTCTCACCGGACTCCTGCGAAGCTTTATTGCGTCGCCACTTCTATAGAGTTCACCGCTGCGAAAGTTGCCAATAAAGGTATCACCGCCGAAACAGGATACACTCTTGGCGATGATGTTGGACTCAACTTTCGGCCGAAAGAACAATAGAATTCTGGGTCTAGTAGTATCTTTTGTCTGAGATTGCAACACCCAAAAGTAACATTTCTCCGAAAATGTAGTTTGCACTTGTCATCAAGGTCAACTGATTCGTGAAAAGGTAGAGGTCCATTTAAACAGTCATTCTACGACCCTCCTTATTTGTGCTCTTTGTCATGTTTCTAGTTGAAAAGGGGGAAAGACTGTCTTTTGAATTCAGCAGAAATGAGAAAAAAAATTTTAACAATTGGATTAGGGTGTGAAAGATTCAAAATGTTATGTGCGAAAAATTCAAAGTTTCAGTTTTATGTGCGAATGCGAATTTTTTTTCAGCGATTGTTGTTCGTTAAATCAAAGCTAAAATTTCGTTAAATCAGAGCTTTTTAGCACCTTTTTTTGTCGAGACAGAAAAAATATTCGTTAAATCGGAGAATTCGTTAAATCAAAGCACGTTAAATCGAGGTTCGACTGTATACAATCAGAAATTTTATATAATAATATGTAACTTATCTCGGTGCACTATATATTTAACATCTTTTAACAAATTAAATTTCTGGTTCCAAACATACTTCTTTGACCTGTCTTTGAGTAAAGACATGTTTGAAGTGTGATCAACCAATACCGGCGCTCACACGGTGCGTTTCCACCTACTCTGGACTCTCTAATAGAACCCTACCCCGGAGAAGGTCCAATTTAAAGCGTTTGTCACACCATCGACCAAAAACATGAGACCTGACAGAATAATCCTACTACTTGAGGACTAGTGAGGATCAAAATTGATTACTCTACCGCAAGCCGGAATGGCATTTAGTAAAGTCCCCTAGGTGTTAAATTATTTTTTAATAAATTAAATGACTGAGTGTTTTTATTAATTGGCTATTTTTATAATGTTATTTTTATAATATTAATTCTTCTCTAATAAAAAGTTTCAGATACACACACACTTATACATTCTGGTAATTTTAAGATAAAAAATTATATTGTGTTGTAGAATTGTCAAAAAAAAGCAAAATGTATCTCTATTTTTATGACATTATAAATATGAAAAATACATTAAAAGTTTCGAATTTTTTTGTAAACTTGTAATATGCCATTTTTCAAACGTTTTTTCGGGTTGAAAAGTTGGGGGTGGCGGATCGTATGCAGCCAATGAATAAATAATTTAGACTCCGAATTTATTCGAAAATTCGATATAGGGTAAGCAATTGACCTCCTTATCAGAATTAATGTCACTTATTAGACATGTGAAATTTATTGACATCATATCTTCAATTGCAATTATGTTAAATTGAATAACCTCTTGGAAGCTCATTAATCTTTAACTGAACTAAATACTCGGGTTCCAAAAAATAAATAGCATTTTTAGAGTCTTTTAAATTGTACATGATGACAAACATATGATCTATCCTATAAAATTGGTTCAAAAATTAATGAGCGCTTGCTCAGCAGTCAGTAAATCAATACAAAGAACAATAGAGAGAAAGAAATGGTGGAAATAAAAGAATAGAAAATACAGTTGACAATGTCTTTTAACTTTTTCTATGATGGGCGATGTTTATGTAATATATCGCATTACTTTGACACCTGTTTCTATGCGTTTTACAACATGTAAAAATTTTAAAAACAATTCCATGTAATATATAGTTTTCTTGTCTCTTATAGAGAATAAGTGATTAACTTGCTACCTAAAGTAATCGTTATTGACTTTGCGGAAGGAAATATCTCAGCTTTTAAATATGCAAAGCATTTTCTATGGAAATAAGCCGTTTTATTGTTCCAAAATAACTATCTATATTACCATAACTCTTTTTTCATTCGAAAAAAAAATTATTTCGAAAATAATTATGTTATTGAGGAATTTGTAGAGATGAAGCATGCAATTTATAATCAATTCCTTTTTCAATTTTAATATTACTTAGCTCGTATTTTATTTTTTATTGCTCGAAAAACAGACACACACACACAAACAGTGGATACTTAATTAAGTGTATAAAAACAATGTTTCATTGAGCCCAGGGCTTAAATTCTAGCAAAAACTATCGTATCTCTAATGTTCTGTAATAATAACAATCGTAGTGTATCTCTCCGTCCCCTCCATCCGCATATTTATATTTCATACATTATTTGCAAAATTTAAAGCAATTTCGTCTTCAACAAAAGAAATGTTTTAATATAGTTTGAATACAGCACAACTTCAAAAATCCGGCATCATCGGGACCGAGACTATGCCGGATTTCTGAAAATTTCGGATTTTTAAAGGAATATCAAAAGTAGTAACTAGGAATATCAAAAGTAGTACTATATTCTTATTGGTGCCTTTAGCCATAATTTAATTCATTATTAAGTGATAATTATGTAAGTAAAAGAGAAAATTAAATATAAAAAAAATATTACTGTAATTGATAATTGATACAAGAAACAAACTTCCAATAAAAAGTGAAATGATTTCTTCAGTTGTAATTTCGGAAACATCGATGTCAACTTTGTTTGCTTCAATTTTTTGCTCGTTCTCTAACAAGTTTTCTTTTTTTTTTTTTTTTTTTTGTATTTTATACAACTGAAGAATGTTTATTTCAGAAATACAGTCTTGGTTCTCTAAAGCATATATCTCCTGTCAAATTCCTGCATTTTTCTAGTGACACCTTTTCTTCTGCCTGCTGTTCATCCTCGTCTTCTGAGCTGCTATTAGCATTATCGGCGGTTCTATTTAGCACAGCGTCAGCGATCTCGCTGTCCATTAAATTGTTCGTTGTTGATGCATTTTCGTCGTTGCTTATCCAATCATCTATATCCATTTTTTTCGACACGTAATGCATTCTCAGATTTTGCGTGTTCAATCAGGTCATATATTGTGGCCTTTTCACGTGAAACGTGAAAGCCTGAAAATGTCTCATCATTGATATTGCCGTTGCCGAAAATTCGTTCCGGCCATATATTGTGCCATGCATTCGCCAAAGTTGTTCCCAAAGTTGTTCACGTGGCAAAGCAACGGCGCAGCTCCCAGAAAATTTTTTCAGAAAATAATCGCATCTGGCAAATGAAAAAAATGTCAAACATTCTTTTTTTTTTTCTTTTTTGCATTTTTATTGTCAAACTTGAAATTTTTAACTCATAGAGAATTGCTATTTTTCTTATCCCATAACTTGAAAGTGCAAAAGAGAAAGGAAGGGAAAAGATGATTTTGATGCCGGATTTTTGAAGTCATACTGTATATCTATATGCATTTAAATACAATAAAATCTAATAACCAGAGCAAAAACATTCAAATCATGAGTAGAGAATTTTCTGAAAATGCTATTCGCAAAGGAATTCTTTGTACTAACAAAACACACGCACAGCACTGTTCCGGTGCACAGTATTTATAAGCTCCAGTGGGTTTCGACTAATATTTAAATACTCGCTGAAGATAGGGAAATAATGGAACTGCGCAAATTAAGCACCAACGTGAAGCTAAAATGTTGATCAATGAGAATATTTTACAAACACGTACAAAAAGCAGCGAGTAAACATAACATGACAACTAAGTAAAAACGGTAGATACGGTTGCAGTTAATTCTATTATTACTAGTCGCCGTTTGGAAACCGTTGAGAAAGAAACCTATTGAGTCTGCACTTACGGTGGGCTATATAAAAATATTCTCCTAGTAGTATATGCGACACGCTGTTCAGATATGTAAGCTCTTTGTTAGGAAAGAACGCAAAAAATTGGAGATGGGAGAGAAAGGTTAATATAATTTAGACTTCGGTTTTTCAGAAGTGCTGTTACGCTGGACTCCGGGGGGTTCTATTTATGAGCTCTGGTAGATTCCGACCAATATTCCAATATTCACTCAAAGCAAAGAAGTACCGGAGCTGAGATCCGGAGAAATTAAGCACAGATTAAGTCAATTTTAGGTTGCTTCGAATAATTATTATATTAAAATACAATATATCAAGATTATTCTCTAGAAGCGTTCAAAAGGATGTCACAGAATAATTATCTTAAAATGATTGCAAAAGAAAAAAATATTATAATGAAATGTGGTGCGATATAATAGAACAATACATTTAAATAATTAAATAATGGAAAATATCAGTTTTTCACATAAATAAAGTGTCCACAGTGCCTGAGAAAGAAGGTTGCCAGAAAAATACTAAAATTTTACCTATAATACAACTATTTTTGTTGAAACAATTGCCCTTATTTAATTACAGAAATTTTGTAATACAATCACGCTAAAAAGGTGATAATAGTGGTATTCCAAATAAAATTTTAGTATTTTCCTGGCAGCCCTGCTGAGAAATCCCGCCCGTGACCTGTCACAATCCTAGTTTGTCTAATGTCTACTTACTGACTCTTAGTCCAGGCAATAGAGAACAAGTTGCCTACCTAGCAAAATTAATGGTAGTACTGTAAATCAGCTTTCTAGATGTTTTTTGGGTCGCTGAATCGGAATTTGTAACTTCCCACCAAAATTTCCCCCGGCCACCCCCCCCCCCACAATTTTGGTAAAAAGCCCCCAAAAAGGTTTTTATTAAAAAATTCCATTTTTTTATTGTTTTAGGGAAGAAGTAGCTAGAAATTCAGAAAGTAGACAAAATTTGCAACAAATTATATATATGACATTATGACTTAGGATGAAGGGGAAGGGGGAATCTGCCTCGGAACATGCGCCGCAATGCTGCGTGGACTAAGTTGCGCAATTCCACTTAACCACTCACACGTTTACATTAGCCCTCCCATATTCCCTCCGAACTTTCTCTATAAGGTTTACTTTAAGTTTTTTGGGTCGCTGAATCCGAATTTTTAACTTACCCCCAAAATTTCCCCCCACGAAACACCCCCCAAATAGTTGTTTTTAACTTACATTTCTTATTGTTTTAGGGAAAAAGCATTATGAAATTCAGAAACTAGACAAAATTTGCAATAAGTAGGATATATCGCATTATGACGTAGGATAAACGGGGAGAGAGGGAGCTGCCTTGGAACATTCCCCGCGCGCTTTTCTCAAAAACCAAATTTTTTCAAAAAATCAATTTTTTGGTTGGTTGCCGTGTAAAATTTTGGTGGGAAGTTACAAATTCGGATTCAGCGACCCAAAAAACATCTAGAAAGCCGATTTCCAGTACTATTATTAATTTTGCTAGGTAAAATTCCCTATTGCCTGGACTATCTGTCAAGTTGATTAAATTTTTTTTCATGATACATTACACATTTGAAACACACTGATTTGTAAAAGTAATATTTGGCTTAATTTCAAAAGGTAATCTTGTTTATTTATAGTTTAAATTGAGAAATAAATACTGTCACAAGAAATTCAGTAACGTTCGTGGAATAAATGTGTGTTAAAAATAATTTACAAAAAAAAATCAGATGTATGGCTTACGAGCATAGTATTTATGTAGTGAAAAAATGCCTTTCACATAAAACTATTCTTGAGATCAGGAAAAATAATGGCATGATGCTAGATAAATCCAAAGCGATATAAAAACATTTCTTTTTACATTTAATTAGAAAAAATAAAGAAAAAAAGATTGGTAGTGAAAACAGACATTTCTAGGATAATGAACCATCCCCTTGTCTTCAATAATAATAATTCATTTCGCATTTTACTTCTTGAATCTCGAAATGACATCAGAAATACAAATTACCTCGCAGAAATAAAAGTTACTTTTTAAAATATCCTCTTCTAAATAAATATTCGACATAATAGAATTTTCAAAATAAACAGAATAAAATAAATTAGAGCCTTTTTTTCTAGGAAAATTTCTTTCATTTTAAGACGTGCAAATACTTTTTGTTGTTTTTATTATTATTACTATTATTATTATTATTATTATTTCATAGGTTTGATTACACCGCCTGTGAGAATGTCAGAAATAACTACGGAATACCTTTTGGGGTATTTTTCCACGTTTGACCACGTATGTGCAGTTCAAAGATCTTTTAATTTTTTCAGTTTAACAGATCATATAAAATTGATTATATCCGAATGTGCTTTAAGATTAAAAAAAAAAAATGTTTCAATGCCATTATATGAACATGATGCTTTGAATACATTATTTGTTGCACAACTTGAATGCGTTCGACCATTACATAAGCTTTTGTTCAAATTTCACAAAAAATCATCACTTTAAATTCCACCATAGAATTCTGTAAATTAGTTTAAAATTGTTGCTTTGGATCGCAATAAATCGTGAAAATTTAATTTTTACATACATTGCTCTTGTGTCCAGTAAAAACATTCAAACAATTATAGTCTTCATTTCCCTTCAATTTAAATGTTATAGTTGACTACTTGCTTACGCATTTGAAAATTGTACACTGTAAGTTTTTTTTACTCATAGTTAGAAATCCGTTGGGCCAACCTCAAAATTCGTGTAAATGCTATTTATACTATGAGAGTATGCAAGTTGTTAAAAGGAAAAAAAAACTGTTAATAGCGAGAGATATCAGTTGGAAATTTACCAGAGTCTTATATGAATTTGTATCAGCTAATTCTGATGTCATGGTTTTGCTGATAAAGAGAAACTGATTTTTTTTATTCGAAATGAAAGCTCGCTAAAACTGGAGTTTCACAATCGTGCTTTCTTGTTGAAATTTTGATATAAAGCCTTCTTTCTTTCTAAACATTACTACAAAAAGTTAAAAAATACTTCTGCTGCTTTTCGGAAAAATCTAAAGCTGTGTGACCTAACAAGAAACACTCACGAAGTGCCACACACCGATTGTAAGAAAATTTTGCAGATATGTAAAACCTACAATGATATACACCAAGCATAGCCAAATTTTATTGGGAATCGTTACTTTGGGATAGAGATATGGGGCTCAAAAATGTCATATAAGAGAACGTTTGAAGGGAATAATCCACCTCATTATTAGCATTCCTGTAGGGAGAGTACAGTTATTATGTGCATTACTTATTATATTAAATATAGTTATTTACTTATTACACCCTATAAAAATATGAAAACTGGTAATTTCACAGAGAAATGTATGAGAAACACGATGAAGCAGACAGTTTCTAAATCAAAGAATTATATTAAACACTATTTAATATTAAAATTGGTCAAAATAGTTTAGGTTAAAAGTTTCATAGGATCAAAATGATGCATAGCAATTTAACCATATTTCGCAGGCGAATATGTGACGATATTATTATGTATAGTTTCCAATCATTAAATTTTACTAATTTTTGAAGTATATTTTTCAATTTTTTATTCAAAATTTAATTATCTGAATATAGATTTCTATCATATTTCGAAAAAGACCATTTTTACCTACTGTTGCCGCAGATTTTTCTTTAAAAAAGCAATAAATAATATTTTCAAACCTCTTTCAGTTGAAAAATATATTTACATGTACTTATTAAAAAAGAAAGAAAAATAATATAATTAAATTATTACTTGCGAAAAGCATTAAATGAGGTAAATTACTTCATATTTAAAACGATTTTCGTTTAGCGTATAAAAAGAAAACTTTTTTCTTAGACGTTATTATAAAAGTTCGATATGCAGCGATATTATCCTTTTTTTATTAACCATCTCTTACAAGTTAATTTTCAAATGCATGATATATCTTTCTTAATCAATCACGAAACAGTGCGTTAGCTGTCGCGACAGCGGTGTATACGGCCTTGGGAACCCAAAAATCCCCCAGTCACAGGGACAACAATGGCAACCCGATTACAGAAGATCATGACTTGTCGCGAGAATATCATTCAATCTTGTGTAATCGGATAATCTTTTTAAAACAGAGCAAATTAGCGTGTTTTTAGAGCCTATGGGTCTGCACGTTGTTGGCTAACGTAGCTCGCAGAGAAGAATCCCTAGGATTTAAACATTTCCCGCAAAATCTATTTTACAAAGATTCAAATTTAATTTAACATTAGGAGTTCCAAATTTAAACCTTCATAATTCCTAAACTATTTAATCGAATGACTTCCGTTTGTTATCAGAAGGTAAAACTTACCACAGACCACATAATAAAAATATGATGCTAAAATTACGTGCATACAATTCTTATATGTAGAAACCTTGTAGGCAAAATTTAAATATTTATTTGTAGACTTTATTACTAATCAATTGGTATCACCCTCATTTATATACAATAATTTGTGGCACAGTCAGTAGGCGCTCTCAGTCTTTTTTCCCAGGACTGTACTTATACACTACATGGCCAAAGGTGACAGGTCACTTGCGATTTTAGACGTTTTGTTAAATATCTAGAAAAATACATGAGGAATTAACCCGAAACTGTAGGTGTGTAAACAGTATAGTACAGCTCATATATTTCCGCGAAGAATTTTTCCCGAAATTGAAAAAGAACGAATTGGAAAAGAACAAATATTTTTTGGATAACCCTGTAAAAACTAATGTGGAAAAAGCGTTCAAACTCGAGATTATTAATAAGTGGCTTATTGTAATATACTGTGCTCATTTTTATGAGGATAGCATGTATACTCGTAGAGAAATTAAGGTTTTTATAAAAACAGTCCCAAATTTCGTCAAGTTTTTTTCTTATAATTTGCAGAGTTCTTAATATAAAAAATGTTCTTTTCAGAAAATATGCCGAACAATATTGTACACAATACTCTGCAATCAGAATTAAAAAATAATAAAAATTGGATGACAAATGAGCAGGTTTATTAAAAAATGTTGCATGCGTGAATGCAATCAAAATATAATGTGCATAATGTGTTAGCTGAATGTATAGAGCAACTTTTGTAAATGTCTCAAAATCTTAGTTTGAAAAGTCTGATAATAATCGTTTATAGAATAAGCTCAAAATCCGTTGTTCCCAAAATGAAGAAAAAGATGAGGGGTTGTATCCATATATCCCTTGATTTGTGCCAATAAAGCATACACAATATTGCACGTACTACTGTATTTGGATGCATCCCCTCATCTTTTTGCTTCCTTTTAAAATTAACGGATTTTGAGCTTATTATATAAACGATTATTATCAGACTTTTCAAACTATGTTTTTGAGGCTTTCACAAAAGTTGCTTTATACATTTAGCTAACATATTATGCAAATTATATTTTGATTACGTTCGAGCATGCGCAGTGAATCATTATTTAGTAAACCTGCTCATCTTGCATACAATTTTTATTATTTTTTCATTCTGATTGCAGGGTATTGTGTACAATGTTTTTTATCATATTTTCTGAAAAGAACTTTTTTTAATATTAAGAACTCTGCAAATTATAAGCAAAAAACTTGGCGAAATTTGGGACTGTTTTTATAAAAACCCGAATTTCTCTACAAGTATACATGCTATCCTCATAAAAATGAACACAGTATATTAAAATGAGCCACTTATTAATAATCTCGAGTTTGAACGCTTTTGCTAAATTAGTTTTTACAGGGTTATCCAAAAGATATTCGTTCTTTTTCAATATGTTGCCAGTCTGCTATGGAGTTTCGGGAAAAAATCTTCACCGAAATATATGACTTATACTATTCTGTTTACACACTTGCAGTTTCATGTTAATTCCTCATGTATTTTTCTAGATATTTGACAAAACGTCTAAAATTGCAAGTGACCGGTCACCTTTGGCCATATAGTGTATACAGTGTTAAATAGCAAGCCATATTCTGTGTGTAATGCGCAATTTGTTTTACTTGTTTTGACAACGCAAAAAATAATATATTTTCCCCAAAACACCAAATATATATATACATAATGTATTATACATTAAATCTATGTAATATATGGAATTGATAAAAACAACCTTTTACAGAAGCATGACTTAATTTTGTTCTTATAATTACATATAGCTATACCCCATCCCCATCCCGCTAATCTCTTTTACAAAACTTCACACACTATTGAGTTTCATTAAAATAATAAATTCAACTTACATAATCTCACTATAGAATAGAGAACTTTTACGCAGTTTCAGTTAAACAAATTTATTTTTATTGTGCTGACATTGTATAACCGCTATTAAAATTAAATATATTTAAGTTATCAGGTGTCTTTAAAATATTATTATTTTTCCATAGAGTAACTTAAAAAAGATGAAAATTTAAACATATTATATTATCCATTGTGAATTTTCTGGAAAACAGCGTATATTTCTAATTTTTCATGAATTAGTAAAAAATATAAGACCTACACAAACATTATGAAATGTATAATGATCATAAACTTTCATTTGTGAAACTTTGTCATTGTGAAACATTTGTGAAAGCTATTTCATTTGTGAAATGTTTACCACAGTATATATCTTCAAAAAAACATAAATTTTAAAATTAACGATATATTTAACAGAAAAATAACAGTTTGTTATAAAGTATTCAATCTACAAATAAAATAAGAAATATATGTTAGTATTCTTTATACTGCAACAACCTTTCTTCTCTGTTGCAGCTTTTCTTCTGAGACCTCATCAATTTAATCAAAAGTGGGTCAGTTTAATATATGTCCTTTATTTCCGAATTCAGGTCATATGTTTAAGAAGTTAAATTTCTCTTATCTTTTCTTTCAACAGAATCTATTTTGCACGCATATTTACGCTTTATATATGCGTCAGTGACTGTGTTTATGTATATTTATATATGCGCGCAGAAGTATTGTGTTTGTGTACTTATAAATAAATAATATATATATATACATATATATATATATGCATTATTTTACCTAAAACTTATATATCAGAATATTTATTAATAATTCATCTGATGCGAATTGGCTTCATTTTGTTTCTGTCTTTGTTAATATGACAATTAATTTATTATTTATGATTCATTACTTCATCTTTTTGTCTCATTTTGTACTGATTTTTTTTACTATTTATCTTCCTATACATCTTATCAATTATTTTTTTTTCTAATCATACATCAATTTTAATGTCTTTTAATATAGGTGTCGCTTTTGTTCACAGATGGCAGTATCGATGTTTTGCATGCCATTTTAATATAGTCCATGATGTAGGGTAAGGTGGTGCGGGAGTGCACACTTTAGCTATTTCATTAAACAACTATAAACGGAAAGATTGAAGTGATTATGTTATACGTTATTTATATTCTTAGAATATTAAGCTAAAAAAATACATTAATCAACTTATAAGAAACACTTTCGGTATTATTTGAAAAAAGGTTATCCTCCTGAATGCGCACTCCTGTACAACCAGTGATGGCAAGAGTGCGCAGTCAAGTGTGCAAGAGCACGCAATTAAAAAAGAAACGAAGCATTTTACTTACAAATGCCACATTTGTATTTACACCAACCTGCGTAGTCTGTGCACTTTTTGTGCCGCCAGTCTCTGCAAAAAATACACTGGATCCAATCTTATACGATCGGTTCTCTATAGACTTTTATAGCTTTCTAAGTAGTCTGGAAATATCTATGCAGTTTTTTTCTTTGATGCAGTTTCTGGCTTCTTGAATCTACATTTAATCTCTTTTGGTAAAGGTTTTTGGCTTTTTTTCCGAAGTGTCATCTTCAACTTACTTTTGTGTGATCAACTGTTTAAAATTTCAAATCTTCTTATCCTCTTACTCTAGGATGGTACACAGATGACTGCGGATACATTGACAACTCTGTTAATTAAACGCTTGGTGAAGTTGTTGTAGTCGAAGCTAAGGCTTGCGTAACCGAAGTTAGGTATATTTCACAGTGAGCGTGCGTCCTTCCTTTACATAGCTTTTCTGCCTTTTGTAAAATATCATTTTCTATTGAAACTAATGATATTACGTTTAAAAATGCGTAAAGGACTTTATTGAGAATAGGTACAGTTGAATTATAATGAGAAAAACTATTAAAACTGACAGTAAGTATTTAAAATCCATTTTATAAGTGACAAATAAAAGTGACTACTTAGCTATATAAGTGAATATAGTAAGTGGCTATAGTATTTAGTTATAAGTGACAAGTAAAGTGTGCATGAGTGTGTGCGCGCTCTTGCACACTTTATCACTGCGCACTCTTGTACTATCGTCTCTAAATTAGTTTGAAACACCAGTAATGCCCTCTATTGATAAGAAAATCCAAATCACCCAGGTGATAGGTAGTCCAATAATAACCTTATCGAAAAAAAATACCTTTGTAATCTTTATTTTCATCCCGTTTTTAAAAACCATAAATATTTGAACAAGAAGCCCCAAATATTTTTTTTCTCTTCTAAGTCTTTAAAAATTTCCCCAAAATACGCAATTTTTTTTTACCATAAACCTATCATGTCATTACTTCTTTTACAACTGTAGCTAATCTAAAAACTCTATTTTGGAATTAGACAATCGCTCTGCGTACTCTTGTACACCGCGCACTCTTGCACCACCCTATCCTATAGTCTTTCTTCAAAGGAGAATCACGAAATACATTATTCTTATTTATGCGTTTTTTCTTTTTGTGAATAATTGGATTATTATAACAGTTGATAATTTTCTAATTGTTTTACATTTGCTTACATTTATTCAAATATTATCGTTTCAGTTATATTACAATTTGTTAAAATAACCCCGGCTTGTTAACTGTAATCATACAATCATTCCATGTGTTTATCAAAATCGTTGGAACGGCTCAGGAGGTTGACATTTTAATAGTGAGAGCAGGTTTTCTATTATTTCACAATTGTAATAAAGTTTGTTCACATTTATACCTTCCCTTGCAATATGATGTGACATTTTTATGTTTCTTTTTTGGTATTGATTTTGCATCTCTCTAGTTTGTATTTTATTATTTATTCACTCTTAGCCTTCAAATATTTTCACATATGGTGTCGTAATTGATCGGACAATATGAGTGACGTCATTTCAGCTTACTATACGGCTAACTATAATCAAACAGAAATCAATTGTCATTTACTCAATATTGTGTAATATTGTCTTGATAAAGTACTTCCCAATATAAATTCTCATTTTCTTCTTCTAATATTTTTAATTCAGTTTTTGAATTTTTTCTTTCGAAGCTTTTTTGTTCAATCTGGGCATTTTTCAATCTTCGATATATAAATTTTCCTGCTGTATTATAATTATTGAAAAAAGTTGTATATATATATATATATATGAATGTATTTATAAATATTTATTTATTTATTTATTATTTATAATTATTTTGTCGAAAATCTCGTCGTAAAAACTTAGTTTTAACTCACTCGAAGTTGTTTTATTATTGTTGTTTTTGTATTATTATTTGTAAATTGTATAACAGCGTACTATTATGTTTTATTTTTTTTTATTAATTTTTCATTAGCAATAAAATCTTAAATAGCAAAAAATAGCAAAATAAGTACATACAAGTAGCAAAAAATAACAAAATATTTTGGACAAATTGCGTTTACTTCAAAGAATGAGAAGAATGCAATCATTCTTTTGAACGCTTCATACCCAAAAATAAGAATTCTATATTTTACTATCAGAAAATCATCCCTTAAGGCTGCTAGTCACTCAGCTTCCGAATTCCCCTCGCTAATTCTAAGTCTAAGGGCGCAGAATACATGCATATATTTAAAATACATCTTCGAGAAATTACTCTTCTAACACTAGATCGTCCGACAATTTCGACATCCTAAAAGAGCCATTGGTGTCATTTCGACACCTTTAATTAAATTATGTAAAATGGATGCTGGGTCATTCCATGGTAACTTACGCAGTGGTGGAAAATTGGCGCAGAGGCGGAGCCTATTGACACCACTAAGGTTTGGTAGTATTTTTCGGCTTATCTAATAACGGAATTTCCGAGTTTTTATTAAATCGAAGTACACAATAAAAAATTAGTGGTGCCAATAGGCTCCTCCTCTGCGCCAATTTTCCACCACTGCTTACGTTACATTTAGAGCAATTTACTGCAGTAATTTTAGTAATATAACACCAAAAATTATTCAAATGTAAAGTTGACATGATTTGTTAATTAAACCTATCCAAAGCTCAATTTGAATGAAAATTACCTAGAAAATGAGAATGAAAATTATATTTTTTATGGTAACTTATGTTCCTTTTTCAGTAATGTCAGTTACATAATAAATATAACTGCCAGAGTTCAATAAATAACACCAAAATTAGATAAATTTCATCTAAATTGAGCTTTGAATAGGTTTAATTAACAAATTATGTCAACTTTATATTTTGAATTCTATTTTTGGTGTTATAGTACTAAAATAACTGAAGTAAATTGTTCTAAATGTAACGTAAGTTACCATGGAATGACCCTGCTATAAATTCTAATTTATCATTGCATTGGATCATTGTACTTCAATTAAACTTATTTTGTTACATTTTTACAAAAAAACGATGATTTCTTTTATAGAAAAATACATTGAATGATATTAACTTTTAACTGATGTGACTAAAATTTGTCACACAACTGATGTGATCCGGTCTCTCAGACCCCTCGAATAAAATGAATAAAAAAAATAACTCAAATGGTTGAATTTACTTAAATTTTGTCCTAACAATGTCGCTGTACTTTTCCTAGGAGCATGTGAATTAAATTGCATGAAAAAAGTATTTTATTCATATTATTTAACTTCAGTACAGAAAAGTAAAAAGCTGTAAAAGTGTTTACAGCTGAGAGCCGCGGAGTCTGGGAGACCGCGTGACATCTGTTAAAGGTTAAATATCACACTTAAAGAAAAGGAACAAAAATATTTTAAAAAAGAGAAAGAAATCTGTTAATTTTCTTCACATTATAATATTTACGCATATGTTGACATTATGTAAAATGTTTTACATCATATACATATCTTATTTACAATTTTTGCAGTAATAAGCGATTTTTAGATACATTTTAAACATACCATCTTGATCGTCATGCAAGAATAGCCTTTTTTGTTTGTGGCATTGCCTTTACACTTTTTAATTTCACATCTTTTTGCATTTAAGACAAGTGTTTTGGTTTAATTCTGGTATATAATTTTGATTAGTGGCACATTTTTTATCCTTTACATAATTTGAACGAAATTCATTTTCTAACTGTTGAATTTAACATTTCCTTGGAATGTAATGACCTGACACAGACTTGTAAATAAGCCAAACATTTATAACTCCAATGTCTAAAATGTTGCAAAATGTATTTACAGGCGATTTCCTTGATCCGGCTTTTACAGATTTTTCTGTAAATCTTAATGCAGGTCTTAAATGTCCACGCCATTTAGATTTCATTGTAGAATGTTACAGCTTCTAGTGTTTTATTTTCGTTACTTGCAATTGTAACGTTTGAGTGAAGTGTGCTCAGTATAATGACTTTCTTCCGCTTTTTTCCTTTATATATAGTAAATATGGTACCGGTACATTCGTGTTTTTATACATTCGTAGAATAAAGACTGCCTTTTTTATTTTTCAGACAATATGGACAATCAACTCTTCGAGCTCGATTCACAGTTCCTTCTGCGCGTGCTTCACATTTTATCAGATCTTTTGATAGTTCCAGAGAAATAAAAAACTTATCAACTGTTATATTATGACTTTTATTTTTATATGGTTCTATTAGTTTTAGCACTACGAATCCCGCTAATCGTTTACCGTCAGCTCGCTTTTCGTTTTTCCGCAAGTAAGGAAATATGTCCCTAAGTGCGAAATAAGGAAATAAGGTGATAAGTCCGAAAGGTCACAACCATCCGGTCCTTTTCAGGATAGTTCTGTCAATATATTTGCAATTTCTTCGGTACTGAGACCATTTTGCGATATATAGCTCCAAAAAAAAATAGTTTCTGAAAGTATAAAATATTTCTCAGGAAAAAAAAACAAACTTTCAAATGCTTTCGAATATCATAATAAACACAAAGAAAGTAACTGGAGACATTTGGTCACCTGAATAGGAATAGACCATTTCCCCTCTTTATGAGGGGTGGAAAGTATAATATAACTCCTGTAACTAAAAGAGATTGAAACCAATGCCACATGAACTGGAAAGAAAGACACAAGCAAACTATTTTCTTTATATTCTGCTTGGGGTCGAAATAACACCAGCGCAAGTTCTAGGTGAATTTAGATGTAACTTTTAAAAAAATAAAATCACATAATAAAAATTACGAAAGTTTGCTTCTTACGTAAAATGATTAAAAGTCACTAAATTTAAAGAATATAGGTGAAAAAATGTGATAGAGATATAAGACTAAATTCGGCTTGGTGTCGAAATGACACCAATGGACGTTCTAGTGAAGGATGTTTCTTTTAGGTAGCTTTCGTTACAAAAAGTCCTTTCGGCCAGTGCCGAGAGGAAGAGGTTGCTTTCATATTCCTTATTTTTAAAAAGCAAGCTTATATTATTCAAACACACGAAGCTCAATTTAGTGGAAACCAATTATAGGAGATTCAATACTAATTTTTATCAATACTAAATCATTATGAATGAGAATTTCGCGAAATTAGTCAGATTTATCCAAGCTGCTTTTATTTAAAGTAACTTATATTTGGTTGCCAAATTCGGCGATATCTTGAAGTTCCTGCCATTTTAAGACAAAATGGTGGATGAGGCTAACGAGTGAACTTGGTCGAGATCTTAGTAGTAATTCCTGTGCACATGCTCACTCACATCGGAATCGGCTGATATATACAAGTGTTGTCGCAGGCAAAAATTCTGATTTTTCAAAATGTCACCCACATTAGAAATTGAAACTCCTATATCTGAGCCATTTTTTAAGATAAAGACAAAACAAAAAATGCTCCGGAATCTTTGTATCAAGGTCAAATACTTAAGAAAGAAACCTTTTTCAATTTCTAATTTTTTTGAGCCTCACTTTAAATATAATTTTTTATTTAATTTAATGGCCTCCATTTTAAAACAAGATGGCTGATGAAGCTGGACAGCGAACTTGGTCGAGACATTACGATATACTATCCACATGCCTTCTTACATCGAAATAGGTTTATAAATACGCGTGTTATCCGTGACAAATATCAGATCGTTTCAAAATGTCAGCCATGCTAGAAATTCAAAGTAATTCAACCATTTCTTAAGATATATACGAAACAAAAACTGCACTGGAATCTTTATATTATGGTCAAACACATAAAAAAAAATCTTTTTAATTTTTCACTTTTTTGATAACTCATTTTAAATTTAAAATTTAATTTTTTTAATGGCAGCCCTTTTGAAATAAGATGGCGAATGAAGCTGGCCAACGAACTCGGTCGAGATATTGGATGTATTATGTACACACCAAATTACATTCAAATCGGTTCATAAATACGCCTGTTATCACGTGATAAAAATCAGGTCGTTACAAAAGGTCAACCACAATAGAAATTCAAAATGCTATAACTCAGCCATTAATTTAGATATAGACGAAACTAAAACAGTTCCGGAATCAATGTATTAAGGTCAAATACATACAAAAAAAATCTTTTTCATTTTCCAATTTTTTGGTACCTCATTTTAAATTTTAAATTGAAAAAAATTTAAATGGCCGCCATTTTTAAACAAGACGGCGGATGAAGCTGGCGAACGAATTCGGTCGAGACATCGGTACGTATTATGTATGCACCAATGTACATCCAAATCGGTTCATATATAGGCCTGTTATCGCGTGACAAAAATCAGATCGTTTCAAAATGTCAGCCACGCTAGAAATTCAAAGTGCTATAACTCAGCCATTTTTTAAAATATAGACGAAAAAAAATGCTCCGGAATCTTTGTATCAAGGTCAAACACATAAGAAAAAAATATTTTTCAATTTTCAATTGTTTGGTACCACATTTCAAATTTTAAATTAAAAAAAATTTAAATGGCCGCCATTTTGACACAAGATGGCGGATGAAGCTGGCCAACGAACTCGGTCGAGACATTGGTACGTATTATGTATACACCAAGGTACATCCAAATCGATTCATAAATACGCCTGTTATCGCGTGACAAAATCAGGTCGTTTCAAAATGTCCACCAAGCTAGAAATTCAAAGTGCTATAACTCAGCCATTTTTTAAGATATGGAAAAAACAAAAAATGCTGCGGAATCTTTGTATCAAGGTCAAACACATAAGACAAAAATATTTTTCAATTTTCAATTTTTTGGTACCACATTTCAAATTTTAAATTTTTTTTAAAAAATTTATATGGCCGCCATTTTGAAACAAGATGGCGGATGAAGCTGGCCAACGAACTCGGTCGAGGCATTGGCATGCACTATGTGTACACGGAGTTACATACAAATCGGTTCATAAATACGAGAGTTACGTGTGACAAAGGTCACACACACACACACACACATATATATATATATATATATATATATGTAACCATTAATTAAACATTACCGACCATCATCAAAAACCACAATATTTTGAATTTACAATAAAAATGGATACCACAAACCTATAATACAGAACTTTATGTATACAATAAAGTGCCTTATACATAATTACAAGAATTAATATGGAAGAAAAAAAGAAGAATATGGATACCGAAAAAATTGAAAAACTTATATATTGAATTACGTTTTCAAGAGTACGGAATTCAATGATATAAGCAAATCGGTTGTATTCTGTGAGAAAAAAGCTAAAAGCTGAAAAAAAAATTTCTCCTGTACCCAAACAACCAATATGATCAAGAGAAATGAAAACAGAACATTATCAAATGGCATGAAATGGAAAAACAATACAACCCCTTAAATATTTAATTTATATCATAAAAAATAGAAATATTACACTACATACCGAATAAAAAAACAGTTGATTTTCAAAATATCCTCCCGCACATGGTATCCAAGCATGATAAGATTATGGTTGGTTGGTTGGTTGGTTGTATGGGGGTTTTATGGCGCAAAATCCCTTAAGGGGAATAAGATTAAGGTGAATAAAACAGTTAACACAGAAATTAAAACGTATGGATTCATTTAATTCATTTTGAAATACCGTGATAAAGTCAATTAATATAATATAAATAGAAAATAATTACATTATTTAAAATACCTAAAAAAGACTTTTAAATTGTTTAATTTCAATTTTACAATATTGCCAATATGCACCGTTTAATACCACCTGGTGTAAAAAATTAAATTATTACTTTAATAGAAGCTTTAAAAGATAAAATTTTTAGTGCTGCCATCTATTATGTTATTTTAAAAACAATTATTATTATTCAAATGTCACACGAAGAAAATAATAAAAGCTAATGAAATTAAAATATATCATCTGCATTACCACACTAATCCTAATATATGAATAATAATCTACTATAAATCATTATTCAAAAAAATTAAATTAATTAAATGTTAATAAAATGCTTTCAATATATTCTATTACCAAACCCATTTAATCTACACTGAGAAAGTAAATAATTTTATAACATTGATAATATATAGAATATAGCTTTATGCTATAACATAAAATAAATTATATATAATATAAATATAAAAACTTTAAGAATTACTATTAAATTTAAAAAATAATAAATTAATAAAATAAACAGGAAAAAAGGGATGTTTATAGAAAATTGTCAGATTCTAAAACTCCCAATAGCCTAAAGATTACAAATATAGTGTGAGGATTATCTTCATATTAGCAAAAAAAAAAAAAAAAGCTAAAAAATATGATTGTGACAATCAAACACATGAAACCGATAATTAATCATGGAATACAAAGTTGAAAATAAAACAATATTAAAAAGTATAGAGGAATAATAATAAAAACCAATTACCCAATTTTAATACATACAGTATAACATTAGTTATATCAAATAAAGTAATATGCATATTAATCACTATAAAGATGCTATACTATTATTAATTAATATGACATTGTCCAGAGTAGACTAAAAATTAAAAACAAGTTAATTTTGAATTTGATTAAATAAGCTAAATTTAATATGAATTGAAAAAAAAAAAAAAAAAAAAAGAAATGTCACCATTTACATTTAAAACATCAAATCAACATCCATATAAAATGCGTAATAGAAATGTAGTTATAATACAAAAGCCCGATCATTTTATTTTTTTAATTTTTTTTAAATTAACCATTGCATATTATCCAGACAACTCCGCCCTCCTCCGTGCTCTAACATCTACCCACCCAACCATCCTATAGTAATTGTTTATTATTATTTTACAATTTTTTATTTTTTATATAAATATTTATTTTTTATTTTTATTTTATAAATTTTTTTGTAATTTTGTTTACGCATGTGTTAATTTGTTTTTATAAAGATCATGTAAATACTAATTGTATATTAATAAATATATGATTTTTTTTGGAAAACCATGATTTAATGCTTCATAAATTATTTTTTATATCTATTTATATATCCAATATTTGTCACACTGTAACTCTCGTATTTATGAACCGATTTGGATGAAACTTCGTGTATACATAGTACATACCAATGTCTCGACCGAGTTCGTTGGCCAGCTTCATGCGCCATCTTGTTTCAAAATGACGGCCATTTAAATTTTTTTTTTAATTAAATTTTGAAATATGGTACCAAAAAATTGAAAATTAAAAAATATTTTTTTCTTGTGTGTTTGAACTTCATCCAAAGATTCGGGACCAGTTTTTGTTACGTTTATATCTTAAAAAATGGCTGAGTTATAGCACTTTGAATTTCTACCGTGGCTGACATTTTGAAATGACCTGATTTTTGTCACGCGATAACAGGCGTATTTATGAACCGATTTGGATGTACCTTGATGTATACATAGTACATACCAATGTCTAGACCGAGTTCGTTGGCCAGCTTCATTCGCCATCTTGTTTCAAAGGGGCTACCATTTAAAAAAATTTAAAAATTTAAATTTAAAATGAGGTATCAAGAAATTGGAAAATGAAAAAGATTTCTTTTATGTGTTTGACCTCGATACAAAGATTCCGGAGCAGTTTTTGTTTCGTCTATATCTTTAAAAAATGGTTGAATTATAGCACTTTGAATTTCTAGCATGGCTGACATTTTGAAACGATCTGATATTTGTCACGCGATAACACGTGTATTTATTAACCTATTTTGATGTAAGAAGGCATGTGGATAGTATTAAGCAATGTCTTGCCCAAATTCGCTGGCCAGCTTTATCAGCCATCTTGTTTCAAAATGGCTGCCAGTAAATAAAAAAAATATCTATATTTAAAGTAAGGTGCAAAAAAATTAGAAATTGAAAAAGGTTTCTTTCTTAAGTATTGGACCTTGGTATAAGGATTCAGGAGCATTTTTTGTTTGTTTTTATCTTAAAAAATAGCTCAGATATAGCAGTTTGAATTTCTAATGTGGGTGACATTTTGAAAAGTCTGATTTTTTGCCTGCGACAGCACTTCTATATATCAACCGATTCCGATGTGAGTGAGCATGTGCACTGGAATTACTAAGATCTCGACCAAGTTCACTGGTTAGCCTCATTCACCATTTTGTCTTAAAATGGCAGGCACTTCAAATATCGCCGAATTTGGCAACCAAATACAAGTTACCTTAAATAAAAGCAGCTTGGATAAAGCTGATTAATTTCAAGAAATTCTCATTCATTATGATTTAGTATTAATAAAAATTAGTATTGAATCTCCTATAATCGGTTTCCACAAAATTGAGCTTTGTGTGTTTGAATAATATAAGCTGTTTTTTTTTAAAATAAGGAATATGAAAGCTACCTCTTCCTCCCGGCACTGCCCGGAAGGACTTTTTTTTTTAGTTCTCAAAATATTTCTGAAATATACACTTAATTTAATATTGTATGTGTTAAAAGCTGACGAACTGTGAGTAAGATTTTAATAGAGTAATAAAAAAATAATGGGTTAATACGTTTTCTATTGGCTACACTGTACCCAATAATATTGACCCAACCATTAAATATTGTCCCAACGTAGAAGTGTTTGCATTTTTCCAATATTGTACCAATATTGGCAAGAAATATTGTGCATTTTATTTCTAATATTTCGATTATGAAATCAATATTTCTTCAATATCGGCGTCTTACCGAAAATATTTTCAATCTAAAACCAATATTTCTGTAATATACACATTTCATTACAAATATTTCTTATAAAAGTCAGCATTAAATCAATATTCTTATTTCATTTTAAGAATTTCCAGTGAATGCAATATTAACACAACATTTAACCCCCTTATATTTTAGAAAACCAATATCGGTTTGCTACAAAGGATGATAAAACAAAAACTAAAATATTTATTGTAAGAGCCTTTAATATAAAATTTACTATACCAGGTCAGAGATGGTCCTCCTTATGAAGTAATGTTTTTGAAGTGATACCAAAGACTTTTTTTAGGTAGCTTTCATTAGAAAAAGCTACCTATTGCAGCCGTTCGGAGGAAAGCGATTTCAAAATATTTTAGTATATTTTCATCGATCATGACCCCCAGACCCCGAAACCACCCTCCGTTCAAAATTGATATATATATATATATATCTGACCTTTGTCACACTGTAGCTCTCGTATTTATGAACCGATTTGGATGTAATTCGGTGTGTACATAGTACATACGAATGTCTCGACCGAGTTCGTTGGCCAGCTTCATCCGCCATTTTGTTTCAAAATGGCGGCCATTTAAAAGTTTTTAAAAATTTAAAATTTGAAATATGGTACCAAAAAATTGAAAATGGAAAAATATTTTTTCCTTATCTATTTGACCTTTATACAAAGATTCCGCAGCAGGTTTTGTTTCGTCTATATCTTAAAAAACGGCTGAGTTATAGCATTTTGAATTTCTAGCGTGGCTGACATTTTGAAACGTCCTGAATTTTGTCACGCGATAAAAAGCGTATTTATGAACCAATTTGGATGTAACTTGGTTTATACATAGTACATACCAATGTCTCGACCGAGTTAGTTGGCCAGCTTCCTCCGCATCCTTGTTTAAAAATGGCGGCCATTTAAACTTTTAAGAAAAATTTAAACTTGAAATGTGGTACCAAAAAAATTGAAAATTAAAAAAATATTTTTTCTTATGTGTTTGACCTTGATACAAAGATTCGGGAGCAGTTTTTGTTTTTCGTCTATATCTTAAAAAATGGCTGAGTTATAGCATTTTGAATTTCTAGCGCGGCTGACATTTTGAAACTTCCTGATTTTTGTCACGTGATAACAGGCGTATTTATGAACCGATTTGGATATACCTTGGTGTGTACATAGTACATACAAATATCTCGACCGAGTTCGTTGGCCAGCTTCATCCGCCATCTTGTTTCAAAATGGCGGCCATTTAAAAAAATTTAAAAAAATTAAAATTTAAAATGCGATACCAACAAATTAGAAAATGAAAAAGATTTTTTTCGTATGTGTTTGACCTTAATACAAAGATTCCGGAACAGTTTTTGTTTCTGAAAATTTGTTATTTTGTTTATATCTTAAAAAATTGTTGAATTATAGCACTTTGAATTTCTAGCATGGCTAACATTTTGAAACGATCTTGTATTTGTCACGCTATAACACACGTATTCGCCTATTTCGATTTAAGAAGGCATGTGGATAGTATACATCAATATCTCGACCAAGTTCGCTGGCCAGCTTCATCAGCTATCTTGTTTCAAAATGGCGGCCATTAAATTAAAAAAATTAGATTTAAATTGAGGTGCAAAAAAATTAGAAATTGAAAAAGGTTTCTTTCTTAAGTATTGGACCTTGGTATAAGGATTCAGGAGCATTTTTTGTTTGTTTTTATCTTAAAAAATGGCTCAGATATAGCAGTTTCAATTTCTAATATGGGTGACATTTTGAAAAATCTGATTTTTTGCCTGCGACAATACTCGTATATATCAACCGATTCCGATGTGAATGAGCATGTGCACAGCAATTACTAAGGTCTCGACCAAGTTCACTGGTTAGCCTCATTCACCATGTTGTCTTAAAATGGGAGGCACTTTAAGAAATCGCCGAATTTGGCAGCCAAATATAAGTTACTTTAAATAAAAGCAGCTTGGATAAATCTGAATAATTTCGCGAAATTCTCATTTATAATGATTTAGCATTGATAAAAATTAGTATTGAATCTCCTATATTCGGTTTCCACTAAATTGAGCTTCGTGTGTTTGAATAATGTAAGTTTGCTTTTTTAAAATAAGGAATATGAAAGCTACCTCTTCCTCCCGGCACTGGCCGGAAGGACTTTTAATTATGAAACAATCTTAGCCAATTAATATATAGAGCCTAAATGGACTATAACACCTATTAAAATATTAGTGAAACATGAAATTTTCCTAATTTAGTTTCAGCTTGATACAATTACTAGTTTGTTTTTTCTAAAAGAAAGTTTTATAAACAACACTTGGCTCACATAAACGATTGTTCATTTCTTCGTCAAAATTTTTTAGGTTTTATTTGCCTTACAGCGAATTGAAACCAACCGGACCGAAACTGCTGGTATATTTTTCTTAGGTTTATAAGTGAATGTTCAATAAGAAAAAAATGCTTAAATGATTTTTTTAGTTATAATTTTAAATGTAACAATATTGTCTCCCCATCGGTAGAAATGCTATCGAATTTATTACTATTCTTTGCACTGTTATGCAAAATCTTAAAGAACAACAGGATAAAAGTCCCTCTTCCACGTAACCTGAACCTACAACCTGCTGCAAGAGGATTGTCTACATCCGGTCTTACAGTAAGCTGATTTTTTGTTTTCTATCCAGCATATTGATTATCACTTTTGTCACTTTAGCTTTATATTGATTTTCACTGGGAATAATGCATCCAACGCTTGAAAAGAGTTTGATTTCTTTTTTATTTCTTTGTGTTTGAGCTTGTTACTAAAAAAAGTTTTAAAAAGCTGCCATGATTGCTTAATATTTTGTATTGTATTTTCTATACTAATGTAAGGCTTGTAAGTAATGTTGTGACGTACGTACTTCAATACTTTGGGAAACTAAAATCTTGTCTTCTAATTTTAAATGAATCTGAGAAAAATATGACCGCTTAAATACTAAATGAAATGCATTATCCTACTTCAAAATTAGTCTTTCGGATATGAATGACGTCAAATAAAATATATCCAACAACTTTTATGTGTGTATTTTATTAGAAAGTAAGAATATTTTAATAAGAACTTTATTTAATGATGAAAAATATTTTCTACCAATGAACTTCGTCATATTCACATTAAAAGTATATGCAGAAAGGAAAATGTTTTGTTAAATACATGCAACATGTTTTAAATGTATTTTTCAGATTTCACATATTTTATTCATAAATTTGGAAAATATGATAGAATTTCTACTGTAATGAAGTAGTATATGTGGCAATGGTTATCGTAAAGTTAACTTACAAATGCTCAATGTGAGTGCCTTTGGTTATTGCGCACCACGTTTAACATCATCCATGTTTAATGTTCAATCGTTTTCACATCAATGGTTTACACGACTGCACGAATGATATCTTGTAATTCACGCACACTTTAGGTAAAAGGCGGTTTGTAGACAATGTCCTTCATATTTCCCCATAGGAAAGAAAAATCCACACAGTGTGAGGTCCTTGAAAACATGCATTTTATGTGTGCAAAATAACGAAAGCAAATAGTGTGTAGGTTGTAGCAACTTTTATTCATAATTTGGTTCAACTTTGGACTAAAACATTTAACAGTTCCGCATACTGAGTTCAGAAGAGCCAAAACTAAAAAAATCAATTCTTTTAGAAGAAATAGGAAATGTTCACAAGCATGAAAACAAATTATGCATTATTAAAAACTAGTAAATCCGTTTGGCGTTGCCCGGACGCGCAGAGACGTACCGTCTCTCCGTGGGGGGGGGGTCTTTTTTTATTTTTTATTTTTTTTATTTATTATTAGTTTTTTTTCCCTTTGGACCACGTGGATATCATTCGTAAACTGCAGACAAACCAGAAAATATGAAAATAACATTCAGAAGATATTTTTAAGAATAACAAATACTCAACTTTTTTTTAATGAAGCGTATTGTTGAGTGCGGGGTGATTCACTTTCAGACTAAAAGATATGCACAAACCCAATTGTTAGGGTGACATTTCAATGTTTTCGGTGATTGCCCCCATTCCCTCCTGGGCATCTCTTGACTTCAACACTGCCTACGAAAACCTTACCATTTTCCGAGATTACTTTAAACATATCTCATCTTGCTATGCTAGTAAGTGTCTCCAAACAAAACTTGTCACTTTTCACGCTCCGAAAAATGAGAAAAAAGCACCCGACCACAAGGTAACTTGCGTCGCCATAGTAGCGGTGTTTTGGTGATAAAAAGACTTTTTCAAGAAATTAATGCTTGGTTTCTGCCCACCCTCTCATTTTTGGATGCATTTCAGCGAAAAAAAATAATTTCTTCAATAATTAATTTTTTTAAAATATATATATATTTTTTTTTTTTTACCAATTACCAAGAGTGTCGATACACACGGTTGTAAAATGTAACATTTGGATGCATAAGGTATCAAAGAGACGTCTCTTTTTTGACAAACACCATGCTAACTAAGTCACCTTCATACAGCTTGTCTTGAAACTAGCGGCCATCAGCGACATTTAACTCTACTGCAATCGCTCTTGCTGGCATTGTTCGCTTGCGCCGGACACACAATTAATTCTTGTGTGTGGCTAAGAAAATCGGCTATGGAGACATTGACCATGATCGAGGCTAACGAGAAAGACAGGCTACCGCGGTGCATTCCATGTATATTTTTTACAGACCACTGGAGTCTCGTGATGCTCGAATACACCAATGAAGGTATACGAAAAGAGCATCACGTCACTCTATCGGTCTGTAAAAAAAGACACGTGGGATGCACCGCGGTAGCCTGTCTTTTTCGTTAGCCTCGCAATGATCCTAAAAGATCGAATGGCACACACCACCATCCCCTCGCCTAAAAAGACTCGAATGAGCAGGTCGAACCTAAAGCCATGCTAATGTCTTCTTTGGCGCCAAGAGTGGGGTCCACAAACAATTTTCACCTGATTGACAGACCGTCACGGATGCTTATTACACAGTTGTTGAAAAGATTGAAAGGAAGGGTCAATCGAGGCATTGCTACCAATTGGAAGCTGCATCACGACAATGCATCAAGCCACACCTGATTCATAGTCAACGACTGTCTGACCCGGAACGGCATCACACCGATTCCCCAACCGCCTACAGTCACGATCAGCACCGGCAGACTTTTTCTTGTTTACCTCGGGTGAACACAGCCCTCAAAGGACACCGCTGTGGAACCGTAGCAGAGATCAAAGTATCTTCGACGCGCTGCTTCAAGGACGTCCCGGAAAAGGACTTATAGGGCGCCTTCAAAGAGTGGGCACCTAATTTTCAGAAGTATGTCGACACCCAAGCGTCTTATTTTGAAGAAACTTAATTGTTTGTAGCGATATCTTCAATACATATATTTTCCCCAATTTGGTCTCATTACCTTTTATACAAACCCTGTGTATATATCCCCCACTTGGATAATTTCAGAACTTATAATTATCAACAGTTCTTGGAACATTTCATTATTCTTATCTCATGATTATGTAAGAGTTACAGGAGATCATATTCAATTAAATATATCTTTGAACTTGAGATAAATAGTCCGATTATATGATCTACGTTGATAACTCGTATCTACTCTATGTTATTGATTTTGAGAAAATGAAATTCTGTTTTACAATGGAGGATCATCGTCCTAATTTATCTTTCTTTGAAGACGGAATTGAGGATTGCATCCTTCACATCTATATATATATATAAACACAATGTAGCCGGGTACTCATACTTTATACCACTTATAGAGTTCTTTAACCCTTTATGTCCCAAATTATGAATTTATGAAAGAATCATCTTCTAAAGTATTTTTCATGAATTCTTGAAACTACATTGAGAGATTTACACAATCATTTAACAAATTTTAGAAGGATTTTGCCATTTACAATTAATGAATTAAATCTGAATTTATATCGATTTTTTACAATACTTATAACTCTACTCAAACCTATTAATTAAAATATTTTTTGTATTTTTAGAACTAGAAATTGTACAAATATAATGCTCTTATAATAGAATCATAGAAATATTTCAGAACTAAAACTTTTCATCCTCAATCTTCCAACGTCAAGAAAACTGAACAGATGCAATTGAGAGAAATCATACTTGTAAAAATATTTTTGTTTTGTGCAACCAATAATGCTTTTGGAACAAGAATAAAGTATCTATAACTCATTCTAAACTGTATTACTACAAGTCGATGTATATTAAATAAATTTGATGTTTTTTTAATGGTACTTTAAAGTACCGCCGGTCATAAAGGGATAAAATCTGTGACTGAAATTTAGAGGCATTACTAGGAGTAAAATCGGACTCTGACATACATTTGGAGATTTCATCCCACGGTTTCAAGTAAAAGGTCGGGATTCAGCAAAGCAAATATTTAAATATAAGCACAGGCACAGCAGAAAGACTTTTAGTCAATCAGTTTATGTCTATTTTTTAGAAGGATCGACCGAATACTGGTGAATAAAGTGCATAGACTTACGGCCGCCCTCTTATAACGAAATTTTTTCCTTTGAGCCTTTTTCTTTACAGCGTAGCATCCGAACCAGATTGATTCATTCCAACGTGACGCAATCGTTTTCTCTTATTTCCGTTGATAATCCCCTACCTACCGAGCTATGGCCCAGTTGAACGGGTTTGATGATACCTGGAAGCGGGGTGTAGTCCGCCTGATCGCCGCATGGCGACGTTGTACCTATCAAGCAACTAAGCTGTCTATGTTGCGATGGCGGAAGGTACTGACTTGAAATATTGAGTTGTACATTCACTGATTGTTGTTTAACTTGTAAAAACTAGACTCCGCAGAGCACACTATTGACAAAGGAATACTGGATGTTTTCGGGCCGAACTGGTGGTGCAAACTTAGCTCGGTGGAAATTTGTAGAAATGAAGGGAATGCAGTAAAAAGAGCAAGTTACACCTGCTTCCAATTCTAGTTGGGAAAGAACCTTGGATACTCAAAATTGTCGTTTTTTTATGTGTACCTAATTTAAGCTAAAAATTTTAATTTTCGTTTGTAATCGAATCTCGAAAACTACTAAAAATTCCGTTGGTTTGCGCATTCTATTACGAAAAGTGATTTAAATCGAAATGCGAATCGAATTACAAAATATGATTGTCGTTTCAGAAATAAAGTATGATGATTTGAAAAAAATTCCTTGTATAAAAACAGTAATTCCATAAACAGTAAATACATTAAAATATGCTAGAGATTCACCTCGAAGCCTAAATATCATCACGAAAAATTAATAAGATTTTAGAATGGGTTTTAATTCTGCTAAAAAAGATTCTAAATAGCGGGAAATTGAATAAAAATACGATCAATTAAAAAAATAAAAGAATAAGAATTCTAATTATTGATATTTATGATTATAGATAATTTAATTTTTATTCATTTAAAATTAAAGATCACGAAACCATTAAATACTAACTAGTTGCGAATTTAACTAATTACTGAAAATTTTTAAGTATGTTATTGCATAACAGCTACAGTGAGCAAAAAAAACTATTTGCACACACACTTATTGCATAAGTAACCCAAGAAAATAAATGTTAATAAATTATTTTAATTATTACTTTCTTTAAATAATAAGCAGACACAAATAACCAACATTGTACCTTAAAAAATAATAAAACATGAAAAAAAAAAAAACGTATTTTCTCATGCCACAAAAGTATTTGCACATGAAAAATAAACAGTTTAAAAAAGAATTAAACATGAACGTTATGCAAATTTTTAGCACATGAGTCCCGCACTTTGAAGTCTTATAGTATAATATCTGGAATGAGGATTCTGACAGTTTTTGTTACCATGGCGCGAAAACGTCTGAGCTTTCTGTAGCAATCTGTGAGAAGATTATAACTTTTCAGGATTCTGGATTAAGTTACCGAGAAATAGGTAAACTGTTAAATTTAAAACTTTTCTAGTGTTCTTTATGTAATAAAGAAGAAAAAAGAGCTGACAATAAATACGACAAGAGCTGTACGACAATAAATAAGCTGCGAACTGGACGTCCGAGAAAGCTAAGTGCGAGAAAAAGGAGGGACATCATAAAGGAATCTACAAAAATCGCCTTTCTAAGTGCTCGAGAATTAGCTATTTATGTCGTTTTAACTTTGGGAACAATAATTACACCACAAACTATTAGAAATATCCTTCATGATCCAAATATTCGAGGAAGTGTCCCTTGGAAAAAAACATTGATCAGTTAAACAAGTAGGTTGAAAAGACTTGCTTTTGCCAAAGCTTATGCCGGCAAACCACCGGGGTTTTGGAAAAATGTTATTTTTTCCGATGAAAGTAAGTTTAATATTTTCGGCTCAGATAGAAAGAAAACTGTGTGGGGAAAGCCAAATACGTCCCTTCGAATGAAAAACTTGAAACCAACTATAAAACATGGCGGTGATCATATAATAATTTGGGGATGCATATGTCTTTTAATGGAGTTGGTTAAATGGCCTTTATTGAAGGCAATATGAATGCAAATCATACATTTGTATATTGTGAGTTAATTTATTTAATAGTGCTCTGAAATTCGGAATTTCTGATTTATAGTATTTTCAACAAGATAATGATCCCAAACACATGGTGAACATTACGAGGTTATGGTTGCTGTTTGCTGTATAATGTAAAATGTCGATTAGAAACGCTACCAGAATCACCAGACCCCAATCCTACTGAAAATTTGAGGAATACTTTGGGTATGCAAGTACGGAAAAGGAAAATTTCTGATAAAGCTGATCTTAAATAAGTTCTAAAGGAAGAATGGCTAAAAATCAGCAGCAAAACATGTCCTAAATCAATCGAATCAATGCCCAGACGATTACTCTCTGTAACTGAGACAAAGGCCATGCATGCTAAATACTAGTACTGTTTTTTTACTTTTAAATATTTACTATATTTTTATTCTTACTGCTCGTGTGCAAATTCTTTTTTGGCATCGCAAATGTTGCATTTTTATATATTCATATATTTTAATATAAATATCAAGTCAAATATTAAATATGTTTATTTGTTTCGAAAACATTTTTTACATTTTTCATTCGTAGCTCGTTTTGTGTTTATTTATATGTGATACAACAAATTCACCCGGTACGAAAACACTTTTTTTGATCACTGTATATTACAACTCATTACACTGTGCAGCAGAAATTCCTGAAGTTAACGCTTCTGATTTAAAAATAACTTATTATTAATGATATGAGATAGGCTTTGTGATGATCTAAACATGAATATGACCATAACAAAGTTTAATTCGATATTTTTTTTTTTGTAATATAAAGGTGCATGTACGCGTTAATTAATACCTCTATCGCAATATATATTGCGTGCTTTACATTAGACTTCTTTGCAAATAAATACAATCAGAAACAATAAAAGTAAAATAATTTATCAAAATATAACTGTAATCATGATACAATTAAAATTAAATAGTATAATATTTGTCTTTCATATTTCTATTAAATTTAGCTTTAAGTTATGTACAGTCAGCCAATAATAATAATAATGATGATGATGATGATGATGATGATGATAGTAATAACATTCCATACAATTTAATCGCCAAACTGTCACACAGAGAGACAAAAATAGCCATTTGATTGTGAATTATGTCTTCTTAAAATTTATTTTAAAGAAAAGGGGCTCAAGTAGCATTTCCCTATTCAAATATTAACAAGCTTTCAAATCTCCAAAAAGAACACCTACTTTTGATACCGTATTTGGATGTGTCATTCAACTGAAAACAAAGCATTTTATTTAAAACATATTGATACTTCGGTTGGAGCCTTAATATCATCAATCAGTTAGTTGTAGAGGTTTTTTCTGCTCAAAAAAATGCTAGAGTTTTAATATTTCCCTTTTTCAAGATATTTTTATGACTAGAAACGAAGTTACCCTTGACTTTTAAAGTTAACCACTTTAAGAATGTTATTTGCTTATTTTTGGACAATTATTACGATAGCAAAAATCCGGCAAGTGGTTAGACTAGTAAAGTTAGCAATATTTGACACACTAATACACAAAAATATTATTTTCGCTGTTAGACCATCTTTTAAAATCTTGAACTCGTTATAGTTAGGCCATAAAATTAATGTGAATTTCGTAAAAAAAAAAAAAAATAATTTAACTAAATATCACTTAAAGACATTTTTTTATTTAGTAACGAATAAAATATTTTATGCAACAAAATAATTATTAAATACCAACAAATAATTATTAAATACCAACAAAATAAATTATTAAAAATTATTAAATAATATAAAAAAACTATTAAATAATTTAATAGTTTAATATTTTACAAAGCGAATGTTTATAAACATTTAGCTTAAGAAAAATAAACATTTCACGGGTAAAACAAATTAGAGTTTATTGTATAATGATTAGAGATTCTAATCATTATACAATAAACTTGATATAAATTACCTCTGTTTAAGTAAAACTTATCTTGGTTGAAATTAACATTTCATGTAATCTGAGGATATTTAATAACAAAATAATTTTACAAATTACGAATTAAATACAAATTGAAATGTGTGTTTAAATGACCTTTCATAAATTAATATTTCTTGTAGAATGATCGCATGGAGTAAAAGATAACTTACTCAGCAGCAACACTTTGGTTATTGTAGAAAGTAATTTTACGGGAATATTCCAAACACTTTACTTTCGGGGCGTTAATAAAAAATATTTGAGTACAGTAATAATTTTATTATTCTTAATACAGTTGTCATGTCATGTTCTTACAGTTTTCTCGAACTAACGCAATGAGGAAAGAATAATTAAAGCCCCCTTTTAATTCACAAGTCTTTTGTTTACAAAACTAATTTCACAGGGATTGAAACGTGCGTTATTTTTCTTTTTACCTGTTGGAGATAAGTAGGCAACATAAATTGCAAAAATGTTTTTAAAGAAAAAGTACTAATATAGATTATGCTGTTGGCAAAATCCCGCCATTCATTTTCAAAAAGTTACATTTTCAAAATTTTTATACGGTCCCTGGGTTCTGTAAGTTATATTTACAAAAATATTTTCCCTGTTCTGTCATGTAAAACAGAAAAATTTCCATTCTTCCCCGACCTATACTCACCGAGTTATGATACATTGAATCTTATGACATTTAGCAGCTTTCCGACACTAAAAATCATCTGTCCATTTTTAAATTCCGGAAAGCTTTGAAATTTCACAAATTTAAACGCATTAGAGTTCAGTAAATTTTGATCGTTAAATAATATAATTTTTACTGTTTTACTTTTCACAGTATGGAGAATTTTTTTCTAAATATAACTTATTAGGACCCATGAACCGTATAAAAAACTAAAAAGTTTTTAAATGTTACTAACAGAGCACATTCATCATCATAATCTGAATTCCGACCTTATTTTTAATACTTTTGCAATTTACATTGCTTACGTATCTTCAGAAAGTAAAACATTAAAGCCTGTTTCTTTTTTTTTTTTTTTTTTTTTTTTTTTTTTTTTTTTTTTTTTTTTTTTTTTACGGACACTGTATACAGGATGTTTCAGCTCAGGTGTTACAAAATTTCAGGAGAGATGGAGTACACCTAGACGATGGGAAATCACATAGCAATGCATGGTTGGGTATGCTTTCCTGGCGCGGTAGTGACAACAAAAAACACAAAAAAAGGAAGGATACAAACAGGGTGAGAAAACATGTAATTATACTTAGTACCGAAAAAATGCTGGGACAATGCTGGACAGTGCTGAGGAACTTGTTGCACGCATTGTAGTACCTGCTGGGGACAGGCTTGGCATTTTCGAGAACATTAGATCTACCATGCGTCGGAAATGTGAGCCCTGCATCAAGGCCCGGGGTCTTAATTTCGAACACCTTTGATGACTATCTTTGTCTCTCTTTTTGTTTCTATTTCTTAGCATTTTTGCAGTACTAAGAATAATAAACATGTTTTCTCACCCTGTTCGTTGCCTTCATTTCTTGTGTTTCGTGTCGTCACTACCGCGCCAGGAAAACGTTTCCGACTATTGATTGCTATGTGATTTTACATCGTCTATTTGTACTCTATCTCTCCTGAAACTTTGTAACCACTGTGCTGAAACAACCTGTATATTCAAACGCAAGGTTTTATGTATAAATTGAGATATTCTTGAATGTGGGGGGAATTAAAATGATTTATTAATTTTTAAACTCATTTTTCATTTTCTTATAATAATTATACTTTAAAATCTTCAGGCTGATAGCATGAAACTAACATAAATCACAAAGTGCGGTTTAGACCAAAATTTATCGATCCTTCCTCAGGTGGAAACGCACTACTAAAAACACGCAAATGCACAAGAAATAAGACCACGTATTCTACATTGCTGGGACAAAGCAAAATGACACTAGTTTATAGCAGAGACATAGATTTCATGAGAAAAAGCAAACAAAAAAGTAAGGAAGAAGATGAATTGTGCAAGAAGATGAACAAAGTACTGTGTAGGTCAAACAAGTAAATTCTAGTAACAATAATAAACAAAAGATAAAACATAAATCTGTAAAAAGAATAGAAAGATAAAATTAAATGGAATAATTTAATTAAATTTGAAGGGAAAAACGAATAAATTGAATAAAATATACATTGAAATCGAAATAAAGATTAAAATGTAACACGATACAGACATGCATAAAAAGAATTATAAAATTAATTTAAACATGTGAAATATAAAGAGAATGGCTTAAAAGCTATTTGAAAAATATTAAATTTTTTAAAGAGTGAAATACACTTTTAAAAAATGAGGGACAACAATTTTTTTTAAATGATGACTAAAAAAAAGGACTGAAAAAATAAAAAATATAATGGTTTTTTTTTTTTTTGTTTTTTTTTGTTAACTTAAAGCATTGAACATATGTTCGAATTAATAAAATTTACAACATTTTACATTCATACTTCTTTGGGAATAATATGCAATGCACTTTAACATTGTTCTCCAGGCTTTTAATGGCACGCACCAAAAAGTGATGTAATGTGAAATGTAAAATGAAAACTTAATAAAAATGCGAAAATGACTTAATAATTTCAATCTTACATTTCATTTTTGCTTTTTAATTTTTAAAAGCTTCGTTTTAGCATGATGTTATTCTAAAATACAGAAAATAATGTTTCAGAATAAAGTTACTTTGATCTGTTCATTAAATACAAGATTGAATACATTACTATGCAGTAAGTACCAGATTATACATGTGATTTGTAATTCATGAGGCTTCCATAATCTGAATCGTTAGAGCATTATTCATCTACCTAACACGAATTATTTAGTGTTATAATAGCAAAAGCTTACCGGTGTTTAGATTATTAAGTCGGCTATATTACAAGTGTGTGTTCATAGAATTGCAGTCAAATATTGGAGAGAGGATTGTTATAAATGGAAGTGAGATGGTTTGATTCCATGTTTAAAGAAACCACATGACAAATCAAATATTTACTGATTAATCGAAGATACATTTTTCAGTTGTTTTACTTTGTGAGTTTTATTTTCTTTCATTTTTTCTATGAGGTACTTCTGACAAATTAACAAAGTTATACAAACACACTTTTTTACCATAAAATTCTGTAACATCTATTTTCAAATAATTTTGCAGATTAAAACAGAATCGATGAGTGAAAGAAAATGATAAATCGTGCAGTACGTATATATTAAGGCTTATTTTTGTTATTGTTTCTGTTGTGTTATTTTTACTTTATTTGAATATTATATTTATTCTCTTATGAGTCATTCTGTGTGAAATCAACACAGTGATTGTAGGTCACATTTTCAAATTTTGATAAAACTTTCCATGGAGATAGGTAGTTATGATATAGGAAACATCAAGAAGTCTAAAACATTTTTTAATATATTTCTAACCGTTTTCAAAATACAGCTGTGTAAAGTTTCCAAAAATATCAAAAATCCCGCAATTACCATACACTGAATAAAAAACGACATTTTTACAGTACAAAGTACTGTTCATCTCGCGCTCAAACTTGATCACAGTCGAATGTGCTGTAGCTTACTTTGGTTTCTTGACTATATAAACATGAAAAATACAGTAGTTGCGTACAATTAACAGCACAATGTACTGGCAATTCGGACGCCAGCAGTTTGTGCTGGCAAAGCTACATTTTTTTTTTTTTTTTTTTTTTTTTTTTTTTTTACAGTATATATGCAAAACACTACAGCAGTTCTAGTAACTTAGCTAAACAGATGCAAAAGTGTCATTTTCATCTTTTTTAATTTGAAAAATGTTTTCTCAAATTCAAAATTTCAACTTCGAATTTCTCAAAAGACGCACCTTTAAAAATTTTCAAAACATTCTACCAAAAACTTCACATTGTTAATTAATTCCCTAAATTTAAAAGTGGGACATCCATTGGTTCATATTTTTTAAAAAATTCCCCCCAAAAAATACTCCTTCAAAAAATACTGACATGAAGGTTTCAAGTAATTTATAGAAGTGAAATTAGTATTACTTACCAATAAATAAATCTTCGTTCTTTATTACTCATACATCTTGACTAAATGTACCAATAGTGAGTCACTTAAGGACATTTATCCAATTATCGTTAAATATTAGTGAACTTCAAAAGATACATATGTATTGTTTTAGTCTTGTCCAAACATTCATCTATCAGAATAAACATTCAAAGTTTCAAAATATATTCGTTGGAAAAAAAAATTAACGTTATCTTACTCTATCCTCCAGTAGTGGGTATAGTAAATTTCTAATACTTCAGTAGTAGAAACCCAAAAGTGAATAACTCAAGTGTTGAGTTTAGGGTGTACCACATGGAAAATGTATTTCTTTTACTGTTCTAGAACTAAATATAGGGTAACTCCGGGAGAGTCGCCGCATACGGGATAGATGCCGCACCCCTTCTATTTCTTGTAATTATCGATAGATGGTCGTCAAACGCACAGTATAGGTGCGCAATGAGATTATTTTAACAAGTGTATTGCGTGAATCCCATTTCGATGTTTACTTGTAGAAGTACAATCCTTAATTTGACGTAAGTGCATGATTTCACTGTCCAAACTTTTAAACACGTTATGTTTAAATACTTTTCATACGCTAATTACTAAATGCATGCATGATTTCGAAGTCAAAACTAAGTGTAGCGTTTGTATAGAGTACTGTGAGTATGATTACGCCATTCCCCTTAGCGATGGCAGGTAACTTTGATGACCGACGTCTGCACCATGCAAAATGGGATACATGCCGCACTACTATTCGGTATACATGCCGCAGTTTCTTTTGCACGGGACGATTAAGTGTTATTAACTTTTCCTTTTCTTTTTGCACAGACTAACCATGTTAGGCATGTTATCAAGTTTACTAAAACCAAAGGAGAAAAAGGGGAAAATGAAAAGTAAGAAGGGCAAGAAACATGCAAGTCAAGATGTTAATAATGAAAAATTGGATTACGCGTAATGCAGACGTTCTTTGCAAACTACTCCAAAAAAGAAGAAGTGTAACTGGCTTCGTTGCATCATGTGTTTAAATGTAGTTACATAAAGACTGTACTTTTTCGACTCTTTTTCTGTAGATTGAAGTCGATCTCTTAACCCATTCGGGACCCTAGGTGCATATAAGCACCTTCATAAAGAGCTTACAAAATTTGTTTATGGCACTCGTAAACGAAAAAAAAAAATAATAATAATATTTGCTTTGTTTAATTAGAGCATTTTCATGATTATTTAAGTTAAGGTAACTTCTTTTAAAAAAGTGGTACCAACCGAATAAAATTTGTGTAAAAGCCACCGGTCCCGAAAGGGTTAACAAATAAATTATATAAACACAATTTTAGTTTTTTTCTTTTCCCTTTCTAATACATTGATGTTACGTTGTTGCTGAAATAACAATAAAATTTAATGTAAAAAAATAGGTCGATAATTTTAATAGTGAAAGTACGCAACAATTATTAATTTGAATCTACTAATACGTTTCATTGTACTCATTTAGTTTCATTTTGTTATTACATCCATAATTATAGTCCAAATATGAATACTTTTTTGAATATTTTTATTTATAACTTCATTTTGCTCTTATTACAAGCGCGGCATAACTACCACACAAGTGCGGCGTCTCAGATTGAATGTACGGGTGAAGCGCCGCAGTGTAATGTTTTAGAAAAAAATTATTAAAAATATTAATAATTTGTTTTGAAGTTTTTTGTCGCAGTACACGCGTTATATATTTAACATTAAATAGCACAGCATGATTTTTTTTTTTTTTATGTCCACCGTCCACCATGGGACTTTATACACAAATTCAAAAAAATGTGCGGCATAAATCCCGGAATTACCCTACACAATAATGAAAATGTATTTAGAAGTTTAGATGGTTACATTTCGTAATTTCTCTAGTAAATCTGCCGACCAATTTTCTCAACTTCAGTTGTGCAAACCGTTACCATTTTGATCTCACTTTACATAACATCTACATATGTCCTACAATCAGCAATATAGTTTTTAAGTCATATATAGGACGTTCCTTCTTATCGTTGACCAATAGCTAAATTCTAAGCCACTAATTTTAGAGGTATGCTTCCAATTGCAGAAATATTTAAAATGTTGTTCTTTATCATATAAAAATCGATTTACGCAAAAATATTTATGAAATTTAAATTTTTATACAGTTCCTAGGCCCTGATAAGTTATATTTAGAAAAACTTTCTCCATGATCTAACGAGTTAAATAGCCAAAATTTCCATCTTCTATAGTCAAAACTTGCTAAATTGTGAATAAGAAAACATACGGAGTTATTGAGTTTTATGAATTTTCAGCGTTTTCTCCACTAAAAAAAGCAAAACGCGTTTTCAGTACAAATGGCAGGAAAATACATCATTTAATAGCAACCAGAATAGCAGGCATTAGAATAGGATTTTTTTTTTTAATCGAAGGGCGCACTTTTTTTCATAAATGTTTCTTGGTTTTGGCTATTCATAATTTTTAACTTTCAGGGAGATAATTTTCTATGTCTCAGCAGATTTCTGCTGCTTTAAACTCTCATCCCCTTCTTCTGCCAAAATTTCCACTACCCATTTGCCTTTTCCGTCATACAAACTTTAAAATATTTACAATAAATTGCACTTTCCGCTCTATTTGTTACTTTGATGTTAAAAAATAAATAATCATCTTAAATTACTATTTCCTCCCAACCAAAAATTATGTTCCTCTTTAGTGCCTCCGAACAGTCTTTAAATTCTTTAATGTGGAAAAATTCTGCGCTATTTGTTACTTTGCAGTGATGAAAAATAAGTAGCCAATCATTTAATTACGGGTTGGAGCAAGGAGAAAAGCCTTTTTTTTTTTACGTTTGAGACTATTTCTTCACGAAAATTTTGGTGTTAATTAATATTCTGTTATAAAGAGTAATTTTCTGACACGTGGTATTCATGAATGTTCAAAACTACTTTTTAAAGAAATTGTTTCAAATAGTTAATTGAAATAGTGACGCAGATACAGTATTTGGCTTCTGCTGCACCAGCCGCCTCTCACATCCCCCATTAATAATAATAATAATAATAATAATAATAATAATAATAATAATAATAAAGAGTTAATTAACATTTGTCGTCATTTTCTTTCTATCTTTTTTTACCACAAACTTAAAAAAATAATAATTACTTTTGACAGAATTACCTTTCTGTCGCAATTTTAATGAAAGAAATAACAAGAAAGCTAAATCATTCATCATGAATTGAATCATTGATTATAAAAGTTTGCAGCACTTCCAGAGTATTGAAACAAAACTTCATCTTTTGTTTTGATGAAAGAAGATAATAGAGAATTCATAAAACGCACAATACAGTTTAAACCTAATTTCAGTAATTACTGCCCGCAGTTGGCATAATTTTATGCAACTAGATGATAGTATCTACAAATTTTTATGCACTCCACGTATTGTAATAAAGTTTAATTTAGACAGAAAATAATACAATTAAACTAATGTGCATAATAAAATAATGATACATAAAAACATAAAATAAAAACAAAAATAATACAAATGAAAACAGAAAAAACGCGTTTTGAGAGACGGAAATCTCCAAAATTTCATAAAATTCAGAATATTTTAACTCAGTGAGTTTTGGTCTCTTAAGAACAGAATTTTCACTGTTTTAAGTATCAGAGCATGAATGAAATTTTCTCTCAATATAGCTTATAAGACACAGGGACCGTATAAAAATTAAAAAAGTGTAACTTTTTAAAACTTAATGGCAGTGCTATTTCAAAAACATAATCTTAATTCCTACCTTATTTTGAACAATTTTGTAGTCCCTGGACCAATATTGGTTCTGATGAGCAAACCCTTAATTAACTTATATTCAAAGGCTTAAAATATTAAAAATAATTAAAAAATAAACATAAAAATAAAATTTGGTAAATGATCCAGTAGTGGGCCCCTATTCCAACTACTGGTGCAGTATAAGAAATAGTACACATTTTTAAAACTTCAGGCATATCTAGTGAGAGTGTAATAGTAGGGTAACTCCGGGAGAATTGCCGCATACGGGATAGATGCCGCACCCCTTGTACTTCTTGTAATTATCGATAGATGGTCGTCAAACGCACAGTATAGGTGCGCAATGAGATTATTTTAACAAGTGTATTGCGTGAATCCCATTTCGATGTTTACTTGTAGAAGTACAATCCTTAATTTGACGTAAGTGCATGATTTCACTGTCCAAACTTTTAAACACGTTATGTTTAAATACTTTTCATACGCTAATTACTAAATGCATGCATGATTTCGAAGTCAAAACTAAGTGTAGCATTTGTATAGAGTACTGTGTGTTTGGTTACGCCATTCCCCTTAGCGATGGCAGGTAACTGTGATGGCCGACGTCTGCACCATGCCAAAATGGGATACATGCCGCACTGCTATTCCGGTATACATGTCGCAATTTCTTTTGTACGGGATGATTAAGTATTATTAACTTTTCCTTTTCTTTTTGCACAGACTAAACATGTTAGGCATGTTATCAAGTTTACTAAAACCAAAGGAGAAAAAGGGGAAATTAAAAGTAACAAGGGCAAGAAAGATGCAAGTCAAGATGATAATAATGAAAAATAAGATTACGCGTAACGTAGACGTTCTTTGCAAACTACTTCGAAAAAGAGAAAGTGTAATTGGCATCGTTGCATCATGTGTTTAAATGTAGTTACATAAAGATTGTACTTTTTCGACACTTTTTCTGTAGATTGTAGTAAAAAAAACAGGTCTCTTAACTCATTCGGGACCATAGGTGCAAATAAGCACCTTCATAAACAGCTTACAAAATTTGTTTCTGGCACCAGTAAAAAAGAAAAGTAATATTTGCTATGTTTAATTAGAGCATTTTCATAATTATTTAAGTAAAGGTAACTTCTTTTAGAAAAGTGGTACCAACCGAATACAATTTGTGTAAAAGCCACCGGTCCCGAAAGGGTTAACAAATAAACTATGTAAACAGAATTTTACTTTTTTTTCCATTTTTAATACATTGATATTACATTGTTGCTGAAATAACAATTAAAATTTAATGTAAAAAAAAAATAAGTCGATAATTTTAATAGTGAAAGTAGGCAATAATTATTAATTTGAATCTACTAATACGTTTCATTGTTCTCATTTAGTTTCATTTTGTCATTACATCGTTAATTATAGTCCAGATATGATATTTTTTAAATATTTTTATTTATAATTTCATTCTGTTCTTATTACAAGCGCGGCATAACTACCGCACAAGTGCGGCGTCTCAGCCTGAATGTACGGGTGACGCGCCGCAGTGTAATGTTTTAGAAAAAAATTGTTAAAAAATATTAATAATTTGTTTTGAATTTTTTTGTCGCAGTACACGCGTTGTATATTTAACACTGTATAGTACAGCATGATTTTTTTAAATTTATGTCCACCATGGGATTTTATATACAAATTAAAAAAAAAGTGCGGCATAAATCCCGGAATTACCATATACATCAACAACAGTTTAATGCAAAGTAAAACGTAAAATTAAAGGAACATCATTTGAAATAAAAACTTATTTCTTGAAGTAATCTGTAAAAATTTACCAAAGAAATCCGTTTTTGAAGACATGCCAGAAAATAAACTTCTCAATAAAATAGGCAAAAAAACAATTATTCCGAATAATTTATGGACAATTAACAGTTAAGGGTTTTAGTCAGTTCGATTTCTTTCAGTTGTTTTTCATAAATGCGTTTGGGGCTTGTAAAAATTAGTGTCTCACTACTGGTTCACGGACCACTATAGATGCGTTTACGTTATATTTTTTTTTAATTTCATTATTGCATGTGAGTTAAAGTTGATTGGTTAGTCATGTTTTACTATTTTTTAAAGTGCGTCTAAAGAACCCATTTCTAATCCACTGAAATAGGTTTTTGAGCATAAGAGACATTTTTAAACTTTAATTCAATTTTTATATATATATATATATATATATATATATATATATATATATATATACATATATATATTATATATATATATATATATATATATATATAAACGTTCAAAAATATTATATTTCTCAAAAAGAAAAAAAGAAAGTCGTATTGCGTATAACTTTAAATTATGATAAATAACTTCAGTATTAACTAAATATTACAATTCTGGCCGAAGTAAAAATATTTTATTCATTATGCAAAGAAGTCTTGAAGAAAAGTCAATATTTCTTTACACTCTGCTACAAAAATTCTGTCAAACATATTGAAATCAATCGATTGGGAATATCTTTGTTATTAGTCGAAATCTTCAAAACGTGCTTAAGAAACTACCTGCATATTATACCGAATTTAGATTTGAAATTTTTATACAGTAACACAGAAATTTGACTTTATAAAAAAAGATAAACTTTTTAATTAATTAAAATGAAAATGTTCACGACATTGCTACGATTGATTTAAGCGTTAGTAATAATTTTAAAATGAGGTGAATTCAGGAGCTATCTCTAATATTTAAATAGAGTACTTGAAGTTCCACATTCAACTGAATAGTCTTAAATTCAAAACTTATTTCTGCCAACTTACAGGGCTCAGTAAATTGGAATTACTTGGACACAAAATAAAAAAGTGCTTGATATCAGTTCCTGAGCTACTGTGTTGATAGTATCACCAATATGATTCACCAATACTACACATGTAATATCACTAACTAATAATACAGTACACCGAGGTATGATTAAAAACCTTGAGACCATTTTTATTTGGCCTCAAGTAGCTCTGACTTGGTTCTAATTAACCCCAAGTTTTGGTATTTAAAGTATGAGCTGTTGATTTCGAAAGTGGGGCGTCAATTTTGTGATGAAAGAAATAGTTAAGAGCTTCATTACAAATTAACATAAAATTTACGTTTTTAATCAATTTACATTAAATATCTCTCAATATCAGTATAAGTCCTAAGATTTCAAATTTGATCATATAATAATCCAATATAAATGCCATTAAGTACTTAAACTACTTAAATGGATTTTAATTATTATATGACATGGAAATATATCATGTAACATCCAATTTAATGGTAATTTATTGAAATTGTACGAATAATTTACATTACAACAAGAAACAATAAATTAGAATGCATCTACTGTAATTGTGATTATTCATAAAAATAATCTCTTGAATGAAAGCTGAAAAAGTGTAAGCAACTAAAAAAATGCTTTACATTCTAATTACATTGAAATTAGTACCGAAATAGTTCTGTATAAGAGAAAAAATTCTAACTATATTTGAAAAGTAATGGGTTGTATTTAAAACAAATACAGAACTTTCACCTACTACACAATTCTTGTGGGCGTGATGCAATGTTTTTTTAGCATAAATAAAGAACTACTTGCCGAAAAGAATTGAAAGAAAAATCCAAGCAATTTATGCTTAAACCTAAGCAAAAATGTAATAAAAGGTTTGTAAATTGTTTGTTAATCGCTATTTATCACTAAGCTATTCTCTAAACTCTGAAGGGAACGACAGAAACATCCCTAAAACGTCCTCACTGTAACATTAACCTGTTTAAAATGGGAAATAATCAAGATAGAATAAAAAGTTACAATTTCAGTGCAAAATTCACCTTGATTAATAATAAACATACATAAGATACAAATAAATGTAAATATATTGCTTAAAGGTGCGTCAATTTTAATAAAATCCTTTAAAAACACATTAAAGTCATTTTAAAAAACAAAACGCTTTCAACCGACACTTACTCGGCCTTCATCAGTGAAAAACTAATAGCTGTTGTCTCTCTGCGTATTTTGCCTTGTCCGGAACAGACCATTTTACTTCAAGGGTGGTATGGAATATAAGGTGCAATGGAAATGTTATTCATTTTTTTTTCCAAAAAGTACAGGTTTATTAATCATATATTAATTCTTTTCAGACTGCGTGGATATCATATGATAATATATCGTTACAGACCATTTCTTTATTAGATATTATTTCCAGAGATTCTCTTATGATAGCTGCTTGGTGACTACTTGTGCGGAAGATAATCTTGGCTTTATTGAAATCTACTTTTTTAGGCTGAGTTTGTGCTAATCTTGCTAATGCAGTGTGGGGTCTATTTAATCTCAGATCTGCTTCATGTTCTTTTATTCTGTCTCGAAATTTTCGCAGTGTCATACCTATGCACATAAAATCTTTATTTTCTTTCTTGAAAGGTATAATATATACCCCTGATCTATTGATGGCTTGGGTAGGGTCAATTTTCGCATTTAACAAATCCTTTAACTTTGAGGGAGGGACTGCGATTAATGTAACACCAAACTTGAAGAGGGAATGCCTCATACTCTCAAAAAGTCTTGGGATGTAGTTAACTTTACAAAATTTCAAACTTTTAACTGGAGGTGTACTTCGTTTTTCTTCATTTTTCACCTTAAATCTGTTTATGATTTTTTCAATGAAATATGATGGAACTGAATTTTCGGCTGCTATTTTTCTAATTACATCTATTTCCTCATTAAGGAAATGGCTTGAACAAACTTCAAATGCTCTTTTTATATAAAAATTGAAAGGTGCTAACTTGTAATTTATAGGTGAACTGCAATTAAACGGGATAGTGGAATTAGATCTGTTTACTTTCCTAAAAACTGTGCGATCGTGACTCTGTTTAGCCATATTTCTGATTAGTTTCATTGTTCAGTTTCATTGAAAAAATCATAAACAGATTTAAAGTGAAAAATGAAGAAAAACGAAGTACAGCTCCAGTTAAAATTTTGAAATTTTGTAAAGTTAACTTCATCCCAAGACTGTTTGAGAGTATGAGGCATTCCCTCTTAAAGTTTGGTGTTACATTAATCGCAGTCCCCCCCCCCCCCTCTCAAAGTTAAAGGATTTGTTAAATGTGAAAATTGACCCTGCCCAAGCCATCAATAGATCAGGGGTATATATTATACCTTTCAAGAAAGAAAATAAAGATTTTATGTACATAGGTATGACACTGCGAAATTTTCGAGACATAATGAAAGAACATGAAGCAGATCTGAGATTAAATAGACCTTACACTGCATTAGCAAGGTTAGCACAAACTCAGTCTATAAAAGTAGATTTCAATAGAGCCAAAATTATCTTCCGTACAAGTAGTCACCAAGAAGCTATCATAAGAGAATCTCTGGAAATAATATCTAATAAAGAAGTGGTCTGTAACGATATATTATCATATGATATCCACGCAGTCTGGAAAGAATTAATACATGATTGATAAACCTGTACTTTTTGGAGAAAAAAAATTGAATAACATTTCCGTTCCACCTTATATTCCATACCACCCTTGAAGTAAAATGGTCTGTTCCGGACAAGGCAAAATACGCAGAGAGACAACAGCTATTAGTTTTTCACTGATGAAGGCCGAGTAAGTGTCGGTTGAAAACGTTTTGTTTTTTAAAATGACTTTAATGAGTTTTTAAAGGATTTTATTAAAACTGACGCACATTTAAGCAATATATTTACATTTATTTGTATCTTATGTATGTTTATAATCAAGATACAGTAACAATTAAAAATTAATTAATTAAACGCTAATTAATTGGGTAATTTTAATATAAATATTAATTATTTACCGAAAACAGTAAAACTTGTTGAAAAAAAAAAACTCTGTATAACGGAAATTCGATTAAAATTTGACATGACTAATACTTAATAAAAATGCATGATAAACAATAAATGATTAAAAAATGACAAATTTAAGGACTAAATAACTAATTTAACAAGTTACGCTTAATTTAAAATGCAACCTGTCGTTAACAAAATTCAGTATAAAAAGAGAAATGATATTTTAAAAAAATGATTAAATAAGTAAAAAAATGTTTCATTAACAGACTATTTTTTGCAAGAAATACTTATTTTTTATTAAATATAGTAAAACCTGACGATACGAACATGTCTTTTACAGAAATCACACTTAAATACAAAAATGTTCAGTATAATCATAAATTAATAATCACTGAACAAATAGAAAAAATAACACATGAATGAAAAAAGAAATGTCATCACTGTCTCTCATTTCTTTGTGCTGTTTGCAATTTTCCAATAAAACACATGAATAATCCTGCATATAGCTAAGTTTTAAATGGAAAAAACGGATGTAATATAGTTCTTTAATTTTCTGTAAGTCCACTTCCAATCATTAATTACATTAATTATTATTCATTTATAATATTTAAGGGGGATTCCGTTATAGTGAGCTTTCGTCTTAGCCGGTTTTTATCAATTCAGTTAAATAATGAGTAGTATTTCTCTTAAACTATAGTTTTTAAATTATTGTTTTTTCATTTATTATTATATTTATTATTATATTGAATAATTTCCCATTTAAGTGAGATTTCAGTAATAGACAATATTCAAAGGTTTTACTGTATTTAATAAATAAGATTTTCCAGTAAATAATAGTCTTTAAATTATTCATTTATCACACATTTACTATTTTTCTTTTTAAATATATGAATCATTTCTCTTTTAATTCTGTATTCTCTTAAAGACAAGTTTGGTCTTCATTTGTATTACTGAATTTAATAAATAGTAAGTATTTGTATTAAATATAACCATTTAAATTAGCCGTTTATTCATTTATTTATCATGCAAGTTTGTTTATTATTATTCATTTAATGTTTTAGCCGAAATTGCGCTATAGAAAGCTTCATTTTAACTGGTTTTAATGTTTTCAGTAAATAATCAGTATTTCTCTTAAAACTACTCATTTAACTAGTACTTTATTAATTTACTTTTTTCATTTATTATCATATATTCGTTATTTTTCGTTTTTGGCAAAACTGCATTACAGACAAATTCGTTTTAACAGATTTTACGTTTTTTAGTAGACAATAAGTATTTTTGTTACAATTGCTCAGTTAGAGTTATTTCATTTGTTTTGAATTTTATATTATAACTAGCTTACCCACCCGGCATTGCACGGGACCGTGATAATATTCTTAAAAGAACCTGAAAATTGTATGATTTTATATCTTTAACTCGATTTTGTCTGAAATACGTGCCCGCTGACTGTGTAAAAAATCGGTAAAAAAAAAACTGATATTTAGCGGTAGAAAGGCTCGAAATAATTGCGACAGTGGGGGATATGTTTCCGACAACTCCTTAATTTTCGTGCTAAAATATTGATATTTAACTGTAAAGATCACTGTTACACACGAAAGTACTTTTTTTCACATGGAGATCCTGGGGGAATTTTTTTTATTTTCAAACTAATTATATCATCCTTAAATCCGTCTATACGTGAATCAAATCAATACTCGATCATTAGCTAAAAGTTTAGTATATAGTATTAAAAGTTCAGAGCCATTGTACAAAATTGAGTATATATTTTTTAATCAAAACATGCGTAATGTTCACCCTATGGAAAAAAAACCCTAACCGTAACCTAATTATAAGGAAACAGTAACCTAACCGTAACCTAAATGTAACCTAACCTCAACCTAACTGCAACATAACCGTAACTTAAATATAACCTAAATGTAACCTAACCTCAACCTAACTGCAACATAACCGTAACTTAAATATAACCTAAATGTAACCTAACCCTAACCATCCTACACGAGTCACCGTTGCCTGCGGCCGCGAATAGCAGACGTCCTACGCAAGCTCTGCTAAATCTTTTTGTTCCACTTTCCTCCGCCAGTATGCGCATTCTTTTATAAACAAACCTATATCCGAACAAAACTCTAACTTTCAACTAATCTGTAGATATATCACTCGACGGAGTGGGGACTGAAATAAGAATTTAAGAAATTTTCTGAAATTGCTATTGGGAAATAATGGTAACCACCACACCATTAAGGGCCCAATATCATCCATAAGGGCCTCCGACACGGCTGCCTGCGGCACCATATGGCAGGCGTGCTGCGCACGCTTTCTACAATATCTTTGTACCATTTCACACTGCCAGGGACGCACTTTGTTCTAAACAAATCTATATCCAAATGAAACTCCGTTATTCAACCTATCCGTAGATATATTAGTCGAGGGGGTGTGGGACTGAAAAAAGAATTTTAAAAAATTGCTGAAATGACAATTCAGAAATAATGAAAACCACTACTCATAAATTAAGGGCGCAGTATTTTCTGCACGAACATCCGACATAGGTCCCCGTTGCCTACGGCACCGTATAGCAGGCGTGCGATACATTCAAAACATTTTTCTGTATTCAAAAAACAAAAACAGCAATGAAAAAATGCATTTAAAAATGTCTTTAAAAATTAAAAAATAAAACTTCTGAAATTTAAAAAATATATCATTAATAGTATCAAAAATGATAATTTATTTTTTAGTTAAAATATTGCTACTTGCTACAGCAACAAAAAGCATTGAAAAGCAAGGACTTACTGTTGTCATTTTCTAATTTCTAGTAATAAAAGAGCCAGTAAGGGGTGTTCTAATCTTTAAGTAAAAACTATATTTCTTGTTATCTAAATAGATCAGTTTCAACCACGTACCCCCAGTTTTCCACTAACCAACCAAAATCGCCAATTTTTTAGCAGATATTTTTGCTCAACACATCAAAGTAAAGAAAAACCGGAAAACCGATGGGCAGAGAAAATGGCCGCCAGGCTGTAAAGTTTGTTGCTAGGGTGTGACGTCATTTGAAACTGATCGAGGCTAACGAAAAACAAAGGCTACCGCTGAGGCTAACGAGAAAGACAGGCTACCGCGATGCATTCCACGTATATTTTTTTACAGACTACTGGAGTCACGTGATGCTCGAGTGCATCAATGAAGGTGTGCGAAAAGAGCATTACGTCACTCTAGCGGTCTGAAAAAAAAAAGAAACGTGAGATGCACCGCGGTAGCCTGTCTTTTTCGTTAGCTTTGACATAAAGAGCATGACATGACTCTACCGATCTGCAAAAAAAGATATGAGGAATGCACCGCGGAAGCCTCTCTTTCTCGTTAGCCTCGAAACTGATCTATTCTTTTAAATTTTGATGAATAATAAACATGTTTCCAAAACATGCGTTTAACCTTCGTGCTACAATTTAATATTTAGTCGAATAAATAGTCACTCTTAAAACACCAAAAACTCAAATTGATTTATTTAATCCTACCCCAGTTTATTTAATTATTTCTGCGAAAGCTTTATATAACCAACCAACCGAAAGCAAGTGGAAAGAAAAAGCGTATTTTTGGTGAGCGAATGTTTATAAAATAGCCAACTGAAAGAAACCTGGGGGGGGGGGGGAGGCGTACTTTTGATGACAGTGAGTTGCGATTTTTAATTAATAACTCAACTAATTATTAGAATTTTAAAATTTTGAGTCTCAGGTGCATCAGGGGAGACTTTAGGCTACTCTTACAAAAATTTTCAACTTTGTACGTCCGGTAGATTTCGCTATCGATCGCAGATACACAGGCAGAGCCAAACTTTTTTTTATTCGTATAGATTATTTTCCGTTTTAGTTGGATTTACGTTATACAGAGGCTTCGTATTAAGGATGCTCCCGTGGTCAGATTTTAATGATTTTAGATGTATTTCTCAGTAATTATTACCGATTAAAAACATCTAACAAAAGCTTTTTATTGCATTTAGAACCGAGGTGCTGAAACGCAGGCAAATTTTTTCCTCGGTTTCAACATAAATTGGCTGAACTACTCCTTAAAAGTCATTCCGTTTGATCAATTTCGTTTTAGACAGGTTCCATCTTCACAGGTTTTACTGAATTTAATAACTTTTTTGTGTTAAATATGACTGGTTAAACTAGTCATTTATTTATTTGCCAAGCTATTTTATTAATTAGTATTCATTTTCAGTTTTAAGCAGATTTACGTTATAGAGAGGTTCTTCGAAACAGGTTATACTATTTTCCGTAAATAATGAGTATTTATATTATAAACACTCGATTAACACACTCATCATCATCATCATCAACAACAACAACAACAACAACAACAACCGTTTCCAATCCACTGCTGGGTGCAGGTCTCCTCCAAATTTTTTTCCAATTTTTCCTGTTTAGTGCTTTAGTCATCTAATTAACACCGGCTACTTTTCTAATTTGATCACTCCATCTTATTTCAGGTCGTCTTCTTGGTTGTTTTACATCTCTGGGATACCACTGTAGAGTGTTTGTGCTCCATCTATTGTCTTGTCTTCTTGCAATGTACCCAGCCAATTTCCATTTTAGCCGTTCAAACTTTGTCAAAAACTTTCGTCTGACTTTTTATCCAGGTTATTCGCTTTCTGTCTCTTCAGGTTATGTCTAGCATAAATCTTTTCACATATATATATATATATATATATAGGGCGAAATTGGACCATGGGGTTGGAAATGGGGAGGATTTTTGTGAAAACAGAAAAATGACAGATTTTTGATATCATTAAAAATGGGCCCAAGGGGCGAAAAAAAAATAAGGTTATAGGAAGAAAAGAAATCATATCTTTTTTATAGGGCCAGCTCTTAGAGCGAAAGAAAGTTAAATATAAAAGGGGGGGGGGGGGGGTAAGAAGAAAAAAAATCATAACTTCGTCAGTTCACAAGATATCAAGTCCGCTTAAATTTATTATAAATCTTCTTTATATTATCTACAGCATTTGTATTGACACGTTTTTGATGAAACCGACTCTTACAGCAAAATTAATTAATTAATTAATTAATTAAAAAGGGGGTGGGTTGTAGAAAGAAAAAAATTACATCTCCGTTAATCCACCATTAAGATGCTAAAAAAGTATCATTGGCGTGATGAAAGTTTTTGACAACCTCCAAAGAGCTTGTATATAAGGTTGCATTATTAAAGGCACGCGTGTCTCAATAAAAAGAACGTCAGAATTTAAAATATAGTGTGTGATTCATTTAATGAAACAATCACCACACGGTTCAAATTTATTATATAAATCTTCCTAATATTATGTATAAATTTTGTAGTAACAAGTTTTTGATAAGATGAACTCTACTAACGGATGATATTACTAAAAATATTCTCAAGGGATGAAAAAAATCGGGCTTGAGGAAAAAATTATCGTATTAGCATGATTCTGATAAAACCAACTCTTACAGAAAAATGAAATTAAAAACCCGTCAAAAGCGGCGAGCTAAAATTGTTAAAGTATGTTTTTTCTCTAATCTTGTTTTAGTTTTTGTTCATGAAATTAGTACTTAACTTCGAAATCTACCTCTGCCTGTAGCCCGAGTCAGCAGGGATTTTGTAATTAGCAGATTGTTCCGGCGTCCTCCGGACACAGCCCGAGTTTGCCGGGAACAATTAAGTATGGACTCTGCCCCAGTTTAATTTTATTTTGGGGGTATAAATAAAATTTAAAAAACTCTTAACAATACATAATTTTATAATAAATGGAAGTAATGCGGAAGTAATGTCGTCACAAACCTTTGGTGATAAAAATTTGTCATAAAAAAGAAATCATTTTCATTTTCCGCTGGCTACGCGAAATTAAAAAAATAACTTTAGAAAATTAAACAATTAAAAATATCTTCGCAAAAATAATAAGGAAAAACTAACCTGAAAAATTATATTGTCGTTAGTCGCATGACAAAATCTCTAACAAAGGACACGTCGTCATAACAGCAATCTTTTGGAAGATAAAAAGGTTACAGTAGCAACGCACCTATGAAAAATTTTCTCAGGGAGCTTCATTCCGCTCGTCGGAAATTTTCCATTTTCTTATTTTTTTTTTTTTTTTTTTTTTTTTAATCATAGAAAAGGCTCTTATGGGTATCTTTCATACATGAGATTTTATCAAACGTCTGCAATGGATGTAGGTGTTTTGTGATTGGCAGTTAAGTAAATATCGCTGTTAGGATAGGATAAAGTCTCGTAGAAAGAGATGCTTATGCTACTATGTAAAGTCACCGTGTAAAGCGCACTCGTATATAAACCAGAATCTTCAAACAGCACGAATATTCTAAATTGGAAACCTAAAATTTATGAGATAACGGAGGTTCAAGGGGGTAGAACACCCCCTGAAAAGGAGTACTTTTTATCTTAAAATGTTTAAAATAAATTAGTTTTACAGTCAAAAAACTTCATTGCGTGAAATCGAGTTTAATGTAACAGTGCTTTTATTTGCATTTTCTCAATCATCAGAAAATCTTATATGCTTATAAATCTATATAATGTAAAAAAACAGAAAAAAAATTGAGGATTGTAGAATTTTTAATCATATATATTATAAAGCAATAAGCTCTAAAAGTTCCGCTCGAGTGTTTTCAAAAACTACCCAGTGGATTTTTTTGCAGAATGTATCATTCGACGGAGAATATTCCTGCGATGGTTTGTGTGTCAAATATACAGGGATAACTATGATTTATGGTAATAAATTTCGTATTTTATTGATATTTTTGACGAAAGGGTTGCCAGTGGCCATTTTGGCGAAAATTATAGATGATAAATGAATTGAAATGGCTGTATCCGTTAGAAAATGATACAAACATCTCGGGGAAAAAAAATGTTACTTATTTAATTTAAAATAAAGAAAGAAATGAGGAATAATATTATGAAATGAAAATATTTAATTTAAACATGAAAGGAATATTCGTAATGTTTAAAAATTAATTTAAAAAGTTTTGAGTTGATACCATATTTGGCGATTTTATCTTTTGCGCGCCAAGTTAAAGTAAAAATGCATCTCAAAAATTTCATTAGATAAAATCTGAATCACTTTATTTTTCTTTTTTTTAAATAATTTTATTTTGATTTTTATCTATTCTCCCATTATGTTTCTTACTGGAGAAATTAGCAGAATTATTTTTTAAAAAGGCTCTAACTGTGAATTGTACGTTGTTTAATTGAGAATTTGAATTTACTTTTGGTGCCAAAGAATGCGATTTTAAGCCAAAAAGGCATAAGCCGGAGCGATTTTCGCAATAATTATGTTTTTCTTTTAAGTGTACGAGAGCATTTTTAGGATAAAATTTTTACATTTAAATATAAATATATAAATAACAGTTAATAGCATAAAAATTGAGTAAAAATTTAAATTTTAATGTAAATGCCTTCCACATACTCACATATTGTAAAATAATTTACTTGCAAGCATTTAAAAAAAAATCACTATACTTTAATATTAATAGGGAAACCTGCCATATAAATACCGATTATTGTTTTCCCTAAACATGGGAGTTTTTTCCGAAATATGATATATTCAAATGTAAATTGTATAAATAATAGAAAATATTTTAAAAATGGAGTCAAACAATTAAATTTCAGTGCAAATGCACACGCACATACAATAAAGAAATTAATTTCACACATTTAAAAAAAATTCACCTTAAATTTCTAAGTCAAACTGCCAGTTTGTTTTTCTCCCAAGCAAGTGATTTTTGCGGGCTAGAAATTAAATTACCGAATATTGGCCATTCTTTTCTTTTTTTTTTTTCTTTTCTTTCATAATACTATTGCCAATTGCGTGTATAGAAATATTCACTGCTTCAAAAATTTGGAACTAAAGTTTATTCTTTAGAATATTTGGAACAGATGCTGTATATTCCTGCGGCCGCCATCTTGGATTTTTTCTTGGTGTGAAAACCCCTTTTCTGCCAAGTAGTAAATGTCGCCAAGCAGCGATTTATGCGCATGTCAGGCTTAATGAAAATAAAATGTAAATAATAAAATATAAACCTTGGGGTTGCCTTATCAATAAACGCCAACAAAAAATCGCCAAGAAATCCGAGATGGCGGCCGCGGGAATATACAGCATCTAAGCCGAATATTTATGCAATTATGCTTTATTATTATATATATGTCTATACAAAAACATTCTGCAATAATAATTGCTTGCTGAAATAAATTTTGGGAAGTGTTCCCTATACTTTTCTGGTTTTTATGGCGAGCTTCTTTTGGCGATAGATGTTTCAATGTGGATGTTGCGATCTTCAGCATTTGGGGTTTATATTTTTTATTACTTGATGCCACTGGTGGATAAATAATAATTTTGCATACATATTCTTACTATAAATATATTTTCTTCTCCGTGATTTTTTAAACGTTTTAAACAATATTTTTCTGTAGATATAATATTATTAACATATTTCAACCTTTGTTATATAATCTTATGGTTTAATTTCGCATGTATAATACATATATAAAATATGAAATATAAAAAATTATAAAAACATGTATAAGTATATAGTATATTTATTTGATACTACTTGGTTATCCCGTCAACCAAAGATCTATTGTCAAACTATAAGATTTAGCCAATAATGGTTAATCATAAATGTCACATTCACTTGACTTTAAGCTAGTTACACGTGAATACGTCATCAGGTGATTTTTATTTCGCCGTTTGGGAAGAGTTCCATATCGTATGCTGGTTGGCGTAATTGGCGAAGGAATCCAAAATGGCGCCAAAAAGCCTTTTTAGCATCTTATAATTTTTTTCAAGATGGCGGAAAACATAGTCTTTAAATATTTATAAACTTATATACATTTAATAAATAGGTACTACTTAGTTATCCCGTCTACCAATTTCGCCAAATTATATAAATTACCAAACCACTCGCCAAATTATACAAATTGACATAATTTTTATTTTAATTAATGAAAGAACAAATAAATTAGTATAACATTAATAAAAATACAAATAAAACGTCGAAATAAAAATCACTTGATGACGTGAACACGTGTAACTTGCTTAAAGTCAAGTGAATGTGACATTTACGATCAAGCATTATTGGCATTTAATCTTATAGTTTGGCGATAGATTTTTGGTCGACGGGATAACTAAGTAGTACCAATAAATGTTATACAGTTAGTTTTATTTTTATGTATATATATTACATATAGAGATATACCGTATACATAAATAATATATGGCACAGATGTCATATACGGCATATTGGTGCGATTTTTTCTGACGCCAATTTGGCGAAAACATCAACAGCATGAACAACAATATCCGGGTTACCATATCAAGCAAAATAACGACACTTTGGCGTCAGTTAAGTACCCGTTGTATTTATGATATTGACGTCAGAAAAATGTCGCGCCAATATGGAGCGTATATGACATCTGTGCCTAATATATACACCTATAAATAAATATTATGTACTTATATATAATTTTATATATTTATTATATTTATTATGTATGTCAAATTAAAACAAAAGTTATAAATACTTCCAAAAAAAAATATGCTAAATGCAAAATTTTACACAAAAACATACGAATAAAGTCCATTCCAGAAAAAAAGCAACCCCAAAGGCTGAAGATCGCAACAGAACATCGATTCATTTAATGCCAAAAGAGTTCGCCAAAAAAACCGGCACAAGTTATGGAACTCTTCCCCGCCGTTTTATTTGTATTTTTATTAACATTATACGAATTCATTTGTTCTTTCGTTATTTAAAATAAAAATTATGTCAATTTGTATAATTTGGCGAGTGGTTTCGCGATTTATATAATTTGGCGAAATTGGTCGACGGGATAACTAAGTAGTACCACTTATTTATATGCGTACGTAATATGTATTTATATGTCTATCTCTTTCTCTCTCTCTCTCTCTCTCTCTCTCTATATATATATATATATATATATATATATAAATTTAAAACCATGTTTTTCCGTCTCTTAAAAAAATTGCTAAAACGGTCTTTCGGTGCCATTTTGGATTTCTTCGCCAACTGCGCCCTTTGTATCGTTTTCAGAAATGCAAAAGGGCATTCGAGGTGAAGGTCCATATTACTTTAAAATAGAAATTCAAATTCAAGATTTCATGTTTGATTCATGTTTTGTTTTGAAAAATAGACCAGCGCAGCGGGCTTAGTCTGCTAGTATTATATAAAGCAATATCAGAATAAATATGTGTCTTTCCCAGCTGACATTGAGGATCCTAATCTTCGGATTTACAATTTATTTGATTATTACTTGCATGTATAGCCGTGCAGAAAAGTATACTCCCCTACTTCGTGTCACGCAATTCATTGTAAAAAAATGACTGGTACCAATAACTTCAACTAATTATTGTTATACTAAAATTTTGCTTAGGGGATCGTCTACATATAGAATTGTATCAAACTCTAAAAGTTTTAATAATAACCAGGGATGAGAATTTCGACTTTTTGCATACCAGTATAATCTTAGAGAAAATGCTGTTCTGTTAATTCGCAAAAATGTTCCGATTAAATGAACTAACATTTTCTCTAAGATTATACTGGTATGCGAAAAGTCGGAAATCTCCCTGTAATAACACATAATTTAGATAACATATCTGAATACTTCAGTAAAATTTGCCTTCGGATACCAACAAGAAGTCATTCGATATAGTTGTTTCAGTATTAAGCAGATTTTAAATTTGGAACTGTTAATATTAAATTTATTTAGAATCCTTGTAAAGCATTGACGTGAGAGTAGTTTTTAGGCATAATTCAAGAGCTACATGGCGGAATAAGGTGTAATTTTGGATTCGAATATTTGAAGCTTGCAGAAATGGATTATTATTTTTTTTTATGTCATGGTAAAATGAAAAGTTCATGGAAATATTCCAATGAAGAAATTCACAGAAATTTTCCCTTGGGAAAAATTCGTATGAATTTTTCGTTCAGTAAAATTCATCCAAATATTCTGAATTTCAAAAAGATATTAATCCGGATGGATGTTTTTAAGGTAGCGCATTGTTTCTATCATGTGCCAAAAATGACTTAATAATAATATTTTTTATACGAATAAGCAATGTGACGTAATAGAGACATCTTGATGATATTTTCTGTTTCCGCATTAAAAATTCTTTTGAAAACGCTCATCGACCTATATTTTCTGAAAATCTTGTATACCGGTGTATTTGAATGTTATTTTAAATAAAATAAGGTAAAAGGTATAGGCGCCAACCAGTTTTCCCAATACTACCAAGGGATTGAAGCTTTTCTAGCTTTCGCCTATGCTTTAAAGTTCACAAAAATATCTGTATAAAATAATTTGAACAACTAATGTAAAATACTATTATAATTTGGATAAGTAAATCATGAAAAATTTGAAAAAAAAAAACGTCAATGGAAAAAAAAGGTAAACAAGAATCTAAATAATGTAGGTTATTTACTTGGAACAATTAAACCATAAGTAAATTTTCAATGACTAGAAGTAATACCTCACTCAAAGCATATGATTATTTTTTCTACATTATCTAAAAATTACAATTTGGTTTAATACAATATTCGTGTACTATAAAGTTGAATTAAATTTTCTATAATATGAATGTTTCATCTTAAAATCGATGAGGTATTAATAATGACATACCCACAAAAATGGAACACCATTTAAAATTGTTTGTTTAAAAAACTTTCCGATAATACCTTCTTTTTTTAACATACATTTAAATGTCTCCAAGTAAACGATTCGTGGAAAAATACATCTTCTCGCTACTAAGATATAGTACTTATTTTCGCAAATAGTATGAATTTTGATATAGTCATCTTTTGAAGGAATAGTGTTTTAAATTTCCAAATTTCTTTAATAAAAAAATACACCGAAATTTCAATCCTCAGTAAGGTTCCTGTTTATCAGAAAACCAACATGTAAAACTTAATTACAATAAAGTGCTTGTTTACTTGGTTAAATGATCGTAAATTCTGCAATTTTTAGTTCAATCAAGTTACTGTCACGTGTAGAACCTTCAAAAAATTGCTACATTCCTCGAATATGTATAATCAAATAAAATATGTTTTTATTTTACATATCGTCTTAACCCTTTCCGGCTCAAAATACTTCTGTTGCTAAAATGTTGAAATAATTGAATGACACCGAGACTTGCGCACAAATCTATTTGAAAATAAGTAAAACCTTTTCTTCACATACGATATAAAAGATAAAAATTCATTTTTAAATATTGGTGCCGATGTGGCATTTAGGAATTAAAATTAAGTGGGACAGAATTTAACCCACCAAGCCGGAAAAGGGTTTAATACAGTTCTTTGCATTAATAAACGATGAAACAAAAGCAATATTAGTTATACTTCCAAATCTAAAATTATGTTTACATCAAATGTGTTACATTTTCAACCATTACATGGTCCATTAAGGTCACATTACGATAGTTTTAAGCATAAAGAAAAAACTACTTTATGAAAAAATATATAATTTTATATACAGTAAGCATGTGTGAATGGAATGCAATGAAAAATTTTATTAATTCATACTCTTTTGGTATATTAATTTCATAATTCATATTATAAAACAATAAAAATTACAAAAGTAAAACATTTATTGGGGAAGTATTTTCATACAAGGTTCATGCATGGAAGGATGTTCATTCATTTTCATGCTTGATCACCATGATAAGATTTTATTGAAAAAAATATGCAAAAGTAATTTAATATTTGAGAGGTAAAATGTTGAATAATTTTAAATTCAAAACATTTTGCCCATATGGTCTAAAACTTGATGCTTACGGGCTTAATTTTAATCGTATATTTAATATATTTTGTCAAATTAGTTGTGTTACTGAAATTTTTTACGTTAGTACAACATTTGATATGAAAGTGTTTAGACAACGCATATTTGAAATATAACTGGATAGTAGACGCTATTCCCAATTGACCAGTATTTTCTTTGTACATTGCTAAATATCTTGCGCTTGGCTGAATCAAATATAGATGTTGCAGTAGCTGCAATCATAAAATAGTAAAACCTTGCTTGAATATTTCATGCTGAGATAGGATAATAAATTGGTAACATTTTCAACCATGAAATAGTAAAATGTTGAAACATAAATTGGTAAATTGTTGAACTATGAACTGGTAAAATGTTGAAACATTTTACCAATTATGAATTTTTTTCATTATCATTTTTTGCATTTCTTCATTATGAATGTCTAATGAACAGGTTAGACATTTTACCAGTTTATGGTTCAAACTTCGCACCATATGTTGTAACAAGGTTGAGCCATCTTATGATTGCACCTACTGCAACACCTGTTGATTCAACCTAGCATCGAAATGTTCAACATTGTACGATTATTTGCGGAAAATTAATATGAGTGATTTTTTTTTTTTTTTTTTGGCGGGATTGTACCTCTACTTTATTATAACTAATTTTTATATAATTATAAGACTAGCTTTATGATACTTTTAGTTGGTCCCTTATTTTAGGGCTGATAAATGAGATGCAATTTTCGATTATTTTTTTTAATATGTCCATTAAATTAAAAGTCTTGCATCTTTAAAATTTAAAAAGTATATATTTCGAAAAGTACCAACAGCATCAGTAATAGTAATATAGTTGTTTTTTAGTTTAAGAATTCTAAACTTATTTTTTAAAGTCATGAGCTGTTAAATGTTCTTTTAATCTAATAATGCATGCGATAATTATAGAAATGAAAATTTTCCGGAAAGAAAATTCTAAATATCAGTTATTTTTAACAAAAAAGAACAATAGATACTTTCAAAAGTTACATAATGATAATGCGTTGGATGTAGACTTTTTACACGTAATTAGTTTCTGACTTCATTATGCTTCCCTAATTACTTGTTTCCCGTAAGTCATACAAGTCTTTTCTTATTATAATAAGAAACAACTAATGTATAAAAAAAGTTAAAAGTCAAGTCTAACTTTTTGGCAATTTTTATTTTTATTGGATTACTTTTCAATTAAATTTTATTATAAGAAAGTAATGTACCAGGTATTGTTCACAGACAGCCTTTATATGCTTTTACAACACTATTCTCGACGTTTTACGAATGAAAAAGTAATTATTGAAGCTCAGAAATAACATTAGTTAATTCAAGAGAGAAATGTTCTCGTGTCATAGATTAACAGGATTGAATAGAAAGGGAATTTCCCAAGATAATTTCAGTCGCATTCAAGCCTATTTAACGACACCTCCACCCTTCCCATAATTAAAAGAATGAAAAGATTAGCTCAAATATAAGAAGGACATGATCACACAAAACTTAGCACACTTGGAACAAATAAAACAAAGTTTTACTAATGTTAAAAATAAGCTTTTCTCTAACTAAGTATATAACTATATAAAAGAATAAATAATAGGATTGTTAAAATTCTGAGAACTGAGTTAACACAATCGCAAATGAAAATTAAAATTAACATGGGCTTTATTAAATGAATTTAGAAGTTTTTTTTTTTTGTTTTTTTTCATCTGAATACCAAGAGCAAAATAATTTTATGATTTGAATTGCACTATTTTATAGAATGATAATTTTTTGCGATAAAATATTGATAAATTAAAATTACATTGGAGACAGAATGATCTTTTCAATTTAACAAATATCTTTTAAGCGCTTTTTATAAAGATGTTAACATTAGATGTTAACGCTTTTTTAACATTTACTAGTATAAACTCTTTTGGAGGCAGTTGCTAGTTGTTCAGACATTAAAGAGGATACAAAAAAATGCATTACACTTAAAACTTTTTCTTCCGATTGCTATGTTACTTTGTTATCACGCACAACATAAATATTGTGTAAAAACTGTACAAATTTAGAACATAATCTGTTTTTTTTAGTCAGTTAATTTTTGCTTTTAAAAAATTTTTAGAATAACGAACATGGCCAGCACAGGCTCAAAAATTAAAATTTAGTGGGTGTCAAATAGAAGCAGTTGTATTTCAATAAATAATAAATTATTAAAATGATTCATTAAACTTTGATAACATCCCTATTTTGTAGTTATTGATAGAAAGTGTAAAAACAGACAGTGATATTTTAAATTTTTTTCATGTTATTAATGAAATATTTTTTTTACAAAATTATATCTTCGACGGTCATGAGTCCTAGTTTGGACTAATTGAGATTAGGATAAAATTTTTTTGAAAAAACAATTATCCGGGGGGAAATTTTCTAAAATCACTGTTTTCATTCTTCTAGTAATATTTATTAGGATGCTATAACAATGGGATTATTACTTTTGACCAAATCATACTAAATAGGTACATATAAAAATATAGGCCTAATACAACTACGTTGTGTTTGAAGAAAATGATTTTTACTGTTTAATGATTAACTAATATTGAACTTATTCCAGGATTATAATTTTGTATAGAATTTGTATTTTTTTCTGGCAATTTTTCATCTTTTCTTTTTTTCTTCTTCCTCATGCCGAATGACTGTCATTATCCCAAAACCCCTCTGTATTTGCGAAGGTTAAAACAAAATAGCAAACCACTCTACACTGAAAACAGAGTATAGGATTAAACAGCACACATGTCCGTACACAGAACTACACCATATCTAGCAATTCGTACCTAAGTGAAATTAGAGAATTTATTGTGATAAAAAAGTGATTACTTTTCTTATCAAAATACACAAAAAACAACTTTCTGCACAACAATCACATGTACAGTGCCAAGATGGCGACATTTGAACCAGGAGTCCCCCAGAGCACCATGAGGTAATGGCATTCACTATGGTGCTTTTGCAACAAAGCAGATACAAGATATTCTGGTGACCACCATTATCTCCAACTCTCATTAAGTAAGAATATAAGTAAAATGTCAAAAAAATATAGTACTACAATGCTGAAATTTTTGCCCCAAAGACAGCTTCTTAACCGAAAGAAATATGTGATTCATTTCAAACAAGCATAGATTAAAAACACCGAGCTACTCTAAATTGTCCTGGTAATAAATATCCAGCAAATCTATTTTCTTTTTATTAGGATGTTCAAAAATGTAAATTGCTAAAATATTAATGTACACATTTCCTTCAGATGTTACTTCAATCGGCTTGTGTGGCAATTTTCGCTTTCAAATTATAACGAATTTTATCAATCGAACGAATAACATTTTATAAACATTTTATATCATAACGAATATCATTTTATAAACATGAAATCAAATTTTAAGAAACTAACCTACAAAAATTAGTGTAGGATATTTATATATTACTTTTCGAAAAAGAGCTGGCCAAGTTTAACTCTTGAATTCCATACTACTGCGAATTCCCAACGACCAAAATTTCAAATTTCGATGTTTTTTCAAAACATGCTTTCAATAATTTGCATTTTTTCTTAACAAAATTATATTTTTGATAACAATAGACGTGACAGTTCAATTTCTCATTAAATTTCGTATAGTAATCATGTGTTACATTTCATTCTCATTTGCAACGATTAAAAATGATTTTAACACTAGGAATTCTAATCTTTAAATCTGCAAAATTCCTAAATTACTTGACCGAATGACTTTTCGTGAGGTATTCGAAGAACTAATTCAAAAAATCTAAATACGATGTCAAACATAAGTACTAGTATTGAAAATTTTAAAGTTTGTTACAATTTTTATATGTAGACAACTACCTAAGCAAAATTGAAGTACAACATTAATTAGTAGACATTATTACTAATTGATTAATACTAGTCACATTTTTGTAAGGTGATTTTTAGCAGAGTTAGTAGGGGTGATCAGGTTTTTCCAGGCGCCCCAAGTGCCAATATCACTTATTTTTACAAAAGAAAAATAATTGACTACCCGACATTGATTGGGAAGAATTAAATCCACGTCCAGGTGAGTTTCTTGTAAGTAGAAAAAATGTAAGTCCGGTATCTGAACGGCCCAAGAGTGATGAAAACAAATTGGCCCGAGTCCGGCCCACGGGAAAGAATGGCTCTGGCGCGATCTTTACAAGGTACTGACGAAGTAAGTGCTTCAAACTATTCCGCGCAATCAGAACTCGAATAACCCGCTCATTTGAATTAGTTCTGGCACAATATCCCATGAGTCTGATTCGATCTGAAGGAATTAGGTCATGCACTGTAAAAAAAAATCTGTAAAGTTACTAAAGTTTTTGTAGGAAACTGGGATTCTTAGAACTTTTTATGTAACAGCAACAACAAAAATTCATGTAACAGACACACTTTTGCGCCGAAAATAAAAAAATCTGTTAGGTTACTAAGAATTTTTTAGGAAACTGGGATGCCTACAACTTTTCATGTAACTGCAATCAGGGTTACAGATAAAATTTTAGTAAGATTACTGTAATTTTAGCAGATTGATTTGTTAAGTTACAGACTTCTGTAGCGTTACAAAAACTAGTTTTGTAGATTTGCAGCTTTTTTTGTACAGTTACAGATGAAAGTTTAGTAAGCATGTAATTTTACATCTGTAGAAGTACAGATTTTTTTTTACAGTGTGTAAAATACACTGCATAATCAGCATTAGAGGAAGACATGGACACGGAAAAACGGTCGTTTACTTAAAACATGTTCAGTTCGAACCATATCTTTTTGTGATAGTCCACGAGCCAGGTACAAATTTCGTCAATTATTTCCTCTCGGCCGATAACTTGTAAAATGCTTCAGAAAATTGTATAATGAAGCTCTGTGAACGTCAGCTGCGGTTCCGTGGATGGGTTGGGCAGCAGTAGCTTACCACGGACGTAAATAAATAAATAAAAAATAAATGTTAGTCATTTCCTCCCGATTGAAAATTTATCAAATTATAGCTAACCCAATATCATGAATGGCAAAAAAAGTCAGCTGATTATAAAGTGGTGGTTAATATATCAGCTGGTCACATGAAAATAAATAAATATATATATATACGTACATATATATATATATTCAGTGATTTCCTCTCAATTGAAAATTTATCAGATGGCAGTATATATGCTATTTAAAATAAATATACATGTCAGCTGGTTATATCTCAGTGGAAAAATTGTCAGCTGATGCCCTAAAGGGTGTAACGCAAGAGCCAGACAGGAGCGCGTATCACTTATTTAAATGCACCAGCTGACGAGTTTTCCCTGGGCATATTGCTAGCTGATTTTTTTTATTACGTACAGTATCATATTAACTATCAGCTTACGGATATTCAACCGGGAAGAAATAACGTCTCTTAAGTTATTCGACATTACGCTCCATGCTCTAACTGTAAGATATAATTTTATTGTGATGTATGTAGACATTTTTATTTTCTGTGCAACCGTCACAATAATAATGCTTCTCAAAAATCCTTTTCAAGTACGTTTCCTAACCTCTAGTGCTGTATCTCGCCTTAGGTGGGAATAAACGTACACAAAGCGGTAAAAATAATATAACACGAATTGGCGCTATGAGCGCTGACGCCGGAATGTTATAGCGGAGAGCATTTTCGCCGATCCTAACCGTTATATCTAAAATAAGAAACTGCGCATGCGTGTGGACTTAGACTGAAATTCTCTTACTAGAAAAATTGTACAGGGTTACCGAGTTTGCTATATGTCATCACGCTAAATTGGCGATTGCTTTTTAGCATTCGAAAATAAAGAGAGAAAGTTATAATTTAAAACAAAAACATAAGAAAAGTATTTAAAAAGATAAAATAAATATATTTATCAATTAAAAGCTAAATAAAATCAAAACTGAATAACTTATATCCATAAAGAGTGAAAAAAGAAAAGAAAATTTTACTGCGTTGCCATCTATGTCCAGTGACTTAAACGAAATTTGTTATTAATCCCTTAATTCTCGCTTCCGTGATATTCATGGGCTGTGTCTTTTATTCAGATTGTTTGATTCCCACTAGTTTTATAATATAATGTAATTGGCTTTATTATGGTATCATTTTACATGTCATTAAGTAAGGTGAATATTTCTTTTTCAAAAAAGTGGTGCCAATCAGCAATTGAATTTTTAAAACGTAATTTAATGCGACCGTTAAGGGTTTAAAAATTTTTATAATTATCTGAATAGATAGCTTTTAATTGTTTATAACTGAAAAAAAAAAGTTCCAATAAGCTGTATTTAAAAAGGAAGGCCATAGTAGAGGTCTGCACGGGCCGGAATTACCAGGCCCGGTGTAAAAATTAAAAGTTCGGCCGGCCCGTTTGCATTTTTACAGTTATCGGCCTGGCCCATACAAAAACCACTGAAAACGGGCCCGACCCAACTAAATTTCTACAAAAAATTCCATTTTTTCCCAACATACAATTAAGATTCTTTTAATGAATACTGCATACATAGTTATGAGAACATTTTACAGTATATTTTAGATTGCTATGTGTTCGCAAAACAGAAAATACGCACTAGTAACATTAATGATTACTTACAGTTTTTCAGTCATCGTCTCTACAGACGTTTCAAAATTCAAATGATGATTCATTAAAAAATTAATGTAGTTTAGGATAAAGGTTTAAAAACATGATAACTTTTGAAGCTGTACAATAAAAAGTAGATTTGAGAAAATATTTCTCTCATTATTAAAGCTTTTCTCAAATCCAAAGGAGCTGCATTCTGACACATGTATGAATTCATTTCTTTTCGGAAACGCGTAAGATTGGCAGGCATTCTTATTCAGAAACCATGTAAATGCCGTTTTTCTTTCCTTAGATGAAAGCAATATATCTCTCAGAAAATACTGCCAAAGTTTTCGTTTTGAATCGAATTTCCGGAAGCGATAGCACAGGAGAGGAGAAAATCCTATAGTCAGGTGACAAGAATCTCTGTTATCTCTGTAAATAATTTATCAAAAATGAAAAATGCTATTCGATTCCAAATGCCTTCAATAGTCTGACCTATCAATTTTATGCCTTTACAGTTAAAAATGAGCCAGAAAATGTGTCTGAAATTTTCGCATTGTTGAGCAGTGAATATGAGAACCATCTTAAGGTATATTTTCAAATATACTTTTAACAGAAGTTCATTATCGCTATTAATACTTTTACAAAACATAATGACTGCCCTACACATCCTGAGAACGAATAAGAGCAGTTCCATCCTGGCACGACTGTGTAGGGAAAAAATGCAAGCTTCATCTCGGCCTGGCACGAATCTGATGAAAAAATTTCACCCGGGATCAAACATCATGTAACTGTACGATACTGATCTCTACGATAGACATGTTACATATCTGTATTGATGTTGTTAAGCTGGCATCGGCACGTGACGCAAATTTATTCTTCTCGAGAAAGTCATATTCATTGAAAATTAATCTTGTTTTATCTTATTTTAATATTTTTCTTATCAGGACGATAGTCCCAATTAATTTTTTCATCGGTCCGGCCAGTATATTATGTCTGTCGGACCGCCCGGGCCATTGAAAAAATAGTCCTAATTCTGCCGGCAAAGTCCGGGGTCGTGCAGACATTTAGGCCATAGGAATAATATTCAATAAAAAATGTATCTAATATTTAGTAAAATTACATAAAAAAGTAGAATAGGATGTAAAAAAATAATGCATTATTAGATTTGTAAAAATCACAAAATATTACATTTAAATTTGTATGTACTGCTTAAAGTAAGTTAATAATGTTTCTTTAAACATATATTATTTTCGCAGCAGAACATACAAGATTTAAAAGAATATATTTTTAACTTTATGTTAAAAAATAAATATATAAAGTAAAAATAAAAATAAAAATAAGATAATTCTTCTTCTTCTTATTATTATTATTATTAAGCGTGGAAAGGAATAGTATATACTTGCAGCTACATTTTTATTAGTAATACGTTTAAATTACTCAGCTCATTTGCAAAATTTAGTTCTTTATCTGTTGAGTAATAAATAATTTCCTAATTGCGTTAGTATTAAATACTTTAAGAAAATCACATGAAGCTATTTCTAAAGCAGTGTTGTTTGTCATTAAAAATGAAATAATAATGTATTTGACATAGGAAATTACAAAACAAATAAAAATGGAACATTAAATTGATAGTAGATGTATTTTTATTTATTATAAGCCATTGGCTTATTACAACATTTACAAAAAGTTTTGCTCAACTGAAAATAATGAAAAAATGTTGATGGGGTGAAAATGTCACGCCTGATATGATTAAAGGATACAATCTGGTAACTCTGTACGTACAGTTTTCTAGCAGTAAGAGAATTTCAATTTAAGTCCACACGCATGCGCAGTTTCTTATTTTAGATATAACGGTTGGGATCGGCGAAAATGCGAGCGGAGACAGTGAAATAGAAGGAGATGATATTTATAAGTATTTATAAAGAATATTGATGTAAATGAAACACCACAATAAAATTATATCTTTCAGTTAGAGCATGGAACGTAATGTCGAATAACTTCAGACAGATTATTTCCTCCCGGATGAATATCCGTAATCTGATATTTAATATGATCCTGAACATAATAAAAAAAATCAGCTAGCAATATGCCGAGGGAAAACTCGTCAGCTGGTGCATTTAAGTAAGTGATAGGTGCTCCTGTCTGGCTCAGACATCCCTTCAGGGCATCCGCTGACAATTTTTTCTTTGAGATATAGCCAGCTGACATGTTTATTTATTTAAAATAACATATATACTGTCATCTGATAAATTTTCAATTGTATATATATATATATATATATATATATATATATATTATGTTCGTGTAACCAGCTGACGTATTAACCACCACTTTATAATTGGCTGACTTTTTTTTCCCTTCAAGATATTGGGTTAGCTATAATTTAATATATTTTCAATCGGGGGGAAATGACAAATACATTTTTTTTACGTGTGTAGGAGGCTACCGCTGCTCAACCCATCCACGGTACCGCAGCTAACGTTCACGGAGCTTCATGATACAATTCTCTGAAGTATTTTACAAGTGGTTGGTCATGAAAATCTGTTGCTGGCTCGCGGGCTATGAACTCATTTGAAGTAGTTCAATCGCTCTCGCCACACATCTATTTTGGAAAGGCAGGCACATAAAAACGTCGTTCACGTTTAACATATCCAGTTCGAATCGAATCATATCCTTTGGGGAACATTGTTGCCAGTGGGTTACTTTTTTAAATTCAGATTTCTTGATTAGCACCACATTTTTTGAAATAATAAAATGCGCCTTATTTTGACATATTAATTAGGAGAAAACAACGGAAATTTTACTTTTTCAGAAAAGTGGTGCCAATCAAGAAATCCAAATTTAAAAAAAGTAGCCCACTGGCAACACTGTTGGGGAATTATATCATTTGATTTAGTTAATTCGATCGCGCACCTTAAAGAAAGAGAGACCAAGGTCATGGAGGTGTCAGGCCGTTTTCTTTAAACGTATCCGCTTCGAATGATACCTTTTGCGGAACCATGTCATTTGAATTGAACTAGTTAGTTTAATTATGCCCGTGGGAGAAAGAGAGGCAGGTCCATGAGAACGTGGTGTCACACATAGAAGTATTTGTGTATAATAAACAGACAAAATTATCCGAATGCAAATAATCCGTGCTAGAATTATTTTTTTTCTTTTACATGCAGTAAATAATATATTTATGTCAATTTAAATTTAAAATATTATTATTCTTATTTCTACACAAGATATGTTGTTCACTTACGCATAAAGTTTTGCACATTTTAATATACCCTTGTACTAAAACTTTTTAACAAAAAAATTTAGTATTTCTCTCTTTCAATATGTATATTGTAAATATATACAAATATTCAATTACTAAAATAAAACAGAACAGGTTTATCATTAATAATTAAATGAAACATAAAATCTGTGATTAGAAAAACATTCATAATATTAAATAAAATAATCTGCAGTAGTAAAGTAACAACATTTCTGCAGAGAATAAATACTTTATTCTCGTAAGTCAATATCTAAATTAAGAACTCTCAGGACTTCAATATTCTTTATGGTTCATTGTTAGAAACTATTAAAACAGTCTTTCAGCTAAAGCAAATAAATATTTCCTGTTCCTTTTGTATCATATTTTCTTTATGTCGGTAATATATTTATATATTTCAGGGTGTAAAATATTTCTACAGTTGTTAAACTGAAAAATAACAGCATCTATAGAATGTAAAAGAATTTAATAATAATATCAATTTTAAAAAGCAGAAAAACCAACGTTTAAAATGCACAAATAATATATGACAAGCAGCAAACAGCTGTTTCGAATCTACTAGCGAGATTCTTCTTCAGTGCAAAAGGAACAGCGTGCTAGAAAAAGCAAGGCTGAGCAAAATCATAGACAGAGACGCGCTGGCTTTTATACCCTATGTGGGTGGCGAAGGCGCCGAAATAACCAATGAGAGAGAAGCAGTGGAAACGACTGGGTGGACAAGTAGCGACATCTACCGGAGAAGTAGAGAAAAGAAACCAAAAAAGGGGAATTAAATTAACGCTTTCCAAATACTTGGAAAATCTGGAGTACTAGATAAGTCATTGACTAAAGAGTGAGAATTTTTAATGATATGGTAAGCTTCCCAAAAATCAAGATCAAGGTTAGAAGAACATTTTTGGATAATGATGGCTGAGGAAAAATCGAACCTATGTTGAGAAGACCAAGAATGTTGAGCAATAGAAGAACGTTTGAGCTCCTGATTTTTAACATAACCTTCATGCTCTTTTAAACGAAATCTAAGAGCACGTTTAGTCTGACCAATATAAGAAAGACCACACTGACAAGAGATCTGGTAAATGCCCCAATTATCTAGGCGATCAACGGGGTGTTTGAGATTTGAAAAAGGGATTTTATTAACAGGAGAAAAAATAACTTTAAAATCAAACCTTCTTAGGATTTTAGCAACTTGCTGACTGATTTTAAGAAAAAATGGTAATACAACTGAAGTATTAGAGTTGGAATTAGAATGCTTTTCAGAATGGTCGGATTTCGTCAATTTCTTATAAATAGAATCGATAATATTAGAGGAATAACCACGATCGACAGCAATAGCTTTGAGGTAATTAAGTTCAGCACTAAGTAACTGAGGAGTGGAACAAATATTAGTAGCCCGAAAAACAAAAGTATTGAAAGCAGCGAATTTCTGGTTAGGAGGATGAGAAGAATACCTGTGAGGTGGGAGACTGACAGCAAAAGGTTTACGAAAGACGGTAGTCTGAAAGCCATTTTCACAACGAATAACAAGGACATCCAGGAAAGAAAGACAGTTATTGGTCTCAATTTCAGAGGTAAATTGAATGCAGGGATCAATGGAATTCATAATAGAGAGAATATGATTAATATCCGAATTCATTTCAATCAGGACATAAACATCATCAACATAACGAACATAGAACGGAAATTTTAAGATTTCAAAAAGCTTGACCTCAAAATAGTGCATATAAATATCGCATAAAATTGGACTAAGAGGATTACCCATAGCCAAACCGTCAATCATACGGAAGAAATTGCCATTGAAAACAAAAGTATTTTGCGACAAGCAAGCGCGAGTGAGAAGTATAAGTTCCTCGATTTCAAAATAAGAGAAATGGAATTCACAAAGCCTTTTCTTGAGGCAATCTAAAGCCCCCTCAACCGGAACGTTTGTAAATAATGATTTAACATCAAAAGAAACCATCATGTGACCCTGCGACTTAAAATTATGAAGTTTTTTAACAAAATCAAAAGAATTCTTAACAGTGAAACAGTTACTGCTCAAAAGTGGGGAAAAAACAGAAACTAAATATTTGGCAAGCTTATAAGAAGCTGTACCGATACTAGAGACAATAGGTCTAAAAGGAATGTCAGGTTTATGGACCTTAGGTAAAGCATAAAACCTGGCACAATGCGCAATAGACGGAATAAGGGACTTCTTAAAGTTAGCAGGAATAATGGAAGAAGACTTAATGGCAGACTTAATAGAGTTAATTTCACTAGTGGAAGGGTCTTTGCGGATATCCACATACGGACCATCATTAATTAATTTATGGGTTTTTTCCAAATACGTAGATTTGTCGAGAAGAACAATCTGACCACCTTTGTCAGCCTTAGTAATAATTAAGTTTGGATCAGAACGCAAATTTTTCAGACATTGTTTAACAGGATGTTTAAGATTGGGTTTATAAACATTAGAATTGAAATCAACAGTATTGGCAATGAGATGCCTAATAGACTCTTTTTGAGAAGAAGATAGAGCGCTATGCTTAAAGGCTCTTTCAATAGGAGCAATAAGATTAGGTAAAGAAGGAACAGCAGAGACAGAAAAATTGTTATTCAATTTGAGAGCATCGAGCTGATTGTTACTTAATGGAACACTAGAAAGATTGACAACAGCATTTTGGTTAACAAGAGGCAAATTACTACAGTTATTAGCGACAGAACTTCCACAAAGCGCATTAAATTTCTTCTTTAAAACCGAACAATGAACAGAAGAAGCTGTGAGAACTCTGCTCCATGACCTTCTGTCAATGGACTGAAAATCAGGAGTAGAATTAGCGAGGCTGATATGTAAAAAATATAACTCGCGCTCTATATGAGCAATTTTGTGGCGAGTCTCTTGAATCAAAGCTCTTAAAAGAGCTAATTTAGAACGAAATAAGACCTTCTCAATCCTATTTGAAGAAAATAAATTACAACGAATGGAAATGAATTTAGGAATAACCCTCTTACGCCTACAATCAAGTAGGAAATGTAAGTGTTCCAAAAACCTGTACTTTTTTAATCGTAAATTACAAAACCTATTGATTTGAGACATTGCGGAAAAAAAAAAAAAAAGAAAAGAAAAAAAAAAAAGAATTACACAAGAATAAAGGCCCGTTAACGCCAAATACATAAAAATAGCAAATAAAGCCTTTGTGCAACAATATTAAAAAGCAGAAAAACCAACGTTTAAAATGCACAAATAATATATGACAAGCAGCAAACAGCTGTTTCGAATCTACTAGCGAGATTCTTCTTCAGTGCAAAAGGAACAGCGTGCTAGAAAAAGCAAGGCTGAGCAAAATCATAGACAGAGACGCGCTGGCTTTTATACCCTATGTGGGTGGCGAAGGCGCCGAAATAACCAATGAGAGAGAAGCAGTGGAAACGACTGGGTGGACAAGTAGCGACATCTACCGGAGAAGTAGAGAAAAGAAACCAAAAAAGGGGAATTAAATTAACGCTTTCCAAATACTTGGAAAATCTGGAGTACTAGATAAGTCATTGACTAAAGAGTGAGAATTTTTAATGATATGGTAAGCTTCCCAAAAATCAAGATCAAGGTTAGAAGAACATTTTTGGATAATGATGGCTGAGGAAAAATCGAACCTATGTTGAGAAGACCAAGAATGTTGAGCAATAGAAGAACGTTTGAGCTCCTGATTTTTAACATAACCTTCATGCTCTTTTAAACGAAATCTAAGAGCACGTTTAGTCTGACCAATATAAGAAAGACCACACTGACAAGAGATCTGGTAAATGCCCCAATTATCTAGGCGATCAACGGGGTGTTTGAGATTTGAAAAAGGGATTTTATTAACAGGAGAAAAAATAACTTTAAAATCAAACCTTCTTAGGATTTTAGCAACTTGCTGACTGATTTTAAGAAAAAATGGTAATACAACTGAAGTATTAGAGTTGGAATTAGAATGCTTTTCAGAATGGTCGGATTTCGTCAATTTCTTATAAATAGAATCGATAATATTAGAGGAATAACCACGATCGACAGCAATAGCTTTGAGGTAATTAAGTTCAGCACTAAGTAACTGAGGAGTGGAACAAATATTAGTAGCCCGAAAAACAAAAGTATTGAAAGCAGCGAATTTCTGGTTAGGGGGATGAGAAGAATACCTGTGAGGTGGGAGACTGACAGCAAAAGGTTTACGAAAGACGGTAGTCTGAAAGCCATTTTCACAACGAATAACAAGGACATCCAGGAAAGAAAGACAGTTATTGGTCTCAATTTCAGAGGTAAATTGAATGCAGGGATCAATGGAATTCATAATAGAGAGAATATGATTAATATCCGAATTCATTTCAATCAGGACATAAACATCATCAACATAACGAACATAGAACGGAAATTTTAAGATTTCAAAAAGCTTGACCTCAAAATAGTGCATATAAATATCGCATAAAATTGGACTAAGAGGATTACCCATAGCCAAACCGTCAATCATACGGAAGAAATTGCCATTGAAAACAAAAGTATTTTGCGACAAGCAAGCGCGAGTGAGAAGTATAAGTTCCTCGATTTCAAAATAAGAGAAATGGAATTCACAAAGCCTTTTCTTGAGGCAATCTAAAGCCCCCTCAACCGGAACGTTTGTAAATAATGATTTAACATCAAAAGAAACCATCATGTGACCCTGCGACTTCTGATCCAAACTTAATTATTACTAAGGCTGACAAAGGTGGTCAGATTGTTCTTCTCGACAAATCTACGTATTTGGAAAAAACCCATAAATTAATTAATGATGGTCCGTATGTGGATATCCGCAAAGACCCTTCCACTAGTGAAATTAACTCTATTAAGTCTGCCATTAAGTCTTCTTCCATTATTCCTGCTAACTTTAAGAAGTCCCTTATTCCGTCTATTGCGCATTGTGCCAGGTTTTATGCTTTACCTAAGGTCCATAAACCTGACATTCCTTTTAGACCTATTGTCTCTAGTATCGGTACAGCTTCTTATAAGCTTGCCAAATATTTAGTTTCTGTTTTTTCCTCACTTTTGAGCAGTAACTGTTTCACTGTTAAGAATTCTTTTGATTTTGTTAAAAAACTTCATAATTTTAAGTCGCAGGGTCACATGATGGTTTCTTTTGATGTTAAATCATTATTTACAAACGTTCCGGTTGAGGGGGCTTTAGATTGCCTCAAGAAAAGGCTTTGTGAATTCCATTTCTCTTATTTTGAAATCGAGGAACTTATACTTCTCACTCGCGCTTGCTTGTCGCAAAATACTTTTGTTTTCAATGGCAATTTCTTCCGTATGATTGACGGTTTGGCTATGGGTAATCCTCTTAGTCCAATTTTATGCGATATTTATATGCACTATTTTGAGGTCAAGCTTTTTGAAATCTTAAAATTTCCGTTCTATGTTCGTTATGTTGATGATGTTTATGTCCTGATTGAAATGAATTCGGATATTAATCATATTCTCTCTATTATGAATTCCATTGATCCCTGCATTCAATTTACCTCTGAAATTGAGACCAATAACTGTCTTTCTTTCCTGGATGTCCTTGTTATTCGTTGTGAAAATGGCTTTCAGACTACCGTCTTTCGTAAACCTTTTGCTGTCAGTCTCCCACCTCACAGGTATTCTTCTCATCCCCCTAACCAGAAATTCGCTGCTTTCAATACTTTTGTTTTTCGGGCTACTAATATTTGTTCCACTCCTCAGTTACTTAGTGCTGAACTTAATTACCTCAAAGCTATTGCTGTCGATCGTGGTTATTCCTCTAATATTATCGATTCTATTTATAAGAAATTGACGAAATCCGACCATTCTGAAAAGCATTCTAATTCCAACTCTAATACTTCAGTTGTATTACCATTTTTTCTTAAAATCAGTCAGCAAGTTGCTAAAATCCTAAGAAGGTTTGATTTTAAAGTTATTTTTTCTCCTGTTAATAAAATCCCTTTTTCAAATCTCAAACACCCCGTTGATCGCCTAGATAATTGGGGCATTTACCAGATCTCTTGTCAGTGTGGTCTTTCTTATATTGGTCAGACTAAACGTGCTCTTAGATTTCGTTTAAAAGAGCATGAAGGTTATGTTAAAAATCAGGAGCTCAAACGTTCTTCTATTGCTCAACATTCTTGGTCTTCTCAACATAGGTTCGATTTTTCCTCAGCCATCATTATCCAAAAATGTTCTTCTAACCTTGATCTTGATTTTTGGGAAGCTTACCATATCATTAAAAATTCTCACTCTTTAGTCAATGACTTATCTAGTACTCCAGATTTTCCAAGTATTTGGAAAGCGTTAATTTAATTCCCCTTTTTTGGTTTCTTTTCTCTACTTCTCCGGTAGATGTCGCTACTTGTCCACCCAGTCGTTTCCACTGCTTCTCTCTCATTGGTTATTTCGGCGCCTTCGCCACCCACATAGGGTATAAAAGCCAGCGCGTCTCTGTCTATGATTTTGCTCAGCCTTGCTTTTTCTAGCACGCTGTTCCTTTTGCACTGAAGAAGAATCTCGCTAGTAGATTCGAAACAGCTGTTTGCTGCTTGTCATATATTATTTGTGCATTTTAAACGTTGGTTTTTCTGCTTTTTAATATTGTTGCACAAAGGCTTTATTTGCTATTTTTATAATAATATCAATGTCTATAAAATTATTATTAAATTATATAAAAGTTATAGAGAAGATATTAAGTGAAATACTATATAGAAGAATATGTTTTAGGTTATACAGAAGAATATATGTCACGAATTTCCTATGAACTTCCTTTATGGACAAGCGCAATTGGTAGGTTATAGCAGAAACCAAAATTTATGCATACATAGGTACTAAAAAAAAAAAAAATTAAGTTTTTGACTAAATTCAGTGTGCAATCATAAAACATTTAAACATGCACTAGACAATGTGAAAATTCAAATTCTTTTCAAAAGATACTGTTTTTTCTTCTTGCTAATCACATTTTTGAATTTATTTTGTTAATTTATATAGTAAGGTTGCAATTTAGGTCGTTTGTTTTTTCCCTTTATGATATATAATTTTATATTTCATGCATTTGATTCATAACATTATAATTAATTTTCCACATTGCTTATTACATTCCTTTCCAATGTTATCATTATCTTCTAATTCATAATTAAACTACTGGAAAATTAGTATTTTGTCGAGGCTTGATCATTTTGTGTTACTTACAAATTGATACACTCTACGCCCAACTTAAATTGTAAATATTTCGATATATCTAAAATGGAATATAGAAATCAAGGGAGAATGCGTCACATAAAAAAAAAAAAAAAAATCTTGCAAAAATTTCCGATATTTAAATGAATAATGCTTTATTTGGTTAAATTTGATTGACGCTGGGACTTGTTTAACATTAATTACTGATATTGGTCGTAGGATATGGATATTTTAATCTGTTTAAGAACACTAAAAGGAAGAACCTGTACCCGTGACTCACTATATTTATTTGTTGAATATTTAAATACAGTGTGTCCATAAAATCATGGTGCACTTTTAACCGGTCACAGGAAATCAACGAAACAACGTGGAAATCTGAAATCTTCATCAAAAAAAGAGAAACTCTATAAGCTTCATACCTGTTAAGTGCAGTTCGATGTGGCCTACATTTGTTGCCCTACACACATCTAAACGATATTCAAGTTCTTCCCACACACAGTTAAGGGCGTCTGGTGTAACAGAGTGAATAACGTCTGTGATTCTCTGTTTCAAATTGAAGCCACATCGAACTGCACTGAACAGGTATGAAAACTTAGAGAGTTTTCCTTACATAGTTGGTAAAAATTTTACATTTCCATCTTGTTTCGTTGATTTCCTGTGGCCGGTCAAAAGTGCACCATGACTTTACGGACACACTGTACTGTAATTTTATTATTTTACTTGCATTTACTTTTTGTTGCTTTTTAAAATATTGTAAAGACTACTCATTGTTAATGTATCTTACCATATGCAGTGCATTTGAGTCTCCCCCCCGGGATTGCACTTATACTCTAAAGCGAAAGCAGGGTTCCCGGGGCGGTCATCCCTGTCATCCCTGTTCACAATTTTCGATGGCTCACGCACTGTTACCGGAGTCGGTGCAGCTTTCTGTACTACGAAAGGGAGTGAAGTGACTCATCGGTGGTCCTGCAGGCTGGATAACAATAATTCCATTTTTTCCATAACAATAATTGCCCTCTTTAAAGCTTTAGAGTGGATTTCTCAACAAAACCAAAAATTTTTAATTTCAATTTTTAGCGATAGTCTTTCAAGCCTGCAGGCTATCTGTTCGTTTGGCTCTGAAACGGCAGAAATATTAGCAAAGGAGGCAACTGCTAGACCATCAGTTGATTTTTCACTTCCAGTACCGCACTAACACATCAAAAGACATCTTCGCGCTCATTTTATGAAACAATGGCAGGATTACTGGGACAACTCAGATAAGGGTATATATACCTATGATCTGGTCCCAGCGGTATCTTTGGATCTTCTTCTACTCACTCCATCCACTACAGCTTTCCTTGCCGGTCATGGTCCTTTTGGGGCATACCTCTTCAAGTTCAAAAGAGCCCTTTCTCCTCTATGTGAGTGCGGTGATTTTGCTGTTGCCTCTCATTATTTCTATAATTGTCTTTTAACAACTCGCTGGGATATCCGCCGTCTTCCTATTCTTCTAGTTGGTTGGCTAGCAAATATTTTATCGCGTCCGACTTTGCTCTCATTGCTTAAAAACATCTCCAACTTCTTATATAAACTTTCAGTTTTACTCCATCACTGAGACAGGGACTTGGATTCCCCCTTATTCAGTACCCAATGTCCGGTCGCAGCAACTTGTAAAATATTGTCTAACTTTGTATAATACTGCATTATTTAATGTCCTTATTGTTGTTTCACAAACATTGCTGCTGTAACATTTATTTATATCTTATATATATCACTCCGCCCTCTGTCGTGCGTATCGGAGGGCTCAGTCTCGGCCCGAAATTTGTATTTTTTGAAACCTCAATAAAGGGGACCGGGAGGGACATCTATGCTCTACAGTCTCACTTCCTAGTCTGAGCAGTCTCTCTCGGGCTGTAAAAGTTAAAGCGTCCCAGTATTTAGACTTCTTATGCGCTAATTCTTTCGAATAAGAAGGAACAGGGATGCATAGAACGCACCAGCACACATTATTTTATCATCAATCTGCGGCAGATAGATACGAGACATACACTATATGGCCAAAGGTGACCGGTCACTTGCAATTTTAGACGTTTTGTTAAATATCTAGAAAAATACATGAGGAATTAACCTTAAACTGCAGGTGTGTAAACAATATAGTATAGGTCATATATTCCGCGAAGATTTTTCCCGAAACCCCATAGGGAATAGTCAACAAATTTAAAAAGAACGAATATCTTTTGGATAACCCTGTAAAAACTAATGTAGAAAAAGCATTTAAACTCGAGATTATTAATAAGTGCCTTATTTCAATATACTGTGTTCATTTTTATGAGGATAGCATGTATACTCGTAGAGAAATTGAGGTTTTTATAAAAATAGTCCTAAATTTCGCCAAGTTTTTTGCTTATAATTCGCAGAGTTCTTAATAAAAAAAAAAAAGTTCTTTTCATAAAATATGACAAACAGCATTGTACATAATACCTTTCAATCAGAATTAAGAAATAATAAAAATTTGATGAAAAATGAGCAGGTTTACTAAAAAATGTTTCACTGCGCATGCGCGAATGCAATGAAAATATAATATACATAATGTATTAGCTAAGTATATCAAGCAACTTTCGTCAAAGTCTCAAAATCATAGCTTGAAAATTCTGAAAATTATCGTCGATAGAATAAGGTCGAAATACGTTGTTCCCAAAAAGAAACAAAAAGATGAGGGGTTGTGTCAAATATCTGTTGATTAGTGCCAAAATAGCGTACACAATATTGTACGTACTACTATATTTGGATACAACCCCTCATCTTTTTTGCTTCCTTTTGGGAACAACGGATTTCGAGCTTATTCTATCGACGATAATTTTCAGAATTTTCATGCTATGATTTTGAGATTTTCACAAAAGTTGCTCTATATACTTAGCTAACACATTATGCACATTATATTTTGATTGCATTCCATTCGTGCATGCGCAGTGAAACAATTTTTAGTAAACCTGCTCATTTTTCATCCATTTTTTTTTTTTTTTTTTTTTTTTTTTATTCTGAATGCAGAATATAGTGTACAATGTTGTTTGTCATATTTTCTGAAAAGAACTTTTTTTTTTTTACACTGGTGTGCAAAAATTAAGGACGAGATGGTTTTTTGAATGTATCATCAAGCAGAAGTTTTTCACATCGACCAAAATTATACCATTACTATAAGATCGTCAAGATGTGAAAATATGGGACAAGTGATCAAAATTATTTAAATAATCCGTTCTGTTGCCTTGTTCGGATTTTAATTTATCTACTTCGCCCTTAATTTTTGCACACCTGTGTATATTATGAACGCTGCAAATTATAAGCAAAAACCTTGGCGAAATTTGGACTGTTTTTAGAAAAACCTTAATTTCTATACGAGCATACATGCTATCCTCATAAAAATAAACACAATATATTACAATAAGCCACTTATTAATAATCTCGAGTTTGAACGCTTTTGCTACATTAGTTTTTACAGGGTTATCTAAAAGACATTCGTTCTTTTTCAATTTGTTGATGGTCCCCTATTGGGTTTCGGAAAAAAATCTTCGCGGAAATATATGACCAATACTGTTTACACACCTGCAGTTTCAGGTTAATTCCTCATGTATTTTTCTAGATATTTAACAAAACGTCTAAAATCGCAAGTGACCGGTCACCTTTGGCCATATAATGTACCACTCGACTGGGTACTGTGTTTACTTTTAGATTATTAATATAATTTTTGAAACAAGAGTCGTCTACATAATAAAAATTGTACAAACTTTGAATTTTCAAGTGGTAACACCCACTTTTAACGCCATATTTTAGTTCTTTGGACCAAAGCAGACCGGAAAATTATACACTGCTCAAAACAATTAAAGGATATTTGAAGTTTTATATAAAATAAAGATATAAACGAATTTTTTTTTTGCCGAAAATAGAAGAAGAGAATCACAAATGCAAATTTTTCTGGTTTTCAAACTGTGGAGTATGCAAATTTTGAGTTCGACGTCAAAAACGTCCCTTCAGCGGCAGCGAATGAAATTTGACTTTCAACTGGATAAAAGAGAATGAAGACAAGGATGATCGGCATTCAGTGATTGCTTTGTTTCGATGAGTACGATGTCTCAGCGAAGTCATTTGACAGATTCAGAAGCTTTGAGAATTGTTGGTAGGTTAGAAGGGGGCCAAACTCAAGCCGAAGTAGCGCAAGCCATTGGAGTGTCACAAAGTGTCATTTCCAGGATCTGGAACCGTTTTTTGGAGAGTGGATGTGCAGGCCGAAGACCAGGGCAAGGTCGTAGACGGGCAACAACGCCCAATGAAGATCGGTATTTAGCGTTAACAGCTCGGAGACACCGAACCATGAACGCTACTCTTCTCCAACAACACCTTCGCTCGGCTACAGGCACCACGATTTCAACTCAGACTATCCGAAACCGGCTCCATGCTATAGGTCTGTATGCTCGCCGACCGATGGTATGTGTTAGATTAACATCAAGTCATCGTCGCGACCGCAGGGAGTGGGCAACCGAGCATGTCACCTGGAGGAGAAATGAATGGAGCAATATTCTGTTTTCTGACGAGTCCCGTTTTTCTGTGCATCCGGATAATAGGCGTATTTTCATCTGGAGGGACCGTGGCAGTAGGAATAATCCTGCGTTCGTGCACGAAAGTGTCAGATTTGGCGGTGGAGGAGTGTTGGTGTATGGTGGCATCTCCATTGACGGGCGCACTGACCTCTACATCATTCGAGATGGAGCTCTGACTGGTCGCCGATATAGGGATGAGATCCTCAGACCTATTGTAGTCCCTTACGCTGCAGCAATCGGAGATAACTTCATTTTAATGGACGATAACTTTAGGCCACATCGTGCAAACCTTGTGGAGGATTTCCTTTTCGAGGAAGGAATCGTTTGAATGGAATGGCCAGCGTGTTCTCCAGACATGAATCCAATCTAGCACGTTGGGGACGCTCTAGGAAGACGAGTTTCTGGCCGCCAACAACCCCCACAAACTCTCCAAGAACTGGAAAGAGCTCTTCTGGAAGAGTGGGGCAGAATACCCCAACTCGTCATTAATAGCCTCATTGAGTCCATGCCTCAAAGGTGTTCAACGTTGCTGGCCGCCCGTGGAAACCATACCCCCTACTGAAAATGATTTTCTTTGAAGAAAACACCTTTTCTTATTCTTTTTTTCTCATATGCACAAATTGTGTTTTTTTCCTTTAGTACACAAATGCGCAATAAAATGAATTTTTTTCTGCCAAACATGTGTAATTTATTCTCATATAACCTACTATGTCTGTCGACCATGTATCAATCAGCTAAACAGTTTACCAGATACAAAATCCACCTAAAACTGCAATATCCTTTAATTGTTTTGAGCAGTGTATATCGCATACAGGAATAGATACATTTCTTTGAGACAATTTGTTGATAAAATAGCATAAAGTTTTATTTTTTATATTTTCTTCCAGAACTGCACTTGCAGCCTGTGAAATTGATTGAAAATGAATTGAAAAAAATATTTTACAATGTTTACAGAAAAAGGGGTTTTAATATATTTTGAAGGTGTACTTTTTAGTTTCCAGAATAAGATCTGATGTTTCAGTTGGTGTGCTATTATTCAGTGATTATAGCGTCGTAATTATGTAAACCGTAGCTTATTTGCCTTTGCTGTTCATTGAATTCATCATTAGAAAATATCGAGTGTTATTTTATAAACATAATGGTCAAACTGGCAGACTTTTATCTAGTTTCTTCAATGAAATTTTAGTCAGTAATTATATTAATTCTCGTATAATCAGTTATTATCTTAAAATTCTATATAATGTTAAAAGTATCCAGTGAACTATCCAGTTTTAAGTGAGATGAGCAATATCTGTTCATTTACTTTTTTAATAATATGAAATATTTCTATCATCTTCAATGTCTACCTATATACAATATTTCATGAAACCTGTTTGAAAGGAGTTAAATAGTTTCTTTATTCAATATTTTATCAGTTAAACTATGTTAAAATATTGCAATTTGGGTTTCAATACGTTGAAATTCTAAAACATTTTTGTAATAAATCATTCTTTAAAGATTTTGGTTGCATGAGAATATTTAAGACACTTTATAATTTATTTCCGTTATCATTAAAAGAGACCCGACAATGTAATTCTGTGTCATATCATATCACATTTGTTGCTCTAACTTCCTAAACGTCAAGTGAAGATTTACTGTAGAGACGAAATGTTTTTGGTATCTGTGGGTTCGTGTGTATGTTCCGCGATAATCGCCGCAAAAAACATCGGATTAGCTTGCAATTATATAGGTATATTGGTGATGTACCCAGAATTAGCTGTATAGTTTTTGGTTAAATTTCGTGTATTCGTTTGGAAAATAAGGAATATTTTCTTTTATGTCATAATGATATTTAATGGGAATTCAAACGATTTTCAAATTCTAACATTCATTGAAAGGAAATTCGAGGCATTGGGATAATTGATTTAAATGTTAAATTATGGATGCTAAAACTTTCCAATTAAGACCTTAAATTACTCCGATGATTTTGAAATGTTGTCAATACTTACGTCAGAAATTCTAAATTATCAATATATTTTTTATGCAATTTTTTGCATCTGTTCGAAAACTGTAAAGCATTTTTACTTTTGAATTTTTTATTAATTTAATTCGCTGTTTCTCGGTTTCTTTAACTGTTACCTAGCAACAGTATTTAATAATGTATAAAATAAAGAAAATTTATTAAAATAATTCATTCATTGTTACATTCCCGATAATAAAATATGTTGAAAAAAGTTTAAATGAAACAAAACAAACAGCTTTATATTTTTGTGTCATCGGATCTTCGACCAAGTTAGCATCAAGCATGAATATGCAGAAGTAATATGGTTTAAAAAAGATGTGGAAACTGTTAAAGTACTGCCACAAAAGCCACTCTATTGCGGCAAATCACCCTTGCTGAAATGCGGCAGTTAGTAGTTGTCACGATTGCTGAAGATTTCGCAATAGGTTTAAGCGTCTGCACGTAAGTGGACACGTTACAATCCAAGCGGATAATTTGGCGCATCACTGCCGAAGTGAATTTGTTAAGAAGTTTTTATCAGCTTCTTGCCAGTAAAGCTGAAGTATATATCAAGAAAAAATATACAAAATGCTTCAATGACGGAAAATATTCTTGGCATCACTACTGGTTTGTCCTCATTCGGTGGAGGATGAAGTAACTAAATTGAATTGAGTAAGTGCGGTTTTGCAATGCATAGTGTACGTTAAAGGGTTATCAAGCTGATCACCATAGGAAAATATTTAAACCAAATATATTACATTTTATTTTAAAAATGAATTTTTGCGTTTATTTTTTTCATTGAAAGTAATTTGAATTCCATTCGATAAAGGCTTTTTTGATAAATAATAATCGCCAAATCGGTTTTTTCCGAACAAATATTATAAAAATGCTAGATTTTTAAATTTGACATAATTCTCGTAGGGAGATTTACGTTTGCTTGAGCATTTTATTACGTGAGATTTTATCCAACTTCTGCAAAAAATGCCGATGTTTTGTAGTTTACAGATATGTCGGTATTTTATTACAATAAGATAAAACCTCGAGTATAATGATTTCGCTCCGCGTAACAAAATATGGTTTTAAACGCAATTGCAAATATAATAGAATATTAAAATAGCACAATTATTGGCAAATGAAACATAAACTCAATGCAAAAACATTTGGGCAGAGCCCCCTGAAGAAATGTACATTTTTATTCTACAAAATTGGAACAATAATCAGTTAAAGAGTATAATTGCATGGAGTCGTGTCTAATATAATAATTCTTCAAAGTTACATTTTCTGAATCTTTGGGGAAATCTTATACACTTAAAAATATACATTTAAGCTAACATTATTAATTTTCGGATTGCAAGATGTTAAATATTATGGAAATTTAAGTGAAAATATAAATGTCTTGCAAACTTAACGTTTAGTCCCCTGATCTGAAGATTTACTAGTTAATTTTTGGAAATGGTTACACCTACTACCAGTCTCGACTACATTCAGTTGTTTGACCATCGGCGATTTACTGATAAGAGTTGGCTTTTTATAAAAACAATAATTTTTTTCAACTAAACATGTGAAACGAATAATAATTTCATTAATAATCATATATACGATCATTTATAGACACATTTTTTATGAACAAAGAAGAAAAAAGCGCGGTATAATCCGTTATATCCTACCTCATAATATCACTCGTTTTTCTTCTTTTTCGTGTTTTCCCAAAGTAACTCCCATCTCGACTAGACTTTAAGTAATCATTTTTTATTTTATTCTCAATGAATGTAAAACTGCCGTTAATTTCAGTGTTGCAAGTTGGGCAGTTTTAAAAAGCATCGAATGTAATAAAATGTAATGAGATACATAAATTATTCCACCGTCTGTAAATAAAATTAACATTTCTTTTCTACATTAATTGGTTAAATTTCCAGTAATCTATATTTCATTGACCATTGATTCAAAAATAACATGAATTTATATTTCCGTTATACGTTTTTCATTTTTGATTTAAACATATAATAAAATCATGGTTTTCTCTCTGAACTTTTATGTTTGTCACCTTTTAAGTTAGGTAATTGCATTTCGGCCTAAAATTAACTTTCGGTGCAACTTGTCTATCTGCGGCGTTCCATTTTTTTTCTTTTTTGCCCCCCCCCCCCCCCTCCAAAACCCATTTTCTTACGACAAGTCTGCTCCAACAATTCGGTTTCAAAACTCCAGGTCTATCAGAAGTAGTTCGGGCAGCGGTGGCCCAGTTGGCAGAGCATCGAATCAGCAGCTAAAGCCGCGGGATCGAGGCCTACTGCTGGCTATAATCCGCCATGTACGCTAATGGCGCCTGGTTCATGTAAAATCCGTCGTGGGTGCAAAGTCCTCCAAGTTACCTGTGAATTGTACCTCTGGAGGTGCCTTTCCAGGTGAAAGTTTCGTTACCTGACCAAGGTTCCAAATTACGAGATCAACATGAGTAGCAATGTGCAGATTCCAAACAACAGGAGATAAATGCTGAGCAATCGACATAACACCGTTCACAACTAAGCAAAAGGCACTGCGGATACGTTCTAGGTGCTCGTTAGATTTATTGCCGCTACGCGGCGATTAGGCGGTCACCCGTCCGGATACCAGGTATCAAACACGTTCAGCTGGGGCTCCTGGCAGGTAGGGGCCTGGTCATCGGTTAGAAAGAAAAAAAGTTAGGTAATTGCTTGTGATAAAATAAATCATAAACATTTTTATAAATTCTTCGGTACTTTTCTGTTAGCAGGGCGTCGAAAAGTGTTCCAATCGTCATCCTTTATTCTGAAAGCAATTCCTGTCACACTCCACGCAGATTTCTAAAATCAAACGCTTGGTTAATTTAGCAGAATTCTACTAGTCTTAATTATAAAGAAAATTTTAGATTTTTCTATGACGGAAGAACAAACCATAATATTTTTCTAGCAAAGGGTATTTTGAATACAATGGAATTTGCGTAAAAAATTGTGATACTAAGTTTTCTTAAAATAAGAAAAACAAATTCTTTTTCTTTTATTTGTGCATATATGTATTACAAATGTTGCTTTGGTGTTTAAAATAAACATTCTCGGTACATATTATAACTTATCATAAAAAATACTCTTTTTACATTTTAAATAAACAAAAGTCGCTTCTATTTTTCAAATATGCTTGTAGTTTCCCTACTGATGCAAGCATTTGAACTCCTTTACCAAGGATGGAGTGATGCGCTTTGTCCAAAATATAAAAATATCTGCTGACGGCGATATTTGCGCCCGGCTAACGGAAAAGTACCAAATCGTCTAACAAGAAACCTTCACAAAGTGCCACACATCGATTGCTGTGAAATTTTGCAGGTAAATAAAGGGTATGAAATTTTATACACCTCCAATAAAGTTTATCAGCAATTGTTACTTTGGGTCGGAGATATTGGGTACAAAAGAGCCGTTCAAGAGCAAGTTCAAAGGGAAAAATACCACTCAGTGTTAGATTTCTTATATGGCCAGATTGTTTATTAATGATTGTTTATTACACGTACACGTACAGTCGTGAAAAAAAAAGTAAACACCCCCTACTAACTCTGCAACTAATTATAAAAGAAAGTTACTGGTACCAAACGATTGGATATAACGTCCTCTTTTAAATTATGTATATAAAATTTGCTTAGGGGTCCACCTACAAATCAAAACCAGACCAATTATTGTTGTTTTAAATGGAAACACCCAATTCTGACAATATACTTTAAACTTTCGGTTCAAACTATGACTAGAAACGAAATTTCAAGTCATTTAGATGATAAGTTTTTGAATTATAAAATTAAAAATTTAGAGCTTCTAATGCTAAATTACATTTTTATAATTTTATTAATACTTCCTGAAATTATAACCGTAACGTGATAATTTTTTGTGTGGTTATAATACTAAAAAACCCAAACATAAAAACATTGAATTTGTAACTTTAAAAATTTTATAACATGAATAATTATGAAATTAATATTTAGAAAAAATATGAATTGAAACCAACACGTTTTTTGGTAGATTTATATTTATGTTCTGCTTTATGCGAATCCTGAATTTAAAATTTTTATTCCAAGTAGTTTTCGAATGTTGATTAAAAAACGTTAAAATGATGGTTTAAGAGGTCGTATGTGATGTGCAGAAAAGCACAATATGAAAAAAATATATTTCACTCATTTTATTGAAATATTTGGGCTGGAAATAGTCCAAACATATTAAGGGTGTATTTCAATCCAAACTGCTTATTTTCTAATTTATTTTTAAATTCATTTTTGCTTTCAAACGCATCAAACTGGCAAATTCTCTTATTTCGAAAGTACATAATTCGAAAGTACCGTGCTTGTCGATTTTTTGACAAATGCAGAAAATATTGCAAAAAATTCTATCAAAGTTGGCGTTTTGAACCGAATTTTCCGAAGTGGGAGATGTGGGAATGAAAAAAAAAATGGTCATACTGAGAAAATAATTGTTTAAAAATCAAATTTTAATTAATTGAGCGAAAAATGAAATCACACGGCCTCTTATACATCTCTTCAAAAATCACCTCAACAAGTTTCATGTTTTAACTTTTAAAAATGAGTCTGAAAATGTCTCAGAAAATTTCGAGCTGTTGAGGGCGAAAAAATAATTTTTCGAATACACCCTTAAGCGAGTGAAATGGTCATATTGGCAAGAAATAATACATTAATAGAAGTGACATAGTCATTCTGTAGCATTTCAACAATCGAGTACCGAACTTCAATTTAGATACATCCCCTAAAATAGGCTCATTTTAAAATAATTAATTTCTCTGAAACTTATCCTACTAATTTCATGAAAATTTTTATTTAGGCAAATTGAAGGGGTGTAGAATTTGTTTAAGGTGTCAAACTTGAATATTGCTATTGAAAAAAAAACAAAGTTTGGGTTCGTTTTGATATGTAGATGGCCCCGTAAACAAATTTTATATACATCATATAAAAGTAGATTTTATTTCAAATTGTTTGGTACCAGTAACTTTCTTCTATAGTAATTTATTGCAGCGTTAGTAGGGGGTGTTTACTTTTTTTTCCACGACTGTACATTACCTATTATAAATACATTTTTCTATAAACATTACACTATATGCATTATATTAAATTAATTATACTACGTACTTCTGTTATTATTAGGATATAACATGTTGTGTAAACTACTTGATGCAACTGTGATCATCACAAAAAATTAAGAATGCCTAGTTCTCGTACGTTTTAAAATATGATACTCTTGACAGAAATTCACAAAACAATAGGATAATTTACACCAGGAGCAACAAATGAAAGAAAGGTGTCGGTTAACGAATAAACACGCTGTAGAACCAGATAAATCGCTGATTTTCAAGCAAATATTCCTGGTATTTGTGACTAGTTCATAATCCTCAAAATATCCACAACAATACCAGGAATACTGCCTTGTTTTCCCATACCGTGAGCACGAAATCTGATTGTGAATCAATGGATGTAACTTGATCATTTCGCTCCAGTTTTTATGCAGTTGTATACCCATGGAGTGAAGCTGTATACTACATGAAAATTAGTAAAACTAAGTTTAATATATATGAAACGGTTATTGCTCTTTTGGGTGATGCGTTCCATTTCTGATAGGAAGGTAAAGAATCGTGAACAAATAGTACTGGTATAAGATAAGTTTATGTAATGTTCGAACGCCTAAAAATATTATGTATGTTGAAAACGGCTATCATATTCTGTTTGCTTCTAATGCAAAAGACAGGATAAACAATTCAAAAGAAATGTCCTACAGGAATGAAAAGAATGAGAGGCATTTCTTCCTTCAAACATGCTCTTGCGTGGTATTTGGAAACCAAATACATTTGCCCCAAAATACCAATTGCCGATCAAATTTGGCGGAGGTATATACATTTACCTATCAGCAAAATTTCGTTACAATCGGTTTGTGGCACTTCATGAGGGTTCCTTGTAGGAAAGAAAGCATTTCTTTTTAATCCATGTATTAGTTAGAACTGAAGTTATAGCAGCTTTCGGATTTCCTTTTGTGTGTGTGTGTGTGTTCTGTAAGTAAAATACTTAGTATATTTTGAATACATTTAACTAAAATCTAATAATTCGGTTACAATATTTTAACTGTACTTACATATTAATATACCAAATTAACTATTCTGAAGCTGGAATTATGTAGCATTATTTTTACCATCATAAAATCTTAATTTTGTTTTGTTGTCATCTTTTGTTATCTAATTCTTATCTATTGTTATCATGCTATCATTTTTTTAAACTAAAATATTTGGAAATGATTTATTCAAAAATAAATTTAGGTCTTATTTTAAATCCAATCAGTTTAAATTCTAAAAAGATTTTTTCCAGAAATAAATGCATGTCTTATTTTAATTCAAGTCAGTTCGCATCCTAAACCTTTTCTTTCTTAAATGACTTTTTGTCTTATTTTAAACATTCCAGTCAGTTTTCAGTTTATATCTTTAAAATATATTTTCTAAAATAAACTTATCACTTTAATGCTTCATTTTAATCATTCTGTTCAAGTCACATTTTTAAAAGAGAAAACACCGAGAAAGGGAAATCACGAATTAGCTAACTTGTTCCATTTGATCGACATCTGATATAGAACATTTGAAAAATTGATTTTTTACCGCTCACATATTCTCTTCATAAATTTAACAAATGTGAGTCTAACTATGAAAAAACTTTTCGATACAACTGTTTCTTCCTATTGCGCGGAAAAAAAAAAATAGTATTGCTCATCATCACGCGATATTTTCGCATTCGGATATATATATATTTTATCCAAAACAGCAAACACGTCAAAAATGAGAAAATATCACGAATTTACTCATATAATTTTTTTGTTTGTTTGTTATTAGATTACATTAAAAATGTCTGTCGAATGTTTAGTTTCGTTTCAATTTTGGAAAGTTCCCTTTGTAAATTTTAATTTCAATGAAAAATGCGTTTTTAATATGAAAATAGTCGAACCTTCAGTTTCCACCGATTCTACGTTCACTATGTGTAGTAATGCCATCAGAGTAGAGGTCTAAAATAGTTAAATGTTTATGATTGAAATACTTTCTCCGTTGATTTTTGCCAAATATATCTTCTATGAAAGCACTTCAGAGAAATTTTCTGTTTCAGCATCCTCCAGTTTCAAATATTTCCGTTGGAATATAAAACTGATAAATAAAGGCAATATTTGAGACTAGTGTTTTCAAGTATCTCGCGTAAATTGGGGTTCCAAATGCTTTGGACATCATTATTTTGAAAAAATTTTCTTCGCCTTATCTAATGGCAGAATTATCTGCGATTAAGGATGGCGAAATAAACTGTAAGAAATTAGTGGTGCCAAGAGCATTTGGAGCCTTGATTTACGCGGGACACGTGCAGCACTATTTCAGAGACATGCAAAAAATGGAAAAACTAAAAACGTTTGCACACCCCCTTAAAAAGAAATATTTTTACAGAAAATATTAATATTACTATTATTATTATTTGTGTTATGCCATTGCTAATAATTCCAATAATTGAAATTTTGTTCGATATCGAACTAGAAAGCAAGTATATTCTAGATCGCTCATTGAAAAAACATTTTACAAAGATCAACCTTATCGGAATTAATCAAAGATCCATTGTATGTATTTTTACCAATAATTGAAAGTAATGGGTAATAATTTGGGTAGTAATGGGTATTTGGGTAGTAAAGTAATGGGTAGTAATTTTTTACTACTCTTTACAAAAGTAATACGAATACAGTTGTTTATGATAGCTAAGACCTATATGATATTCTGTGATCAAAAATTCGATTTTGCTAATAACAATTTTTCCTCAACTCCCTTCTCCTCTCGAAACTTAACTCGCATACATGTGCCAACATACATATCCACGCCGAATTTGTTTTTTTACTCGAAAGGAATGGGGGGCAAAAAATTGATAGAATAAGAATCCAAAAGCAAGGCTGTGAAGAAAGTCTCCTGTTAATCTTTCCTCCTAGTGGAGTGTTCGTTAAACTCTCTGCCCAACTTAAGTTGGGCTGAGAAAAGGTTCTCAATGTTTAATAATTATTTAAAAAAAGAAAATATTAGATGATTGTTTTAACCTTTTAATTTAATGTATATTCAATTTATTAAAATGAGATAATATGTACATTTCAAAAGAAAGAGAGATCCCGCTTAGTTTACAACCGCCAAATTCGCAAAGGCAGACGCAAAATGTACCTTCTATAATTAGTTATGAAAAACAAACTTCAGGGCATTTGTCTATATAGAAATAAGAATTAAAAGATCGTCTTAAAACACCATCAAAAACTTTTAAATGCGCTAGGCCTTTCGAAAGATCTGAGTCTTTCTTCGTCAGGCGAAAAGAAGACGTGCTCTACCATGAAAGCAGACTGAAATGATGGATAAGGGAAGGGAAACAAGCTGAAGAAACAGCCAGTAGGAAATTAGAAATCAACAGCCAGTAGGAAATTAGAAATCAACAGTCAATAGGAAATCAGAAGACAACAGCCAGTAACAGAAGAGTATAATCAAAACAAAAGAACACAGAAAGGGAGCAAAGAAGCAAATTGAAAAAAAAAATGTTTTTTTTTTAGTTCTTATTGGTTGGTTGGTTGTATTTATGTCGGCCAATTATCTGCACGTGGAATATAGGCCCTAAGGGGGGGAGTGCCTTCCGTGGAGGTCTTTCTAAGGGAAACTAACCCGTATTAACGCTTGGAGAACCGAGGTTCGAAGAAAACCACGAAAACTCCGAACGATTAGGCCGACGGGCGCGATTGGGATCGAACCCAGCACCTCCCGTCTACCAGCTTCGAGAGCAGAACCTCTCGGCCACTGGTGAGGCGAGTTCTTATTGATTCACATCAGTTTCAACTAATTTTCTTTTATACAGAAATAGTGGCAAACTTAAAAATTCTCAATAGCACCAACCCAATAGATTCAACCCAATTTTCATTTCACATTTTCATTGTAAAAATTTTTTAACTTCAGATGCCAAAAGACAGGAGTAGATAAGTCTTAGATTTTTTTCCCAGTGATTTCATAAAAATAAAACGTTCTCCTTAAAAATTAAACATTATTTTTTTTTATAGATGAACATTAATCTTTATGTTTGAATCTCTGATAGTTACGTTTGATCATTATGTTTTATGCCTGAAACACAAGAGTAAGTCATATTGATAATTCTCAGAGTGAGTGTATTTGCATTGTTTCAGTACTTTTTTTCTATTTTTTATAACTTTTATCGCGTATTTCAGTTAAAGGGACAAAATAAAATATACCTTATTTTATAGTCGGTTGATTAAGCTTTTCAGAAATGGTGTCGATATTTGTTATTTGAATTATCCAATTCGTAATGAAACGGAATATTTCTGTGTGAGTCCCAATGGTATTCACATGTTAGTCAATATGTGTCACAGTTAAGCTGTGCTGTGTCGTGTGTACTTTGGTGCAAACAAGTATCATTGTTTAGTATCAATTTTTAGTGTGTTTTCAGTATTTGTAACAAAAAATAATGCTTGGAAGTCTGTGTGATTGTCGCATACGCTGGACAACACTTATACGTATTTCTGTAATTCTGATAATGCGAAAAATATTCATTTTAACGCAATCTGAGACCTGTGATTTACATACGTGTACTAAAGTGTGCTCTATCGGCAGATCTCATGTTTATTACATGTTAGAAAATTATGTTCCCTCAATAACTTCTTTTGAATTTGCTAACTGTTCTGTCTCTATCGAGTACACTTCATTTAATTGTCACATACAGTTATCGATACCTCCTACTCTCAATTCAAATACATGTTGCATTAAATTTAAATACATCAAGCAGCTCAACTCTGTACCCTATGCCGCTAGAACACAAGCTGGTATCTAAATGGTAAAATGCATCTTGTAGGACAAATATTCTCAGAAGATATTTTAGAGTGAGTAAAGATATCTTAGATATTTTACAATCAAACAACTTTAAGGGAAAATAGCATTGAAAATACTTTGCAAGATATGGAAGGTAGCAAAAAAGAAAGGCATTGATTTGACACGTGCCTTCATAAGCACCTTATGCATACTTTGCACAGTGTGTAAAAACAAATACGGACGATGACTGTGACTTAAATTCTAATTAATGCAAGGTATAATGAAAAGTATAGTTTTGAACGCATGAAGTTCTTTACAATAGTATGGAGTTTACTTTTTCATACGGGATCATCAATATATATTCAAATTGTTTGTCAAAACTAACTTTTAAAAGTTCATTGTCAATACCACATTTTTTATTAAAAATGTAGAAATACAATTTGGCATCAATTTTGAACGATACTTTAGCGAGATATAAATTGTTAAAAAATGAACCAATCACTTTTAAAGATAAACATCTGTCATTTAAGCATACCTTGAACAATAATTTATGTGTTTCACTTCTTTTAGTTTTATAGGATCCTTTGTAGAATTCGAAACATAACGTGCATGCATATTTTGTATAACTATATTTATTAAATAATAATGTCATTATTAAAAATTTATAAATAGAAAGATATATTTTGTTTGTCACCATTAAAATTCGTATGGTTTAAAACCCTTCAATATAAATTTTCTTTCACTTCTGACCATTACTTATCAAGTTATCAATTGATAAGTGAAATCCACAACTTTATGGTGTCTTACTTAAGATTAAAGTTTGATATCTCTTTTCTGAAATTTCATGCATGCTAAGTATAGCAATTACACGATATATTTATGAATTTCCTGATAAATATTATTACTTTCGAACAAATTATTGTCACATCACTATTTTACCACCTTTCTTGCCGCAATACAACGAAATTTCCAAAGTGCGGTTCTAGGTATTGACACTGTTCCCAAACAACTGTAATTCATATTAACCCGTGTTTTGGAAACTGACATGATTATTTGCATATTGGTTCTTGAGAAGTGCAAATCATTTAAAATAAAGAATTATAATAACTAGTATTGAGATTTTGAATGTTCCATAAAAATAAATATGTATAGGGTCCCTTAAGAAAAAGTTATTATAATAAGATTGTAAGGAAATCATAAACTAGGTACTTTAGTGCAAGCAATGTATTTTGCGACTTTTAAATATAAAGTTTTGATTATTGTTTTTTTTTTTTTTTCGTACTGTACACTAGGGCTGCCTAATGAGGTTCCCTTTGAAAGTTTTTTTTCCCCTTGTGAGTGTTCCTTGTTGCCATCAGTTTTAAGACTAGAAATTCATTTTAAAAACTTCATCGCTTTAATTTTTAGCGGTTTCATATTTTGTATAACAAGTGATATTAAGATTTTGGGCTCTTTCCCTTGTAAAACATTTTTGTTAGGCCCTCATTGAAAAAATTAATTCAAAATGCACCTTGAAATTTATTTTTGCGATATTAATTTTTACATAAGACGTGCATTGTAGCAGCTTTATGACTACTTCTGTGATACATAGGTGGGTCGTGTAGACATACATGCATCACTATAATTACTGTAATGAAATAATTATTGTTGCATCTGTCAACTATGTGAACAATGGCGTCTTTCATTGTTTGCCATCAGTCGGAGCGCTCCTCTGGTTACTGAAAGTTTAGACCGGCTTACTACATATTAATTTATTTTGCCATATTTCCATGGTTCAACACAAACATACATTTGGTATTGCCAGCGCGGTGCAAAAGTTGTAGTTTGTAGCATGCATGTCTCCCCCTGTGTATCGCGATTATTGGTTACATAGTTCCACTAAAAGTAAGAAAGCTAAGTACGGAATATGCTCAAGCACTTCAAAATGCTGCAAAAGGATGGTCTAGTGAAGATTTATTGCATGTGCTTAGCCTTCACCAAAACTCGTCAGATGTGCCAATCCCAAATCTTTCTTCTATCTCATGCATGTTAATACTTCAAAAAGCGTAATTTTTAATTATGCTTTTTACAGACAAAAAATAATCTTACTACAAATATACAAATCAAACCTAGATTTAACAATTGGGTAATTCAGTATGATTTTTTTTTTCAACAGCTACCGCAGGCGTCCCGAAAATCAAACAAATTTACGATCGTAGCACTAACCTCAGGCCGATTTTCTCGAAAATTTTATGCAAGCCTCGGCCTATTACATTGTATCTAAATATAAAATTTCGTCAAACAATATTCATAAATTCTTCACTTAAACTGCAAAAAATCAAGAAAGTCGCTATCACAGCGCCCCCGTCTAGGAGAATATCCCCAATTTGAACTGGGACATGACGGCCATAGTCAAAAACATATATATGAAGTTTGGTTCAATTCTGTGCATAACTTCAGGAACTATTCGATGATACAAAGAAGACGCACAGACACGCGGGCAGGCAGCCATTTTCTAAAAACGTGTTTTTTGGAATCTCTGACCACGAAAACGTATAAATTCGTCGAAAACCAGAAGTCGAAAAAGTTTTCGATTACACTTATTTCTTCTATTATAGATAGAAGAAAGTGAAAACTTAATGTCTATGAATAAAATATAATTCAAAATCATTTAATTGTCTAAGAAGATTGCAATTTTTTTTTCAAATAACTAGATTTTTATTATTTGTCAATGTATATACAACTCTAGAAAAGAGGGTCGTATGGTATTCCATTCCAGTCAATATAACAATTAAGTTAAACTATTTTTTTCTTATCGTGTTTCTTTTTAAATATTTCATGAATATCTACTTTCAAAGTCAAAATTTCATTACTTTGAGATGAAATAATTTTTTAAATCGAATTTAGTTTATCCATATATATATATATATATTGTCTTTTCACATATTACTAATTATTCACATCACTTGCATTGTAAACGGATTAAAACGGATTAAACTTTATTAATCGAAATACTATATAAGAGGTGGATATGGATTTTCTTCTGTGTATTGAGAGTGTAAACAACAAAACACGAATTAACCCCTGACACCCACTTAATACACTTTCTGCATAGTAATGGAAAACTATAGTTCACATACAACGCGAAATGTAAAATAATTAATAGAGACTATCTTAATAGTTAATTTTCTAATAAATTATTTCTAAAATATACATAAATTAAATTTTGAACAATTTCTTTTTAAAAAACTGAAAGGGACCGACAAATATATATATTCTACGAAAGGTTCTGCAGACTTCGATTATTTCTCATGCATATCTATGAATAGAAAGAGAAAATAACAAAATTCGATTAATCGATTGTGGTTACGACAAACCTGATATTACCTCAAGGATGAATAGGTATCATCTGACTTCTATTTTTAATTCTATGGAGAAAGAATGTATAAACTTATTTGTTTTTAACGCTCCATTTCATAAATGATCTCTTTTATTCATTTCGCAATTATTTTCATGTTAAATTGTCATCACCTTAAATTTATCTTTCTAGGTCCTTAACCAATTTGATCTAATGATAATAATGAAAACAGATCATAAACTAATCTACTGAAAGAGCATTTAACATAATGATAAAAGCATTTAAAGTTGGAATCAGAGAGAAAATTCGATAACATATCGGGTAAAACAATTAGTTTTAACATTATTTCGGAAATAACACTGTGTTAACTACTTTATTGTTAAACAATTCTTACAGATAAAATTAATAATACATGCATCAATTAAACTCACTTGTAGAACCCTGTTACTCCAATACTTGGTAAAAAGAAAAGTATTAGGTTATTACTCCATGAAAATGCGATATCAGGTGAAATCATAATAACAATAATAACGCAGCATATACTATTATCAGAAATAGACAAAATACGTTTGGTAAAACGTAAAAGTGAGAGGAAAAATTCCTTCCTACATATCAAAAGATCCATCGAACACAACATATATACTTTAAGATAATATACCATTAGGAAAATAAAACAATACTTGATCTAAATCTCAGGAAGTAATGAAAACCAAGTATATTTATTTGTATTGCTATTAGATGATGTAAAACAATCTCAATGAAGTTCAAAATATAATTGGCGAGTTTCTTTCTTCATTTTTTATGTAACCATATTATTTTAGTTAATTCAAAAAATTCATATCAATTTATCCAGTCAACTATAACATTATTATTTAAAACTGATAGTAATAATTCAAACAGCTAATCTATGACTGCAGAATTATTCATTTTCTGTAATGTAATATTTCTGTTTCATATACTATTAGCAATGCAGTATGATCCAAATGATTATGAAAACTGTAAGAATATATAGGGGAGATGGGGGCACATGTGAGCAGTTCGGATAAATATAACATTTCTCATAACTGGATTAATTTCTATAAACAAAAACTACTCAATATAGTAAACAGAACTTTCTTTTACACATGGTAATTTTTTTTAATCATCTGTATAGTTCTTCTTACATTTTTAAATAGTTTTATAAATTAAAAAAATTGTTCACATGTGCCACATCAGCGGGGTAGTTGTGAACACACGTGGGGCACATTTGAACGCATGGAAAAAATATCCTTTGGCATGCTTTTTATTCTGTTATTCATTTGTCATCGTAATCATTAGTTATATTACCTGTTAAATTCACCATAAGGAAAATATATATATATATTTCTCTAGTTTCTGGATTATAAAATGAAAATAAGTAGATTTGGGGGTGGGAGGCTTAGATTATTTATTAAGTATTGTTTCAACAAAAAAAAAAAAAATAAAGAAGCAATTTTAAAAAAGAAATTAAAACCTTTACATTTTTCTTAGGGGTTTTGTGTGGGGGAAATTTTGGGGTGGGGCATTTACACACTATTTATCGGAAATCTGCCGAAATACGAACGATTCTCACTCCTGTATTTGCCTTATTTACTTGTAAATTATAGATAAAGAAGTTTTCTCAATGATTAAAAAAAATCTTGATTATAATCCCCCCCCCCCTAACTTCTTTTGATTTTGAAAGAGAGGGGGGTTACAATCGGGATTTTACGATAGTTAACAGTTTAAAAATTTTGCTTTCTTAAAATATTACTGATATCTATCTCCATTCAAAACATCATATACATAACTGTTTAAGAGATGGAAGTAAGCCATCATTGCAAGTTTAGAACAAATATAATAGAAAAAATTGCAAAGTTGTTCAAGGTAATACTTTTGTATTAACAATGCATAAAAAATGTTGTTGTAAACCGTTTAGTAAAATAATACACAACAGTTATTGCATTTTAGAAAACATTAAATTTATTTAAAGTACAATTGAATTTAAACGAGCTTATTGCTCTTTATGTATTTGCTGAAAGATGTGTTTGTGGAAGTTTCAATACAAAATCAACTTGGTGTGAGGAAAATACCTTCTATTTCAGGAAAATTATGGATAATGGAACTGACAATATTTCTCATTAAGTTAATTGAAAGGAACAGAATCACAGAGTGATTATTGGGGTACTTATGAACTGTGCATATCTATCCCAACTAGTCTGTTCACAAGTGCCCCACATTGCTGCTTCTGTTAAATTGATAAATAATTAACATTTCTCAATTTCAGAAGAAAAAGAACTTTGTCAAAAATATTTATTATCATTCAGAGTATATGTTAAAACACTCAAATTCAAATAAATGAATAAATAAATATAGTCAATCGCTTAACAACTTGGAACAAAGATTTTACTTTTGAGATCTAAAAACAGTGTTTTGGCTACAGAAGGAAAACAAAATGTCCAAGAGCTTCAAAACATTTTTACCATACGTCTAGAAGTGCTATCCTCTTTAGTAATTTTTTTCAAATAAAAAACTTATAATAACTATTAAAAAAAATTGCGATGTTCACACCTGCCCCATGTTCACATGTGTCCCCATCTCCCCTACTGAAAATCTGAATGGAGTAAGGTCAAAGAAATAGCCAGCGAAAAAATCCTGTAAAACTAACAGAAAGAAATGTCAGCTGGAATAACATTAAATTTATTTAGTTTATGTTTATTTTACGAGATAAGAATGTTATATTTAGAGACACTTTCTGTGTGCTTTAACAAGATAAACAGTAAAAATTAAGAATTATGGCACCGAATTATAATAATTTGAATTTGTGAATTTCCAGTTTTCTTTTCGGCAATAAAAACGCGTTTTTCCTTTTTTTTCACCGGAAAACAATGAAAATTCCTGAAAAACAACATTTACAACATTTTTGGAACTAGAACTATCCCTCTAAAACTAACGGCTTACGAATTAATTATGGTTAACCAATAAATTAGTTTCTCATAATTTTGCCAAACTCATATATAAAAAAGAATCAAGTCGAACTCCCTGTAATACTTTTATTTAAAAAAACCAATGATTATATTCTTAAATTGAATCAAAATACGTTATAAGTTTTTGACAATCATTATTTTAGTTAAATATTTCATATTTCTCCGCGTGGGATTTTCTGTGCATAAATGTTTCACCCATTTTCAAAATTTTCTTTTATCATGAAAACAACGAAATATTTAATATAAATCAACAAATTTAAATCAGTATAATTCAATAAATTGAAACACAAACATCCCACAAAAACTTTACCTTATTTAAAAAAAAAAAAAAAAAAAAAAAAAAAAAAAAAAAAATATTGTATTATATCATTTTTAGCAATGTCATAAATTTTGTTTAAATAGCCTTTTAAAATTAAAAAAGCAAATTTATTGAAGCATAAAATAATTCTAGAAATGAAAAGAAAAGTGCATGACATTAATTAAAAATGTATATTCGTAAATTCATTAGACAGGTAGCAGTTATCTCTCCTACAGAAGTAATTATCACATATTTCTGCGTACATAAAGAGGGGGAATATTTTATCACTTCTGCTATGTAATGAAAATGAGAAGATTAAGTAAACAGTAATTCCGTCATTTCAACAGAAGAGAATATTTTTAACTTATAGGTGAAGGATTATTTATACATAAAATAAAACTTAATATGGCAAAAGCATGTTAATTAGCTATGAGAGTATTTTTCTCTAGCTGTAGTAAAAACTTTCTGTCGCAAGTTTTCCTTTCAAACGATATTTTACATTAATTTATTTATTTATGTGGACATACCGGATGACCCAAAAATGACGGTTCTATTTAGAAAAAATATATATATATATATATTTATGACAAGCGATATAAATGCGTCGTTCGCTACAATTTACTTCGAAAACAGCAAATTTTAAGAAATATAATAATATTTAGGTATAATGAATTTAATATAAAAATAATAGAAATAAATAATATAAATTTTCGAAGAAACCCCTCATTTTTTGGGACACGTGGTATGTGTGTCCGTATACACTTGTACTCTCCTCATTTAAAATTTAAAGATAAACAATTTAAACTGTTGTAAAATTTTATAAAAACTAAAAAACGTTCAGATATTATACAAAAACATTGAGATTAGTTTATAAATAAATTTCTGACAAGTTTCTTAAGACAGGGGTGAATTTCAAGTTAATAGCAAGACAATTTCAACGAAATATAAAAAAGAATTTAATCAAAATTAAAAAGAAAATTAGACAGAAAGTAAAGTAACACCTAGTTTCTAAAACACTACTACATTTTTAAACAACTTCAAGAAGTTTCAAAATTTCTAAATCATCTAGCCTATACAATAGCAAAAGTCTTAACTGAACGTCTAGATTTTACCCAAAAGATATATGGAATCACACAGTCTCTATAATAAGTACGAAAATACAAGACACTCACTTTGCTACTCATTAACGGGGCTCCGTGAGTCTCCAACCAACTTTATTTTAAAATTTTAATAAAAAAGTTTTAATATCTTACCAATTTTTGATGCACAGCTAATTTGGGCTCACAGTTCTGAGGCATGCTGCAAGAATCCTCACCTAAGACGGCTAATTCTTCACATTTTATAGTAACTAAACGATCGCATGTTAATCTGATTATCATATTTTGCAAGCTACTAATAACACTCAAATTTTATCAATCCTATTGACAACAAAAGAAAGTTAAAGAGTTATAAAGGACAGATCCGAACAGCCACGTAAATTATGGTAAGTTACAAGTACTAGATGCTCGCATAACAAAAAAAACGTTCGCAGAATACCGGTATTCAGAGTAGTGAACGTCACCGTTACAAAGTGATTATTTTTTAAATGTTGAATAGAATACTAAAATAGGAATAAAACTGAACAAACGGGAAGTATAGTATTCGTTATCAGTTTGTTTTTTAAAGGATTTACGAGTTTCTTTCGTGAAAAAAGATATTTCACAACACTTTTCAGCAGTATTAAACAAGGCGCAAATTAACTTTTATTGAATTGAACGCCATTGTTCTACCGACGAAATCTATTGGATCTGTACAAGAAGTTCTCGTACCACAGCTAAACAACCTAAGACATCCCAGAAGTATTAAATAGGACTATGGTTGTTATATATGTTGCAGAATGCATTTTAATAACAGTCTGACTGAAAAAATATCAGACACCATAATGGCCTTGTCATTATTACAAAAATTATTATCCTTCAATCTTTCTAAACATCTTTGAACACAGAACTTCACGCGCATAACGTTTTTCAGATTCAGAAACTCTGACATACATATACAATTCCACAGTTCGCGTAGGATCGTAAATAAGCTTTTTAAGTGCCGGAAAACTCTGAAAATTCATAAAATTCAAAGTACCATAAATCGGTAAGGTTTGGTCATAAAAGAATAGAAATTTTTTTACTGTCCATCTAGACGCAGGGAAAATTTTTTCTAAATATAAGTTATAAATAAAGGGTACCATCTAAAAGTTTTGTATATTAATTCAGTGTGCGTCAAAAGTTTAAGCACAACAACAATTTCCAAACAAAACTTTAAATATTTACTTTATTTAAATATCTTGTTTGCATATGTAAATAAATACAGTCTTAAAACCATATTTAACAAAATTATGTTTTAAATTTTATCCCATACGTTATGTTTTTAATTTTATTCCAAATACAGTGAATTCTCGATAAGTCGAAGTGAGATAAGTCGAATATTCGTTTTAGTCGAAGTTTACACGAAGTCCCGGCCCCGTTTTCTACAATTCAATATTAAACTTTCTCGTTCTGTCGAAGTCTACATCTTTTAAGTCGATTTTTTTCCGATTGAGAAAAAACAGTAATTCGACTAATTTCTTAATTTTTCAGCCACAGCTCAAAAATACTGGCACTTTCTGTTAGTTAAAACTTTTCTGCACTTCTTCGCCGGCTTTGAAAAGCGCTATTTTTATTTCCTACATCAGACAGTGTGGAGCCTCTGCGAGTTTGGAATTTCAGCTGAAATCGTCCCATCCCCCCACCCCCCACCCCATTCATTTCTTTTTTACGCCCCTTTTCTCAACATCTATTCTTTGGAAACAAAGCAGGTGGCTAAGTGAATTCTAATTGGTCAAATTTCCCACGCTTTTATGCAAGGATTTTTTTTTTTTTTCGATTCTATTGAGATTTCATTGAAGTTCATTAATTTAATGTTGAGTCTTGTCATTTTAGTGTTTATTGCTTTCGCATCGTGATACATTTTCTGTTGGGTCTTTCAAAATGTCGAAGCGGAAATTGCACATTCTTACTTTAGAACGAAAAGTAAATTTGATAAAAGATATTGAAGACAATCCTAATTTAAAGAAAAAAGATATAGCCCTGAAATAGGGTATCCCTCCTAACACGCTATCTACTATACTGAAAGATAAGGAAAGCATTTTTAAAAGACATAAGTCAAGTGTGAACCCAAAGTGCAAAAGGATGAAGACGTGTGCCTTCCCAGATATCGAAACAGCCCTCGTAAAATGGTTTACATATTACAGGACACAGAAGAGTGTAATTCCTTTAAGTGGTACGATGTTACGAGAGAAAGCTTTGGATTTCGCAAAATTATTGAATGTGAAGGCTTCACTGCAAGCACGGGGTGGTTTGAAAAGTTTAAAGCCAGACACAACATCGTGTTTCGGACATTACACGGTGAAGCAAAAGATGTGTCTGATGCACTGTATGATGAATGGAAGACAGTTTCATTACCTAAACTTCTTGCAGGTTATAGCGCGGACGACGTTTTCAATATGGATGAAATGGGACTTTTTTCCAAAAGTTTTCCTAACAAGACGATGATGTTTAAGGGGGAATCATGTTCCGGTGGAAAGCTAAGTAAAGAACGTTTAACTGTCCTTGTCGGAGCAAATGCTTCTGGAGCAGAAAAATTACCTTTACTGGTCATCGGTAAATACAAAAATCCTCGCTGTTTCAAACATAAAAAGTCACTTCCTGTACAGTACAGATCTAATCACAAAGTTTGGATGACGCTAATATTGTTCGAGGAATACAATAAAAATTTGGATGCAGTGTTTCATGCAAAAAAGCGTAAAGTGTTGATCTTCGTTGATCAGTGTGCCACTCACAGTCAACTTTTGAACTTGAAATCTCTCAAGTTAGAATTTCTCCCTTCTAACACAACATCTAAGCTACAACCAGCAGACCAGGGAATAATTAAATGTTTAAAGCATTCCTACAGAAAACGTCTAGTGCGGAAGGCAATCAAGGATGCCGAAAATGGAATAAATCAAAAGTGTGATGTGTTAGAAGCAATTAGATTATTTTCGAGTGCCTGGAACAACGATGTGAAACAAATCACTATCAAAAATTGCTTCAGTAGATGTGGCTTCTTTGCAAGCAATGTGGACTCATGTGTTGTGAATGAAAGTCTACAAGATCAAGTTATTTCTGAAGATGACGATACTGAGTTTTTGAATATTGACGAAAATATTGCAGTTTGCGGAGAACTTAGTGATTCAGATATAGTTGAAGCAATAAAAAATAAGGAGAACGATCCTGAATCTGAAGAAGATGACGAGGAAGTAAATTGCGTTTCACCACCAAATAATCAAGAACCACTTGCGGCAATGACGACACTACAGCAATATCTCGAAAGTAAAGACGGTGTGGACGATTCTCTTTTCTTTTGTTTACAAAATGTGAGCGACTTTCTAACCAGTGAACGACAAAAAAGTTCCTTCAAGCAGTCATCATCAACAAGATTTTTTCACAAAATTTGAGTTTGTAAGTACCTTATATTATGTACTATTAAATTGTATTTTTCTTTAGTGCTCATTTTGCCAAACTCCGTTATTACAGTATAATTTCAATTCCTATCTATAAGATTGAATTATTTTTTATATTTTTTCTGTATGTATTTAACGATTTTTGATAAGTCGAACTTACGATATCTCGAGTATTTTTGCAGGTCCCTTCGAATTCGACTTATCGAGAATTCACTGTATTATATTTTAAGTTTTATTTTATTTTATTTCGATTTTAAGAATGAAAAAAAAAATAACCACGTCAAAAGTTTACCATAAAAATTACGACCATAAAAATATTTTCATGTAAATTTTCCAAAATCACGTTAGCAGTCGCTCACGAATACGATTTCTGGGTATAAAAGGAGCATCTTGTTGTCGGTTTTACGTTAAGATGAAATGACAAATTAAAAAGAACTGAATTTAACACCTTTTCACATGAAGAGATGTTGAAAATCCGGAGTACAGGAGCAAAACGTAAGTCCATTTCTGAATTTGCATCTGCATTAAAAAGACCGAAACGGGAAATTTGTGAAGTTTTGGTAGGTGGAGAAGATTAAATTTCAAACGAAAATACCGTTCATAAAAGCTATTAGACATCATTTTCCGCGAAGACCGGAGCATAAGAAACTTGGCTTCTACTGGGAAATATTTTCTTTCTGAAATTCATAATATCGTTCGAAAGCGTAAAAAATTATTCATAGAACTGTTTTAGAGTCGAAGTACATGAAAAGATGTGAAATGGTTTGATTACCATGCCTGAAAATACACCACAAAAAAGCTCGATTACAGTGGAACAAACAGCACATGTCATTTGGTGATAGGTAGCTGAATGTCATAATCATCGATGAAAAAAAATATAATTTATACGGCCCTGGTGGGTTTCCATACTATTGAAATGGTCTCCGAAATGAACCAAGTAGAATGTTTAGTAGATACCATGATGATAGTTCTCTAAGGACGGGAGGGGGTGCAATATGTTTCAATGGTCGAATGTCCATAGCGGCGGTAGTATAGTATATTGCCAAAGATTTTATGCCTGTTGGAGAACATTTAGGTGGACAATCCCTGCCTCCAAGTCAACATCGCAGGGGCTTAGCAGGGAACATGGTAACCTTCTTTCTGGCCAGCCCTTAGTCCTACTTAAATCCAACAGAAAACGTATGGGATATTCTCACATGTTCAGGTCATCAAAATGGAAAACATTATTATTTAGTTAAAGAAATGAAATCGAACGTTGAAAACACTTAAAAGCGTTAAGAATGCAAGCCGGGAAAAATAAAGAAACATTTTTATTGATGGAACACCATGTATTTCAGCTAATTAAATTTAATGGCGCTGTATGCAAATATTATAGCTTTTATTATTATCCGTCTGTAAAAAATAAATATGTGCTTAAACTTTTGACTCGCTAATTTTTTTCTCTTGTTAAATTCGATGATTTAAAATAAAGTATAAAAAATAATTGAGTGAAATTTATATTTAAAACCCCAATTTGTAATACATATGAACATGGTCTTAAATTAGAGTGAATTTTGTTTTAATTTTAAAATAGCTGTTGCGCTTAAGGGGAGTTAGAAAGTCCTATACCTACCATGTTAAATTAATGTACCTTTTCTCAGAAACTAACAAATATATTCATTCGAAATTTTTCATATGCATAATATAAATAACGCCTAATAAGGTGAAGTCAAATTTATAAACAGATATTATTTAGCTATTTTTAGAAAAAATCTGGAATAAAAGCCACTTTTAAATAACAAAAAACTTGCATTTTTCCAAAGAAAAATATTTTTATAAAAATTGTACACATATGTAATTAACAAAAATTTATTTCAAATTCATCTGGAATATGTGTAAAATATTCAGCAAAAATTACAGGCAATAATATGTAGTAGTTTCTATAAAAAGGTACATCAAAGTTCAAAATACAACATTTTTAGAAAATACAATTTTAGTTTCATGTATGTAAAGCTTATGTATGATGTAAACAAACTGAAATACTAAAAAAAGTTTAACTTCTTATACTCATAAAAACAGAAGTAATATAGCATTCAAAAGGGGGGAAATAAAGTATTCATAATATTAAAACAAAAAAAAACATTTTTTTCACAAATTTTACTTCCAACTGCCCTTGAACTTTTCACAATTCCTTATAAAATGAATGTCATTTCCAAAAGCTTTAGTTTTCCACCTGTCTCTATCTTTTGTAATTGGACGTGTAGTGTTTCTGTCATTAACAGTTTAACCATTTGACCCGAGAATGCTTGCGGTTAACATTATTTCAGAAGTAAGCTTCGACTACCACTATTTCAAAGCATAATCTTTATAGTACAAGGTGTCCATAAAAAAATGTCCCAGATATAAATGTTAATAGTATCAACTGTAAGCGCTGTAGAGTGTTGTTTCAAGGTCACAATAAAGAGTAACTCAGACAGTCTTAGATAAGCGCATGCACGTGTACTGCTTTGTTAATTTACTCGTTTGCAGTGCCACATACGCAAACTGACGACTCCTGAGCGTAAAGCTTTATAGCTGGGCTGAAGATTTAAAGGCCATTAGAGCCATGCGATTTTTCCTTTGGGGCTTTATAAAAGATTGTATCTATGTTCCAACGCTGTCTCATGATTTGACAGAGTTGAGACAAAGAATTGAAGAGGCTATTGCTTCCATTACTCCGGACTTGTTAACCGAAGCGTGGGAAGAATTGGACTTTAGATTGCATGTGTGCCGTATAACAAAGGGTGCACATATTAAACATGTGTAAGAAAAACTAAGTTAGTTTACCTTCAATTTGATGTATGATTTGTTGTAAATAGTCTAAATTAAACTGTTATAATATACCATTGAAACTGGGACATTCTTTTATAAACACCCTATATATTTCTAGAATATTTACAATAGAAATCTACGACAAAAAAATGTATACAGTAATAGTGGTAGCTAAAAAGGTGATTGCTATTTTTAGACAATAATCTTCAAAAAGTGTAAAGGGTTAAGAGATAATCGCCATTATCTCTATTTTGAATCTCTTGTTACATCAGGAATTTAAAAAAAAATTGCCTTATAGAATAGTTAGTCCCCTTTAAGGAATTATCCTTAAACTACGGGATTTAATTTTGAAATGGATGCAGCAAAAATGCGCATTATACTGTCAACTAGTTATTTTTAATTTTAAATTGCGATATTTAAATCTACATGCTAATTTGTAAGAAAAACAGATTTTCTAGTGTATCACTGACAGTCTTTAAATGAAAAAATGAATAATTCTTAGTTGTTATCATTAAAAAAAGTTTAGAGGTGGAAATAAATGGTTTCAATTTGTAAAAACGAAATTTCAGGATAATTAAATAATTGTGAAAAGTTTATTTAAGGCTTTTCAAACTTTTCACAAGCAATCATTTTATATAAAAATTATCCGCTTTTAAATATTTCACTTAAGTTATTTAAGCACAGGGCAATCGGTAAGTTACAAAAAAAAAAAAAAGAAAAGTTTTTAATTCAAAAAGATAAGCAGTAGCACGATCCGGTCTTTTCATAAATACACAGAAAATCGTGAGGTTTTTTTTGTTGTTGTTGTCGTTTGTTTGTTTTTGTCTTTTTTTGTTGTTTTTTTATAGAAAAAAAATTATTGCCAGAATAATTGCATTTATCACCGACAGTTAAAACTGTGGAGGTCTCAAGGCTATTGGATGTTGATATTTAAGCCAACAAGTGCTAGAAATTACAGCATAAAAGCATTTTCAATACATTACAGAGTATATTTCCGGGTCTGATAACTATTTTTACTAATGAAATCAGCCAAATTTGAAATTTTTAATACTGGTCGAATGCTGGAAAGCTGAACAGACAACTGTCACAACTGAAACGCTACTTGTTGGTAGCAAATTAATTTTTCTGAAAATAAAATTTGCGTTATTAAAACAAAACCCCATGTCTTTGTGAACATTTCGGCGAAACCCACATCGTGCTACTGTGTATATATTTCAAATTATTGAATACTAGCAGAACCACCTGGCTTTCCCCCATTTAAACCATGAGGGCCTTACAAGTAAAATAAATAAAAATGCAATAATATGGCTCTCCCAATAATGGAGCACCGTACAGCCCCTCACATAAATAATTAAAAGACAATCAGGAATAAATGAAGTTACTGTGACACAATCATAGAAAAAAAATCAGCTTTATAAATGAGAATATGCATTTTCTTTCGTGCATGTTGCAGGAAAATATAAAATATCCCTGACAATAAGAAAAAAAATTAACCAAATGGTGCAGCATTTAGTGAAAATCCATTTTGTATGGCATCTTATATATGTTATGGAAAAAGAAATTCTTGGAAAAATGTCTTACGCCAAATACCTAATAAAAAAGCAGCAATAATTGTCTTATTTTGTCTGATCTTCCATAATCGGGTTCGTAACCGATGTTGGTGATGAAATCACTAAAATAACTCTAAAATCACTGAAATACGTGCTTCTGCTTAACTATTTTTTTAGCGGCTTGGTTTAGCTGTATTTTATGCTTCGCCTAATACTGTAGCTGAGACATGGCGAAATAACGTAAAACTTTCGGCCCTCCCATTTAACCTCTTTGGTGGTTGAATTTCAAACATCACTGAAATACGCGTTTAACAATTTTTTTTAGTAAATTTACGCTTCTATTTAAAACTGCTGCTGAAAATGTCCTATAACTTTTGACACCCTCTCCCCCCTATTTAACCTCTTAGGTGGTGACTTTTCAAAAATCCTTTCTTATTACTTGGCTAGATTATAACAGTAATCTACTGTCCAAATTTTGGACTCCCATTTTAGTCGTTTTGGCTCTGCATTGATGAGTCTCAGTCAGGAGTTCTTTTATTATGATAGTAAAAATTTTTTGTGACTTTTAGTCATCCGGTATAAACCGCTACAATTCTGTATATTATACCCAGTTATTCTTGCAATTATCATCAATTTATATCTTGTGTAACTTTCATTGTAGGTTATTAAATTTCGAAATTTCTAAGTCAAATGACAAATACGAGCTTGTATCAATATGTTTTTGCCCTCACATAGAAATAATTGAGTAAAATTTATGAAATTGCTACATTTTATTAGTCCTTTTTTTATACAGTCAGTGTGCCCAGTAACACATTTGTGCAACCGGTATTTGAAAGAGAGGAGGGGGGGGGGATGTATCCCAGAAGCTGTGATAGTAGACCCAAAGGGAGGCATTTTCTAACTTTTACCGACCCTCACATGTGACGTATTGTTGGAAAGGCCTGTAACCACTTATTCATGCTATGCACCTCCCGAGCCCCTCCTCCAAAATTTTCCCTCCCGGGGCACTTTTCAAAATTTTTCGGTTATCATTCATGTCCCCAGGGGGCAAATTCGTGGGGAGGGGCTCGGGAGGTGCATAGCATGAATAAGTGGTCACAGGACTTTCCAGCAATATGTCACATGTGGGGGTCGGCAAAAGTTAGAAAAATGACCCCTTTGGGTTTACTATCTCGCCTCTTGGAATACATCCTCCCCCTTCTCTTTGAAATACCGTTTGCAGAAATGTGTTACTGTGCACAGAGACTATATAGAAAAGGACTAATACAAGTAGCAATTTCATAAATGTCACTCAATTGTTTCTATGTGAGGGGAAAAACTTATTGATACACCCTAGTAGTTACGTATTTGAAAAAAAAACAGTTATACAACGGTACACTGTAAAACAAATTCCGTTAAAATACAGAAATTGTACTGGTAATCGAGACGCCAGTACTATTTTCGTATTTTAACGGAATTTTTTTCCGTAAATTCCAGAAAAATTTCCTTTTTTTCACAAAATTTACCGAAAAAAATCCGTTAAAATACGGAAATAGTACTGGCATTTCGATTGCCAGTACAATTTCCGTAATTTTGACGGAATTCTTTTTTACAGTATAGCGAGTCACGAAAATGTTTTCTCGGAAATTGAAAAGCGACAAGAAAATTGGTGAAATAGTAAGAAAATAAATAAACTAAGATGTTGAAACAGAAATAAGCACGATTATTCCGTGGAGCACAAACAAAGCTGCGAATCTCGAAGTTAGCTATTTCGAAGATGCTAAAGCTACAGGTGAATGAACAGTGCACCTAATAAAATTAATGTAATAATAATTGATATATATCATCAAAAGTTCGGTAGCGTCTGATTCTCCAAGAAACCCACTAATACAAAAAGGCTCTAAATCTGGAATAAGGGATATTAACTTATTATTATATAGTTTTAAATTCAACTTCATCTTTTGCTGTTTAACATCGTTTGTTACAAAAGTTTTACTTTCATCTTGCCTTAACACATTCATATTTATAGACATTTTGAAAAGGAAATGTGCGAAGATTTTTGTATTTGACGATTCAGAAATAATTTCGTCACGGAGTTTATAAAACAGCATGAAAACCAAGAAATTCTGTACCAAACAGTGACGTGAAAAAAAGGAGGGGGGCGGGAATCGTAGAGTCGAGGTAATGCCCAGTCCTTTGAAAGTAGAGGTTTTATAACCGGATTTCAAAGATACCAATACAAAAAAATATGAGTTGTTTTATATAAAATTTGTTCTTTTTAAGAATTTTTTTATATCCTTACTTTTGGCTCATGAATGATGGGACATTTGTTCATCAAGTAATTCCACTGCCATAACACAATTTCAGTTCTAGTAAAGGTGAAGTAGATTATGCATTCGAATTTATTACGGCATTGATGCGTCAGCTATAGTTAAGTCGTTTGTTATATATGCTGCTTTTTTTTTTATTTTGCACGTATATGTGCAAGGTAGAGTGATTTGTTTTTTTAAAGCAGCAAAGACATTTTCACTTTCAATAACGGTTTCGAAAGTGAAAGTGTCCTTAAAAAACTGCAATCAAAATCGAAAAGTAAAAACAGTGCCCGGTACCTCAGAAATCGTATTAAAATAAAATCATATGAAAATATTGAGATGCGAACGAGAAATTCGAAAAGAACACCCACAATATTTTACATTAGCTTGCAAGTGCCTTTGTGTTACTAGCGTAGGCTCTTAATAGAACTCACAATATAGGTACGAAAAGCTTCAAGCCAAAAGCAAAAGCACTATAGGCTCGCCCAGATTTGCGAAATCTTCCTTTAAATACCATTCGCTGTCCACCATATTTTCAAAATTTTCACTAAAATATTTCGCGTCAACATCCAATCCATAGAAAAGAAACATTCTCTCACAAACTTTACATTAACTTACATTATCACCTTCACACATGCACATTAGATTTTATATTCTACCAACGTCCATCCTGAAAATTGAAATAACTATTTTACCGAAATAAAATATTTAATTAAGTTGTATATTCTATTAACCGGAAGCAAACTGTTTAACCTTATTAATAATAATTAAATTTAGTAAAACATAAAAGTTTCTAAAACTAAACAGAGACACCTACCGTCATTTTATAGTGCTACATTTACTGTATGCAAAGTTATTCACATTATTTTATTTACTTTATCCAAAATAAATTTAATGCTTTACGACTATGAATGATTAAAAGTAATTGTTCGTAATAAAATTAAGGAGAAATGAATTTATCAGAAGCGCTTGTCAAAAATACCAGAGTAATGTATAAAACACTCATTCTAAATTAATTATTATGGTCATTCTAAATATATTGATGAATAATTCAATTTGAAAGTTCCTCCTTTTCATTGTTGTAAAGTCACACATTGTCTTTCCAAGATTTGACAATGATGTGAAGATACTAATGTGAATAGTAGTAAAATGTTTGAGTTTTAATAATAAATCAAACAGATATTTATTGTTATGACATGAAATTAATTCTTCGTTGCAAATTTACTCAGTGTTGTTAATTTACACAGTTTTTGTAATGAGAAAAGATGACTTCAAATGAGTGATCTAGAACAATTTGATTATATATGTATTAAATGAACAAGTACACTTTTTTTGTTTGTTCACATTGTTAAACGAAAACAGCCACAAAATCAAAATTTAGAAGGGTGAACTTACCAGCGATAAAATTATTTCTTTTATCATAACGTTCGTTACTATAAATATTCTCATTCTTCAGTTTTGGAAGTGTTAAGTTAAGTAATCATTAAACACTTTGATTATTTTTTCAAACGTTTAAACCGAAAGTTTTCATCATTTCATTCGTTACATCAAGTATAAGATTAAACGCACAGTGGTCCGGATTACGTTCGTAGCACAGAAAGTTATTGCAAGTGCTTCCTTTGTTCGTAAAACAACTGTTTGGTAATTTTGCGATGCAATTGGATCTAATGCAGTGGATCCCAACCTTTTATTGGCCGCGTCCCACCAAAGCATCTGTAAAGTCACTATGCCCCCACCCCTTTAATCTGCAAATTATGTCTCTTATTATTAAAAAGTTAATTCTATTCAGACGGTAGAGTGCAATAGAGCCTTAACAATAACTATTCATTTCACATTTTTTAACTTATCAAAGAGGTGAATCTACTGTAGTAAATGTGTTTTTAACATACTTTTACTAAAGCAACGAGTTTATACATCTTCACCTCTGTGCCGAAAAGAGTTTCGTTGAACTTTTCCAACTTACCTCAATGTTAAAGAAATGTGTTATATGGTCTGAATTTTTATCTTCACAAAATATCTTGAAGAGAGACTTACATTCTACGTTAAAATTGATAACATCCACACATTTTATAATTTATTTTTGTAACTTATTAACAGTTGGTGAAAAAGATTTGGACACTAAATTTTCTTTCTATGCATAAAACACTGCACAAGAAGCATTTCAAGATTCTCATCTTTATCAAATTTAAGTTGCCATTATTCACCATCACAGCACATCTTCTTTGTTTTTCCTTTACCAATATCGCTATTTGTCTTCCATGCATTATCTTATTTTAAAATTTAAAATTTATATATCATTGTGTAAATTTATTTACTGTGCAGGATGCCTGCAATATATTTATTATCTACCAATTTCCTTTACTAATGCTAAGTTCAAGTTTTAAGTTGCTAGTACCTCTTTCAGAGGTTTCATATATTTACTAGGTTAAATATATTCAAGACAGTCAAATTTGTATATACTTTTAAATAGTTTCATGTATAAAAGAATATTTGTGTGACACACAACATAGAGTGAATAGAAGTAGAAAGCTCATTCAATAAATAATCGAAAGCGTTACGAAAAATTGTAAAATTCTGTCCCAGAAAAATTATAGAAGTCTAATTCAATAAAAGGATGTGATGCCAAAATATTTTAAAAAAAGTATTAGTATAATTATTCTGGTGTTAATCTATTTTAAACTTTTCATTGGGAATATTTTAAATATCCAATTTAAAAAACTGATTCTTTTTCATTTTGCTTGCATTCCATTTATTTTTAGTCTACAACATTACTTTTCCAAAAAGAAAAAGACAAAAGAAACTAATAGAGAAGGAGTGAGTAACAGATTTGGAAGAAATCCTCCTCTTAGAAAGTCAAATTGGCCCCCAGTGGGGCGTACGCCCCACGTTGGGAACCACTGATCTAATGGTAATATAAATTAATGTAGCAGATCTTAGACAAATAATACCTAGTTACTTTATTTTGATTCAATCATATTTCTTAAAACATTAGACAAAGTTTATATTGCGTATTCTACAAAGAAATTTATTTATTCTTCAATTAGCAATGCCACGCTCTTCAACACTTGAAATTGAACTCGTTATACTGTAAAGAGTAACACATATCAATATCTCTTCATAAGTGCACCTTTTTGTACGTCGATATAAACGTACAAAATTTCAGTACGAAAGATAGCCAATCAGAATACACTATAAAAAATTTATTTACCAATTTCATAATAAAAGAATTGTTTTTGGAACTTATTTTACTATTATTATTTACCAGAACAAACAGGGACCGATTTACAAATTTGGGGGCCCTGGGCACAGATGCTTACACGGGGGCCCCCCTTGCACCGGGATTGAGTAAAAATATATAAATATACTGAAAAAGGTACTTATTAAAATAACCACTATTGACTTTAATAATTAGTTTTAAATATCCATCAAAAAATTCAATTTGACAATCATTAATTTACTTTTAAATAATTATTTTACATTTATGAAATTTAAATGAGTAGACGTTTTATAATAAATTGTGTAGTGCTGTTTATCTTTTTCTATGCAAGTCTATATATCTGGAACGATAAAGTATACAACTACTAATAATGAATTTCCCGCAATACCAAGCCACAATTATTTAAAATATTAGAGGGCTCTGCCGTCTACGTGCTATGCTCACCAACCCCCAAATAATCTGACGAGAACAGGAATAGGATTGAGAATTAAAAATACAATATATTTTTTAAATGATAAAGATAAAAGAAAATAGTCACTATGATAAAGTAATTAAATATGGATGTTTCACACAAAATATACGATAAAATTCCATTAGATATTAAAACTACATCAGATTTTGGACAATAATGGAAAAACTTCGAGCAGTATTTGGGGGCCCCTAAAAATCAGGGCCCCTGGGCCCGTGCCCCGAATGCCCTGCCGTAAATCAGGCGCTGAGAACAAAATATATTTTATATTAATTGTGGAAAAAGTAACACAGTGAAAACAATAAATTACTAACTGGGTGACACGTTTGAAACTATTAGGAAAATTTTGTTTACTTACATTATTATTTTTAGAAAATATATATCTTATGCGCTATATTATGCCACTTTGACGCTTCTTTAAGGAAAATAAGTAAAGAAATAAATAAGCAAAGAAAGTAATTCGAAAATTTAACTTTTATACTCTAATCACCGAAACTGAACCAATGTGCAACGGTTCAAAATCTTCTGGTATTTTATGTGTAATTACAGAACATATTAAAATCATTATACACACTTGAAGCATTGAATATAAATTTTTAATACTACTCCTGTGCTAGTGGACAATTCAATTAGCTAAGAAAATTTTGCATCTAGTCATAGAGACATCCTGTCAGAATGAGTCAGCCATCGTTGTTAACAACACTGCACAGAAATTTACAAAATTTGTCTGTTAAATGTTTTCAGATGATTTTGCGTAAAACTGATGTGCTGAATTTAAATATAAAATCATATTTGTGTATCACGTATAATATTAGCGTAATGATGTACCAAACAATATTGTAAAATTTTAAATGTTCATTTTACAGTACTAGAAGATAAAGTAAGCATCATTTACTATAAAAAATACTTTTAAATATTTTTTTCTAGTTTTTCAAGCATTTGATGTTGATAGAGTATCTCATGATTTAATTCATCATTAATAAATGACCATTGTTGCATTGAGATGAAATTGCAAACATAACTGTGGATTTTAATTCGAAAGACATATTTTACCATGTAGTGAAGATAACTATTAAACGAAATCAATTCTATCGTAAACAAGAAAGAAAAATCATGCGCTAAGCATAGATTATGAAACACTTTCCAACACTTCCTAAATTCTTTAACAAAACTTCCTTATTTAGGGAAGTAAGGTATATAAGATAACTAAGTAAACATTTTAGAAAACGCATAAAACATTTGAAAAACTGATTTCAGTAGTTATCGTCCATAGAAATTATGTATTCCAATTCTTTTGAACAGCCCTGTATTTTATCTGTAGGTTTATACATATACTATATAATAGGTAAATTTGGTTTAGCAAGAAAAGCATAATGGGGTGAAATTTCTCTTTCAGCAATTTATATTAATAGATGGAAACGTACTTGTATACTTTTGTACAACACTGAAGTTAACCTAGACCTTACACGGCACTATGTATCAAAAGTTTAATTCGAACTAAAACACTCTTAAAACTACAGAAATCACATTTCCAGAAATTACCATTTATAGACGGGCATGCATCCAATTCTTTGCGTGACGCTGTATATCATTTTATCTATGTTCTACAAACATTTCTTAGTAAACTAAATGCAGTTCAGAGTAAAAATGCATAACTCATTTAAAACCCACCTTTAAGCAATTTGCACTCATACCAGTATTACGAATTCTTTTGTGTAGCCCTGTATGTGAATTATAGCATTTATACACACCATATACTATGCATAAATATAGTGAAATATAAAAGCGCATAGCATAATTAAAAATGCATTTTCAGCAATCATCGCTACTATACAGTACTTCGGATACGATATAGTATCCGGAGTCCTTTGTGTGTCCCTGCAAATGCACTTCGTATTATAATAACTATATATATAAATAAGTTATAGTAAACCTCAGAGACGTATGTCAATTTCATTATACATGAAATAATTTAACATAATTAAAATACGCCGCAAACAATTCCCTCCGCCCCGATATCATTATGTAACGGAATTCCTTTGTATGGCCCTGTAAATTAATTATATCTATTCTTTGCACTGCATATTCTACAGAATGCATATTTTAGAGTATTTGATAAATGCATATCAATTTTATTATGTTTGAAAGCATGCAACATTATTACAAATCTTTTGAAACGATTTTTTCCATAGGCCGTAATGTAACGGAAAACTTTTTACTGTCCCTGTAAATGAACTAAACATGCTACAAAGTTCATTTGAAATAGGTAACGTGCTATGGTAAACATCAATAGCATCCACAAATTTCAGGGCAAACCGAGTATATTTTCGGGAGTTAGGGCTCGGACAGACGGACAGACAAGCCTAAGTCATAAACACTTTTCAACTTTGTTGGAAAGTGTTAATTCGAATTAATAACATATACTTATAAATTGGATTTTTATAATAAGTACATTGAAAATTGCATATTTTAAAAATAATCTAAGGGTGATAGAAGAAACCCAGATTATATTTGTGAATTTCAGTCAAAAAAATATTAGAAACATCTAATTTTATTGAGAAGGAAAATCATTGTTGCACGATGAAATTTATTCAGTTACTATGTTTACTCCGTACAATTACGTACCGCAGGCCTCTATTAAAAAAAGATTTTGTTTCAGCATACTAAACAATAGCTGTTAAACATATGTGAGTGTCATCCATAATTTAATGAAATATCTATCTATAATGCAAAGCAATCATGCAATACGCATATTTAATTTACATGCACTAAAAGTCTTTTAAGGATATGAAATCCATTTTACCTAAAACTTTTCAAAATATGATATAAGATCTGCGCATATCCCATTAAGACTACCTGATTTTTTTTTCCCTTTTTTTGCTGAGAAAAATGTTTTTTTTAACGTTAACAAATATTCAAAAGAGTATTCTTCTGAGAAAAAAAGACAAATTCGCGCAACCATTTATCGATGGGGTAACTTGAGGTGAGATGCCGTGTTGTATAAGATGCCGAATCACGTAGTTTTCATATGCGCAGGCACTGTACGAAAACTCTGCTCAGTTGTAAGGAAGAGTGTGTTCCCTGGTGATACTTTAATTTCCGTTTGCGGTCTTTAAAAAAAATTAAGTGGTACTTTTTTATTGTTATTTCGTCTTAACACTTCTGGTAAGTGTCAAAAATCTTTTACGTGACTTCTTTATTTGCCTATATAAGTCTTAGTTTAAACACCAGATAAATAAAGCTGTGTTTTTACAGAGCACTGGTATCTGCCCTTTCTGCAAATCATAAATGGCGGTCAGTTCCCGCTTCTTCACGTCAGTGGGGGTACCGGCATCTTGTCCAATACTTTGGGGTGAATCGACGGAAATTTTTGGAGATAAGATGCCGGTTATTTTCCGTTGCGGTCAAATACCTTGTTGCTTCTTCATTGTTTAAATTACTTGTCAATAATTTTAATCAGATAATTTAAATCAGTGATTAAATCGTGATTTTAATCAACTGATTAAAAAATATTCGTTGATTAAAATCATAAATTTTCTAAATGTTTAAAATGACATAAAGAAATATTAAAATCTAAGATGAGCATAATTTGAACGGTTTCTATATGTATTCTGTCTTATGAATAAACTTTATTGGCCTTATAAATAATTGGTCAATAAATATTAATTTTAATCATTGTTAAAATTTTGATGTTAAATGCAGATATAAATAATTTTAATAAATGTAAATATCGGTAGTATATAATATAGTTTTAGATAACTAGGATCTTCTGCCCCCTACGAGCTACGCTCCCCAACCTCCATCAAGACACCGCAGACTCTAAAAACACGCTAATTTGATCTGCTTTGAAAAGATAACAGATTAAATTTCCTACCAAGATTCAGAAGATGAGGATTTTTTTTTTTTTTTAAGTGAAGGAGAATCACTGTTCAGAGTATCTAGCAGAGTGCAATAAAACCTCTGAAAAATGTGATTGGATCAAGTGCATTCAGTGAAACTGTTGGCTATATAAAGGTTGATCATATTCCCTAAACAAATGTGCAGTCTGTGGCAGATCTGAGTTATAGTTGAAAAGAACAAAGGGGCATATGAAAAACACCAACAAAAAATCTGCACTCTAAAGCACGTTATCACAGTGGCTTTATCGTATTTAAACTTATTATAATGTTTAAAAATACGCATACTTAAGAGCCATAATCCTTTTAAATGTTAAGTAGATCATAGTTTTTTTTTTTCAAATATTACTTTGACCTTTTATTAAATTGCCAACGTTTGTTACATTCATATTTTTCTAATTGCCTAATATTAAGTAAGTTAACAACTTTAGTATGTCTAAAATATTAAAGTTACTTTTATTCGTCCCATTATGTTTTGAACTGCTTCACAAAAATTATTTTTTACATTGAAACTCCACAAGGCATCTTACCCGTAGATAGTTGACCATTTTACCTAAACGTATGAGCAAGATGCTGAAATGCAAGTGTTTACAAAAACAAAATTTTCGATGTTTTATATAATATCTGTAAAATGGAATAAGGTTTTAAATTATACATAAGGGTGCAAACTTCAAAAAGAAATCAATGAATAACAAATAAAAAAAGCAGGCGATTTTTAAAACGATAAAGTAAAAAACTACGACATCTTCACTCAATTTACCCTAGTTGAAATTTTACATATGGCATGAGACAGGCCTTTCAGAACTAAAAAACTATGTAATCTATATCATTTGTAAGAGTTCAAGAATTTGCTTATAGGTTTTAGATTTAAATCAATAACTAATTAAAACAATTATCATTACCTAATTAAAACAAAATGGCTATTATCTTTAAAAAAAAAAGAAATTTTTAACCGACTTAATAATAGCGATGAATAGTTAAGATATATAAAATGCTTAATAATGTAAGACTGATACAGATAAGTTTGACACATAAAAAAATCACAAAAGACATTTTAAATCGAAGAAGAATTTTAAAACTGTAGTATATGTATATAAGGTCGGAACTTTCTTACTATCAAAAATATTCTTGTTATATTTTAATTACTAGTGAATTGCTACTAGAAACTAATAAATATAGATCTCGTTGCGAATCTGCCATATTTTGGAAAGTTAGACCTTAGTCGAACTAAAATACGTTGAATTAGTGCTGTTTCTGTTTATAATTTGGTTGGGAGTCCGTTAGAATTTTTCGAAATATGTTCCAAAAATATGTTACTGAAAATTTTCATAAAATCACGTTCCTAGACTTTTTTCAGACAAAACTAAATCTAAGATAATTTGTATATTTTATCCATATCAGATATAAAGAATAGTATACTATTTTGCAACGCGTTTTAAAAACCGTGTGTTATGAACAAAAGGGAAAATAATGTACAAAATACACTGAACATATAATAACACTCTTGTGAATATAATATTGCTTTGTTTCTGCTGTAAACATAACCTAAACAAATGTTGAAAAAAATACATATTTATTTTTCAATACTTGTATGAGTTTTTAAAATCATAGCTTTAACGTTTCTTATCGGTAAATTTAGCTTTAAACGGTCAAAATGCTTATGGCTGAAGGAAGTTTGAATCTTCTCCACCCAAACCAAATTAGACTTTCAAAGTAATCCTTACCCTTCTTGGGAATTTGGGTCACTTACTCTTAGAGAGTTCGTCTTAAATGCAACTGCTTCTCGGCACCTTCACGAACACTAGACATGGTCTGAAAACATTTCATTTTCCGGAAAAAAAACCAAAAACACATTGCTTCTTGAAATAAAGAAATTTGATTCCAAGTTGCTAAAATTATCCAGTTTTAAGTAAGGTATTGTTATGATATAACATCGAAAAGCTGAGATAAATGAAAACGCATTTCTCACTTTCTTGTGCTGGAAAACGCTGAAAACGCATCATTCAAAATATTATATCAGGGCAAGTATTGGTCATAGAAGAATGGAATTTTTACAGTTTTACTTTTTAGAGTTAAGAGAAAATTTTCTTATAAGACCAAGAGACAGTATAAATTTTACATTTCGTAACTACAAAATTAATGAATTTTGACACAAGTAGACTGAACAATATTTTTACATTTCCAATTATACCTCTAAAGTTAAGGGTTCAAGAATTAACAATTACACACTGATAAGAATGAACACCCAGTATATTAGTACAACAGTTCATCAGATCAGGTTATATTTTTGCCTTTAATGATATTAATAGTTAAATAATAGCAATAATTATCAGAAATAATAAAAATGATGCTGGCAATACCATTCAATAATTTATGTACAGGCGTGGGAAAAAAAAGTAAACACCCCATGCTAACTCTGCAACAAACTATTGTAAAAGAAAGTTACTGTTACCAAACGATTGAAAATAAAGTCTACATTGAAATGATGTATAAAAAATTTACTTAGGGGGCCATCTACATATCAAAACAAACCCAAACTTTATTTTTTTTCAATAGCAATACCCAAGATTGACACCATAAATGAATTCTACAGCCTTCAATTAGCCTAAATCCAAATTTTCATGAAATTCGTACGATTAGTTTCAGAGAAATTAATTATTTTAAAACGAGCATATTTTAGGGGTTGTATATCCAAATTTAAGTTTGTTACTCGATTGTTGAAATGCTATAGAATGACTATGACACTTCTATTAATGTATTATTTCTTACCAATATGACCATTTCATTAGTTTAATGTGTTGACCATGTTCGTTTAATGTGTAAGCCAGCCCCAACATTTCAATAAAATGAGTAAAATATTTTTTTTTTCAAATTATGCTTTTCTGCACATCATAAACAACCATGATTTTGGCGATTTTTAATCATAATTCTAAAAATTAAAATTGAGAATTCGTATAAAGCAGGACATAATAAACATAAATGTATCAAAAGAAATTGTAGGCAATGTATATTTTTCGGATATGAATTTCATAATTCATAATCTATATTATAAAATTTTTTAAATTACAAATTCAATGCATTTATGCTCGGGTTTTTTAGTATTATAACCACACACAAAAATTATCACATTAGGATTATAGTTTCAGGTGATGTTAATAAAAATATGAAAATGTAACTTAACATTAGAAGCTCTAAATTTCGAATGTTTATAACTCAAAAATTTATCACCCAAATAACTTGAAATTTCATTTCTAGTCATAGTTTGAACCGAAGGTTTGAAATATATTGTTACAATTGGGTGTTGGCATTGAAAAAACAAAGTTTGGTCTGTTTTTGATTTGGATATATATTTTATATGCATAATTTAAAAGTAGACTTTATTTCCAATCGTTTGGTACTAGCAACTTTCTTATATTATGATTAGTTGCAGAGTTAGTAGGGGGTGTTTACTTTTCTTTCCACGACTGTACTCAATCAGTTTTTAATCCGAATTCGTTTATATTTTTTAATGCAATTTTTAAATTCAAATTAAGATGATCTAGAAAAATTATATATATATTTTTTTTTGCTATTAGAGCATTCAATTTTTTCATAATTTATATATGCTTGAAATAAAATACAAAAATTCACTTATTAAATCTATGCTGATCAAATATTTCTATAATATTGCGGAAACAAACCTTAGTATATTTGATGCATTTTGAAAGAAAAACTAGAAAAAATTTTCAGAGAAAAACAGTTATGTATGCAGAGTTAGTATGCAATAAAAAGTACTTAATAAACGGCATATTAAAATATAATACGAATATGTTGGAAAACTAGTGAAATTCCATACTCATCAAAATATAAACAAAAGTAACACAGTCGAAAATAAAATATGAGTGCTTCAAAATTAATATTTTTTCTGAGCATCTAGTTCTGAATAACAGCTCTGACATTCTTGGCGCAGACAATATTAGTTTTTCAGTTTATTCCGATGGATTTGTTTTTCCATTCTCCAAGTAGTCTTTTCAAATGTTTCAAGTTTAATAACAAGTGATTACGCATTCTATTATCAATCTCTTTTAATATATATTAAATATGATTTAAATATTTTGTAAAATGTGACAAAATGCAAGTTGTGTAACAAAATAACAATAGACAAAGGATGTTGGCTAAAATTGATGTCAAACTGAAACAAGTTTTTCAGGCTGAAACTGAACCGAAACCTAATTTCAGTCTGTTTCAGTGTTTCGGTCGAAAACGAAAATGAAACTCTCTCAGATTAAAATATTAAGATATTCATATATGTATAAAAATAAAGATATATGATTAATTATACACAAACGCACATACCTTCCTACATTTTTTTTTCTTTTTAAAAACCAAAACATTATTCAAAAGTTATTTTAAAAGCAAAAATCTTAAGCATTTATTGATTAGAAACTGAAAAATTATTCACACAGTAAAAGTTTTTCACGGGTTTAATATTGCAAAATATTTAATATTTAGGTTTTAATTTGAATCAAAAGAAAAAAAATGTAGCTCAACCATTCTTGAGGTAAGGGAATGGGGATAAGAAAATTAAAATAGCACGTTACAAGTTACAATTTTTTTTTACTTCAGTAGATGTTTTTTAGAATATGCATATGATAAATACGTTTAAAATGTGTTTACATATGTTTAAATACAAATTTATACCGAAATGACGAAGATATTTAATGCCTTGTCGATGTTGATACTAATTTTAATGCAGTGACCTCTCATTTATGCGTGATTGGAGGGTCCGGTTTAAACAGCACATAACAAAAATCTGACGCACAAGGAATATGCTCTTGTGTTTTAATATATCAAACGTACCTTTATAAAAATTAATTTTATATAAAAGGTCAAAAATGAATATTTTGCTTTTAGACCACTAACTTATGCATAGTAAATTTTATAAGTTATAAAACTGTTATGATATACTAAAACTTTAATATTTAGTTGTTCGTTTAATTTAATTGGTACCGTTATAAAATTGGTAATTTTACATTATCGTACATAGTTTAACATAAAGAAACATTATTTTCTATATTTTACATAAGAATATGTCAAGTAATTTTAAGAACCCGGCCTTAATAATATTTACTTTACTTGGCCTTGTTTATACAACGTCATTTCTAATTGATTAAAAAGCACAATTCCATTTGAATAATAAAGTCTATGTCAGGAATTAAAGCACTATTTTCTCATTCCTCGTGCTTGGACACTGAAAAAAATGCATAAGAATGAGATGTGTATTACAATTGAGAGGCATATTAGTGAGAGTTTACAGCAGTATTAAAATTCAAATTAATATATATATATATAATTGAGATTATTAACGGAACGCAAATATATCAGAATTTCAATATAAACAGTGATAGCAATATATGGTTAATTATTGGCATTCAGACAAAGTAGAAATTTCCCTCAATATATTTTAGACATGCGTATCTCGTTTTGACTTTTATAATTATGAAAAATGAACGGTTATTGTATTATTGACCATTTTATTGTCATAAGTACTGTTCAAAAATCAAATGGTGATGATAACGATGCCGAAACTCAGATTTTCGACGGAAACTTGCTGAAAACGAGCATTCGGTCGGGCGCTACTAATAATCTCTTTGCCAGTACGTGGTTCAAATATAATTTATCTTACAAGGGGAGGTTCCGAGGTCGGTGACACAGAATACGGTGAACGTTTGTGTATCGATAGAGTATAGTTAGTATATAAATATATGAAAGACATAAAGCGCAATACCCAGGGGGTCTTGTTCAAATAAGTCTCAAAGTTTACGTTACAGTTTATAATCGGATAAATTTCTTCCTTGGAAAGTGGCTCAGCAGCATGGTTGGCAGCATACTGGATTTCAGATTTTTCTTTGCAAGTTCGAACCCCAGTTAGACTTATTTTTCGCAATAAAAATGTTTATCAAAAGTTCCTGCCATCTCGGCCTACAGGCGGAGGTAGATTTCGAAGTTAAACTTTTACCAACAAAAACAAAATCAAGATTAGAGATAAACCCAGTTTAACAATTTTATGTGGCCACTTTTGACAAGTTTTTAATTTAATTTTTCTGTATCAGCTGATTTTATCAGAATTATGTCAATACGATAATTTTTTCTTCAACCCCTATTTTTGACCATGAGAGTTGGTCCTATCAAAAACTTTCAATATAAAAGTTGTAGATATTATTAAGAACATTTCTAATAAATTTAAGCTGATTTTATATCTTATGAATTAGAGAAGTTATGAATTTTTTTCGTCTTCAACACCCCCCCCCCCTTTCTTTTCGGGTTTTTTTTCGGTAAGAGTTGGTCTCATCAAAAACTTGTTAGTATAAAAGTTGTAAATAGTATTAATAAAATTTGTAATAAGTTTAAGTGAATTTGATATCTTGAGAATTGACGAATTTGTGAATTTTTTTTCTCTCTAAAACCCTATCTTTTTCGCCCCTTGGGCACATTTTTAATTTCATCAGAAATCTGTGATACATAAATTTTTAGACCATTTCCTAGAAGTAATATAATTTAAAGCTGATTTGATATGTATTATAATTAAGAATTTATTGGGTTTTCCCAAAATCCATTCCTACCCAGCATTTTTAGTGAGCAGAAAATTTGCAGAAGTCTTGCTTTGAAAACCTGCAAAGTTGCAGCAACCTCAGCACGACAAGACTGAAAGTTCATAACAAGACTGCAGCAAGATAACGCAAACGCCGAAGTCACCACACTTTAAATTTGCAGCTAACTTGTCGTGCAAGTTAAATTCATGCTGTATCAAATTTATTGCAAATTAACGGCAAACGAGTAATCTAAAATATTGCTAACTTGCTGCAAAGTTCCAGAAAGAAGACTTCTTGCAGAAAGTTCCAGTGCTTTCCATGCCACATTAACTGTTTACGGTATAAGTTTAACCCCGTCGAAGGGGTCCACAGACCTGATCAAGTCCATTGATGCATACGCACCGTTAAGGTGCATGCATCGTTTTTACCACCATAATCAAGTTAACGTAATATTTGTACTTTTCAATTCGAGACATTTTTGGTATTTAATAAGTATAGTGTTAAAAAAAAGCGGTACCAACCGAATAAAATTTCTGCAATTTCTGTGTATCTGCTGATTGTCTATTATCTCAACAGAGGGATTTTTTGCTTTCGTCACTTTCCTCAATTAAAGACAGTCTTGCCATCAGTTTCACAACAAACTACTTATGCAAGTGGGTGATGGTACACCTTGCAGAAGATTTGCTGCGAATTTCTCAATTAAAATTTGTCACGGCAAAGTAATATCAGGAAAAATCAAACTTCCTGCTAACGTTCATGCTATCTGGGTATTTCCAACTCCTTGGCCGATTTTTCCCATTAACGAAATTGGCCTAGATTTTCTGTCCCTTGATTTTATGTATCAGTTTGGAAGAGATTTGTGCAGAATTACGGAAGTTATCGTGTTCGTAAAAATATGATATATATATATATATATAGATAGATAGATAGATAGATAGATAGATAAAGTTTTAAACTGGGGGTGGTTTGGGGTTCGGGGGGTCATGATCGACTTAGATCTGCAAAAAATTTTCACAAATTCCAAAATAGGGGAGAATATAATAGGTAGTATTTCTTACGAAATCTACCTAATTATTTTCGAACCGTTATTACAAAAATATGCATAACAATTGAAATTTACGAAAAATATAAATTAAATATATGTTTTGTAGCATATAAGTACATTTTTAACAATGAAATATTGTATGTTTTAATATATGACGAATAATAAATGAAAAAAATAAGTAACCAATTTATATTTCTATAGACCAGAACTTTATGCTGTTGATTAAAATTTTTTACAGTTATTTCAATGACTAATCTATTATTTTTAACGAGATAGAAATTAAAATACATGATATAAATATATTATTTAAATTTTGTTTCATTATAAAAATATTTCGAATACTTGAGGATTAAAAAAAATATTCTTTTAAATTCTTAGCGATTTTTTTTTTTAATTTCGGATTATTGATTTTGAGTTATTGCCTACGTAATAACTATCTTTAGCAATTCATTATCTTTGACAGTTATTTAAATATAAACATAAAAATCCAAGATTTAAGAAATTTAAAAGTAAAAAAGCTAGGTGTTAAAAAATATACATTTTGAAATACTATCATGATATACAAAAATTATAATAAAAAATTAATACAAGAAGAGTGTTACAATTTTATATCACGTATTTTAATTTATTTCATTGTGAAAAATAGTGGCTTATTTATGTAAATACAGTAAATAAATTTTAAAACAAGCAAAATTTCGTGGTCTATAAAAGTTCCAATTAACTATTAAATTGCTAAAGATAGTTGTTAAGTAGGTAATGATTTCGAAATCTAAAATCTAAAATTTTAAAAAAATAATGTTTAAAAATTTAAAAGAATATTTTTTAAAAAATCATCAAATATTCGAAATGCTTGCATAATAAAAAAAAAACTAAAATAATATATTTATTCACGTATTTATATCACGTATTTATTTTATTTTTATTTACAAATAGTATATTAATTATTTAAATATCTGTAAATATTCTTAAATAACAGCAAAAAATTTTGGTCTATAAAAATATATTGACTACTTTTTGTTTTCTTTTACTTTTCGTTAAATATAAATACGTGCAAAATTTTGTATTTAAAAATGTACTAATATGCTACAAAATTTATATTTAATTTATATTTTTCGTAAATTAGAATTGTTATACATATTTTTTTCAATTACGGTTCGAAAATAATTGATAAAAAATTTTGTTGCGAAAATTAAGTCTCACTAGGGATCCAACTCACAAAGAAAAATATCAAATCCAGCATGCTGCAAACCATGCTGCTGAGACGCTTTCAAAAAGAAATTTATCCGATTTTAAACCATAACGTAAACTTTAAGACTTATTTTCTCAATAAGTTTTGTAATAATAATGCAATAATAATTGTGCAATAATAATTTGTGTAATAATAATTGACACCCAGGGTACTGCGCTTTATGTCTTTCATATATTTATAACTAACTAATATTCTAATGATACACAAACGTTCACCGCATTCTGCGTCATGGACCTCGAAACCTCCCCTTGTTAAACATGCTATCTCACTAAGAACTTTTCATAAGCGTAACTGTTAATCACTAACTGCTCAAAATTAGACAATCCGATAAACGCTAAATACTAATGATACAGACAGCAAACAAATTTATCCTCCTTTTTTGAATAGCCAATAAGTCGAGATCGACGAGAATCCAGAAAGGCAAATAAGGTTAGTTGGGGCAACTGGGCCATGATTTTACAATGTGACTCTATAGCTTCTGACAATTTAGCTTCAAAAAGCTAATGTTCATTTGAATTAAAGTCTGAACTTCCGTAAATGTGTTCCGTTAAGTTCCCTCTATCAGACAGAAATGCTCAAAATTACATTTTAATATTTAAAAATATGCATATTTCATCTTCCTTTCCTCATGGGTCCAGTTACCCCATAAAAATGGGGTAAGTGGACCAGGAGGGTCTATGCTCCACACGCGTTTATTTTTTTCATAAGGGATATCAGATCCTGTTTGAAAAAATGTAAACAACTTAAAAAAATTAAACCAGGCAGAGCATGTAAATTAAATATCAAATAAAGAGCGTTGTAAGGGAAACCTTTGCAGTCAATGTGTCTAAAAAAAGCAGTAAAAGTGAAAATATTAGATTTATTTATACCAAAAACATAAAAATTAATTAAGTACTTATGTACTTTAGTATAGGTAATAAGTATAAAAGTCACATGGCTATTTTAAGGGAAAAAATAGCAAGGTAAATCTATGAACAAACGGCTACGTGAGTACTTAAGTACTTTATCTGTATCCAGGGGTCGCATTATAAAGGGAAAATTTTGTTCCTACCAGAACCCTTAACGAGTTACCTTCATGAACATTTTATTTAACATATTCTAAAGAAAGGTGCGATGAAGATATTATTTTCAAAATAGTGGTACGAACAATAAAAGTTTCCCTGTAGAATGCGACCCCTGTGTATCGTACAATTTCAAGGTTTAGCTATCTCGCTTTCAGGGGCAAGGTACTAGCATTCGTAAAATGTTGAAATAATTTAATGACACCAGTATTTACAGGAGAATCTATTTGTAAACAAGTAAAAATATATTTTCGCGTACTTAATAAAGGTGAAATTTTCATTATAAAATTCCGGTGCCAATGTGGCAATTAGGGATTAAAATTATGTGGTGCCATATCGCCATCACCGTCTCTCAAGGGGTCAAGAAATTTGGTTTGATATTACCCAATATGCTTTTTTTTAATTTTATTACGTAATTTTAATAAGATATTCTGTAATTTTCTTTATTGTGAGCATAAAACAATGGAGAAATTTATTTCCCGTAGTAAGAGAAACTCAAAAAAAAAATTATTTATAACTATTGGGGTAACTGGATCCAGCATGGTCCAGTTACCCCGGATACATGTCCCAGTTACCCCATTCTTGAAAAATTATGGGGTAACTGAGACACCGGACTTACATTTGAAACATAAAATAAATATGTACAGATACCTAATAATATTAATGTAGTTATATGCCTAATCTTAAAAAAAAAAGATTGTTTAATAAAAGTACTTAGAGTATTTTAATAAAAAGCCGAGGAAGTTCAACCATATTAACGTTGTTTTAAAAAAAGAAACGTAAATTTTTGACAACCTATCACAGCAAAGTGAGAGTTATGATTGAGTTGACACACGTTGTTTTAGGAAGTAGAGATCAAGATGCATTGTTCACAAAAGCTAAAACTTAAAAAACATCAACAGTTTTTTGTAAAATAGCCTATGGCCCAGTTACCTCGTGGGTCCAGTTCCCCTACTAACCTTACTTTTGCGGCGTTGCATTGAAGATACTGTTTATAGTCCGCGATCCAGCAACAGTTTTTGATGACCAAGTTCCTCTCGGCCAATAATTTGTAAAATGCTTCAGAGAGATATATCATGAAGCTCCGTGAACGTCAGCTGCGGTTCCGTGGGTAGGTTGAGCAGCGGTAGCCTCCCAAACATGTAAAAAAAAAAAAAAAAAAAAAAAAAAAGTCGTCATTTCCTGCCGGTTGAAAATTTGCCAAATTATAGCTAACCCAATATCTTGAAGAAAAAAAAAAGTCGGCTGATTATAAAGTGGTGGGTAATACTCAGCTGGTCACACAACCATGAAAAAAATATACAGGGTGCAAAGGAAAGTCCCTTTAACCTGAAAATACTTGCGAACGGAGAGAGCTACAGCTATGGAAGTGAGGTAACGCTATAGTAAAGTGACTACGCCCGATTTAATGCAAACAACGGCAGCGCCCCTTGTGGCGAAATTTGGAAGATAGCCATTGCAAATCGAAAACGAAAAGAGATAAAGCAAAATTTCCAGTTAGAAAGTTTTATACAGCATCCATTAGTTAGTACGAAACGACATTTGGTTTACATGGATAAGATGAATCTTCGCCCGTATACCCAAAAATGTTCGAAATCGATGCACTCTATTTTGTGTAAACGTTTGAATGGAATAGCCAGAAGTATGAAGAAATGCGCACAATTTATGGTATAAATACGTGCTTATCTCAATACATTTTGATAACATCACACAAAAAACAAAAAAGACAAACTGTCTCACAGTGATAAAATGTTAATATTCAGTATGTTCGAAAAGTTCGCCATTGCTCACGATACACGTTTGTATTCGTGAGAGTAATTCTACATGCCACATTTCTCAGCATGCAACGTCTTTTGCTAGCCTCTTCAATACGACGAAATAGATTTAACCCTTTCAAGGGCGGTGGCTAGACGGTCTAGCCACCTAATTTTAATTCCAAAACTGACAAATGGCAGCAAGAATATTTTAATAAAATTTTGCTTTTCTAATGAAAGTGAAAATTAACGGGTTTTTTTTTCTAAAAAATTCGTTTGAATATTCTGGTGTCAGTAAATTACTTCATCAGTTTACGAACAGAATTCTTCTGCCCCTGAAAGGGTTAATCTAAAATTTTAAATGCATTGGAAATTACATTTTTACAGCACAGTACAACGTCACAATCTGAAATTGTGCACTGCTACATTTACGGAATGTGAATATGCAAAGTAGAATCGTCGCTCATCGATTTCGGACATTTTTGGGTATACAGGCGACGATTTATCTTATCCGCGTGAACCAAATGTAATGTCGTTTCGTACTAATTAATTGATGCTCTAAAGCTTTCTAATTGGAAATTTCGCTCTATTTCTTTTCGTTTACGATTTTCAATAGCTATCTCCCAAATTTCGCCACTAGGGGGCTCTGCCGTCGTTTGCATTAAATCGGGCGTAGTCACTTTACTATACCGTTACGTCACTTCCATAGCTGTATCTCTCTTAGTTCGCAAGTATTTTCAGGTTAAAGGGACTTTCCTTTACACCCTGTATATTTTTTTCATGTTCGTGTGACCAGCTGACGTATTAACCACCACTTTATAATCAGCTGACTTGTTTTTTCTTCAAGATATTGGGTTAGCTATAATTTGATAAATTTTCAACCGGAAGGAAATGATTACTTTTTTTTTTTTTTTTTTTTTTTACATGTTTGGGAGGCTACCGCTGCTCAACCCACCCACGGAACCGCAGCTGACGTTCACGGAGCTTCATGATACAACTCTCTGAAGCATTTTACAAATTATCGGCCGAGAGAAAATAACTGACGAAATTTGCACCTGGCTCGGGGGCTATTATTTTTATTTTTTTTTTTTCTGTGTGTGTGTGTGTGATCAATTCGCATAAAACTGTTGGAGAGTACTTTTTTGTGTTTAATTCACATAAAACTGCTGCTTGTACAGTCTTAAAAATATATTAATTAAATAGGTATATAGGATCTTAACATCAAAATATATTGTTATGAAAGAAGGCATGAAAACATTGTTTGTGCGCAATTTTTTTAATCATAATAAAATTTGCGGCAAAATTTGGAACTTGTAAAAATTAAAAAAAGATAATATTTATTGAAAATCATTATAGAAAACCATTCCATAAAGGAGAATAAGTGGAAATTGAAAATTCTCTGCTGTATATGCATTTATACAGAGTACTAAAGTGCTATAAAATGCATTATAACTTTTAAAATCTGAAGATGTGTGAATCTAATGTACCTCTAGAAAGAATAATTTATGAGAAACTCTATTAAAAATTAAGCTGATAGTTTTAAGCCTTGAAATCAAATCTAAGAAGTAATATTATTTAAATACTATATCCAGTACTGCTTTTTTATAGGGGGTCTTGGCGCGATAGAGAAAAAGGATAAGGCTGAATTCGGTGAGAAAAGCAAAATTTTCAAAAGCACTTTCTGGCAACCTTAATCTGCATTTTAAAATCTCATTAGATTGTTATATCTTAACGAAATAACGATCAATGTATAAAACACACATTGCGATTTGTACATTATATACACTATTTAATATATATACATATATATATTGAGAAGCAATTTACATAATATATACACAAATAGGACATATAACAGGGTAATACGAAATATGTAACATATGTCTTCACAAATAAACTTTATAATAATGCACATTTAGCAATGCATACATATACAAATTTCACCACAAAATACCACCTAAAATACACTGTTGCAGTACAATTCTCCTAGTTTTGTTTTTCTTTTTACGAAGAGGGATTCATCGAATTCCACTATTTTACTTAGCCGTTCATTTTTTTTCTTTTTGAATGCTTCAGAACAGACTTCGCGCTTGTAACTATTCCAGTCTACGACTGATATTTCGCACATGTTTAACTGTTTTTCGCACAATCGGATTGAAGTCACTTTCTCACTTAACAATAAATAAATGGCAATGCCGTAAGAAAAGGTATTTACAACGAGTTTGCAATGCGCACATATTTCTTTTTTTTTTTAACTGCTTGGTGTATTGAATCTTCGGATTTTTAAAAAAAAATTTTTTTTTACTATATACAGCTGCATATTATGATAATTTTCCGTGGCTGTTAAATTAAATATGGTAAACACGTTTGAGATTTTAGAATCGAAAATATTTTAATTTTTTTAAGACAAACTTGCGTACTACAGAAAAGCAAACAACGCCCAAATTAGAATATATTTTCAATGGTCGCATTTTCCCTTTCCTGATCGTTTATATTTGACGCAAAATTGCACTTTCTTCAGACAGAGTTATGCCGAGGCCCCTGTAACAAAGAAGTACCGTACAGCCAGCTACACTGTTTTCCTCATTGTTTTTCTTAACCGTTTAACTATATTTTTTCCGTTATTTTTTAAAGTAAGCGCAACAAGACAAAAAATATTTTCTCAAAATTTTAGTAATTTACTTTTTTTTTACACAAAATCAATGATAAATAACTCTCTCGAGTTCGTCCTTTAAGATTACTAACCTACTAAGTCCTACTAAGTCTACTACGTCCTACTAAGATTGGTATTATGATCGCTTTCCAAATAATCACTATCATAATAAATCCTTGTAAACATAAAAAAGAAAATATAAAGAAAACAGAAACTCTTTAATTTTATAAAAATGAAATAGATAAAATAATATGTAAACATAATAATTAATGTAACAAAATTCTTGTATGAAAAAAGTTCTGTCTGCGATTTGACTGTCCGAGTTAACACGGAATATCTAGATAAGCGGTTGTAATTTAAATGTTTCTCTCATAGTTATCTGACATGCAACCTCCCGGTGTCACACTCTGACTTTTATTTTTTACAAAGATTTCGGAAATCTTTACAAAAACTGCGTTATTGTATTTCTCCAACTAAAATTCTTGTCATTATAGCGATCTAGAGTGATTTTAATTTTTTCATAAAAACACAACTTCTTACCTAAATGCGTTCTGTTTCAAATATTCTTTAAAAAAAAGTAACATGTTTTTTATAAGTTTTGCTACGTATGGCTTTTATATTGTATAGTTAATTTAATTTATAACTAACATATAGAAGGTGTCTTGGAATTGTTTTGAGTGAACCTCTTTTTAAAATCTTCGTTTTAGCTTGGGGATAAAAAATTGAATTTACTTTATTTCAAATAAAATTTGGATTTTATAAAAGGTTCATTCATCAGGTTTTATTAAGGTTCATTTAAGTCATAAGTATGCAAATAATTTTCAGGTTTAAAAATTAAATATAATTTTGTAATATTTTCATTTAATTGCATTGTACAGGGAAAAACATCTAGTGTTCTGCTTATTTGATTGAACTGCAAATTTTTTCCGTGCCCAATTTATTAAAAACAGTTACTGCTGTGATTGTGTTTTGATAACTTATTCCTCGCCATACGTACAGATATTTCCGACAAAAGAAAGTAATACCACTGCTTCAAACTTATCAATAAAAAATATTGTGATGTCTGGGAACATCTAGATTAATTTCTCTTTCGATTCTGTTGACGCCAACGTCACGTGGTATGCGGGCGCGCGCGGAGAGAGGGGTGGACATTTTTTTTTTCAGAGAAAAAATGATTTTGGAGAAGTGTAGACGAGCCGTGCATGGTTGGCCGGCGTGTTTTTTTTTTATTTGTGAAAACGGAAGTTTATGATTTTAATAATATAGTGAAGTGTAGCTTTTGGGAGTGAAATATAAAGGTGGTGTACATTGCATCTATGTAAAACCTGTATATACTGTATATAGCGTGGTGTCATCTGTGTCGCATTTATGTATTCCCATAAATAAACTATAATTTAGTGTTGTGAAGAAAACTAGTGGTCATTTTAACGAGGAATACACCACGTTGGGAAGGTCAGCGGAGCTCGGCGGCCGGTATTACACGCTCTCATTTCCGAAGCACCAGAGCTCTTATTAAAGGTAAGCTGCATGTTTATTTATTTTTAATTGAAGATAGTGTTTGAAGATATTTTAAATAGATAAAGAGAAAAGTATATGATTTATTTTTATGATTGATTTAAGCATGTCAGAATAAAGATGCTATTTGATGATAAGATGACATAAGATGACATTTATTGCTTGATTTATTTAATTAATATGAGAGTATCTGTTATCAGTAGAGTTTATTATAAAAGTGTTTGAATTGAAAAGAAAAATGTTTAGCATTAAAGGGCTGAGGAAAGAAGATTTAGTTGTCGTCGCGACTGAATTAGGCTTAAAGGTAGAATTAGAGCACAGAATTATAGATTTGAAAATGCTCATTGAAGGAAGCGACCAATTTGCTAAGGATGCTGAATTTGTAAAAGAATTTTTAATTACCACGGTATCAGATAGAATAGAAAAAGAAAAACGTGAAGCCGAGTTGCTCAAAATCGAAAAAGAAAATGTCAAATCGGAACAGAACACTGCACTAGAACTAGAACGAACAAAATTAGAAGTCATTAAAGCCCAATTAGAAATGGCGAAGATAACAGATGATAAGAATTTGGATTCGGGGGGGGGGGGGGGGATGGACAAAAATCTCATACTAATTCGTTAAAATCTTTAATTAAAAGTGTTAGAACTCTGAGTATGCCAGTCCCGACTAAACCGGAAGCGTGGAATTTATTTTTTAGTTCGCTCGAAAAGGCATTCGAAATGAAAAATGTTTCGGAGGAGTTAAAAGTTGAAATTTTACTAAATTTAGTAGGTGAACGAGCGGCACATTTATTAGTTTATGTAAATACAAATGAAATGAAGAGTTATCCGAAAGTTAAGGCTTTAATTTTAAAAGAATTTCAACCTACCCCGGAAGTTTGTCTAGAAAATTTCCTTACGGCAAAAAGAATGAAAAATGAAAACCATTTACAATTTGCAAGCAGAATCCGAGCTAATTGGGAATTTTATTGTCAGCTTAGAAAAGTAAATGATTTCGATACGCTTAATGAATTGATTGTTACCGATAGATTATTGAGTTCATTAGATTCAGAAACGCGGAGTTATGTTAAATTAAAGCAAATAGATGACTGGTTAAAACCACGAGAAATCAAGGAATTATGCGATAATTGGTTTACTTCAAAAGGTAGAACTTTTTCGGAATTATATGATAGACCGATAAAATCCTTTCGCAACTATGATGAAACCGGAAGTGTGAATCATGGGAAATATATACCACCTCATATTAGAAATAATGTTCTTTCTCGGGATAGGAAAACTAATGACATTTGTAGGCTATGTAAACAAACAATTCATTTACGTTTCCGTCCGAATAATAAAGATAAAAATAAAATGGGGAATTTTCGAAATCAAACGAAAAAGGAATCGGGTATTGAGAAAAATAAACATGATGAAAAGTTAGTTGCTAAAGTGACAGCGTTAGGTTCTGGGAATGAGGTAATAAATACGCAAACCTTGCAATATCAGGATGTCTGGTTAGGGGGGCGGAAAATGAATACATTAATCGATAATGCGGCCGAAATTCCAGTAGTAAATTCAAATCAAATACCGGATTCATTTAGAACTAATGAAAATTCAAAAATTCAGTTGATATCTGCTTTTGGAGAAAAAATAACCGCTGATCTTATAACTTTACCCATAGCTTTAGATTCCGGAGAGTCAAATAGAGTAGTTAATAGCGTAGATGTTTTGTTCGCAGCAACAGATAAATTATATGGGTCATGTGTTATCACGCCTACGATTTATGAGTTATTACGATCAGCTCAGAGTGGAAGGGAAGAAAATAGATTAGGTGATGTGTCTACGGAGGAGATGCAGTCAGAAAGGGGGGATGAAATTAAACATCAAAAAGCAAGGGGTAGTGACATGGAGCAACAAAGTATGAGTGATGAGAATTTATGTTTATTAAGTCAAAATGAAACTGCAGAAAAAGAGTTAATGATTAGCTGTATTGAAAGGAAAAATAATAGCAAATATTTAAATGTGGGTCGTCAATCAGAGCAGGGCACAACAGAAAAGTTGCAAATCGTTACAGGGAGCTTTCAAAGATGCAGAAAAAGAGAAAAACGGGTTTGCTATGGTAGATAATTTGCTTTATCATAGGGAAAGAGTTTCGGGAAATCAAGTTATGCAATTAGTGGTACCAAAGGTGAGGAGGGGGGAAATTTTAAAAATAGCGCACGAGTCGATTTTCGCTAATCATCTCGGCATGAAAAAAACAAAAGAGAGAATTCGTTATTCATTTTTTTGGCCAGGTATGTCGCGGGATGTGGAAGAATATTGTGCGTCGTGTAAGGATTGCCAACTACGGAGTAGGGAGAGGGTCAGCGATCAGATACCCATCGTCCCTATTGAGAGACCGGAACTTCCATTCGACGTTGTACATATTGACATAATTGGAAAAATTGAACCTCCGTCAGAGCGTAGGCATCAATACGTAGTTACTTTGGTAGATCAACATTCGCGATTGCCAGAGGCAGTTCCGTTACGGAACGATTACGGCTAACGCTACGTGCGATGCATTGTTAGAGATATTTATGCGAACAGGAATACCCCGCGTAATAGCGAGTGATCAGGGCAGAAATTTTGTATCAGGGTTAATACAAGAGTTTCATGCTAGGCTGGGGGCGGCTCCTAGGTTTGCTACGCCGGGGCACCCACAGAGCTCGGGACTTGTTGAACGATATAATCAGGTATTGAAACGTATGTTACACCATATAATTCGTAGTGACCCTAAAATTGGGATAAACACATCCCTATCTATTATTTGCGTACAGAGAAATTCCGAATTGCACTACGGGCGTATCGCCATTCAAATTAATGTACGGAAGAGAGGCCAGGGGGCCACTGTCTGGTATTAAAATCTACATGGGCGAAATCCGACAGGCGAAATCCCACTACCTATAAATCTAGGAAAGAGCGCGACCGAATACCTCCAGGAGTTAAAAATTAATTTAGAAAGGGCGGCGGAACAAGCGGCAATAGTGTCGGAGGTTAAGCAAAGCTCGTATGCGAAGTACGCTAATCGAAGAGCGATTTACAAGGAATTTAGACCGGGGACCAGGTATATTTATTAATCCCAGACTCTACGAACAAACTTTACGCGAGGTGGACAGGGCCAGCCGAAATAGTGGCACGTTGTAACCCTGATTCTTACAAAGCGAAATTAATGAACGGGAATGTTAGGAATGTCCACGTAAATAAGATCAGAAAATTTACTCCTAGGGTACAGGCGGTGGGGGTGAACTTCAAAAATGAGGAAGAATTAGGGGAGGTCCATCGCACCTCCAGTACGAAAGATAACTCCGACCTATTCAATATAGAAGAAGTTCATCTAAGTCATTTAGGAAAGATGGAGAAAGAAAAAATGTTAGATTTATTGTATAAATATAAAGAATTATTTTCTAGAAAAGTGCAAATAGCTAAAGTAGGAGAGCATAAAATAAGAATAAGGTGACGCAGAAAAGGAAAAGCCGTATGTTTACAGAATCCCAGAGGCCTTGAAACCTCAAGTAGATAAACAAATTGAGGAGCTATTGGAACTAGGTCTGATTGAAGAAAGTGAGGCAGAGGCGCCACACCCAGTAGTGTGCGTAATGAAGAAGGATGGGGCCTTGCGCCTATGCGTAGATTTTCGAGTGCTTAATGCTGTTACAGTGACTGATGATTTCCCGATGGAAAATGCCACCAATCTATTGTTCAGTATTGGCAGGGCTAATGTGATAACCACAATAGACTTACTCAAAGGGTATTGGGCCATACCACTAGAAGAAGAAAGTCAAAATTTAGCATGTTTTAAAACTCACAGGGCTCAGTATCGCTTTACGGTAATGGCCTTCGGGCTCAAAAACGCAGCTGCGACTTTTCAACGTGAAAGGAACAAAGCACTGTCCGATTACAAGGAGTTCGCCAGAGCATATATAGACGACATAGCCGTCTTTTCTGAAACATTTTCTGAACACCTGATGCATCTGGAAAAGATATTTTCTAAATTGTCAGACTTAAAATTTTCAGTCAACTTGAAAAAATGTGAATTCGCAAAACCGCAGATTAAATACTTGGGACACATCATAGGGTCCAGTAGCCATCGGACCGACCCCGGAAAAGTGGAGGCTATTCGAAAGTTAGCCGTGCCTCAAACGAAAAAGCAATTGAAAAGTGTTCTTGGTCTCTGTAATTATTACAGAGATTACATTCCTAAATATGCTGAAGTAGCATATCCTCTAACTGAACTGACGAAGAAGAAGAGTCCAGAACAGTTGTGTTGGTCAAAAGACCATGATCATGCGTTTAATGAGTTAAAAAGAGGTCTTATCGAAGCACCTAGTCTATATACTCCCGTTATAGGAGTGCCATTTGTCATCGAGTGCGACGCATCTGCAGTCGGCATCGGCGCGTGTTTATCGCAGCGAAAAGACGGAGTACTGTACCCAGTGAGCTATGCCAGTCAAAAGCTCACCAAAACTCAACAGGCTTGGCCGACGATCGAAAGGGAGGCCTATGCGGTCATCTGGAGTCTCAAGAAGTTCGAAACGTGGATTTTTGGATCACCTGTGGAACTTATCACCGATCACAACCCACTAACTTTCATCACCAAAAATGCACCCCAATCTTCCAAACTGCAACGATGGGCATTAGCACTGCAAAAATATGACATTCAGATTTCGCACCGACCTGGTGCTAAGTTGATAAATGCAGACGCACTGTCTAGACTGGAGACTATTGGATAAGAGAATAAACTTAAAAAAAAAAAAAAAAAACTTTCACGAACTGATTGATAAAGGACTATGTTTTTTAGTGACTTTAAAAGATTGATTTAGTGTGTTACTACAGCTTTTGTTTCCTTTTACATATGTTTTATTTGTCTTTGCATTTATTATTGTTATTATTAAGTATTAATTATGTTTTATATTAGTAGATAAGAAGAGTGTTAATAAGTTGTGCTATAGGCAGCGTGTCCAGACCATTTCAGGATGTAGTTTGTATATTTTTTATATGTATTTATTAATTTGTATTTTTATTTGGATAATTTGTTTAAAAAAAAAAGGTGAAGTATGAAGACGTCTCCAGACTAAATTTCAGATAGAAAATTGAGGGACCCCTCCCCCATTTTTCAATCTTGGGTGGGGGGTGTGATGTCTGGGAACGTCTAGATTAATTTCTCTTTCGATTCTGTTGACGCCAACGTCACGTGGTATGCGGGCGCGCGCGGAGAGAGGGGTGGACATTTTTTTTTCAGAGAAAAAATGATTTTGGAGAAGTGTAGACGAGCCGTGCATGGTTGGCCGGCGTGTTTTTTTTTATTTGTGAAAACGGAAGTTTATGATTTTAATAATATAGTGAAGTGTAGCTTTTTGGGAGTGAAATATAAAGGTGGTGTACATTGCATCTATGTAAAACCTGTATATACTGTATATAGCGTGGTGTCATCTGTGTCGGATTTATGTATTCCCATAAATAAACTATAATTTAGTGTTTTGAAGAAAACTAGTGGTCATTTTAACGAGGAATACACCACGTTGGGAAGGTCAGCGGAGCTCGGCGGCGGTATTACAAATATATTTTTTTATTCATTTATACTTGTATCAAATCGAAAGTGTTGGAAATGTTGCATGCTTTTTCAAAAACTCAATGAGTATTAATTCAGATGGATTCTGGTTTTTATTTATCCGTATCTTCTGCATACGTTAACTTCTAATGGCGAATTTAGACTTATTAAACTATAGTGTATCAGGGCTAAGTTAATTTTATTTAATTCAAAGAATGACTCTATCCGCACCGTTTAATATGATTTACAATTTGAAAATTCGCCAACAATTTTAATCGTAACTAATTTTCTAATATCGTTCAACAGCGAATACGTGGATACAACATGGCAGTCATTTCAACTTACAAGATACATTACAAAGTAAGATAACTTATCTATAAGTCATAAGTCATTTAGTTCTCTTCAGAAAACTCTTTACCGATAAAATTGAATTTATTGGGTTTTTTCTTCTTTACTGATGAATATACATTAGGTGTTGGTGTTGTTTACGACGACCGATTGTCGACACAATGGATATAGGCCCAAGGGGGGGACCCTCCGTTTGGGTCTTCCTAAGGGAACCAAACTCGCATTTACGAAAGGTTAGAAGAAAATCACAGAAAACTTCGAACGATTAGGGCGACGGGTGCGATTGGGTTCGAACCCACCGCCTCCCATCTGTCAGCTTTCAGAGTAGAATCTGCCAGCCACTGGTGAGCCAAAAATTTCTTTGGAAATTCAAAACATTTTCAAATGCAAAATATAATAAAACTTATGAATAATCATATTCATATTTTAATCATATAATTGTAAGTTTAATATACACGAAATGCCCTCTCATATTTCAGTATTTTATTTTCATAGAAGTTTTAATATTACTTTTTTATTCATATTTTAAATATAGAACTATTAATATAGCCCAAAAAAGTTTTTTAAAATTGTGAAATGTTTTTGAAACATCTAATAAATCTTCTGCGTCATTTTCTCTCTTCTGTTATTTTCATTTTTAGGAAAATAATCTGTAATTATTTTGTTACTTTTCTTAGCTATATATAAAGAACTCACTTTTATTTAAAGGCAAAGAGAGAGGTAATTTAGTAAGAGGTAAATTAAATTATTTGTGTAAAAAATCATCAATTAAATACTACTGACAATAATTTTAAATTCACTGGGACCTTATTAACTTTACTTTATATAGCGGTTTTGTAGAAGAAAAATCTTGCGAAGATCTTTTTCCATGTCTGGTTTAATAAGTAGCAGTTACTAGAAAAACATATAATAAACTTAAGAACAGATAAAGTGTCTTTGCAGTTTTCTAAATTGAAAATAAAATAAAAACGACATTACTTATGAAATATATTTTTTTTTTAATCCTGATAGCAAAACGTAGACTTTATAATGCGTAGAAAGGATTAGCTTTTATGAATCACAAATGTAAAATTAGTTAAATAATGAAGTAGAATAAATTATAGATACACAAATGTTTTAATGTTTTCAGATTAAGTGTGACTATATGAGCATTTTCTTTGGGACTGGAAAGATAACAATAAAGCAAGAAACTCAATATTGTGATGATTTAGTAATCACATAATTAAACGTGGAACATCTTACATTACCTCACATTTATAATTTGACATCAAACTCAAAAGTAAATTATGAATTTGCTTATGATTAGAACAACAAAACCTATAATATTTATTATTTTTACGCATGTGAATTTACAAAATCTTCAGCATTTTTAAGACGTAAATTTACTAAATCTCATGTACTTTTAGAATTGTAAATTTACAAAGTCTGCGGTAAATTTGGGAAAAAAATTCTTTGTTTTTACCTGAATCTCGGTATTCATCTTCCTGTAAATTTACATAGGAATTAAGATAAATTATTACTAGTATATTATTCGTTTTACCACAAAACGTTTTTTAACAGTAGAGCTACCTTCTCATAATTAAGTTTTGATATGGGATTTTCAAGAATATCGATAAAACTAAAGAGTTTTCTTGATGAGAAATCATCTCCCGTCGATGCTGTTTTCAGTGACTGGCTTACTCGGAAGTTTTCACTATACTGACATATGCACATTCATTTAAAGAATTCCAATTACCTCAATTTGCTCTTACTACAAGTTTTAAAAAAATTAACCTGGTATGTTTTGATAATTTCATATATTGATATATTCAATTCATGTCATATATTCAATAATTTCATCTTCTATAACAGCTATCTACTCATATTTAGTTTCATACTACTTTATTTATTTTTTAAAAAACTGATTGGAATATAACAATTTTTATTTTTATTTCTATAAAATATCGGTTGAAAATAACTTTTGTATAATATTTTCTTAATATGATTAACATCAGATATATTTTTTATTGCTATAGCGGATGTAATTATGACTGTGATTGACGGCGATGCTGTTATTTAAGTGCACAAGACCACGACATAATTAATATTTGATTGTTCTTAAATAAATATTTTAAACATAAAATTTTTAAATAAATATTAAAAAAAACCTAATACGTTTGAGAAGGCTATAGTAATATTCGTTTATTTTTTCCCTTGAATTTTACTATTTATCTTTCTCTGATAAAAAAGACGTTCTTGATTCCCATTTCGAGTTATGTGTTTTAACACGTTTTTTCATTATTTACATTTCATTCGTTGATTTAAATAACTTTATGTTGGACTCTACTTACTTCAGACTTTCATAGTTTTTAATCAATACCGATCGATTTCAATCAATTATAGAATATTTATTAGGATAATTATAGACAACAATTAATATGTTTGAAATGTAATTCAGACAGCATTATAAAGATGATTGATAAACGTTAGGAAAAATCACGATTATCAAAGAAGTCGTTTTATATAGTTAACGCATCCGTAAATCATAGAAACATCCGGCAGTTTCTCAAGATTTTCCAAATTATCGTTAACAGTGAAGTTTTTCTCCTTTTGAGATTATATTAAAGTTTTGGAAATAATTTATTGGCTTTCGATGAGAGAGGTTATAAAATCCGGGTTTTTTTCTATGTATGTCCACGAATAACTATTGAACAGATAATACAATTTTCATGCTCTTTTTTTTTCTTTTTTGGTAAAGTATCCGTTTGCAGATTGTTTCGCTATCAAAATTAGAATCTAAAAATGACATGTTTGTCTGTCTGCTTTCATGTCTTTATTTTTTTTTACTTTATAGGCTTTAACATTCGTTAAGCTTGACCAATCGTCACAAAATTTTTATGTGGTATGAAGGTGCACAAAGCTATTTTACATTTTTTAAATAGTCGTCGTATCATGTATATTTCTTTTGCAAGACACCTCACAAAGTTCAATATAGCATCATCTACTGCCCGTCAAAATAACAGATATTGACAACAGTGATATTTAAAAAGAATGCGGATTGCATCCTTGCATCAGGTCAGTTAACCTGAATTTAGACGATCTCGACTTGGTTTGAGATGGATCCGGTTGAGTTTGATTGCTACGGTCCGAGTAGGTTTCGGGTTGGCTTTTGACTCTTGTGGGTTGGGTTTGGTAACTTGCTTTCTTAGAAGAATGTGTACAATATTATTTTACTTTTAAAAACTTTAAATCTACATATTTGAACGTAAATGTGTATATATGTAAATGTGTTATGTAAATTTATGTAAATGTATGTTTATTTTGCAACCAAAAAAAAAAAAAGATATCAGAAATATAATTACAAAATATTTTTCATAAATACATTAAATATGCAGTATAAGTGATCCGGTTCGAATCCGGTTTCGGTTTGATTTCAATTAGAATTTTAAGTTTCATGTCGGTATAACCTGACCCGTGCAGAATTCTGATGTGGATAACAGTACAAGATTGTTGCAAAAACACGAGGCTAAGAAGCAATCCTTCGAAGAACTGTTGTAAAGTCCGATTATACAGGGTGTCCGGTCTTAATGGTGTCCAATGGCTAATTCCTAAACCGTTAGTCATAGATATATAGCTCCAATTACAAAAATGTTTTAAATCAGGTAAAGAAATATTTTAAAAGAGATTTCGGTCAATAAAAATATTTCTTAAAAAATTAGGAAATTTAAATTTATATACGGTCCCCCGGTCCTATAAGTTATATTTAGTAAAATTTTCCTATTACACTGACAAGTAAGACAAAAAAAGTCCCATTCATATAACACTAAAATTGTGCGAGTTATAAAACTTTAAAAATGCATGACTTATGCCACTTTTCTGCTCTGAAAACAAATGAGTTCGGCTTGGCTTTGAGGGGTCACATACGAAGTGCTTAAAGTATTCGAAGATCTCATTTCATGTGTATCTGCGCTTTGAAAAAAACCGTACAAGTATTAAGATTAAGTTAACATTTATTTTCAGATTGGCTAAAGTAACATATGTTTTATTTTGTCAGGATTTGAGACCAATTTTCTTTTCTGATTTCTTTTAACAAAAATTACGTTATTTTTATAAGTTTTTATGTTATATAAACGATCGTATGTATGTTTTTCCAGTTCAAAATTTGTACTCGAACTTTAACTCACTTTTAAATATCCGATCGAAATTACATTTTACATACTCGCGCAAATCCAATAACAATCTAATATTATTATGATTTTCGGTGGTTACAATTTATACTTATTTTACAGGATAACACAAAAAATTTCGCACATATTACCCCCAAGAAGTTTAAGAAAAAGTTTTAGATTAGATAATACAAGACTGCGATTGTTGGTTTTTTTTTAACGTTTATGTATTTTTTAACACTGAATCCGAAAATTACATTAATTTTTTACCATCATGTCAGGATATTTCGTAAATTATAAATTATCAAATTTAAAGAATAACAAAAATCGGATACTATAAAGTAGAGGAGATGGTTGTATTTTTTAACTTTTGATAATTGATTTTTTTTTTTTGTACTTTTTAGCACTGAATCTGAAAATGACCTTCATTTCTAACCATCACGTTAGAATTTTTTTGCAAATCGTAAATGTGTAAGTTAAAATATAGCGAAAATCTCATACTATAAAACATATGTAAAACTTTTTTCGTTTTATTTTATTTTATTTTATTCAATAATTTATCCGATATTTTTGCTTATCTTGGGATTCTTACAGCTAAATAGCTGAGTGGTCCGATGAGATGGGGGAGGAGATTCAATTTTAACTTTTAACTTTTTAACTTTGAAATTTGCGAAAAATCCTGATGTGGTGGTTAAACATGAAGGTCAATTTCAGATTCAGCGGTACAGAATACATAAGAATCAATTATCAAAAGCTAAAAAACATGACATAACCTAACTTTTGCAGGCTAGTATAATCTAATAATATTTTTAAATACGTAGCATTTTGTAAAGAATTGAGGCTGTTAATTTAGCATCATTTTATTTAACAAAAATTCTGTGTTTTCTTTCTTCTTAAATGTTTATTACAAATTGTATATTTTGCATTAATATACCTGAATGATTAAAAATTTCAAATTAATATTGCAATGTTAATTTTACTCTCAACCATTTTTTAATATATCTGACGAAATTATATTTCGACTAAATTTGTGATTGATTCCCAATTTGCAGCAAAAAACATGCTCCAACTTTAAACAGCTATTACTCGGTCAATTTTAATCGTAGAATAACGGGACTTTTTGTGTATTACTTGTCAATTTAAAAGGAAAATTTTACTAAATGTAACTTATAGGACCGGGGGACCGTATTAAAATTTTAATTTCGTAATTTTTAAAGAAACATTTTTATTGACCCAAATCTCTTTTAAAATATTTCTTTACCTGATTCTAAAAATTTTTGTAATTGGAACTATATGTCTATGACTAACAGTTTAGGAATTAGCCATTGGACACCGTTGAGACCGGACACCCTGTATAGCATGTTAAAATGTTTTACTCCTTAAATTATTGAAAGAAATATTATAATTTACTATGGATATCTCTAATTACATTGTACGCTTCTTAGCTTCATTTGAACATTCATGGTCAGGCAATGAAATCTCAAACTCTTAACGGCTGTTTTCATTTATAAGATAAAATTCGTCAATATTCAATGCTTATGAAATATCAAATGTTCCGCTTTGTAAGAACATTCATATTTTAAAAAATATAGACTTAACATTGGTGGTCAATCAATATAAACTCGGTATTTTATTAAATGATTTGGATCAGAACATTCTTAAAAATATCTCATTCCGAAATACTAAATAATTCTCAATATAGAAGGAAAAGTAACCTTAAAATTTTTGAGTTCAGATTAACATGAAGGTTACAATTTTTTTTATGATATTCAAGTTTATTTTTACTATTGGAATTTTTAAATGGTGAGAACTTTTTACAAAAGTGATAGAGTAGATCGCCTTTATTAATAGTATATTTATATTTCCTTAAATATCGATTAACAAAGGAAAAAATGCTTTTACACATAAATTGTACACCCTGTGAATATTTTAAGGGGAGGGGGTAGCACATAGTAGTTTTAATACTGCTTATCAACTAGTATTTTTCAATGATTTCGCATGTTGCACTGTTATCTAGTTTCCTGTCGTCCAAGAGTTGTTTTCATCGGAAAAGTGCTATTAGCTTATTTTAAAATAATGTGGCATTTCTTATAGCGATTTGATTTTATACGGGATCGCCTAAAATCAATACACTTTGATGCCATTACTTACTGAACCACTGCTTTACGAACTGAACTGTTTAACCTGTTAAAGCTACGAAGAACTAAGAATAAAAATCATTGATCTGATAGAAACAGACACATACCTCACGGCTATTAAAACAAGAAACATAAACTCCGTAATAAATTATTAAAAGCAAAAGAAATTCTTAATAACACCACAAAATAAGAATTTTGAAAAGTGTTTCGAACGAACTCTGTCTTTTTTCATCAACCGAAAAGAAGACGTAATACTACTTTAAAAGCAGCAACAATACTCTAAGAAACCAAACTATATAACTAAACCTATCGAAATAAAATCTAATATCCAACAAATTAAAATTAATCCACACCTGAATTTATTCCCATTTCATAACAAAAAGACAGAAAAATTTATGCGCGAAATTTATCAACCATCTCCTGTTGTTGTTGTTGTTGTTTTTTTTGTTGTTGTTGTTTACTTGGAATTAAATCATTATGATGGATTTTTAGTGCTACAATTATGTTTTTCCCAAGCAGACCGAGACCTCCATATTAAAATCCACCACATAAATCCGAACCAGATACCGAATTCGAATTCGTCACCTCTCAACTGGCAGCCACAACTCTACATCTTAGACAGAATGTTAGATTAATTCAAATGCAGAATTTGTGAAGATGAAGTACATCGGGAACAGCAGGAATGATCAAATATCTATTTCAAAAAGCAAGGCACTATGGAACTCGCCATGTTTTTAAAACCATTTTTATTCATTTTTAAGGTTGAATTTATCATTATTAATATGAAACATGATGACCCTTACCACTAAATTACACAAATACAAAATATTGAATTTTTTTTTTTTTTAAATAGAAACTTTGAAATATCCATTACATAATTTTTCGTAAATTTCATCAAAGCATTTCTTGTGAATGTCACGCTACGCCACCAAATACAGCGTGTCCCAAAAAGATGGAAACACATTTAAATTTTGTACCTGTTGTAGATAAATAGGATATATAAGTTTCAAAACTGTCGAAAATAAGGTAGGAAATAATATTATGTTAATGGAATAGCCCTACCATTAATTTTGAAAAAGTTATGTTTTTTTTTTAATTTTTATACAATTCCCTGGACAAAATTGGTTAGTTACAAAAAGTTTCCTTTAGCTGCAGCAAGCCCTTTACAAAAAAATATGTCTGTATCATTAAAATTGAGTGAGTTATCCTTTATTGAAAATTAACCATTGTGAATGGAGATCATGTATCAAATTAAAAATGTAAATTTGAAAAATTCTGCAAGAAAGACGAAACACGTAAGATGAGAATGCATATGCAGTTAACCTTAAACAAAAGATATTCGACGCTACAAATATTTTTAGTGCTGATTAATGTACGCCAAAATATTTACAGAAACTCATTATAAGAACACAGTTATGCATTGAAACTGATAAAAAACACCTTGAGAATGCTTTGTGAACGGTATTTTTTTATCATATTTCTGGGATTTAAAACTACTTTTGTCTGTTTATTTAACCTCTAACTGTGTATTTCTATATTTAGGTATATTTGTGGTGCAATTTTTACACCACTCTTACTTTTGCAAAACTTGTTAGCATATTCTTTATCTCCAGAATAGAATCGACAATTTTCGTATGGGCCCTATTTTCAGTAACGAAATAGGATTTCAAATGATACGAAAAAGTGGTATCAGGCATCTTTTATAATCATCTTCTATCAGCCAAAGGGGAAACAATCTAACTGATATTATTTTCTAGAGGGGTCGTATAAAAATTTAAATATCTTCACTTTTTTAGAATTAATGGACAATTTCATTATCTTATTGTCTCTTTATTTTGAACACTTTGTAATTTACATCTTCAAAAGAAAAAAAGTTTAAAATTACTTCGAAAATTTTTGGAACACCCTGTATATAAATCCAGAAATCTTATGAAACATTTTTAATTCCTAGTTCCTTTAACGTTGCAGTGTATATAATAATGTAAAAATAACATAATACCATATTTTGCATATTTTGTTGTGAATTCACATTGCATTCTTACCTGTTTTTTGTGTTATTTTTTTTTTGATAAATCTAATAACTTTTCCCAAATTCTTTATCCATATATGAAATAAATTATAGTAAAAACAAATATCAAGCAACAAACAATTGTTTTTTGGTATGCCTGCAAAATGATTCGTTCGCCGCCCGAAATGTAAAAATCTTTTATACATATTTATTATGCGGCCGTTGACACAAACGGAGTAATGTACTTTCTGTTTTGAATTTTCTTTTCACTTCTGTTTTATTCCAGTTTTTATATATTCATTTTTCTCTTACACTGTGTCAGTTTTAAAAAAACGAATCAGAAGGGAAAAAAAAAAAGCTTCGTAACCGATAAAAATCCACTAATTCAATAAATTTTGTCAAAATACTTACACAGCTAAATTTTACACAGTCAAGCGTAGTTACACAGTTGAAATGCTTATTCAGTCAAAATACTTACATAGTTAATTGTAGCTTAAAAAGCACTTTTCTAATAAAGATAATAAATTTTTTTCATTCTAGTATTAAGGTGCATCATATTAAAACCGTTAAAATATCGATTTAGAGAATTCTTTCAAAAATATTAAGTAGACACTACAGAAAATTAACTTAAACTAATGTTTTTGCCCTTTTTTACTTTAAAGTTATTGAAAAAAATTTCCGAGTCAAGAAAAATTATTCAAAATCCCTGGCACACTTAATTTGAAGAATGAAATACAAGAAGTACTTTTTAGTTTGAGATAATCCCCCCCCCCCTCAATTTCCTTTTATTGTTAAAAGCCTTAATGAATAATTTTATAATTTCGTCTCTTGAAACATTTTCATGCAACTAGAATTTACTGTTGCATTGAGTGTGAAATCAACTTTGAGTTTTAAATGCTTTAGTTATTTTGCAATTTTGAATTATTAAAATAAAATTGTTTAAATTAGCTTTTTGTCATAAAAATTATCACTTTTATTCAATGTTCTAAATATTATACTTTTGCCCGTTTTATTTATATGTTAAGGATACCAAAATCCGATTAAGATAGCACATATTACTTATCTCTTTATTTCTAGATTATTTCTAGAACTAGATTTTTTTTCCCCAAAAAACTCCTAGAAAACAAATTCGAAAATGCTAATTAAAAACACAGAGAAACTTTTTCGAAACTACCAAAATCGGAATAAAGAATCATGTTAAGGTGGTAAAACAATAATTGATATTTGTCTTGTCTTTTTTCTCGCTTTGCTTTCTTTCTTTTCTCTGTTTCTGTTTTTTCCCCTTTTCTTTTTTTTTTTAAATTTCATTTTATGGAAAATCTTGGGTTTAAGTAATACTTTTTTATACATATATATAATTTTTGAAATCCAAAAAAACTTTGTTTCGCAAACTATTAATTGCGTAACATGCCTTAACAGAATAGGATATTTCAAAGTTTTATTTTGCGTGTTTTTATTATTATAATAAAATTTTTAAAAATTAAAAAATGAAACTTCCTTTTACTTTTGAAAAATATATATCTGATTTCAGTTTAATCGATATCGCGCAACTTCCCGTTTTAAATGGTAGCATTTTATGTACAGTTTTTTTCGCTGCAATAATATAATACTGAATCATTAACTTCCGTTTTCCATAACTACTTTTTCATGTAAAAAAAAAAAAAAAAAGTTTCAACTTGACAACTTCGAAAAAGGTAACTTTTTGAGAAGAAGACAGAGTTGATCACTTACCCGCAGTTGACGTCAAAACTTTTCGAATTTCTGTTGCTCTCTTGAAACTGAAGATAAAGTTCCTAGAGGAACATCTCCGTAGTGGACTCCGTAGAGCCACGGCATCCGGTGGCGAGCGGGAATTATTTGGACCGATTTCCTCGGAAGCGCTAGAGAGCGGGACGGAGATTTCATTGATGCGAAGGGGGACGACGGATAAGAGACCCCCTGCAATCACGTGACGTAGCTAGCCGATGCGCAAGGCTAGAAATCTTAAAGTTTTTAACCACTCCTAAGATCTAAGTAAGAGGAGCATCTTGAAAGTTAAATTCATCAACTATTGTTCCGCACATATCGTTTCTGAATGTTACGGTTCTTAAATACGGGAAAACTTTTATTTTATCTCCATACAGGATTTGAACTGCGTTGGTTGCTTTCGCATTTTGGGAAAGGATTGCGTATTTTGCGAAAATTTGTCGCTATTTTCTCGAAATTGATAAAAAAAAAATAGAACAGTTAATAATTTCAAATTCCTATGCAAATATTCGCGTAGCAATAATTACGAAACAACTGAAAATATAGGAAATCATCATTTATTTAGAGTACCGGCATTTAATGCAACCTCTTCGTAGTAAGCGAATATATGCGAGAAAATATTTGAATTAAATATATCAGGTGAAAATTTATATCCCTAATGGTGAAGAGCGTTCTAGAGAACTAGCATTACAAATTGCACAGAATTGTCATAGTCCATTCCCAGCCACTCAAAAAATTAATTAATTAATTAATTAAAAACTAAAATCCTTTTTTAATTAAAATGCTTTTTACTTAAAATACTAAAGAAAATTGTTCGCCATGTTAACCCCTGTCTCCATGAGATAATTTTCACTAAAAAGAGAAAAAAATAAAAAATAAATTATAATAGATAACAGTTTCTAATTTATATGCAAATGTTTGCGAAGCAATAACTACAAAACAATTGAAAACATGGGACATCGTTATTTACTTAGTATATCAGCATTTAATCCAATCTCTCTGCAGTTAAATCTATATGCTAAAATATTTAAATATGAATATGTCAGATGAAATTATCTAGTCCGCTGACACTGAAACAACACTGTGAGGAGTAGCCCAGAAAAGTAGCATTGAACGTTGCACAGTATCGTCATAATCCTCCCTTCTCCAAAAATAAATAAATAATAAATAAATATAAAGATATAAATATAAAGATATAAATATAAAGATATAAATATAAATAAAATAAACTTAAATATAAATATAAATACAAATATAAATACATAAATAAAAATATAAATAAATAAATAAATGCTAAAATGCTAAAATGCTAAAAAAAAAAAAAAAAAAAAAAAATCTGTCAGATGAAACGCTATCCCTATAATATCATTTTCGTCAATTCTCTTAAACTATAGCTGTAAATTTAAATAATAATAATAATTTGAAAAATTAAGCCCCTTTATTCCTAATGCATTTCAAGGGGATAAATAATATTTCTAATTTAATATTATTACTTTTCATTTTCAAAATTTCGGTCTAAAAACTTATTGTTTCCAAACTTTTAAGAGATATTTTTTCACTTTTGAATGGCCAAGATTTGTGTATAAATCTGTATGAATTTGAGTGAGTGATTTATTGAATATCTTTTTATTGTCAGGGTAATAATAATAATAATAAGAAGAAGAAGAAGAAGAATCGTAATAATAATATTAATAAATTAAAAGTATTATTAAAAAATTTAAAGTTTTTTATCACTCCTAAGATCCAAGCAAGACGAGCATCTTGAAAATTAAATTCCTGAAATATTGTTCCGCACATATATTTTAGTGTGTTTAGAGTGTCTCAGTTCTTAAACTTTTATTCTGACTTGGCCAGAGCTGTCAATTGGAAAACTTTTATTTAATTGCCATAAAATATTTTTCATTCATTGTCTTAAACTATAGCTTTAAATAAAAATAAATAAAATAAGAAAATTTAGCTTAATTAATGATTACGTCCCTAATCCATTTCATGGGGATGAATAATACTTTTAATGTATTATTATTATTATTATTATTATTATTATTATTATCGTCATTATTATTATTCCCCTGAAGAATAAGATATTCAATAAATCACTCCTCTAATCTCCCATCATATACATAAATACTGTATTTTAAAATTTATTAAACAGTACTTTTTAGGCCGAAACTTTAAAATAAACAAAAGAAAACATCAAAATTGGCACTAATAAAAGATCATACAATGTTTTATAACATTTAGCATTGTTTATAAATCTTTTATTTCAGAGGAAAGAAATATTTTCCGTGAATAGCCAGATTAAGTAAAATTCAAAAGAAACTTTCAGCTCAAATAAAAAAGTTTCGTTTAAGGTATTCGTACCTCTGGCTTGGCTGCATAATTGACAACTCGATTAAATTGTCAGTTGCTTCAACTAGACAGAAAACTCATACGAGTCTTATCATTAAAATAAAGAATTTGGATGTTCAAAATTAAAATAGTAACTTCTCAATGTTTTGGAAATATCAAAAATTCAATCGGCATTGTCAGAAATAGTTTGGTAGTGCATTGCATCATTAAAAGCATACGTGCGATCACCACAAAGGTCGAATACTGTCACAGAAGTTTTGCTTGGTTTGCTTAGCCGTATGAATTAGCTTGGCTTTTAAATTATTGGATTGTATAATTTTTAAGGAATTTAGTGCCACTTTTAAAATGTGGATTAAAACGTCACTGACATCGGATTTCCGTAACTTTCTTGAAAGTATCTAGTAAGAATATAAGAATCGTTTCTTATTTAAAAAAATTATCACGGAACTTTTAATTCATTATGTCATATTTTGCTTAAATTACTCAATTAAATAATTTAAATTAAAGTTTTAAAAATTTTTTTATTAAATTTAATACAAAAATATAAAATATAAAATGTTTATTAAATTTAATACAAAAATATAAAATATTTAAAATAAACTTACTTAAACTTACTTTGTATTCACAGCTTTTATAAGTGTTAAAAGTGTTTTCTTTATATTTTCTCTAAATTACTTTCTTCTATCTTCAATAGGAGAAAGTATTGTAATGGAATTTTTTTCGACTTCCGTTTTCGGCGGATTTACACGTTTTAGGGGTCAGAGATCACAAAAAACATGTTTATACAAAATGTCTGTCTGTCCGTGTGTCGCCCTTGTACCATCAAAAATTGTATGAAGTTATGCATAGAATTGAACCAAACTTTTTTTTTTTAATTTTGGCTATGGTAAGCAGGTCCTCCCTGAATTTGCAAAAAATCCGCCGGTAGGGGGCGCTGTAATAGCAATTTTAGTGCGATTTTTGTGCATTTTGAATATTGTACTATCGAAAAGTGTATGAAGTTATGCATAGAATTGAACCAGATTTTTTGTGTATGTTTTTGGCAATATCAAGACAGTTTTCCCTGTATTTGGAAAAAATTCACCGGAATGGGGCGCTGTAATAGCGATTTTTGTGTAATTTTCAATATTGTTCCATCGAAAAGTGTATGAAGTTATGCATAATTCTAATAAAAATACTAATAAAACTAAGTAAAATGAAATATTGACATGAGATAGAAGAAAGTTTTGGGATTGGCACATCCAACTAGTTTAAAACTATAAATCACAAATCATTGAATGAAACAATTGACGAAACATCAAAGCAAAATATTTAAATTGTTTAAATTTGTATATTTTCTTTGAGAATAATAATTAAAAAAACATAAAGAAATTAGAAAGAAATAGAAAAGTGCAAATAATTGACGAGAAAAAATGTGCAATTTAAACTTTTAGGCAGAACTTTTTAAATGTGCAATATTTGTAATGTAATATTTGTGGTTTTTCACATTAAATATTAAAGAAATAAAACAATTTCTCTGGGCTTAACATATTTTGTTCAAATACGAAGTACTACATTAAAATTTCCCAATTACCATCAGCAATTTAAAAAATTAAAGAGAGAAATCATATCTTATTAGTTATGGATCTTTTTAAAATCTAACTCGTGCATTGAAAAAGTCGATAAATTCAGCGTATTACACAAAGCGAAAAATTATTCTCGCTGGATAGACTATTAAGCGAACTTTCATTTTGGTGTACTTGAATAAAAGATTGTAAAATACAATTTGAAAATATATCCTAGATCTGTGCATTTTTTTTTTTTTTAATCTTTATCATTTTATTGGTGCTGCTGAACTTGATACAGTCTTAATCCATTTTGATAAAAAAAAATTGAAACTATCATTTAATTTTGATAACTTATAAAATTCACTTCATTAAAAGTATGTTAGATTTCAGGACTTACATTTTAATTACAAATATCATACCATAGGCTGATATGCTAGATGATAATGTATTTTAGTTTTCAAATACGAATTAAAATTTTAAAAAAAATGTACAACTAAAAGTTGATACAAGTTTATCTCAAGAACTTTGTGTGTTTTTCTTAAAGGAACCGGAAAAGCAAAATTCAACCAAAAAATCGATTTTTACTTTTTTATATAATTAAATAGTTTAAACTTTTATCTTTCCAACGATGTGTCGCACATGTTTGTATATAGAAAAAATAAGTGTTGAAATTATTCATTCTTTCTAAGAGTACTTCACAGCTTAATGGCCATTTAAATCTTTAATTGACTTTTTCTCAAAACTTGGATTTTTCATGTTTATGTTCATTTTTTTTCGATATCTATTAAACTTAAGAACTCAGATTTTTTTTCAATACTTATATTATGTTATATTGTATGCTTTAACACAGGGATTTAATGATTTGTTGATAATTATTTATTTTAGGCAGTGAAATCTTACCAAAAATGCTAATTTAAAAATGACTTTCAATAAATAATTAATAATTAATTTTGAGTTTCACTTAGAAAGAAAATGGTCTGTTAAACTACGTAAATCATGTTATTATAACTACTCTAAAAAATCTAGACCTCTATCTGTCACCATTTCTGAGAAAAAGGTACATAAAGTTGGTGAATTTAACATGGCGGAGATTTCCCGGCCCCCTTAAAACTACAGAAAACTACACTTGCATTGAAATTCTTCACGCAAAAAAGGTCATTTAAAACCAACAAAAATAACCATTTATAAATGATAACGCATTTTTCAATTTTTCTTCCAGTTTCTGGAATGTGGCAATAATGCTTTTCAGCTTTCCGTGTTTTAAAGCAGAAATAAAAATAAAAATAATTTTTTTTTTAACTTTAAAGTTTTTCAGGCGGAAGCATTTTCTCGTATTAGCAAAATCGTATGAAAAATTACTGTAATATTTTTCCTCGCCCCTTGTAGAAAGAAATTAAAAAATTATAGAAATAAATTAAAAAATACATTGTAAAAATCTAATATAAAATAAAAAAGAATCAATGTTATGTTGAAAAACAAAATTGTATTAGAAAAAGAAATTCCTGATAACAGACTGATAATAATGTTTGCTAGACTTATCTGAGTTATCTAAGAACATTATGTGTTTTCCCTAAAACTAAAGAAAACCGCGCCTTCATTGAAATTTAAAAATGGATTCACTTAAAACCAATAAAATTAGTCATTCATAAAGGATAATGCGTTTTAATTTTTCTTTTTTTTTCTCTCCAGTTTCTGAAATGTGACTGACAAGTTCTTTTCAACTATCTTAATTTAGAAGTGGAAATAAATCAAAACTACACTTTAAAAAAATTTGAGATTTTCTTTTCATATATGTTAATGTGTTATCAAAAACTTCTTATGAAAAAATACTACAAATTTTTTCAACTTTCTTTGTCAGACAATAAGAATAAATTAAAAATACATTGTAAAAGTCTAATAAAAATGGATATGGAAAGCTCCATTGAAAGGAAACTATCATTTGATTCATGCATAACTGACGAATTTGGTTAATTGGTATCTAAATTTTGTTATATGCCTTTAATACTAAATGTTTATTCAGCCTCTTATCCATAAATTATTTTTTAAGAGATAAAAAACTATATTGCAAATATATTTTTCACTTACGGGAGATTTAAAATAAATTATTTAGAACAAATAATGTTTATTTATTAAAAATCTTACCTTTATTACAAAACGCCTATGATATAACGTTTAAAGGCAGTAAAAAGGTCTTATTAAGAGTTATTAAATAGTTTTTTGTAATAATTTAAACTTTGGGCCTCTTACCACAAGATAAAATATAAGAAAATATTTTTGGTGATATATTTGTTTAGACCTAAGATTAAAAATTCATTTAGAACTTAATTTAGAACTTAATTACTTCTAGAATTGTTTTCGGTCAGAACAGAAACACGGACAAAAATCATGCGTCATGACCAATTATTAAACATTTTCCAACACTTCTAATATACTCTAACGAAACCTCACTATTTAATAAGGTAAAAGAAAATGTCTAAATAAGCAATTTAGAAAACGCCTAATGCAGTTGAACACCCATTTCAACAATTAGAGGCCACAGACGATAAGATATTCGAATTCTTTTGAACAACCCTATATATTTTCTATAGATTTGTATACACTCCACATGGTTTGCTAAAATTTAACTCTTTATGTACTGAATATTCATGAAAATTGTATCTTCTAAAGCATTTTTCGTGAATTGTTGAAACTACATTAGAATATTTACGTAATCATTTAATAATAGAAGGATTAATTAAATTTGAATTTACAGGGATTTTGTGCAATATTTATAATCCCTCTCAAGTATTATTTTAAATATTTTTCTTAGTATTTTGTAGAATTAGAAAATGTACAAATATAATGTTTTTAGAATATAAATATAGAAATATTTCCGAATTAAACCCCCCACCCAAGAAAGCTGAAAAGATGCAAAGGCAAAAGGATTCATCCTTTTAAAAATATTTTTGTTTGTGTAAGCAATAATGCTTTTGGAACTAGATAAAGTAATGTATCTATAACTCATTCTAGACTGTATTACAACTAATATCGGTGTATTAAATGAATTTTATAACAAGTTATTTTAATGGTACCTTATAAGTACCGTCAATAGATAAAGGGTTAATTCACTATAAAACGCAAAAGATTTTTCACAATTTATTTTCAACATTTACGCTCATATAGGGTTACATAAAACATTTTATACAACCCTTCATGGGATCTACAAATTTTTATACAGCTAAAATTTAATTCTTAGAGGAAAATTACAATTAAAATCGCACTTGTAGCTATTACCAAGCATAAACGCTAATAAATTAATTTTTTGTGTACCCCTGTATACGAATTTATTTATATACAAACATATCTTAGTATATACTAATTAAATATACTTAAACTGAAAATGCATAACACAATTAAAAAAAAAAAAAACTACGCAATTTACATTCATAGACAGTAATGCTTATGAATTTTTATGTGCCGTTCGTCACCATATATGAGCTATAGAATGTATCTCTCACCCGCAAGAAAAGTGACACATCTCGACAAAAGTAAATTTCACAGGAGAGGCAAAATAAAATGTACATGATTTTAGCGTAACATGCAATTATAGCACTTATCTCTGCACGAAGGAATAAAAACGTGCATAAAAGCATAAAACCCTTAAGAATGAAGATGTTGGATGAGGTTTGGAGGGTTCGATAATTTTATTTCTCCACACAATCCGCCCCTCTTTTGTGGTCACAAATGGACATATAGCATAATAAAGAGATTTTCCTTATAACTACAGTTATGAAACTGTTTGTGTAGCAAGATGCACACAAAGTATGATAGACCTATTAGTGGAATAAAAAGCAAAATGAATTTTTGCCAGATGTGTTACTTTTCTTGCGGGTGAACAATATATACGTAATATACAAAATTTGGTTAGTCTTTAAAACGCATACCACATCTGAAAACGTTCTTCCGCTAATAGGCAGTACTCTAATTGAATTCTTTTTCATGTCCTTGTAAATAAATAAATAAATGATATGCACTCTATATTCCACAGTAAGACAGAAGACCAGACAAACTGAAGTCATAAACGCTTTTCAACTATGTTAGGAAAGTGTTAAAAAAAGTGGTAGAAGATTTTACAATTGAATATTTGAAAAGGAAATTTATCTTCTACCTACTGCTGTATGTCACATGATGCGTTATTAAACTTCAAGTGAGGTTTATATGTGATACAGGAATAAAAATATGCACAGTTAGCTGGGGTGTATGTTACAACACAACCTCATATGAGGTTTTCATGGAATAAAAGAGTTAATGCAATTAGTAGGTTGCAATTACGATATTAAATATTTTTTATATTAAAAAATCTATTTTTACGGGAGTCCGGGGGGGGGGGGGTGTCAAATTTATATTTTCTTTCTTTATACGCATATTTTAATGATTGTTTTGTCCTGAAACGTATCGTGCAGAAGAGGATGCTTGTTATTTTGTCAGGATTTATAAAAAAAATTACATACAAAATTTATAATAAATGTAAAGGATAAAAAGAGGAATTTTGAAAGCGAATTCTACTTTGAAGATATTTTTAAAATTTTCAGATGAAATTAAAATTCCTGAAGATTCATTTATTTAAAACATAACGTAAAACTCTGCACAACATTTCCTACATATGTCTTACAAGAAAGTTTTGATGTATTCTTTTAAACATGACAAATTATGGCAAAATCCATTCTGAGATAAATGGACTTAAAAGTTTCGATTACGTGCAGGGCAGAACTGTTAGTACAACACAGAAATTGTTTATCTGCTGATTTAATCATTGTATAATACGTGGATTGCTTTACTTAATTTATTTAACTTTGTAGTATTTTATTAGCAAGAAAAATAAAAAATGCATTTTTTTTAATTTTGACTCCCGGGCTCCTTTAAAGTATAAGGGAATTTCAAAATAAAGAATATACTAGATATCTAATATAAAATTCATATTCTGCATATTAACATAACACTTAACTCAAAAGGAATAAAATGTTTTGCAGTTTTTAGAAATTTACTTCCCATGGTTATAAATTATCTATGAGAGCGACAATTTTAAAGTCAAAGTTAAACTTACACTAAGTTTAACTTTAACTTTTAAAGATGAATTAAGCATTTCTATTTATTTATTTACTAATTTTAAAGTCATTCATTAAAACGATAGAAACATCTTTAAACTGCTCATTTGGTGCATAAAGATTAACATTAAATCTTAAAATTAAAACTTAAAATTTACTTCTTATAAATGACTGATCACTGCAAAATGCTTCTTTTTCAACTGTTTTAAAAGTTCTTGTTCGGAAAGTTTTTTTCCGAGAGGAAAATTCCGAACGAGGGTAATGGCAGAATTACACAAAATACTGGCCACAGCTTGGGAAAAAAGTTACACACTTTCTATACTTTGTAACTTTGTATAATTGTATATTAGTGTCCATAAAATATGTTTAACTCGCGTGCATTGAATAAAACAAAGGTTTACAGTTATTTTAGCTCATACAGTTGTAATATTGCATATTTTGAAAATTAATGATCTTCATTGCTCAAAACAATGCATTACATTTTTTTGGGTGGTGGGCGATAATTTTTAGTGTTTTATGATGGACTGTGTCTCAAGAAAGATATAATAATAGGTTTTGATAATAAGCATTTAAGAATTTTTGAAAAATCCATCGCAGAATAAGGAATTTGTGTATTTTTGTAGGTGAAAAACTTTCTTTTATCTTTTAATTGAAATTTTTACTTTTAATATATTTTTTAGATTAACCACTAACAATACCAAAAGCATTTTTATATGAAAAGTGGCAATCATTTATTCAAATAACGTTTTGAAATTCATTAAAAACGATACTTCTGTATTAGCCGCATGCCAAGAGTTAATTGCCGAAGAAATCGCCAACGATTTCGCTACTTAAAGCAGTCATTTTGATTCTGATAATTTTAACGTTTTAAGCGCGTAGGTTATTACATGTATGTTAAATTTGTGTTTTATTTATATTATTTTATTTATTTATTTATGGAGTTTTAATTTTGTTGTGGAATGTTAGCTGGAAACAAATGCTGACTATTTGTTTGATTTAAGTCTAAACAAGTTAACCTTTTGTAATCAGACTGCACGCGATAGAAATTAGTTTTAGAACATCATGCTTGAAAATTATTTTTAAAAGCATAAAAATCAGTAAATTAAGATGTAGTTTTCAAAAAAATTGCATTTGAAAAACATTTTTCTTCCTATTCAACGGTGTAAAAATTTCAACTAATCGAAGTTTAAAAGTAAAAAAAAAAAAAATCAATAAAATTGAAAATTGTTGGTCCTGTGTTGCTACCGTTAATACGACATCACCGTTACTCACGAATATGTTTTTGCTTTATGATATAGATAGATACCGATTCGCCGATTATTTAGTAATTCAATTCACCATTCTGAGTATCAGCTTGTTCTCGAAATAAAACTCAGAAAAAAAAATTATTCGAATTTTGACCACATTTTTCAGAAAATACGTCATTTTGGGATGCTAGTCACACTTTAGTTGGGTGACAAAAAATGAAAAAAATAATAATAATATTTTTATTTGTGGGTTGTTTTTACAAAAGGATGCATTTAATTTTTCCATCACTGGTTACATACATTGAAACAAAAATGTAATCTAAGATCGAAAGCTCAGAGGCAAAAGATAATTTTTTTATCACATAGTTATATGAACATCAAAAAATCATACACGTACAATATTTCATACATTTTCAGTGAATGGTTAGCAAGGTATAATTTGTAGAAAATTAACCATTTAATATTCAAACAAGAACAAAAAATTATATAGTATCAGGCACACTGTGAAACACTGGAAGAACATTATTAAGAAATTTCATATTTTTCATGCAATTAAATGAGATACCTAAATAAGTAATTTAAAAAACACACAATTCAGTAAAAATCCATTTTCAGAAATCGCTGTCCTTATCCATACTGAATGTAAATGCCTTTGTGCAACCCTGTATATGCACTACAGAATTGATACACAACATATACCCGAGCTACAGGAATGCTATCTTGTGCAAAGTGCAGAATTTTTTTTAGAAAAAGCTACTAATTACTGGACTGCAGAGTTAAAAAATTTATTAAATGCTAATATAATAAATGTTGTAATATATAATATAATATATATAAATAATATAATATGTTAATATATATAATAAATGCTTTTGCAATTAATTAATAATCTATTAATTCATAATAAAATATAAAGTAATCAATAATTATAACATAACAGAAAAGTATATAATCCAAGATTGTAAAATGCATAGATTGAAAAAAATATATTATTTATACACTGTGTCCACGTATAACCTGACCGACCCTTATTTTCGAAACCGTTGGTCCTAGATGCATACTTACAGTTACAAAAATGGTCAAAATTAGGAGCAGGGTTAAGATAAAAAATGTTTGAAACTAAAAAAACAATTTAGTGAAGAATTACAAAATCTAAATTTTTATACGGTCCCCCGGTCCTATAAGTTATATTTAGTAAAATTTTCCTGTTACTCTGGCAAGTAAAGCAAAAAAAGTCCCGTTATTCTACGATTAAAATTGACCGAGTAATAGTTGTTTAAAGTTGGAGTATATTTTTTGCTGCATATTAGGTACAAATTTAGTAGAAATATAATCTCGTCCGTCAGATATATTAAAGAAATGGTTCAGAGTAAAATTAGCGTAGCAATATAAATTTGAAATGTTTAATTATTTTGACATGTTACTGCAAAATGTACAATTTGTACTGAACATTATAAGAGGATAAAAATAACAGATTTTTTGTGAAATAAAAGGATGAAAAACAACAGCTTCAATTATTTACAAAATGATACATATTTTTAAATGGTGTTAGATTATACTGTCTTTCAAATTTTGGGTTGTGGCATGTTTTTTAGCTTTTGAAAATTGATTCTTATGTATTTTTTAGCACTGAATCCGAAAATGACCTTCATTTTAAACCATCACGTCAGGAATTTCCTCAAATCGCAAATTTCAAAGTTAAAAAGCTAAAAGTTAAAATTGATCCCCCCTCCTCTCTCAACCTCATCGGACCCCCGGACTGTTTAGCTGTAAGAAACCCAGTATAATCCAAAAAATCTGATAAATTATTGAATTATTGAATTAAATAAAATTAAACTGAATAAAAAAGTCTTGCATCTATTTTATAGTATCAGATTTTTTGCTATTTTTTAACCTTGAAATTTACGATTTGCGAAAATTCTTGACATGATGGTTAAAAGTGAAGGTAACTTTTGATTCAGCGATAAAAAATACATAAAATCTAATTATAAAAGTTAAAAACACAACCATGGCAGGTTTATGTTATCTAATCTAAAACTCTTTCTTAAACATGTTGACGGTAATCTATCCGAATTTTTTTGTGCTGTCCTCTAATATAAGTATGTATAAGATGGTAAGAGTCAAAAATCATAATAATATTGCATTGTCATCGGATTTAAGTCAGTATGTAAAATTTAACTTCGATCGGACATTTAAAAGTAAGTTAAAGTTCGAATACAAATTTTAAACTGGAAAGACGATCATTGCAAGTTAAATAAAACCTTATGAAAATAACATAATTTTAGTTAAAAGAAATAATAGCCTAAAATCCTTACAAAATAAAACATATATTAAAATACAATTATTTTAACTAATCTGAAACTTAACTCATAAAAGTTAATCGTAATATTTGTACGATTTCTTTCAAAGCGCAGATACCTTGAAATAAGTTAAAGTACTTTATACAAGACCCCTGAAAGCATGGTCGAAATCATCTGTTTTGATATGCAAAAAAGTGGTATAAGTCATGCATTTCAACGTTTCATAACTCGGTCAATTTTAATGTTAGAAGAATGGGACTTTTTTTGTCTTACTTGTTAGTGTCACAGTAAATTTTTAGTAAATATCACTTATAGGACTGAGGGAGCGCATAAAAATTTAAATTTCGTAATTTTTTAATAAATGTTTTTGTGGTAATTTTCGGTTAGCCGGGTGCCAGTGTTATATATACATACATATATACATATATATACACATATATGTACATATATATATACACATATGTGTGTATATATATATATGTGTGTGTGTATACGTATATATATGTACATACATGTGTATATATATGTATATATGTATGTATATAAAACACTGGCGTCCGGCTAACCGAAAAGTACCGTTTTTCTTGACCCAAATCGCTTTAAAAATAATTCTTTGCCTTATTTAAACCATTTTTGTAATTGGAAGTATGCATCTAGAACCAACGGTTGCGAAAATAAAGGTCTGTCAGGTTATACGTGGACACACTGTATATTATATCCATAGATTGAAAAAAAAAGCAGAATAGAAAAAATCCAAAGAAAAAATGTAAAAATATTCTAAGAAGAAAATGAAAACTTATGTTGTGAAACACTTTATCAAGAGCAATATTATACAATATAAGTAAATCGCAATTGATTTCTGTTTGAGTATACTAAGTCGTTAGGCAGAATTTTATATAATAAACATAAGTAACATAAAAATAACAATTTTATTTTTCTTGCTTTTGCAGCCACAAAATCTCTAAATCTGTTGCCATAGTCCAGTGATTCGGCTATTTTATATTTTCTATGCAGATTAATACCATACTTGTTAATTTCTTTAAAGGCATTGCCGATCTTTGATCATTTTTGTCAATTTTTAGGGTTCCGTACTTAAAAAGTAAAAACGGAACCATTATACTCCTGTGTCTGTCCGTCTGCCTGTCTGTCTGTCACAGCCATTTTAATCGTAAACTATGGAACGTGGAAAGTTCAAATTCGGGGAAGTAATAAAGACCATTGACCCACATATTTTCAGATTAATAAACATTCATAAATATATTTAGTAAAAAAGTAGAGGGGCTAATTATGCCACTTGAGAAAAAAAAATCTTTTCTTTGTATATCGTGTGGGGTATCCTGTGAAAGCTTTTGTAACGCTGAACTCAAAAATGCATTCCTTTTAATTTTAGGTATTATATTTTCAAAGATATTGTTGAAAATGTAGCGCAAAAATATGCCCCCCCCCCCCATCTAATTCCGAATCTACTGAAACTAAAATTATGAAAAAATTAGAGGTAGTAGACATTAATATAAACCTTGCCGGAAAATTATAGCGATTACCCTAGGTCACATAGTTTTTGAGTAATTAACATTTTTCTGTTATACACAAATTTCGATTTACGGGCATTCAGAAAAATTGTTGAGCATCGCTGAATATACCTATCGTTGCAGAAGAATAAAAGCATTGTTGATAATTATTTTCGAAAAAAATCATCGGTAATTAGCTGAGATATTAACCCTTAAAAGTACGGTCAGTTTGGACATGCACAAGGACAGGGCGGCGTACTCTATGCCTAGTTAACGACTTTTAATGATATATATGTGTAATGTAATGTCCAGTAACAGTATAAAAGCAATAAACGTCAAATTGTTAAAAATATACTAATTTAAGGAGTCTCGGGACTCTAAAAAGTGGAAAAAATGAAAAAAAAGACCATTTTCAACATTTAATGTCTTAAAATGTATATTATTTTAAAAAACAATTTTAATTGGAATGAAAGATATAAGTATGTTCTTTCGTTTCATGTATTTAAAAAATTGCAGGATACAGAATTAGTATTTATAGGGGGCTCGAAACTGTTAGACATTTGTCGAACAAAAAATTCGCATAACAGATTACGCGCAGGATTACAAAATAAATATTGCAACTAGAATGAAAATTTTGGTGCTTACTTATACTTCAGATTTTAATAATTTCCCTGAACTTAAATAAATTTGTATTTAAAGCATTTTTATATCTTTAATGCAATGCTGCATTTAGCTAGTACAAAATTTTGAAAATTTCAACAGTAAAATCACCTAAAAAAATATTTTTTTTTGAACAATAAAAAGGAAATTTTAGGTTCAGTTTATACAGAATAACATGGAATATATGTTTTGAAAATTTCATGAAAAAATATTCAGAAGTTTTTGAGGTATCCTGCGCGTTATACCCAAAAACGCCATTTGGAAAATAATGACTTTAAAGTTTCGGAAACGCCGCTTCAGCTATTGAGCGGGTATAAATCTAAAAGCCAAAACTTCTGCTCTAATGGGAATTTCAAGGAAACAATTATATCAAAATATTCAGAAAAGATATGAGTTTAACGTCTAAAAAAATTAAAATTTCTTAAATTTTGAAGCTTTAAGAGTCCTGCGACCACTTAATCCTTTCCGGCACGGAGTAATTCTATTTATAAACTTATGAAATAATGAACTGACACCAGAATTTATAAACGAATTTATTAGAAAATGCGAACTTGCCTATTTTCACGTACATGATAAAAGGAAAATTTTAATTAAATATTCTTGGTGCCATTTGTCTGTTTTGGAATTAAAATTAGGTGTCCGTTTTTAAGGGCATCGCCCTCGAAATATTTAATTAGAATGAATCGCATAAATACTGTGAGATTCGCGATAGTTTGCATTGATTGTATCTCTCAATACGCCTCGAGTGACTTTAAAAGTTAATTAAACACCTATCTGGAAAAACGCGGCCCTGACCAAGGCGGCGTTGCAACTTTGAGACCTCAATTCGAAGCGCGCTTAGCACAATTCCAAATTTAAACTTTGAACAAAGGTTTTGTTTTAGATACACTGTAGAAATAAAGGTTATTACTACGCTGAATTTAGTTTCATGAAATGCCAAATGAAATTTAACTATGCACTGCCTTTATTGTCAGTACCGAATTAAGTTCATCATAAACAGATTATTATAATATTAAAAAAAGAGTTATACGAGTAGCTATATTTGATATTGTTCCATATATCTTTTTGAACTTTCATGGTATACCCGATTACACTTTTCTAATATATACAGTTATACCCAACCCTATGTTATATAGTTTTTTAAAAAGTCTTATTATTCTTTTAGCAACTTTTTTTTTTATAATACAATTACAAATTCATATATTTATTCTACGGAACCCTCTGTGCGCGAGTAATGTTCGCACTTGACCGTTTATTATTTGCTAACTTCGCTCACCAGAAGCTGCTGTCACTGGTAATGTTAAAAATTTTTGCAATACTATAGCAATTTATTCGGATGTACATTTTGGATTTCATAGAATGGAGTTTTGAATAAAGAGTAGGAGACATACAGTGTATTGTCTACCAGTTGCGAGTGAAGTACTTGAGGAGGAAGTTGTCACAAGATGGCGGCTGATGTTTTACATCCGAAAAACAGTTTCTGATTACCACCAGAGCAATTTTCCACCAGTAAATTTTGAATAGAATATTTCATTTTATTTTAGCGGCTTTTTCATGAAAAATTTTCTTTTATAAATATTGTTAAGATTTATTCTTATTTTTTGTGGGGGAAATTTGCTCAAGTATTATAATCTTTTTCATTGACACTGACAGGAGGTTATCTAAGTTGTCACAACATGGCGGAAACGCAGGGTCTGACTACCGCAAAAATAAGCTTACGCCAATAAAAATGAATATCTGTTTTGGCCATTATTTACGACTAAATTTTAGCAAAATAAGGAGAGAATTTCTATTTAACTTTCCTGGTAATAGTTCTCAACTCCTGCAAAAGTGGTTGCAGTTGAAGCTTGACTATTTGAAGGATATGTCAGTTCCTCTTTATTAATAGTTCGATGTTTCATAGTGATAGATATTTGTTATCACTTCTACTGGAGTTGCTGTTTCAAGATTTTTACATAAAGATTTTGCTTGACACTGAAAACTTTCTTCTTCTAACAAAAATTCTGTAGCATCAATATCGTTAGAATATTTTAACGCTAAATCTGCTGCAATTAAAAAAAAAAAAAAAGTATACCAATAGGCATTTTTGCTAAATGTTTTTCATTTATAAAATCAAAATCTGTACAAATGTTTTGCAGTGATTCATACTTTGTTTTCATTTCTTGTAAAATACTATCTATTGTATCACTGCATTCAAGTCCAAATGATTTTTCTGGTGATAATAAAAACCCTTCTTCTTCATCCGGATTCAGTCTTTTTATATCTATTATTCGGGTTTGTCTGTTTTTTCAAAATTACATTCTATTCCATTTTTTCACATATTTTTCTTGATTTTTCCAAAGTTCCTTGAATTCCAGTATTTTTAAAGCTTCAGTAGATGACATTGCACCATTGATAATTTTCGATGCACCATTGATCAATAATTTATTATTTTGAAGCGCAATATTTACTCTATCAATGTAGCAAAGTATATTAGACCACTTGTCTAATAAGCAAATAAATTTAAATTCAATTTGTTTTATAAAATCATTTGTTTCAAAAATCGTTTCAAAGTTTAAACTTTCATCCTGTAACATGTGTAGCAAAATGTTCTGTGCATTTTCTATTTGTTCATAAAAACGTTTTACAGCTCTGTTCTTAGATGACCGCCGTGTTGTAGAATGTCCCTTTAAAATAGTTTTTAATACTTGTAAATAATTGATCCCATCTGGGTGTGAATCCAAAACAGTAATTAAAAATACTTTTTACTTCAAAAAACAAATATTATCATAGTTGATGAAATTTCGGAAGCGTAAAGTTCAATTAGATTTAATGTGCATGTGCACAAAGAACGTATATAGCAAATTCATTCAATCTAGTTGTATGTATTTGCACTCCACGATATTTACCTACCCTATATACGCCGCTGTCGTATCGTTGCTCCCAACAATTTTTTATATCTAAACCGTCTAAGACGCTTTTCTAACATTTCTTTTAAAAGACAGCGACCACTTTTTGCCCGACTGAAAAGAAGGGTTATGTGTTTCACGCGTATCTGGGTATGTAAATTCCTTTATACCCTCGAAACATCCCAATGGCTGGATGGATTTTAATGAATGGGGTCTCTATTGATTCGTCTTAACCGTCCGATTGTTATAGGCTAAGTTTTGTTTTTATAAATTCAAAATGGCGGCCGTAAAATATAAAATGGCAGTAGAGACGAAAAAACATTTTACGCACCCTATTGAGTTGCATGTCATTGGATAGATCTTTCAAAATGAAGACGATGTTTCATTGACTATTTTCAGTCAGAAGCTCCGTTTAAATATTACACAACCTGGAAATTGTGTAGATGGGATCTCTAGCTTTACTGTAATTCTAACCTTCATAGACATCTATAAGCCTCCTCAAAACAGTGTTTAAAGATAGGAACTAACAGTTAAACACAACTTAAAAGTCATCAATGCAAGTAAATAAAAAAATAGGTAAGTAATATAAAAAATAGTTTCGTATTGATGAGAAATAATTAGTTCGCTTTTTTACGCAGTCGGGTTTTTTTATTTTTTAAATTTGTTTTATTTCATTAGTGTTAATTAAATCATGCATCTTTCTTCGAATATACATTTGCCATTTTCAGTTCGTATACAATTAAAAATATTTGCAACATTTGTTCTCTTCAAGTTCTGACGTTGAATCAAACAACATAGAAAAATATTTTGCATCTTTTATTTGTTTTAGAATTTCATTTTTATTTGTGTTGCCATTAGATTAGTTACCTCATATTGAATTTCCCATGATAAATATGTAACAGGCTGAATTTTGGATTTTATTTTTTTTAATATGTTGAACAATAATAATAGAATTACATTGGCCAGTAAATTCTATCAAATTTTAAAAAATTCCACAGTTACGATCACCTATTTTATTAGATGTCCCAATTAATGCAAGAATAATGGGTCTCATACCATTTTTCAGCTTCTGACTGAAATGTTTCTTATTATCAATCATTTTGTGTAGAGAAAGCCTTCTTTCAAAATCTTTCCGTTTTATGTAACACTTTCTATGTTTTAGAATATTTTCGTAGTCAGGTAGGCTTGGATTGAAATGCCTCTGATGATTAAAACCTTTCGATACATCCGAAAAATATATTTTTATTTTGAAAAACAGCAAACAAGGAAAGCATCATAAACATTTTTTGAAAGCACTATAGCTACTATTCCTGTTTTCACCGCCAGATAAAGTTTTTAAAAAAAACTTTTTTACTAAAATCCCTCCCTTCTACCGAATTAAGAAAGGACTAATACTGTTCTGTTATTTGTAGTTTGGATTGGCACTTAATCAAATGTTAAAATGGGAGAAATGAACTGTGTATCGATATATTAAGAATTAAATTGACAACGTGAAAATAGTACAAATTGCAGATATGTGTGCGCAAAAGGGTGCAGGCAGCTGTTTTGGAACTTCTAAAGCTCCATCATCAGTGAAAATGTTAAATTTAGTGTTTAAAATATAGAAATATGAAAGCGACTCAGCTCAGAGCTTGTGGCCAGGGCCACCAGCAAGCGGTGAGTGTTAAAAAACAAACAGTTGATTTAAGAGTTCCCGCGTATCCCAGGAGACCACTAAGAAGTACTTAGCCAATCTGAAAGGAAGAAAGGAGAAAAGGGGGCAAGGGAAGAGAATGAATTAAAAAAGTGGGAGCCATACTTTAGAAAAATTGGGTGTACTATACATATCATTAACCAAGCTGTTAGAATTCTTCCATGTATAATAAGCTCCCCAAACATCAAGATCGTAAATTGTTGAGAATTTCTGAATTATTGAACCTTCGAAAAAGTTAAAATTGTGATGGCAATGGATTTAATATGGTCTAATTCTGCTTTGAGTAAACTCTCAAAAGAACAAATATGTTCATTGGCCTTAAATATTTCCCTGCTGAGCTACAATTCTATCAATGGAAGCATCAAGGGCATCTCCGCTTATTATATTTATTGTGTACTCTACTTCATTATTATTTTTTTAATGGCTTCTCTACTGGTGGATTCTTCACCGTTCTTGGGTGCTGGATTAGAAGACGGTTATTTTTCACAGGAAATTTTTCCTTGTTGGGCTACAATTTTATCAGAGTAATTTGAAAGTGCAATTGCGTCACCTCTTTTACATTCACTATTGAATCTTCTCCTTCATTATTTCATTCAATGATTTCTCCGCTGAGATTATTATTCGTCTTTATTGGATGCTGGTTGAGAAACTGCATCTTTTTTTCACGACAAATTTGAAATTTTTCCTGTTTGAGCTACAATTCTATCACTGGAAGTAACAAGAACAAAATACAAAAAATGAAACGGAAGATTAAGAAGGGTGTGTTTCTAAGGACAGTGTAATTCCATATAACTTTATATACATTTTGACCAAACATTCAAGGTTTTTTTAATGTGATGAAAAATATATCAAAAAATATTGATATAAACATTGAACATACAAATCAAAATAGTATAGTTCATTATGTGTTATACAAAATATAAAAATATTGATATTCATGATTGAAAATCTTGTATTTGAAAGAAATTGTGTTTGCAAAAATAAATAAATATAGTATAATAAAGAATAAATAATATTGTGTATGACAAGTATAGGTGTTGTTATTTACAAAAATCAAAAAACAAACACACAAGTATTACATAAAATGCATATAGAGAATGCATAATGAAAGCAATATATTTGCAGTTATATTTAAAAATAAACAATATATTAAATGCCCTGCAAGTGATGAAAATCAGATAATAACAAAAAAGAGGCTTACTTTTTACTTTTTCCCTCTCACTGTTGATATTCAGCGAAGAAAGTAAGAACGTAACATAGGGAAGCGTATTCTTACTGAAGCCATACACATTTTTTAAACAAAAACAGTGTAAACAATGTCATAAATTTTTTTTAAATATACAGGCCGATACTATTTTCAAATATCACATTTTTTTTTCATAACTTGGCTTTAGATTTACATTTAATATAATTTGTAAAAAATATATTGCTCACTATTGAGCTAAGCTCTTTTGAATGGCTTTACTGGTTATCGTAATTTGATCCAGAATATATCTAGGAAGAAAATATTTCATCCAGATTTTTTTTCTGCAATTTTTCGACATCTTTCCTTTTATTTGCTTACAAACTTAATTAAGGGACAACAATACTTTCACCGGTTCAAAATTTCGAAAAAAAAATATTTTAGCTTAAAGTGTTCTTTATACCCCTGAAAAAAAAATTTCTTAGTTAGAAATAGATATCGAAAGTGAAATTGGAAGTTTGGAACTATAGAGATTGAGCGCACCACAGCGAGTAAACAGTAACGAAAACTTTTAAGAACATGTTTTTCAGAAATGCATTTTCAAAATCGGTGGTCACTCTGTAAATTTTCAATCAATCAACTGAATCTTTTTAAAACTTAATCTTCATATATTTGTATAGTGAAATACGTAGGATTCCCTTGCTATATTGGTATCTTCTGTGTAACTTTAAGTAATGAAATTTGCTGTTGAAAACTTACATTTTACTTTAAACCGACGTTATTTTGATAAAAAAAATGCTTTTTTTTTAATGTCTGCGTATTTTATTAGATGATTTCGAACTTAAAAAAAAGTTCTTTTGTTACATTTCTCTAGGTCAAGTCTACGATGAGTTCAAGTGTCCAAGTGGATGCGCTCCCGTCCATCAGCTATCAAGTTGCCATGTTTTAATATATCAACTAAACAGAAATATAGTTTTCTACTGTAATATATCAATAGTACTACTGTAATTGCCGAAACGTCAGTGAAGGCTTACTGTGGAGACACGAAAAGTTTTGATTTCCGGATGTCTGTCTGTCTGTCTGTCTGTCCGTCTGTTCCGCGATAACTGCCGCAAAAAGCACCCGATCAGCTTGAAATTAATTGGGCATATTTGTGAGATACCCGGACGTAGCTGTATAGTTTTTGGTTAAATTTGGTTCATTCGTTCGGAAAATATGGAATATTTTATTTTTCTTTATAATGCTTTTCTACGGCAAGTCAGACGATTTTCAAATTTCGATTTGTTGAAAGAAAATGGCACGTTTGATTAATGGATTTAAATGTCAAATTATGGATACTAAAATTCCAAATAAAGGTTTTAAATTATTCCTATTATATTGAAGTTTTATCAATATATCTATAAGATTTTTTTATTTACGTGTATAATGTTTTGAGGACATTTATACATGTATTCCAATAATATAAAGAATTTTTAAATTAATTTTCTTGTTTTACATGATACATATTTCTTTTTTTTTTTTCCTTTTCTTCGTTGCCTAGCGACTGTTATTAGTAGCCTATCATTGCGTCAAATATGAATGAAGTTAGTAAATTACGTTAATTTTGTTGCAGGTACTATTAAAAGGCTATCACAAAAAATATTTTATCGCGCCAAATCGATGCAATTTATGCAATTAACAGTGGGCACGATAATGAATTATTTTCCAGTAGATTTATAGATCTCCAGATATGCCTATTTTGGGGGGCTTTTAATATGTTATTGCTATCGCATGGATTAGGATGTTTAAACTAATGTTTAACCATGCTATAAGTGAAAAAAAAGTACAGTTAAAGGCATGTAAATCCTTTTTAACACTTTCCAACATGGATGAAAAGTATTTATGACTTCAGTTTTTCTATCTGTCGCCTGCCGTGTTTCTCTACGTGCTCTAACTCGCGTAAATATAGTCGGGATTACATGTAATTGATATACGTTATTGAGGTTTGCCAAAGTATGTTTGGTATTAAAAATGAAGAGTGTAGCATTCATAACTTAATTACAGGGGCACTCAAAACTATTCCGTTACATTATAGTCTTTGGGAAAAATCGTCTGCGGTGTATTTTAATAATGTTACACAATTTTAAACGTAATGAAATTTATATACTTTATTAAGGTGCACTAGAACCTGGTTACTATAAAATATGTTATGTGTAGCACTTACAGCATGCGTACAGGTAACTCAAAAGTATTCATAATATTACAATCTTTGAAGAAAATCCTTTTGTGGCGTTTTTTAATGATGTTACTCTGTTACAAAATAATAAAATTGATATGTATTTTTGAAACATTTTTGTAGTATATGGGGTGCAAAGCATATGTTTTTTTCAGGGTCACACAAAAGTGGTCGATTAAAATGTGGTCTACGGGGGAAAAGAACTCTTCACAGCTTATTTTAACACATTAGCGACGGGAAACGAAAATTCTCGTTTTTATTCAGAATACATCATTGGCTAAGGGAGTGACTTCTACCTTACAGAAAAGACATTTATATTGTGTTGTCCATATTTTTTATAGATTGTAAGACATTATATATTACATCCGTACATTGAAAGATATTTACTGCTGCATAAACATGAAAAACATATCTCAGAAACCAAATTCCGAGACACTTTCAGAAGAGGGAGGAGCTTCTACTGTTTTTAAACCCAGATTTAATTAAATTGCCTGTCGTCAGTGTGTTAATTGTGTTGCACTAATTCAAACATTATGAAATTAAATTACATTACTGTGATTGACTACAAGAAGCTTGAATATGATTTGTATCGTATTTATCGTTCATTTATAGGGTCACATAAAATATTTCGGATACAGTTCTGGTCTATTAGGGATGATTGCTGAAGAGCATTTTCGATTATGGTGTGCGTTTTAACGTTAAGTAAATTTGTGCTTAATAAGTAGTGCTTAAATATTGTATAGACCATGTACAGGGATACACAAATGAATTCGTAAGTATAAATGAAAATGAGCGCGAATTGCTTCAGTGTTTTTTTTTTTTTTTTTTTTTTTTTTTTTTTTTTTTTTTTTTTTTTTTGAGTTATGTATTTCCCAGCCCAAATACATTTAGTATACTAACAAATGTTTGCAGAATTTAAATAGAACCATATACAGGACTCCTCAGAAACTGGATATATGGTGCACACTATGCATACTAATCCCCGGAAATGTGATATGAGCAGTTTTAAGAGGGTTTTTTGTCTGCATTAAATTTAAATGTTATAGACGACGCGTAAAAATCTTCACGTAATATACAGGGCTGTAGAAAAGAATTCATGTACGTTTCCGTCTATTGGTAGAATTTACTAAAGGACATTAACACAATTAATTGATAATTACAAATGTAAATTAAATTACACTACGAAGGGGTTCAGGGGGGCTCTGCCCCCCTGAAGAAATCTACTTTATTATCTAAAAATTACCAGAATAAGTAGCTCATGAGATTTTCAGAATACCATTACATAACAAGGGGTTTAATTTAACGCTTTTAATGTCAGAAACCTTCGAAATATTTTTTCGCTTTATAAATGTTTATGTAATTTCAAAACTTTAAATTTCGTTTTTTGTAGAAAGATTAATATTACTCAAAGGATGCTAAACACAATGAATTGTAGAGCTGACGTTGAGGCTCCTGATCTGCAGATTTACTAGTATAAATAGATTTTTATAAACACTTTGCATTTCTTCAAAAATAAAATAAAAACCCGAAAAAGCCTTAAATTTCTGGGCATCAAAGTGGCGTTATTCTTAAGGGATTAGGAGTAAGGACAGATGCGAAAAAATAGGCATTTAAAAAAAAAAATTGTTATATAATGTATTTATTTGACACATAATACCAAGCTTTTACACCATATTCTAAGTAAACTTCACGAAAATTTAAAAAAAAAAATAAATTATAGACCAATATATCTGCTTGATGGTTGAACGATTTCTTGCAGATAATGCCTTGCGATGGCCATCGGTACTTCTTGCTGGTTTATCAAAAATCAATACAACAACAACAAAGATTAGTTTAATACTTTATTATTGCTTAATGAAAACGGCGTTTTTTTGTTGTTGTTGTTGTTGTTTGCCACTGGGTGTTTTTTTGTGAATTTTAAGAAAAAACGTAGTTTTGAGAAAAAGGCATTTAATATTTCATACTGTTATGATTGAGTCCTACTACTCTATGTTCATGGTTATAGTAAAATAGATTCTAGTACAATACATGACAATATATTTCGATATTTTCAATATGCATATAAAAACCGATTAGTAACCACTGCCGTAAACAACATCTGCGGTAAGAGTGTCCTATGGTAATTATGGATATCGCTAAAACTATCCATTTGATCAAACTGAAATTTTCACAGAATATTATACTTTTAAAAAATGAAAAAAAAATGATTTTTTGAAAAGTCTGACTACTCCTAATTCTTTAAAACAACACTTTAGTAATAATCTTATTGAAATATACTGTGTTTCTCGATGTTGAAAAACTAAGTGTGAAATAGATAAAAAGCCGCTCGAAATAAGAAATAGTTAATTGGGCGATTTTTAAGAAAATTGAAAGCAAAATGTTTAATTTTTCACGTTGGAGTACTCGTAACTGTACTCCACTTTTCCCAGTATATTAAATAAAAATATACTTTCCGCTACTTTACGGGAAATGTAACATGACAGAGTATTATATTATGATCCATTTCCAAGTGCGAATATCTTCTTGAACAGGAGTTTCAAATTACTGACCTGCGAGCCGCATATGTTTGCAACAATTAATTCAATGCATAATAAGTTATTTCCCTGAGAAATGAAAAGTGTTTAATTGAGCACAAACTGAAATAGATAGATATTACGCTGTAAAAATAAAACCTGTAATTCATACAGAAAAAAACTGTATTTTTTACAGAGAAAGACTGTTTCAAAGAAAAAACAGTTTTTTGTGTAAAAAATATAGATTTTGAATTTTTAAAGACAAAATCTATGTTTTTTTTTCAGAAAAAAAAAGTTTTCGTTAAAAGATTACAGATATTTTCTGTAAATTAAACGGTTTTCCACGGACGCCAAAAATGACTGTTTTTTTTTTTTTTTTTTTTTTTTTTTGACAATATGAGAGATTTTTTTTTTTTTTTTTTACAGTGTACATAATTCTTTAATAACATTTGAGGAATTTGAGAAAAAATACTATTAATTAATATTTAATTATAATCATTATTTGCTTAATAACAATTTGAGTTACAAATTTACAAATATGTAACTTTGTTTGTGTTATTAAAAAACTTTTTGAGTTGCACTTTACGAATATGTAATAAAGCTTTTGTCGTGTTCTTAAATCAAATATTAAGAAGTAAGGAAACCCCGTGAATAACTTATGGACGGCCTGTATATTCAAAAGCTAATTAAGAAAATATCGCAAAATTGCATTTTAATGACGATATCTATATCAACCACGATTGAAATAGTAAATTTTACTGATGTTTGTACATTTGAAATATTAAGTCCAATTAAAAATGTTTTACATTCAATTTTAATCTCTTTTGAAAATGTTAAATTTTCTGAAACTTTAAACATTTTTAACACTCTTAAAAATAATATGAAAAATAAAATACTATTAAATTTCGTTTTATATCATAAGATCATACATGAAATATTGCAAATACAGTTGTCATTTTGACTAGAAAACCCGTTCAAGCAAGTGAATTTTATTACATTTGACAGAGTTCTGTGCATTTATAAGGGGGAAAGAAGGAGACACAAATATTATCTGATTGACAAAGTGACAGACAGATAAATCTGTAATAATTTTAAATTTTGCATTGGAATGGGTAGTAAAGAAACTTGAATATAAATGGCATGAAAATGTTCTCAGATCCTAATGAATCTCTCATTATATATTAACTTACAAACAATTTTCAGGCAATTTTATTGCTCCAAAAATAATAAAGGAAAACAATTAATAATATACAAATAACGGAATTAATTATAAAGTTGCAACAAGCATTGTATTTCTTTAAATAAATACATAAAAGTAGGTTATTATTGAAACAAATCTGAAAATTTTATAAATAATATTAGGCAAATTACTTGAAATTAAAAATGAGTTATTCACTTACCATATTGAATTAACACTATTTCTACCGGTGTCAAATGACACCTTTTAAAAGACTTCGATTTATGGTTTTTCATTGGAAATTTTTAGATTGAAACAATTACAAATCAATTTTAATACATTGAAGACGTTTTGTGCTTATTACATTAAAATACTACGAGCAAAATAAACATAAATCAAAACTTTAAAGAGGTGTCATTTGACACAGGTAGAAATAGTGTTGAATCCATGATACAAATTTATTCGACACATAATTATGTATCTATTAACATATTAAAACACTAAAAGGAATGCTTTTGTGAAAAGATAAATGATTAATTTTCCTAAAAGTGACTTCGCTACATTTAGCACAGTGATGATGTACAAATCAGTTCGTTGTATACGAAGATCAGCACAAAGGAAAAATTGAGTTTTATTTTTACCTATGTAAAAATCCTTTTAATTACGTATGTTCCCGTAGAATTGCTGTAATTTATACACCAAAATATGCTTTATGTATTGCAAATGGATTACCTTCAATTAAAACATATCTCTTTTTTTCTTCCTTTTTACCGGCTAGTGTTATAACAATAAAGTTAGAAGTCTAAATCGTAAAAATTAAATTTTGTAATCAAGAATATTTTCTGGGCGCAACGATAAAGTTATGTAACCTTCAGATTTTTAAAACACCTGTTACCAAACTTTCAGAATAAGAATAATGAAATGCGGTATTTTGCTGTTAGGTTGAGAATTCAAAAAACAATTTCTTCGACTGAATTTCGGTGATATTTAATGTACTGGCAAAGCAAAACTTGCTGGCTATTCAAGTAGCATTCCTACAGTGCAAAAAAAGACAAATGTTTTTTAGTCAAGGAAAATGTAATATAACCACAAAAGAAAGTATACAATAACCTCTTCCGAGTTAACCGCAATTCCGAAAAGCGTTTTTTATCTTTAAAAACCTCAGAAATAAATATATTTTCAAGATTTAAAGAAGCATTTATAAAAAACGTTTCTTTTGCAGCCCCTGATTTTTGGAAACGTCTCTGAGTAGTTTTTATTGCGTATTAATCGGTTTTCTCAACCCGCAATGTAAGTTTTTCCGATGCTATCAATTTCTAAATGAAAGTTTTCAGGTTCAAAAAACTCATACAAACATGATAAATTTAGACAAACAAAAATATAATAAATTATCAAAAATATAATAAAATATCATAAATTAATAGCATTCACATTCACATTAAAATTTATATTATTTTGCTACTTTTGCATGCATAAATTCAATCACTGAGCTGAAAATGTTTAATCGAGAATTTATACGATTTTAAAAACCGATATTCCGGTTTGAGAAAACTAAATAATAAGTTATAAAACTATTCGAAAATGTTTCCGAAAATCAGTGGCAGCAAAAGAAATTTTGATTCGATAAATACTTCTTTTAATATTGAAAATATGTTGGTTTCCGAGGTTTCTAAATTATAAAGAACGCTTTCCTGAAACTTGGATGAATCAGAAGAGGTTATTTTATATGTTCGTGCTTGGTTATAATATTATATTTTTATAGATTAAGAAACATTTGCCCTTTTTTTTAAGTGTAATAATGTTCCACAACGAGTTATTTTTGTAAAATATTTTGTATTAATAAAAAGGTTACCATTGAAAAAAACCTTTGACTTCACAAAAAATCGGTCATAAATTAAAAGAACAAAAAGCGTTAATAAGCATGAACTTTGAACTTTAAAGTGGAGGGGGAGGGGTTGTCTCTGAGATAAATAATCATGAAAACAAATTTTTCGTTTCAACGTAAACAATTCTAAATGTTTCGTACTTCTAAATTTCATTCGAATTCCTCTTATTAAAATAATATATAATGTTAAGGAAACACAACGCTAAGAGTCAATTAATATTTAACCCCTTAATTCTCGCTCCCGTGATATTCACGTGCTGTGTCTTTTATTCAGATTGTTTGATTCCCACCAGTTTTATAAAATAGTGCAATAGGCTTTATTATGGTAATATTTTACATGTCATTAAATAAGGTGAATATTTCTTTTTCAAAAAAAGTGGTGCCACTAAGCAATCTGAATTTTTAAAACGTAATTTAACGCGACCGTTAAGGGGTTAAAGAACCTTGAAATATAACTTCTTAACGAGAATAATGATCTACACAACTTTCGTTCGGCCCTATTTAAAACTATTTAATTTCAAATGTTTAATATAGTAAAAAAATAATTTTAAAAATGCGGTTAGTCATATTTAAAGTTGTATTATTATTATTATTATTATTATTATTGAGCTGCTCTTATAAAAACAGCACATCATAGCATGCAATATACTTATAATAAACAAAAAGAGCCTAATCATTATAACCAAAAAAAAAAAAAATTGTAGAATAAAATTCTTCTAGAAAAATCTCACATTGTATTTAATGTCTAATACCCAGACATTTACCTCTTTGACAAGAAACTAGGGAAAACATTTATATGTTGCTTCTGTCATACTTCCATTACTTACATGGAGGCATACCGTCGCGACTTCATAACACACGGCTCATTTACGCTCTGAGATACCAACGTGTAAATGAGTCCGATGGCAGTGATAAAGTCGAAAAACAACTTACCCCTAATGAGAGAAGCGGGTTTAGATCAATTTAACATTTCCTCAGACTAGAAGGAAAGTCAGGTGGATACTTATATTTTAACATATTTGCTGCTTTGCACATGCGCACTTAAACTAATAAAATACTATATTGTGTAACACATTTTGCTCAAAAAGTGAGCAATAAATGTAAAAATAAACTTATTAAATTTATTTCTTGGAATTAAAATATAAATTTTACCTGTTAGGTAGGGTATTCATCTTTTTCTTCAAAAAGGTAAACAATGTTGCGTAAAATTTATTCCCGCTGTCGAAATACAACTATTTCAAGCGGAACACTTCTCACGCATTCTTCAAACTACAATCAATGTGTATTCCAAGTAATAAGAGAAAATAAGAAATCCTCAATAGAGAAACTTTTTGTCACGTGTTGTAATGAATTTGAATTTATTACAAATAGGATCAAAATATCTGTAGGTGAAATGGACCTTGACGCCATAAGATTATTTTAACGAAAATAAAATATAAAATCGGCAATAAAATCGACTGTAGATCCTCAACTTTCGGATCTTAATCAGTAGCAGATACTGCATTTTCTTTGATTTCGCTTATGATCAGCCTTGCTGCTGAATCAATTATGGCTCTTTTTTGCTTTTCTTCATCACTTTGTACTTGTAAATCTTTGTAGAAAGAATGAAGTATTTGTGATGTCTTCTCCCGAAATGTCTTTTAAGCCGTTTTCCTTAGACATGAAGATTGTGTCCCCGTATTGTTCTACAGTTTTTTCTTAATATAATATCTGCTATAAGGAGATGAATCTCCGCTATTAAAAAACTCCTTGATTTTTTCTTGAAGATCTGAAATTGTTAACTGTCCTTCATCATTCATTTCAAGATAACAACACATTTTTAAGAAGGCTTGGGCAGCATCTTTAGGCCGCCCACATGTTTTACTTTTTTTTTATCAGAACCTGGTGAATCACGTCGAATTTCACGTGGCAAATCAAATCTGGTGCGGAAGCACACACTAAACACGTGATGTATTCAGCTGCATGATCTCTGCCATATACTCAATCCCCCCTTTTAGTTGAATTCGGTATTCTATCAAGAGCTACTTTCAGCTGTAGTACGATAAGTTCTCTGAAATTCATAGACACAAATAACCTGCTGCGCATCAGTTACTTATTCTTGATTCAGCATGATAAATTTTTATTCAACATTAGATTGTCACTTACAAATATCAGCGAGAACCTGAGTGTGATTTGTCTTTTGCTTTAAAACATGTTCATGATTTAAATTGAACTATACGAATTCGGCGTGTGTCTGTAAACAAGGAACAGAAGACTGGTATTAAAAATTTTGTTGGTTTTCTTGAACACCTGTTTAAGAAAGCAGAATCCTTGCTAAAGAAAACTTTGGCAGAAACTTCTTTGCCTAAGTAGCACAAAATTGTTAAGGCAATCTTGGCTAAATGCTAACTGTTGTCTTGTGTTGGCCTACGGTAAGAAATGTCTATCTTGCTGTAACATTGGCCAACAAACCATTTACCAAGAAAGACTCAAGAATGATCCAACCGTTACTTGCTCAGAATGTCTAAAATTTAACACTGTCTACACTGAATAAAATCATAAACATCTATTGAAATAATTAAGCATCGAATAAAAAACTTAAATATCCAACAGAATATAAACAGGTTAGAAAAAAAGCAACAAAATATTAAATAAATTTTAAAAACTTTCATTAGATGAAAAAAAGTTTTTAAAAATTACAATAGAAATGATATTATATTAAAAATTAATTTAAAAATTTATAAGGAAAAAACTTATATAATAATGTGTATAAGTAAAATATATATATATATATACGAAAACTTATATGGAAAATGTTTTAATAAAAAAAGCTTATACAAACTTATGTAAAAAAATCTTATACAAAAAATCTTACACAAAAACATAAATGAAAAAATTTATATTGAAAATTTTTATATGAAAAAATTATTATGAAAAAAAATGCATACGAGAAAAATTAACAAATAATTGAAAAACTTACGAGTTGGTAAAAAAGGAAATAAAAATTTTCTAAGAAAAATTTGAAGTGAATAAGAAAGTTTAAAAAAAATAACAGATAAAAAATGTACAAGTTAGCAAAAAAAAGATTCAAAGTTTTTTTTAAAAAATTGTAAAAACTCATGAATTTTACATTTTACATTAATGTTTGCATTTTTTAAAATTCGTGAATTTAAAGAAAATTTAATTTGGTAAACAAAATTTAAAAGATTTCTAAACAAGTTAACAAAAAACGTTTGAAAAATTATTAGATAAATGGAAAATAATTTGAAGTTAGCAAACATATTTTTAAAATTTTTAATAGATTAATGAAACAATATACAAGTTAGTAAAAAAAAAAATAACAGATGAATGAAAAAATATGCAAATTATTTTTAGAAAATCTCAATTTAACAAAAATGTCTTTTAAAAAAATTAACAGATGAATGAAAAGAAATTAAAGTTTTTAAAAAAATGTTCAATTTAAAAAAAAATACAACTTATTAAAAACTTTAAACTATTGCATAAAACTTTCAGCAATAAACAAAAATTATAAAAGTTATCAAAAATTTCAAATTTTCGTAAAATATTTGCAAGTTAACAAAAAAGCTTAAAAAAAATAACAGATGCGAACATATATTCTATAAATTAATGAAAAATTTCCCAGTCTTCTAATAAACATTTAAATGTAAAACAAAAAACTTTGAAGTATTTGCAAACACATAATCAGAAGTTAATAAAAGAATCCAACTAACGTATAAAAATTCCACGTAGTAGGAGAAATTTTTATGTGATAGTTGAATTTTTTTTTTATTAAGTTGTATATATTTTTTAGAAAATTTGTATTATTTAAAAAATTAAATTATTAATCATTATTATAGTTATAGCTATTATTATTATTATTATTATTATTACTTATTAAATATTAACATTACTTAAAAAATTAAACTGTTATTCAGTGATGGAACAGTGGCGCAACAGTTGAGCGATTGTCACCACTGAATTTTAATTGTATTCTTCGCCTTGAAAAATCTCAGAAATTCTTACATGAAATTAGACGAAGAATACTAACAAAATTTTGCGGTGCCAATTGATTCTCTGGTGCTATACCGTTCCATCACTGTGTTATTAGGTAGCTTTCTTTACAAAAATGCTACCTATTGCAGCCGTTTGGAGGAAAGCGATTTCAAAAAATTTTGGTATATTTTCATCGATCATGACCCCCAGACCCCGAAACCACCCTCCGTTCAAAATTGATATATGTATATATATATATATATATATATATATATATATATATTGCATATTTTAAATCTTTAACTAACTTCATTATCTATAATAATTATATATTGCAAGATAATACTTTATATTTACAGCATGTCGGTATACCACAAGGCGGTTGTACTTCCAGTTTACTCTCAGACTTATACTTATCTCATTATGAACGCAATTTTTCTAATAATAATCTACATTTATATCGTTATATTGATGACATCATTTTAATTGAAACTGATCAATCTGCAATTACTCGATTTCCAGTTGATTATCCCACTAAATTGGAATTAACGGAAAACCTTTTATCTAACAATACAATTAACTTCTTAGATCTTAAAATTACAATAAAAGACAATAAAACAATCACAGATTTGTTTGACAAACGTAAAGAATTTAAATTCACAGTCAATACATTTACAAATTTTAAATCTTGTCTACATCATTCTGTATTTCGTAATATAATACTTAATCATTTATATAGAATAAAATGTTTATGTTCTTCTCCTCTAATTAACAATAATATTAAAAAACTAATTTATGATGCATTAAATCATGGTTTTCCAAAAAAATTCATATATTCATTAATATACAATTAGTACTTTTCTTACATGATCTATAAACACAAATTAACACATGCGTAAACAAAATTACAAAAAAAATATAAAATAAAAAAAAAATATCTATAAAAAATTAAAAATTGTAAAATAATATAAAAAAAATATTATAGGTTGGTTGGTTGGGTAGATGTTAGAGTACGGAGGAGGGTGGTGTTGTCTGGATAATACGCAATGGTTAATTATTTATTTAAAAAAAAAAAAAAAAAAAAGCGGGGCTCTTGTATTATTACTATTTTTTTGTTATGTGTTTTATGTGGATGTTGATTTGATATTTTATATGTAAGTTGGAGATTTTCATTAATATTATAATTAGCTTAATTATTCATTAATCTAATTTACAATTATTTGTTATTAAATTTTAATTTACTAAGGACAATATCATATTAATTACTAATAGTATGTCACTCTTAGTTTAATGTTTTTGAATGTCCCATATTCATACTTTATGGATTTTTATGGATGTCTGAAAATAATCCACATTCTATATTTGTGCGTTTTAAGTAATGGGATTTTAAGTATTATTTAACCTTCTATATACTTCCACATGTTTGTTATTTCCTGTTCATTTTATAAATATCTTATGTATAATTCATTAAAAAATAATTTTTAGATAATTTTTAATAATTATTTATATTAATTATTACTGAATTTATTTTGTTTTATAGCATATAAATATATGCTATATATTATCAATGTTCTAACATTATTTAAACTCTTAGTTTAGTATAAATAATTTAGCTAATAGAACATATTGTATGCTTTTAAATTTTATTAACAATAGTTTTAAATACTTTGTGTGATTTATATTAGGTTTATAATTCTCTCTATATAAGGATTTGTTTGGTTTTGCTGTTTAAACAGTTATTTACATTCACAAGCTTGCAATTTTTTATCTTGCGATAGATGTTTAATATAATTATTAATAGATGGCAGCACTAAAATTGTATCTTTCAGATTGCCTTAATTTTTAATTTTTCTAGCTCCATTTCAGTTATAATTTATACACCAGGGTGTATTTTTAGCTAAATTTTGACGATATTGTTAAACTGTTATCTATTAATTTAATAGTGCATTTTAAATTATGTAATTAATATCTATTTATTTTATATTAGATTAAATTTGTTTTACAAGGTCTTTCAAATTTTATTTCAAAATGTATTAACTGCATCCTTTGGTATCATTTACTGTGATTTCTTAACTGTTTTATTCACCTTAACCTTTTTGATATACTGGAAGACATGTGCACATGGATTTTTGTAAAATACTGAAATATTAATCGGTATGGTGTTTATTATTTCTATTTTATATCCTATAAATATTTAAATACGTTTTATTGATTCTTCCATTTCATATTATTTGTTTCTATTCTGCTTTCATTTTTAAGCAATTCACTTGATTTTAGTGGTTGTTCTATAATTCTCTATGTATAAGGATTTGTTTGGTTTTGCTGTTTAAACAGTTATTTACATTCAAAAGCTTGCAAATTTTTATCTTGCGATAGATGTTTAATATAATTATTAATAGATGGCAGCACTAAAATTGTATCTTTCAGTTTGCTCTATTTTTTATTTTTTCTAGCTCCATTTCAGTTATAATTTATACACCAGGGTGTATTTTTAGCTAAATTTTGACGATATTGTTAAACCGTTAACTATTAATTTAATAGTGCATTTTAAATAATGTAATTAATATCTATTTATTTTATATTAGATTAAATTTGTTTTACAAGGTATTTCAAATTTTATTTCAAAATGTATTAACTGCATCCTTTGGTATCATTTACTGTGATTTCTTAACTGTTTTATTCACCTTAATCTTTTTGATATACTGGAAGACATGTGCACATGGATTTTTGTAAAATACTGAAATATTAATCGGTATGGTGTTTATTATTTCTATTTTATATCCTATAAATATTTAAATACGTTTTATTGATTCTTCCATTTCATATTATTTGTTTCTATTCTGCTTTCATTTTTAATCAATTCACTTGATTTTAGTGGTTGTTCGGGCAGAGGGGAAAATTAATTTTAGCTTTAGCTTATTTTTCCCACAGAAAACACCATTTTGCTTATATCATTGAATTCTGTGCCCTCGATAACGTAATTCAATGTATAAGCTTTTCAATTTTTGTCGGTGTCCACTTTTTTCTTTTTTCTTCCATAATAATTCTTATAATATTTTTTTTTTAATACTTACAGCTTTGGTTCATAATGATTGACGGTGGCAGGTTATGTTTAATTAATGGTAATATATATATATATATATATATATATATATATCTGACCTATGTCACACTGTAACTCCCGTAATTATGAACCGATTTCGATGTAATTCGGTGTGTACATAGTACATACCAATGTCTCGACCGAGTTCGTTGGCCAGCTTCATCCGCCGTTTTGTTTCAAAATGGCGGCCATTTAAAATTTTTAAAAAATTTTAAAACTTGAAATGTGGTACCAAAAAATTAAAAATGGAAAAATATTTTTTACTTATGTATTTGACCTTTATACAAAGATTCCGGAGCAGTTTTTGTTTCGTCTATATCTTAAAAAATGGCTGAGTTATAGCATTTTGAATTTCTAGCGTGGCTGACATTTTGAAACGTCCTGAATTTTGTCACGCGATAAAAGGCGTATTTATGAACCGATTTGGATGTAATTCAGTGTGTACATAGTACATACCAATCTCTCGACCGAGTTCGTTGGCCAGCTTCATCCGCCGTTTTGTTTCAAAATGGCGGCCATTTAAAATTTAAAAAAAAACATTTTAACTTGAAATGTGGTACCAAAAAATTTAAAATGGAAAAATATTTTTTTCTTATGTATTTGACCTTTATACAAAGATTCCGGAGCAGTTTTTGTTTCGTCTATATCTTAAAAAATGGCTGAGTTATAGCATTTTGAATTTCTAGCGTGGCTGACATTTTGAAACGTCCTGAATTTTGTCACGCGATAAAAGGCGTATTTATGAACCGATTTGGATGTAATTCAGTGTGTACATAGTACATACCAATTTCTCGACCGAGTTCGTTGGCCAGCTTCATCCGCCATTTTGTTTCAAAATGGCGGCCATTTAAAATTTTTTTAAAAATTTAAAATTTGAAATGTGGTACCAAAAAATTGAAAATGGAAAAATATTTTTTCTTATGTATTTGACCTTTATACAAAGATTTCGGAGCAGTTTTTGTTTCGTCTATATCTTAAAAAATGGCTGAGTTAAAGCATTTTGAATTTCTAGCGTGGCTGACATTTTGAAACGTCCTGAATTTTGTCACGCGATAAAAGGCGTATTTAGGAACCGATTTGGATGTAACTTCATTTATACATAGTACATACCAATGTCTCGACCGGGTTCGTTGGTCAGCTTCATCCGCCATCTTGTTTAAAAATGGTGGCCATTTAAATTTTTAAGAAAAATTTAAATTTGAAATGTGGTACCAAAAAATTAAAAATTGAAAAAATATTTTCTTCTTATGTGTTTGACCTTGATAAAAAGATTCGGGAGCAATTTTTGTTTCGTCTATATCTTGAGAAATGGCTGAGTTATAGCATTTTGAATTCCTAGCGTGGCTGACATTTTGAAACGTCCTGATTTTTCTCACGTAATAACTGGCGTATTTATGAACCGACTTGGATGTACCTTGGTGTGTACATAGTACATACAAATATCTCGACCGAGTTCGTTGGCCGGCTTCATCCGCCATCTTGTTTCAAAATGGCGGCCATTTAAAAAAATTAAAAAATAAAAAAATTTAAATGAGATACCAAAAAATTGGAAAGTGAAAAAGATTTTTTTTGTATGTGTTTGACCTTAATACAAAGATTCCGGAACAGTTTTTCTTTCGTCTATATCTAAAAAAAATGGCTGAGTAATAGCATTTTGAATTTCTCTTGTGGTTGACATTTTAAAACGACCTGATTTTTGTCACGCGATAACAGGCGTAATTATGAACCTATTTGGATGTAACTTGGTCTGTACATAGTACATACCAATGTCTCGACCGAGTTCGTTGGCCAGCTTCATTCGCCATCTTGTTTCAAAAGGGTTGCCATTTAAAAAAAATTAAATTTAAAATTCAAAATGAGGTATTAAACAATTGGAAAATGAAAAAGATTTTTTTATGTGTTTGGCCTTGATACAAAGATTCCGGAGCAGTTTTTGTTTCTGAAAATTTGTTCTTTTGTTTATATCTTAAAAAATGGTTGATTTATAGCACTTTGAATTTCTAGCATGACTAACATTTTGAAACGATCTTGTATTTGTCACGCGATAACACACGTGTCCGCCTATTTCGATGTAAAAAGGTTGTGGATAGTATACATCAACACCTCGACCAAGTTCGCTGGCAGATTCATCAGCCATCTTGTTTCAAAATGGAGACCATTAAATTAAAAAATATATATATATTTAAAGTGAGGTGCAAAAAAATTAGAAATTGAAAAAGGTTTCTTTCTTAAGTATTTGACCTTGATATAAGGATTCAGGAGCATTTTTTGTTTGTCTTTACCTTAAAAAATGGCTCAGATATAGCAGTTTCAATTTCTATTGTGGGTGACATTTTGAAAAATCTGATTTTTTGCATGCGACAGCACTCCTATATATTAACCGATTCCGATGTGAGTGAGCATGTGCACAGCAATTACTAAGGTCTCGACCAAGTTCACTGCTTAGCCTCATCCACCATGTTGTCTTAAAATGGCAGGCACTTTAAGAAATCGCCGAATTTGGCAGCCAAATATAAGTTACTTTAAATAAAAGCAGCTTGGATAAAGCTGACTAATTTCGCGAAATTCTCATTCATTATATTGATAAAAATTAGTATTGAATCTCCTATATTCGGTTTCCACTAAATTGAGCTTCGTGTGTTTGAATGATATAATTTGGCTTTTTTTAAATAAGGATTATGAAAGCTACCTCTTCCTCCCGGCACTGGCCGGAAGGACTTTTTTTTAAACTCTTTTTTATGAATCTTTCAAATTAACTTCTATATATTTTTTCTTCTGTTCGTTTTTTTTTAAATTTTCTTGTTAACTTGATTTATTTTGGAAAACTGGATTATTTCACATTCTTGTATATATTTCATCTATCTATTAATTTTTTTAACTTGTTTCAGAAAACTTTGATTTTTTTTTAATATCTTGAAAATTTTTCATTTATCTGTTATAGTCTTTTTAACTTGTACAGCATTTGTTTAAAAAAAAATCATAATTCTTTTCTTACAAATAATTTATGTAAGTTTTTGCATAAAAAATATTTCTTATAGCTTTTTCATATAAGTTTTTGTGTAAGATTTATTTCTAATAAATTTTTTCATGCCTTTTTTTTTTTTTTTTTTTTTTTTCTTAGACTTTTTTGTAAAATATTTTTTTTCTTATAAATTTTTATTTCATGTTTTTTTTTTAAACTTTTTTTTTTCCCATTTAATATTTTTTCCTTTTTTTAAACTGTTTTGCTAACTTGAAAATTTTTTATATGGTATTTAATATTTTTATTCAATGCTTAGACAATGTGGGTTTTCTTCTTTTAAAAAAAGTTAAGTGAAGCTTAAATCTATATATCTTAATTTATTTAGTGTTATTTTAAAGATGGTAATGTTTCTGTGCAATACATAGGTATAAAAATTACTAGCATGTTAAAGTAATTGAAAATAAAGGCTATAAATCATTCGATGGTTGAATTTTTTTTTCTTAAAAATTATTGTTAACTTAGATTGTTGATTAAAATAGTTGTAAAATTGTGTAGAATCAAAGTAAAAGAATACATGATCCATATCTATGAACTTTGTAAAAAACACACAGCTATTCTTTTAAGTCCATTAAATTATGCGACAATGGGAGTTTTCTTATGAAATAGTTCACTTAATTTCAATTAAAAGTAACTAAATGATTAAAATTAATCTTAAAGTAGTGCGAAACTATAATTAATCTTAAAGTAGTGAGTAGAGAGTCTTTAATTTATCTTATAGCAGAGAGATATTTTAATTAATCTTAAAGTCGTGAGAAATTATATAGTCTTTTCTAAAATTGTTAGATAACATACTGTTACGTGATCTAACCTATGTTTAAATAACACATGTATGTGTAATCTAATGTATATAAAACTACCTTATGTTTTTAACAGTGTTGGGTACGCTCACAAAAAAAACGAACTAATTCAAACTCAAATTCAATTTCTCAAAAATGAGTCAAGTTCACGTTCAAATTCAAAAAATTTTCAAACGAACTCGTTCAACTTAAACTCATCTATGAAAGGGAGCGAAGTTCACTAAAAACTCGTTTTTAAAAAATATATATATTCGAACTTTATCGTCCAAATTTACAAAATTTTGTGAACTAATCTTTTGGTTATTCGATGTAAGGATCTTCATGGGCACGGCCCAATATTCCTTCCCGACCCTCGGTCCGAGCTTGGTTTAGAGATTACTTTTTTCTAGAGGTCCGGACCGAGATGGGCCGGTACTGGATTTATTGTCCGGCCCAACTCGGGCTGGACTGCATTCCTTTTTAGGTCTAAACAGGCAGAAATTTTCAGCCCCAGTTCCAACCCAGCTCATATGAAGATCATTGGACCGGCACGGCTCTGACCTATCCAGTAAAAATATCAGTAAAATTTGGCCCAGCCCAGTTTTTTTTTATAATTGTTGATTTCTTTTCACAACTGCATTAAAACATAATTTACTTTCCTTTCATTTCGGATTCGGGTCGGGTTGCTGGTCGCTGAAAATTATTTTGGTGCGTTTGGGTCGAGTTGCGGGTTGCAGATTGATTTCAAATAGAATTTTCGGGTTCGAGTCTAGCAGCACTCAACCCGCGCAGGGCTTTATTTCTGATGATCTGAAAAAAAAGTAAAATTTACTCGTCGTAAGTGGCGCAAAATAAATAAGTAAATAAATAAACACCAAGAAAACCAAGAAAGAGAAATTTGCGCCCTGAACACCCCGTGGAAGACAATTTTTAATTATGTTTTTCTTTTTACGCTTAACCGTTTAAAATGTATCTTAAACAGGTACTTCACGAGGGCAAGTACAGTTCTGAGCGGGTCGGGTTGTATACCCGACCCGAACCCAAAATCTTCATTTGCAGTCAAGTCAAACATCAACCCGACCCGAATCCACCAAAAAAAATTTTCGACTCGCAACCCGACAACAAAATTTTCGATGAACCGCAACCGCACATCCGCACCTGATCCGAACGCGAAATTCTTCAATTGGCAACCCGAACCGAACCCGAAATGAAAAGGAAGTAAATCTTGTTTTATTGCAATCATTGAAATAATCTATAATTACATGTTTAATAAAAAATTTATATTTTATATAAACAAATGTACATATCTATATTCTTTAATAGTCAAAAAACTTATGAATAAGCAAACACCTTAGGATCGTTGAATAGTCCTGCATTGGATCGGGTTATACTTTTTTTTTTTTTTCGGGACGAAGTTACTCTAATTTTTTTTTCTGTGGGTTGGGTTCCCTCTAGAATAATTCTTTTGCTAATCGGGTTGTTGGGATTTCCTCTAAAAGTTTAGAAGAATTATTTTCCAGATGAAAATACAGATGTATATCAATGTGAATGAGTATATATTTAATTCCTGCTTGAGAAATAAAATGGAGATGAGAAATGCAATCGTAGATTATTCTTCCTTTAGGATACAGTTAAGAACCATTTTTTCTTCTCTCGTAATATTGAAAATATTAAAATTCGTTTTTTACATACACAAAACTCATATATAGTGTTTGTGATACTTTATGCACACGTTTATGTATTATATGTGTATAGATTGTAAGATGTCCAGTATTCAGCGGTTAAAGCGTACAATACAAGTATATAATTGCGTTAAAAGTTGAGAAATTTGCTAAATAGAGATGTACGCTTTTTGTATGTGTCCGCTATGTAGGTTTTATTGCATATAGATTTTTAAACTTTATTTTCGACATGCCTTTGAAAAATCCGGTCTACCCGAACCCGACACACAAGAGTGAAAACCCAATCTGAAACCGGCCCGAACCAGAAGCCAACCTCTAAGGCCAAGTCCTCTGAAGCGGTTAGAGCCTTCTTAACTGTTTAAAAGCAGAGCTTTCTTAGAATTATACAGGCAACAAAGTGTTGCTAAATCTGACGAATTTTGTATTCAGAAATTTCGACTTCAAACCGTAAAATTTTAATACTAATTTTCCTTCATTTTATTCACGAAATATTTATACTTATAATAATGAAAAATAACTAACTATTCAAACTTTTTGGGAAGAATTTAGAATTTCTTAATAATAGTTTTTATAAATGACGCATAAATACATCAGCAGCCTGTGCAGATATTTATTTTTACGTCGATATGTTTAAAATTTTGTCTTGTGGGAGTTCTGATAAATATAAAATTACTATTACAGTCTCTTTTCCTGTTTATGATCTTCATTTAAAAAAAAAAAAAAGTTCCATAGGCTACTTAGTCTAAGCACATTTGTTTCAAAATACTGGTTCTTCTATATTTCTTTCAATATAGCCTATTGTAAACAATATTGATTTTTTAATGAATTTCTGTTTGTATGTAAATATCTGAATTATTATTAATATCATTAACCCATTTACACGGTTTAGAGACTTAAAAATCTGAAAAACTATATACAGAAAAACCTTCTAAGGTCTAAGACGGAATCGCATACAAGAGAAAAAAAAATCGTTATAGTTAGGTTTCTTTTTTTAGCATGTCCGTCGTCTCTTGCAAATGTATTATGTTTTTTCAAACAGATTATTACATCCACTATTACATATTTTGCCGCCGATCAAGAAATTTTCCTGCTTAATTTCAGTACAATTTTTTTTTTTTTAATATATACATTTTTAATTCGTAATTTAAGTTATACCAAGTAATTTTAGGACTAGGAAACTGGCTTCAGAAAAAGACCCATTCTTACAAATCCGTTGATCAATGGATACACAAACTCCCCCCAATAAAATTTACTTGATCAAAGGCTAATTTAGGTCATAGCATCATTGGGTATTATGAGAAATAATAAGGATTAAACTGGGGTAATTAATATTGAATCTAACGAAGGATAACAATATTACTTAACAGTAGAAAAGGAGTATATTCTTTATAATTTTATGGAAATAATTATCCATCCCGACTTACAGGAAGCCAATTTGATATGTTAAAAAAAAAATAAATAAAATAAATAAATCTAATTTTTTTTTTTTTGCATTGAACCAAATTTCCTAAATTGAAAAAAATAATAAATTTTAAAAAGCAGATTGACAAGGATAATGATTTCCTTTTTTATACAAAATATGTATGAATTACTAGTACCTACAGTTAAAAGTATGCTATTAGTAATTTAGATGTATCAAAATTTATGTTTTACTACTAGCATCTAAGTGTTTCTAATATTAACAAAGTAAATGAACCTTTTGCAATTTATAAAGATAAAAAAAAAAATCGATTTTAAAACGTGTTTAGTTTTAGTTCTGTTATTTATTTATTTTATTTTATTTTTTTTTTAATGTGTATTAAACTAAAATTTCGATGTTCGGCCTGAAATTTGACAGAATATTCATTTCCAAATCACTAATCGTTACATCCTATTAAGGATGTTCTCAAATCCAAAAGAGCAACTTTCTGACATAAGTTTTAATTTATTTTTGTTCGAAAATGCATGAAACTAGCTGGTGTTGTTGTTCAGAAACTATGTAATTCAGCTGTTTTTTTCATTTTTTTGGAAACGCAATAGATCTTTCAGAAAATAGTGCCAAAGTGGGCGTTTTGAACCGAATTTCCGTGCGAAGGAAGAAAAAATAGTCAAGAGCGGGCGAAAAACGTGTTTGTCACGTGATCAAAATCACTTCTAACTCAATAGGTAATTGATTAATCAAAAAAGGGAAAACACAATTCAATTCCAAATCGCTTTCATGTTCAGGCTTTCCAATTTTATACCTTTCCGTTAAAAAATGAATTTGTAAATGCGTCAAAACGTTTTGCGCTTGTTGAGCAGAGCAGTTAAGAACAGACTTAAGGGCCTAGTAAAATTAGGGTTAAAAATGATACTCAGATTACATTAGTCAATTTTCGAAATAACAATAATTTCTTTTTAAAAAAATTCCTATAAATATTATAATTTAACCATACTTAGTTATATTAAGTATTTAAAACAATATAAAAAAGTGCTTCATATATGATATTTTTAAATATTATTAATCAAATTTGAAAAGGAATTAATTTGGAAATTATATTTTAAAATTATATATTATATATTATTTCATATTCATATTCTCATTCATGTTATTTGATTAAAGATAAGAATAGAAATAGAAAGTTTTTACAAATGTTCTGCGATAAAACATAGTAATAATTATTTATTCTGGGAGCCATCCTCAACATGTGTTGACAATATACCTCCCCTATCCCCAAACATAGACATTATATTTCTAAGTTAAAAAAAAAAAAAAAAAAAAAAAAAAAAAAACAATAAAAATTCTTATTTGTATCAAAAGACTTGTTTACAGTATTAAACATGAGAAATTGTTTCCCACACGCAAATTCATGAAACTGACCCTAACCACTATAGCCTTGGGTCTCCTAGATAACAGCTTTGGTTGGTCACCTATGGTGAATATGAAAAAAGCCGATGATAAGAAAGTACAAAAGCGAACCCTACTTTGTACAAAACATTTTACAAGACAGTGACAAATGTAAGTGAAAGTCATGCCTCCATTGACACTGTTCTCCGGTTTTTAAAAGACATTTAAAAAATACGTGGATTTTCGTTAAAGTACGGAAAAGATTGTAACAAAAATAAAACTTATAATGTCTTTGTACAAAACATTTTACAAGACAGTGACAAATGTAAGTGAAAGTCATGCCTCCATTGACACTGTTCTCCGGTTTTTAAAAGACATTTAAAAAATACGTGGATTTTCGTTAAAGTACGGAAAAGATTGTAACAAAAATAAAACTTATAATGTGCAGAATTTTTATTTTCAATTTAGTGAATCAGTGTTTTTAATAGATATTTTTTTACATTTTACCTCATTTATTTTTTTAATTTCCTTTTTAATTACTTACTCTGTTTTGTAAAATTTCTCAAGGATATTTAAAACATACAGCATTAAATTATATAAAACAATGTTAGATCTAACTTTTGTTGTAGCCAAAAATTTTAAGAGCTTTATATATTTAAAAAAAATCATTCTTTTCCTATAGAAGATGTAAGTGAAATAATAATACAGTATAGTGTAACTTTATAATAAAAATGCTCGTGCTAATTAGTGTACATGCATTATATCCTGTAATAAAATATCACAATCACTATCTTTAAACATACACACACACATATACATATAATATATATATATATATATTTACATATAATTTACTTATATATAATTTATATTTATTATATTTACAGAGAGAGAGACAAAGAAATGAAAACAAAAACATTCTATGCTTGCCAACGCGAAACTTTCCATGGACGCCTTTTTAAACATAAAAACACGAAATTTGCAGGCATTGTTTTAGAATTGATTTGTAATTCAATAGTATTTTTAAATTTTCGATAAATATATTACATTTTTGGTTGTAAGGAACTGTTGTTTCCTGGCGCCCTTTGTCCGGCTGTCGCCATCGCTTCAGGAAAGTCGATGTAAAACGCCAACTTTGACAGCATTTTTTTTGTATGATCCTTCGACTTTATCAAAAAATGGGCAAGCTATGTTTGCTTTCACATTTTCTGATAAAGAGCACCTACACAATTAAAATTACTTAGATGATATTAAAGTTTGTGTAATAAACCCAAAAAATTCGTTTCTAAATCTTTTAAGCTGACTCAAAATCATTTATTTTAAAAAATCCCTCACTTATTCCTTAAAGCAGGGCCGAAACTAGACTTTCTTGTACCAGGGGCAAACAGGGATTTTGGCGCCCCCCCCCCCCTCTCTTTCGCAAAGTATATTTACGAAGAGAATTTTACTAATTTTCTAATAGCCGACTTATTTTAAAATTTAAAATATGTAATCATAAAATATGTAATACTGAACTACGTAATCTACAATGGCGGATCCATGGCGGAGGTCATGGGGTCATGATCCAACCCTCTAAACATCAACAAAAATGGTCTAAAGATAATTTTAAAAATGAAATATACAGTAGAGTCCCGATTATCCGAGTCCCGCTTAACCGAGTTTCCGCTTTAACCGAGTTATTTTCTTCTGATGGACAGATGGCTTCCATTATTATGAAACAGAAAAAATATTATGGCCATTTTTTCCCCATTCTGACCAGAAAATCAGAGTTCTAAATTTTTACGCCTGCTCTTTCATCTTCACCTAACACGTCATTTATAATGGCTGTTTCATAATAATGGAAGCCATCTACCCATCAGAAGAAAATGATCCACTCCAAAGTTATAATCCTTCATTTGGCGCCTCTTCGTTCTGGCGCCCGGGGCACATGCCCCCACTGCCCCCCCCCCCTTAGTTTCGGCCCTGCCTTAAAGCACATAAATGATGTCTTTTTTCAACAGAAAGAATGTGTAAAATGTATTCAATAACTTAAAATTTTAATAAAAATAAACATCCCAATTTTCAGTTTGAAAATTTTAAGAACAAGCGCTTTCTCTTAACCTTTTCGGGTCTGGTGTACTGTTAGTAGTACATCTCTTTTCATCGAGTATTATTTTTTTTTAATTACTTTTGTTACTATCTACATATAATAGTAATAGTATATGGCTATGCCTTTCTTATTATGATTTCATTTATGTTTTGACATTTAGTATATATAACAATAATAATAAAAGTTTGCTTAATTTTCTTTGCAGTGTTGACGATTCCTTTATTTTATACATATATTTTACTCTTTAAATTTAAAATATGAGTTACTTTTCTGAACGAATCAGGTGTGAAACTCAAAAAACATTAGAAAGCTGCAATATCTGTTAAACCCTGTTCTAATACGATATTTTCAAACCTCTACAGAAACTCTTCCTTAACCTATTATCATATAAACATGAATTGAAATAGTGCACAAAATAAGTACATTCATTTGATTTCAGAGAATGAGATAATCTTTATACTTCAGTAAATCAATTTGGATTGCTAAGATTAACATTATTAAAGTAAAAATAATTTTGCTCTGAAAATTGAAAAAAAAATTGTACCCGAAAAAGAACCTTGGCTTTGAAGCAGGAATGTTCAAACTTTCTGCTTCGTCCGACCACATATGTGAGGAAATGTTTGTTTCGAGCCGCACATGTACAACGTACTCTTCTGGTTTCCACCAGAGATTTTCGAGAAAATACTTTTAAAAAAAAAGGCTTCTAAAAAAGATTTGCATCTGGACTAGTACCTTAGCCATTTACGCTTATAGCCTCTCTCCCCCCACCCACGAGAGTTAGGACATTTTTCTATAAAAATCTAGGGCTCGAAAATGTTTCTTCCACCGGGACTAATTTAAGGAGTCGGAGTCTCATCATAAATTAATTAGTGTGGCCAGACACAGTTTTTTTCTTTGCTTCAGCTTATTACACAATTAATTTAATAATTTAAAATATGTAATAAGAAGTACGTAATACTGAATTACGTAATCAACTTTGTCAAATATTGATTCATGACCTTGAAAACGAAATCCAAAGGAACAGAAAAAATTCCGCTTTATGCAGTTTTCGATCTTAGGAGGTATAATTGTTGGTATTTTTTCTATTGGGAACACGTAATTTTTTCATTTAAGACAGGATTCTGTTATAGGCAGATTTCATTTTCACGAGTTTTACGGTACTTGTAGTTAATACAGGTGAGGCGTTTAAAATCCCAGTGATATGAATTACATTGTCTTAAAAGACTACATTAGTCACGTGAAGAAACCAAACTCGCAAGCTAATGTTTTAAGCCTATGGGAGCGTTCTTTTCAAATTTCTCGCTTGCATTTTAATATTTTTAAACGATTTTTTTCTGTTTGGGATAGCAGAAATTGATCCCTAATCGGATTCGTGTTTACTTTTTCGATTTTGGTTGCAGCTTTTTTTTTTTTTTTTTTTTTTATAAAGTTACTTTCATTTTTCAAACCGGTTCCGAAAGTGGAAGTAGCCTCATAAAAAAAGAAATAAAAACTGCAATCAAAACCGAAAACGTACAAACTAACAACGTTAAAAATCAACTTCAGCTATCCTAAGGGGGGAAAAATTAAAAATATTAAAATGCAAGCAAGAAATTTGAAAAGAATGCTCCCATAGATTTAACATTAGCAAGCGAGTTTCTCCGCGTGACTAGTGTAAGTTCTTAAGAAATCAAAAAAAATCGGCGGGCCGTTCGTTTTCCGTACTGGCGCCCGGGGCACATGCCCCCCCCCCCTTTCCTCTATTTTCGGCCTTGGTGGGGATCCGCAAAATTCGTGGTACAGGAAAGAAATAATTTCATGGGCGATTGTTGGGAGCATTTCGGCATGGATTTCATTATTTTTAAAAAGAGAAGGGCGCATTTTGCCGATTTTAAAAAGGACAGAGCGCTGCACCCTTCAAAAATGGCCTAGCCCTTTAAGACCGGACCCGCACGATCGTGCGGGTTAGGCAATAACTAAAATTCTATCTTCATGGGTTATCTATTCCATAAATGCCGGAATCTAGTGATTGTGCTGGTTAACAGAAACTATATTATATGAATTTTATCAACAGATAGTGAATTATCAGTTACAAATTTCAGTTATATCATTGTTTTAAAAAAACTCAAAAAGCTGCCCGGTTTTAAAGGGTTAAAGCAAACACTATCTATATTCTTTAATACTCAAATATAGTAAATTCCCTGAATAGCAGACATTTCGGGATCGTTGAATGTCTTGCATCGAATCGGGAAGTACCTTTTTTTCTTCGGGACGGGGTTACTCGAATTTCCTTTCTGTAGGTTGGATTCACTCTAAATAATTCTTATGGGACATGCACATTCTACTACATTTCTTTCTACATGTCCCATTGTAACTATATTGATTTTTTAATGGGTCTTTCTTTGTATGTAAATATCTGAATTATTATTAATGCCATTAATCCATTTACACAGCTTGAAAACTGAAAAATTCTACATCGAAAAACCTTCTAAAATGGAATCACATAGGAAAGGAAAAAATCGTTATAATTAAGTTCCTTTTTTATAAGGTCTGTCATCTCTTGCAAATGTATTATTTATTTTCAAACGGATTATTATATCCATTTTGCACCGATCAAGAAATTTTTCCGTTTAAAACAGGATTTCGTTATACACAGATTCTTATAATAGGTTTTACAGCACTGTATCCCTAACCCCTAGAAATGTATATGTAAATTTTAATTTTAGAATAATGGTAATTTAAAAATCATGTATTTTCGGCAAAAATTGTTGACCCAAGGAGGTTGTTCCTTAAACAGATTTTTGCACGAGTCAGACAGGGATGGGTCAATGATTCCCATACAAACAGGGTTGTGACCGGACCAGAAATTCCCGGTCGTTGTATACTTCTAGGAAGAATAAAGCACACACTCAGAAATAAGTAAGGTTCGTCCCGGCCCGAGCCTCCATAGAAAGTCAGACCCGGGAACGACCCAGAAAAACTGATGATCAGACTCGACCCATACCGACTCCGTGTAGGCCTCTAAATGGCATTTGAATGGGAAAAACGTGTTCTTAACGGCTGGAAAATTTTAAAATAAATTATGAAAAAAATTGAGTTTGAGTTGTAAATTTCGTTCAAACTCACAGATTTTTTGAACCTTCGTTCAGCTCACGTTCATTTACCAAAAAGTGAATCAAGTTCAACTCAAAGTTCACAGATAGTGAACTAAGTTCGTGAGTTTTCGTTCAATGAACGCGCTCATACCCAACACTGGCCTTTAAGTGCTGTAAAATTAATAAAGTGAGCTAAATCTAGAAATGGTTGCACTATGGTTATATTAGTAATACCGTGTGAAAATAAAAAACATAAAAATTGTATTCATATTCATACCAGTAAGAAAAATCTTGTATTAAAAAATGCCCACGCTTTCCTCAAAGTAATGGTTAGAATATACAAAATATTACCGTGTAGAGCAAAGCAATGAGGAAAAAACAGATGTGTGAATTATCCGCTGTTAAAAATATAGCTAACATTTACTACCAAATGTTGCAAAATTTATAAAGTCTGACTAAGTATATAGACTAGGGGTTTTAGGTAAAAGAAGGCATTTCATTTATCTGCATATTTGCGTTAGTGTAACTAAAACTACTATAAATAATGGTTAGTACATTCATATTCATATTCATACCAATAAGAAAAATATAATCTTGTACAAAAAAAATGCCCACTCTTTCCTAAAAGTAAGGGAAATAAATCATATGCAAAACTGAATCTTAATATGCAAAAATATAAATTAATATAAAGTATATGTACATTAATAGTAAATTAAATAATTAATATATATTTTAATTAAAACTGTATATCCTGAATCACAAAAATTACTAAAAATAATTATTCATTAAATGTTAATGTTAGATAATTAGAAATCCCTACAGGCGCAGGTAGATTTCGAAGTAAAGTACTAATTTCAACAACAAAAACTAAATCATGAATAGAGATAAATCCACTTTACCTGGCCGCTTTTGAGGAGTTTTTAATTTCATTTTTATATAAGAGCTGGTTTTATCAGAATCATGTTAAGGCGCTATTCAAAAAAATATGTTTCCATGCTCAACAACTCAAAATTTCTTGACACATTTTCAGATTCATTTTAAAAAGAAAAAACATGAAACTTACTGACGTGATTTTTAAAGATATTTATAAGCGACTTTTGTTGTTGTTGTTGTTCAATTAATTAGAACTTGATATATAAACAATTATTTTCTCAGTAGGACATTATTTTTCGTTTCTAACAGAAAATCCAACACAAAAACTTGACCAATACGGCACATTATATAGTTTCTGAGTAAGAGAGTCTGTCAATTGGATGCATTTGAAAGGAAAAATGAATTTAAAAAAAGTCCTTCCCGCCAGTGCCGGGAGGAAGAGGTAGCTTTCATAATCCTTATTTTAAAAAAGCCAAATTATATCATTCAAACACACGAAGCTCAATTTAGTGGAAACCGAATATAGGAGATTCAATACTAATTTTTATCAATATAATGAATGAGAATTTCGCGAAATTAGTCAGCTTTATCCAAGCTGCTTTTATTTAAAGTAACTTATATTTGGCTGCCAAATTCGGCGATTTCTTAAAGTGCCTGCCATTTTAAGACAACATGGTGGATGAGGCTAAGCAGTGAACTTGGTCGAGACCTTAGTAATTGCTGTGCACATGCTCACTCACATCGGAATCGGTTAATATATAGGAGTGCTGTCGCATGCAAAAAATCAGATTTTTCAAAATGTCACCCACAATAGAAATTGAAACTGCTATATCTGAGCCATTTTTTAAGGTAAAGACAAACAAAAAATGCTCCTGAATCCTTATATCAAGGTCAAATACTTAAGAAAGAAACCTTTTTCAATTTCTAATTTTTTTGCACCTCACTTTAAATATATATATATTTTTTAATTTAATGGTCTCCATTTTGAAACAAGATGGCTGATGAATCTGCCAGCGAACTTGGTCGAGGTGTTGATGTATACTATCCACAACCTTCTTACATCGAAATAGGCGAACACGTGTGTTATTGCGTGACAAATACAAGATCGTTTCAAAATGTTAGTCATGCTAGAAATTCAAAGTGCTATAAATCAACCATTTTTTAAGATATAAACAAAAGAACAAATTTTCAGAAACAAAAACTGCTCCGGAAGCTTTGTATCAAGGCCAAACACATAAAAAAATATTTTTCATTTTCCAATTGTTTAATACCTCATTTTGAATTTAAAATTTAATTTTTTTTAAATGGCAACCCTTTTGAAACAAGATGGCGAATGAAGCTGGCCAACGAACTCGGTCGAGACATTGGTATGTACTATGTACAGACCAAGTTACATCCAAATAGGTTCATAATTACGCCTGTTATCGCGTGACAAAAATCAGGTCGTTTTAAAATGTCAGCCACAAGAGAAATTCAAAATGCTATTACTCAGCCATTTTTTTTAGATATAGACGAAAGAAAAACTGTTCCGGAATCTTTGTATTAAGGTCAAACACATACAAAAAAAATCTTTTTCACTTTCCAATTTTTTGGTATCTCATTTAAATTTTTTTATTTTTTAATTTTTTTAAATGGCCGCCATTTTGAAAAAAGATGGCGGATGAAGCCGGCCAACGAACTCGGTCGAGATATTTGTATGTACTATGTACACACCAAGGTACATCCAAGTCGGTTCATAAATACGCCAGTTATTACGTGAGAAAAATCAGGACGTTTCAAAATGTCAGCCACGCTAGGAATTCAAAATGCTATAACTCAGCCATTTCTCAAGATATAGACGAAACAAAAACTGCTCCCGAATCTTTTTATCAAGGTCAAACACATAAGAAGAAAATATTTTTTCAATTTTTAATTTTTTGGTACCACATTTCAAATTTAAATTTTTCTTAAAAATTTAAATGGCCACCATTTTTAAACAAGATGGCGGATGAAGCTGACCAACGAACCCGGTCGAGACATTGGTATGTACTATGTATAAACGAAGTTACATCCAAATCGGTTCATAAATACGCCTTTTATCGCGTGACAAAATTCAGGACGTTTCAAAATGTCAGCTACGCTAGAAATTCAAAATGCTTTAACTCAGCCATTTTTTAAGATATAGACGAAACAAAAACTGCTCCGAAATCTTTGTATAAAGGTCAAATACATAAGAAAAAATATTTTTCCATTTTCAATTTTTTGGTACCACATTTCAAATTTAAAATTTTTAAAAACATTTTAAATGGCCGCCATTTTGAAACAAAATGGCGGATGAAGCTGGCCAACGAACTCGGTCGAGAGATTGGTATGTACTATGTACACACTGAATTACATCCAAATCGGTTCATAAATACGCCTTTTATCGCGTGACAAAATTCAGGACGTTTCAAAATGTCAGCCACGCTAGAAATTCAAAATGCTATAACTCAGCCATTTTTTAAGATATAGACGAAACAAAAACTGCTCCGGAATCTTTGTATAAAGGTCAAATACATAAGAAAAAAATATTTTTCCATTTTTAATTTTTTGGTACCACATTTCAAGTTAAAAAGTTTTTTTAAATTTTAAATGGCCGCCATTTTGAAACAAAACGGCGGATGAAGCTGGCCAACGAACTCGGTCGAGAGATTGGTATGTACTATGTACACACTGAATTACATCCAAATCGGTTCATAAATACGCCTTTTATCGCGTGACAAAATTCAGGACGTTTCAAAATGTCAGCCACGCTAGAAATTCAAAATGCTATAACTCAGCCATTTTTTAAGATATAGACGAAACAAAAACTGCTCCGGAATCTTTGTATAAAGGTCAAATACATAAGTAAAAAATATTTTTCCATTTTTAATTTTTTGGTACCACATTTCAAGTTTTAAAATTTTTTAAAAATTTTAAATGGCCGCCATTTTGAAACAAAACGGCGGATGAAGCTGGCCAACGAACTCGGTCGAGACATTGGTATGTACTATGTACACACTGAATTACATCGAAATCGGTTCATAATTACGGGAGTTACAGTGTGACATAGGTCAGATATATATATATATATATATATATATATATATATATATATCAATTTGAACGGAGGGTGGTTTTGGGGTCTGGGGGTCATGATCGATGAAAATATACCAAAATTTTTTGAAATCGCTTTCCTCCGAACGGCTGCAATAGGTAGCTTTTTTGTAAAGAAAGCTACCTAATTAGTCAGAAAATAAGCAGTTTGGATTTGAGTACACCCTTAATACGATGATTTTTTCTTCAACCGCTGTGTATTTTTAATTTGTTTTTGCTGTAAGAATTGGTCGTATCAAAAACTTGTCAATATAAAAGTTGTAGATAATATTAAGAAGATATATAATAAATTCTTGTGGATTTTACATCTTGTGAATTGACGAAGCTATGGATTTTTTCCTTCTTCACCCCCCCCCCTTTTTGTTTTCGTTTTTAAAGTTTCGTTTCGCGTTACGAATTGGTCCTATCAAAAACTTCCCGTAAGGCATGGTGACGTCACGTCAACGTCGTTGTGAAGTCACACTGTGACTTTGTGACTGTCGATGTGACCTCACATGACGTCGATGTGAAGTCACAGTGACTAGAATGTGAAATCGTTATGGCCGTTTTAGAGCCCGTTTGTGACGTCACTTTGTGAATCACGGTGTGACAGATTTGTGAAATATGTGTCATTTGTGACTATTTTGGCAATAACTTTGTGACGTACTTGTGACGAAAGCGACAATGCCTTGAAGTCACATTCTGACCAATTTGTGAAATATGTGCCATTTGTAACAAAATTGTCATTAACACTGTGATGATTTTGTGACGATTTCTTGATGATTCCTTCTAACGATCGTCTGAAATTATAATTACAGCATGCCATCTCTCTGTTAGAATTGGTTTGGAATCCTAAAATCGTATACTTACAATTTATGAACAAATACTGTATAACATGTATAAATAGCCCTATATAGTATAGAGACTTTCTTCTAAATTAAAGTTAAAAATTCAATTTCCCTCACATGCCTTACAACTGTAACAATTGTGTTCTTTTCAATATTTGAAGAATATTCCCTTTAAAAATTTTTTTTTACATATTCCTCTTACATGCTGAAAATTGCACAGCATTAATTTTCTTTATAACTGACACACAAGGACTATTTTCTGTTGTTGTGGTGGGCCAGGCGAAAAAAAATAGCTTTTTTTATTTATCTAATTTTTAGTAGCTTATTGAAACTTTTTTCCTTTGAGTATTTTAGCACTCTCTTTAACAGCTTTTACTCACTTTAACATCCAAAGGCATCAGCACATATGTAAAACTGTACAGCTTGCCAATATTTCTGACCAATAACGCTGATGTTCAAGCAAATTTATTTTTAGTTATATTTTTTCCAACTGAGCGAAAAGGTGTCTAGGTCAGTATTCGAACTAGGGACCTTTGGCGCAAGCTGCCAATGCTCTGTCAACTGAGCTATCTTGGATAAATATGACGGATACAATTCACCCAGTGAATGTGAATCTATACTTATCATTACATTCGAACTTGCTTATAACGAGTCTTGATTTAACGAGAACTCGGATTTAACGAGGAAATCATAAATACATGGTTCGAACAATGTTAAGTCTATGGGAGCATAACTCGCTTTTAACGAGCAAACCCCGGTTATAGCGAGCAATATTTTTGTGATTCATAAAATTTCTATTGACTTCCGCCTCTCCAGCTCAGATAACGTTTTTTGGAAAAATTCCTTTAACATTCCGAAATTAACAGAAATTGAGTGTGCAGAAAAACTTTAAACTTTTTTCGAAGCCAGGGGTTCAAATGACGATGTTTTTTGGGCCAAGAGTCCTCTTCGAAGAACAATAACACAAGAAAGAGACAATAAGACAGTTCAAAGCAAATTAACCAACTTCTTTTGTACTGTACCGAAATAAAAAATAAATAAAGTATGTATAATAAAGTAAGTATGCATGAATTTGTGTAATTTTTTACGATAATAAAGTAAGTATGCATGAATTTGTGTAATTTTTACGAACCTGTTTTTTACGAGAGTCCGCTTATAACGAGCAAATATCACGGTCCCTTCGCGCTCGCTATAACCGAGTTCGACTGTATTATACAAAAATATATAATAATACTTTAATTATTTTCCATACTACCTTTATGAATAACACATACTACTCGTATGAGTATATAATAATAGTTCTCTGGGTGAATTGTGCCCGCAAATTTGACAGGGATAGCTCAGTTAGCAGAGCATTGGCAGCATACGTCAAGGGTCTCTGGTTCAATTCCTGACCTAAACACTTTTTCCCTCAGTTAGGAAAATTAAAACTCGTTTGATTAATTTACCAGTTAAAATCATTCTGTTAAAGTTAATACAGAATTATCTTTTGATAAAACCACGTGCAGTTTATGCGCAATATTTCTCAAACAGATTTCAGTTGCAAACAGATTTCAGCTGAAAATCTTCAGTATAAATGAAGGCTATGCAACTTCTGGCATTACGCTTTGGTACTTTCTTATTATAGTGGCCTGCGCATGTATAATTACACCAAGCTTTCAGTTGCAACTTTGCCAAAGTCGTAGTTAAGCTTTTATACGTATATGTATGCTTATATATTTAATGTATAAGTCTTATATATGCTGTGTATGTCATATAGGGTAGATATGCCGGTAATGGACACCCTTAAGGAATTTCTTTAAAAACTATCCTTTAATTAATAGTTATAATTATTATATTCCAGTTTTTTCAGTATTATATTAATCTATCAATAATATTTAACTATCCTCATAGTTTCATTTCCCAATATTAATCAAAAATTTTATTGTAAATAACAAAAATATATCAAAACACACAAAATTCAAGTAATGGGCATCCTCTGTTCCAGTAATGGACACTCTCTGTTCCAGTAATGGACACTCTCTATTCCAGTAATGGACACCCCACAAAAAGTAGTGCATATAATTGTTTTTATGACTGTATTTAGAACCAGAATTTAATGAACGCATACAAATGAAAGAAAATAGTTTTTTTTTTTTTCAAATAAATTTAACTGTTAAGATATCAATAATTAATAAAATATATGTGAGAATTATTCACTCTTTAGATCAATTATTGTGATTATCACAAGATCAATATTTTATATTTATTATTTATGATTATTTTTTTTATAAACTACAAACATTCAAGGGTGTCCATTACTGGAAGGGTGTCCATTACTTTCACACCTATCTTATACAGGATGTCCACCCTCAACGGTGTCCAATGGCTAATTCCTAAACCGTTAGTCATAGACATATAGTTCCAATTACAAAAATGTTTTAAATGAGATAAAGGAATATTTTAAAAGCGATTTGGGTCAATGAAAACATTTTTCTTTCAAAATTACGAAATTTAAATTTTTATACTGTTTCCCGGTCCTATACGTTATAGTTAGTAAAATTTTCCTATTACACTGATAAGAAAGACAAAAAAAGTCCCGTTCGTATAACCCTAAAATTGACCGAGTTATGAAACTTTAAAAATGCATGACTTATACCACTTTTCTACACCTGAACAAAAATGAGTTCGGCCATGTTTTGAGAGGTCATATACCAAGTGCTTAAAGTATTCGAAGAACGTATTTCATGTGAATCTGCGCTTTGAAAAAAATCGTACAAATATTACGATTAAGTTAAGTTTTATTAAGTTTCAAATTGTCTAAAATAATTGTTTTTTAATATATGTTTCATTTTATAAGGATTTGAGACTGTTTCTTTTCATGATTTCTTTTATTAAAATTATGTTATTTTTATAAGTTTTTATATAACTTGAACGATCGCATGTGGGTTTTTCCAGTTTAAAATGTGTACTCTAATTTTAACTCAGTTTCAAATATCCGATCGAGATTAAATTTTACATACTGAAGTAAATCCGATGTCAATCTAATGTTATTATGATTTTTCGTGGTTACCATTTACTTATTTTACAGGATAACACTAAAAATTTCGGATAGATTACCACCAAGAAGTTTAAGAAAAAGTTTTAGATTAGAAAACACAAGACTGCGATGGTTTTGTTTTTTAACTTTTATGTATTTTTTAGTACTGAATCCGAAAATTATCTTAATTTTTAACCCTCATGTCAGGATATATCGCAAATCCTAAATTGTCAAAGTTTAAAAAATAACAAAAATCACATACTATAAAATAGAGGAGATCGCTGTGTTTTTTTAACTTTTGACAATTGATTTTTATGTACTTCTTAGCCTGAATCTGAAAATGACCTTCATTTTTAAGCATCACGTTAGAATTTTTTTGCAAATCGCAAATGTCAAAGTTAAAATATAGCAAAATCAGATACTATAAAACAAATGTAAAACTTTTTTTATTTAATTTAACTTTGTTTAATTCAATTATTTATTCAATTTTTTAGCTTATACTGGGATTCTTACAGCTAAACAGCTGAGGGATCCGATGAGGTGGGTGAGGAGGTTCAATTTTAACTTTGAACTTTTGAACTTTGAAATTTACAATTTGTGAAAAACCCTGACGTAATGGCTAAAAATGAAGGTTATTTTCGGATTCAGCGGTAAAAAATACATAAAAATCAATTATCAAAAGTTATGACAAAAGTTTATTAAAAGTTAAAACACAACAATCACATCTATTTTATTGTATCAAATTTTCGCTGTTTTTTTCTTTTTTTAACTCTAAAATTTACGATTTGCAAAAACTCTTTACGTGATGATAAAAATGAAGGTCAATTTCGAATTCAGCGGTACAGAATACATAAGAATCGATTATCAAAAACTAAAAAACATGATATATCTCAACTTTTGCAGGCTAGTAACATTTAAAAATATGCACCATGTTTTTAAGAATTGAGGCTGTTAATTTTCATCATTTTATTTAACAATTTTTTTTCTTACATGTTTATTACAAATTGTATAGTTTGCATTAATATGTCGGAATTATTAAAGATTTCAAATTTTTGTAGCAATGTTAATTTTACTCTCAACCAATTTTTTTAATATATCTGGCGAAATTATATTTCTACTAAATTTGTGAATGGCCTCTAATTTGAAGAACAAAATATGCTCCAACTTTAAGCAGCTATTACTCGGTCAATTTTAATCGCAGAGGAGTGGGACTTTTTTTGCCTTACTAGTCAATGTAACAGGGTAATTTTACAAAATATAACTTATAGGGCCGAGGGTCCGTATAAAAATTTAAATTTAGATTTTTTTTAAAGAAATGTTTGTATTGACCTAAATCGCTTTTAAAATATTTCTTTACCTCATTTAAAACATTTTTGTAATTGGAACTATATATCTATGACTAACGGTTTGGGAATTAGCCATTGGAAACCGTTGAGAGTGGACAACCTGTATAATATTCATATGTTTTATTATGTAGTATACTTTATATATTCATTATACACGTGTCACATATATATGTCATACGACTAAAATTTCGTCATATACATTATAAAATGTTATGCATGTAAATTTTAAATCGTTTTAAATCAAAGAATTATTTTCAGCGCTATTTAATGTTGAAATTACGGGGATGTTAGAATACATCATTTTAAGCACATTAAAACAAAAATTAAGCATTAAAAATATTGGCTATAAGGTATCTTCTTTATATTTGCAATAAAGAAAAAATTCTCATAATACTGTCAATTTTCTAACGCAAAATTGTAAAGAATACGAACTTACTTTTGTAAAAAATATATTTTTGGGCATCACCAGCCTTTTTAATTTTAAAAAATTTAAGAAGCTGCTTTTAGCAATAACAATGTGAAACTGCTCAAATGATTAATAAAACTTGATGTGAAGGATTAATAACCGTATCGCTATATGTTGAGAATTCTATGAACAATTTATATTAACTGTTGTGTTGGAAGTTGGAAGCAACAAAAAATAAAATTGTCTTTTTAAACACATTGAATAAGTAACTTTGACTTCTGGGTATGTTGCAGATATGCAACACAGTTGTGTTCCATTCTGTCGACAAATTCATATTCTGAGCAGATGTCCATTTTTTAAATAAAAACATGCAATGCAAATTGTTTCAGAACATTACTTAACACAAAATTAAAAATTTAAGTTTGCAAACAATTTTATTTTATGAAAAGGTTTTTTATTCAGTAATTTAAATAGCTTTAAATGATTACTAATTATGTGAACTGTTGATTATACTTTTTTCTTAAGATTACGAAAATGGGATTTTAACCAGAAAATTTTAAAAAGGAAAACAAATTTCATTAAAATGCAATTCAAATTAATGATATTATTTACCATCTGATTAAAATCCTTGACATATGGGGATTTATTTCAACAAAATAAACATTAAATTTATTGGATTTATTAAGTTTATTGAACTGATAAAAGTTAAATTAATAACATATATTGCTTTTATAACGTGTTTTTATATGAAATTAAATGAAGTCGTTATAAAAAAAAGCAGGAAAATCATTTTTCTTACCTATTTCTTATTGGCATCGTCCTCTGTAACTCCATTTTGATAATCCAAATAGGGAATGTTTCTCGGAGAATTATGTTCGAATGTAGTACAATGACATTGACGAGCTCATATTAACTAACGTTATTGCCATTGTAATTTTTTCGGACTGATATTTTATGTAACATATCTCCTGGCCGCATTCCTGTATAACTTTTGTATATATTTAAAATCCCGTACCAAGTATAAACATTCATATCAAAGCTACTATTCTCCGCCTCTATTCGAAAGAATAAATACATTGTGTCTCCTCTTATGGTCGTCACAGGGGATAATTTCGGGGCAGATGTTTTATTTCATTTATTTGTTTCCGTAGATTTGTAAGTTAAATGCGTAATACATTTATGAGAGTATCTCTAATTAAAATTTTCTGCTTGAATATTTTTTATGCATTTCATTTTTGCTTTCAATCTTTTTCAAAATAATTCAAGATAAAATGGGTTGTAAAGTTTCTTTTTTGTAAATGATAAAAATGATATTAGTTATAATTAGGGAATATGAAATAAAACATTATATAATTTTTTAGACTATATAAAATCAATTTAATGGACAATAATGCAAGACCCTTTTTTTAAGAAAAAGTTAAAGTTTGTATCACATGTAATAAATACAGAATATGTTCCAAAGAAATAAAAGGTTATCCGGGAAAGAAAGTTTTTTCTTTATAATCATATATTTTTTCTATAATTTCTTGTAGAATAAAACAGCTTGCAAAATAACTATTTTTAAAAGAAATTTCTGGGAAAAAATTAAAATATGAATAAATATCTCAAGCGTTTTGCATATATTTTGTATAATTTATTCAGATTATTTATATTCAGAAAATTTTAAATTTATTCAAAAAGTCAGAACAAATAACAACATTTATTTTAAAAAAATCACTTAAACTAGCTATACATTAACAGAAAAGGAAAATATTATTGCACGTATAAAAGTGACTTTATTTATTACAATAATGTATAGTAAAAAATCAATCCGATCCAAGCACCCAAATGCATTAAGATGGCCTGTTTGAAATATTTCTCTTCATTTTCAAAGATTTTTGAAATTCACGCTGTGACTTTACAATATGGTGTGTTTTTTGTAATATAATAGTGACGTCACAATTTTTAGGGTTCCGTACTTAAAAAGTAAAAACGGAACCATTATAAGATCACTCCTGTGTCTGTCCGTCTGTCTGTCTGTCTGTCTGTCTGTCAAAGCCATTTTACTCGTAAACTATGAAACGTGGAAAGTTCAAATTCGGGGAAGTAATAAAGACCATTGACCCACACATTTTCAGATTAATAAACATTCATAAATATATTTAGTAAAAAAGTAGAGGGGCTAATTATGCTACTTGAAAAAAAACTTTTCTTTGTGTATCATGTGGGGTATCATGTGAAAGCTTTTGTAACGCTGAACTCAAAAATGCATTCCTTTTAATTTTAGGTATTATATTTTCAAAGATATTGTTGAAAATGTAGCGCAAAAATATGTCCCCCCGCCTCTAATTCCGAATCTACTGAAACTAAAATTATGAAAAACTTAGAGGTAGTAGACGTTAATATAAACCTTGCCGGAAAATTATAGCGATTACTCTAGGTCACATATTTTTTGAGTAATTAGCATTTTTCTGTTATACACAAATTTCGATTTACGGGCATTCAGAAAAATTGTTGAGCGTCGCTGAATATACCTATCGTTGCAGAAGAATAAAAGCATTGTTGATAATAATTTTCGAAAAAAATCATCGGTAATTAGCCAAGATATTAACCCTTAAAGGTACGGTTAGTTTGGACATCACAAGGACAGGGGCGGCGTACTCTATGCCTAGTTAACAACTTTTAATGATATATGTGTGTAATGTAATGTCCAGTAACAGTATAAAAGCAATAAACGTCAAATTGTTAAAAACATACTAATTTAAGGGGTCTCGGGACTCTAAAAAGTGGAAAAAATGAAAAAAAAGACCATTTTCAACATTTAATGTCTTAAAATGTATATGATTTTAAAACACAATTTTAATTGGTATGAAAGATATAAGTATGTTCTTTCGTTTCATGTATTTAAAAAATTGCAAGATACAGAATTAGTATTTATAGGGGGCTCGAAACTTTTAGACATTTGTCGAACAAAAAATTGGCACAACAGTTTACGCGCAGGATTACAAAATAAATATTGCAAATAGAATGAAAATTTTGGTGCTTACTTATACTTCAGATTGTAATAATTCCCCTGAACTTAAATAAATTTATATTTAAAGCATTTTATATTTTTAATGCAATGTTGCATTTAGCTAATACAAAATTTTTTAAATTTCAACAGTAAAATCGCCTAAAAAAATATTTTTTTGAACAATAAAAAGGAAATTTTAGGTTCCGTTTATACAGACTAACATGAAATATATGTTTGAAAATTTCATGAAAAAATATTCAGAAGTTTTTGAGGTATCCTGCGTCTTATGCCCCAAAAACGCCATTTGAAAAATAATGACTTTAAAGTTTCGGAAACGCCGCTTCAGCTATTGAGCGGGTATAATTCTAAAAGCCAAAACTTCTGTTCTAATAGGAATTTCAAGGAAACAATTATATCAAAATATTCAGAAAACATAGCAGTTTAACATCTAAAAAAAATTAAAATTTCTTAAATTTTGAAGCTTTAACACTAGATCGGCGGGAAATTTTACTCAAGTTTTATAAAAATATTTCACATCAGAATTTTTACTTAAATCTATTTAACTTATTTATTTAAGTTATTTTTGTGCAGAATATATTAATCTTATATTAGAAAAAGTTTTCTGATTCGAATCGACATATATTCATTTGGAAAGGGTCAAAATGACCCCTCGCCGCCGTTCTAGTGTTAAGAGTCCTGCGACCACTTAATCCTTTCCGGCACGGACTAATTCCATTTATAAACTTATGAAAAAATGAACGGACACTAGAATTTATAAACGAATTTATTAGAAAATGCGAACTTGCTTATTTTCACGTACATGATAAAAGGAAAATTTTAATTAAATATTCTTGGTGCCGTTTGTCTGTTTTGGAATTAAAATTAGGTGTCCGTTTTTTAAGGGCATCGCCCTCGAAAGATTTAATTAGAATGAATGGCATAAATACTGTGGGATTCGCGATAGTTTGCATTGATTGTATCTCTCAATACGCCTCGAGTGACTTTAAAAGTTAATTAAACACCTCTCTGGAAAAACGCGGCACTGACCAAGGCGTCGTTGCAACTTTGATACCTCAATTCGAAGCACGCTTAGCACAATGCCAAATTTAAACTTTGAACAAAGGTTTTCTTTTAGCTACACTGTAGAAATAGAGGTTATTACTACGCTGAATTTAGTTTCATGAAATGCCAAATGAAGTTTAACTATGCACTGCTTTGATTGTCAGTACCGAATTAAGTTCATCATAAACAGATTAGGATAATATTAAAAAAAGAGTTATACGAATAGCTATATTTGATATTATTTAGGTTCCATATCTCTTTGAACTTTCAGGGTATACCGATTTACACTTTTCTAATATATACAGTTATACCCAACCCTACGTTGTATAGTTTTTTACAAAGTCTTAGTAATTTTAGCAACTTTTATTTTTATAATACAATTACAAATTCATATAATTATTCTACGGAACCCTCTGTACGCGAGTAATGCTCGCACATGACCGTTTATTTTTTATTGCCAGAAAAAGGTTTTTTACAATAAATAACATGTTTCGAAGAATTTTTGTAATTTTGTAAAGTTTTCTAAGAGATTCACATCTCAGCCACAATGTGACATCACTGAGTGGTGGCATTTTGGTCACAGATGTGACGTGACCACGGTGACTTACAGTGACGTCATAATGACGTCACTGTGACAATGCATGCTATGAGTGTTGTCAATATAAAAGTTGTTGATAATATTAAGAAAATTTATAATAAATTTAATCTGATTTGATATCTTGAGAATTGACGAAGTTATGAACTTTGTCTCCCCATAACCCTATTTTTTTCGCCACTTGAGCCCATTTTTTATTTTATCAAAAATCTGTCATGCATAAATTTTTGGCTCTTTTTTTAGATGTAATAATAACTCTAAACTGATTCGATATGCATTATAATTAAGAAGTTATGGGGTTTTTCCGATTTTCACAAAACACTTCCCTATTTCCACCCCCTTGGTTCGATTTCGCCCATTAACGAACTTGACCGAGATTTTATGCCCCTGATTTTATGTATCAGTTTGGAATAGATTTGTGCAGAATTATGGAAGTTATCGTGTCCATAAAAAACTGATATAGATAGATAGATAGATATAAAGATATTTTTACCGAAGGTGGTTTTGAGTTCTAGGAGTTATGATCGGTGTAGATCTGCAAAATTTTTTCAGAAATTCCAATATACAGGAGAATGCAATAGGTAGTTTTTTATATGAAATCTGCCTAAAAAGGTATACAGGGTGATTCAAAAATTTTTTACAAAATGACATGGCAAATCAGGCATACAGCAAGTTAAAAAATCACATAGGAACACAGGGTCGCAAACGACTTATTTAGTCACAAATACAGGGTGTTTCATCCTAACTGAACCCGGGTTGACTGTAATAATTTCAAGAAAAAAAAATATTGTAATGAAGATGCTACGATATGTAGGGGAGACTAGGGAGGGTTGACCCACTTTTTTCAAAATGATTTTTTATTTTTTAAATACTGAACATAGAATAAAGTTTTATATATCATTTTATTCGTTATACAATCAGTTATCAAAATAAAATTGCTACATAAGTGTAACATATAAGAAATTTTAAAAATGATTGATTTTATTCATGAGAAAATAATGGGTCAAAGCTCCCAACATATGGGAGTCTTGGCCCACTATATGGGAGGCTTGACCCACTTTGTTTTATATTGCACTATTTATGAAGAGAAATAAAATCAATTTAAAAAAAGCAAAATAACTTTATTGTGCATGCTTTAATCATTATAAAAAAAAATTTTTTTTAATATGAGGCTTAAACAAACCTGTTAAGACGTAATCGTAAGTCAGAGGAGACAAATTTTGTTTTAAGCAGGATTTTGTCTGAGTAGGTATAATTGTACAGCAGGGAAAATGAAATTTCAACATTTAAGGCAGTATTCTCTTAGAGACAGGTTCCGTTTTCATAGTGTTTCATGTCATTATGTCCGTATTTAGGAGCCACTGTCCTACTTTTTTATCTCCTTGTTCTATTTTTTGTGACACTCTATCTGACAAATATAGTTGTCACATAGTTGGCTTCATCTCACTATATTCACCCTGGTGAAATTTTTCTACATACCTTCCTGAAGTTTTTCGATCGATGCTATGTTCTTTTGCAACCGCATGAGCATTTAACATATCACTAACATTATTTAAACCTTTAAGGGGCAAAGTACTTTCAGTACTAAAATGTTTAAATAAATGACTGGCATCGGAATTTATGAACAAATTATTTGGAAATAAGAAAAAGGATATTTTTCACATACATGTTAAATGAAAATATTTTAGAAAAATTCTGGTGTCATTGTGATGTTTCGGAATTAAAATTTAGTGGTTTTATAAACATACCATTGCCCCTCAAAGGATTAAGACTGCTCCTTTCATCCTTTCTAGTCTTTCCCACTGTTTCTATTTACCTATTGCAAGCAATATTTAAATGGGAAAAAGTTCCTATCAACTTTCCCATTTTCTAGCAATTTTTCACATTTTTCTATAGTCAGTTTTACACATTTTTTTTTCCATCACACCATTTTACTGAAGCTTTACAGAATAAATTTAATTTACATTCTTTTATGTATCTACCATTAACTTTTCATTATGCACAGTATATAATACAGAGATTTCCAAAACCACTTAATTAAGGGAACCTTGATCATCTGGTCAACCCTGCCTCACATTGACTGGGTCAAGCCTCCCTACATAGACCTTTTCTAAAGAATACCACATTGTTATATTAAGCCTAACTTACTGTACATTCTTTATGCCTGGAAAGAAAGCTCGATATTTCTGTATTACTTTAAACCTACTTACTTAAATTTCTATGATATAATTTATTTGAAAAAAGCTTACAAAATATTTCTAAAAAACACAACTTTTAGGTTGAAAACGCCTCACAATTTATTTTTCCCATACCTATTTCGATTATCTCTATGAAACGAAGACTGTTGTTTGAGCATTCCGGTAGCTTTGGTTCACACCTATTGATAAAACTCTGAAATTCTTTTAAATATGAAAATTGATGGGTGCGTCAAGCCTCCCGTATGGTCAACGGTCCCTACTCTCCCCTATCTTGTTTTGTGTGAAATGTGATAACATCACGAAAAGATCTGGAAAAACGTGTTAATCAAGCAATCGATGATACCGTATGAATTGATCATCACAGTCTAAAATGTGGGCGTCAATTGCATACTGTTGATGCGTATAATGCAAACTTCTACCACTTCTTTTTGGTATTATCACATTTACAACAAATGTGAGAATGTCTGTTAAATGTTTTATTATAATATACTTCAGTTTTCTGAAATTTTCGTTTTTCGTCAACCCAAATTGTGTTAGGATGAAACACCTTGCATTTGTGACTAAATAAGTGGTTTGTGACCTTATGTTCCTATGTGATTTTTCATCCTTGTTGTATCCCTTATTTGCCATGTCATTTTGTAAACTTTTTCTGAATCACCTTGTATATAAAATACAAATATATATCGAAAAAGATGTATGAAAATTAACCTGTGCTTAATAAAAATCGATCGCTCACCTACAAAATGCATGTTTCTAAGCCTAAATTCCTGCAAATATATTTGTATTTCTAAGGAATACTGCACAAAAAGATGGAAACTACTATGCCGATGAGTTTTAACTCGGTTTTTGAACCTCCGTATAGAAAACGTAATAATTTTTTCAAACATTTAGTTGTTCGAATTGTATCTTATACAAAGAGTATAAAAATGTAAAAGAAAGTTGGGATCAACTTGTCCAACATATTGATAATATAAGTAAAAGCTATCCTATCTGTGTTTCAAAAATGTGTATGGTCCTCGTAGAAAAATCAGTTTTAATTTAAATTAATTTTCTGGCTATAAAATGCTACTCCTGTAAAAATTTGAGTAAAACTTAACCTAGCTAATTTTAACAAAATACAGATCTCACATAGATAATCGAAGAAAAAAAAATTAATTCAATTAATTCTCTGATATTCCACTAGGTGGCGGAACGGGCGTAAAATTATATTTAGTTGAAATTTTCCTAACTAATTTTAAAAAATTTGGTAGTTACCATATGAGAAAACCTAAGAAAATCCATTTTAAAATAGTTAACCCTTTAACACACCAGAAGGTGCTGTAGACGTGGAATCGCCACTGTCATCTATCATAAAAACCTGGGGCTGGCGGTGAAGGAAGGGTGTGCTAGCTGCTGTACAGCTGTGGTCCTTAGGCTGCATGGTGACTTCACTGTGCAGCAGTGCAGCCGCCGATCCTTGAACTGCCGTAAGCCTACTACTTAACAGATACTTGTGAGTTTATTAAACATACATTTTTAACTATTTAAAAAACCTGAATAATATGAAATTTATAAATTAGTACTTTTCTGCATAAACTCACCTAATTTTTCTTGAATCTGTGAAATAAAACGTAAATAAATAATTTATGGTAGAAGAATAAAGATTATGTAATTTGTGTTATCTTTTTTTTAATTATTCTTTGAAATTAACATAACATATATTCGACATGAAATATCGAGCCATTTCCACCAAATTGTCGCAACCGACATTTTTTGACAAAATGAGTTTTTTATTCCCAAAGATACTTAGAAAAATTATTTTTTTACTGAAGCTGTTCGGTTACAAATTTAAAAAGTTTAATTTGTCATACGTTTTGTTTACGTTTATACTGTATCGCAACCACCATTGGATGCAGTGAGCAAAATTATCGTAAGCACCAGTGCTATGTTGCTTACGATCAAAAAATACAAATAGATGGCGCTGTAAATTTATTCTTTTACTAATATTTTAACATGTTGTCCATCGCTGAGCGTGACAAAGTGGCTCTTTTGGCAGACGTTGACAAAGCAATTTTCCGTGTTTATCGAGTCGGTACACTATTCCCAATCACGGCAATGTTTGTTAATTTTATACAAAGTGTTAACAACTTTATACATTCTTAATTCAAATATATCAAACTTTAGTTATTTTTACACGTTGAATTACATGAAACATGCCTGGGGTTCCTTTTTTTTAAATACATGGTAATAAATTACTAATAGTCCCGTCTGATAGCAATAAATTGCTTTCAATGAAAATTTGGCGCACGTATTCGTGTATCATGGCAGTCAATGTGTTAAACGGACAACTTCGATTTCCGTAGTTGAAACTTCATTTCTACCGGCAAAAATGAAACGTAGAACAAGTTGTGTTTAGTATTTGTTGCTATGAATTGCTTGTTTGCAGTAATAATAGTTATCAGTGCCATTATAGCAGTTATATTTAATTATAAATACGACTCTGAATTTTGAGAGGAATGTTCTCTGATGAATACATTATAAATTACAGAGGTGTGAATATAAAAATTGTCAGCAAATTCATCTTAAAACTAAAGATGTATATCAAATGACTTTAAGACATTCAATATGAAGTCCAGTATATCATATATTGGTGATTGCAGCTCCCAACAAATTCGATGAAAGTAAGATTTGTTTTTATTAAGAGCCTACTCTAATCACGGGGAAAAAAAACGCAAAAGCTAATGTTAATCCTACGGGAACGTTGTTTACAGATTTCTCGCTCGCATTTTAATATTTTTAAATGATTTTTCTTCTCTTTTTTTGCGTAGAATACCTGAGATCGGTAACTTTTTTTGTGCGTTTGTACTTTTTAGATTTTAGTTTCTGTTTTTTTTTTGTGTGTGTGTGTGTGTGTGTGCGGATATTTTCACTTTTGAAACCGGTTCTGAAAATAAAACTACCCTCATATACAAAACTGTAACAAAAATCGAAAAAGTACAAACGCACAATAAAAGATATCGACCTCAGGTACACTATACAAAAAAATCATTTAAAAATATTAAAATGCGAGCGAGAAATCTGTAAACAACGCTCCCATAGGATTAACATTAGCTTTTATGTTTCTTTCCGTGAGTAGTTTAGTCTCTTAACACGTTAAGCGCCACGTCAGTCACCGGGGATTGACACTGAACTTTCCGTTTAAAACGCGTCATTCATCGATGACTGACGGTCTAAAATATGATATAAAATTAAATATGTATACAGGGTGTAAAGCGAATAAGACCCTGATTTCAAAATTAAATATCTCAAAAACAAAGATCAATAGAATTATGCGGTAAACGGTTTGTTTATTAGCTAAGCTGTAAAAATGTTATACACAAGTTTCAAAATTTACTTGCAAAAACTGTTAACAGATGGCGCTGTAATCGCAATACTTGTAAACTGTGCTTCGAAGTCCAGAACACTAGCGTCTCATTCCTAGATGGCTCTCTACGGAAGAACGAATATTGGGAAAGTCCACTTTTTCATTGGGGTGATGTGCAGAAGTGGAGACATCTGGTCAGATAATTATTGCATCGCTTTAATTAAAAAAAAATTCAATTAATAGAATTTTCAATAAAAAGTTTAGAAATCATTATATAATAACTTATTAAAATATTTTATTAAATTCAATTTTCAATGCCATATAATTATTTAAATCAAAATGCATATATTTAGAAAAATAATTTTGTACTTTTTATTTATTTTTTATATTTTTAAATCACGGCATAATATTTTAGTATTATTGTTTATACCTGAATTATTATAAATAAAAAAGTAATTTTGCACTTTTCATTTATTTTTAAATCACGGCATAATACTTTGGTTTTAGCACAACACATATATTTCTTTTCTTTGTAAACAAAGTTTTAGAGACAGAAATTATGCATTAAATTATTTCTTTTTTAAAAGGAATTGATGATAAGTCATATCATCAACGTCAAAGCAAAAGTATTTTGGATGCTGCGTTCCTTTCCAACACTTCGGATCCTATCGCTAGAAGCTGCACCATATTTCTGTGCCCAAGGATAAAAAAAAATGAAAATGAGTTTTTAAAATTAAAATTATTTTTTTTAACTTAATTAAGTTTTAAAAAATAGAAACTTTGTATTTTTTTATTCAAACTATTCTCTACAATTTAAAAAAATGATTTATGAATCATTATTATAAATGCTCAATGATTTTTAAAAAAGGGGGTTCTTTTAGCTTAATTAAATTTTAAAACCAGAAACTTTGGATTTTTTTTATTCAAACTTTTTTCACAGTTTAAATAAATATTAAAAAGTAAAGATTTTCATTTTTTTTCAAATCCCCCTCTACTTGGATTCGATTCCACGATCTAACAATTAGGAGAGAAAAGACATACCACAGAGATACTGGTATCTGGATCGAAGTAGCTTATAACAAAATTTGAAACAAATCTCACTTCTGTCAACACATGACTCCGCTTCTGCACATTACCCAAATAAAATATTTTAATAAGTTCTTATATAATGATTGCTAAACTTTATATTTAAAATTCTATTAAATGAATTTCTCTAAAATTGAAGCTGATGCAATAATTCTGTGACCAGATGTCTCCACTTCTGCACATCACCCCAACGAAAAAGTGGTTTTTCCTAATTTTCGTTCTTCCATAGGATGCCATCTAGGAATGAGATTCTAGTGCTCTGGACTTCAAAATACAATTTATAGGCATTGCGATTACAGCGCCATCTGTTAGTGGTTTGTGCAACTAATTTTTGAAACTTCTGTAAAACATGTTTACGGCTTAGCTAATAAACAAACCGTTTACCGCATAATTCTATTGATCTTTGTTTTTGAGATATTTAATTTTGAAATCAGGGTCTTATTCGCTGGACACCCTGTATATTGTTTTAAGTAATTGCTTTATTTAAAATTTACTTACCTTTTATTTATTACAGGATTATGCTTTCTTAAAAATTACTTAAAACATTGTAAATTTTTCAACTTCTGTGTCAGTCACCGTGGCACCCAACGTGTTAAAGCTTTCATTGAAAAACTTCCTGAAATTCCTTCACATTATTGCCTCATAAAAGAACAAATTATATCTCTCACAGGAATTTCCCACACACCATTTGTACAAATATGAATATGAATATTAAATATTTTTAAGAAAATAAATCTAGGATCTTCGGTGCTATTTTTAAAACTCCAAGTTTCTAAAAAGGACTTCGATCTGAGATTTCATTTACTGTAAAAAGATTAAGTGTTCATTATACGAAAAATATACTCATGCTAATTTAAGAAGGAAGAAAGTTTTAGAGCAAACATAATAATACAAATATCATATGAAAGATTAAAACATGTGTAAAGAATTTTTTCTTAAAGATCAAGGCAAAGGTATCTTACATATTTATGTGGAAATTTGAATTTACAGAGGGAAAAATAATACTTTAACCATAGCATCTATGAAATCGGTGCTAGAATGATTTTTTTTTTCTTTTTCTTTTTTTTTTTTTTTTTTACTTTTTTTTCTTTTTTTTATGGGATGAAAGATATATTGATGAAATTTTCCCGGTAATGTATAAATATTTGCCAACAGTAGATTAGAGAAAATTCTATGATACGCTGAGTTTAAATTGCGACAACTGTGGAGTCCAAAGTCAAGATATGACGCATGATATTATATTTTCTTGAAAACTTTGCACACGTCCAAAACACTAAAATAACATCTCATGAAAACAACTCGTTATAAATGATCCCGGTAAGCCACAAATCTAAAATGTCAGTCATAAAAATAAGTGATATCACATAAAAAGAAGCGATATAGAAGTGCATATTCCGAGTGCCCTGTAAAAATCTATCACAACTCATAATGTTTCCAAAGGTACAGTATGTGAAAACTGCTTGACGACCTGCAGGCTTTTATAATGTTTGGTGTTTCCTGCACTTACTTACGTGGGTGGTTCAATAATTATTGTCCCTAGTTTACATAAAATATTTGTACTGCGATGGTTGATGTGGAATATCGAAGCCAAATGTCTTATATGCCTTCAATTTCAGAACCGTAGCTGCTATATTAACATAGTTTTGGAGAAAGGGGGGGTTTAAAGATCTATTTTTGAGGGAGTTTTTAAGGACGGAGATGAGGGTGAAATGCTGGTTTGGAGCCTATGTGGCTATATTTGTGACAGTGGATGAGATGTGGCTTCATCACTATGATCCCGAGTCCAAACGACAGTAATTACGTCTCATCCACTGTCACAAATCCAACCTCATAAGCTAAAAATCAGCGTTTCACCCCCACTCGCCCCTTTTTACTCCTCCCTCCAAAATTATGTGAATAGAGCAGCTACGGTTCTGAAATTGAGCATATAGGCAGCTAAGACATTAGGCTTCGATATTCCACAACAACCATCGCAGTACAAATATTTTATATACACAAGGGATAATAATTTTTGAACCACCCACCTATGACTATATTTTTAACAATTTTCTTCTCCTATTACTGCACCCATTAAACTGTAAAAAGTTGAAGCATCTATATTTTCATGTCCATTCTTATTTATCATAATTTAAGACCGATTTGTTGATTTTATTTCCCATTATTTGAACGAGAAATGTCACTTTTACGAAGAGGATTTTTTTAAGGAGACATACGACAATTAAAATCTTTAAAAAATCGATTTTTTGTTTTTTAATTCATTTGACAGCTAATGTTTTTCTGAACAAGTTACCACAAACCGCATAAAAATATTCGTAAAATTGCGCACGTTATAGTAAAAAATTTAAATTAGCCTTGGGCTGTTCAAAGCGAAACATTTATGTTTAAATTGATTTTTCTCAAAATCGATATTTTTTCACTTGCGCGCACGATAACTTCAAATGTATTAAAGGTAACGATCCGAAACTTTATATTTATCTTTACTAAATCATTTTCTTCAAATTCAACTAAAATCTAAGAAATGTAACAAAAATTGTTTAATGTATGGGCATTCAAATGACAAAAATCCTCAAAATTTTCATTTTTTTATTTTTAAAATCAAAAAACTTTTAAAAAAATTTTGTTTATTCATTAGATTTTAGTCCATTTTATTTTTGTAACGTTATTAAACTAATATTAAAAGTTTCAAAGTTCTAGAAACTATAGATATTTTTAAATCCTGCGAGCAAGCTATATGCATTATCATTAATTTAAAAAAACATACATTAAGGAATAATTATTATCAATTAATTATACAGAGTTTAATGCAAATTATACATTATATTGCATGGAAAACATATTACAGTATTAAAACAAACTGAGGTGATTGTGATTAGTGCAAAAATGAGTGCACTTTAAATATTTGTCTCCGAAATCAAATTTTTCATCTGTTTAAAGAGTCGTATGTCCCCTTAAGTAAATATGTAAACATTTTGATTTTGTAAAATAATAATAAAAAAAATAATGACCATATGCATGACAATGCATCTAATAATGGACGTGAACTAAACTGATATATATTGCAGTAAAGACTGCGTAAACTGAAATACACATGACTGGGGATAAATAAGGTCTAGTTAGGGTTCTGTTTTAATAGTATTATATAAAATTCCTTATGTTGGAAACGTAACATTTTTTGTTTATTAAATAATTCAGTCACAAACAGGATCCATTTTACCAGTTTTTCCTTTAATTTTAAAACAGTGTATTAAACGTATTTACGTAATTAAAGATTATGTTAAAAAAGATTGAAAAATATTGTAGTAATAATTGTAGTAATAGATGATTACGACACTTACATACCGTTTCCTGCTTGTCTTATAACTATTTCTGGTTTATTTCAGTTCTTTCTCTTATAACTTATAAAAGTGATATAACAAGAATTAAAAATTTATTTTTTCGATTTTCTGACATTTTAAAAATTTGATATACTGCACATATTATATACGCCTGCAGCTCGCCAAGCAGCTTTCACATACTGTACCTCACTGCGATTCCTTTGAAAACATTATGAGTAGTGACAGATTTTTACACAACTCTCTGAGTATGTGGCTTCATTTTATGACTGACGTTTTAGATTTGTGGCTTGCCGGGATCATTTACCACAAATTGTTTTTCATGAGATATCACTCCTTTTTGTAAGGCATTTCATTTGCATTATATATCCTATTTTAATTTGGAAAAGAAAAGATAAAAGAAAGATGACCAAGATTTAAAAAAAAAAATAATAATAGTGATGCTATGAACTTTTCAAATGTGCAATATGTCTAATAAAACATAATATTGGACTATTTTAAAATAATTCAAAACAATTTCTTCGATTCTTACACATCTCAGAAGAATTCATTTATAAACTACAAATGATAAAATGCGACGAACAAAACAGTAATATTTTTTGCTGTTGTTCTATAAGCTGTACGCAGATTCATTAACTCGGTAAGGATTTTAACCTCATAACTTCTGAAACAATGACTTTACATTTTCAAAATTCATATCAGTTTATACAAAATATTTAAAGACTTAAAAGCAGACTGAAAAATGATCATTTATTCTATTAGCGGGCGCGTTTGATTTTTAAATAAAATTATTTTTTTTCTTCAGAAAATCCACCGTCCCGCCGATAAACGCAGCAGAAACACTGATTATCTGATTAAGCTTCTTTTTTTTTTCTTTTTAGATGTTTGTGTAAGTTCAAACACTTGTTGGATTTTCTGAATTTTCAATGCATGTATTTCTAAATTCCTAATTGTTTTTAACGTGGCTGACAGGGTATACCGAGTCGTATGCCTTCCAAATATTTTCTCCCATATCTCGGATAATTAATATAATTCATCGGATAAATTATAATTCATTTCAATATAGATCTGTAATTAGATAGTTAATCGTTATGAAACAATTTTCCATAATTTCAGTCAAATTGAAAAATTTTGAACTAGCACTATAATATAATTAGAGACGAACTAAAAGCTATTTATATAGCATATAGATTTCATTCTTTAATTAACAAGCCCAAAATAGAGTCGATTAGTTTTATAACTGTCCTTGTTATTTTTTTTTTAATCAAAACTTAACAAAAAAATCTAATAAAACTGCAAAACATTTATTTGATACAAAAGGATTGTAAGTATTAAATCAAAAGTTGCATAATAAAAATGCTTGCTGACTCTATTAGCTTTGTACAATGACTTAAATTGATTTAATTACAAAGTTTGAACTGTTGAAAAAAATATTTGACTATAATGCAGTATATATATAGAAAGACAGACAGAAAAAAAGATACATGTAAAGCATGTATGAAAATTAAACAAATTTAATTACACAAATTGAATATTTCCAACTGAGCGAAAAAATGCCAAAGACGGGAATCGAACACAGATACTTGGCATACATTGCCAATGCTCTACTGCTTAAGCTATACTTGGGTTGACAACTGCCGAGCATATTTCGCTCAGATAATCTTATTGGTAATAACACCTGGTCTTCCATGTAGGGGAAGGTGGGGTAAAAAAAAAAAAACCACCTTTCCCTACATGGAAAATCGGGTAACATAAATGCTTGTTGTTCTCAAATACAGTCAAACGGAAAAACAAACTCTGAATACCGTTTTTAATATTAAATGAATCATTGGCTATAATAAAACATATTCCTTTCGATAAAAAATATAATTTATTATACAAAAAAATAGCTTTTTTCAGGCACATGCAAAAATCCGGTTTTACCCCTCTGGTTGAGTAAAACCGGGTATCTATTTAAAACTCCTGTAAAACTCATTTTGGTCAAACAAATTCTTGTTTAATATAGTAAAAAGGTACAGTTTTATTAATATTTGACAAAATGAAATTGCACATGTGTGTTTCCATGTGTCAAAAATAAATCTGAGGCAAATTTTCTACATTATATATACCTACCTATTTTACACTGGAAGTTGTAGAGTTATTTTAACTGTGAAAATCTCAAATGAATTTTTTTTTCATACTCTTCTTCATGCTACATGCTTCGTGTGTCCATTTTTGGCATTTCAAACATTGTATCCAACCTTCTTCGAAATCAGAATTGGAGTAAATTTCGTTGCAAAACATTCAGGATTCATTACCTTCTTCATCTTCTGAGGATGTCTCCTAAACCGTTTTTGGTTTCTTTTTCTGCTGACTCTTAATTTCTTTTTTCTTTTAAAGAAACTTCATTTTTCGTTTTCCCGACTGTTTGGCTTCTTTCTCCTTAATATCTGTTTCCAGCTCTAATTTATAGAGAGAAGAAGTCAAAATAACAGTCCTCTCCTTTTTAGAGCTCTCTTTTCTCAATCCTAAAGCCTTCCTGGAAACATTTTAGGCGAAATTGAAAATGCAGATTGCTGGGATACACAATCTGAAATGTCAAAGGAAGAGGCTGAATGTTGTCAACTGCTGCATGTCAATTCTTTTAGATGTGAAAGGATGAGCTTCTTTTTCCCGTGATGTTTCAGAAATATTTATTGCTGCAGCTATGCCAACCTATGGCTACGTATACCTAGGTGTTTTATCACTGACTTTTATGGGTTTCTCTGTCATTTCCGAAGGATCAAAAAGATGGTCTGGAACAACATCGTTGTTAGTGGAAAATCCCTGTTTTCTCAAACCGTCTGATTGGATTTTCAACTGCTGTTCTCAAAAATGCAACTTTGAATATTTTTTCAATTTAGTAAATTGTTACAGATCGCCCAGGATTGAAAAGCAACCACTTCCTCAACCCTTGTTTGTAGTATGAGTTTAGAGGTACCATGAATTCATAAAGAGGTTAATAGTACTTAACACCATTACACTGCAATTTAAAGCTCCATACTAAATTATTAACTATCCTAAAAATCATTTTATAAGTGTAGGAGAAAACCGAGTATACCCGGTTATGACCCACTCTCAGGTACCCGGTTTTACCTCAACACGACACAGATTTAAAAACATGGCGTTACTACTCTGAATCCCATAGTAAAATATTAGTAAAACTGTTAAAATACTAGCAGGAAAAGCAAAGAATCAGATATAATTCTTACTAATATTTACTATACTAGCAAACAGTTAATATATAAGCAAAACCTAGACTCAAACAAAAGTATTTTTAAGAGTAATTCAAAGGAAATTTTCACACAAAAAAAAACAACACACAGTAGCGTTTCGTCCAGTTACAAATGCCGTAATGACGTTCGACAAGTAATTTCTCGTATTTACCGATAGAAAAAAGTTCAAATAAAGGAGGAACCTGCATTACCCGGTTTTACCCGCCTACCCGATTTTGTACTACTCTCCCCTACATATTATATTGGATTTTATATAGATATTATATTCAAATTTAATTGGTTTAAAAGTAAAAGAAATACATAAATTATAATTTATCCAACATGAGTAATTCAAAATGAAATGGTTATTCTAGTTATCCATTTGTAATCTGGAGTAAAGGTTATCCATTATTCCAGTTATTGCAGTATGACAAACTCTAACCAAAGCACATATATTTGTTTATATGCATTTTTTAACACCAAAAAAGCATCATAAATAGCATAAAAAAGTTCATAATAATTGGAATGACGAATCTTACTGTAATTTTAAAGTATTTTAGTATAAAAGCAATATGGAAGAGGACATTTTCTCACTTATTTCAGTATAATAAACATTATTCCTAATGTTCTGTCGAAGTGTTTTTTCTGGCTGTAAGTACGCTGTGATTCATTAAAGTGCTTACATTATCCTTTTGAGCATGTTCTATGGTTTCTCTGTAGTCGGTGTTTACCGAGAATTTTCCCATAATCCAGGTCCGCTGGCACCTTTCTATAATCTAGTTTCTCTTCGAATATTAGCAGGACATTCCGCGATGATTATTGTCCGCAGTACCTCCGTCAAAAGTCATTGGGATTTCATGCAAAATAAAATTTCATTTAATTGTTATCTAAATTTTGTGTCCAAAAATCCCTATAGTATTGGGTTTTTAAAAAAGGTGCATGCTGAAATCTAGAAACATCTTTAATAAAGTGAATGATATAAACATCTTTCATAAAGTGGAAACCTGGATCGACAAGCTCTCAGATGAACAAACTGAATTCATATTCATTTTTCAAGTGACATAAATCTTTTATAGAGATTGAAATAGTATAAAGTCATTAAAATACATGTCACCCAGCAAATATCCATCCGTTGTAATGTAATCAAGAACTTTTAGGTGTCCCTGTAAACGAGCCGTATATGTTTCAATACTGCCTTACAATAGAGAGCTTAAATGGGTCGAATACAGTTACATATCTCAATATAGTGTGTATAGAAATATTTTGACAAAAGTTAGGCTATTTAGAATTGTTTTTCCTCTATGTTAACTACAGGAATCCAGTACTTTAAACTCATGTAAATCAAAAACTAATAGATATTTTTATATTAAAATTTAAAGGTTTGAACTGCTTATAAAACAAATAAGGTACACCAAACCGCTTGATAATCAGATAATTACCTTTTATTAATAATCCTTTGACTGACCCTGTAAAAGAAACTTAAATGATACAATTCTGTTTTACAATAGGAAGTTTACTTGGGTCGACTGTAGTAAGATATCTTAATATCATATGTGTACGACTATTTTGACAAGAGTTATAGCATTTAAAATATTTTTGCTCTATGTTAAGTTGGGGATCAATTACTTCAAACTCATATAAATCAAAAACTAATTAATATTTTTACATGAAATTTTAAAGATTTGAGCTGCTTATAAAAACAAATAAAATACAGTAGACCGCTTAAAAATCTGAAAATTACACAACTCTTTAGTCCTATCAAAAGATATTTTTGAGTGAACCTGTAAACGAACAGTACATCAGGGTTCGTACAGATACAGTTATTTCCAAGGCAATATATCAATATTTTTTATAGAAAAATAAATCTAGTTTAAACGTGTGAAATTTCGCCTTACTTAAGGAGAGATTTTCATTAAGAAAATACTGGTACGGAAGAATTTCTTAGTCTGGAAATTCAAGGACCCGTACGAACCCTGTAAATGCTACAATTCTGTTTTACAGTAGGAAGCTCGCTTAGGTCTACTGTAGAAACACATCTAAATATAATGTGTATAGGTCCATTTTGATAGGAGTTAGGGCATTTAATTTTTATTTCTTTACTTTAAGTATAGGAATAAATTATTTTAAGCTAGTATAAATAAAAAAAAATAATTTATATTTTTACACGAAACTTTAAAGGTTTGAACTACTCATAAAAACAATTAAAATGCAGCAAACCGCATAAAACTCGGATAATTACATAACCCTTTAGCCCTATATCAAAAGATCTTTTGAATGACCCTGTAAACGAAACGTAAATGTTAATATTTTTTTTTTTTTGCAATAAGAAGCTTATTTGGGTCGACTGTAGTACGACTATTTCTACAAAAGTCAGGTCATTTACTTTATTTATTTATTTATTTATTTATTTTTTTTTTTTTTGCTCTATGTTTATTCTACAAGAGTTTCCCTGTATAGCTGATTATTAAATTGTGCAAAAATATTTTTCTTATAGTTCTTGCATGCCTAGTTAAATGTTATATTATACAAATACTCATATTTCATCAAACATTTAATATTTTTATAGTATAATTTCAGTATGTTATTTCTACTCTACTTTGTCTAATTTTCATAAAGTGGCTTTAAACATTGTTTAAAATCCTGTCTGCTATACAAAAAAGACGTGTAAATTTCTTGATTTTTTTAAATAAATCTTTATTTCTCCATGGATATCCAGTCTATTCTTACAATAATGAACACAAACATCGTACAGAGCGCACATAGCCATATGCTACAGAAACAAATCATTTTGAGTATTTATTTTGAAGAGTGCTTGCAAATATTACTTTTATTATTCAATTTGTTTTCGGCTCCTTTATTGCTGAACTGAACAAACCTTCTCTGAAAATATGAGGTCAAACATTTCTCTTATATTTCTGAAGTTTCAGAAGACTTCGTCAAAAGAATTTCACTAGATATTCGACAAAACGTCGTCGAAAGTGTACGTTGACTTGTGGCTATATAATGAATCCGGTCATTGTGAATAATTGTCATGAGACTTCTGATAAGTGTACTATGTTTAGGGTGTATCTAGTGTTTTGGTAAATTAAAAGTGCCAAATATACGCAGAAAAGGTTCAAATGTTACGCTTTGATTTCTTAACTACTTCGTCTTAAGTAAATTGAATTATTATTTGTAATCAAATAAAATATAACATTGTCACATTTAAGTCATTTTTGTGACATTTAAAGTACACTCATGTCCAAAATTAAGGTCAGAAACATAAAATCTGTAAAAACTGATGAACTGTTCACTGTATTGCTACGAAATTCGGCACAGATGTATATTACAATGGGAGAAATAATATAGCAACATAAAAATATGGAAAATATTTTAATTGTGAATTAAGAAACAGGGTATATCAAAAAGCGTTAAATCATGAATCAGAGATAAAGCATTTATCTCGGGAAAAGTCTGTCTAATATAGGGTGTGACCACCGTGCACTGCTATATAAGCCTCACAACGAGCTCTCATCCTGTTTACGAGGGTGTCAATAAATGTTTGTGGCAATAAAGCCCATTCTTCGAAAAGTGCGACTTTTAACTCCTAGCGGGTCCTGCGAGGGGGGTTACACTGTGCAATGGATCTTCCAAGACCATCCCAAACATGTTCAATATGACTGAGGTCCGGAGAACTCGAGACCCAATTCATACGGTGAATATTCTCTTCTGAAAGAAAATGATCAACAATGTGAGCTCGGTGTGGCTTCGCATTATCGTCCATAAATATGAAGTCCGGTCCTACAGCACGCCGGAGCAACCTCACATAGGCTTCAAGGACCTCATCCCAATAGCTATGTGCGTTGACACTACCCGCATCGAAGACGTGCAGTGAGACTGCCCAACGTTATGTCGCCCCAGACAAGGATTGCTTTGCCACCAAATCTGTCGATTGCTTTTACGCAGGAGGGATGATGGTGATCTTCACGTTTTCTACAGATGAAGATTCGACGAGAATCACTCTGCGTGATTAATCTCGACTCATCACTGAAAAGATCACGCCCTCATTATCGTTGTGTCCAAGACTGATGTCTTCGGCTCCACAACAACAGGGCCTGTCCTGTTGGATGCAGTGAAAGGGACACACACGACTGGACTCCGGGAATTAGGGAGAGGTCCTTGCAGCCTATGTGAGATTGTTCCGAGGTGCTGTAGGCCTGGACTTCATGTTTATGGACGATAATGCGAAGTCACGCGGAGCTCACATTGTTGATTATTTTCTTGAAGAAGAGGCTATTCGCCGCATGAATTGGCCATAGAGGTCTCCGGACCTCTATCCTATTGAACATGTTTGGGATGGCCTAGGGAGAGCCATTGCACAGCGTAACCCTCCTCCCAGAACCCGCCAGGAGCTAAAAGCCGCGCTTTTGGAAGAATGGGCTTTGTTGCTACAAACATTTATTGACACCCTCATAAACAATATGAGAGTTCGTTGTGAGGCTTGTATAGCAGTGCACGGTGGTCACACTCCATATCAGACATACTTTTCCCGAGATAAATGCTTTATCTCTAATTCATGATTTAACACTTTTTGATGAATTATCCTGTTTGTTAATTCACAATTAAAATCTTTTCCATATTGTTATGTTGTTATATTCTTTCTACCATTGTAATATACCTCTGTGCCAAATTTCGTGGCAACACAGTGAATAGTTCATCAGTTTTCACAATTATTTTGTTTGTGGCCTTAATTTTGGACATGAGTGTTGTTAAAACCTAAATGAGATGTCTAAGTACCTAAATGTAACATTGCATTTTATGCATATCAGTTCATCTTTCATTTATTAATTTAACCGTTATCAGTTTTCGAAATACTTAATATTATATCATGATTGAATATTTAATCATTTTATATTCATACTTATATATCAATTAATAAAAAAGAAATAACTGAGGAATGACTAATGCTACATTAATTTTACTAAAGAAGCGTCTATTAGTGTGCATTTTGCACATGTTATTGTAAACAAAATTTGACACTTAGCAATTTATGGAACACTGTGGTTGTTTCTAGAATTTAAAAATTCTGGTAATGTGATAACTTCTTGGATTTATCCAGTTTATAAAATATTTTATCACGCCGTTCTGGTCACTTACAACTATCGGGACTATTCGTTACCGTTGCTTACTTCCACTTATTTATCTATTTTATTAGAAAAAAAAAACTTGAAAAAATATTACCTTCAAGCTCAGCGGTTATATAGCGCCAACCTTAATATCATCATTAAACTCTTCAAATAACATTTTATCAGATAAGCCAGAGTGACAACTACAAAAAGAAAAATCTTCCTCCCGTAAATTAGAACCACTGATGTGAAGAGAAAAAGTATCCTCCATAGTACTTGTTTCTGTTTTTTAGCACACAGGCTATCGAAGCCTGAGAGCTAATGTGCCCGCAGGTTCTGTATGTACGTATGTATGTATGTACGTAATGCAATAATTCTTGATAAAAATATCCGATTTGCTTTAAATTTTGTAAATGGGTTCATTCTGATAAGGCGCTTCCCTTATTAGTTTTGGAGGTTTATTGGTTAAGTATAAAGGGAGGAGAAAGGGGCGCTAATCCCCCACTTAATTTAGATAAATGGGTTCTTCATGCAGAATTATCCGATTTGCTTCAAATTTGGTATACCAGCTTATTCAGATAAGGCGCTTCCCTGACTAGATTCGGGAGGTTCAGTGGTTAAGTATACAGGGAGAGAACGGGAGTCTAATCCCCTTAATTTAGATAAATTGTTTTTTTACGCAGAATTATCCGATTTGCTTCAATTTGATACACCGGTTTATTCTGATAAGGTGCTTCCCTGACTATTTACCGTTTTGCTCAAAAAGAGTGAGTTCTATTTTATGAATGATAGACATAAATAAGTGTATAATATACAATTAGTGTGAAGAGTCTGGTGTAAACTCAATGCGTCAGTTTAACTGGACACTTTTCTTTTTTATTCCTTTTAGATTTTCACTTTACATCTATGCTTCAATGTTTTCTTTTTAGTACCAGGTGGTACCAAAAAGTGGGTGGCGTTTGGTGGATTTTTCCTCTTTTTGACCTAAGACACCTAAGTTGAGTCACTTGAGCATATATTAATTCAGCAAAATTATATTATTCATAATTTCTGCTTTTAAACACTGCTTTTAAAGGATTTTAATATATGTCAAAATACCAATTCTTCGTATCAAACGATGACACCAAAATGCGATAAAAATAATTTCAGAACAACTCTAGCTCGAAATGTGTCGTCATTTTCCGTTTATATTTCTCGTAGAAGAAACAGACCTTCAATGCCATGACATCGATGGAGTTATTTCACACTCAAAGATTTTTAAAAAGACGAAATGGTGATCTCGATTTCGGGATTTATTTCCCTCATGTAGGGAGTCTTTTCGAAGCTTGATAATTAACTATGTATATTGCAATGTTAAATTCTACCAGAAGGAACACTTTAAATACAGAGAAATGTTTCGCGTTTTCTTCCTGAAAAATGGACGTTTGATTACGTCATATTTATATACGATTGTTTTGTTAAGATTTTAGATACAAGCGTTTTGTCGCATTTATGGGTCATCGCACTTAAGCACATTGACTTTAAAATTGTTCATTAGTTAAACTCATAAATTCTATGATTAGAAGCGTAATAACATGTTCCTTCTGCTTTGGAAAATTGTATATAAAAAGGATTGTGATTCATATGCCATTTTATACAGAGTGACCAAATCAGCATGTTAGAAAGTAGATGGTTAGTATGGAAAAACAGCAACAGATAAATACTCGAAAGTAATGGCATCCATTTAACATCCATTTGATATGTAATGCATAATATTTTAAAATCTTTGCCATTTGTAGCTACAGTGATATAAAATTGACTTCGGCTTACTTCTCGTTGAAGAGTATTAGAATCAAGTACATTAATCTCATTTTTAACACTTTCCAACAAAGTTGAAAAGTGTTTATGATTTCGGTTTGTCTGGCCGTCTGGTCGTCTGTCCGCGCTCTAACTCCCATAAATATACTCGGATCGTTCCGAAATTTTTGGATGTTAGTGACCTCTACCATAGCACGAACCCTATTTCAAATGAAGTTTGTAGCATGTTTAGTTCATTTACAGGGACAGTCAAAAGTTTTCCGTTACATTACGGCCTATTGGAAAAAATCGTTTAAAATGATTTTTAATGATGTTACATGCTCTCAAATATAATAAAATTGATATGCATTTATCAAGTGCACTAAAATATGCATTCTATAGAATATGCGGTGCTAAGAAGAGTTATTATTAATTTACAGGGCCACGCAAAGAATTTCGTTACATAATGATATAGAGGTGGAGGGAATTTTTCCCGGCGTACTTTAATTATGTTAAATTATTTCAAGTATAATGAAATTGATATACGTCGCTGAGGGATTACGATACATCGCTTACTATAACTTATTTCATGTATAATACGAAGCACATAGCATTTACAGGGACACACAAAAGATTTTAGATACTATACTGTATCCAAAGTACTGTACAGTAGCGATGATTTCTTGAAATGCATTTTTAATTATGTTATGTGCTTTTATGATTCACTATATTTATGCATTGTATATGGTGTGTATAAGTGCTGTAATTTATATACAGGGCTACACAAAAGAATTCGTAATGGTTACTGGGTATGATTGCAAAATGCTTAAAGGTGATTTTTAAATGAGTTATGCATTTTTACGCTGAACTGAATTTAGTTTACTAAGAAATGTTTGCAGAACGTAGATATACAGGGGTATACAGGGGTATATGATATACAGGGTCACGCAAAGAATTGGATACATGGCCGTCTATAAATGATAATTTCTGGGAATGTGATTCCAGTAGTTTTAAGAGTGTTTTACTTTGAATTAAACTTTAGCTAAATAGTGGCGTGTAATAAAGGTTCTAGGTAAGTTACAGGGTTGTACAAAAGTATACAAGTATGCTTCCATCTATTAGTATAAATTGCTGACAGAGAAATTTCAACCTGTTATGTGTTTTCTTGCTAAACTGAATTTCCCCATTATACTATAGTACATATATCAACCTACAGTTCAAATACATGGCTGTTCAAAAGAATTGGAATACATATTTGCTATGAACGGTGACTGCTGAAATAAGTTTTCAAATGTTTTATGCGGTTTCTAAAATGTTTACTTAGTTCTCTTATATATCTTATTTTCTTAAATAACGAAGTTTTGTTAAAGCATTCAGGAAGTGTTGGAAAGTGTTTCATAATCTATGCTTAACGCATGATTTTTCTTACTTGTTAGTAGCTGATATAAGTTCTGTAAGTTAGATAGAGACGTTTTTATAAATTCTGTCTTTAGCACAGACTCAAAGAAAATACTCGCATGGATTTAGCTCTGGCCTATAAAGTGGCCATTCTATTCCATTGCTGTGAATAAGTTTTGGATTTATATAATTATTATTTATATAATTTATTTATATAATACATATTTAATTATATAATACTTATTTATATAATTAATATATAATATATTATACTCTCACTGAATGTATTTTTTAGCCTAGAAAAAACATTTGGTGTTTTGGAAGGTTCTGATTAATCCTGCATGAAATAGTACTTTCGAATCATGCAGTAACACGACGCAACAGTTTATAAAAATATAATTCGCGTTCTGTTAGCTGTATTTAAAATTTTCTTCGGATAATAGAGATGAATTTGGTTTTAACTATTCGGCACAAGAATTTTTCTGTGCTTATGAAAAACTGTTTAATATTATCTGAATGTGTAAAACAGGTAAATATGCATTATCGCTTCAAATTTTCAGCTGAATTTTTTTTTTATCATTCATGACCTAAATGGTACAAAGTATACTTTATTTAAAGCAGGGCGATAAATATGATACAGAGCCCAAACTAATTAATAAAAGACTGTATATTTATCAATAATATATTGCTTATTACTTTTGAATATTTTTTTTAATGAATGATAAAAGAAATATTTACTGACTACTGATACTTATTTATTTTCGTAAAACAAAATTGAATAATTAGAAAAATAATGCCACAAAATGGACTAAATTGGTAATTTTTGTATTACATATTGTTGCTTCAATTGTGAAATAAAGCTAATATTGGCAAATGCATGATACGTGGTAAAACAGCAACATTTATTGACATGTATCAGATGTAATACACGATGTAATAAAAGACTGGACGATCACACACGTAAGGGGAAAAACTGCCACATAAGCAATCAAGTGGATTCCCTTTCACAGTTATTGGAATCATTTTTTATAAATATTGTAGAAAAGAAAAATAAACTTCCAAAACCAGATTTTTAAATTATTAACTTTTCAAAGTTTATGACACATTTACCTACTGTCCAAATTTTCATGGGGGGACTCGCTAAATAATTTTATTATGAAAAATAATAGATTAGTAAATAAGTAGGGCATTTAAATGAGGATTTTTGCTTAGAGGCATAACATAATTCAGTACGTTAATTCAATCGAGAATGGGAACACCACTGTTCTTATCAAGTAATAACAAAGAGCTCGCTGAAGTGAGTTGAGAAACTCTTGAATGGCAGAGAAAAAAGTGGTATTGTGTTAAGAAAGGATTGCTACGGTTACCAAAAAATGCTAAGTATGCAATTTCTTATAACCTGGAATTAAATTTGTTTTTTAAAAAACGTTTTAGGGTAAACGATCTAAATTCATATTCTATACATAAAGGATGAAGTTCCGTAAGGCGGTTTTTTTTCTCTAAAGAATTTGATGTTTTTAGTAGCGTATTGGAAAAATTAGGTCACCACAAAAAAAATATTTAAATAAATTCTGGCACAATGTTCATATCAGCATAATTTAATACAACAGACAATCTTAGTACAATTCGTAAAATATTTTTTAAATTATATTATAATTAATACTAGTACAGATAAATAAATTCTAAACAAGTATTAACTAATTCAATTTGCATTCTTTAAAGCTCTAATACATTTAAAACTAGTAAGACCTAATAACACTGATTATTTAATGGATTCATAATATAGTAAATCTATGATACAATGAAATGTTGTTTTGAATCGCTCGCAAAAGTGTATAACACCTAAGAAAAAAAAAGAAAAGTTTTTTTCTATTTTCTTAATTTCTACAACTGATACTTACTTTTATCATAAAATTGTACGTTTGCATTTTAAAATGCTATAGAGTGAAATCTAGGACATTGATTATCGCCTTATACCAAAACGTAAATAAACTATTGTTTTATTGTGTCATCAATGGCTAAATGTTCAATTCGAATGAAATGATAGAACTTTGTCACGCCACAGCATTTAACTAAAAAAGAAAATAAGTTGCATAAATATGTAAAAGAGAAATTTCTTTATACATTATCTGTGGAAAACCATATGATCAGTCTTATACAAGATACTATAGATATCATATAGCTAATTCCGAAACTGTTGATCATACACCGGGTGGTCCAATCAAAACGGAAAGGACAGGAATTACTCAATTAATTACTCACCATTAATTACTCAATTATGTTTTCATTTAAATTTTTTAAATGTAAATTTCCCTTCCCATTGCCTCCTTGGCCATGTCAGAATTTTTAAAAATCAAAAACTTAGGAAAAATAAAATAGAAAACTTGACCGCTAATATAAGGTTATTTATTAAGCATAAATGAAAGCATCTACGCAATTTTTAAGATCTTTTACAAACTTTTTAATAAACCGACTTCAATTACTTGATTTTATATTAAATTCAAAAATTTGCCAGCGACTTTTGACCCACTCTGTATTAGCGTAGAAATCCCTCCACCGTAAAAATACAGTTCTTCAAATAAAGGGAGTGTACCGCAGAAATCTCGAGTAAATTTAAAAGCTTTACAATTTTTTTTTCACTGAATGTGTACATTATAAAAGTTTTTAACTATTAAAACATTCCTTTGTGGTTTTCCCTACAATAATCCTAGAAACAAAACCCTATAAAGAGGGGGGGAATCGCCAGGTAGCGACTGTTTCGCCAAACAGAAAGCGCTATCGTTGAAGCTTGATAAAAATCATTGAAAATGAAATATTTTAAAGATTATTATTATTTTGTGTGTTTGTATATTTTTGTTGAATTTCTAAAAACGTTCTGAATCAATTTTGATAAAAAAATAAATGGAACAATTCCAGAGCATCCTTTTTCAATTAAACAAAATCACATGAATCGGTCGCGTATTTTCGGAGTGAACATAGATAAAAAAAAAATACATGCGCGTCGAATTGAGACGCTGCCTTTTTTTTTTTTAAAGTCAGTTAAAAATCGATTTTTTCTTGCTATTCTGTACCTTTTAGTGAGAATGACTCTTTAAGTAATTGAAGTTAATGAAATAAATAAACAGTGTAAATTGGCTGTAAGTTATTTAAAGCAGATAAAATAAAAATGTATGTTTTTCAATTCCATTTAAATTTTTTGTAAATGTATAGTGTTTTATATAGGATACCGATATGTAAATTAAGTAATTTATTAACGATAATTAAATTATTAATGACAAATATAATTAAAGATTATCATTAAAGACATTCCTTTAACAAATAACTTGCTTAACCTTTAACGGATGTTACCGGTCTCTCAGACCGCGACTTTTTTTCAATTTTTATAGTTTAACTTGCAATTTTCAGTTTAACTACAAACACTACCGTAATTTTGTTCCGTTTGGAACTTTAGTACTATCGCCAGAGACTTTTAAATAGGCGAATTTTAATTATAACAGTCCTGTACAAAAAGTTTAGTACAAAAACACCATCCTATGAGTTAATCGTACCTTTTATTCATCTTTCAATGGAGCGGTCTCACAGACCGCTTCAAACTAGTTATGTGACAATTTCTGTGACATCAGTTAAAGGTTAAACAGATGAAATAACATGGGTTTTCGTTCGTTTTAAATTTGTTGCAATGTAATAAAATTCAGCAGTCGTTACTATAAAATACCGAAAGAAACTTCAAAAAATGAATTGGTTAAAAAACAAAAGACCGTGATTAGATGTTGCTTAAATATTTGCTTTCGATTTTACTTAAATAAAAATACCGTAGGAGTTTAATATAAATTATTATATAATTTAGCTATTAATTCTATTAAATCTAATAACTATCATTCTATTAAATTTTATTTTATTATCTTGTTAAGTCTTAAGAGCCATTATTTTGAAAATCAGACAAGTGCGATAGTTGTATTTTTTGTTTTGCTTGATTTTTTTTATGTTGAAGTAGATCACATTAAATGAATAATGTGCAATTTTGAAGCCCTGAAAAAATTTTCCCTTCTCTGTAGAAAATGTCAAAGTTCAAGGTTGTGACCGTCATTTTTCATGAAAAGTGAAGTGCGAGTATGTTTGCAGTGCTAAAGCTTGGGAAAGCAACGACAGTCCAAAATTCTTTTGTGATGAAATAGTAGTATAACACTACCTGCTTAGTAAACTGTATTCGTTTCCATGGGGCATTGTTATTTTACATTGTTATGTTGCCTCAAAATGCAATGAAAATTACGTTTTTGTCCGTTTTCCGCTCGTATTTTATTATTTAAGCAATAGTACCACAAACTTTTTCTTATAGAATATCGAAGTGTAGTACTAGGACAATCTAAATCATATAATACTTTACCGGGATATTGCTGCTGTTAGCAGAAATAGTCTGTTAAATATACAAAAATTTCAAAATCGGCAACATTTCAATTAGTGTTTTCTCAAAACAGCGTCACGGTTCAATAAAACAAAATGTATCACGTGGTAGTTGAAATTATGTACAAACACATGGAAAAGAAAAAAAAAGTAGGGCCTCGTCATATTTTTAGAAGAAAAATAACAAAATTTACAAAAATTTACAGTCAAAATATCCCGTTTAAATTTCCCTTTTTTCCATTTAGAACAAGGAAGGGGAAAGAAAAAGGGATATTTCATTTTCTCATAGGGAAAAAACATAGCTAGCTGAAAGAGAAACGGGATGTTTCGTTTTCAGATAGGGAAAAAGTATGATAAATGACAGTCTTTTTTGTGACTTTTGACATTTTTTTTCTAAAAATATGACGAGGCCCCACTTTTTTTTTCTTTTCCATGTGTTTGTACATACTTCCAACTACTACGTGATATATTTTGTTTTATTGAAACGTGACGCTGTTTTGAGAAAAGACCAATTGAAATGCTGCCTATTTTGAAATTTTTGAATATTTAACACACTATTCCTGCTAACAGCAGCAATATTCCGGTAAAGTTTTATGTTATTTAGCTTGTCCTAGTAGTAGGGGTAGACCGGGGCTAGTTGGCCCGCTTTTTCTTCTAATAATTTTTTAAAAATTACAATTCAACATCTTAAATTTCTTTTTATGTTACCACCATCAGTGTACTTTCCGGAAGAAGTCACAATAGTAAAACTTGAAAATATTAACTATTAGTTTAGAAGTTCAAGTTGACACCAAGTTGCTTAGGCCAACCTGCCCCGATTGCGGGGTAAGTTGGCCCACGTCACTTTTTAATGTTCTGATAGTATAAAGGTTTAAGAAATGATTAAAATTTTACCATGTCTTAATTTTTATTTCTTGCGAACGAAAACACAATATAGCCTCCTAAATAAAAATAAAAATTTTAAATATTAAAACTGAATTATTCAAATTATTAACTTCGACCAAAAATTGCTTTAAAAATTGATTTTATTTTCTTATAAAAAATGTCTTTAATACATTACGGAACAGTAATAAATTTTAATAAAGGCATGCTAGGTACATAAAGGCATGCTATAGTACAGTAATTTACTTTACAGTAATTTAATTGACCTGGCGGGCCAACATGCCCCGTGCCAAATGGGCCAACTAACCCCGTATCGCCATTTTTGTTTTTCATGACTGTAAGGAATTATTCTGAAAGTATTTCAATAAAAAAACATGCCCTACAATAACTACGAACAATTATTTTCTGAATTATTATATATCAAAATCTAAAATGTAATCTACAAACAAATAAAAAACAATTACTCATAAGAGAGGAAATTTACTCACCTTTGCAAAATTTTGGAAATTCTCAATAATTCTATAACGGACGCTCCGGCTGCAATGGTGCTGTTGTTGGAGGAGGAAAGCGAAGTAATGCATACTTGGCTGGACTGACAATGACATCTAACGCAAAGTTTAAAAAATATCACGACTGGGCCAACATGCCCCTATGGCCAACTAGCCCCGGTCTACCCTACACTTTGATATTCTATAAGAAAAAGTTTGGGGTACTATTGCTTAAATAAGAAAATACGTGCGGAAAACGGACAAAATCATTGCATTTTGAGGCAACATAACAATGTAAAATAACAATGCTCCATGGAAACGAATACAGCTTACTAAGCAGGTAGTGTTATACTAACATATCACCACAAAAGAATTTTGGGATGTCGTTGCTTTCCCAAGCTTTAGCACTGCAAACATACTCGCATTTCACTTTTCATGAAAAATGGCGGTCACAACCTTGAACTTTGACATTTTTTACAGCGAAGGGAAAATTTTTTCAGGGCTTCAAAATTGCACATTATTCATTAAATGTGATCTACTTAAAATATCAAGCAAATCAAAAAATACAACTATCACACTTGTCTGATTTTCAAAATAATGGCTTTTAAATCAATATTTCATAAAACGAGTACTTCTGAAATAACTGAAAATAAACTGGGTATTCCAACCTATATGGGTGAAAACTACACTTTTTTAGGGTTTCGTTCACCTGACGAAACCCGATTCGTCTCACTCCTCTGTATGTCTGACCGTCACAGAGCCCGTTCTCAGAAACTATATATATTGGAGACTTGAAATTTTGCATACTTACAGCTGGACACCTGAGATCAAACGACAAATGATAAAATTTTGAAAAAGTCGTAATTAACGGACGTTATTAATTAAAAACTCCCAATTTTACGTCTCATTAACGAAGAAACGGTATAAAATGAATGCAGGTACGAACGGACTCTTGAAATATTTTCATTTCTCCTCCGAGTTGCCACACATCTGCGCTTCGAAATTGCAGGTTTGCCAGAGCGCGCTTTAAGCAAAAAAGTGTACTGGACATTTTTAAATCGACTTGTATCTCAGAAAGTTTTTGGGCGAGACATTTTTAACTTACACAGACATACGCAGAAAAAAAATCTACTTTCATTTGGTATACAGACAGTTTCTTTGCGTTGTGTATAACACGAAAAATCCACTAAAAATCGATCGATAAAAATTTAATTTCTTTAATTGCAAAGACAAGGAAAACAGTTTTCTTTTTCACGGGAAGCAGGTGTCAGAGATGATGGCGCTTGCGGTTTTCTGTAGTAAAATATTTTAATACAAAATTTAAACTTTTTAAATATTAAATTTTTAGATTAAATTTTCAGACATCCCGGCGCACAGTGGATCAAAGTATAGGCAATGTCGAACATAGGATTATCACGATATTATAAGCCTATATAGATGATGTTTTTTGTTATATTTAGGTTTAAATGAGAAAAATAAATGATACTGAAAGTATCTGCATGGTTTTTATGAACAATTTTGCGCTTTTTTGTCGCAAACAAGAAATTTAGGGAGATAGTGAATAACTAAAATAAACTGGAAAAACAAAGCATGCAGTTTTTACTTATATCCAAATTCACTTATATCCATTTGCGGAATATGTAAAACATTTGTTTAATTTTTAATTGGCAAAATATTTGATATTTACATAACTCTTTAAAATCGTTCTACAAAACAACAACATTCTACTGCAACATTTTAGAACTTATTTCAGTGCATATTTGTTATTATTGGGTTTGAGCTTTTATGAATTACCTTGTATTAATATTAATTTTAGCATATTTCTTTTTTATTTGAAACATGATTATTTCATTTTGTCTTTTTTCTTATATTCTTTTGAAATATGATAACAAACAGAGATTTGTTTCTGTTTCAGAAGAATTTAAATAATGGTTTTAGTTATGAAAAATCAATGCTTAGTTTTCTAAGTGAACAGTGTGGACTAATTGCCTCGGAAATTGATGAAAAAAATTTAAAGGGCCATTTACGTATGTTTTGTGTAAATGCAAAAGATAGCTGGCTGAAATCTGAACGAAAATTAAATCGTTTCAATAATAAAATCTATTCTTAACTTCAGTTTTCCTTTAAAGTTGGTAAAGAGCTTAAATTATTTGCAATTAAAATTTGCAGAAATCAACATCACGAAAATCTTTTTCAGACGTAACCGAAACTCATGAAAGAAGACTAACTCAATGTTTTACAGAGGATACTTCAGGAGAAACTAAATTAAGAAAAATCAAAGAGAAAAAGCAACGCGAATTCACAAAAGAATTAGGTTTGATAATAGATGTTGTTAAACAGGGAAGTGGTTTGACACACGATGGAAACACTGCAAGGACATTTTTGCTGAGTTTGAAAAGATATTTGAGATCACTGGATTGGATAAAGAACTTATTAAGTGTTTTGCAATTATAATGCAAGTGATCGCCTGTGACAAAGTAATTAATGCCGAAAAATTTGGCAATTTTGCACTAGGAACAGCTAAGCAATGTGCCTCAAAGTATTGGTTGGTATTTTATGCCCAGCTTCTGTACATATATTACTAACTTATGGAAGTGATATGATTACAAATTTTGCTTTTCCGATATGAATAATTATTCGAAGAACCTAGCGAAGCTCGAAATAAAGAGTTTCGAAGATAGCGGGAGTCCCATAAGAGAAAAATAAGTCGAAGAGCACGTAACGAAGACTTACTGCACCATTTGATAATAACATCTGACTCTTTGATTTCCAGTATTAAACACAAAATAAAAAACGTTCAAAGGAACAGAAAATTTCTAGAAGCATTGGAAATTTTACTTTATAATATAACACTTTATCACTGACATAGCCAGTGCATTCATTTATTAGAGTACATTTAATCCTCTGAGAGCCTTTGCGCTTTTCAGCATTTTCATGTAAACGTTTTTATAACCCAAGATACGAGTATATTAAATTTAATTTTGTAGTTTAATGTTAAATTAGTTTTTTACATCATTTCATCCTTGAAATTTCTTACAGCATGATCTTCTTTAAAAAATATTTTTATGTACAGCCAATTTAACATGTTTTCTGGAAACGGAAAATTACGTAATAGCCGCTTCAAGTCCATTTATTACGAAAACGCGCAGGTTTGCGCAAAAAATCCTCCATACCACATTGAAGTATAGGCTTTCAGGAATACCAACATATGTTTGAAATTTCAAACAACTTTAAACAATTTAAGTTACGTAATTTTGAAGATTATGATACCGTTAATTCTATATGTGCTGTTCATAATGTAGAATGAGACATAAAATTCAATCAGACTGTAGTCAGTAGTGGTTTAAAATGTATTTTAAGAAATTAATAATGATATTTTAAATGAGTTATTAGTAGAGGTTACTTAGGTTCCATTTCTGAGCACAGCAAAAAGTCACTAAAATTCGCATAAAAATTCCTCTGTTGAAAGGTGTATATTCCGAGCTATACAAATACGATATAATTTTGTATAATTTTAAAAATAAACATATATTCGTATTTTGTAGATATTCTTTTAATATATTTCATTGCAAAAAATTAGTTATTTAATGATTATTTTTTAGCTCTATGTTCGCATTTTCTTAAGGATTGATCTACTGTGCGGCGTGAAATTCTTCGCTGATTTCATTGATGCCCATTTCTAACTCCTATCTTAATTACAAGCTGGGATATTAATTATTATTTAATTAATTGGTTTTATTTCTATCAAATGCGTATTGTATTAAAAAAAACTCTAATGAAGGCACGTGATTTCAAGAACCGCGATTTCATTTAAATTAGGAAATCTAACAAGGCAATCTGTTTGAAACTTGAAGATAGTTAGTTCATAACACATAAGAAAAGTTTAAATAAAGAATGGCGCGTAAAATTTCTGGTAAAGGGGGGAGGGGCGCTAATTTCACTAACTGGTTTATTTCTATTATGTACTTATTTTAAAAGGCAGTCACGTGATGTTTCGTTGCAGTATTCTTCTGAACGGTGTCCGATTTTTAAAAATACAGCATAAATGTTACTTATGCCAGATAAAAATTTCAGAAGTATTGATACCACTATTTTCGAATAGTATTTTCAGCAAAAATATTAAATTCTTGGTTAAGACCGCCACCCCCCCCCCGACCCATGTCTCTACCGATAGGTTTCGTTCAGATACACTTTTGTTAAGAATAGAGTGCGATCCCTGGTGGTGGAATGTGGAACTAACAGACAGCGATTTCATTTTAAGTAGGAATTCCAACAAAGCGATCTGTTTGAAACTTTAAGATAATTTATAACAAATACTAAAAGATTATAAAAAGAATGGCGCGTCACATTCCGGTTGGGGGGGAGGAAAGAGTAAGGGGCGCGAACAGAATTAGGCAGTATAACAGGGCTTTTTGTACTGTTTTGCGTGCGGTTTTTTGATGGCGTGATGAGATAACTATTACTAATTCAATATCAAAAATTTTGTAAGTGTTCATACCACTATTTTCGAATAGTAATTTAAGCAAATATCTTAAATTCTTGGTTAAGATCGCCACCCCCTCGACTAGCATATCTCCTGATAGGTTGTTTAACGGAGTTACGTTCAGACACAGTTTTGTTAAGAATAGAGTGCGCTCCCTCGTGGTGGAATGTGAAAATAACAGACCGCGATTTCATTTAAAGTAGGAAATATAACAAGGCGATATGTTTGAAACTTTAAGATAGTTTATAACACATAAGAAAAAGTTTATAAAAAATGGCGCGTGAAATTTCTGGCTGGTGGGTGGAGAGGAGGGGCGAAATATTTCTCTTATTTACCTTTGCGTTTCATACTGTTTCATGTTCGGTTTTTTGACGGAGTCCTCAGATACAGGCTAATTATTAAATATAAATATGTCAAAAGTTAAGTTACCACTATTTCCGAATAGTAATTTCAACAAATAGCTTAAATTCTTGCTGAAGACCGCCACCCCCTCGAGTAACATATCTGCTGTTAGGTTGTGTAAAAGAGTTTCGTTCACATACGCTTTTGTTAAGAATAGAGTGCTCTCCCTGGTGGTGGAATCTGGAACTAACACACCGCGATTTCATTTAGAGTAGGAAATCTAACAATGCGATCTGTTTTAAACTTTAAGATACTTTATAACACATGATAAAAAATTATGAAGAAGAATGGCGCGTTGCATTTCGAGAGGGGGATTGAGGGAGGTGCGCGAAGAAAATTAGGAAATATAACAGGGCGATCTGTTTGAAACTTTAATATAGCTTATACAACATAACATAAATTTTAAAAATCAGGCCGCGTCAAAAATCATAACGACCATCTGTCCCCCCCCCCCCAAGGGGGGCACTTTTCTAAATTTTGCAGATACCCGTCATGTGATATATCGCAGCATTTCGGGAGGGGGGGGGGGGCGGGCACGAACAAAACTAGGAAATATAACAAGGCAAATATGTTTGAAACATTAAGATGATTTAGGATGGATTTGCCAAAATTTAGAAGGTATTCCATGGCGATAAATGTACTGGATGTTTTGAAAAGAATATTAAACGAAACCCTCTGTGCGATCTGTGATCACACTTACCCACTTGTTTTATTTATATTGTTTATGATAAAGTAAAATATTCTGAAGTTTTGAAAAGTTGAATTAAAAACATATGAAGAGTTCTATTACATTAATCTACAAACTAATGTAAATATGAGTTTAAACTGATTCTTGGTAAGTATATGTAAGGTCTGAATAAAGTAACAACCGGCAGAGGGAGGGGGTGCATCAAATTAAGTTTGTATTTTTTCAAAGTTTATATAGTTTAATTGAGAAATGTACAGGTGTTTCGTGTAGATTCTTAACCCTCTGCACGGAACATCTTTGTAAACATCGCTAAAAGTTGTATATTGTACCGATCCGAGAGACCTGTGTTCCGTGCAGAGGGTTAAAACGATATTTCTTAATACCTTTAGGGGAAAGTAGGGTATGATGTCTTTACTCCAATAACGACCACTACAGCTAATATAAATGTTGAATTAATACGGAATCCAATATCACAATGGAACATTTTTAATAAAACAACACTGTATTTACATATGTACATGGAAAATAATCTATACAGCTTTCTTCACTGGATTTTACACGCCACATTCCAGACTTATTCTTTTAAATCCCCATAAGAACGTTCTTATAACAATAACAAAAGCATTCAGCTCACACAGAGCTCAAAGCGCACGACTTCCCTTGTCGCTTTCCGCGCCGTCTATCCCTTCATTTCCTTTCTCTCCGTCGACATTCGATTGAAGAAAATAACTGCTACTTCGCAGGACGATGCATTCGATTAACTTGTTTTTCCCGCTCGACATTTGATGAAAAAAAAGTACTTCAACTTTTCAACTTCGCCGGACGCTATTACAGCTCCTTCCCCCTAAAACATTTTCATACGGTGCATACACCTATGAAAATGTAGAGCTGAAACACGGCATTGAGCCCCTCATTCCCAACACACTAAATCTGAGAGGTCACAACACCTAAGCACATGAAAATCTAATACACTTTAAAATTTCTATGCAAGAGGTTCATACATCGCACGCGTACTCAGTTTTAAAATACTTATCATCATCCTAGATTTTACTTTTTAAATTCTAAATTTAAACAATGAAAACTAAATTCACTAAAAAAGATGAGATATTCACATAAGATCACAAATGACACAGTGCGATCCTTGAACAAGCAATACAAAAAAAATTCTATACAAACCTGAATGATACAAAATATATACAATTACAAAAAAAAAAAAAAAAAAAAAAAAAAAAAAAAAAAAAAACACAATATACGTAAATAAGTGAAACCAATGACTGAAACTTAATATTTACAGAACACCACTACTCAGTTCTACTCACTGGGGGACATCTTTCCTACCTCATGACCTAAAAAACTCACACTATCCCGTTCAAACTTACACTTTGTAAGTTTCACTATTAAGCCGACCTCTAACAACGGCTTCCAAATCTTAGGAATATCTTTCATGCGACACTCCCATGCAAGTAAAAATAGCAGAATATCATCAATGTAAGGCCAGGCAAACAATTCCAGACCACCCAAAACTCTGCGCCTACCAGCACACTTTCGGATTTCATTAACAGTAAAATTAGCACTTGACTGTCTCATTCCCTGCCCATCTTTGTCTTTAACTAAAACAGGTTTCACGAAACTTTGTTCTCGCAAACATTTTAAATTGAAACCTTCTACTTTCATTTCGTCATCAAAGCACTCTTCAAAACGATCACGATTAAACTTTTCCTTACCCCAAAACATTCTGCGTCCTTCAGTTTCTTTATCTGGCAAGCAATCCTCTGTATCATGCTTGCGCTCTTTAACTAGTTTCTTCCAACGTAAGATAAGATACCAGAAAGAAGTACCTCCAAAATCAACATGAAAAACTGTATAACAACTTTTTGCACCCATGAAACAATACTTTTTGACTTTAAGAAGTTTCATTTCATTTAAATGACGGGACCAGCCAAAATCTATCCAATCAACTTTCCGAACCACAGTTCTACATTCAACAGGATTCTTCAGTCTAGTATGACTGAATTCAAAACCAATGACATTAAGAAAACCATCTGTGTTTGGATTTTCAAAATATCGACACCCGATGATTTTCATTGTCAATTCAGGATACTTTCGAGTATTGACATCCACAACACTAATAATGGATGTGGAAATCATGTTGTCCACTGAAATAGCATCGGGGGAGCTAGAAGCTGGACGAATGGAAGCAATAAAGTATTTATTCTTTTTGCTGCTAGTTTGGACGAGACCGATCGCATCCAGATTTATCATGGAAAAGCATCCCGAAATTGTGGGTATCAAACTTAGAGGGACCTTAAACCTATGCCAATTACTATCTACATTTTGATTATCGAAAGTTTGAACATGCTTTTCAATATGGCGATAATTATTTGGCGATGAGTAACACCTAAGGACTGTCTCCTTTGACTTAGTCGCACCTAACTGTCCTGACACCTGCTCATGACACAATGGTAACACTTCTCTACAATAATTTTCCGGCATACATAACTGAACTTTCTCATCCCCTCTTCTTGACTTCGACACCCGCACAAGCTTACCTCCTCTAACACAAAATTCGTTATCATTAGAGTTTTTGGATTTCTCCCACAACTCCTTAAGTGAAGGGCAATCTTTCTGCTCTTCCTTAAATTTCTCTGCAGATACGTTTACCAAACCTGACTCCATCTCCAACTTTTCAGGTATAACTATCCCTTCCTCTTCTCTAAACTCCACTTCCTCCTGATATCCAGCCTCCGAACCAATTTCACTCTCAACTTCAACCGCAGATATCTCCCTTTCATGTTCCCGCTTCTGACTGCGCGTTATTACAGCATTCACCGATACAGGCTTATCTTTTGATTTCTCAATAAGTTCAGCAGTTTTATTTCCCAGCAAATAAGAACCTTGTTCTAACTTAATAGGTATCACAGCAGCCTTGGTAACCACCCTTCCAAAATCTCCCTTAATTGTAACTCTCGCCAATGGCAAACATTTACACTCATTATCCAGGGGTTGTTTTATCCACGTTACGTCACCAATTAAATCCTCATTATCAATCCAACTACGGTCGCAAAGGTCAATCCCAGATCCTGTATCCCGTAAATAATTTCGTTCTATCCCATTAATTTCTGCCTTTTTGAAATACGGTGCAAAACACTCTCCTAAACTTACATCTACATTCAAGTGACCAACTATTTCTCCAGAACTCTTACGTTTTAAATCCGGACAATCTGGTCGGATGTGCCCTGCTCGATTGCACTGGAAACAGATAATAGGCCTTTTTCTATCAAATTTATCTTTATCCCAAGAATTTCTACGCACATGATCTTTTTTATCATCCCCACCTGATTTAATTGCCTGTTCACCTTTACTTCTAGCACTATCCTGTCCATTCCTGTCTCTAAAATATGGTTTATTATTCCAGATTTTGTTATCCGATTTCCTAACATTCCCTCTCACACTTTCGTATTTATCACATTTTTCTGCTAAATACAACGCTTTCTTAATCTCGTCCCATTCATCTAAGAATTTATCTTTAATTTCAAAAGGTACTCTACGTTTCACCTGTTCTGTGAGTATAAGTTCTTTGAGCGATTCAAAATCATTTACTTCAACGGTTTCTAACCAGTATTCTAGATACCCTCTCAACTCATAAACAAGCTCAGACCAAAGTGCACCCGCCTTTCTTTGATGAGTTTCAAATTTTGTTCTCAGGTCCCCTGCTCCTAATCTAAACCTTTTCAACAAAACGCTCTTGATATGCTGATAATCATCCCTTTTTTCTAGGGGCTCTTTTACAATAATCTCAGCTACATCTACAGGTAACAAAGGTATAAGTTGAGATACATATTTTGATTCTTCTAAATTCTCTTTTGAGGCCTGACTCTCAAAAATCATAAAAAACAAGGTAATATCAATCGATTTAGGGTCAAATTTTGGCACTAAATCCTTTAAACTCACTTTTTTATCTTTATTTTTAGCCGTCACAGACACAGTGGAAGCTAGAGAGCTAATATCTACACTGTACTGTAATCTCACCTTCTCTAATTCCAATTGTCTATCTTTCTCCCTTTCTAAACTTTCCTGCTCTTCGCGCTTTAATCTATCTAATCTTTCCTGTTCCGCTATTTTATCTAATTTTTCCTGTTCTGCTAATTTTTCCCTCTCCTCTATAATTCCTTCTAATATATCTTTTGCCATTTGCTCATCATAATCAGAAGCATTCAAAATTGCCGTAATTATTGGCACTTTTTTATCGTCAGCGGATACTTCTGTATCAAACTCTGCCGCGAGCAAAAGCAATACATTTTTATTTTGCCTATTCAAGAAAGTAGCCATATTTGAACTCAGAAAATATCTCACTACAAATAATACAAATACAAAATATAACCCTTAATTTTCCCGAGCACAATTAGCACTTAAATTACCAAAGAAAATCAACGATGCGATTTTTTTTTTTTAAACTGAGTAACTTCCTTCACAAAGCCCAATCAAAAAAAAATAATGCATAATAAAAAACTGTACATTAATTTACGTTACTGAGTCACTTTGCTTTAATGCTCTACGAAAATTTCAAATAAAATTCCTCTCCACTAGGATATCAATTATAAATAAAAAAAATTCAAAGAAATAATTTCAGTAAATTCAATTTTCTAATTCAATAACCTTTACACTGTAACTTATACAGTTAAGTTGCATTACCGCATTACACATGCAATGAAAATCAATGTACTCTTTATAAAAATTACTAACAAATTACACATAAAATACCTATTCTCCAGTTCTACATTTAATATTTATTTGAGAACAAAATAGCAAACAAATTACCAAACAATATATAAAAATATAACAAATAGATAACCCTTATGCATGAACCTTGCAAAAACAAAAAACCCTATTTTTATTTTCCTAGCAAACAATATTAATACTAAATTTAACACTGGAACCTCCCAAAATTTAGCATGAAAGAGAAATAGGGACTTACCGTTCGATGCTTGAATTATACAGGGCTTATCATCACATTCGTCGAGACAGATTTTTATAATCGCTGGCACAGAAACAAGTCACAGCAATAGACGACAAGGTTCTCAGTCCGCACTACTTTTTAACACACAATATCATCACATTCGTCGAGACAGATTTTTATAATCGCTGGCACAGGAACAAGTCACAGCAGTAGACGACAAAGCACCACTTTTTAACTCATAATAATAGCTAGACTGCTTTTCTCAAAATATTTATAGAAGTATCTATGAGTTCGCGGAACTAATTCATTTAGTTCCTATATCACACCGCTTGCCACCAAAAATATATGTAGCTATGATGTCTTTACTCCAATAACGACCACTACAGCTAATATAAATGTTGAATTAATACGGAATCCAATATCACAATGGAACAATTTTAATAAAACAACACTGTATTTACATATGTACATGGAAAATAATCTATACAGCTTTCTTCACTGGATTTTACACGCCACATTCCAGACTTATTATTTTAAATCCCCATCAGAACGTTCTTATAACAATAACAAAAGCATTCAGCTCACACAGAGCTCAAAGCGCACGACTTCCCTCGTCGCTTTCCGCGCCGTCTATCCCTTCATTTCCTTTCTCTCCGTCGACATTCGATTGAAGAAAATAACTGCTACTTCGCAGGACGATGCATTCGATTAACTTGTTTTTCCCGCTCGACATTTGATGAAAAAAAAGTACTTCAACTTTTCAACTTCGCCGGACGCTATTAGAAGGGGAATGGGGGAATGGCGCTCACTTAACACGCTCACGCCGGCGCGGTGGGTCACACTCGACTGTCTCAGAGCTGCCAAGTCTTCGGCTTTTTGGATACCAGTATTTTAATACGAAAAATGATGTTTTATTTAATTAGAACAATTGTGCGATTTAAAGGAACAACATTTTCTCTAAAATAACAGTAGCGTGCAAAATGCCGGAGACTTGACAACTCTGAGACAGTCGAGTGTGACCCACCGCGCCGGCGTGAACGTGTTAAGGGAAAACATGAATAGCTAGTCAAATTTAGACAAAAAAATCAATATTTTATTAACGAAGTATAACTTCAAAGCATAAGGAACAGTTTGCAATCAACTAATTTGCATAAAAGTTTAAGGAATTTTTTTATCGTTTTATTTAAATAACCATCGATTGAGCGGTAATGCCCGACATGGTAGGGTAATTGCGCTCAGAGTTTGAATACAACATTTAAGTAAGACAAAAGGCACACATGTAGTTGTGTGGGCTGTTCACACCACTGCAGACTTTTTGCGACCACTTTACAGATATTGTACACACATATTGTGTTACACACATAGTAGGCTACTTTTTTTTAAATTTAGGTTTTTTGATTTTCACCACTTTTTTGAAATCGTAAAATTCTCCTTGTTTAATGTCATATTAATTAAGGCGAAAACAGAGGAATTTTACCACTTCAAAAAAGTGGTGTTAATCAATAAATTTGAATTTAAAAAAAGTTGCCCACTGGCAACACTTCTTCTGGAATTCCACGTGAGCGCCATTACCCGTTATCGCCATGTTGGGTTTTAATGCATCGTAATTGGCGTAACAACGCACTTCAAAAATAAATAAAAGCATGAAAGTACAGCTAAATCAGTGGCGTGGCGTCCGGTCATCGCTGGATGCGGCGATGACCAAGCAATATTTTAAAACTCTTAATAAGCTTTTAAAACTCTACGATCCAGTTTTAGCAGAACATTTGGAGTTCATGTATAAGTGAAGGTAAGATTTAAAGTTTCTTTTTTGAACATTCAACCATTCAATTTTAGAGTTAATAATTTTTCACCACAAACTTAAATAATTGCGATGACCACCGAAAATTTTCACGCCACGCCACTGAGCTAAATGAATATATTTTGTAGGCATAATGAGTAAATTAATATTTGAAAATAAGAGTGTACACTTACCTTCAAGTTAGATGTTGTAGAAGTTTATAATAAAACAACTGCAAACTTATAACATGAGGACACAAAAATACTTTCCTTCCGACGGTCACTATATCCTTACTGGGAACTTAAGATGAAGTTCGCTAGTTGCCAATACCGATCGCACGTTTTCAATTCTATTCTGTTTAGAGATATTCGGTGAGCGGGATTACGCTTCTGAGCGTCATTACCCTACTTTCCCCTACTTCTAAAAGTAACAGATAATAAAGAGGTTATTTCAACCTATATGGATGAAAAACGTAGTTGTGTTATTTATATGTTTATAATAAAGTGAAATACTGTTCTATTGAAATTATGAATTATAAATCAATCAAGAGTTATCTTGTATTAATATACAAACTAATGTAAATATGAAATTTAATTGATTCTTAATAAGGATAAGTCGAAATAGTAAGCATATTATAATTGTTTGTAAAGCCTGAATAGAATGTGAGCCGGCAGAGGAGGAGGAAAGAGGAATGCATTATATTTAGTATGTGAATTTTAAATATGTAATAAGTTTAATTTAAAAAATCATTGGTGTTTCTTTGTTAAGACTTACAGCAATATTTCGTGAATCGGTTACCTCTAAAATCAATTGAAAATAAATTGAGTTTTTTCAACCTATATTGATAAAAAATCCACTTTTTGTAATTTATATTGTTTACTAGAAAGTAAAATATTCTTAAGTATTGAAACGCTGAATTCTAAATGTATGATGTGTTATTATGTACCAACCTACAGACCAATGTAAATTTGATATTTAACTGCTTCTTAGTAAGTATAAGCATATTATATGTGTGCGTAAGGTCTGAATAAAGTATGAGCCGGCAGAGGAGGGAAGGGGATGGGCGACATTTAGTATGTATTTTTTGAAAGTTTAAATAGTGTAATTAAAAATTCTACAGGTGTTTCAGGTAAAGTCTTGTGTTTAAAAAAGAAGAAATGTAATCTACTAAAAACACTTTATCAAAAAAAAAAAAAAAAAAAAAAAAACATAGTGGAAGTTCTGGCTAAAAAATGGTGTGGTATCGAATTTCCAAGCCAATATCATGGTACTAACTTAACATTTTTCATTAACTAAATTACACTCATGTCCAAAGTTAAGGTCACAAACATAAAATTTGTGAAAACTGATAAACTATTCGCTGTGTTGCCACGAAATTTGGCAAAGAGTTATATTATAATGGGACAAAGAATATAGCAACAAAACAATATGGAAAAGATTTTAATTGTGAATCAATATACAGGGTATATCAAAAAGTGTTATATCATGAATCAGAGATAAAGCATTTATCTCGGGAAAACTCTGTCTATAATGTATGGCGTGTGACCACCGTGCACTGCTATAGAAGCCTCACAACGAGCTTTCATACTGTTTATGAGGGTTTCAATAAATGTTTGCGGCAACAAAGCCCATTCTCCCAAAAATGTGGCTTTTAACTCCTGTCGAGTCCTGGGAAGGGAGTTACGCTGTGCAGTGGCTCTTCCTAGACCATCCCAAACATGTTCAATAGGATTGAGGTTCGGAAACCTCGAGGGCCAATTCATACGGCGAATTTCCTCTTCTTCAAGAAAATCTTCAATAATGTGAGCTCTGTGTGGCTTCGCATTATCGTCCATAAACATGAAGGCCGGACCTACAGCACCCCGGAACAACCTCATATAGGCTTCAAGGACCTCATCCCTATAGCGATGTGCGTTGACAATACCCGCATCGAAGACGTGCAGTGGTTTACGACTGCTCAACATTATGCCGCACCACACAGGTATTCGCTTACCACCAAATCTGTCAATTTCTTTCACGTAGAAGGGATGATAGTGAGCTCCACGTTCTCTCCAGATGAAAATTCGATGAGAACCACTCGGCGTTGTAAATCTCGACTCATCACTGAAAAAAACAAGCCTCATTCTTGTTACGTCCATGACTGGTGCCTTTGGCTCCACAACAACTGGGCTCTGCTGTGGGATTCAGTGAAAGGGACACACACGACTGGACGACGGGTGTTAGGGATGAGGTCTTTGAAGTCTATGTGAGGTTGTTCCGGGGTGCTGTAGGTCTGGCCTTCACGTTTATGGACGATAATGCGAAGCCGCACAGAGCTCACATTGTCGATGATTTTCTTGAAGAAGAGGAAATTCGCCGCATGGCCCTCTAGGTCTCAGGACCTCAATCCTATTGAACATGTTTGGGATGGTCTAGGAAGAGACATTGCACAGCGTAACCTGCCTCCCAGGACTCGCCAGGAGTTAAAAGCCACCTTTTTGGAAGAATGGGTTTTGTTGCCACAAACCTTTATTGGAACCCTCATAAACCGTATGAGAGTTCGTTGTGAGGCTTGTGTAGCAGTGCACAGTGGTCACACTCCATATTAGACAGAGTTTTCCCGAGATAAATTCTTTATCTCTGATTCATGATATAACACTTTTTGATATACCCTGTATATTAATTCACAATTAAAATCTTTTCCGTATTGTTATGTTGCTATATTCTTAGTCCCATTATAATATAACTCTTTGCCAAATTTCGTGGCAACACAGAGAATAGTTCATCAGTTTTCACAAATTTTATGTTTGTGACCTTAATTTTGGGCATGAGTGTATTATATGTGTCGTCTAGTTGCAAAACCGGCCAACTCCTCAAAAATTGAAAATGTTTTTTTTCAGTTTTTTTAGTTCTAAGTAAAGGTTTCTATCATCTGGAAACGAGAAACCATGCAAAAACCTGTCAATCCCTGCGTTATATGCGTTTGAAAATCACGATGTGGTGCAAAAGCGGCCAAATCCTTCAGCCGGTGAGTTTCAAAACCGGCCATCTCCATATCCGCTAGCTAAAGCTTCTGCTCGACCCCACAATAACTCCTCACTTGTTTAGTAGATTAACGTTATCGTGTTTTCTCTCGCCTGTGATTGCTCTCTCTTGGTGCATACAAATTTTCTAATAATTTAGCTTCGTGTTTTCTCCGACTATGGAAGTGTTTCTGGAAAAAGTGTCTACTAATCAACCAAGGAAGTGGCAAAGTGGATCTACGACGTGGTAAAGGAGAAAACCCAAAATTCAAAGGTAATATACACCTTTTGATAACCAGGGGTGATTTATCATTTTTTGACGCCCTAGGCCAAAATACTTTTCCGCAGCCTCCCCACCTCCCTTCATAAAACTGTAAGTGAATTTTCTTTGACAAATTTAAGAATTTTTTAATCTATTTAATTAATTAATAATACATTTAAATTTTGCTTTATAAATTTTAGTATTTTGAGGATTGTAGATTGGAAATGAATGGGCTTTTATTACACTTAAAATCTGAGAGAATTTTGTGTTGGTGTATCGAGAAGTAGAAAAATTGTTTCAAATGTAATTATTACAAATTCATTTTTTATTTAACACTTTTCGTTAAAATTTTAAATTGTTCTTATTTCATTAAATTTAAAAACTTTAAAGTTCTTAATTTTCCGAACTCTACCTAACGTACGCCCCTTGGCCATAGCCTAAGTTGCCATATGGGTAATCTACCCTGGGGATAATATAATACATAATTGATAATATAATAACATCATAGTTAGCATATTTTGATTAATTAATTATCATAATGCCATAATATTTTATTAATCTAATAACTTGCCTACGTTGATTCAGTATTCTTTTATCCCTCCAGACCGTGTTTCAGCTCAAATTGAAAGGAGATTAAAGAAAATCGAGTCCCTCATTTAGCCCGCAAAGTATGAAGAAATTTTATCTGAATATGGAACAGTTTTCAAGTCGGGAAGAGACCGACCATGATTGGAAGAAGACCAGCAATTTCTTCCCCAAACCACCTGCACTGTGGCATTTCAAATTTGCTCCTACGAAAAAAAAAAATCACAACAGAATATAAAAATAAGCTGTTGGTGCAAGGGGAGGTCTTCTACAAATCTGAGGTAGAAGTCAGAAAGTCTGTTGTCAAGAGTAAGAGAAGTATTATGAACAGCAAGCTTGAGGACGTGGCTCCGGATACTGTGGTGAAGCCTCTAAAACTTCGGGATGTCCAAAACTTACTGACGAAACATTTCGGACCAAATTGAGTGCTGGCAAGCGGTTATTTTTTTTTTACAAAAATATATTGGCATCAGCTGCTTAAAAAGCAGAAAGCAAAGATGATGAAGAAAAAGACGCATGGATGGACCATCATGACGAAATTTGTGAGACTATCGAAAACGATGAGAGCACTAAAGTTTGAAATTGTATGCACATGTACATAGTATGATTTTTGCTTAAGTTTTAAAATTTAATAATTTTATTTAAAATAATATGATGTCATTTAAATCATTTGTTTAGTGACATTTAAATCAGTTTTAACAGCTAGTCAGTTAGTTTTAACTGTTAGTCAGTTTTAACAATCAGTAACTGTGTAAAAGTCGTTTTACGTTAATAACTTTCCTAAAGTTCTTTTTGTTAAATAACATTAAGTTGAACAAAACATTTTTGTGCATTTGCAACCCCTAAAAACCCAATGTCAGATTAAATTTAGCAAAATTTAATTTCTGGTTTGTTGCAAAACCGGCCAACTCCAAAGTAAGTTGCAAAGGCGGCCAAATCCAAAACAAAGACCTAAATAACCCCTTCCCTTCATGTGCCCCTGCCACCTTATTTCGTGTTTTCAAATGTACTGCCCTAATGACTATAAAACTGAAGAGTTTTGGTTATAAACTTTATTTGTCTAAGTGTGGTAAAAAATCAGCTTTTTCTCAAAATTTTATTTTTTGGAGATGGCCGGTTTTGCAACTAGGCGACACACATGTAAGTCAAGTGCCTACGTATATGTTGATATAAATCTTTTTTCTTCTATACTAAATACACCATAACGTGTTTCTCAAAATTCGAATTTTTAAAAATTATTAATACGTATAAAAAAGGCGTAAAATGTTTCCTTTAGTAACAATTTTACACTTCGTATTTGAACTATGGACTTTGGTTCGTAGAAATGTGTGTAAAATATGGAAAGATGGCCGCCCATCATGCATGATTTTAAAAAATTTTAATTTGGAGAAACACGTTATTATATATTTAGTACAGAAGAAAGGGATTTCTATCAACTTATCCGTAGGTGTTTGTTTACATATGGTAACTAAGTTAAATGAAAATGTTAAATAAGTGCCATGATATCAGCTTAGATATTTTATATCACACCATTTTTTAGCCACAACTTTCACCCTGCTTTTTTTAAGCACAGTTTTTTTGTTGTTTTTTTTTGTTGTTATTGTTGTTATTTTGCCTTTGAAAAATTTATTTTTAGTATAGTTACATTAAGAGTTCAAGGAGATCCAATCCGGGATTCCCGGGTTAAAGAATGTAGGTGAAAACCCTTTTTCTAATTCAAAAATAGATTTTTTTTACATTTACTATATTTTTGACGATTGTCCACTAACAACCCGAAAAAGCATTTTTTAGTAAAAAATTTCAATAACGCATTCAAATAAAGTTCTGAAGTTTCTTAAATGTGTTGAATTTTTCGTATTACCTGCTTGCCAGTAGTTAGAAGAAGAAATCGCCAAAGATTTCTACTTAGAGCAGCAGTTTTGATTTTGATAATTTCTGTGGTTTTAGCGTGTAGTTTCAGCACTGTGAAATCTATGTTTTATTTACATTATTTTATTGATGAAGTTTTAATTTCGTTTTGGAATATTAGCCGGAAACAATTACTCCTTATACTATTTACATTATTTTAAGAAATTTTAAAAATGTCTCCTTTTCTCAGAAAATGTTTTCTATGTTTTCTATTAAACAATTTATATTTGAAATCTTACCCACCCCATCTTTTCTGTTATGTCCCTGTATAGAAAAAACATTCAGCAATTGTTTACAAAAAATCAAAAATATTAATATTGAATCTATAAAACTATTAACATAATGCGAAATTTTCGAGCGCGAAAAAGATCCCGTTATTTTTCGGCTGGCTTCAGAAGAGACAGAAATTGCTATAGTAAGGAACTTCGGTAGTGAAATGATCTAGAAGCATAAGAAATAGCTTACTATAACCTAGTGATGGGCGATTTTGATTTTTTAACGATTAAATCGATACCATGGTCAACTCGATTTAATCGATACTATAAATTTTTTAACCGATGTCTCTAAAGGTAATATCATTTTCATTTTCCTTCAAAAATTAAAGGTAAAGTAGTTGGATGCGCCAATCCCAAAACTTTCTTCTGTCTCATAAATGTTAAAACTTCAAAATTCACTATCACAGTGTCAAATTTAAATGATAACCTATGCCCATCATGAGAATTAAAAAAGTATAGGTTCTTTGAAGTATGTGTATTTTAAAAGAAAATATAAGCATTGCATTTACCAAACAAATCATTGAATTTCGGCCCATATCCTCTTAGGCTAATGTCAGACGAACGTCTTTTTTGCACGCTTTTTTCGCTCTTACACCATCTTTACACCTTCGCCAGTATGTGTAGGAATGGTGTAAGAGCGAAAAAAGCGTGCAAAAAGACGTTCGTCTGACATATGTCCGCAACGGAAAATCCCAATTCAATGAGCATAAAAGCGACAGCTGTTGGGCAGTATACACCCAAGTCTAATAAGGATCTATTTATATGAAAGTGTAACAGAATATGAAGTTTTATTAAATTCCGTGCATTAATTTTGAGTTATGGCTATCACAAATATCATGAAAAAAAGCAGTATAGCAGCGCAGCCTGTTACATGATTAACACGAAAAACTGAGGAACAACTTATGTCAATGACTAACAGAATCTTAAATTTGATGAAATTCTCTCCATTACTTCTTGAGATATTATCGCTAACATCGCTTGAATCCTGAAAAACAATGTTGAATTCAGGGACTGGTACGGATGGACAACGCCCCCCCCCCCTTCCCCCGGAACATTGAAATGTCCCTCATGAAGATTTGAGATTTTATGTTTAATGGACAAAAATCCAATCCCCCCCCCCCCCCGAAACTCTAGAATGTTCCTCTCCAGAACCATAGAAATCCCTCCCGGAGAAAAATGTCTGAATTCAACACTGCTAAAAAAAAGCAGCATGGCAGCACAACCTGTTATATAATTTACACGAAAACCTAATTATGAAAAACTTATGGCAATGTGTAACAGAATATTAAGTTTGATGAAATTCCGTTCATTAGTTCTTGAGATATGATCCCTAAAATTGTTTAAATCCTGAAAAACGTGTTGAATTCAGGGGGTGACCCGGGGGGAAATGCCCCCCCCCCCATGCAACATTCAAATTTCCCCCCAGAAGGTTTGAGATTTTATGCTTAATGTACAAAAGTCCAATCCCCTACCTCTCTGAACTGTCCCTCCCAGGATCCGCAGAAATCCCTCCAGGAGAAAATTTTCTGAATTCAACATTGCTGATAAGATCAGCATAGCAACGCCCCCTGTTGGGCGATTTACACCGAAACCTAATATGCAACAATTTATGCCAACGTCTAACTCAATGTGAAGTTTTAGGAAAATCAGTGCATTAGTTCTTGAGATAGAGCTATTGCGAAAATCGGGGAAAATACAGCATAGCAGCGCCACCTGCCGGTAGATTTACATCAAAACCTAATCATCATCAACTTATGTCAACGTCAAAGTGAATCTGAAGTTTGGGGAAAATTCGTGCATTAGTTCTTGAGATAACGATCTTGCGGAAATCATGAAAAATGCAGCATAGCAGCGCCACCTTTTGGGCGATTTTCACCAACAAGTAATCAGCACCAATTTATATGAAGGTCTAACTGAATCTAAAGTTTCAACAGATTCCATGCATTAGTTCTTGAAATAGACCGCCCACAACTTTTTTTGTCAGAGACAAACAAATAGATAGACTGATAGACAGACAATTTATAAAAATGGTCAAATCGTATTCCAGACAAGACCTTCTAAAACTATAAATCCTTCGAAAACCGGAAATCGAAATTTTTCACGAATCCAGCACTTTCTTTGTCTACAGGCAAAAAAAAGCAAGAAAAAAATGAACAATTCTATTCTATCCGTAACGTAGGATCAGAAATGGCGAATCGATTCAGTACAAATTCGATGTCGATGTTTAGATGCGGGTAGAATCGTTATTTTTGGATTTACTCCAGTTCTTTAGATGCGGGTAGAATCGTTATTTTTGGATTTACTCCAGTTCTTTAGATGCGGGTAGAATCGTTATTTTTGGATTTACTTCAATATTTTAGATGCGGGTAGAATCGTTATTTTTGGATTTACTTCAATATTTTAGATGCGGATATAATCGTTATTTTTTTTATTTACTTCAATTCAAATCGCATCGCGCATGATCCCCGATTCGGGTTGAATCGATTCTTCCAATTTTACTGTTTTAGTAGCAGAATTGCTGTAAAATTTTGTATAAGAGCCCTTTTTTTTTTCTTTCTAGGTTCAGTGTTGAATGGCGGGAGGGATTTCTCCATCTCCGGTCGGGATGAGGAGGGGGGAGTATTTTAGAGTTCCGTAAGGGGGGATGCACATTTTTCCATTAAAAATCATAAATCTCAAAACTTTCGGGAGGGACATACCAATGTTCCCCCGGGTCAACCCCCTGAATTCAACACTAGGTTAAATCGTTATACTTTTGTTTAGAAGCCTAGTTATTCGGGTTACTAGTTTATCATGTTGTATTTTTCAAGTTTGTCCCTTCAAATCTCCCCCCTTCCTCGCCAATCTTAATTTACAGGGCCGTTCAAAATATGCATGCAATTTTTAAAATGTCCAATTCTTGATCTATTTTATTATAAAGCCACATTTTGAAACCTTGACCAAAGATACATTTGAAGTCGCCTCTCCGACCGTTTGAGGCTTACCTGCCCCCTCGTGGGGCGGGGATATTTTTTGTTTCTTTCAAACCATATCGTGTAACATATCGTTGGAAAGCTTTTAATGTGATATTTTATTTTCTGTCCCTACCCTTCCTTCCTTTTGGTAGGGGTCAACCGTGCTCCAAATTTTGTATCGATATTTTTGACAGTAATTTCAAAGCAATATATATATATATATATATATATATATATATATTCTTTCGGTCTTATTAGTTTAAAGGCAGAACTATTGTCAAATTTCGCACAAGAGTCTTTTCTTTCTAGGTTAAATTGTTATATTTTTAGTTTAGGATACAAGTCATTTGGGTTACTAGTTTATTAAGTTGTACTTTTCCAGTTCGTCAACAATCACATTCCCACCTCACGCCCCCCCCCCCAATCCCATTTTCTTAATTATGGTCCGATTTCAATGGGACCTTTTTTGCCATTCTTCCTTTCATTTGCTTACCAACTAAACATTGATATCATATCTAAAGCTCTTGGTGAGCTCTATTTATGAACAATAATAACAAATTTCGGCTCTTTTCCAGTTTACACTTATCATTCTTGGTTTAAAGCCCCGTTACTCATGGTTCTGGTTAGTTAAGTGGTATTTCGCAAGTTTGTCATAGTGTTTGTGTAAGTTATATTTTAAAAATTTCAGTCGTTTACAACCAAACTTACTGATTTATGATACTTTGAATTTTATGAAATTTCGGAGCTTTCCGACACTAAAGGATTCCCTGTGCATTATTAATGTTTTTCAAGTATATAGGTATGAAAATACGTGTAAAATGCTTTAAAACTTATTCCTTCAAATACTATATTTAATTTAAACAAAGTGATCACCGAGAATTTTGTACTGCTTTCTTATTCCTATATATATATATATAGGAGAAAGAATACACTTGGCAGTGGCGTGGCGTCCGGTCATCGCTGGATGCGGCGATGACCAAGCATTATTTTAAAACTCTTAATAAGCTTTTAAAACTCTACGATCCAGTTTTTGCAGAACATTTGGAGTTCATGTATAAGTGAAGGTAAGATTTAAAGCTTCTTTTTTGAACATTCAACCATTGAATTTTAGAGTTAATAATTTTTCGCCACAAACTTAAATAATTGCGATGACCACCGAAAGTTTTCACGCCACGCCACTGACACTTGGGTATATTGCAATTAAGTATCAAGTTTGTATATAGGAACATTATAAAACTAAAAAAAATAATTAAACCTTTTACAGAATCACTAATTTAAAATGTGTTAGAAGAGAATATTTTAAGAAAACATCCGGCGAATATTGGATAACTAAATATTCCGGAAAAGTAAATGAATTTGAGATAATGTGCTTATGTATTCGAGATTATGTATTCTTAAAACACAGAGAATTTTTTTTATCGAATTTCTTCTAATATTACTAACTCTAATGTTACAGATTTCCAAACAATATACACGTGTAAAACAAATCTTAGATATAGAACTTCGAAAAATAATAAATTTTTAAGCAATAAAATACATACACAGACACAAATATACAATTATATATATAGCATGAAACTTAAGTCAATAATTAGAACAAACAAGGAGAGGGTCAACCTTGTTAATCACAGATTTTGATTATTTTAATATATGTTGTAGGGTAGAGACCCCTTAGTGTCAGGTTCAACGGATTTTATCCAACGCTCCTTTGTTCTTGAGAAACCGGGGGGTCCAATAATAGTACACAACTTAAATACTTACATTGCAACCGCAATGGTAGGTTGGTCGTAGCTCGGTTGGTACGGCGTTCGCTGGCTGATCTGCGGGCCCGGGTTCGGAACCCGAACGCACTACATTTGTTTTTCTCATTTTTTGTTTTATAAATATACTTGTAATTATAAATTAATAATTTAAATTACAAATTTTAATATCATACATTAATTATAATGTTAACAAACTTAAATTTATCATTTTTTTTATTTTTAAACTATTATTTCTCATCCTTTAAAGAGGTTTAAAAAGAAATTGGATCTATTATTGAATGATAAAAATTCCAAAATCATGACAAAATCTGTTGTGGTGCCATCTAGTTATGATAAAATAAAACAATATTCAAATAAAATAAAAATAAAAGCAGTAAGAAGATAAAGGTGAAAGCAAAATAATTGAAAGCGCAAGCATACGTATTACAAATTTAAAAATCTTTAATATGCAAAAAATCGGTTGTAATTTAATTCTGATGCTAATTTTTAATATAATTATGCTTATTACTTTAAAAACAGAATAATAGCATTATCGCATTGACTTCCTTTGTTAAAGCAATGCGTAAATGATGTTTCTTTAAAATCACGAATTGACAAAATTGCTCAATATCATTGCATCGATAAAGAATAGTATATGAAATACATTTTAAAAGTGATTTTTAAAAAATTAACAGTTTTATGATGTTTTATACAACTATTTAGTTAAAAGTAAAAAATTAAATAGGTTAAAATTGATCTACAATATTATAAATTTTAATTGACAATGAGATTATTAATTATACTTACAAGTATATTTATAAAACAAAAAATGAGAAAAAACAAATGTAGCGCATTCAGGTATCGAACCCGGGTCCATGGAACAGCCGGCAGACGCCATACCAACTGAGTTATGACCAACCTATCAATGCGGTTGCAAAGTAAGTATTTAAGTTGTGTACTATTATTAAACCCACCGGTTTCTCAAGAACTAAGGAGCGTTGGATAAAATCCGTTGAACCTGACACTAAGGGTCTCTACCCTACAACATATATTAAAATAATCAAAATCTGTGATTAACAAGGTTGGCCCTCTCCTTGTAAGACAAAAAATTAAAGTTCAGTTAAGGAATAGTTGCATAGTTTTATTACACATGTTTTTATCAGTAACTTTATGTTAATAAATAAGCGTCCACTGTCTTTTTAAGACAGTAAAATTAATTGAATTTTTTTTTCTTCTGGTAAAATTAAATTTTTACGTCTCGCAGCGAATTTTTTTAAATAAAAGAACTTCGGTAAATTTTGCTAGTTACATGATTAAACTCAAATTGTAAGAATACTAAATCGGTTCTTTTGGCAACGTGAATTATGTTCCTGAAAATTTTAATTTTCATTCAGGCCGGAAGAAAATCACAATAATTCAAAGGTCGTTTGTTTCGAGACCGGAGCGGATGTAGACCTCATGGGTTACGCCCCAACTCCAGGTTCGTTTAACCTTTAACTGATGTCACAGAAATTGTCACATAACTAGTGTGAAGCGGTCTGTGAAACCGCTCCATTGAAAGATGAATAAAAGGCACGATTAACTCATAGGACGGTGTTTTTGTACTAAACTTTTTGTACAGAACTGTTATAAATAAAATTCACCAATTTAAAAGTCTCTGGTGAAAGTACTAAAGTTCCAAACGGAACAAAATTTCGGTAGTGTTTGTAGTTAAACAGAAAATTGCAAGTTAAACTATAAAAATTGAAAAAAGCCTTCGTCTGAGAGGCCGGTAACATCAGTTAAAGGTTAATTTTGAAATTCGATCTTGAAAAGTACATAAGAAAAAATAAGTAATACAAAACATAAGTTATGTGATTAGCATCAGTAATTTATGGCTATAAGAGAAACTGGTTTAAGAAAAAGAAAAAAGGCCGAACATAAGCAGATGTGGCGAACGGTTTCTTCTTATAGTAGCCTCCAACGGCATTAAATATATATATATATTATATATTTTTTATTCATGATCTCACACTTTTTGTTGGTGGTCGGTAATGTTTATTTAATGGATTATATACAGGGTGCAATACGTTATCTATCGCCGACCTTTAATTTCTCAACCGTTGGTCGTAGACATATAGTTCCTGTTACAAAAACGTTTCAAATGAGGTAAATATTCATGTTGTGGCATTATTAAAGTAAAAAAAATCAATTTTATAAAAATTACGAAAACTAACTTTTTATACGGTCCCCCAGTCCCTATAGTTATATTTAGTAAAAGTTTACTCATATCATAATAGATATAACGCAAAAAGTTTGACATCTGTACTGCAAAAATTGACCCAGTTATTAAATTTCAAAGTTTGAGATTTTTGCACATGATTTTGTCTTTCATTAAGGGATCTGTTAAAAGATGAATTAAAATAATTTGAGATCAAAATCAGAGTGCAATGTACTTTTTATGGCGAATCCACCTTTAGCCTGTATCACCAAATCGGGAGATCACCAAAGGGTTATTTCATCTAAAAATTTGAGCTAACTTTTATGTGTGTCGAACAACATTCAAAAGTAGTAACAATACCGGCTAAAAGTGGCTTCGCCGTAAAAAGGACATTGTAACCCTGATTTTGATCTCGAATTACTTTAATTCATGTTTAACTAATCCCTCAATGAAAGACAAAATCATGTGAAAAAATCTCAAACTTTGAAATTTAATAACTGTGTCAATTTTTGTAGTACAAATGTCAAACTTTTTGTGTTACATCTGTTATGATATGTGTAAACTTTTACTAAATATAACTATAGGAACTGGGGGACCGTATAAAAAGTTAGTTTTCGTAATTTTTATCAAATTGATTTTTTACTTTAAATAATGCCACAGCATGAATATTTAGCTCATTTGAAACGTTTTTGTAATTGGAACTATAGGTCTAGGACCAACGGTTGAGAAATTAAGGGTCGGCGATAGATAACATATTGCACCCTGTATATATACTCGTATATCTTAGAATAAAAATTTTGGGAGCCTAAAATTTTTAACATTGGCCTACCTTTCACCCACGTGCTTATAGGGGGCCCTAAAAAAAGATTTAAAAACTACTTGAATCTGTAAGTAAAATTTACAGCCTTCAAATTTTGTCTATCTGGGCATTTTTAAAAAGATTGACGATTATAGAAAGTAAGTCCCGATCTGTCTGGTTGAAGGAGTAAAGTAGAAATTACCGCAGTTCCGGAGGAAATCATTACTTCCTAATGATAAAAAAATCATTAATTCCTTTTTTTTTATCTGACCGAGACCTTCTTTAAAAAATAAATTTAAATAAAATATAAATTACAATATTATTAAAATTACACCTTAAAACTAATAATTTTAAAAGTTAAAAAACTTTATTATTCGACTCAAAAGTCTGTAATAGCTTACGCCTGGGCCCCTGATTTTGTCTAACCCCCCTCCCCTAAATGGGGGGTATGGAAGGCGGTCGTTACTGCCAGGGATGTAGTGGAGGGTATACGGGGGTATACGCCGTATACCCTCTGGATTTTTTTAAGGAACACCGTATACCCTATGTTTCTCAAAAAATCTATAGTAAATACACTCTAGGGTATACGCTCGGCCTTGAGCGTATACCCTCTGCTTAGAGAGTATACCCTCTGTTTTTTTTACGACTACACCAATGGTTACTGCGGCGTTCTCTGCTGATTCCCTAAGTTTTGAAATTAATATTTTTGAGCTTATCTATGTGAATCTGTAAATATCGATTCAAGTATCGATTCTACAATTTGGGAATCGATTCTTATTGTGATCGATTCTGTTTTATACGATGTCGATTTTAATCGATTCCCGAATTTTCCAGAATCGCCCATCACTACTATAACCATTTAAAGATAGGATTTCTAGTCGTGAAAATGCAAGATTTGTTGTTGCGTTCGGTAGAAATCTGCAGAGTCGGTGCCAGATGTAAGGTCCTGAAGCAATCGCTTTAGGGCAGCACCTATAGAAGGCCAGCAGTTGTCGTGCTAATATTGAACATGTCATAAACATGTCATATGTGTCAAAATTTTAAAAGTTGGAGGGTGAGAGGAGGAGAAATTTAGTTTTCTTATTTTTGAATAAAAATACCTAATACATTTCAAATAATTACAGTCAAAATAAAAACAGCTCGAATGATCCCATAACTAAAGACAACATCTAACTTGTACAATTAAAGAACGTCAGAATCTTTCATTTTTTGCTTGTAAAAGATGCAACTGGGGCTGAATTAACAGAGCTTGTTTTAAATAAACTGAAAAAAATGACCTCAAAATCGAAAATGTTTGGGGCCATGGTTACTTCAACGTAGCAGACTTTGCAAGATCCCATAGAAATGTGAAAAATCTCATTTTAAATGACATTCCTAAAGCTTTTGGTTTATATCCTTCTTTGAATTTATCTATACATGATGCTTCTAAACAATCTGGGGAAATTATTAATATTATTATTATTATTATTGTTGTTGTTTTTCTTATTCAAGATATCTTCATTTTCTTTTCACCGTCTGCGGCAGTGCTAAAAAAGTACACAGCTTTTTTTAATTTTGAAAGTGTTAGTGGGACTCGCTGGGAATATGGTGTTCAAACCGTAAGTATTTTGAAGTACGATTTACCCATGCGCCGTATAAGTGTTATAAGTGATAGTACCACGAAATTTATCTGTTTAATAGCATCCGAAAATAATTTGTCCGATGGAAAATCAGTGTAGTGCATCCAGAAAGTCCTAGTTTTTAGCATTTAAAAAAAAACGTAACACATTTTATTTTTAAATACCTCATTCGTGATTCGTTCTACAATTTTCGTTATACAAGCCAAAATAACGTGAGACAAAATGTATATCACAGGCTAATAAAACATCTACATTCAAATTTATTTGCAATGTAGTATTTTAGCATGAAATTTTAACAAAATCAACCTTCAAAACTTTTATAAAACCCCAAGTATCAGGGGGTATTAAGATTTCAGAATCAGACAAACTTTTTCTTAAAGATTTTTACAGGAATAGCTTTCAACAAATATTGACTTGAAATAAGGTTTGACAATGACAACTGGTGTGCATTCACAAAAATTTCGGAATAACTTTGTTTTGGCACTAGAAATGAAGAATGGATCAGTCACCAAACAAAAAAGCTATTTTAACATGTTTTGGGGGTCAAAGGGGGAGTATCAATTAACTGTGTCGAGTAGGATATCATTTTCGATGTATATTTTAATGCTAAATTTAATGGCACTGTTCGCAAGGCGATAAGTACAAAGTAACGACAGGTTTTATGGTAAAAAAATCAAAAATTACAATTTATGAGAGAGCACAACTTTATTACATTTGTTTTACTTTCTAAAACATATTTTTATATCATATCGAATCCTTGTAAACTTATTAAGTTTTCACAAAATAGCTATAATCAAAATCTGTATCAACTGCGTCTACTTCAAGGTCACCGAAGTTGCCAAAATCCACTTCAGTTTGCACCGTAACTTCTCCTTTTTCAAGTCGTGTATTGCCAACAGGCTCCCCCTTAGCAAATTTTGTACAATGCAGAATAGGTCATTCCGTTTTTCTTGCAGCAACTGCACTGGGCTAAAGAACAATCGTCTTTGTAGGAACAAGCTATCAGCTTTATTATTTCGTTAGGAGCAGACAGTATAGCTGCCCTAACAAGATATAAGCCACCGTCTTGACGCATACATTCCCACTCGTCGGATTTCAATTTATTTCCAATCCACTGGATTTGATGGGCGTGACCCTAAATGAATGTTAACCAGCACTAGCACCGAGGATGAGGTTTTCTGCCTTAGTTCCATAGAGAAGAAGAACTGGGGTTTCACCTGTTTTCTTTACTTAGTCAACAGTGATATTCGTTCTATTGAAAGTGTCAACACATTCCTTCAAGGTACTGTCACTAGCTATCGACTTCATAAGCAGTTTTTTACCTTTGCCGTATATAGCACTAGTTGTGTCATATCCGCTAAACCCATGTGCCTGCAGGATGTAGGTTTTCATGCCACTGTGTTGACGCTGTAATGAGATGGAAGAATACACTTTCCTCTTCCTACACCATATTTTGTGTATTAAGAAAACCATAGGTTTTTCAGGTGCGGCAAGGACAGTTAGGATTATCAGGCAGCCTATGTCTTGTCAACAATGGTTGGTAGTAATTGCTGAGATTTCTTTACAGAGGTCGAAACGATTAGCATATCTGCATCTCAAAAAAACTATCTCACAGCGACGTCCCACACAGCATTTTTAGTATTCAGAAAATTTGTAGAAGTCTTGCTTTGAAAACCTGAAAAGTTGCAGCAAGCTCAGCATGATATGACTGAAAGTTCATAACACGACTGCAGCAAGATAACGCAAACGCCGAAGTCACCACACTTTGAACTTGTAGCTAACTTGTCGTGCAAGTTAAATTCATGCTGTATCAAATTTATTGCAAATTAACGGCAAACAAGTAATCAAAAATACTGCAAAGTAGTAATCTTTCAATGCCACATTAACTATTTACAACTGTTACGCTATAAGTTTAACCCCTTCGAACGGTTCATAGATCTTATCAGGTCTATAGATGCATACGCACCGTTAAAGTGCACGCATCGTTTTTACCACCATAAACAAGTTAGTGTAATATTTGTGCTTTTCAATTCGAGCCTTTTGGTATTTAAGAAGTATAGTGATTAAAAAAAGGGGGTGCCAACCGAATAAAATTTCTGCGTATCTGCTGATTGTCTATTCTCTCAACAGAGGGATTTTTTGCTTTCGTCACTTTCGTGAATAAAAGACAGTCTTGTCATCAGTTTCGCAACAAACTACTCATGCAAGTGGGTGATGGTATACCTTGCAGGAGATTTGCTGCGAATTTTTCAATTCAAATTTGTCACGGCAAGATAATATCAGAAAAAATCAAACTTGCTGCTAATGTTCATGCTATCTGGCATTATTCTTTCGAAGCAGGATAGCCTGGGGGTAATTTTCAAACAAAAAGAAAACTTTTGCAATTACTCAGGAATCAATGACTATTTCTTTTAACTTTCTTTTGTTAAAATCATCATATGCATGGTGATTATTTTGAAGTAATTTCAGATGATTTGCATTAATAATTAAAAATAAAATTAATAAAATCCTGTCTGAAAATTACCCCGAGGTTTGGGGCAGAGCTTAATTTGCGCCGGAGCCCACCGGAGCTCAGCTCCAGTACTTCTCTATTTTCAGTAAAATTTAAATACTGGTCGGAATTCACCGGAGCTCATAAAAACAAGGCTCCGGAGCCCAGTGCAATAGCGCTTCCGTAAAACCGAAGCTTAAATTACCCTTTCCTTTCTCTCCCATCTCCAAGATTTTACTTTCTTTTTTATCAAAGCACTTATAAGTGACGCAGTGTGTCGCACATGTAGCGGATGGAAATGAAACGGGCTCAATTTTTATATAATCTTTGGGCTTAGGCAGGCTCGAACTCAATCTGTTTTACATTCAAAACTTTAATTATTCATGTATGGAAAAAAAAATCCCGCCTTAAAAGTTACATATTCCATTTCAAATCATTTTAATACTATTTTGATTATAATGAGGGGAAGCAGAAATTGAGTTTTTATATCCCAGTGATATTTGCAGATTCAGGTATGTCTGACGTTGATGGCAGCGACGTGTTGATATGGCGCCACACAAGAGAGCGAACAATGAATTTGCTTTCAGTTCGATTTTCTTTTGACAAATGGGTTATTTTTTAGTTGGATCATTTACTTTTTTTATTTGGGTATCGAACCTGAAAAGAATATTTTCTTTTGTTTTTACTCAACGAGCATCAGTTTGGGGTTTTTATTCTTCTATTGTGTACGAGTATGAAAATAACGTTAATGATTTTCTATTTATTTTTCCTCTTTAACGCTTCACATGCCACATATTTAGAAGTCACTTTCATTTGTGAGTAGATATAACTGTCATGTATTGATTGTTATTCTGATAGAAAGCAATAGAGTAGTGTTAACACTATTTCCGAATCATAATCATTGCCTTATTTAATTGCAGAATTCTGCGATTAATTAACATTAAAATTAGTCAAAGATTTATATTCGTAAGGAGTTATAAACTAAAAAGTGGAATAGTTGACAGTTAAGTATATGCAGGTTTATATTTAAACATTTTATTTAACTAAAGAAAAAAATATGCTTTAAATTTTGTAAATAATGCTTGAAATATAAATTTGTGCGGATTAGAGTGACGGCGGAGGGAGGGGGAGGTCACGGTACAGTTTTAGTACTGCAGAATATTAGGTCTCCGGAATTTTTTTTGTTAGAAATTAAGACCTGGTTTAGGGTAATTCCCAGACAGCTATTTGAGGTGTTATTTAAGGGTCAGATTTGAACACCAACTACGGTAATTAAGAGACATCATTGTAAAATCTTATGACACAAAATGGGGTATTTATTAGACCATTCTGAATTTGGCAGGAAACTGACCGTAGTAATTGGGATAGATCGTTAATTCTTTTCTCGAACTATCGATCACAGTGACGATTTCAAGAAAATAAAAATTAACGATAGACGGAGATCTCGTGGGGCTCTTTTTGACTCTTTGAAGTATTTTGGACTCCCCCTCCTCTCCCGGTACCATAGTTAGCTCCCCTTACCCCTTACCCCTTTCCCGTCTCTATTTCCTTTTTTAGCTTAGGTGGCCTTTTTCTTGAGTTATCGCTATTTTCCTCCTTTAGACAGTATCTCAGTACCTATAATACTTATATGCAAAAACTTGATATCCATGGTATCGTCTAACTCTGAACTGTTGCGTCAAGCTTTATTCTGGGGTCCTTTGGGTCCTAGGCCCTTTAGTTTGCGTGCAATATGGGGCTTTAACGACTTTTCCTGTCCTTTTCCGTTTTAGGCAGTTTTTCTATCTTTTCGACCACTTTCAACGGCCCCTGAAATATGCTTTTAGCTTTTTACCCCTGTGGACTACTTACACATGTTCACAAACAGACATTTTTTTCACATTTTCTCGTCCCATGCCCCCCATGGCCTCCCCACACTTATTTGATCATTGCTAGGCTTCTCTTAAATTTCGTTAGCTTTTACATAATAAGATCATTTTAAACCCTTTTTGTCATTTTGTCCCCCTCCACTGTATGGCACTGCTGCTTTGTGTACATTTCTTCTTTATTTGATATCTCAGGTTCTGTGTGTTCTATTCTCACACAACTTGATCATTCGTCTTGGTTTGTCTCCCCTCCTCTCCACCACCACAATTTTAGTTCTGTTCTCTCCGCCAGGAGGTGCTGTTGCATAGTACACATTTACTCTTTGTTGGATATCTCAAGTTCTACGGGTCCGATCCTGTACCATTTGTCTTGGTTTGTCTCTCACCCACCGTTACCCCCATCTTAGTTCTGTTTTCATTGTCAGGAGGCGCTGCAATTTACTATACTAGCTCCTGTATTGCCTTCAGCTCCCATTTTCGACATCTTTTTGATGGATGAGGCTTCCCTTGAGCGTTTTGGTTACTCTTGACTCTTCTTGGAACCTTAAACAAGATCTGCAATGTTTCGAGAGGTGATATGGAATAATTAATTTGAAATTAGTCAGCCTACAGCGAAACTTGTCTTTATATTTTTATTGCATTTCTTAATAAAATCGGATTTGATATCGGATAATAATAGCAATTTATTGACTGAAGACATCGATAAAAATTTGATATTATCGATAAAATTGAGTTGTGCATACTATCGATAAAATCGATAAAATATATCCTTACCGCTCGCATATTAGCAAACCATACACCGTACACAGAAAATTAGAGCTCTGCTATTGGCCAAACTGCAGGCTGACGTATTCATATCCCCACCCCTTCCTTCGTCGCAGAGGAAAGCATGTGTACTGTGAAGGAAATCATTAGTTTTATAGTTTTATTAACAAATCGTTATTATTATTATTATTTTTTTTTTTTTGTATTTAATTTAAATTTCATGTAAGATATTAACACGGGTGTTTAGCAAAAGAGTGCAATATATTAGCCGAGGGCTTTTCTCCAACGAAAGGAAGCTAGGTTGCTGCTTCTGCCATCTATCGACATGAAATGAAACCATATACTAAGTTGGAAAATTAATTTCTTGTACTATACTGATTGAATTAATTTATAGGAATTAAAAAAAGTTGTAAATGCGAAATTTATATTATTATTTTTTAAACATATTTAAAAATATATACCTTATTATTATTCTTTATATTCAAATGTAAGGATAAACTGGATTTTTTATGTAACACACATAGATGATTATTTATCAAAAATAATTTAAATAAATGGTGTCTTTTTTATGTTATTTCTTAAATAAAAATCATTTTAAATTATTAAAAACTGATGGATGACTATAAGAATTGTTTTGAATACATTGTACTATTTTTACAAAAATCATATACATGTTCAAGTAAGATTTAGCTAAAATTACTAGAAGGAATTGATAGCTGGAGTTATTAATATTTTATTTTTCTCTCCTTTCTCTTTTATTAAATGTAAATTCAGAAACTTATTGTAAAAAAATAAGACCCCTCAGGGTTTTTTAAATAAAACTTTTCTTATTTTCGTGTTTTCCAAAACTAATGAATTAAAATAACTCTTCATATTATTCTTAAAAAATAAAGTCAAAATTAAAAATAAATACTAATAATAGTTATAATATGTTCTTTCTGTGAGTACACCGAAAAATAAAATAACAATAACAATATGAAATAAAAAATACAGTGTTTTTTTTTTTAAATAAATAAACAGAAAGAAAATTATACTCTATACCATCATACATATGAGGCGTTCAGCAGACAACTCGACTAACTCTATTTTAAATGGCGCTTTTTACAAAGGAACATTGAAAATTTTCTATGTATTTATACAGTGATAAAAAGTTACACTCAATTAAAAGAAAATTAATGAGTTCAATCAAAATATCCCGAGAAAAGATACTATATAAATGCAATATTTTTATAGTTACAATAAATTTAACTGTTTATAGTGAACATTTTCATTTGATGGAGTTAATCGATTTATGCACTGAACGGTTCATATTATGAAATACACATACACGCATACTTTTAAGCATATAACTTAAATATTAGGTTACATAATATTTTTTTATTTTTTACTTTAAAGAAATTTTATTTCAGATTTACTAGCTTGTGATATGGTATAAAAATTGAAAATTTTAAGGGAAAAGTCTTTTAATTCCTTATTTTTGAAAAACAAGAAAAGTTTAATTTAAAAAATCTTCGAGGATCTTAATTTTTAAAATAAGATTTTGAATTTATACTTAATAAAAGAGTAAGGGAGATAAAAAATAAAATATTAATCATTTTAGCTATCAATTATTATCCAGGAATTTTAGATAAATCTTACTTGAACATGTAAAATATTAAAAATAGCACAATTTATTCCGACCAATTTTCATAGTCATTCATCAGTTTTTATAAAGAAATTATATGATTTTTTATGTAAAAACTAACAAAAAAAGTACCATTTATTAAAAAATTTTCTTATAAATAATCAACTGGGAGTGTATCACATTTTAAAAAGAACAATATACCCTATAACTCAATTCATTAATTTAACAAACTAAATTAATATTTAGTTAAAGTGATGAAATACTTTTAACAAGGTAAAAAATTTATTCATATATTCATATTAGACGTATGTTTCATTGCTCCGACGGCAAAATTCTCAATAATAAATATTATACAAATATTTTCGCAAAAAATATTTTAATTTAAAACAGGTAAACAAAAATCACGTGAACTCAAACATAATGAAACTAACTGCAATGTTAACAAGTAAGAAAAATCATGCGTTAAGCATAGATTATGAAACACTTTCCAACACTTCCTGAATCGTTAAACAAAACTTCGTTATTTGGGGAAATAAGGTATATAAGAGAACTAAGTAAACATTTTATAAAGGCATAAAATATTTGAAAAACTGATTTCAGCCGTTACCGTCCATAGCAAATATGTATTCCAATTCTTTTGAACAGCCCTGTATTTAAACTGTAGGCTGATATATATACTATATAATGGGGAAATTTAGTTTAGCAAGAAAACACATAAGAGGTTGAAATTCCTCTTTCAGCAATTTATACTAATAGATGGAAACATACTTGTATACTTTTGTATAACCCTGTAGTTAACCTAGTACCTTTATTACACGCCACTATTTAGCTAAAGTTTAATTCAAAGTAAAACACTCTTAAAACTACTGGAATCACATTTCCATAAATTATCATTTATAGACGCCATGCATCCAATTCTTTGCGGGACCCTGTATATCATTTTATATATGTTCTAAAAACATTTCTCAGTAAACTAAATGCAGTTCAGCGTAAAAATGCATAACTCATTTAAAAACCACCTTTAAGCAATTTGCAATCATACCCAGTAACCATTACGAATTCTTTTGTGTAGCCCTGCATATCAGTTACAGCATTTATACACACCATATACAATGCATAAATGTAGTGAAACATAAAAGCACATAACATAATTAAAAATGCATTTCCAGCAATCATCGCTACTATACAGTACTTCGGATACAATATAGTATCTGAAATCTTTTGTGTGTCCCTGTAAATGCTATGCACTTCGTATTATACATGAATTAAATTATAGTAAACCTCAGCGACGTATATCAATTTCATTATACATGAAATAATTTAACATAATTAAAATACACCGGAAAAAATTCCCTCCACCCCTATATCATTATGTTACGGAATTCTTTTGTGTGGCCCTGTAAATGAATAATAACTATTTTTTGCGCCGCATATTCTACAGAATGCATATTTTAATGCACTTGATAAATGAATATCAATTTTATTATGTTTGAAAGCATGTAACATCATTAAAAATCATTTTAAACGATTTTTCCCGTAGGCCGTAATGTAACGGAAAACTTTTGACTGTCCCTGTAAATGAACTAAACATGCTACAAACTTCATTTGAAATAGGGTTTGTACTATGGTAGAGGTCACTAACATCCAAAAATTTCAGAACGATCCGAGTATATTTATGGGAGTTAGAGCACGGACAGACGGACAAACAAACCGAAGTCATAAACACTTTTCAACTTTGTTGGAAAGTGATAAAAATGGATATTTGTGAACATGAATTATTTAATACTATGGCCGTCGGAGTAATGAAACATATATCTAATATGAATAAATAACGGTAACTTTTTGCCTTGTTGAAAGTATTTTATCACTTTAAGTAAATATTAATTTAGTTTGATGTATTCAAGTGATTTTCATATAGTTTTATATCATTAATTTAATTCAATCAGTATAGTACAAGAAATTAATTTTCCATCTTAGTATATGGTTTCATTTCATGTCGATAGATGGTAGAAGCAGAAACCTGCCCTCCTTTGGTTAAGATATTACACTCTTTCACTAGATGCTTGTGTTAAGATCTTCCACAGAATTTAAATTTGCACAACTTAAATTAATTAGAGTTTTTAAAAATAAAGATTTGTCATCAACAGTAATGATTTTTTTTTTCATGCTAACATGCTTTTTATGGCTACGAAAGAAGGGGTGAAGATTTGAACACATTAGACTACAGTTTGGTCAATAGCAGAGCTATATTTTTCTCTGTACATGAATTCGTGTATGGTTTGCTAATATGCGTACCTCCCATCACTATTATTACGTGTATTTTTACCGACATAAAACTGTTTTCACGTAGTTTATGCGCTGCATGCAAACATCATGTTAAGTTTTGAAAGTGTCCTTATTTCACTTTACTGCGTGCAGCAAGTAACCATCATCATCAACGAAAGCTTCAGTGCCACTCAATTTGTGTTTATCAACAGTAGTTAATTCATCATACAGCGCTGACTTCATATTTTTCCGGATTCTTGAATATGTAAACAGAGACGAAGAGTACGGACAGTGTTGCCAGTGGGCTACTTTTTTAAAATTCAGATTTCTTGATTGGCACCACTTTTTTGAAATGGTAAAATTCCCCTTGTTTTCGACTTTATTAATATGTCATTAGATAAGGCGAATTTTATCATTTCAAAAAAGTAGTGCCAATTAAGAAATCTGAATTTAAAAAAAGTAGCCCACTGGCAATACTGGGTACGGGTGGAATTCATATATATTTTTTAAACTTAACAGTGTGCATGTTTCCTCCAATTAGACATTTGTTGATAGGAAGTCATAATTACCTTGATAGGTATAGTAACAGCTACAACAGATCGTATATTACCACTTCGTTTCATTTTTATCTCAGGAAGCATTTTATCAACCAATTGGGTCATTTTCTGTTTGACAGCTTCTGCGACCATATGGCTATTTATTGAATTATGTCTAGAGAAACTGGGACTGTCATTATGACATTGAAAGGTTTATTAAGTTCAAGTCATTGTTGTAGTTTCATGATATCAAATATCCCTTTTATTGTGATTCTCCCGAGTATCAACACGTCGTTCAAAAGTAAAGAATGCCATTTCAGAGAAATCTTCAACGACCTCGGTTCTCAGTGACGGAGTTGGTTTTGTCAAAACGTATGAGTTTAAAACGAAATCTATAAAACCCCTCTGAACGATTCCTCCCATTACCTTAAATTCTCTATTTCCAGTCTGTTTTATTACCATATCTGGAGATTTATCACTGCAAAATTTATTTGAACGTCTTAATTGAAAAGTAACCTATAGCAAACCTATAAAACTCTGCTTTAGTCATTTTATTAGTATTAAAAATACAGAAGGGAGACAACCGTGAGTTCGGTATGCTTTTAGCAAAATTAACCCAGTACGTAAAAAACATATATAATTATGCAACTTCGATTAAGAAAATAAATATTGTTTACCTGTTATTTTATTCAGGCAAAGCGAAATTGACTACCTCATTTATTTCAGAAGATCGTTATGCTGTAAAATTATTATTTAATGATATATTTTATTGGTAAGAAAATGTGTTTGACGAGTCGAGAAGAAGGAGATGCACATCACTTCCGGACTATTTCTTTTATTTCTTGATCTGGATTAAACTATTAGATTGAGCAAAAAGTTCTGGGAAATTTTTAATCTAATAGTTACCAGAATTTTTATCGTGTGTAGGAGTACTAGTGGTATATCTATAGGAGTTCAGGAATTTCGGCTCCAAAATGCCTATTGAACGGTATGATTTGCGTGTGTTGATCTGGCATTATTGGAGAAAAGGTCTAATGATTATGAAAGCCGATTCTCAAGGCCCGTCGATTTGAATCCTTTAATGAAGTTGAAGAAGCATGTTAAAAGTTTTTTGATTCCAAGGAGCCGCCATAATACTTCCAACAAATCCGGAATCTGGCAGAAAGTCGTGGACTATGATGATCTCTACTTTGAAGAATAGTCCTTGTTGCTTTTGTTGTTAATTTCCGCATAACAACGCAACTTTCACAAATTTCCCAGAACTTTTTGCTCAACCTAGTATATAAAAAGATGATTAGATAAATGATCACAAGTAAGGATTAATTATGGAGATTAACAATAACGTGTCAGCTATTTTAAGCAGCTTTTTAAATATATAATATAGCTGATATCGTGTCTGAAGCAAAATACTTTCAGAACAATGAGGATGAAATTTAAATTGTCAGAGATCTGGCTTGGACGAAATCCAGCCACAAAGTCCGTGGGGCAATCACATGTACATGAAAGAGTTTTTAATTGCTGAAATAAAGAAAATTGTTGAGGTCATCAAAAAGCCATTGTTCTTTTGAAGAAGAAGTGAGGCTATGAGCCGGAGTTTCAAGTTCTGCTTGTTTGGCGCCGCCATCTGTCGGAAATATTGAGAATTGAGTTTTAGTGGCGTCATCTATTGACAGTTTACTTACTGTCAATAGATGACGCCACTAAAACTCAATTACACTACACAATTGCACTAAAACTCAAAAACACTACAGTTTCTTGGGTATGGTAAGTTCAAAATTAATTGCTTTTCACACAAATATATAATACAAACAGTTTGCATAGTTCACAAACAAAAGGTTTCTCAACAAAACACGTTGATTGAAGATGCTAGTATTCTGACAATTAGGCAATCTGTAAATCTGCTGTGCATAATTATCACTTGCTATGGGCATAATGAATGTGACCACTTGCAACAAAGTATGGAATCATAAGTCGAACAGTATGTACAGCTGTACATCTGCTATGCTTAAACATGATTTGCAATGGCATGTTAAATATGACCACCTAAAACAAAGTAGGGAATCATCAGGGGGAAAGTATTGAGAGGCATTTTCCAACTGCCTGTTCTTGCAGCTTCTAAGAATCTGCGTAGGGAGGTCCCATTTTCAGGTATTGAGTCCACAATTTTGCAGTGGGCAATTTCTCTTGGATTACTTTCCTCTCTTCTTTGAGTTTTGGTGCTACACTTACAATCTCGGCATCTGAAGCGATCGTTTCTTTTCCTTATCTCAACTCAATGAAGTAATCTAATACCTTTTCTACAGCTGCCTTTTGTCTTCATAAATGTCAATGTTCGTTAAGATCAAGTTAGAAAGAGTAGTAGCAATCTAAAAAGGAGAAAGGATAGCTCTAGAATAAGTATACCCTGAAAGTGTATGTTTTGTAGGATTTTCTACATAAATAACGGACATGAACCTCAGTAGTCCAGATCTAGCTATTATGGACCCAAAAGTACCAAGAAAAGATATGATGAGGTGAAATCCCCGGTGATGTGTAGCGGTGAGGGAGAAGAATCTGAAAGAGTTATATTCAATGGTTTTATGGATAGGGAATAAATGGAGATAAATGGCCTTTGGATAAATGGAGAAAGGAATTAATGCAATGAGTCCCCGTTCTTTTACCTAAATTGCGTAACACATGAGTATAATTTTGGGGATCTTCACAAGTTTTTGATGAACCTTGTGCTGATGATAAATTAATTACGATGATTTAAATCACTATTTAAAATACCAAGGATGACTTGTTACATGAGCGTATGGCATTTAAAATAAATGTAATAATGTTGTGTTCTCCCATAAAGTGTAATTTTAGGATTTTTTGTCTTAAAACCTGTCATTACTCTATAACAAGTGATCGTATCGATTTGCAAATGGTGTCATTCGATTTAGGATTTAAAATCACAAGAAAAACAATGTCCCTAGTAAAAATTGAATTTTTCAAAACTTACCCCCACCCCTCTCATTCTCTCCTAAAAGATGTAAAACAGTATTTGAGGACTTATCGGATCTTCTTTTCTTGTGCCAAAAGTTATTCCAAATTTTTCGAATGCACACCATTTATCGTTTGTTACGCAATTATCGGTCTATTTTACCTGTACTATAACGTGATGGAACCAAACAGTGATTTGATTCATTGCGCTCTGTGATAATCAGATTTAAGTAAATTGTAATACAATGAAACAGACACTTATCGTAAAGAACTATCACAAAAAAAAATTGAAAACGCCGTTTTTAATTTTCTTGTAGACATCTGCCACAATTCTATCATCGAAAGATTTAACCCTTTATCTACTGACGGTACTAATAAGTACCATTAAAATAACTTGTTGTAAAATTCATTTAATACATATATTAGTTGTAATACAGTTTAGAATGAGATTATACATACATTACTTTATCTTGTTTCAAAAGCATTATGGGTTATACAAAACAAATATATTTTTAAAAATATGATTACTTTTGCCTTTGCATCTTTTCAGCTTTCTTGGCGTTTGGGAGGGGGGGGGGGGGGATTTTTCAATTCAGAAATATTTCTATATTTCTTTTGTAAGACCATTATATTTGTACATTTCATAATTCTACAAAATACTAAGAAAAATATTTAAAATTAAAGATTTGAGTGGGGTTATAAATATTGCTCAAAATCCCTGTAAATTCAAATTTAATTAATTCTTCTAAATCCTTCAATCATTCTAAAATCCTTCTAAAATTCATTAAATGATAATGTAAATCTTCTAATGTAGTTTAAATAATTCATGAAAAATGCTTTAGAAGATAAAATTTTCTTGAATTCATAATTCAGTGCATAAAGGGTTAACTATTAAACGACCATATTGTATTACGTAATTAATTGAAGCTGTTCTACAGGTGTTTTTAAAAAATGTAAAGTATTAAATACTCATTTAACCCTTTCAGCGGCAGTGGTACGTTTATGAAACCACTTAATTTTAATTCCCAAACTCCCCAATGGCACCAGAATTGTAGTTTAGAAAATCGGTTTATTATATATGTGAAATATAGCTTTTTCTTATTTCCATATAAATTTGCCCGTTAATTCCGGTGTCATTCATTCATTTCGACATTTTAGGAATGGAAATGCTTTGCCCCTGAAAGGGTTAACAGATGTCACCGAGTAAAATAATTTAAACAATAAATCGCTAGTTTTATTATTGAAAAATAAATTGAAGTATTTCCAAAGGTTTATATATCTGTTGATGGATAAGGGATTGCATTTTTCTGTGTATGATTTAAAACAGATGTGTAAATTGATATTGATATCATTATTTTTCTATTTATTATTTTTTTTTTTATTCCCTGTATAATTGGATTGTTTCTTTTGACTCAGGAATATTTATTTAAAATAAGTTCGCTATCAGCAGAAATCGTGATTGCTTCCTATACTGATAACGACAATAAAGGCTTTTCCTAAAGGAAGGGAAATAAGAATAAGATTTCAAAGATTTTATTTTATTTTGAAATGGTAAAAGTTGTTTTTTTTTTTTTAATGTATATATATATATATAACTATAATGTGAATGCATTTTTTGATGCAATTATTTTTAAGTTAGCTGTCGTTACTTATTAAGAGTTATAAGAAATTTCTTAAGAAATTGTACTGTTCTAATTTAAAAAGAAAAAATAATTTGTAAATATATATATATCAGTGGCGTGGCGTCCGGTCATCGCTGGATGCGGCGATGACCAAGCAATATTTTAAAACTCTTAATAAGCTTTTAAAACTCTACGATCCAAATTTAGCAGAACATTTGGAGTTCATGTATAAGTGAAGGTAAGATTTAAAGTTTCTTTTTTGAACATTCAACCATTGAATTTTAGAGTTAATAATTTTTCACCACAAACTTAAATAATTGCGATGACCACCAAAAATTTTCACGCCACGCCACTGATATATATATATATATATATATATAAATTCGGTATTTTTCATATATAAATTATAATTAGAATGATAATTTACTTTAAAATATTAATTTAATTAAAAACCGAAATTTTTATTTTCTATGAAAGTGCATTCGATAAATACCAGCATGCTCACGAATACAATGGGAAGATTAAAAACCGGATTGAACTGAATCTCTAACCAATCAATGAGCTTGGAGACTTTTAACAGCAGTGTATAAAAGAAGGGTATAAATAGGCACCGAAAAATTCCGTAAACATCTCAGATCACTTTTTAGAACATCCTTCTTTCTGTTAAGGCAGTTCTCGAAAAAATATTTTCCTTGATCAATAATGCGAAACTTTCTGACACATTTATGGATTAATTTTTGTAAAAGATTGACACTTGCAGGTGTGATTTTTAAAGTGATTAGTGTTCGAATGGTTTTCCCGTTTTTCGATAATTTAATTACTTCTTGAGATATAAGTGACTACTGTCTCGCGATGGAATTTCTTTCTTTTCCTGCGCTCTTGCGTCGAATATTTGGTTCAAAACGTCCCCTTTGACAGCATTTCCTGTAAGATCCTGTAAGATTTTACCGAAAAATGGAAAAAAAACTATTCGACTGCGTAATGTCTGAACAAAAACAACTGTGAGTGTCTGCCAGGTGTTTGCAATCAAAAATGAATTTGAAAATGTGCCATAAAGTAGCCAGTTTGGATATGAGAATAGCCTTAAATTTTTAGCCGCTTTTCTGCTTTAATGACTTTCATTGGAGGAGGTTCTTTTAATGGCAATATAGCCCAAAATTAACTGATGCATACAAAAATACCGCCTTCCCTAATCTAGTAATAGTTCTTGTCTGATATTTCTAATAACAGAAGAAAAAACTAATCAGATTATCTTAATGTAATGAAGTATTCTAACACTTCTTATTTAAAAGGTGTTTTTTATGACGGCCGATTATATGCACGAGGGATATAAGCCCACTCTTATTTAAAAGGGTAGTGTGGATTGTAAACAGAGTAATTAAAATTTGTATAAGAAAAGGGAAATTCACCCACAACTACAAATTAACGTATTGGCAGATGGAAGAAGACACTTTTTAAGCAATTGATGACGAAAACTTTTCCGAAAATAATAGTATAAACACTTTATTCCACAAAATTATACATATTTTACTCTTATATTCATTTAATCTTGATTCTCAAAGGGTAAAATCGGAAATCCTTTAAAACATTTTTATTCATTTTCCATGAAAATTCCTCACTTTTTTTAATACTGAAAAAAATTGTTCACAAAGCAGATTTTTAAACTAATTTTGTGTCATTTTACATTTCGTATTGTGTAGCTAAAATTCAAATTTAAATAGTAATCACGAGGCTTTCTTAGCTTTAAGTGATGTGCGATATTGACTGAAGACAGTAAAAAATTTGATAGCTTCCTTACAGCAATAAGCAAGCATTTTTTTTTCCTTAAGCTGACAACACTCGCGCAGGGTATTTATCGTATTCACTTATTAGTTTTTAGATTTTTATGATTATCTTCCTTTTTTACAAATAAAATCAGCCGCGCATTTTCTTTTACATTTAATAGCCATCAGATTAAATGAGTTCATTGAACATCTCGGATAATTAATTTTATTTTTTTTAATTATACGACTTTATCATTAGATATAAACAAATACTCAAAATCGTTTCAGACAACACAATTAAATTAAATATTTGTTAAATGCATTTCTATTTTATTTTTGCATTTTGAATTTTCATATTTTTCATTAAAATCTCAGTCTTGATTCTAAAGAGACCACCTTTAAAATCGATGAATTTCTAATTACACTTTTAGCTGAACAAATGACATTTTTTTTTTCAATCAGGACAATTTTTTGCCTCATCCTTTTTATATTATCCCCCATTCATCAGACTCTTTATGCCATTCCCCTTTTATCCTTTTCCTTTTTTAAGGAAATAACATATTTTCATTTACTTCATAGTATCGATTCTTCTTTCATTTGTTGGAAATTATTGAATTTGGGCTTTACATTAATGTACTTTTTCCCTCCCTAATTTCTTAAATGATCATCCACTATTTCCTTCCATGTAATCGTAACATTTGATAACAATGTTATATCAAAGTATACGTGATTATTTTTTAATTAGTAATTTTCTTTTTCTGTTTTTTTTTTTTTTTTTTTTTTATATATTATGCTTATCAGAAAATGTTTATGCATTTTACGGGAAAGAAATATTTAAACTTATTTTGTTTTAAAAGCATGATAAAATAAAGCATTTTCAACTCATCCTAAACTCTATTACAACTAATAAACTTCCTAAGTAATTTTTACACCAATTGAGTTTAATATGGTACGTGAATAGGCGGTTCTTAAGTAAAATCAAAAATTTCAGGAATTTTTATTTTGATGAAATTAGGTAGGTGATATGTACCAATATTGTAAGCCTCAAAACTGTGTTTCGCATCTCCTTAAAAATTTTGCATCTGTAGCCATTTGTTTACACCGTCGATAAATAAAACATAACATTTTTTACCTTTTCTAAAACAGCTCTACAATTTTCCATATGAATTAATTACAAAAAAGGTAGGACTCATATCAAAATATAAATAATGAACTTTTATTTTTACAGACTAAATTAGATTTGTGCTAAGCCTAAAGTAAGATTTTTGGAAATATCTGACTTCCATCCATGAATTGCTTTTTTTGTCAATTCAAGCATTGAAAATCTATGGAGGACTTACATTAAGATACATTAAGAACCGTCAAAGCCACCATATGGCCTAGGGGTCTCCAACTGACTCCCACAATTTTGAAGTAATTGCTACAGGACATACATATAAGTCTGATATATAAATCTGAAAACAATTAGAGTCAGTAGTATAGTTGGGGCACCAAATCACAGTGAGACAAAACCCGGTTTTCCGGCAAAAATTTTCAAAATCATCCCTTTTTTCTGACCGCTGTTTCCAATATAATTGTTTCAAAAAGAATCTAATGAAAGCATCCGCAGGTCGATACAACTCTAGTTTATAAGTTATAACCAATTTCTGTCATATTTGATAACTTAAATTCTTGATTACTGAAGGGCACTGACATTTAACATTATTCAATAACAGGGCACTAAAGTATATTTCCTTATGAAATATTTCAGAGTCCATTCTTATGTATTTTTTCCGCTGAATCGAATGAAACCATCTGCAGATCATTACGAGCCACAGCAGTGGTGAAATCGAAAGGGAAAGCGTGGGAAAGGTGTCCAGTGGAGCAAAAATACCCAAAAGTGAGTATTTTATTGAAGAGCCGTTTCTAGTAGTTTTCTATTGTTTGGTAGTTAAAGAATGAAGCCCAGCTAAAAATTTTTCAGAAGAAAAATTTTGCGCCCGTATAGAGGGGTCTAAAAGTGGGCTTTTCTGTACTCTTGGAATTGGTCAATTTCAGCCGAATTTTGTTCCTTTCCGTGTACCTTTATTTTCAAAGATAAAATTTTGAAACATTGACGGTATTTGCCTCCTATATAGAGGACAAAAAAAAAAAAAAAAAAAAAAAAAAAACAGTTAATCCATTCAAATAGTGCATTAATACACTTAGAATTAAGGTATATAATCTTCCCATTTTAAAATAACGAGTAAAATTGATTGTCGAAGCTTTAAAAAAAAAACTCCATTACCCTCAAATATGACTTGGCAATTTTTCTCCTCTGCACACACTCCAGACACATATATATTTATTTAATCTCCAATTATCTGAAATAGCGGCTTTTGCACTCCCTTTTTCCCATTATTTTTTTCTTTTTTAAAGTTTTAATTAATTTCCCATTTATTTATTTATTTTATTCAAAATATTCATTCAATTCATTCTTTCATTCTATATTTTCCTTTCTTTCGTTCAAACTCGCAATTCGTAAAAACACCAAAAACGAACTTTGGGGCCTGAAAATGTACAGAAAAGCCAACATACACAAATGCATAGACACATAACATGCAGAATCTTAACAAAAATATCAAAAGAGGATTTAGGAGACCACAAAATAGATGTACCAATATATTTTTTTTTTTTTTTTTTTCAGGATTATAATATGTTTTGCACTCCGGAAAGAAAAATGCAGTATTTTACAATGTTGTCAGTAGACAACAGGCTTAATGTTATTACATGACTATTTCCAAAATAAATTAAAACAAAAATCTCTTTGTGTGAACTAGAGTTACTGAATTCCGCATTGTATACAAAAAAATTTTTAGACACGAAATAAAGCTCTCAACTTTACAATTAAGGGCAAGCCATTTAAAAAATTCCAAGTAAATAAACTTGTTATTTATGTCTTCTTGTTAAAATATGTTGAATAAAGCAAATAAATAAATGGGAAATTCATTTAAAATTTAAAAATGAAATATATATATACGTCGTTTAGGGTAGTTTGGAATTATTCTTGAGTATTTTTGTGTGCGCGATCGAAATTAGTCCCAAATTGATACGTCTAACTGATACCTCATTCTCGAGTTAATTATGGACCTTTAATGAAATTATTTAAATTTATATGCCAGTAATAAGAAAGTACGAAGGCCCTAATTGCAGATGAAATAAATATAGCTGTTTTTTGAATATATGTAGATGAGAAAAATTGCCAAGCCATGAAGCTTTTTTCTTTAACGCTTCGACAATCCATTTTACTCGTTATTTTAAAATGTGAAGATTGTGTACCTTAATTTCCCATATATTAATGCAGCATTTAAATGGATTAATTGTGGTTTCTCATCCTCTGTATAAGAGGTAAATACCCTCAAAGTTTCAAAATTTTATCATCGAAGATAAAGACACACGAAGAGGAATACAATCCTGTCTCCCAAATTAGAAGAGATGGCGAAAATGTGTCATTTACAAACTGCTGAGCGTACTCGATTTAGTATGAACATTTACATGTAAAAACAATTTTATTAGAAGCTCTGACATTTTAATTCTCCGACAACCAATCAATGGCTTTAACACGTCACTAATCGCTTGTATAAGTGAGGTATTAATGTTAGACGTATTTCAACTTATCCAACAATGTGTTTGCGCGAAATTCGTTGTTCCTCATAGTTTATTATTTATTTCTATCTCAATTATAAAAGCAAAGCATATGTAAGAGAAAATTGGCTTACCTTGTATTTATGTTTGTATACGTGGTCTATCTGGTATCCATCATCATCAGAGTAATATCATCTATAAATTCTAATCGTTTCTCGTTCTAATACATTGCTAACGGTATAATATTCCGTGTTATTTTAAAACACACGTGATTATTTTGTGACTTGTAAAAAATATGTAGATTGAACTTTTAAAAAAAGAAAAAAGGAATTTAATTCTTTACACTTGCAGCATAAAAATCACCGCATCTCTCCTTTTGAGAGTCTGGAATACAAGTAAGATGTAAAAAACATATATTATACATTATTGAAGATAAAAATAGGAAATTAGTATCATTAATCTTAATATTACATTATTTATATTTATAGTCATTTTAAAACAGTTTATTGATTTTTCAAATGTCTTAATTTCTTGGATATGTGATGAAATGTTTATACAAAGTATTTATTTAGAATTGTAAACTCTCTTGTTTCGAATAACAACTTCTTTTCATAATTGCTTTTAAGAATCATATTGACAGATGAAAAGCAAATTACTGAATTTGATTTATTTCATAGCCTTCATTTGGAGATTACATTTCGTAATGTCTGTCAACAATTCCCCCCTTAAGCTCCTAATGAAGATTTTTCTGTAGTTTTAGTTTATTTCTATTATTTAGAAATTCAGGCTTGGGCTCTGGTTTTGTGAGTATATTGGCTGTCATTGACTTGCTTGGACAATAACGCAATTCAATAATTTTGTCTTCTTTCAGCTGTTTAATCACGTTATACTTAATGTCTATATGTTTTGTTTTGTTAGAATATTTTTCCGATTCGATCATTTTTATGCCAGACTTGTTGTCTTCATAAATGACTATAGGCAATTTTTGCGGTATATTAAGATCTTCTAATAATTTTAATAGCCACATTAATTCTTGTGTAGCACTCGCCGCTGCTACAAACTCTGCCTCTGCAGATGATTGTGCTACGCATGTTTGTCTTTTCGTGATCCACTGTATTGGATTCTTTCCTAAGAGGAATAAATTGCCTGTCATTGATCTTCTTGTTTTTATATCTCCACCCCAGTCAGCATCAGTGTATATTTCCAAAATGGGTGGTTCTTCTGCGCTGATTACTAAGTTCAGTTCTTTTGTAGAATAGAGAAATCTTATTAATTTTTTAACACCTATCCAATCTCTTTCAGACGGTGTTTCATCTGTTCTCATTAAAATATTCACCCCTACTAAAATGTCGGGCCTTCTTATTGTAGCAACATAAAATAGTGCGCCTATTGCTTGTCGGTACTTAGTGTTGTTTGGCATTTATGCTTTCTCATTGTCTAATCGCTGGAAGCCTGTTTCCATTGGAGTGCCATTATGGCTTAGAATCTTCTAAGTTATTTTATTTTTGTATTTTTTTTATTTTATTTATTTATTTATTTATTTTTTTGCAATTTCTATTATTTTTGCTGTTTGATTTAGCTTGATACCGTTGTCAGTTTTTTGTATTTTTATCACAAAGTAATAGGAAATTTGACCTAAATCTTCAAGTGCATACTTTGATTTTAGTTTATTTATTATGTCGTTTATCCCTCCATCTTTCCCTGCGATAAGGATATCATCTACGTATACTGCTATGTAAACCGTGTTTTCCTCTTCTTTTCTTACAAATAAGCAGTTATCAGCATTGCTCTGTTTAAATTTTAATTCTTTTAGTATTTCACTAATGTTTGAGTACCACGCTCTTGCTGCTTGTTTTAACCCATATAGGGCCTTTTTTTAATTTACAAAACTTATTGGGTTCTCTAGTGTTTATGTACCCTTCGGGTTGTGATACATGAACATTTTCTTCCAGTTCCCCATGTAAAAATGCCGTTTTTATGTCTATTTGCCTAATATTGAGATTGCGATACGCTGCGGCACTTATAAAGCATCTTAAAGTTGCATGGGAAACTACTGGAGCGTAAGTTTCATCAAAATCTACTCCATACTTTTGTCTAAACCCTTGTGCGACCAATCTGGCTTTGTAACGCTTGATTTTACCGAATTCGCCATACTTCGCTTCAAAAGTCCATTTGGGCCCAATTACTCTTGCTCCTTGTGGGGGATCAAGTAAGGACCAAGTTTCATTTTCATTAAGGGAATTCATTTCCTCTTCTGTCGCTTTTATCGAGCTCTGTTTTTCTTTAGGATTTTCTATATTAATCATGCCTTCCCAACTATTAGGTACATATACTGGATCGTGTCAGACTGCATAAGCAAACCTGTCCGGTGATACACCTCTATTGGTTCTTTCTGATCTTCTGACTTGTGGAATTTGTTGTTGTGACGCGGGTGGTGGACTTAGTTAATTTTGTGTTGGTGTCAGATCTATTTCGATTTCATTCGTGTCTTACTGTTGTGTTTGTTTGTTTGTTTCCGCGATTAATTCTGTTCTATCTAGATTTTCATTAGTATCTGAATTACTTTTATTTTCTATGAATTTTACGCTTCTGGCCAATATTACTCTTCCGTCATTTGTATAGATTCTGTACGCCTTAGAGCGACTGTCGTATCCGACAAAAGTACCTTTTTCTGCTCTATTGTCTAATTTTCCTCTCTTTGATCTGTGTATGTAGGCGTATGCAGTACAGCCAAAAACTTTAAGATATTTTAAGGTATGTTTTCTATTCATCAATAATTCATAGGGTGTGGTGCTGACCGATTTTGAAGGTAGCCGGTTCCGTAAGTGGTTCACGATGCATATGGCTTCCCCCATAATTTGTGTGGGAGATTTGCTTCATTTAACATACTTCTAACCATATCTAGTAGCGACCTATTCTTACGCTCAGCAACACCGTTTTGGCTTGGGTTAAATGGTATGGTGAGGCTGATGATGAATGCCATTTACTCGTAGATATTTTTCGATTTCATTACCTGTATATTCACCACCGTTGTCCGATCTTATGGCAGTAGGTATTTTTCCAAATTTGTTTTTCACCATTGAAATGTATTCTTTCAATTTCTCTGAAACCTCACTTTTATTTGCCATTAAATAAATTACACAAAATGGCGTATAATCGTCGATAAAAGTGACGAAGTGTCTTTTCCCCCCAATTGTGGGTGTATTTATAGGGCCACATACGTCAGAATGAACTAACTCGAGCCTTTTTGTAGCTCTATAGGCACCCGATTTAGGAAATGTGGTCTCGTTGATTTTTGACGTTATGCATACCTCACATTTTGTGTTATGTTTGCAGTTGTTGATTTTAATTCCATTAACTAACTCCTTTGATAACATCGGCTTTATTGTGTCGCAATTCCCATGGCCCATCAGCCTGTGCCACAAATCTATGCAATTTGCATTTGAGCAGTTGTAAGTGACATTTGCATAGTGCTTGTAATTTTCATCTTTACTAGCATGCATTTCATACAGATTGTTTTTTTAGTTTACCTTGAAGTATAATATTACCGTTATGTATTATGTCACATTTATCTTTTTTCAAATTTGACTTTGCAACCGTTTTTAGTTGCCCTACTCACTGACAGCTAGTTAGTTTCTATGTTACGGACATATAGTACGTCTCGTAATATAACTCGTCTGTCCTCATTTTCGGTATGAATTATTACCTCCCCAGATCCCTATAAAATCATTTTATTCCCATTTGCAACTGTAACGTTTGTTTCAGTGTTATTTGTCATTTTAGTAAAGAATTCCTTTGAGTTTACTATATGGCTGGAACTGCCACTGTCCACTATAAAAGTGCCTTTATTTTCGGACTCTTCGGTTAGTAAAGCAACACTGTTGTTTTTAATTACTGTATGTTTTCTTTCTTCAGGTTCCGCGTTTTTATATAAGTTATTTTCTTCATAAACTAGTGATGTTGAATTGTTTTTGTTTTTATATTGTCTGTTATTTGTGTGACTGTTGTTGTTTTTCCCTTTTAGAAACCAGCACTTTTTATTCTTGTGGTTTTTCATCTTGCAGTGTGAGCAGTACTTATTGTTGCCTCTTTTGTGTTCTGAATTATCAAATTTACCTTGTGCTTTATATGCTTTATTGCTGTTTTCGGAATTTTCAGAATTATCCATCCTACGAGTATATTCGTCTGTAAGCGTACTTTTTATAAATTGAACCGTTAATTCTGCTTCATCTCTCGCCTCCAGGATAGTGACTAGTGTATCGTAGGACGGTGGCAAGGAGCACAGCAGTAGTGCTGAAATATGCTAGTCAGTTATATTTTCACCTATGGCTGACAGTTTGTCCACTATTTCTAAAATTTTTGTTATGTGGGCTGTCATATTTCCACCTTCAATTAACTTTGTACTGTACAGTTTTCGCAACAAATATAGCTTACTCGACAGATTAGATCTCTCGTGGATTTCTTTAAGTGCGTCTCATGTTTGCCTAGCTGAATTTAAATTTTTACGTGCACTATTTGACTATCGTCGATGGACAAATTTATTAAAGCTCTTGCCTTCTTATCTTTCTTGGTCCATTCATTGGTCAATGGAGTGGTAGCCTGTTCCGTGATAACTTCAATTAGCTCATCCCGAATCAACAACATTTCAACTTTGAATCGCCAATTTGTATAGTTGTTGGTGTTCAATTTTTCAATGGTTGTGCTGTCTTTTATAGAAGCCATAATATTGTTATAGATTTGTTGTATTTTTTTTCTTCTAATAAATTACCGTTATTGGATTACCAGATTTTTATTTTTATTATTTATGACGATGCCTTTATTGAGACAATTTTTCAGTCTCGTAATCAATTTATTAGATATATTTCAACTTATCCAACAATGTGTTTGCGCGAAATTCATTGTTCCTCATAGTTTATTATTTATTTATATCTCAATTATAAAAGCAAAGCATAGGCAAGAGAAAATTGGCTTACCTTGTATTTATGTTTGTATTCGTGGTTTTTCTGGTATCCATCAGGGTAATATCATCTATAAATTCTAGTCGTTTCCCGTTCTAATCCATTGCTAACGGTATAATATTCCGTGTTATTTTAAATCACACGTTATTATTTTGTGTCTTGTAAAAAATATGTAGATTGAACTTTTAAAGAAAGAAAAAAAGAATTTAATTAGTTACACTTGCAGCATAAAAATCGCCGCATCTCTCCTTTTGAGAGTCTAGAATATAAGTAAGATGCAAGAAACATGTATTATACATTGCTGAAGATAAAAACAGGAAATTAGTATCATTAATCTTAATATTACATTATTTATATTTACAGTTTATTGATTTTTCAAATGTCTTTATTTCCTGGATATGTGATGAAATGTTTATACAAAGTATTTATTTAGAATCGTAAACTTCCTTGTTTCGAGTAACAACTTTTTTTCATAATTGCTTTTATGAATCATGTTGACAGATGAAAAGCAAATTACTAAGTTTCATTTATTTCATAGCCTTCATTTGGAGATTACATTTCGTAATGTCTGTCAACAATTATAAGGCAAATATATATTGACTAATAAAACAAACACATCTAAGCAGAGAACAATTTACTTTAATACAATATTCGACTTAAGTAAGTTCTATGTATGCACCATCTCCTGAAATCTATGTAAATATATATTAGTGGGTGTGTATTGTTGCAGATGCCAGACACATGAAGCATACTTAACTTGAATTTCTCATTAAAATAAACTGTAATTAGCTTAAATGTGTTAGTTTTATTAGAAAAAATACATTTTCCTTATAATGCCACACTTCTATAGGCGATCAGTGACGTTTTTAATCCTTTCAAACTCAGAAAATTTCTGTTCATAAAATGATGAAATAACTAAAATAAGAATTTATAAACGAGTTTTTTAGAAAATAAAAGCTTGTTTTTCTAAGCTTTCATTATAAAAGAAAAAAATTATTAAAAAATTATTGGCGCCGTTTTTCAGTTTGGAATTAAAATTAAGTGGTCACGCCATGTGACCACCGCCCTTGATAGGGTTAAAACAATGATTGGTTGCCAAAAAATTAACATATCAGAGCTTTTAATTTGTTGTTTTTACATGCAAAACATCATTTCATACTAAATCGAAGATGCTCTACACTTTTGTATTTGACATTTTGTACGCTTACAATCAGATAAATTGCTCTCTTTTCTGACCAACTGTGTTGTGCGGTTGGCAGTGTACTTGACTTTAGAGTTTAGGTCATTTTTCGATGCGAGTTCAATTCCCAACCAAACTATTGTTTCCTGGTAAAATAATGACGAATTATTTTTGAACTACAATTAAAAATACGCATAAAATTACTTAAATTTGAGACAAATATAAATAAGACATATTTTTGAGCATGTAATATTAACACTACAGTCCGTTTCACCTTAACTTGACAGTGCTGATTACCCTACAAGTGCCGAATTGCAGCCGTTGACGTAGAAACCAGGGTTAAGGTAGTTTCTAACGAAATAAGGTCATGTTCTTAATCAGGCCACCAGCGAATCTTATAGAGAACGGCCCACAAGTGCCCTATTAGAAAATCGTCATTAGCAATTAACTGACGCAATTCTAACGCTGTTAAAATAATCAGTGACCTTCATTAGGATGTACAAAGAGAGAATATTTCAAATTTGAATTAAAAAAACTTCGTTTATTACACTCAAAGTAAGTAACCCTGCGCGCTCTAATGGCGGAAAGGAGAACTGAAATAATTGCGCTGTGCCTTCCAGGCCTATTGCGACCGACCCAGGGTTAAAGTTTAAAACACCTTTATTTAAGCTAAACGGGCAGGAATGTGGCTGAGTCACTTCACTAATTTGGCTTAGGATACATGGTGAACAAGCAAGATCAATCACTAACAGATTCTAAAAAAAATTTAACTTACATCAAAGTCCTTCGATAGATCAACTCGATACCAACTTCCCCAAGCCATTGTGTTGCTTTGGGCTGCAAGGCAACAATTATTCGAATATCCAGTGTTAGCTAATTAACAACCCCTGGTTGTCAACTTTTATTTACTCAATCTTTAAATCAAAACGTCTTACCAACTGGCAACCCTTATACCACAAGCTCTGGATTTACTTTCACGTAGTTTGACGTCACGTTCACATTCAAATATAACGAGTTGCTAGTCCGCTAGAACACCAAAATATCCCGGGTAATTTTTTTTTTCAGTGTTCTGAGAAAATTTTAGTTATAGCATACTAAGTAGAAAGCATCCATATGTCCACCATATATGTAGGTCGGGCCAGAATCTTCTAGACATCGGCTAACTGGCATTGTTCCTTTACCAGTTCAAAAAAGATAATCTCTTTATCAAACAGGGTCTAGTTTAAGAATCTATCCCGCATTCTTTAAATTTTAACGCTATTTATATTGCACTGTGTAGTGCCACCCAGCACTCATTGACAAATTGGTCATTTTAAAACAGTATCCCCGATCAGCAAATGCACATACTGAATTTTTTTTTGTGTATGGCAATGTTAAGCAAGATTTGGCATTCATTATTAGGTTTTGGTTTTGGAAGGGGCTTGTAAAGGTGTCTAGAATTAATAATAGAACATTACCTCCTACTGATTTGTTTGTTCCTGATCTTTTTAACAGCCAACTAGTTTTTTTTTTTTTTTTTTTTTTTTTTCGTTACGTGTTTTTCTAGATTTAAATGGAGATTTCTTTTTTTAATATTTCAGTAATCGAGTAAAATATAAAAATTCTTAATTATTCTTCTATGAGAATACAATATTATAAATAGTGCTCTTTCTATTCTCTCTCAATGTGCCGTAATACATATTGCTATTGGAATTATTTCTCTTTTAGGTAGATTTTGTAAGAAATACTATCTGTTACATTCTCCCCTATGTTGGAATTTCTGAAACTTTTTTGTAGTTCTACGCCGTTCATGACCCCAAGAACCCAAAACCATCCCAGTTTAAAACTTTATATATATATATATATATATATATATACATATTTACATATATATAAACTAGCAAAAAATAGCAAAAGAATATGTTTAGCCTGAACTAGCGCACCCCCTCACAGAAGAAGAAAAAATATGACTGTTTTTAAAAAGTTAAAATTTCAACAAGAAAATACAAAAAAAAACTAGGAAAAAATAGGCTGCGGCCTCATCGGCAGTGGGTTATATTTCAACACAATACACCATTTAATTTGGGTACAATACACCAATCCTCCTCTTTACAAATTGGAAGCTACATGTTTTAAGTGATTTTAAATCGTTTCAGGGTAGTTTCCTTAATAATTCTTCTTATACTTATCATAATTTCAGTATAGAAATCAGAAGTGAAATAACCAAATTAAAACAAAAGTTTGTTTTCTGTCAAGTAGATAAAGCTACTGGTAATTTTGAAGTCATATTCAAAACATTTTGTGCTAAAATGCTCAATGCAGAGTTAAATAATAGTGTGACTTACAGAGGTTGTAAATCTTCCGTGCAAACACTTATTAACAAGCATTTGGCCTTTTCTAAGCAAACAAAGATTCATTTCCCACGTAATAAAAATCTGTCATTTCCATTTCTTTTTCTTACTCCAAAATTTCATTAAGTACCTACTAAACATAGGTTTATTTGCAGTAATGTCAACAGTATAGGCAATAATTTTAATAGGAAATTTGAAGATTTACTTAAGAAAGTTCTGAACATGTTAAAATACAAGTATAAAGACAGTAATTGTTTCTGGATTATTTCCAATAGTTTCGAGATTGCTTAAAAATTAAAAAGCAATAGTATTTATTCTACCCAAACTTATGATTTTGAAAATTTATTTACTACTATTCCTATTAATAGTTTAAAGGAGGCTCTTTTAAAGAGAGCGGAATTGGTTTTAGATGTCACGGATATTAACTCTAGCTTGTTTAATAAATTATGTCGGTTTTGTCTTTGCAATAATTGAGTTTATACAGGATCTAAAATATACTTACAAATCAATGGAATTGGTATGGGTACAAGCTACTCACCTACAGATGCTAACTTATTTTTTTTTATGAGTTTCAGTACAGTATTAATAAATCTGGTGTCCAATTCCTCGCTTATAGATCAATTCTAATATTGATGCTGTTACAATAAGATTACCGTTGCAAAGTAAGGATGACGCTGAAAAATTTAGCGTTATGAAGATATAATAGTTGAAACAATAGTTGGCATAGTTCATTAAGATAGACCAACATAGTTGAAAAGTGTTTACGAACTCGGTTTGTCATATCGCACCCTTGCTTCAAAAGTGGCATAACTCAAAAAGCTGTTTTTCAGAAAATGCAAAAAACTGTTTCCGGGATGTGTAGGTAAATTTTAGTTGGTCTAGTGATATCACTCAGAAGAACTGTGCATATAATAATATTATAGATTGCCATTCCTGCAGATTTTTCTATTTTTTAACTAAAAATACCATTTTTTTAGTTGTGACTCTTTTGCCGCCAAACATAGACTAATGAGTACGTTATCATTTTGAGTCGTGACTCTTTTGTTATTTGTTTTCTGGACATGTGACACTTTTGGTGACTCGACAGAAAATTGAGTTTTGAGTTGTGACGTTTCATTAACAAGGATTTATCTATTTATTTTATGTCATCTCTAGATAGCACTTCATTTTGGGTGAATGAATGAAGCTGAAACATGAGTGAATAATATTATTTTATTTTGACTTTAGGTAACTCAAGAGAATATATTCCTTTGCAATATTTTAACTCTAAACATGGTAAAACAAAACAGTTCAAATAGAAACATTAAGATAAATGACTAACATTTAGTAATACATTACCTATTGAGCTCACAGATTTGTTCTATTTGTTCCTGAGTGTTCCATAAGTGGAAGATAATCTCCCAGCTAATTATTAAACTGCTTTCACTGGATTCAACAATAAATCAATAACCAACCAAGGATTTTTTTAAATAACATTTTAATGTATTAAAACCTTAATCACTTGTGTCTATAAAATTAAACTACGAAACGAATCTACGTTTGCAAATGAACTAGGCACACAGTACTTAATATAATATTATTATCATCAAATGATAATTAAACGCATTAAATTTTTATACAACAGTTAAAAAAACTTGTAAGTCAATCTTCTGGTCTGGTTGCGGATAAAAATATTTAGCTGCTTTATCCCAAAACATTTTTGAGGAACGAATTAAAATAAATTTTTTGGATTATATTTTTATTAATGAGGTCTTGAATATCTTTTTGCATTGTCAGGTAAGGGAATTTTACATGAATAGGTCCGAACTAGCGCAACAGAATTCAAATCCTCTTGAGATCGTGTATTCTTCTTATTGCACACGTTCATCTTCTTCAAATTTTCATCTCTGTAGGATGTTTAATAAAAAAAATGCACGAGAATGATCATGTTCGACACGGAGCATCTTGATTTCTTGTCATTTCACATTCATTTTAATTATGCCCTCGTTGAAGTTGTTACCCCATTTTTTTGCAGCAATTTTATATCATAAAAATTTTCGAATGTGCGATCCAATAAACGTTAAAACGATCCAAGAAGACAAAAAAATATTTCGATTTTCATCTGCAGTCAATAGCCTGAAATATCTAAGAGTTAAAAAAGTTTTGAAAAAATTGTTATTTCCTTAATAATAAAAAGACAATTAAATTACAATGAAACATTCGAACGCTAAATTTCGAGCGAATCGTCTGCCTCGAAAAGAATACGATCGAATCAATGAATTTATGTTAAAAGTATAGAATAAAGCTTTAAGAAATTTCAGAAACATAGGAAATTTTCGGAAGATTGTTAATTGTTCCTCCTTGTCGCTAGTGACGCATATTAACGGTGTCATTGCAGATTTTGCTGTAAATGTCTTATCTTGTATGTTTATCTATGCCGTGAAAACACCCATATAATCACCTATTTCAAACAAAGTGGCGTATTTGAATGAATGGAACGGCAATTAATCAACATATTCCTTGAAGTCGGCTGCGGGATTGCGGATCGAAAGTACTCGGAAATTTAAATAAAATGTATATTCTAAACTTGAAACATCCGCATTATTGTTATCTGTTACCTTTTAAGTAAACGAAAACTTTTTAAAGTTCATATTGTGTAGCTGCAACGAGTTTAACAAAATCAGCACTCCTTTTTCCTGTCTTGTTACTTTTCTCAATTTGCAACATCAAAAGATACACATTTAGAGTTCCAACCAACAATTGTACTCAACTTGATCATCACAAATGTCACAATTCAAAATAGGAAACAGAACATATTTAAACATGAATCATCTAGATTGCCACAATTCGAAATCATTTGGAAGATCATCACCACTTGAATCATTAAAAACGTCACAACTCAAAATAATGCAGTTTTGAACCCACGTTCGCGTATGAAGGTTAGATCACAACTGAAGATGTGGCACTTTTCTAGAATGGTCAGTGGCCATCTTGCAAACATAAAAAGCGACAAAACTGCTACATGGTGGCTGAATTTTCAATGCACTATCTGGTAGTTTAGGTCATTGGTAGAGGCGTAAAAACCAATGCCGAATGGCAGCCATAACTCAAAAAAACATATTTTTGAGTTGTGACACTTTTGTAGCAAGGGTGCGATATATGTTTTGGGGGTTTACTATGGATGTAATATTCGTTATTGAAAATAAATGTGTAGAATTTAGGGTTTGACGATTTGATCGTTTTAAACTTCAATGGTGACTTTAATGAAATTTCTCAAGAAATTTAATCTGATTCCCTGACATTAAAGAAAACAAATGATAATGGATTGGAGGCTGACTACCTTAATTTAAAAATAATTTTAATAGCTAACAAAGTAAAGATTTCAATCTACGATAAACGTAATAGTTTTCAATTTAATGTTAATCAGCTTGTTCACTGGTCCTCCAACATTGACAAATGTATATACAGGGTGGTCATAAAAAAAACTTTGCCGATATATGGCTATCTAGCGGCCGGTTCGTTCAACCGATCGAGATGAGATTTCAGATATAGTGATTCAGAGGTATGAGCTCGGGATTCTGTGAACGGCATTAAAGTGGCGCTCACGGTTACGGTAACAGTTAGAGAAACTCGAAATTATCGAATGGCAACGCCCATTTTTTCCCATCGCAAAATGCTCAGCGCATGCGAAAATCCTAAATGGCATTGGAACGGTACGTGTATCACAAAAAAAACGGTAGCGTTATGCACGTACAAAAAACAACTCTGCGAACGGCAAAAAAAAAAGAAAAAGAAGAAAACAGGATCGGGGAGGACGGAGGAAATTGCCTATGACCGAGGCAAGGCACCAATCACTGATTACAACACAGATAGAAAAAATGAAAACTTTTATTTGGATTACGCATTTTCCACATGGGTGCCATCACATGCAATTACGCATGGTCTGCGGGAGACTGTGGACAATACAGTCGAACGTAACATAGCATGAGGGATGTTTGCAATCTCACGTTTGATAGAGTCTTTCAAATCCGACAAAGTTTGCGGATTGCACATGTACACTTTAGATTTGTGATATCCCCAGAACCAGGAATCCATATGAGTGAAGTCGGTGCAACACGGAGGCCACGGAAATGGAAAAAATGGCGTGAGATGACACGGTCGCCAAAATGCTGTTCAAACACACTGTGAAAAGACTTCGCTGTATGTGGAGGTACGCCATCTTGCATCAAAACGATGACATTCTGTTCATTTTTTTTTTCTTTGTTCCCCTGGACCAAGAATGACCTGCAAGAGAAGCGATTCCAGCGATCCAGACAGCTTCGACGAGATCTTTTAACAGCCTTGCGCGCGAAGACTTCCAGGGAGCCTATCAACAATGGAAAAAACGCTGGCAGATGCCCAAGTGTTGATGCCCAAGAGTCATATTTCGAAGAATTTTAGTTTGCTGTACAAAAATGTTTAATAAATTTTGTATTCTCAGAGCAGTCTTGAAACTTTGTGAACACACGCTGTAAAACGATTAATGATGACTTTTCATTAAGGGTAGGAGTTGTCCAAATATTCTTAATTTTTTTTAAGGTGTCCCAGTTTTTTAACACTATTTCTGGTGGTGTCAAACGACCCCTTTTAAAATTTTGATTTATGCTTATTTTACTTGTTGTTTTTGAAGCTAATAAGTATTTAAAAAATAAATAAATAAATAAATAAATAAATAAAAGTAAAAAAGCAATTTAACACATTACAGCGACCATTTGGAAAATGATTTTTTCAAAGACTAAAATTTAAGACATAAAAAATCGCACGGAGTTGATCATACATTACGTACGCCATGAATTAAACATTAATAGTGTTATTACACGTAAAAATTCCAAGCGACAAAAATCGCCTGCGACTCGTATTTGGTGTGAAATATTTATGTGTATTCATTCCTGTCCTATTTATCTTTTTCTTTTTTTTCTTTTTTTTTTTTTTTTTTTTTTTTTTTTTTAATTGGCTTATTCCATTTTTCTTTTGCACGTGAAAATCTTACAAATTAAAATTAACTCTTTGGCAGAAATTGTTATTCATTTTCTTTCATTTTCATTAGTTATTATCCACCTGAAACTTACGTTTTATCCAAGCATTTCATTGGCTGTTCGGGAAAAGACTTTTCCATCGTCAGATTTCCAAGAAATCTGACTACCAATTTTAAATGAAATTTCATTCTTAAACTTCTGAACATCCGACAATATTACTTTTTACACCGTCGGATAGAGAAAAAAAATGTACTTTTAAATGCAATTTGTTTAAAAGCTGTATCTCAATTTGTTTCTGCGTTATTAATTTTTTTGTAGTTTTTATTACTTTTTTGTCATAGTGGCAACAGAAGGTATCCATCTCTGTTGAAAGTAAAGGGACATACATATTACTGTATAGACCAATCAGAACACGAATAAAAAGCGGATTAAACCAACAAAAACCTTCAGATATGCTTTTGATTTCCTACCCTGACGAGAACAATAACCATTTTTCCAAATGGTTAATAAGTCTTCAATGCATTAAAAATGATTTGTGGTTATTTTAATCTATAACTTACAAATACATTAACCATAACTAAAAGTCTTTTACCTGTATTTTTAAGTTATTGGAGCAATAGAAAGACTGTAATGGCAAATAAATAAACTTAAAATAACATCTTAGTTTTATGTAAGATAGTTTAATTTATTTTGCTGAGAAAAAATAGGAATTTATCCATATAAAACTGTGAAAAAATTACAAAGTACATTTAAGATGTACGCATAATTTTGTGGACTGGGAATACAAACCAAGTTGGCGCAGCATGTCCCTTAAGGGATTTTGCGCCATAAAACCTCATAGAACCAACCAAACCAAGTACATTTTTTCACTTAAATTTTTAAAAATGTAAAATCTTATAGCTAAAACACTGTATATATATGTATAATATATATATATATGGGCAAAAACATTTATTTAATTTGAAATTTTCTTACATTTAAATAATTACGTGTAATTTTTTCAATTGTTGTTCAAGAGCATTTTATTAATATTTTAGTTTTGAAAAACAGCAGTTTGTTCAGCAAACTAATATAAAAGAACAGAATGTCAACACAAGGTTGACAAGGTACACAGCCGCTTATCAAAGGGTATAACTTATCTGATTATAAGCTGCAAATTAATTTTAGGGCTTGTTTTCTCTTAATATTGCATTTTAAAACTTTCATTTGTTTACCTATTGGATGTGTTCTATCGATATACAAGCTCTGTATCCAAATCTCGTATCTTCCCTTCCTTACTGAGTTCGAAAAAATAAGTTCGAAAAAAAATAAAATCATTTTTTTCATTTTTATCATGAGAATGGCAATTTTTTGAGTGAGACAGCAATGCCCTATTACCCCAAAACCAGCACTATACGGTTACTATATATTAAAATATTATACGGTTAATTTGAGATTTAAAAAAAAAACCGCAAAAAGCCGCCATTTAATATTTCAACAAATCAGAGTGACGTACCAAGAATTTCATATCGATGGGAAGGGGGGAGGGGACTTAAATCTCGATAATGTTCTCAACCTTGCAAAAAGTGTTAAAATGTTTTGTAAACAGAAATCATGCTTGACAATAAGGCCGCAACCAGGGGGAAAGGAGGAGGCATGGGACCTATCCCTCCTCCTTTTCTCCACTCCAAAATAAGTTGAAAAGTGTTAATGGGTTCTTTTATTTAACAGAAAGGCATTGTAGCTTAAAATCTATAAAGTGCCTCGCCTCCCCTCACCCGAAAGTAAATTCTGACAACTGCTCGGATAAAAATATTTTTATCCCTTTTTTTTCAGGATCAATTTCTTATTATTGGTAAGAAAGACGAGGCACTTTCTTTTGGCCACAGATTTAAAAGACCCAAAAATTTTCTGATGTTCCAAGTGAATTTTACCATAAGGCATCTTAATGTAATAATGAATTTAAAACTTCTAGATTACGCAACTTATGCAAGCTCAAATTATCAGTGGCATCATAAGTGTATTTATAATTTATCTGCAAATTTAAAAATTTAAGTTTTTCATGATGCGGCTAAAATATTTCCACTTTGTTGTTTTTATATATGTTTTAAAATTTCAGAAGGATGTTTTAATTTTATGACTATCTTAGTTATAGAATCGCATTTTCTTTGGCATACGTATGTTTTTCCAGTTCCTGCAGCATTAGTTCATGTTTATTTAACATCATATTTCATTGCCCAATGTTAATTTTTTTTACGAAGAAATTTCAATGCCAATAATAGTTCAACTTTAGATCACATTGATTCTCAGTGTTTCGTTTATATGTGTGGATTTATTAATACGTAGTTTAAATCCATATTCTTCTCATTCACTGTATTTTTAAAAATGTAATAGTCTACGATTAGTGCGTAAAATATTTTCTGTGGCCGTTGTTCAAACTTTCGATGGGTGGGCCCTGTTTCAACACCTACTTGATATTCTTATATTCTTATGTGTCAAGTAGGTGTTGCCTGTTTAGGGTAAAGGAACTTTCTTTGTTGAATCCCTTTTTAATAGCAACAACAACAACAAAAAAAAATAGAAGATTAGAGATAAACTCAATTTCATTTTTCTGTAAGAGCTGGTTTTATCAGAATCAGAGTTGGAAAATTTTGTAATTGCAGTTATCTGCAATGTAATTACAATTTAATCGTATGTAATTAATTACAGTTAAAGTTACATTCCGTAAAAAAATCTTGGAACACTGTAGCCGGAATCGCCTCCCACCCCCCCCCCCCCATTATTTGACAAAATTCCTGCGTTTGAATGTGTGTAACTATAATCAATTATATGTAATTAACTTGTAATTATATTGCGGATAATTAAGATTACAAATTTGCCCAACTCTGAATCGTGTTAATACGATAATTTTTTTCTTCACCCCCCCCCCCTTTTTTGAAGAGTTGGCCTTATCAAAAACTTGTCAATATAAAAGTTATAGATAATATTAAGAATATTTATATTAAACTTAAGCGTATTTGATATCTTGTGAATTGACGAAGTTGCGATTTTCTTTTCTTTTTTCACACCCCTCTTTTTATTTATTTATTTATTTTATGTAATTTTTTTGCTGTAAGAGTTGGTCTTATCAAAAACTTGTCAATATAAAAGTTGTAGATAATATTAAGAAGATTTATAATAAATTTAAGTGGATTTGATATCTTGTGAGTTGACGAAGTTGCGAATTTGTTTATTCTTAAAACTCTATTTTTTTCGCCCCTTGAGCCCATTTTTTAATGACATCAAAAATCTGTTATACATAAAATGTTGGCCCTTTTCGTAGAAGTAATAATAACTTTAAACTGATTTGATATGTATTATAATTAGGAAGTTATGGGGATTTTTCTGTTTTCACAAAAACTCTCCCTATTTCCACCCCTTCGTCTGAGTTTGCCCATTAACGAACTTGGCCCAGATTTTCTGCCCCTTGACTCTACATATCAGTTTAGAAGGGATTTTTTTCAGAATTATGGAAGTTATCGTGTCCATAAAAAATTTATATATATATATATTTATATATATATATATAAATTTTTTATGGACACGATAATATATATATACTAGATAGTGCCCGTCAAGATTTGACGGTAAATAACTTGAATGTTCAATGAAAAATTCTTGAATTTTGAATTAATTGCTTTTAAATTAATTATTGAAATCGTGACAAATTTTTATATTGCATAAGTGATTCCTATTTCTTGAAGGCGAGTTAGAGCGTGCTGTCAGTCTAACCTATTGAATGAAGGGAAAGAAATTTAAGTTTATAATTTATAACCAGTTATGCTTGCCTTTTATGAGAAATTTACCAAAAGATACTGGGCAGAGCATTTATTTTTACTTACTACAGTCCCCTTTTTTTTTTGTTTTGTTTTGTTTTGTTTTGTTTTGTTTAAAAAATAACAATATCTATTTTTATTTTTTTATTTTTTTTAACTACACGACCTTTAAAAGCTACCATGTATTTTATTTATATCAGTCTCATTCTCTAAAAGCCTAATTTTGAAACTTGATGCAACTAACGATTTGTAATATATATTTTTTATTACTTGAATTATTTTACTTTTTTCTTCATTTTTAGGTAGATTTCGTATGAAATACTACCTATTGGGATCGTTCCCATGTTGGAATTTCAGAAAAATTTTGCAGATCTACACCGATCATGACCCCTAGAACCCAAAACCACCCTCAGTAAAAAACTTTATATATATATATATATATATATGTATGTATGTATGTATCTATCTATCTATATATATATATATCACTTTCTTCTGGACACGATAACTTTCGTAATTCTGCACCAATCTCTTCCAAACTGATATATAAAATCAATGGGCATAAAATCTCGGTCAAGTTCGTTAATGGGCAAAATCGGACCAAGGGGATGGAAATAGGGAGGGGTTTTGCGAAAACCGAAAACCCCCCATAACTTCTTAATTTTTATACATATCAAATCAGTTTAAAGTTTTTATTACTTCTAAAAATAGGGCCAAAATTTTATGTATCACAGATTTTTGATAAAGTTAAAAATGGGCTCAAGGGGCGAAAAAAATAGGGTTTTTGGGAGAAAAAAATTCATAACTTCGTCAATTCTTAAGATATCAATTCCAATTAATTTTATTATAAATCTCCTTAATATTATCTACAACTTTTATAGCCACAAGTTTTTGATAGGACCAATTCGTACCGCAAAAAAAAAAAATTAAAAACGAAAACAAAAAGGGGGTTTGAAGAAGTAAAAAATCCATAACTCCGTCAATTCAAAAGATATAAAATCCCCATGAATTTATCATATATCTTCTTAATATTGTCTACAACATCTGTATAGACAAGTTTTGGATAGGACCAATTCTTACAGCAAAAAAAATTAAAAAAAAGAAAAAAATCATCTAAGTAAGGGTGTATTCAAATCCAAACTGCTTATTTTCTGACTCATTTTACAATTCATTTTTGCTCTCAAAGGCTTCCAATTGTTAAGTTTTCTTACTCAGAAACAATATAATGTGCCGAAATGGTCGATTTTTTTATAGAGGCAGAATATATTTTAAAAAATGCTGTTAAAGTGGGCATTTTGAACCGAATTTCCCGAAGCGGATTGTGTTGGAAAAATCATTGTATTAAGGATGCACTCAAATCCAAACTGCTTATTTTGTTACTCATTTTTAAATTCATTTTTGCTCTCAAACGCATCCAATTGCTAGATTCTCTTATTAAGAAACTATATAATGTAAAGTAATGATCGATTTTTTGATAGAGGCAGAATATATTTCAAAAAATGATGTCAAAATTGGCATTTTGAACGGAATTTCCCGAAGCAATTGTGTTATCACTTTCTTCTGGACACGATAACTTCCGCAATTCTGCACAAATCTCTTTCAAACTGATACATAAAATCAAGGGACATAAGATCTCGCTCAATTTCGTTAATGGGCAAAAGCGGACAAAGGGGATGAAATAGGGAGGGGTTTTGTGAAAACCGAAAAAACCCCATAACTTCTTAATTTTTGTACATATCAAATCATTTTAAAGTTTTTATTACTTCTAAAAATAGTGCCAAAAATTCATGCATCACAGATTTTTGATAAAATGTAAAATAGGCTCAAGGAGCGCAAAAAACAGGGTTTTTGGGAGAAAAAAATTCCTTACTTCGTCAATTCTCAAGATATCAAATCCAATAATTTTATTATACATCTCCTTAATATTATCTACAACTTTTATATTCACAAGTTTTTAATAGGACCAATTCGTACCCAAAAAAAATTAAAAACGAAAACAAAAAAGGAGGGTTGAAGAAGAAAAATTTTAGTAACTCCGTCAATTCACAAGATATAAAATCTCCATGAATTTATCATATATCTTCTTAATATTGTCTTCAATATTTATATAGAGAAGTTTTTGATAGGGCCAATTCTTACAGCAAAAACAAATTAAAAATACATAGCGATTGAAGAAAAAAAATCATCTTATTAAGGGTGCATTCAAATCCAAACTGTCTATTTTCTTACTCATTTTTAAATTCATTTTTGCTCTCAAACGCATCCAATTGCTAGATTCTCTTATTCAGAAACTATATAATATACAGTAATGATCGATTTTTTGATAGAGTCAGAATATATTTCAAAAAAGGATGTCAAAGTGGGCATTTTGAACAGAATTTCCCGAAGCGATTGTTAGAAACGAAAAATATTGCCCTACTGAGAAAATAATTGTTTATTAATCAAGTTTTAATTAATTGAAAGAAAAATAAAAACACAGGTCGCTTATAATTCTTTTCAAAAATCACGTCAGCATGTTTCATATTTTTTTTAATTAAAAATGAATCTGAAAACGTGCCAGAAAATTTCGGGTTGTTGAGTATGGAAAAATATTTTTTTTTAATATCGCCTTAACATGATTCTGATAAAACCAGCTATTTTATAAAAAGGAAATAAAAACTCGTCAAAAGCAGACAGATAAAACTGTTAAAGTGGATTTATATCTAATAATGATTTTGTTTTTGTTGGTGAAATTAGTATACTTAACTTCGAAATCTACCTCTGCCTGTAGGCCGGGCCGGCAGGGATTTTTAAATATTAAACCATGGATATCAATATAATGTAATTTATTTTATAATTCTTATATGAATATTTTCCCTTTTTCTGTTTTATTTATTTATTTATTTTACGGAAAAGAATGGCAAACTTTTCCTTCTGGCTCTCCCACCTATATATTCTTGATAATAGTCAAAAAATATAAACAAAGTTGTAGATTAGCTAAATTTATTCAATTGATAATTACATGCAAAATATTTTAGGTTAAATATTTTAAATATAAAATTATTTTTTCAAACTATTTTTGAGTGTTAAATTTTATTTAATGATAAACCATTCAAATAATAATAAAATCAAAATCATATAACTTCTCCTCTTAATAAAATATGTCATTATCGAAATGAATTATCGCCAAAAATGATACAGAAATCATTTTGCCATACGTTGGCCTCGAACCCGCGTCGTCTACAAAAGTTCAGAGCTTTAAACACGTGCTTTAGACTAGTGATGGGCAATAACGAGATGTCTTTATCGATTTTCTCGATTGTATGGACATATCGATATTTTTCGATTGTGTAAATTTTTTTCTCGATGACTCCAGTTTGCCAAATGCTTTTATACAACATACATTTATCAAGAATCGTCTGCGGGTGAACTGGAATGAGTCGGCGTTAATAAGGTATGGACTAAGTGGCTTCGCCCTCTAGCGAGCCCTTCCTTTAATCGGAGCCCCTAATTTATACGTAATCTTGTAATATGAAATTTCGAACTGGCTCCCCGCTATATAAGGCGCCGTATAGCAGGCGTGGTGTGCACGCACTACAAAGTCTTGTAAAAAAAAATCTTGAGCCGAACGAACCTCGGACCGGATCCCTGGGGGAGGGGAGGGTCAAAGTGAGGGGAGGAGCACAGCAGCTGCATAATATAATAAGCCTTTCCAACCATATGTCACATGAAGGGTCTCGATCTTAATTTATAAAAATGCCCTCCCCGTGCGGGCAAAGTGGGGAGAGGGGCACGGGATGTGCATAACGTAAGTAAGTAGTCACAGGCCTTTACGACAGCATGTCACATCAGGGCTCTCGGATAAATTTGAAAAGTGCCCCCGTGGGGGCAAAGAGGAGGGGGGGGGACATCGGATGTTTATAACATGTACAAGTGATCACAGGCCTTTCAAACGATGTGTCACATGAAAGGCCTCAGCTAAATTTATATAAATGCCGATATGTTACATGAAAGGTCTCGGCTAAATTTATAAAAATGCCCCCGTGCTGGCAAAATTGGGGAGAGGGCCCAAGGAGGTGCATAACATGAGTAGGTGATCACAGGCCTTTCCAACAATATGTCACATGAGGGGTCGTGGCTAAATTTAGAAAAGTGCCCCCGTGTGGGCAAAGTGGGGGGGGGGGGTGGCGGACACCGGAGGTGCATAAGATCAATAAGTAGTCACAGACCTTTCCAACGATATGTCACATGAGTGGTCTTGGCTAAATTTAGAAAAGGACCCCCATGGGGGTAAAGTGGGGGTGGAGGTGCATAACATAAATAAGTGATCACAGGCCTTTCCAACAATATGTAACATGAGGGGTGTCAGCAATATTTAGAAAAATGCCCCGGTGGCAAAGTGGGGAAAGGGGCACGGTAGGTGCTTAATATGAATAAGTGACCACTGGATTCTCTAATGATATATCACATGAGAAGTGTCGGTAAAAGTTAGGAAAGTGGTTCACCCAGAGGGCCAACTACCGCACTCCCCGGAATACATCACCACTTTTTGAAATTGCATATATTATAAATAATATTTACCGGATGGTTCCGTAAAAAAATCCGATCTAAAATGATGAAAATGCAAAAAAGTTTGAAAACTACCCCCCACAGTGGGGGCAAATGCGAGGAGGGGGGACGAAAGTCTCATAATATGAAAGAGTTATCCTTAAGCTTTCCGATGATTATATCACATGACGGGTTCAAAAAAGTTTGAAAATTGCTTTTCCGACCCCTACCCCCCCCCCCCCCCCCGTGGGTCCACTCCTTCGCCCCGAAATTCACGCAGCCCCCACTTTCAAAATTTTTATGTTTAATAAATTATATTTATCGGAAGACTCCATAAAAAAAAATCGACATCTAGAATGATATTTATTATAGAAATAGCTGCGGTTTAAAAAAAAATTTCGCCCCCTCCCCACCCCCCAAAATTCAATTTCGGGGAAGAAAGGTTCATAATATGAAAGAGTGGTCAAAGGGCTTTTCGATTATATGTCACAGGAAGGGTTCGGTAAAATTTTTAAAACTGCACCCCGCATGGGTCCACTCTCACGGCCCCGAATTCAGCCGACCCACCTTCCTCTTTGAAATTTTTATATTTAATAAATAACTATTATCGGAGGGCTCCAGGTATGTGACATCTTGGTAGGGCTAAAATAGGAAAATTAGGACTTCATTTCACAGCTCATTGTCATGCCTCTTTCTCTATCTGGTCCCTTGGTACTTCTCGATAAATCTTCTCACATCTCTTCTCGGCCAACATATGAAATGTTGAAAAGCGCGAGTGAAATCATCGAGAAGCTTCTCATAGGGAAATACTGAAAAGCGCGAGAGAAACCAACCATCAAGAAGCTTCTCATCGGTAAGCGTCGAGATGCCAGAAAAATCATCGAGATGAGATTTGCCGAAATGCGATCTAGAAATGAAGCTTTCAGAGTCAAACTTACCGCATTTCTGGTTTAAGTCATAATTTCCCAAAGAAGACCACCTGCTTATCTAATCTCTTTTTAGCTCACTGGCTATCAAAGCCTGAGAGCTAATGTACCCGCCGGTTCTGCATGTATGTATGTACGTACGTATGTATGTATGTATGTATGTACGTAACGCTATAACTCCTGATATAAATGTCCGATTTGCTTCATTTTTTTTTCCTATGTTCATTCTGATAAGGCGTTTCCCTGATTAGTTTGGGGTGTTCATTGGTTAAGTATAAAGCGGGGAAACGGGGATAATCCCCCTTCATTTATTTTTTTAGGGCCGTTATTCTTTGAAATAAGAGTATAATATACAATTAGTGTGAATAGCCTGTGAGCTCAATGCCATCAGTTTAACTGGGCACTTTTCTTTTTATTGTTATTAACCGATATGGGTTAGGCATAGCGGCTTATATATTCAGTTCTATATAGTCCTAGTTACAAACTTTACTGTTGAATTTAGTGACATTTTGCTAAGAATTTTCAAAGTTTCTCTTATTTTAGCTCTGCTAAGCTGCCCCATACCTGGAGCCCAGTGGCGAGGCGTGACATTTTGTGATGGTCATCGCTAGTTCACAACCTTGCAGTTCCCCTCCCCTCTCCTCTCCCTATAATAGCAGGATGATCAAAATTTATAACAGAATTTTTTAAAAGTTGTCATAATTTTAAAGTTTATAAATTTTTAATCTTTAACTTTTTTAGTCTCACTAATTTTATGGCTTTTTTACTTTCTTCCATCTCCAATAGAAGAAAGTATTGTAATCGAAATTTTTTTCGACTTCCGGTTTTCGACGGATTTACACGTTTTAGGGGTCAGAGATCCCCAAAAACATGTTTATAGAAAATGTCTGTCTGTCCGTGTGTCCGTCTGTCTGTCGACATTGTACCCTCAAAAAGTGTATCAAGTTAAGCATAGAATTGAACCAAATTTTTATTTTAAGTTTTTGGCTATGGCAAGCAGATCCTCCCTGCATTTGGAAAAAATTCGCCGGTAGGGGGCGCTGTAATAGCGATTTTGAATATTGTACCATTCAAAAGTGTATGAAGTTATGCATAGAATTAAGCCAAATTTTTTGTGTACGTTTCTGGCTATGGCAAACAAGTCCTCCCTGAATTTTAAAACAATCTGCCGGAAGGGGGCGCTGTAATAGCGATGTATGTGCTATTTTCTTTATTGTACAATCGAAAAGTGTATAAAATTATGCATATAATTGAACCAAATTTTTTGTGCATGTTTTTTGTTTTGGTCAACAGGTCCTCCTTGAATTCGGACATATCGCGCGGTAAAGGGGCTCTGTGATAGCGATTTTTGTATACTTTCTTGATTTTTCGTAGTTCTATTGTCCATCGGCGGATCGTGCAAAGGCGAGAACTCTCTACCTGCTAAGCCGGCTATTCGCAAATATCTGATAACAACAGAATAAGGAAAAACTATTAATTTTAACAAATGTCGTGATATAGATTAACTCGTTTTTAGTTCGTTTAATTGACTGAAGCAGAAATTTAAGATGAAAATCAAAGTTGGTATAGCATTGAACTAATAATATTGAAGTATTAACATGTGTAACTAGTTTTTGAAATATTAAGACGTACAAGATAGAAGAAAGTTTTGGGATTGGCACATCCAACTAGTTTTATAATGTTATAAGTGTTTTAAATTAATAACTGTGGAAGCTGAGTGAGGAACTACAGTCCACAAATTTGAGGCCACCCTTGAATTTAGAGGACATTTGGTCATCCTAGTCTATTAATAATTTCCACGTGTTCTGTTCATTAAAAGATTTTTTTAATTAATTTTCATAAGAAAACATAAGTTAAGCAAATTTCATTTTATTTCTTTAATATCAACATGGATGTTGAAATTTTTAACTTCTTGTACAATAACGTTATTAACCAGTTCATTAACAGTAGAAGTAAGGTAATTTTGAATGTCATTCGAGATGCCTTCAAAATCTGTAAGCCGTATCAAAATGTCCCTTTCGTACTGGATCCCATCTACTTAAAAGATGCACAATTTTTTATGTAATTACTAATTACCATTATTAAATAATGTTTCTCTCTCATCCTCAAAACCTCCATGATTCCGCCTCTTCACGAAATAGTAGTAAACTGCTAATAAACAGGTCAAATCAATCAATTAACCATTTGAAAACTTCGCGAATGTTTTTAATAATTTGATTGTATGGATGTTTCAGATCCATCAGATCTGCTTTCAGATTTGAAAATTCAGTTTATATCCAAACATTATCTGTAAACTTAGACAAGAACAATCACGACTAATCAATTACTTTAAGCAAATTTTGACAACTGCATAGTCTGTTTTGACTCTTGTAACTGGATCTTGTAAAATATTTAACAAAACACTTATTTTTTTATCTTCGACAATTGCTGTCCGCAAATTTTTTAAGGGACGTGCAAAGCCACCCATTCTTCACAATTAAAGACATTCTCAAATCTAGAGGATACAACAGCTTGCTTTTATTTGAGAAATAACATAGCTGTAATAATAATTAATAAATATTATAATGACTTTTAAAAATATATATGAATCTAAATTGTAACCAATAGTTAAATAATTTACTTCTTCAAAAAATAAAATTTTGTTACTTTAATTTAAAAATGTCGTTGAACCAATCAAATAGATTACACATTTTTATAATGAAACAAAATATTGTAAAAAATATTTGCATTGAAGTATTAGCTTGATATTTTTTTAATATTAAGGTACTTGTCAAAATTGCAATAGGTAAAGTACTTTAACTCTTCTTAATGCATAATTTTACTTTGAATTATATAACTTTCAAAATAAATCGTATGCAAAAAATATTTATATAATGGTTTAAAAATAGTTATGACGTTTTTAAATAATTAAATGCCACTTCCACAAAAATTAAGACAATCTTCGTATATTTCCATAATTATTTTTCATCATTTCTGCGTTACCAAAAATTAAACAAAATTAAATAAATGCGCTTCTTTGTACTTATGAATCAGAAATATGCTGTTATCAGAAATAGTATATAACCTAAGATTTATAATATTCTAAAAGTACAGGTATGTAAAAAAACATTTTAAAGCAATGATTTCTTTTCCAATTAATAAAAAATCTTTTATTTAAGTGTAATGAAATAATAGAAATAATTTAAATTAGTCAAATAATTTTAAGATGAGCACAGCATTACTCAATAGAATAGAGTATTTTGTACTATTTTATAAAATTAAATCTGTTACAATAATGCTATGTCCATTGGAATAATATTCAAAATGGAAAAAGCATTACAAAAAGAAATGTTCCTTTTCAAGTGGATTCGCTCCAATTAGCGATGACTAGACCCGATATGTCTTGGAAAAGTGGGTCGTTTGATTGGTTGAGGGGTGCTGAGAGGGTGAGTGGGCATGCTGTAAAGAGATTCGCAAATCTGGGCGCATCCTTTTTAGCCGCAGACGAGAGATACTATTTAACCTTTATGTTTTAGCCGTGTCATTTTAAAACTGATAGATGGCAGCACTAAAATACACTATTATCGCTTCATGTTACACATAAAATCTTAAAAAAAAAAAAACATTTTAAAATGTGCTTGCAAAAAATTTAAATGTTTTATGTTGCCTTCATTTTCCTATGGTCATCGCCGAATCTACCGATGACCGGACGCTTCGCCACTGCTGGAGCCCTCAGATAAATATTATTTATTAAATGTAAAAATTTCAAAGGGGAAGGTGAGTGAATTCCGGGGAGGCGCGAGAGTGGACCGGGGGGGGGGGATTAATTTTCAAACTTTTACCGAACCTCTCCTGTGATATATCATCGGAAAGTCTTTTGACCACTCTTTCATATTATGAACTTTCTTCCCCCGGAGTGGAATTCCGGGAGAGAGGGAAGGAGAGGGAGCGATGAGGTGGTGAATTTTTTTTTATTGTAGTGATTTCTACAATAAATATAATTTTAGATGAGGTTTTTTGATGGAGCCCTCCGGCAAATATTTATTAAATATAAAATTTTAAAATTGGGAGCTGCGTGATTTCCGGATATATTCTGGGAAGAAAGAGTGGACCCACGTGGGAGGGGTAGATTTCAAACTTTTTTGGACCCGTCATGTGATATATCATCCGAAAGTTTTCGGACCACTCTTTCATATTATGAACCTTTCTTCTTCTTCCCTCCCTAGTTTGGCGTCCCGGGAAAGGCACTTTTCGAACTTTTTTGAAATCGTAGCGTTTTTAAACATTTTAGACCGGATTTTTTTACGGAACCCTCCGATTAATAATTTATAATATATGAAAATTTCAAAGAGAGGGATGGGCAGGGCGTATTCCTGGGGGTTGGGACTTTTTTCTATCTTTTTCAGACACCCCTCATGTGATATATCATTGGAAAGCTTTGTGACTACTATTTCATTTTATATATCGCCCGCACCCCCAGGGGCGCGCCAGAAGTGTTCGGCGCCTGTGTGCAGAACTTCAATTGGCGCCCCATATTCCTACCCCCCCCCCCCCCACTCACACACACATACACACACGCACAAAAAAGAGAAAAAATATATAATTTTTTTTTCAATGAGTATAAATGCATAGCTGCCAAGCCAACCTTCTGGAAGTTTTCTCCAAATCAAATAAAAGAATTTGGAACCAGAAAATTTAGTTAATGAAATGCGTCTTGTTTCTACAGAGTTCTTTTTTATTTCATTTATTAAATTTCTGGTTAAAAATATTTTTTCTTGACTTTGAAAATAAGGAATGTTGGCAGCTATGCAAATAACAGACATCCCTGAAAAGTGAGTGCTTCAGCTGTTTACTCCCCCTCCCCACACATGGCATACCTCCTACATAAATCAGCTTCTTTTACCCCGGGAGTAATATACTCCCGGAATTTTATAGATCTGATCTTTATTTATATTTATACTTAAAATAGTTCAAATAAACTTCACTTTGGAAATATAGCTTTGTTGAATTAATCAGTGGTAGTACTATGACACAAAGAAAGGGGTGCTCGTAATACGGTAAATACACATAAAAGTAGAAAAATATTTTCTCAAATTATGGTGTCCGTAATACACCGGAGCTTGTTATAGCACTTTTATTTCTTTTCAAATAATGTAACATCAATTAAGATGCGCCTTAAACAATTACCATACGTACATTATAATAAGGGGTGCATTCGAAAATGTTCCAGTCCCGGAACATTTGATTTTATATTAGCAAATACCACGGTACCTAGATTATACGGTAGGGACCACGCGCAGCTTCCTTCTCTGTGATGACGTCAGCTGGACACCAACTTCGTCTTCAGATATATTTTTTCCATTATGTGTATTTTTAAGGAACTGAATATTTATATTATTTTATACATATATATGTATTAATATAAACCGATTTAATACCTTTAATTTATAATATATCATGAAATTTATCAACTAAAGCAATACAATTATAGTTTTAAATAGTAAAATATTGCGATAAGGAAAAAAATGACAACTTTAATACGTTAAAAATTTTTTTTTGCTTCTTCGCGAAAATGTTAAAAGCATATTGACAGACTTATAGTAAAGGATCGACCGAAACAGGTTTTTAAGACCGAAACCGAAATCGAATTTCGGTAATCTTCCTATTTTTGGCCGAAAACGAAAATGTCTGAAGTTTTTTTTAAGTAACTAGGGGGCTCTGCCCCCTACGAGATACGCTCGTCAACCCCTGTTCAGACACCGCAGACTCTAACAGCACGATAATTTGATCGGCTTTAAAAAGATTTCGGAAGACTGAATTATAATTTGAATCCGACAATTATAATCTGACGTAATTTTCACCAAACTTTTCTTTTTCTTTTTAATATTCACGTAAAAATACTTTTGCTAGAAATGAAATATTATGATCTTAAAATATCAAATAAATGTCTCGCGCAATTTTTAAATTTAAACTCTTTTGCAATATTATTTTTTGTTCATTTTACGTAATAAGTGTAATGTGATGTAAATGTGATGTAAATTCCTCTATTTAAGACTTCTAATGCATGTTAATGAATTTATTATTTTACAATATTCTTCCTCTTTTAAAATTCACGTGTAATTATAGTTTTTATGACGTAATTTTCAAAAAGTTCCTGCTTTTTATATTTTCTGTTTATAATAGTCACGTGTAAAATAAATTTTTAATTTGAAGCAAACATTATTGTTTGCGCTGTTTATACAGTTGGCAACAGTTTAAATTAATGCAACTTTCTAAAATATCTAAAAAATATCTATCAAAATGCTGAAAATTTGAATTTAAAATAGAAATAAAACCTCAAAAAATGAGTCAAATTAAAAAACTAAATACAATTTGCACACCGGGAAATTCTGACGCATAAAATGATCTAAAAATGATTAAATTCCTATGTACAGTTTTTGCTCCTATAAAAAATTTTAATGGAACGATTTTGTCCAACTTTGGCATTAAATATCTCTTAAAATAATTCTTCGATTTGAAAACTGTCTGCATCAGCGTGTTTATCAAACATTTCTCTATAATACTACCGATTTTCATATTTTTGTATGCAACAGTTTTTTTAATATTAACGAAGAAAGGCCATGCTTAAGCATTCAAATTGGATGCCGATCTGCCGGGAATATCTACACAGATTTTCATTGGTCCATTTCCAAATCAAAACTTTTTTTTATATATAGAAGGATTAATACGTACATAATTATACATAATCATTAATTAATTACATGTGTAGCCGAAGTTGACTCTGTACCTCTGGCCAAAACTTTTTATTTTCATATAAAATAAAATGTAATGAATTCATCGGATACAAAATGGTTTTCTAATTATACGAATTTCATCTAATTAAAAAATGTTTTTGGTATTCGTACCTCGATTTATCTTTTATAATGATTTTTGTAAATGGTCATCTGTTATACTAGAACTTTCTCAAAGATTATTCTAAATACTTCTGCGGTTTCAAACTAAAATTTTTCTATTACTGTTAAGTCTAGAGCTTTTAATGAGCACGTGAAAAGCATCTTCAAAGTTTAGTAATATAGGCTAATATAGGCATTTCTTGCTTTATAATTTGCACTCATATCTTGAGTTAGCCATGACTGATAATTATAAACAGTGAAGTTCATAGCAATAAATAAAGAATGTCTCATTTGAGCCGATACAGCTCAAATCAATGAGTAATGTTGAACATTTCCGAAGGAAGAAAAGAGATTTTTGGAATACAGGTAGTTGCGATCGAGTTTTGGTCCGGCCGAATTTTCGGCAGCATTTTTGCCGAAATTCAGATTTTGGACTAAAAACGTAACCGAATTTTCGGTCGATCTCTACTCATAATGTTTAAAAAAAAAGTTTGGATGGTTTATTGGGTAAATATCATATTGCTTGGCAGGCGATTTTGGGGTGGACGTTTCAAGGCGAAGGGATCTGAATATTCCCGTTTTTATTACGCAAATATACTAACTTCTAAATCGAGTAAGCAAACAAAAGGAAGAAAAAAAATCATACACATTTTCACATTTGTATTACCATATTTTGATTTTCTTTAATTGCCGGTGGAATGTTAGTAGAAAGCCTGCGAAGGAACGTCAACCTCTTCGACCATTTCGCAGGTCACTTGTTTTTTTTTTTTTTTTTTTTTTTTTTAAGGGAAAGAGTTGTTTACAGGTTTAGACCAAGACCTGTGATACGCAGAAACAAAAATTCGTTAATCCTGAACAAATGAGAACTATTGTATATTTTACACGTATTCGATACAACTTGATATTTTTCAAAGATTATATACATATTTTACAAATTGACTTGGTTTACACATTATTGAATATATTTCATATACATATATATTTTTTCTTAAAAACAGAATTTTCATTAACCATGTTGCTAAAAACTGCTGTACAACCTTCTTCCCATTTTTCTTTCTTTGTTCGTGTTACGCTTATTTTTTTTTTTTTTTTTTTTTTTTACGCTTATTCAAGGCTTTCACTTTCATTCTAATGAAAGTCCGGATTCTTTCAAATGTCATGACTACAAAGCCACGAAATGCCAGATATTTACTTTTTATTATATCTTTTAACATCTAAAAACATTCGGTCGTTAGTATATTAAAGTTACATGAAACTGGTTAAATTATTTTTCTATTTTTATAACAGTATCAAAACATCCATATGTTGGTTTCATTAATGAGCCCCTATAAATTGTCTGCAGTCAATTTTTTCCAAAAAAGTGGGCATTTTTAATGAAACTACCATATTTTTGTGCTTTTTCTGAATTTTTCTTCTCAACTCGGTATGCTATATACCCTGAAATCATTTCTAACAATTCTTTTTCTTTTCTTTTTTTTTTCTTTTTTTTTTCGTTTGTTTGTTTCACCGAAACTTTCCTGGCTTTCTTCAAAATGATTGAGAAATCCACCGATTGCATATGCATTTACGAATTTTTCTTCGTCATTCTTAATATTTATTTCATTAGAATTAGACACATCTGTTGTATCCTTTATATGATGCAAAGTAACTTCATCTGTGTTTTGAGCAATGTTTTCAGATTTGCTGTCCGGGTAGATACCATTTTCCCTACTGGACTGGGGGTTTTTAGCTTTAAAAAACCAGGTTTTTTTTGGAAAAAATGGGTTTTTATCAACTAAAACAACATTTTGTAAAAAGGATTTTTTGAACGAAAAAATGTAAAAGCAAAATATTTCTTTACATACAAACATACATGCACAAACTCTTCTTGGCTATCATACAATATTTACTAGATTTATTATTTTCATATGCAGTGAGTATTATTTAACTTGAAATTGATGGACCAAGAAAAAAAATTAGTCATATAATTGTAAAAAGAAAATAACTGTACAAAATAATAAAGAAAAATATATTTAGCACCTATAAAAACGTATTTCCTAAAATTAAATATAAAAAAATCTTTTAGATTCATTTAGATCTAATTTCTCTGTCTTTCAGAAATCTGTGGAATTTAATACTTGATTTATTACGTTGTCTATCATGATGACTACAAACAGCTATTGCACAGCAAACCATGATTAGCAATTAAATAATTAAATCACAAAGAAAAACGCACATTGATCTTGAAGATAACTAACTCAACTGACAAATACTTCGAAGAACGATGGAGTGAAAGCGCTCTGGTGCACATTCAGAGGGCTGTGTCTGGTGTCCAGATGACGTCAGAGGAGGGAAAATGCTACTGCGCACATTTTGGTGATCCCTACCGCGTATTCTAGATACCGTGGCAAATACAGAACCCTTATGCTGGATATATAACAATTGTTATTAAAAATGCATATTCATTTCGACGTTTACATTGCTAAGAAGCTAAGCATATCCTTACCTTGGCACACTCTTAACCCTTCCTTCTCTGTCAGATTTTTTTATTTTTCGAATTTCCAATTTTCGTGCAACGAATCCAAGCTATAAAGTAAAAATATTAATAAAACAAAGTTTCGCTGTGTCTGTGTGCGATGGCTAGCAGAATCTACAGCCAGTATGAAGCTCAAAATTTTTGTGAAGATAGTCAAAAGCCTGTCCTGGTGCACCTAGTGATGTAAAATACCCACTTTGGGTATTTTTCTGGGTATTTATTTTTCAGTTAAATACAGCTATGAGAAAACTTATAATGCTATTAGTTATGATGGATTACTGAAAAAGAATGAAAATTTAGAACTTTAGACTTCTTACAACTCTTTAATTTTAAAGAACCTCAACATTTTACATTTAAAAATTGAACATAAATGTCTTTTTTTTTTTAGTTATAATGAAGAGTGTAAAAAAATAATAATAATGTATTAATTCAGAAGAATTTTATTAAAAAGACAATTTTAATTAAATTTGTGTAACAGGTGCAGCACTTAATATATGTGCAATACTGATTCAGCTAATATATATTAGTACTACATAGGTCACTTCAAGCACTACCACTGTAATACTATATTACGATGGTAGTTCTCCAATAAAGGGGGCACATTCTCAAATTTATCCTCAGCAGAAGATTTTTCTTTCCCCGATACTGTTTCTCTGAAAATAACTACATCAGTCTAAGATGAGTGCTCTCTAATTTCATATGATGGCCAATTTCATGAATAAATATCATTTGTATCTGACGGTTTTAAGGTGCAGCGGTCAAAGGAAATAATGAATGAAAAAATGACCTTATGCATTTTACTCACCAAATTTTTCCAGAAAACAGTTAAATAAACATTCGATAGGAAATTATGTATTCTTTCAAGTTATATATTTAAAAAAAAAATCTTAAGGCTGATCTTCATACTACTAAAATTGTACCAAACTCTGAAATTTTCAATATAAATGCAATAATTTTGACATCATATTTGGCTTTGTCATTAAATTTTACTTTAGAAAGTTAAACAGAAAGGCATTTAGTCAAGTAGTTTAGGAATTGTGGATATTTAAAATTTGAATCTCCTAATGTTAAATTCATTTTTAATCATTGCAAAACAGATTGCAATTGCTAATGTTCTGTACGTCTTGATATTTTTAACTTTGAGAACTACTGTGTGATAGACAGGAAAGACCATTTAGCGTTTTGCTGCGCATTATATTTTTAAAATACGATAAAAATATAATGCAGTTTGTTATTTCGAAGACTCGTGAAAGGATGACTAAAGACAAAACAGATAGGCACGCATTTTGCTTTTGTGAAACTTTGATCTGCGTTTTTATATAGGCTTTTAACATGAAAAAATATTAACCAGATTCTTTTAAAATATCGGGTCAACCCGAACCCAACCCGCAAGAGTAAAAAAACCGACACAAAACCGACCCGAACCCGAAACAATGAAAACCGACCCGAACCCGAAACAATGAAAACCGACCCGAACCCGAAACAATGAAAGCCAACCCCACTAGCAACAAAAATAGTTAAAGTCAACGCGATCCGACCCGCAACGGGAAAATAAAGCGCCAAGTGCGGGTCGGGTCGGGTAAGAGTAAAAGCGGATAACTCGACCCGATGCAGGACTCTACCCCAGACTATTAGGTGGAATTCCCCCGTGGGGAGGAAATGAATTTTTTCATGTGACATATTGTTTTAAAGATTTTGGCCTTGATATTACTAAGCACTCACTCCTCTCCTCTTAAATCATTTTTTCATCAATAGAGGTCATTTTAAAGTTTTAATTTTTTCATTACTACGCCATACAATTTTCCAAAAATGATGAAAAAAATTTACATAACAAATCTCAACAATTAGCAGCTTCCCCCCCTTTTTTACACAGTGAACGGGTACGTATTTCAGACAAAATGGGGAGGGGGGAATCGTTCGAAAAAGTTCGTAACACAGAACTAAAAAATATATTTATTTTGCTCTTAGATACAATTATATTTTTAGAAATTCGTTGAAAATATATGACAAAATTAAGTCCTTCCTCCTATTTCCAAATCTTTTGAAAATACAATTACGAAAAAATTAGAAGTATCAGGAATTTATTTAAACATTGTAGGAAAACTATAGATATTATCCTAGGTCATACAATTTTTCAGAAAGTCGCAGTTTACAGTTATGCATAAATTTTATTTTGCGGGCGTTCAGCTGAGATTTGAGGGGAGTTCGAGGTACCTATCAACGAAAAATCATCCAAGGACTGTCGATAATGACTTTCCAAACGAATTGTCGGTAATTAGCCTAGATATTAATTAAAAACCTATCTAAAAAATGTGACACAGACCGAAGTGGCCATGCAACTTTGTAACCTCCTTTCGAAGCGTACTTGGCACAATGGCAATATTAAAATTTGTACAAGGTCTTTGTTTCAGGTTAGACTGGTCACAATGATAAAGATTCAGCGTTTTTCATTTCAATTGAATTCAATTATTGAAGGCAATTATAGAAAAATATTTAATAAAATAATTCCAAGTTATTTGCAAAGTCTTATTATTCGTTGAACAACTATATTTTGAAAGATTGCAGTCAGAAATTAATAAATTTATTGTATGAACTCTCTTTACGCGAGTGAAACTCTCACTTGACCGATTATTCTTTATTCGAAGCAAATCTATAAAATATTCAATTAAAGTTTCAATAAAACGTAATTCATTTTAAGGTTGTTCTCAAAAACATGTTTCCCTACTGTAAATGACATACTCATGGGCTCGTTTTTAAGCGTAAAAGCATACAATAACAGGCATGACTATAAAATTGGATTGGAATCGAATGGCGTTTTCATTTCTTTTTTAAATGCATTGCATTTTGAGCTTCATCCTGTTTTATTTATTTATTGTTTCTGTTATAATGTAGCCGATTGCTGTGATACATTTGTGCTTTTTTCGGCAATTTACTTTTACCTGAGGCTTATGCTCCTTTACCATTGTGCCATATAATATACTACTCGTTTTTATATCGTTCGTATGTGTATCACTACCAATACTACAGTTAGATAAGAGTGTTATATATTGTCAATTATTTGAATAATGGAGCCTTCCATGTTTGCCACAAGCTGTAGTGCGCTCCTACTTTCTGAAAAGTTGGACAGGTCTGAACTAGAGCAGTGATGTCAAAAGGGGCATTCGCGGTCGCCCTTCCGAATTTTTTATGTTTCTAGCACTTTTTAAAATTTATTTTAGGCCCTTGACGGCGCCCTTAAGCCTTCCGTGGCGCCTTACGTCCATGACCTTACGACAACGAGGCGCCTTCCGATCGTTACCTTTCGACACCGTGGCAACCTTTCGGTTTGAGACTCTCCTCCTTGCCCCCCTAAAGCTACACCGCTGACGAGCATCTGCAAATTTCATATATCTTAAAAGTAAAAATGAACTCATAAATGTGTCATCAGAAATGACGGACTTTCGATTTAAATACCGCTTTAATAAATTTAAATTGGATAAAAGGTTTTCAAAATTTCCAGCTTCGCCTAAACTATTTGGCGCCTTTACTATTCTGGCGCCTGTGTGCGGTGCACACTTTGCACACTGGGTCGGCGCGCCCCTGCGCACCCCTCCCCCTACTTTGCCCCCGCGCGGGGGCACTTTTCTAAATTTAGCGGACACCACTCATGTGATATATCGTTGAAAGTCCTGTGACCACTTATTCATATTATGCATTTTCCTTGCCCCTCCCCGCAATTTGCTCCCCGTGGGGGTTCGCTTAATGTATTTCAGTAGAAGGCGTTCTAAAAATGGGGAAATTAAAGATCTGATCTCAAATGGCGTAGAAAAATCAATAAAAAAATTGATCCCATTTACCATCCTTTTCGTTCATGTTTTTACCACTAGGGGTGCTTTGGATTCTTATTTCTTTCTCCATTTTGGTGCTAATTGCCGAAAAATTCTAATTTTTGATACTTAAACTCCCCTTACCACTTCATAGCTACTCGCGTTTTTTCAACTTTTTTCAAACAGGGGGCGTCATATGACTTTTCCAGTCTTGTGGCTCCATTATAGCCTCCCTTTGGTTCGTTGTTTTTTTTTTATTCCATCTGTTTTCAGTTACCTTACATTTAATAAAGTCTGTCTTATAAATATGTAAAAACAATGATTTTAATAATCGATTGTAGATTCTCGAAAGTAATCGATGACTGTATCGATTGTGTTTTTTACGATGACGATTTTTTTCGTTTGGTAAATTTTCGAGAATCGCCCATCACTACTTTAGACCACTTTGCTAACCAGACCTTCTGCCTTTCCTCTAAATGGAAGATCTAGTAAATTTAACTTCACGCATGCGCAAATTTTTGAGTCTGATCTTACAGAATCAGGTTTAATTATGCTTTAATATATATATATATATATATAACCATTATATAATATTACAATTCATCATCTTTTTAAAAAAAAATAAAAATTAATAAAGTGAGTATCAATACATTACACTGACATTATAGATAATAAATCTGGATCAACTATTATTAAGTTAACTAATCGTTAATGAATTTTTTTTTAATAAACCTATATCCTAATCACCAATATATGAAGTATTCAAAATTAAAACATTCAAAATTGGCGAAAGGAAAAACAAGAGGATGTCTAATTCATAAAAAAGCATGTAAATAATGAAACATATGAAGGAAATCATAAATATTTGAAATATTTTCTAAAACTATTTGTAATTAAATCAATTTAACCAATGAAAAAAGACCTGCAATAATGAATCATTGTCAGCATCAACAAATCTTTTGCACGGAATGTATGATCTCAAAATTGAAAATTTATTAATTCAAAATGAAAAACTACAAAATGTACTTAAAATGAAAGAGCAGTTATGAATAAAATTGGAACTAATGATTCGTAACTCGTTTTCAAAGCGAATATTACGAAATCATTTTAGTAATAAGATATATATGTTTAAGTTATGTGTACCTTGGGCAAGAAATATCATCTGATAATAGTATCATGAATGAAATCAATAGAAGAATAAGAAATGGATGGAGTGCTTTTGGGAAGAACAATATTATTCTGAAGAGTAGCATGCCCCTGTGTTTGAAAAGAAAGGTATTTAACCAATGTGTTTTGCCTGTCCTAACTTATGGAGCAGAAACATGGACGCTAACAAAACGGATGGTACAAAGATTACAAACAACACAGAGAAGTATGGAAAGATGTATGCTAGGTATAACTAGAAGAGACAGAAAAAGAATAACCTGGATAAGAAGTCAGACAAAAATTTTTGACATCATTGAAAGAATTAAACGGCTAAAATGGAAATGGGCTGGGCACATCGCAAGAAGACAAGACAATAGATGGAGCACAAACACCCTACAGTGGTATCCCAGAGATGTAAAACGGCCAAGAAGACGACCTCAAGTAAGATGGAGTGATGAAATCAGAAAATTAGCCGGTGTAAATTGGATGACTAAAGCACTAGACAGGAAACATTGGAAAAATCTGGGGGAGACCTACATCCAGCAGTGGATTGAAAACGGTTGATGATGATGATGATGTGTGTGAGCATGTATATGTGTATGTATGTGTGCTTATATATAATATAGATATATTTAGAAAAGAAAAAAAATAGGGGAATCATGCATTTAACATCATATTTTTCATTATCTTTCACATATTGGTACATAATACAAGGTCATATTTTACTTTCTCAAATAATCCTCATTGTTTTTTAAATATTATTTATGTACTCATTTTTTATTTTATAATATTCCTTTTTAAATTAATTAAATTAATCAATGCCCTTCTATTTACTTATTTTATTTTATATTTACTCAGTACTTATTACGTTTATTCCTATTTTTTCATTCTACTTTAAGTAAATGTTGATATTAATCATTTCTTAAATTAATTTCCTTTCTGTTTTATGGGTATAGACGGCAGCTCTTAACATTTCTTTTTAATAAACCTAATTACAATATAGTTTTCCTTTTTCACACCAGTTGGCATGATGGCAGTAATGTTCTTATTCTCAGCAACTCATGGCCACATGTTCTAATAGTCCTAACCTAATCTGTTTGCATCATGGGCGTACTCAAGGGGGGGGGGGCTGATGGGGCTACAGCCCCCCCCCCCCGAAATTTTCAAAAGTGATATGAAAAAGTGCTGCTTTTTCATCTTTCTTTTTTGGAAATTTTTTTAATTTTTTTCAATCATACAGCGGGCTGGCCATTCTCATTAGTCCCATATTAGCCCACATTGACAGCAAAGAAGAGAAAGGGGGCAGACGGGCTTACAGCCCCCCCCCCCTTCTCCCGAAATAGTCGAAAAATTAAATGGAAAAATAATTTTTCCTTACTTTTTTAAGGTAAATCTGTAATTTTTTTCTTCTGTCATATAGTAAAATAGACATTCTCGTTAACACCATATCAGTCCACATTGACATCACAGCATACCAAAAGATGGGGAGGGGGATGATGGAATTTCAGCCCCCTCCTCTCGAAATGGTCGAAAATGAAATGATAAAATAGTGCTGAATTTTTTCTACCTGTTTAAGATAAACTTGCATTTTTTCCCCTATCGTTCAACAGACTATGCGCTTCCTTCGTTTTAGTTCCATAGTCGTCCATATTGACACCAAAGAAGAGGAAGGGGGCTGATGGGGTTACAGCACCCCCCCCCCGCCCCCCAAACCAGAAATAGTCGAAAAATTAAATGAAAAAAAGTGTTTTTTCCTTACTTTTTTAAGATAAATCTGCAATTTTTGCTTCTGTCATACAGCAAAATAAACATTCTCGTTAATTCCATATTAGTCCACATTGGCATCACTCCATACCCAAAGATGGGGAGGGGGGGGGGTGGCTGTTGGAATTACAGCCCTCCTCCTCTCGAAATAGTAGAAAATGAAATGAAAAAATAGTGCTGATTTTTTTTTTCTGTCTGTTTGAGATAAATTTGCATTTTCTCTCCTATCATTCAACAGACTAGCCGCTCCCTTCGCTGTAGTTCCATATTAGTGTACAGTGACACCCAGGGTTGCCGGCTGGCTTTTTTTGGTTTTAACCACTTTAAAAAAGCCGGCTTTAATTCATAAAAGCTGGTTTTTATTTTGTTGTATTTAAATTGGTTTACAGTTAATTCGTTTTAAATTTGGATCAATTACTTTTTAATATACTTATAAATATTTTCTACTAAAAAAATTATAGATTTCTATTAAATTTTGTCAAATAAACAAGTCTTTATAACTTCTAGAAGGCAAGTGTGTGAAGGTATTATACTTGAAATATATATATATATATATATATATATATAAACACTGAAAAGAATATAAGTTAGACTCCAAACTGGTGTTTTGAAATTCTATATTACATAGCTCTACATATACTACACATTTTAAAGATTATATTTAATTAACGACAAAATGTAGCACATCAAAATGGAAACATTCTTATGTGTCTGTATGGAGAGATTAAGTTATAAATGTTAAAAGAGACATTGGAAAGGATATAATATTTGAAGAGAGTGGTACATAAGTGTATAAAAAACAAAGCATTTAAACAAGAAAAAAAAATCTAACTAAAATTTTGAAAAGCTTGTTGCTAAACATATTCATGCATATGCAATTCATAATATTTTTAATAGTGAGAAATTGTATTTTTATTAATGACTATGTATAATTTTAAATGTTTACTAGAAATAAAATAAGACTTGTATATTAATAGCTCTTAATATTAAGTAATAAAACATGTAACTAAGTAACGATTGCCCTCTGTAACTTTATAAAGCAGTAAAAATGAAAAAAAATGGCAGTTGGTATGGCCCTTTTAAAATTTAGTTGACATATTTACAATTCTGACTACAAATCACTAGCAAAACCATCCAAGTTTTATCCCAGTATTAATGTCCTCATTATTGAGAAATTGGGTTACTTATTAAACTCGAAGTCAATTAAATGCCATTAAAACTAATTAAAAACACTTTAAAATGTGTTGTTTATAGTTAAAATGCTTCATTGTATAAAAGCGAATTATGGCCATAAAAGGCCAATTTTTGGCCAAAAAAAGATGGTTAAAACCAATAAAAGCCACTGGCCTGGCTTTTTTTTTTTTTATCTTAGCCGGCTTTTTTGCAACCCTGGTGACACCACGTTATACCCAAAAAGGTAGAAGGGGGCTAATGGGGTTACAGCTCTCTCCCCAAAATGTCGAACATGAAACGAAAAAGTGCTGATATTTTTCTTTTTGTTTGAGATATATTTGTATATTCAAAATTTCCTGTCATTCATCAGACTGGCCGCTCTCTTCTCTTTAGTTCCATACTAGTGCACAGTGGGCTCACATTATACCCAAAGAGGTGAAAGGGGCTAATGGGGTGCCCCCTTCCTTAATAGTCGAAAATGAAATGAAAAAAAGGCTGATTTTTTTTCTTCTTGTTTGAGATAAATTTGTAATTTTTCTTGTGCCATACAGCGAAATAGCCATTCTCGTTAAATCCATATTAGTCCACATTGACATCACAGCATACTGAAAGAAGGAGAGGCGGCTGTTGAGCTTACAGCCCCCTCCTCCCGAAATAGTCGAAAAAAAATATCGCTTTTTTTCTTTCTGTTTGAGATAAATTTGCATTTCTTTCTCCTATTATTCAACAGACTAGCCCCACACTTCTGTTTAGTTCCATATTAGTGCACAGTGACACCACATTATACCCAAAGAAGTAGAAAGGTTGTCATGGGCTTACAGACCTCTCCCAAAATAGTTGAAAATGAAATGAAAAAAGTGCTGATTTTTTTTTCTTTTTGTTTGAGATAAATTTGTAATGCAATTGTTTTCTGCAATACACTGAACTAGACTTTCTGGCTAGTCTCATATCAGCGCACAGTTACACCACTGTATACCCAATGAGGGGAAGGGGGCTGATGGGGTTATAGGGCCTCCTTTCGAAGTAATCAAAAATGAAAAAAAAAACTCCTGTTTTTTTTTTCTTTCTTTTGAGATAAAATGTAATTTTTTTTCTGCGACGCAGCTATTCTGGTTAGTCCCATATACTAGTGCACAGTAATACCCCAGCCTACACCCAAAGAAGTCGATAACGACGGGGGTTATGAGGTTACAGCTCCATTCCACCTCCGAAGAGATCGCAGTGAAATGAAAAAAGTTGCTGATATTCCTTCTTTTTCAGATAAATTTGTTTTATTTTCTGGAATGCCACAAAATTGTTTTTCTTGTTAATCCAATATCCTCCTCAGTCCTGCGACCAAATTTACTTGAAACTACAAATAAATGTTCAAATGACTGAAAAATAGCTCCATGCCTGTTTTACTGGATAAATGAAAACATATATGGTCAGTTCAAGAGAACTACAAGTAAATTCGACAAATCTAAAAGTAGTTTAATTTAAGGAGTTTTTTAATTTCTCTCACAGTCGGCGGGTGCCAAGATTGTCAATGCAGAAGTATGTTAATGCACAGTAACACTACAGCTAATCACAAGTCGATTGCGGCTAAATCGGAAAACCGGTGCGGAAGAGTGACTGTAAAAGTATAGCTTATTAACTTTCATTTTTCAGTCGCATCTACATGCCAAAAATTTTTATTTTTTCTACGGTTTTTTGACAAAATTTGCGTTTCCTCCGCAGTCCTTTGAAGAAATTCGCTTTTTCTGCGGCTTTTTGCCGAAATACGCTTTTTTTTTTTTTTTTTTTTTTTTTTTTGCGCACTCCTTCGTCGAAATTTGCGTTCTTTCCACGGATCTGTGACGAAATTTGCGTTTTTTTCTGATCCTGTTGAAATTTTTAGTTTTTTCGGCGGGTTTTTGATGAAATTCAAGTTTTTTCGCGGATTTTTGCCAAAATTCGCGTTTTTTTTTTTTTTTTTTTTTTTTACGAAATCCTTCGTTGAAATTTGCTTTTTTCCGCGGCTTTTTTGATGAAATTCACGTTTTTAGGGTTCCGTACTTAAAAAGTAAAAACGGAACCATTATAAGATCACTCCTGTGTCTGTCCGTCTGTCTGTCTGTCTGTCACAGCCATTTTACTCGTAAACTATGGAACATGGAAAGTTCAAATTCGGGGAAGTAATAAAGACCATTAACCCACATATTTTCAGATTAATAAACATTCATAAACATATTTAGTAAAAAAGTAGAGGGGCTTATGCTACATGAAAAAAAAAAATCTTTTCTTCGTATATCATGTGGGGGTATCCTGTGAAAGCTTTTGTAACGCTGAACTCAAAAATACATTTCTTTTAATTTTAGGTATTATATTTTCAAAGATATTGTTGAAAATGTAGCGGAAAAATATGTCCCCCCCCCCCCATCTAATTCCGAATCTACTGAAACTAAAATTATGAAAAAAATTAGAGGTAGTAGACGTTAATATAAACCTTGCCGGAAAATTATAGCGCTTACTCTAGGTCACATAGTTTTTGAGTAATTAGCATTTTTCTGGTATACACAAATTTCGATTTACGGGCATTCAGAAAAATTGTTGAGCATCGCTGACTATACCTATCGTTGAAGAAGAATGAAAGCATTGTTGATAATGATTTTCGAAAAAAATCATCGGTAATTAGCCGAGATATTACCCTTAAAGGTACGGTCAGTTTGGACATACACAAGAACAGGGGCGAGTGCCTAGGCCTCTATGCCTAGTTAACAACTTTTAATGATATATATGTGTAATGTAATGTCCAGTAGCAGAATAAAACCTATAAACGTCAAATTGTTAAAAACATACTAATTTAAGGGGTCTCGGGACTCTAAAAAGTGGAAAAAATGAAAAAAAGACCATTTTCAACATTTAATGTCTTAAAATGTACATGATTTTAAAACACAATTTTAATTGGGATGAAAGATATAAGTAATGTTCTTTCGTTTCATGTATTTAAAAAATTGCAAGCTACAGAATTAGTATTTATAGGGGCTCGAAGCTGTTAGACATTTGTCAAACAAAAAATTGGCATAACAATTTACGCGCAGGATTACAAATAAATATTGAAACTAGAATGAAAATTTTGGTGCTTACATTTTAGATTGTAATAATTTCCCTGAACTTAAGTAAATTTGTATTTAAAGCATTTTTATATTTTTAATGCAATGTTGAATTTAGCTAATACAAAATTTTGAAAATTTCAACAGTAAAATCATCTAAAAAAATATTTTTTTGAACAATAAAAAGAAAATTTTAGGTTCAGTTTATACAGACTAACATGAAATATATGTTTTGAAAATTTCATGAAAAAATATTCAGAAGTTTTAGAGGTATCCTGCGCGTTATGCCCAAAAAACGCCATTTGGAAAATAATGACTTTAAAGTTTCGGAAACGCCGCTTCAGCTATTGAGCGGGTATAATTCTAAAAGCCAAAACTTCTGTTCTAATGGGAATTTCAAGGAAACAATTATATCAAAATATTGAGAAAAGATAGGAGTTTAACATCTAAAAATATTTAAATTTCTTAAATTTTGAAGCTTTAAGAGTCCTGCGACCACTTAATCCTTTCCGGCACGGAGTAATTCTATTTATAAACTTATGAAATAATGAACTGACACCAGAATTTATAAATGAATTTATTAGAAAATGCGAACTTGCTTATTCTCACGTACATGATAAAAGGAAAATTTTAATTAAATATTCTTGGTGCCGTTTGTCTGTTTTGGAATTAAAATCAGGTGTCCGTTTTTTAAGGGCATCGCCCTCGAAAGATTTAATTAGAATGAATCGCATAAATACTGTGGGATTCGCGATAGTTTGCATTGATTGTATCTCTCAATACGCCTCGAGTGACTTTAAAAGTTAATTAAACACCTATCTGGAAAAACGCGGCACTGACCAAGGCGGCGTTGCACCTTTGAGACCTCAAATCGAAGCGCGCTTAGCACAATGCCAAATTTAAACTTTGAACAAAGGTTTTGTTTTAGCTACACTGTAGAAATAAAGGTTATTACTACGCTGAATTTAGTTTCATGAAAAGCCAAATGAAGTTTAACTATGCACTGCTTTTATTGTCAGTACCGAATTAAGTTCATCATAAACAGATTAGGATAATATTAAAAAAAGAGTTATACGAATAGCTATATTTCATATTATTTAGGTTCCATATCTCTTTGAACTTTCATGGTATACCCATCTACACTTTTCTAATATATACAGTTATACCCAACCCTACGTTCTATAGTTTTTTGAAAAGTCTTAGTATTCTTTTAGCAACTTTATATATATATATATATATAATACAATTACAAATTCATATATTTATTCTACGGAACCCTCTGTGCGCGAGTAATGCTCGCACTTGACCGTTTATTTTCTCGTCATTTTGATGAAATTCGCTTTTTTTCTGCGGCTCTTTGATGAAATTCGCGTTTTCTTTGACGAAAGTAGCGTTTTTTCCCAGTGTTTGACGAAATTCGCTTTTTTTCCCGCAGTCTTTTAACGAAATTCACGTTTTTCTGTGGCCCTTCTTTATATGACCCTGCTTTTTTTTGCGATCCTTTAACGAAATTCGCGTTTTTCCGTTTCCCTTTGACGGAATGCATGTCTTTTTAGCGATGCTTTGTCGAAATTTGCGTTTTTTCTGCGGCCGTTTGACGAAATTCGCGGTTTTTCAGAGGTCATTTGCCAAAAAAAACGCGCATTTCGCGCGTTTTTTTTTTACGCAATCCTTCGTCAAAATTTACTTTTTTTTTCTCGTCTTTTTTATGAAATTCGCGTTTTTTTGCGATCCTTTACGAAATTAGCATTTTTTTCGCAGTTCTTTGATGGAATGCGTGTTTTAAGCGATCTTTTTTTCGAAATTCTCGTTTTTTCCGCGACCTTCTGATGAAATTCGTGTTTTCTGTGGCCCTTTGACAAAATTTGCTTTTTTTTCGAGATCCTTTGTCGAAATTTGCTTTTTTCTGTGGCCTTTTGACGAAATTCAATTTTTTTTGCAGCCTTTTGACGAAATTCACGTTTTCTGTGGCCCTTCTTTGTGACCCTACTTTTTCTTCTTTTTGCGATCCTTTAACGGAATTCGGGTTTTTTCCGCTTCCCTTTGACGGAATGCGTGTTTTTTAGCAATCATTTGTCGAAATTTGCGTTTTTTCTGGGGCTCTTTGACAGTGGCGTAGCCAGGATTTCGGTTTTTTATTTGGGGGGGGGGGGGTGTCCAGAATTTTTCCTTCAGGTTATATATATATATAGTCAAACCTGTCAAGATGAAATCGTAAATATTGCTGAAAAATTCCGTTTTACTCAAGTTTTCGTGTTATCAGGTGTATTTGTATAGTATTCTTTTCCGTAGCACTATGGAACATTTCTGTTTAAGACAAAATTCCGTTATAGGCAGGTTTCATTTTTACAAGTTTTGTGTATTTATATAAATATACTTATTTATGTCATATGAATAGAATAAAACTTGTCAAAATAGTAATTGTCTATAACAGAATCCTGTCTTTAACGGAAGTGTTACATGGTCTTAATATGAATTGCGATACAACTAAATTTGCTGAAAACCTGTCTGAAAGGGGATTTTCATCGTTCTTTAGTGAAGGGATGTAGTGGAGGGTATACGGGGGTATACGCCGTATACCCTCTGTTTCTCAAGAAAGCTATAGTATATATACACTAGGGTATACCCTCTGCCTTGAGCATATACCCTCTGCTTAGAACGTATACCCTCTAGTTTTTTTACGACTACACCCCTGTGAAACATAGTGAAACCTGTGAAAGCGGAATCTTTCTATAACGGAATCCTGTCTCAAACGAAAGAGTTTCAGAATCCCTGCGAAATGAACAATAGATCTTATTGAGGTAGTATATCTTAGAAGCATAATTAATTACACTTCTTTCTATGGAAGCCCGTCTAAAATGGAGCTTTTTACCAGTCCCTTGCAATCTTGTCTTCACTGTGTATTTATAATAGAACAATTTCGAGTAACTTTAAGAATTTAGGTATATATTTATTTAATTTCTTAATTTACAAAAAAAAGCATGGATAAAAAATGTAAGGCCAATCTCTATAACTGCAATTAATAATACATTGAAGTTACATTTATATTTACCAATGCAAAAGATTCACTATGATGTAAAAAGCTGAGCGCATACTGAAGAGTTAAATTTAATTAACCCATTCGGTGTCATCCACGAGTATACTCGTGGCTTTAATTTATTAATTACATTGTCATATTTTAGAATTAAAGAAATTGCCTCATTTATTGGCAGAAATTTCGCTGTATTAGTAAAGCGAATTTTACCTTTCTGAATTTGTGGTAGCAAACGACTTTTAACATAAAAGTTGAAAATTCTTACTTTATAGTTTTGGCAGTGAATGGGTTAAATCAAGTTTCATATTACATAACATTTGCCTACAATAAAGTTAGGATGAAGTGGTTAAGTTTAAAACAGCAATTTCCATGTTTAGTTTCCTGCCATTGAATTAAGAACTTGTGCTGTAATAGATATTGGATAATGATTTCACATAAGTGTCAATCGCATAAGCCGTTCCTGCGATCCGCCGCGCCCCCCCATGGGAGTTTTTGAGATAATACAGATAGCAAGAACATTAGCAGCAAGTTTGATTTTTTCTGATATTATCTTGCCGTGACAAATTTGAATTGAGAAATTCTCAGCAAATCTCCTGCAAGGTATACCACGCGCTTCCAACTCTGGAATGGCCCTCGGGACTCCTCCAGAGTATCCAAATTATACTTTTAGGCCGTGCATTGTTTCGAAATTCATCTCTAGTTCCCTTTCTCATTTTTAGTTGGAGGTTACGCGCGGCGGCGTTTCACGCCGCGTTGGCACTCCTTAAGCACCGCGATGTCATGTCAGGTATACCATCACCCACTTGCATGAGTAGTTTGTTGTGAAACTGATGCAAGATTGTCTTTAATTCACGAAAGTGACGAAAGCAAAAAATCCCTCTGTTGAAAGAATAGACAATCAGCACATACGCAGAAATTGCAAAAATTTTATTCGGTAGGCACCGCTTTTTCTAAACGCTATACTTATTAAATACCAAAAAATGCTCAAAATAAAAAGTACAAATATTACCTAAACTTGTTTATGGTGATAAAACCGATGCATGCACCTTCTAACGGCGCTTTCGCATCAATAGACTTGATCAGGTCTATGGACCCCTTCGAAGGGGTTAAACTTATAGTGTGAGATGGAAAGATTACTACTTTGCAGTAAGTTTGCAGTATTTTTGATTGCTTGTTTGTCGTTAGTTTGCAATAAATTTGATATAGTATGAATTTAACTTGCACGACAAGTCAGCTGCAATTTCAAAGTGTGGTGACTTCGGCGTTTGCGTTATCTTGCTGCAGTCTTGTTATGAATTTTCAGTCTTGTTATGAACTTTCAGTCTTGTCATGCTGAGCTTACTGCAACTTTGCAGGTTTTCAGAGCAAGACTGTTGCAAATTTTCTGCAAACTAAAAATGCTATGTGGAAAGGTTTTAACTTTAAGAAAAATATCTTGCATTTTCAGCTACAGAAACTAGTAATGTAAGAAGCACACACATCAAATATAGTTCATGCTGGAAAAAGCAGTTTTGTTACAATTGTCTTATTCAGCCATAATTCTTTTGGGTTTCCATGTTTCATGTCTCGCCACTTTTGATACCATATTTGATCTAATAGTTGCTTCCGATATCTGGTCGTCTTTAAGGAAGTTAAATTTTTGTAATAAGTTTATTTGTGATGGATTAGCACTGTTTTGGAAGTATTAGAATGTGTAAAAAATGGTTCATGGTGGTTTCTGTTTTTGTACTTCTCAGCCAATTTATTTTAGATGGTTCGAAACAGTTTTAGAACATTCTCCAAGTTCAGCAGTAAGCTTCGGGCGAGTCGGATTTATGCAGCTCTGGAAGGGACACTTAGGAGTCCCGTGGAAGGGGGTAGCGCCCTTCTAGACCATTAATAATCATACAATTCCGAATCTTCCGATTGCACCCTTAAGCAACTTGACAGGAGGATCAAGAACCTCATCTCTGTATATTTCAGCATTCACAGTTGCACTGGTAAAAATGTGTCGGTCACTGCAGCCATTCAAAATGATGTCCGTCCATACCATGATTCCACGACCTCTGTATCGATGCCTTTCACGGATGTTTGCAGACTTATTGCGTGTGATTTTCTCCCTCCATATGGTAACACGTCTGTAGTAACTCTCTCAACAAAATCGGGATTCATCGGTAAAGAGAACTCGACTCCAGTCCGTGGTACTCTAATGACGATGATCTCTGCACCACCTTAACCCGGCGCATTTCGCTACCGGAGTTAGCAGAACACAAATCATGGGTTTCCTTGCATGCAGACTGTCACTCACAGTAAACCAGGATAGTCGAGTTCTTGTTGCTGCAGCAAACTCTCTGCAATCTGAACTGACGTCAATTGCCTATTTCTTTTAGCAATCGTTGGCAAATTACAGTCCTGAGAGCCTATTGTGGTGTGTTTTCTACCTTGACCTGGTTGTCTGTGGACATTATGCCAGTGTCTTCAAGCCGTTTCCAGATTCTTGACATGACACTTTTGGCTATTTTTAAGACTTTACAGACCCCTAAGAGCGTCTTTCCTGCTTCCATTCTCCCTATCGCACGCAATTTCTCAAAATCGGTCAAATCTCTTCTGGACGACATATTCCACCTACTAGAAGCGAAAGTTTTACCTAATTACACGTACAATCCTTAAAATTAGACTTCAAATTACCCACGTACGCTCCTTTTCACACGTGAACCGAAAGAACGGGCTGAGGCTGAAAAATTTGCATATATTTCTGTAGCGAATATTAATCCCATTGGACTACGTGAAAACGTTGACATTGAGTTACCTTTCTGGAACTTCCCTTAATAGAATTAATATAAAGCACCTTTTTATGGTTGTTCCTTTAATTTTTCTCGCCAGTGTATTTTGAAAGTGGTAACAAATAACCAGTCCAAAAATAAAATTACTTTTATTAATTGCAGGCAGCATATTTAAAGTAATTGTTAATATTGTCCGTTATAAAGTGAACAAAGATAAGGGTCACGAAACTCAACTAATGTACCGTTATTGCGTTCGTATAAACTCGTTCTTTCCCATAAGTGTCGACAACAGGACCCCATCGAAGTCCAAGACAAAGAAGTTTTACGTTTATTCTAGTTACAGTAAATTTGTGTAAACAGAATAGCAGGTATACTTGCATAGTTATCCTTTCTTCTCGGGGCATTAAGGCTGTTCTCATCTGCTCTGCTCAACAAACGCAAAATGTTTTGACACATTTACAAATTCATTTTTTAACGAAAAGATATTAAATTAGAAAGCCACACCATGGAAGAGATTGGGAATCGAACTGTGTTTTCCATTTTTGGATCAATAAATTACCTATTGAGTTATAAGCGATTTTGATCACGTGACATGGCATTTTCCCCTTACTTACTGGATTTTCTTCTTTCGTTCGGAAGTTCGGTTCAAAATGCCAACTTTGACAGTATTTTCTAAAAGATCTATTGCGTTTACAAGAAAATGGAAAAAACAGTTTGATGAAATAGTTTCTGAATAACAACACTTTCTAGTTTCATGCGTTTCCCAACAAAAATGAATTAAAACTTATGTCAGAAAGTTGATCCTTTGGATTTGAGAACAGCCTTAAAATGTTTTTGTTTACGAGAGGATTCCGTGTTTTCAAAAAACCTGCCAAGAAGGATTAACAATTGTAACAAGTTTCATTTCAGATAGGTTTCAAACGTTAGCAAGCAGAAATATATAGTGTTGTTTTCGTCGAACCATGAATTGTTTTCCTTTGAGATAGGTCATCGTCACAGATTTTCCTGTAACAGATTTATGCTCTTCAGAGGTGGTGTTATAGCAGCGGCTTCCAATCTGGGGTAGTGTACCCCCGGGGGTACGTGGCGGATCTGCTAGGGGTATGTGAAAATAATATCGGTAATGGCGGAAGTCACAAAAATGTTAGGAATATCAATGTAATTTGCATCGATTTATTATATGGTTGTGATAAGAAGATTACTAATGAAAAAAAGCATGTTTACATTATCTCCTTGAGTGGAGGGGGGGAAGGGGGGCGTGTTTATGAGAAATGGGGGTACTCCGAAATGAAAAACCTAAGAAAGGGGTACGTGAAAGAAAAAAGTTTGGGAAGTGAGTACGTTTTAGCAGTTTTAAGGGATACTGTAAAAACGGAAAGTATAACGGAAACCTGCCTAAAACGGAAAAGTTCATAGTCCCGAAAAAAGACATACCTTTGAATTATACCTTCTAAGACGAATACCTCTCTAAAGCGGAATTTTTTAAAGATCCTTTGTGATTTGTGATTCTCTCTTAGCAGTTTTTACTGTTGTATTTGTATCCATGATTCAGTAAACCAGGTCTACTTTCGGGGAGGGGGGGGTGTCGGACCCCTGGACCCCCTCCCCCCTTGGCTACGCCACTGCCCTTTGACGAAATTTGCGTTTTTTCTGTAGTCATTTGCTGAAATTCGCATTTTTTATGCAATCCTTCGTTGAAATTTGCGTTTTGTCCGCGGCTTTTTGACGAAATTTGCGCTTTTTTCTCGTCTTTTTGATGAAATTTGCGTTTTTCTGCGGCATTTTGGCAAAATTTACGTTTTTTCTCTGTCCCTTTGACGAAATTCGCGTTTTTTCCGAGGTCATTTGCCGAAGTTCGCGTTCGTTTTACGCAATCCTTCGTCGAAATTTGCGTTTTTTCCGCAGATTTATGACGAAATTTGCATTTTTTCCCGTCTTTTTGATGAAATTTGAGTTCTTTTCCGTCTTTTTGATGAAATTTGCGTTTTTTTGCGATCCTTTACGAAATTAGTTTTTTTTTTTTTTTCGCAGCCCTTTGACGGAATGAGTGTTTTAAGCGATCTTTTTTTCGAAATTCGCGTTTTTTCCACGTCTTTTTGATGAAATTCGTGTTTTTTCTGCGGCTATTTGACGAAATTCGCATTTTTTTCGAGGTCCTTTGTCGAAATTTGCTTTTATCCGCGGCTTTTTGACGAAATTCGCTTTATCCCGCAGCCTTTTGACGAAATTCACGTTTTTCTGTGGCCCTTTGACGAAATTCGCGTTTTTCCATTTCCCTTTGACGAAATTCGCTTTTTTTCTGTGGTCATTTGCCGAAATTCGCGTTTTTAGGCAATCCTTCGTCGAAATTTACGTTTTTTCCGCAGCTTTTTGACGAAATTTGCTTTTTTTCGGGTCTTTTTGATGAAATTTACGTTTTTCTGCGACCTTTTGATAAAATTCACATTTTTTTCTGTGACGAAATTCGCGTTTTTCCGCTACCCTTTGACAGAATGCGTATTTTTTAGCGATCCTTTGTCGAAATTGGCGTTTTTTTCTGCGGCCCTTTGACGAAATTCGCGTTTTTTCTGTGGTCATTTGACGAAATTCGCGCTTTTTCGGTGACCATTTGACGAAATTAGCACTTTTTCGCAATCTTTCGTCGAAATTTGCGTTTTTCTGAGGCTTTTTGACAAAATTGGCGTTTTTTTTCTCGTTTTTTTGATGAAATTTGCGCTTTTCTGCGCCCTTTTGACGAAATTCACGTTATTCGATGTCCCTTTGACGAAAGTAGCTTTTTTGCGATACTTTACGAAATTAGCTTTTTTCGCAGCCTTTTGACGGAATGCGGGTTTTTAGCGATCTTTTTTCGAAATTCGCATTTTCCCCGCAAACTTTTGATGAAATTTGCGTTTTTTCTGCGGCCTTATGATGAAATTTGGGTTTTTTGTCTGTGTTCATTTGGCGAAATTAGCATTTCCTCCACGAGCGTTTGACGTAATTCGCGTTTTCTCCGCGATCATTTGACGATATTTGACTGTTTTTTCGCAATCCTTTGACAAACTTCGCCTTTTTTCCGTGGCCCTATGACAAAATTTCGATTTTCACCTTTTTGGATCCTTTAAAAAAATTGGAGATTTTTTTTCTGCGAACGATTGATGAATTCGATTTTTTTCGGCGACCATGTCAAAAATCGCGATATTTTTTAAGTCCGAATTTTCAGAAAATTGGGAACAAAATCACCCCTGCCCCTCCCCCCCCCCCCCTCCTGGCTACGACCTTATTGGCAAAAATGATTTCTGTTTATAACACAATTCAATTTGTTTTCTTAAGATTTAGAACATTATGGAAATTTAAGTCAGCCCCCCCCCCCCCCCGAAATAAAATCCTGGGTACGCCACTGGTTTGCATCCTTAAATGCTTTAACATTATGAATCAACTTTATAATGTTTTGGATCCTTCTATGTAATTTAGGTACTGTGCTCTTATATGTTTAATATCCTGTGTGAGGTGTATCTTTCTTTAGATCTCTTGGTATTTTATTTTATTTTATTTTATGATGCACTATTAGGTGCTAAATTTTGTCATTTTAGGCTTAATGCCGGCGAAATTGGATGAAATAACGCATCTTCACTATGAATTAACCAACCAGCACCTCTGATGATTCTGTGGGTTATTCATAGTTTTTCATTTTACATACTGGTTTCCTATGTTCATATTTTAATCATCTATTAGAATTTTACCATTTGTTCATATATTTGTGATTTCATCTTTATTATATATATATATATATATATATATATATATATATATATATAAGCGATAAGTATAATAATCACCAACAAAAAAAATTACATTCATTTGAAATGCACCAAAATGATGCAGTAAAACAGATAAATTCAATATAAACTAGCAAAAGAACATATTTAGCCTGAACTAGTGCACCCCTCACAGAACAAGAGAAAATAATATAACTGCTTTTAAAAAGTTAAAATTTCAACAAGAAAATACAGAAAAAACTAGGAAAAAACAGGCTGCAGCCTCATCAGTAGTGGGTTATATTTCAAAAGCAACCGATCATTCAAAAAATGTATATAAAATATGTAATAGTGGCAGTGGGTTTTGGTCAGAACAGTGAGTAGCAAAATCAAATGTTAAACACTCGATGACTACATATCAAATGTTCACCCACTGGACCCAAATTCACAATCACTCAATGTCCCAGCATGCTCGACGCCAACCTCTGTAGCCAAGCGCTTTGGCGAGAAAAGGAACTTCGACGTGCTTGCAAGTCTGAAGCTAATTCGATATTTAGAATTGATATTTCGTCCATTTGACTGCATATTTCTTGTTTATGGAATACTTGCAAGAATATGAGTGTGAAATAATAAATGCTTATTCCATCTTTTTGCATTATGAACAAGTGAAGTTTTTAATATTATAGATATATGCTCAATAAGTCTGATCTTTCTTCTCCCAAGATAAAGTATTCATTTATGGAGTTTCGAGATTTATACATACCATGTGCTGCCATCTAGTGTCAGTGCACTAAATATATTACAACATCTCCTGAATAATGCATGTGCTGAATATGCATGTATATATACTGTGAACGAGTGAAATATTTAATATTACAGACCCACTCTATAACTTTGGCTTTTCTTTAAATGATCACCATAAATAAATGAAAATTCACTATAATTATCTTAGTTACTAGTTAAGAGTATGCTAAGATAAATGTTTTGTTTCTAATTGATAACAGGTTAAAAATATACAAAAATGCACATACCTCCCCTCCCCCCCCCTCAAACTTTTCAGTTCATAAAAAAATAGGAAAAACTTAGCTTTTATTATTTTTTTTTTAACTCCTCTTTGTATGCTATAATGTTGTTATTTTTTACAATCTTGATTAAACCAGTCAGGAAGCAGAAAATGTACATTTTTTTTTTTTTCATAGTAATAGAAAACTTTGAATTTTATATACTACCATTTACAAAATTGCATCTATTTTAGAAATTTTAAGGCCAGTATCCATTAATGCAATGCACAATTACTCTTTTATGAACTACTATCGAATTTATTTTTAAAATTTTTAAATTATACTTAATTATGATGAATTCGAAAGAGTCTAACCATATTCTTTTAGAATGTACTTCATACTATCAGTGCTTAACAAACTGTATAAAAATAAATCTATTATTTTTGGAAAAATAATTCTAAAATAAGCAAGAATGAAAAATAATGCTTCGAGCATAGATTATGGAACATTTTCCAATGCATTCAGAATACCATTATTCTGAATGCGTTGAAATAAAAACAACAAAAACAAAAGTTGTTTTGTTGTTTTTCAGTGAAATTTTGTAACAAAATTTCACAGTTTATTAAGCTGAAAGGTGATGTCTAAAAAAACAATTTGGAAAAAGCATAACGCATTTGAAAACCCAGTTTCTGCAATTACCTCAACAATCTAATTTTTTTTTGTTTGTTCAGTCTTGTATGTCATCTATAGATTTGTATATATACTACATAGTATGCTAAAATTTAATTCAGTTAAATGCTTTACACGGTTGAAAACTTTCCGTCAATAAATGAAAATATACTTCAGATCTTTTGTACAGCCCTATATATAATCTATAGAATTTATACACACCAAATAATCTACTATATATATATTTAAATTTAAAAACGCGTACCACAATTGAAAACGTACTTCCAGCAATTATTGTTCAAGGAGTACTGCAGTCAATTTCTTTTGTGTGTCCCTGTAAATGAACAATAAATTATATGCACACCCTATTCTACACTTAGTTCCTAGCAATATACCTCATATATATTAATTTAAATATGTTTAAAGTAATATAATATCAATAAAAATAAAATACACCTCAAACGATTTTTCCCACTACAGACCGTATGAATCGGAATTCTTTTTAATATCCCTGTAAACGAACCCTAAATGCTACATATTTATTTTCAATAACGAACATTCCATCCATAGTAAACCCCCAAAACATATATGACAAACCGAGTTCATAAATACTTTCAACTATGTTGATCTATCTCGATGAACTATGTCAACTATTGTTTCAACTATTATATCTTCATAACGCTAGAAACATGCAGTTTAAATTTTTCAGCATCATCCTTACTTTGTAACGGTAATCTTATTGTAACAGCATCAATATTAGAGTTATTATAATCAATAATACAACTTATGTAGGCTGAATTAATCTGCAGGGGGGTGGGGGACTACTCTTTGAAGTGTATCCAAAATATTCATATAAAGTGGATATAAACACACATGCAAACTTCGAACAACGGTACTAGAAACAGAATGCAGCATGCACGTAGAAGTTCATTTTTTCGCCAATGCGCTTGGCTTCAGGGGTTGGCATCAAATGTGCAAGGACGCTGAGTGTTTGTGAATTTGCTCACCAGACCCTACACCACATTATTAAATGAATGCCTCACCTGGAATACAGTAAAAGATGCAAAATTATGTTCGTTGAAAAAAACCACACTCCATCAACTCAGCCATGTTGCCACACCAAAAATATAAAACATAAAACAAACTAAACAAGGCAGAACCCATCTTCCAAACCACCAATCCAAATTTGATCCAGGTCTGTTGCCAATCGACACAGTACATCATCATAAAACCGTCCTTAAACAGGCTTTAGGCAATATGAGTCATTCACTGACGTCAAAAAGCAAATGTTCATTCAATAATGAAGAAAATATGCAAAATCTGAATATTTTTTTTATGAAATTTAAAGGAATGTTGTTTTTTGTGATATAGATTACTATTCTTAATGAAGAAGGGGACTTTCAACGATGATCTCTAACTGTTTTAAAGCTTGTGGCTTCAGCATGCAAAATTCTAACACAGTAAAAGAAATTTCAGTTAAGGAAGATGAACCAACTGAAGAGTTCTTGATATGTTTTCAATTGATGGTGATTTGCAAATGCTAGTTGGGAAATCTGACTCAGATACTGTACAAGAAATTGGAAATATAAAATACATTGATTCTGGAATGATATTGGTTCAGACTCTGAAAATGAAGAGAAAAATGAACCCCCAACACCCACAATTAAAGTCGGACAAGCATTGGATGTTTGTATCAAAGTTTGGAACAAAAAGGCAAAGAAAAAGAACATTATGGCACATTTTACACATTACTGAACATTTGATAACTGATTTTTTGAAACAAACTACAATTAGTCACTATTTAAAAAATTGTAAATGTAAATGAATTAAATGTTAATATGTGTATAATGTATTAAATTTAAGCATCTTTGGTTTCTTTTTTCACTTTTATTTATGGAATATTCTAGTAGGAAACATAAAACTTATGTTAAAATAATTAAATTTTGAATCGCCGGTTTTAAAATCAGCTACTTAATAAAATAAAATCATTCAGGACAAATATGATTTTATAAAGAAGTGGCTACTGAACAATACTTCTATTGTGATTTTCAAATTCAGCACCAAAAATTTTATTTAGAACAAAAGTCATGTAAAAGATTTTTTCGTTATTGACCTGTGTAATTGACATCAGCGATTTTATACTAACAAAAGGATTTTTAAAAGCAATTCTAAAGAACAATGAATTTATGTGCAACAGATCCCAAATCACTTCTTAATTTTTGAAATTAGATTAAATTTCAGTGTATGAGCAGATATTTGACATAGGGAAACATTTTTAATTCTAATTTTCATTATTATATATTTTGAAACACATATTTTCATCAATCTTGACAAAAATACAATTTTTCTTTGAAATAATTATTTGAAGCCATTTTGATATTTTACATAAATTACTGAAATGTGGATTAATATTATTCTAAGGGTTAAATCAATCCCAGATAAGAAGCAAAGCTATGCTTTGACTTCCAGCAATGAAAATGTCCATACAAGCCTAGCACATATACAAAAAAAAAAAATAATAATAATAATAATAAATAAATAAAATTCACAGACTTTTTTGCTTTTACAAAACAGTTGCAGTTTCAGTTACCTTTACAAAATATTTTCAGGCAACACTTACTGTTTCGGCATAAACTATCAATTTTATTGTTTATAATTTGATTCTCTAATAATCATTCATACTATGAAAAACCCAGTTTGTTTATATTCAGTTAACATGATGAAATATAATTTGTTTACATTTATGGCTCTTATGAGGATTTATGAGTATATAATGATTGAGAGTTATGTAATGAGTATTTATGAGTATTATAATGAATTTGGGGTTATTTAATATAGATTTATTAGCTTTTATAATGATTGTGGAGTCTTAATAAAGATTTATTAGTTTTATAATGATTTGAGGATCCTTAAAATAAATTTATTAGTTTTATAATTATTTTGATGTCCTTAAATGAAGATTTATAGGTTATATAATGATTTAAAGCTAATTTAATGTGCTTTATGATATTGGAATTAGAGAATTGCAATTGATTTTGTAACCAGCAATTTCATTTTGATGCTTTTTTTTTTAATGAATGTTCCAGGAAAAGTTAGTCCTGACTGTGTAACCAGAAAGAGAACATGTAACATCATGGCTCTGTTTAAGACTGAGAAGTTGTGGAATAATGGAACTATTTAAATAAGTAATGATTAACCTTTTATGATGCATGAAATATTGATAACATTATTTCATTTTATTCAATATACTATCATAGCCTAATGGCTCTCCCAATCTCTTGAGTTTGTGATTTGAAAATAATTTATGAACAATCAACACACATACCATAAATACTTTACAATACCTATGACTTTACTTGAATTTTCTGGGAACCTCTTCAAAGTACCTTTAGACAGACACAATTTTTGGCATTAATGCTGTTCTAAAAGCCAAACTTGCAACTTTCTGACAAAATTCCAAATTCATCTGTATACCATTTGCTTGCCTCTTTAATTAGTTTCTAGGTAATCAAATAATATTTTCACTTATCTTTCAGAAAGTACTGTTGAAGTTGGTGATTTAAAATCATTTTGGGATATGCCACAATAATAAAAAGGTGGTAATTAAAAAAGAATCTATTATAATTAAAAATATTCAGTTTTACAGAAAAACAATAAATGCTGTATAATTAATTCTTCAGAGATATCTGAAAATTTCATGTATGAAGAATGAAAAGGATTTTGTACAGATATCGGAAAAATACACGGTGTTAAGTAGGTAAAATGAAAAGTTTTAAAACATCTTTAAAGGAACATAAAACTTTTTCAGCTTAATTTTTTTTTTAATGCAATTTCTAAATGCTGGACATATCGTACTTATTATCAAAGTCTTTTTTTAAAAATTTAAACACACATGGAAAATATATCGATTCCTGTCACAAAAATCAAACAGTACTGGTTTCAAAACTTTAAATGTTATTTTCTCAGAAAAAAAATTTCCTTCTTTCTTTTCTTAATGAAAGCTTATGTATTCCTCTAGTCCTTGATCAATAATTTTTTAATTTGTTTGCTTTCTATAAACAAAATGAAACTATTTTTTTGTTGTTGAAAATTGATACAATAACAATGAAAATTCGCTATTTTGTTAAAAATGCAAAATTTTAAAAAAATGAGTCAAGGATTTTATATATTTTTTGATGTGCTTTTTGTTCTATTGGTTTCAGATAAAACCATTCAGACAAATCTTCGGCGCAGCAGAATGTTATAGATCATGCAATATCAAAGAAAAGAGATTCCATATGCTTCATTTTTCAATAAAAATTAATAAAAAATTGTTTTTTGAAAGTTCAAAATATGTGCCGTTTTCTGCGCAAACCTATATATTTCTTTGTACCTAAGTGTAAAAAACAATTTCATAAAATGTGTTTCTTTTTAAAGTCAAAAACTGCCATGCTCTATACTACATCCCAACTATAATATTTAAAAAAATTAATTTTAGGTATAAAAAGCATGAAAATTCAAAATTAAACTAAGCTTCTTTTCTTTTGAAGAGATTAAAGCTCTAATTTGAGATCGTTATCTTAAATTTTCAATTTAATATTTTGTTCATAACCCTCCAAGCATCTGAAACCTTTCAAGCATTTTAATAAAAATACTCAAAACTTTATGCAATATGATTTTTAAAAAATTAATTGGTCTAAGTTTAAAAAGCAGTAAATGAGAGTTAATTTCACCAAAGAATTTTATTTACTTGATCTTTCAAATATTTCAACAAACAAAATTTTCACATCAACATAAGTCCATAAAATGAAAATGAATTACAATATTTCAATATCATTTTGTAAATTTTCTTCCAGCTGGTGGCCGAACAAGAGTAACAACTAACAACACAATCTAAAAATCACACTAGCTCCCAACTGTGCAAATATAACATATTTAATGCAAGACATTCAAAAATGTGTACAAGTTGAGTAAAAATAATAAATATACAGATTTTTTTTTTTTCTCTTCTGCCTGGATAAGTAAATCACCTTATTTCCTAGCCCAAAATGTTTAAAATATGCAATCTAAAGATTGACACTTTCCATGATATATTAAACGACTGCAGAATTTTGAAAGGATATTAAACATTAACGTTTTCTTATAATTGAAAAAAAAAAGAATATTTTTACTGAAGATTTATTACAGTTTCAATGAACATTTCGTAGAATAATCCACTGAATATAATCTTTTATCGTTAGAACATAAGTCTTTCATAGTGACCAACTGTTATCCAAGTAACTTTCAAGGCATAAACTAGGAATACAATAAAAAGTAAACACTTCAAGCGAATATTAAATAAAGTTGCATCAATGATAATGAGAAACCTTTAAAATTCACAAAGTGTAAAACGTTTAAAGAAAATAATAATTATGCATAAATTTTAAGAAATGAAATCTCACAGTAAATGTGTATGATGCAAGTTATAAATAAACATACATAAATGTACACAAATGCATTTGATGAATAACACACTGCAGAGCCTTATTTCATTAACAGAAATTCTTTATTTTGATTTAATGATGCCAATAGTAATTTTATGAAAATGTAAATGAAACTTAATTCTATAAAGTGTTCCTTACTTTAAAATTTTATTACTGGTTCAATCTAACTTATTCTGAAATCTAAAACTTTCTATTATTTCTTGTGTCATTTTTTTTAAAGTTGGGTAAAGACATTTTATGGTAGAGAAAGCTTAATGATTAATTTTATTGAGATTCGTTCCGTCTCTTTACAGTAATAAATATATAAAGCATCATGGTGTTTTAAATCATCTGAGCGTGCATGGATGCAAAATTGTTTTCATATTTGACATATTAACTATTTTGTACTTTGTTCAATATGGAGAAATCTCAAGGTGGTGACAACAGCTGTGAAATCACATGTGAAACAGCTGATATTGAAGTATGCTTTTTTCTCAAGAACAATTGAAACAATTTCAATACATTTAAAAAAAATAGTTTTGGCAATAGCTAAACTGTAAAATAATTGTTTGGCAAGATATAAAAAAAAAGCAACAGTTCAATTATTTTGCACAAAAAAAATTTTTTTAGCTAACGTTATTAAAAAGGAATGACTTTCTAGAAAACAAAATGGTAATACAAATTGCAAAAGCAGATGCATATACAAATCTATATTAATAAAAGAAAGATTTTTGTAAAGTGCATGTCTATGTTGGCGATGACTAGGAAATTCTACTGGATTTAGAAGTCTGAATTTTTGGGTGAGGATACTTCAAGGCAGGTCCAAATGCACCTGAGACTCAGATTTTTAATTTTTTGATAATTAGCCAAGATATTAATGAAAAACCATAATGAACACAAAAAAAATGCACACCATTGCCGATTGTGGTGATTTCTAGTGCTCCGAGGTTCTGTAGGAAAGGAGAAAAAAATGGAAAAAAGCTTTCCCTTTTTTCATTTTTAAAAGCTTAACAAATCTAAATACAAAAAAACCCATTTAACCATCGTACTTTTCTGGTTCTAATAATCCTACTCATTTACATTTACCCTTTCAAAAAAAAATTTATTAACAAAAAATACCCACTTATAGATAGTACCATTCTGGTTAAAACAGTGTTATCTGTTTAAAAAATGTATCAATGCTAAACTTTTCATAAACATACATTCGTAATGCTGATTTCAGATTTTTTGTCTTTCCACAATTTTTAAAAATCCTATCTATTTCCTGAACAATAGAAAAAAAAATATCCTCTTATAGATGGTACCATTTTCTTTCTAATGATATCTTCATTTAAAAAAAAATATATTTACTATTTTGAAAAACTTATTTCCTGGATGTCCTCCCACAAATTTGCAAGACTATTTTTTCCTCATTTATTTCCCAGAATTCATTTCATTTTTGAAGAGTATTGCGTTTTTGAAATTTTCAGATGGGGAATGGGAGATATTTCATGCCTTAAAAGATGAGAGGACGCATTTTTTAGTATTTACGTTTCCTGGGAACTATTGATCAGAATTGAAAGTTTAATACATGTAAATGTCAGAAATTAAATCATCAATTACTATATTAGGCGCTGCTTACTTTGTTTGGAAAGATTTTCATTTAAAAATATAAATAACTGCAAAATCAGTTTAGAGATATATAATCATACAAAAGGTTTGGTTAATGAAACTGAAACATGCATAGAACGCCTGGTGTATGCTGATGAAAGCAGTAGGGCCCCAAACTCCAAGTTCATTTCAATAAATTTTCATTTAAAAATATAAAATCATAAATTCAAAGGTGTATGCTGCTGAAGGCAGTGGGAGTCCCAACTTCAGGTGCATTTGGAAAGATTTTAGTTTAAAAATATAAAATCATTCAACACTAATTTTAAGTATATTTAAGGTTATCAAAGCACTGAGCAGGTCAGCTAGTGTGTGTATGTATGTATATATATAATAAAGATGAAATCACAAATATATGAACAAATGGTAAAATTCTAATAGATGAACAAAATATGAACATAGAAAATCAGTATGTGAAATAAAAACTATGAATAACCCACGGAATCATCAGAGGTGCTTGTTGTTATTTTTAGTTTAGTCTTAAGACCTTATTTTTCTGGCATTTTTAATGGTACCCTCTTTATCAAGTAAAAGGTAACTTTAACTTGATAATTAATATAGCTTAGTTTTAGCTGATCAATTTAATTTTGTTCATTTTAATTATATATATATATAGAGAGAGAGAGAAACCTCTCTACTAGTTCTTGAAGAAAAGGTACATCAATATCAGTTGTTGTCCATAGGATTTCACAACTGTTGTTTCGCATTAAGATACTAGATTTCATTGCATTAATGAATGCTCATGAAAATTTTGTAATGGGTGCACCAATTTTGTTGGATTCCTTTTAGCTTGAAGAATTTTGGAAGTTATTTTATGTGGATATCATTGAAATCTAATGAAACCTTGTGTGCCTGATTTTCTGAATTTCCATGTATTAAATTTGATAAAAATGATTTACTAAAAATTTTAACATATTGAATAAATTTTAAGTTTCACAGATGAAATTTAATCATTATTTAATGCATGTTCATGTATCAAATATTAAAATTAGAGTTGCAAAGGGTGGAAAAAACTGGGTTTATTCCCGTTTTTTGGAAAGGAAATTTTGAATATTTCCGGAAACTTTTAAGGATTTAAATTTTTTATTTTTTTTTATTTTTGTAACGATATCAAATTTTGTCAATGTAAACAAAATATTTATTACAAATGTAAATGAAACCAATAACATAAATATAGAAAAATAGCACATTTTACATGAAAACTAATGAAATACTTAAGCTGCAGAAATATATTAAGTAAGAGAAATGAAAATACCATAAGTAATTTGATATTTTAATAAGTAAAAAGAGAAAGGCAGATAAATTCATCTGGCCTGACATGAATATAAACATCGTCCCTGTTCTCCGAATTAGGCAGTGTAAACAAAAAAGAAAACAAACAAAACTAAAAGAAATCAATACAAAAATACAATGCAACTCTCAAGAAAATTAATACAAAATATACCGGAATATTAGATTTGATGGCTAAAGCAATTTCATTTTTTAAAGAAACACTCAAATCCTCACCGACTCACAGCCGCCATTGTTGTAAATCAAACGAATTTTAATAAATTACAAAAACTTAAGGGCGCAAAATCATAAACGTAAATTCATAATGAAAAATCCATGCTAAACTTAACAGAACAGTGTCTGAAATTTCTTTAAAATAAAAATTTCAATTGAAAAATGACTGGTTTTGTTTACCTTCAAAATTTCCAATATTCCCAAAATATTTGGGGTTCATTCCTGTCCCTCAAAATCTTCAGGTTTTTCGCAACTCTAATTAGAATGGATACACACATTTTGGGATTTCTTTTTCAGAACATTTTTCAGATGAATCTCCATAAATTATGTCAGAATCTGCCCATTTAATTGCTTTCAATCTTTTAAAAATCATTGGAATATGCTGCTGAATGTAAAGCTTAATATTTTATTTGTGAAAACATTTACTATAACTTTCATATTTGTTTAGAAAGTAACATTAACATTCATCATTACTGAGTATGAGTTGTCTGAATAATAAACAGACACAGAGTTGTGCCATGCCTTGAAAAGTATTTATTCCAGACCTGCTCTTATGTGAAGGTGCTGTGGATGAATCTCTATAGGGAAGGTCATTTGAAAATTATTTTATTCTGTTTCTGAAATTTGATGGTGTTTCACTTTTTCTTTTTATATGAACTAGGGGGCTCGGCCCCCTACGAGCTACGCTCGCCAACCCCCGTCCAGACACCGCAGGTTCTAAATGCACGCTAATTTGATCGGCTTTAAAAATATTTCGAAAGATTGAATTATAATTTAAAAAACAGTGGCGTTCTCCCTATAAACGAATTTCTATTCATTTCTCTTTGATTGGGGAATTTTAATGCCAAATCCGCTGCGGTACTACTTGATTATCCCGTCGACCCATTTCGCCAAATTATATAAATCGCCAAACCACTCGCCAAATTATACAAATTGACATAATTTTTATTTTAAATAACGAAAGAACAAATAAATTCGTACAACATTAATAAAAATACAAATAAAACATCGAAATAAAAATAACTTGATGACGTAGACACGTGTAACAACATTTCAAAATCAGCTAATATAAAAGGAATTAAGTAAACAGAGTCTTTGTCTCCTGGTATTTTTTAACAAAGCGAAAAGAAAGTTCTTTTAAATGAGACATTTTAAATTAATCGTTTTTAATCTGACGTAATTTTTACCAAGCTATTCTTTCTCTTTTAAATAATCGCGTGAAAGTACTTTTGTTAGCAATGAAGTATTATTTGCGCTTTCCTAACAAAAATAGTTGAAAATATTTTCTCAAAATATTAAATAAATGTCTAGCGCAATTTCTAAATTTAAACTTTTTTGCAATATTATTTTGTGTTCATTTTATGTAATAACTATAATGTGACGTAAATATGACGTAATTTCTCCTAAGACTTCTAATGCATTTAATGAATTTATTATTTTACAATATCCTTTCTCTTTTAAAATTCACGTGCATACTTTTTATGATGTAATTTTTAATAAGTTCCTGCTTTTTATACATAATTATTTAATTCTAATTTGAAAGTTTTTTTCCTGTTCATAATAGTCACGTGTAAATAAATTTTTAATTTGAAGCAAACATTATTGCTTGCGCTTTTTATACAGTTGGCAACAGTTTAAATTAGTACAATTTTCTGAAATCTGTAAAAAATATCTCTAGAAATGCTGAAAATTTGAATTTAAAATAGAAATAAAACCTGAAAAAATGAGTCAAAATAAAAAAATTAATGCAATCTGCACTCCGGCAAATTCTAACGCATAAAATGATCTAAAAATGATTACACTGTCATGTATAGTTTTTGCTGCTATAAAACTTTTTTAGTGGAACGATTTTGTCCAATTTTAGCATTAAATATCTCTTAAAATAATTCTTCAATTTGAAAACTGTCTGCATCAGCGTGTTTATCAAACATTTCTGTATAAAACCACTGATTTTCATATTTTTGTATGCATTATTTTTCTCAATATTAACGAAGAAAGACCTCCAGTCACAAAAAATTCAAAACCGGCGGCGGCGGCGGTGACAGTGGTAGTTACTTTTTTTTAGAATAGAGAGATGACACTAACATCTACCATGGCAACAAGATCTACATAAACTCCATGGTTTTGAGGAAAGCAAAAATTTTTAACTATCAATTTATCAAAAATAGTATGTGCATACACATTTTTTAATGAAGTAAGACAAATTTCTTAGATGCACTTTCATGAATGCGGATTTCCTTTTTAGGGTTCTGTACTTAAAAAGTAAAAACGGAACCATTATAAGATCACTCCCTGTGTCTGTCTGTCACAGCCATTTTACTCGTAAACTATGGAACGTGGAAAGTTCAAATTCGGGGAAGTAATAAAGACCATTGACCCACATATTTTCAGATTAATAAACATTCATAAATATATTTAGTAAAAAAGTAGAGAGGCTAATTATGGTACTTGAAAAAAAATCTTTTCTTTGAATATCATGTGCGGTATCGTGTGAAAGCTTTTGTAACGCTGAACTCAAAAATACATTCCTTTTAATTTTAGGTATTATATTTTCAAAGATATTGTTGAAAATGCAGCGCAAGAATATGTTCCCCTCCATCTAATTCTGAATCTACTGAAACTAAAATTATGAAAAAATTGGAGGTAGTAGACGTTAATTTAAACCTTGCCGGAAAATTATAGCGATCACCATAGGTCACATAGTTTTTGAGAAAATCGCATTTCACTGTTACACACAAATTTTGATTTACGGGCATTCAGAAAAATTGTTGAGCATCACTGCCTGTACCTATCGTAGCAGAAGTATAAAAGCATTGTTGATAATGAATTTCGAAAAAAATCATCTGTAATTAGCCGAGATATTAACCCTTAAAGATACGGCCAGTTTGGACATACACAATGACAGGGGAGGCATACTCTATGCCTAGTTAACAAGGTTTAATGATATATATGTGTAATGTAATGTCCAGTAACATAAAAGCAGTAAATGTCAAATTGTTAAAACCATACTAATTTCAGGGGTCACAGGACACAAAAATTGGAAAAAAAAAAGACCATTTTCAACATTTAATGTCTTAAAATGTATATGACTTTAAAACACAATTTCAATTGGGATGAAAGATATAAGTATGTTCTTTCATTTCATGCATTTAAAAAATTGCAAGATGCAGAATTAGTATTTATAAGGGACTCGAAACTGTTAGACATTTGTTGAACAGAAAATTGGCATAAAAGTTTGCAGGATTACAAAATAAATATTGAAGAATGAACTAGAATGATAATTTTAGTGCTTACTTATACTTCAGATTGTAAAATTACCCTGAACTTAAGTAAATTTGTATTTAAAGCATTTTTATATTTTTAATGCAATGTTGCATTTAGTTAATACAAAATTTTGAAAATTTCAAGAGTATAATCACATAAAAAAACATTTTTTTTAACAATAAAAAGGAAATTTTCAGTTCAGTTTATACAGACTAACATGAAATATATGTTTTGAAATTTTCATGAAAAAATATTCAGAAGTTTTTGAGATATCCTGCGCGTTATGTCCCAAAAACGACATTTGGAGAAAAATGACTTCAAAGTTTCGGAAATGCAGCTTCAGCTATTGAGCGAGTATAATTCTAAAAGCCATAACTTTTGTTCTAATGTGAATTTCAAGGAATCAATTATATCAAAATGTTCAGAAAAAATAGGAGTTTAACATCTAAAAAAATTTAAATTTCTAAAATTTTGAAGCTTTAAGAATCCTGCGACCACTTAACAGGCACGGAGTAATTCGGTTTATAAACTTATGAAATAACGGACTGACACCAGAATTTATAAACAAATTTATTGGAAAATACGAACTTGATTATCTTCACGTACATGATAAAAGGAAAATTTTAATTAAATATTCTTGGTACCGTTTGTCTGTTTTGGAATTAAAATTAGGTGTGCTTTCAAGGACACTGCCCTCGAAAGGTTTAATTAGAATGAATCACGTAAATACTGTGGGATTCGCGACTAGTTTGCATTGATCAATACTCCTCGAGTGACTTTAAAAGTTATAAAAACCTATCTGGAAAAACTCGGCACTGACCAAGGCGGCGTTGCAAATTTGCGACCTTCTTTCGAAACGCGCTTAGCACACTGCCAAATTTAAACTTTGAACAAAGGTTTTGTTTTAGCTACACTGTAGAATTATAGGTTATTTCTAGGCTGAATTTAGTTTTATGAAAGGCCAAATGAAGCTTAAATATGCATTGCTTTTATTGTCAGTACCAAATAAAGTTCATCATAAACAGATTAGGATAATATTAAAAAATGAGTTATACAGAATAGCTATATTTGATATTATTTAGGTTCCACATCTCTTTGAACTTTCGTGATAAATCCATTTACACTTTTCTAATACATACTGTCATACCCAACCCTATGTTGTATAGTTTTTTACAAAGTCTTAGTATTATTTTAGCAAGAATTTTTTTTTATAATACAATTACAAATTCATATATTTATTCTACGGAACCCCCTGCGCGTGAGTAATAACTCGCACTTGACCGTTTATTTAAATGATATTTTAGTTGCAACAAGACTTTCAAACATGAAAATTTAATAATTGAAATGATTTTTTTTCTTTTTATAATTTTCCCATTTTGCTCGATTAAATTACCTTTAGTTTTCAAAATTTAAACTGCAGGGAGCTGCCACAATTTCTGTCATGGAACATATTTTACTAAAAATTGTGATAAGGCATTTTCTGTCACTGTCAAAGACTTCTTCAGCTTTGCACATTGAATAAAGACCAATTAAAAAAAAAAAAAAAAGCTCACAATTCATTTATGTAAATTCAGCTGATTGATATCATTTACGTAAGTAGTATCAAATTAAAAAAGAATTACATACATCAAATTAAAAAAGAAACAGAATAAAATCACTTTCAAATAACCTTTTCTATAACTCATTATGTAACTCAGTCATAACACTCGATATAGCAGCAAGCCTGTGATAAATACTGTGAAAGGCATGGTACAGCTCTGTGTCTGTTTATTATTTAAGCAATAACTGATACTCACTAATGATCAATTTTAATGTTACCTTGTAAAAACCTATGGAAGTTACAGTAAATGTTTTCATGTGTAAAATGTTATTCTTCACATTGGCAGCATATTCCAAAATTTGCATAGATTAATCAATTACCTAAATGCTTCTGGTATATTTGGACTTAAACCTGATAATCCACTACATCTGAAGCTTCAATTTCAACCATATGAATTTAACAATATTCTTTATCACAACTATGTGAATTTAACAGTTATAATCACAAGGTACCATAAGGAAATTACTGTGAATATATCTAATTTAAGTAAATTTTGAATAATTGAGTCAAAATACACATTTAAATAATGTAAAACTTTTAATAGCACATACTCAAATTAATAATAAAAATAATTAAATTTGAGGATTATAGTACATTTATATATTGTTGAGAAATCACAAAGAATCAACAGTATTTGAAATCTTTGAATAAACCAGATACACTTCTGTTGCTAAAGAATTAAAATGGGGTTTCACTTCTGAATAACTAGTCCCAAGGTATGTACCACAAAACTGTAAAATATTTATTTAAGAAAGCAATAAGTTATAAAAATTGCATTCCTGTGAAATGTAGTTATCTACTAAACCTATGCTTTTCATTTAGAAAATATATTACTATATTTACATTCATTTAAAAAAAATCTTATATTTATATATGATATCTCTGAAATAAATTTAGAATTTACTCCGAGAAGCAAAGGAATATAATTATTAAAGTATTACCACTTATGTTTTATTTTATATATAAAATATTAACCCACGTTACTCTATCTCAGTTACTAATATTGCAAAATCAATGTATATTATAAACTAAAATAATGAACAAATACTTTCTAAAGATTTTAAAATCAAACTTTACATGTTTAGATTATATACTTATTTCTCAAAATTGTAAAATTATACCTACATAATTAATAATTTATCATTTAGAACAAATATATATCGCAAGAACAGACTTTAAAATATTATGAAAGGTGTATTAATTCAGATAAAAAATTATACTGTAGGAATGCATTTTGCAGGGGCGATTGTGACAAAAAGTTAAACTTTAAAATTATTGATGCAAAATACCAATATCCAGGCATGAAAGTAGAAAATAGGAAGGAAATTTTTTCTATATATACAATGGTGCCAATTTTTTCAAATTTAGACACATTTTAACAATTATTTATACAAAAAAATGAAATATAACTGTACCTGTATGATTGTTTTCTTTCTGTAACTTAGACAATATTAAAAACAAAAAGCAAATTTAAACTAACAATAAATGACTAGGATTTTGAATCAAAAAGAAAATTGAAGATAATTTACTAAAGATATAAATCCAAACATATCTGATCAGCTTATGTGAAATACAGCGATTAATTTTGCAAAACAATTATTCTGGATGGTTTGGTGTTTAAGATATCCCCTTTCTTTCAAAACAAGAAAAAAAAATCTCCATGCTAAAGTTATACACATCAAATTGATCTTTGCTCCAAAAATACATATCCAAAGATGCATCACTGAATTGTAATTGCATGGAAATGGTAAAGTTTTTGCTTTTTTCTCTTCCTTTTAGTGTGATTTTTCATGTCCAGAAGACATGAATTAGTAAATTTATGCTTCTTTTTTATCCTCAAATTTTTGGGGCTGGAATACCCGAAGTAATATCAAAATTCAAACTTTCTCTTCATTAAATGTTTCTGATCTACCAGTTTCAAAATAACACCAAAATTGTACATTTATTTTTAAATACACGAAATGTGAAAGAAGGCAGAAATCATGAAATGTATGTCCTATCTTCCAAGTTCATCAGCAACTTTAACCCAGTCATAAAAGCAACCAAAGTTCATTTTTTCTGTCCAGTATAGTAAATTTTGTACTGTTATCAAGTGTTTTTTTTTTTTTTTTTTTTTGGAATAAACACGCAATTAAAATTTTTTTTAGTCTAAATTTTGTTGAAAATGAATAATTATCTTTTTATGATGTGAATAATTAATAATTATGAATAATTTAACGAATAATTATGAATAATTATTTTAATTATGTCTGCTTTTTATCAACCAATTTTTATTTAATACCACATCCATTCAATTGTATGTTTTGTACCTCTACATGAAGCCTTTTCAGGGTTTTTTTTTTTAAATTATTATTTATTAAAGAAAGTAAGGCCATCATTTTTTTTTTCTCTGAAACACAACAAAGAGAGGGGAAAAAATTCCAGCATTGGTTTGCTAAGTAACCCATTTTATCACCAAAAACCCTAATCATAATGATGCAGTTGACCTCACAGTCAAAGAGCTTTTTTATTAATTATTTAGCACTTAGAAAGAATTGAGGTTTCTTTGGAAAACAGAGAAGTCATGCAAGATATATTTAAAATAATCCCAGGAAACAGTAAGATTATTTCAGCTGGATGCTGGCAGAACTGTTTTTTCATTTGACATATGGAAGAGGTAAGTTGAGATTTTATGTTTATTAATGGTCTAGAAGAGAGCTTCTCCCCTCCCACACCCTTAGAACACTGCAGTGTCCCATATACAACTGCAGAAATCTCTCACAGAGAAAAATGTTTATATCCAATACCGATTTTAAATATACTTAAGTTTATTTCCCAGGCAGGTCAGCTTAGTCGCACAAAATTTTTCAGAGAACTTACAAGTTAGTTTCCATATCTTATTATGATAAGATTTATTTTATAAACAAATTTTGCATGAGTTTATTGCATGAAACTAAAACTAAACCGGTGACTTCATGATCAATTAAGGAACAGGGCCTACAGCCTAACCTTGTTTCCTTGACCCTGGGCCACAAGGTGCTATACAACATATGTCCCAATCCGATGGTCAGCCTAATGCAGGACCCTCAGTGCTTAGTTCTCAAGCTAGCTTGGTACTCATTTTATTGTCCCCAAAGGGATGAAAGGTTGAGTGAACCTTGCCCAGTCGAGAGATGAACTCTCAACATGTAGCATGACTGACAGGCACACAGACCACTACACTACTGGGCTTATGAATCAGCAGATTATTTCATAGGCTTTTTGGAGTGGCGGGAGGATTATTATGTATAAATATATTTTAAATAGTCAATGTGTAGATGATTATGAAGATAAGCAAACTACAAAGAATGAAATAAATTTTACACCTTTCAGTGTGAATACATTCTGCACATTTTTTTTGTTGCAGTCTCACGCTCTATCCACATATTGAGTCAATCGATTTGTGAAAAAAGAATCCTCAAGGAGAAAGGCTTTGTATGAAGCCATAAAAAAAAGTGTACTTCTAAACCAACAATTTGGCAAAAGTGTCACAATACAACATGGACACGTAAAGAACTTGGCAGAACCATCACAAGAGGAGGATTGAAAAATTTGTTCTGGGGTATATTCAAAAGACTGTTTCCTGTTCTGTGAATAGAAAACAAACCTATGTCTCCTTTTGATGCAAGGGCAGAGATTTTGCACATGAGTAGTAGGATGGGTCAAGAAAATCAAATTTTTTCAGATAAACTTCCAATAGTGTGGAAAAGTTGCCTTTTATAATTAAAGGAATATCACAAAATTTCTTTTGGAAATCAGTTAAAATCTTTAGGTCACGCATCGCACTTGTATTTTGGAAAATTTGATCAAAAATGATAATTTTTGAAACGAATGATGAAAATTTGAAAAGTTCATACTTACTTTTAATACTATGTAATATTTGCCTTTCGGAAATAGAAGGAAAAAGCAAAAAGAAATATTGAAATCCATTAAAATCTTTAGGTCACATATCGCCATTGAATTTAGGAAAATATTATCAAAACTGATAAAGTTTCATATAAATGATAAAAATTAATTTTTTTTTACATTGACATCTAATAATGTAAAATATTGCAGTATGTACAGTCGTGGGGGAAAAAAAGTAAACACCCCCCCTACTAACTCCTCAACAAATTATTGTAGAAGAAAGTTTCTGGTACCGAACGAGTGGAAATAAAGTCTACTTTTAAATGACGTGCATAAAATTTGTTTAGGGGGTAACCTACATATTAAAACGAACCCATACTTCATTTTTTTTCAATGGCAATACCCAATTTTAACGAGATATTTCAAATCTTTGGTTCAAACTATGCCTAGATACCAAATTTCAAGTTATCTGAATGATAAGTTTTTGAATTATAAACATTCAAAATTTAGTGCTTCTAATGTTAAATTACATTTTCATATTTTTATTTATAACTTCTGAAATTATGATTCTAATGTTCTAATTTTTTGTATAGCAATAATACTAATATACCCAAACATAAATATGTTCAATTTGAAATTTTTATAATTTTCTGATATGAATTATGAATAATGAATTTAATATTAAAAAAAATTATGAATTGCGACCTACAATTTTTTTAATGGATTTAGATTTATTAAGTCCTGCTTTATGGAAATCCAAAATTTCGCATTTTTCTTCCAAGTAGTTTTCAAATTATGGTTAAAAAACGCCAAAATGATGGTTTAAGAGGCCGTCTATGATAGAAGTGACTAAATATTTTGAAATTTATTATGCTATCCTGTAATCTAACAGGCTTAATTTACTGCTTAATGTGAATTGATCAAGAAGGGAGCTCTCTCGGTTATCAATCGAGTACCGAACTTCAATTTGGATACAGCTCTTAAAATACGCTCGTTTTAAAATGATTTCTTGGAAACTTATGATACGAATTGCATAAAAATTTGTTTTTAGATTAATTGAAGGGTGTAGAGTTCATTTATGCTATCAGAATTGTGTACTGCTATTGAAAAAAACAAAGTTATGGTTTGTTTTAATATGTAGATGGCCCCCTAAGCAAATTTTATATAAATCATTTAAAAGTAGACTATTTCGATCGGTACAAGTAACTTTCTTCTATGATAATTTGTTAAGGAGTTAGTAAGGGGTGATTACTTTTTTTTCCACGACTGTACATAAAAACAAAACATAGCGTAAAACTAATTTAAAATTAGTTTAATATCGTTTGGTTGTGCATTGTTTTTAAATTATGAAAATTTTTATAAAAACGATATTTTTCAATTAGTTTATTTAAATTTAAATAATTATATAGAACAAAATATTAAAACACTAATATATTACATTGGTTGTATATATTGGTTGTGTTACATTGGTTGATAATATTACATTGGTTGAAACAATTTTGAACACTGTGCATTAAATGAATTTTAAATAATTTTTATAGTTATTTTTTACATTTAGTACATTTTTGCAAGAACTTGTACTGATATTTATTTATTTTTTTTTTTTTGTATCAAACTTTGGCATCAGTGATTGTGAAAGCAAATCTAATCTAATACAGCCGTCTCTGTTATTTCGATCCCATCGTTTTTCAGAAGCTTCAGTCTCAAGTTTCACACATCCTTCTAAAGCTTATGTGTGTCATGAAAATGCCTTTATGGTTTTCAGTTCTAATACTAAAAGAGCTTTTGAATCAATGGGATACTCGCTGAACTGAGTCTATTCAATATAGGTACTAACCTTGAAGATAGATCAATCATTAAGTTCTGAGTAATCATAAGCACTAAAATTGAACTTGATATCACAAAATTCCGCACAGTTTTTGTTCTTTCAGTCGCACATTGCATAGCTTTACAAATCAGTCTGAATCTCAATTCCCTTATATGTTCTCTTTCATCTGCTTTTATTAACAATAATAGGTTTTTGGGATGAGCAAAGAAGACGTTACATTCAGTAAAATTGTCTACCATCTTCTGCAATTTGTTTGTGTAAGTGATGCGATGCTGTTATTCTATTGAGCACATGCATTCTTCCTACAAAAATAGAATGATTACTCTAAATGTCAAACAATGCAGTCGCATCATGACAAATAAAACAGTTTAAATTCAGTGGCAAAAGATTTTCAATGGATACATACAGTCTGATTGTTCTGTTTGCAGTCGTTAGTGAGAAATCAGCTCTCGATTATAGAAAGCAAGATCCCCAGTACAGAAGTCAATCGCACAACATTGCATATTTCAAGAAGATATATTTTTTAAAATCTTAACTGAAGTTATTTAGTATTTAAATAGTCATTATTGTGATAGTGCAACTGATCAATTGGACAACAGATAATATTACATAATCAGGTTGTTGCTTACACTGTTAAAAATAGCCAGCAAATTTTTCAGTCATTGGATCGTTTTTGTAAGTAATGATTACTTGACTGTATTATTAAGGTATTATGACCATATAATGGTCAGAATCAAATTAAAATATAGTAATAACAGTTATCTGTAAAAATAATCAAATGAAATATAGTTTGCTAAAAAATTTTAACACTGTATCTATATGACCTGAAAATAATGCCAGTTCTGTGCTTTTTCCATCAATATGATGAAACACGTGTTTAAAAGGCAATTCAATGAAATGCAAAAGGCAAATACACCATTGCAAGGGCCTCCCTACCAGCATTTCTAAATATCGAATAACCTCTTTTTTCAACCCTGTATTGATAGATGTTCCATCACATCCAAGTACAACGACATCATGTAAAGAAACGTGTTATTCTCAGATAGATATAAAACAACACTTCTAAAACTATCTTTTTCGGTTCCAGTTGTAGTAGTAATAAAACCTGTGTCCTTTTCGCCTGGCTCCCCAAAATACAGAAATATGCTCTTTTTGACAATATTTTCCAAATTTCAAATGTGATGAGCGACCTAAACATATTAACCAATTTTAAATAAATTTTGTATTATTCTGCTAATTACAAAAGATGACTTTTACGCACTATTAGAAGTAGGTCTGAATATTTTTTAAATTTTCATATCAAAAATCGCCAATTTTGATCTTATTTTCCCAAAATACAAGTACAATGCGTGACCTACAGGTATTAAAGAATTTTAATTTTTTTTGCATTATTCTTTTTATTGCAAAAGGTGACATTTACACACTATTAGATGTAGGTCTGAATATTTAAATTTTCATCAATTTCAAAAATCATCAATTTTCATCATATTTTCCAATATTCAAGTGCGATGCGCGACCTAACGATATTAACTGATTTCAAAAATCTTTCTTGCGTTATTCTTCTAATAACAAAAGGCAACTTTTCAGTACTATTAGAAGTTGATCTGAAAATTTTCGCTGTTTCCAACATACCCTAATGAGTAGGCCAATTTTAATAGGATCAGGCTGTACATAAACAGTATACATATAGCAACACTTATCACTATTTGGTGAATTTTTTGCACTTTCTGGAGAACATTCAGTTTTGATTTGCCTTTTCCACAAAAAAAAAATTTCTTAGAAACCCAGAAGGGTAATCAGAAAACCCTGTAAATCCAGAATACATCCAGAACACAATCACCCCTGGTTTTGTGAATATAATCAAATAAGAATTGAAAAATAAAATCTATTTCTACAACATAATTGTAATGTTTTTAAAGAGGGTTCTCACTATAACAGATCCATTGTCAGATTGAAAAAAAAATCATTTAAATACATACCAATAATTTTGAGAGAAGGTATTTAGACAGACATGATTAATATTCATATATAAAGAAATATAAAACAGTCATATTCTATAAATATTTATTCTAATTTTACTTTTTAAAAAGTACTTTTCTGTATTTCTTTTTCAATACTCATTATTACAAAATAATATTTGTTATATCAAGGGAAAAAAAAAACAGTAAATTCTTCTAACAGGAAACTTTTTTTAAAATTTGTTTTTCTAAAATTTTATTCTTCAATAATTTATAAGAAGCTTTCAAACCATTAGATTACAAAGAACTCATAGATGATATAATATAAATCACTTTAGAAAGTATATTTGGGGACGGTTTAATTGTAAGCCTTTTTTGAACTTACTTAGTTTAAAATTATTAATTCAAAACAAAATTTTTGAGTTATTACATATATGCATATGAAAAGAGAAAAAAAAAGGCAAATTATTTTTTTAATTATCTTAATATATTAAAATAAATATAAAGTGCATAAATGAATGGTATAAAGCAATATAATATATTTAACGTTTTTCTTCAACTTCTAAGTTATTATGCTAATCAGTATAGGGAATTGGTCAAATAAAATTTACACATGATACAGGGACATTGTCATTCTGAAAACTTGAATTTTGGGATAAAAATCAGTCTTCCAAGACATCATGGTATTTAGGATGAATGTAAATGTCCCACATGAGATAACTAACTTCACAATTTTCTAAAAAACTTTTAATCCTGTATAATATTTTGCCATGCCTAAACAGAAGGATCCAATACAGGGTCTTGTAGCAAAGCTTTCACAGCATATTACTATATTATAGATGAAAAATAAAAACATTAAATAATTGACAAGAAAAATTTGTTTTCATCACTGACCATGTGGAAACCTATTTTAGAAGGACCATATATATATATATATATATATACATTTTATGCATGCACACATACATATTTTTAATTCTCTGGCTAAATTTGGGAGTTTGAAATCATGGCCAAAAGGAAATGCAGTGCATGAAAAAAAATGTATATATACATTATACATTCTTTAGTTAAACTTCTCATGTGACAAAATGCTTACTAGCTTAGATTAACCTGGTGAACATATTTTTCATTTAAATGGTCCAATTACATTTTTTTAAATATTGTTAAAAATTAATTTATTTGTGATATTTTGATCAATAATATTGAGAATAAATTTTTAAATAAATTCTTAGATTGTTCCAATAAGTTTTGAGCATTTTCCTTGAAAAGTTCAGTCATATAACATGAATGGTACTTCAATTAAAAAAATATATATTTATAAAATGCTTCTTTTCACAAAAATCTAAGACTTTCTCAAACATTATAATTGATTTCTTGAGGATGTTTTTAAAAATTAAAATAACTCTTCAATGATATAGAATCACTGACAAAACAATTACCTTACTTCAAAATACTTTTGGCATTTCGTATATATACCATTATTGTGTATTCAGTATATAAATATGAAATAATATTTTTACTTCTTGGAAAATTAAAATGCAAATATTTAAAAAATCTGGTGCAGGGGTAGGAAAAAAAAATCAAACACCTGTTTTTGAAGCAGGACAAACTAAGGGTCTGTACAGAAATTGTGAAGCATACTACTGATTATGTTTACAGGCTCCTTACATGCCCTAAACATGCATAAACTTACTATGAATACAGCCCTCACTAGGGCTAATTCAGCTTAGTGATTGGTACAACTGTTCCATTTGTCCTCATTGTGCATGTCCCTGGGATAAACTGCGATGTTGTAGCTGACTTCATTAATGTCATAACAATTTTTGTTTAAAAGGTTGAATACAGATCTTTTGTGAATAAAATCTGTATTTTTTTCAATATGTATTAGTGCAGGAATATAATATTTGTTTACATTAAATTGTTTTAAAAAAAATAATAAATGCATATTTACAAACAGGTTGACACATCACTTTTTCAATAATGAGATGTCTTTAGCAATTTTTTTGAGTAGTTTATACAGACATAATTTCAAGCAAAGATGCTTGATATAGTAATTGAATAACATCCATATTCTTAGCACAAGGGAATTTTTGACACAAATTAAATAAAAATCAAAAATTCCAATTTTAAATTACTGTTTTTGACCTCTTCCATATAGATTTGACCACACTATTTCTGTCAATTACCCCTCAGTTTATTCCATATCACATTTTCAACTCAACTTAAAACACTTAGTGATGATGCAATAGTTTTCTTCAACTCACCGTTTTTCTCCCTTCAAGAATTAAACACATTATTTTTCTATTCTTGAACTAATGATGCTTCCTTAATTGCTTGAAAACTATTTCTACATTTTTTAATGCTAGCTTTTAAATATTTTACTGATCTAGGTACCATTCATAAATATTATAGCAGAAATTTGAACTGAACCTGAAACAGCTTCAATGATCTTAGGCAGTTCATCTGCCAACATTTTTAACTTGGGTTGACATTCCTTCTGACATAGAATTGTTCATATTATACGTAGTTCATACACTCACTTTTTCTTTTATTTTGGCCCTTTAGAACACCAGACTTTCCTTTTTGGAACTCAATTCAGAAATTTTGCCATTTTTGTATCAAAATGTAGCAAAAAATTAAAATTATAGAAGTTTGGAGCAGATATTTCATCCCTGCTTAGTGTACAATTTTTCAGATGAAAATTATTTTAATGGGTAATTTATTCAGTATTTCTCTTCTAAAATCATGAATATTATAGGCTTCTTAAAGTACAGAATAAAGCAAAGTGGCATCAAAAATTTATAGCAAAAAGTCGTGTGGTTCAGTAATGTTTTCCCTTTATTGTAATTCTTAATTGCGCATGAAAGTGAGCCAAGAAAATAAAACATGGAATTTTTTTTATGCTATAATTAGGCATGAAAGTGAGCCAAAAAAAAAGTGGAAATTTTTATGCTATACAGTGATAAATTCTTATAATTTTAGTCACATTTTAACAGGTTATTTATAAAATGCAATGTGCAATTATTTTAGTTATTTTTTTAATTTAGAAAATTTAAAAAATAAAATATAAACTAATAATACCAGCATAGAGTATATACATGGAATACAATACATCCATAAATACCAGATGCTCTCCCTCCATGATACAAAATATCTAAAATAACAAATATAAACTGCCTTTTTTTTTTTAGAAGTACCTCCTTGTGTAACAATGTCATTTTTTGCAATATAGAAATAAATATTATGATTTTTTTTCCCTTAATATGTTGAACTTTTTGTAAGGAAATAACTTTTTAATTCACATACTAAACTTTCTGATGTATTAAAATAATAATCTGGAAATACTGTTTAAAATGTGCATCATCATAAGCAATTTCATTCCTATGATTTTCACTACTGTTAGGATTGGAGCAAATTAATAAAATAATATACACATGAAATTAAACTCCATGTAGAGGTCTGCACAGGCTTGGCCCAGGGTCCATGCCCAGCTGACAAAAAAATTGAACAGGCCTGCAGGACCGGACTGATAAAAAAAATTAATCGGAATTTCAGCAGAACACATAAAATACGAGCCATTCTCAATGAATATGACTTTCTCAAGAAGTATAAATGTGTGTCACGAGCAGATGCGAGTTTAACAACATCAATACAGAAATGTAACATGTCCATCATTAGAGATCAGCATCGTACAGTTATCTGATGTCTGATCCCAGGTTTAATTTTTTTCAGTAGACTTGTGCCAGCACGGAACTGCTGTTAATCATTCTCAGGATGTGTAGGGCAGGCATTGTGTTTTGTAAAAGTATTAATAGCGATAATGAACTTCTGTTATCTATCAGTTTCTTTGGAAATATACCTTAAGGTGGTTTGTTCTCATCTTCATTGCTCAACAATGCAAAATTTTCAGACTCATTTTTAATTATAAAGGCATAAAATTGACAAGCCTGACTATTGAAGATATTTGGAATAGAATAGATTTTCCATTTTTGATAAATGACTTACAGAGATAACAGATTCTTGTCACGTGACTTTACGTTTTTCACCTTTCCTGTGCTATTGCTTCCAGAAATTCAATTCAAAATGCTAACTTTGGCAGTATTTTCTGACGGATATATTGCTTTTATCTAAGAAAAAAAAATGACATTTACATAGTTTCTGAATAAGAATACCTGCCAATCTTATGCTAATCCGAAAAGAAATGAATTCATAAATGTGTCGAAATGTAGCTCCTTTGGATTTAAGAAAAGCCTTAAAATGAGAGAAATATTTTCACAAATCTACTTTTTATTATACAGCTTCAAAAGTTAAGTTTTTAACCCTTTATTCTAAACTAAATTTTTTAATGAATCCTTATTTGAGTTTTGAAACGTCGGTAGAGATGATGACTAAAACGCTAAGTAATCGTTAATGTTTACTACTGTGTGTTTTCTGTTTTACAAACAAATAGAAATTTAAAATATACTGTAAAATGTTCTCATAAATATGTATGTAGAAAGAACTTCTCAAGCGACACTAGTTTTACTTTAATTACCGTTTAAGCGACAGCATACACAGAAATTGTGAAAATATGCAAAAAAAAAAAAATTTTTCGAGTACAATGGAAAAAAAAAAATGTAAAGCCGTTATTTTTTCAAATGTTTTTCAATTTTTTTAAATGTTTCAGGGGATTTACTGAGAATTACAGAAATATAATTTTGTAAAACAGAATTTTTGTATACAGAAATATATTTTTGTAATTCTTGAAGGAAAACCCTTTTTATGTTTGAAATGTTTTAATAAAATACATTAAAAAAGTGAAAAATGTTTTTAAAATTATATAATATTTTTATAATTGCATCGCCTAAACGACAAGATCAATGCCAGTCCCTAGGGACCAGCATAGCCTAAACAGAAAGATCAATGCCGGTCCCCAGGGACTGGTGTCACATTTAACGTGTTAATTGTATGTCGAGAAAAAATGGAATTTTTTGTAGAAATTGAGTTGGGCCGGTCCTGTTCCCACAGATTTTTGTATGGGCCGGACTCGGGCCTAACTTTTAATTTTTACACCGGGCCGGGCCAAGATAGCTTTCATTCGGGCCGGACTCACCGTCTGGAAATTCTGGCCCATAAAGACCTCTAACTCCTCCAAGAAAATTTTTTTTAATATTAAATTATAAAATTAAAAGGAAATTGCTAATCATACAAATATTTCTGTTAAAGCCCAAGATGTAATGGAAAGAAAAATTCTTGTAACACACACAACCACAAATCAGAATGTCTTTAGAAATAATTCTTGTTTCATACAAACAATAGCCTGGGCCAAAACAAACAAAAAATAACTGGTTCTTATTACTACCTGAAATATTAAAGTTGCTTTCTGAAATCCTGTTTATTAAATCATCAGCCACATAATTTTTTTTATTACTCTTTTAAAAAAAAATATTACACAGCATTTTTTTTAATAATTTATAAACTCATCCTATTTACACACATGTGATTTTTATGAAGGAAATCTCCCAGAGCTCTATTTCAAAAATTTATGCTGATATAAAAGCTTGTGAATCTCTCACAGTTACTGATGCCTGAGTAAGAATCTATGTTGGGCATTAAGAGATAAATTACTTTAAAAATATATTGTGTAAGCAATAAACATCTATACTGAAGTCTTTATCATCTTGATCTAAAATATTTCTTTAGGGAAATTCATCTTGGAAAGGGTAAAAAAATGTAATAAAACTCCATATACATGTTTTACAATTTTTTACTATTGCTTTGATACTTATTTTACTTTTATCTACAGCATATTTAAGCCCACCACATAATACATACTCTGTTACCTTACATTTTTCACAACAATTTACAATGGTATTCTTACATTCTTGATAAACGAACGGGAATTAGTAAATCAGAAAGCTGGGTTGAAAATGGAAAACACAATCGGATTTTAAAAAACACGTTACACACAATAGAATTGTACACAAAAATTTGAAGACTTATTACTTCATGAGGGAGCATAAATTGTAAAATAAATACAACAGAAATCATCCAATAAATATTTTAATGAGTAGGAGTTACAAATTCACAAAATATAATTGTTAAAAATTTTATTCTACTTTCTGTTCATTACTCATAAATATCATATACATATATATATTGATTTATAAATATATATGTACATTAATTACACAGAATCTGTTTTAAAATAAAACTATTTATATGTATAACCAAAAAAAAAACAAATATATATATATATATATACAATCAAGTAAATGATGATCCGAAAAGAAATCACAGGCAAAACTACATGTAAACAACACAAAACATTTAGAATAAAATTTATATAAGCAGCGAATCCATCAAAAAATATTTCATGAAATTAACACAATACAGTTTTATAAAAAATCCAAAGCTTTACTGCTTATGAGAAGCAATTAGCAAAGTTTGAAACATTTATTTAGATAAATTCAAACTGAATTAATGAGTAAATTTTCAAAAAATAATGAAACGCTGAGTAACAAGTTGAAAAGAATATATTTTTTTAATAAAAATGTTTTTAATACATAATCTTAATGCTTGATTCTTGAACAATAATATTATGTAAATTTATTATCAGGAACTTATGTAAATTCAACTATTTCTTTTTCTTTTTTTTTAAATATGAGTATAAACATCACAACTTTATATCAAAAACCTAAAATATATTAATACTAAAACATCATAAATTATACAAGGAAAAAAATATAAATAATGATTACCTTAACATTCACACATAAATATAAGAAAATGAAGCACACTTAACTGTACAACTATTCACATTAACTGAAAGATACATTGTATAACATGCAAAACAGGCAGTTTGGGACACATGGACAATTTGTTTCTTTGACAAAAATTTACATTTTCAACACATTTCAGATGCCTGACTCAGTTAAACTGATTATTTGGCAAACTGACTATCACAGTATGTTGCACAGCTACCTTTGAATGATGCAACTAATAAAATTCATAAAATAAAAATCAAATAATTAAAATCAAATTTTTAATACGTCAACTGGTTAAAAACAAATTGCAACTTTTGATCTTCATATTTATTAGAATTGTGTAGTTCAAACTGAACTAATTCATTTGTTAAAATTTTAAAATTTCCAACAAAATAAAATGCTATTTACAGTAATCTAAATTATATGTCAATGATGAATTTTATATTAAAATAAACCTCCCAATCTATTTTAGCTTAACCAAATGATTGAAACATTTACCCAACAATCAAGGACTGCTGGCAATATAATATGGGACAGAGGCAGCAATTCATATCAAGAGCAAAACATATGAAAGATAAATAAAATAACATTAAGATTCAATGTGATAAAAAAATAGAATGAAATGAGATGTGATGCCTGAAGCAACTTATAATGATGAGATTCAGGGAAAATGAGAATGGAATCTATCCCCCGAATTGTAAGTACCACTGTTTTCTATATACAAGTACTAGAATTGGAGCTGGTTTTCCAAGAATCAAGTTTACTAGTCTCTTTGATAACGTCATTATTTCCTTTACATAATGTCCCTAGAGATACTAAAGCACTTGCAATTCCCAGACCGGATTGGCCTGGTGGTGTATATTGTCCCTCTCCAGGAGGAAGTCTAACAATTAGTGAAAGCACAGCAGCTTTACCTCCTGAACAAGGTTCAAGTGCAATAGGAGTTGGATGGCACTGCAATTCAAAATATAAAAGAATATAGTTAGTTTACAAACAAACTGGGATCAATCATAAAACTACACTGTTTCAAAGAAATGTTTTCAGCTTGAAAATTTTAAATGAGCTAATATAATCACATACCTTTTTTCTCTGTTCACCAGTTTCTGATTGATTTGATATGACAAGAAGCTGAGCATCAAGTTCTACTGCAACTCCAGCAAAAGGTCTACTTGCCATTTGTTCCATTTCAACAAAAAGCCTCTAAAAAATTAAAAAGAAAAAGGGCAAATGCAATTTTCAAAGACTAAATATGAAAAGCATACCAATTTGGCAGAATGAATTTTAAACAGAAAAGCTTTCTATTTATTAACTTTGGATCTGCCATTTAACTTTAATAAAATTACCTGAAAAATTTATCATTACTATTTTCATAAGCTTTTATGGGAATTCTATTTTATTTATTGATGGTTTTGAAACAATAATTTTTAACAAACTTAATTCAATATCACTAAACAAATAAGATTACTAATCTCTGTATGCTTGAAGATAGTACTAGATCTTTGAGAAAATATACATATCAAAACAAAAATAATAACTAAGTTCAAAAAGTTTTGAGAGACACAAGACACATGATGCTAGATGTGGATAGCTGAAATTTTGAAGAAAAGGGATTATAACAAATGTATATTATCAGTAAAAATGACTTACAACTATAAGGTGTAAAAAAATCATGATTTTTTTATTTTATTTAAATCGGATTTTTTCCCCCTTGTGTTAAAATATTAAACATCTACCAAGAATTACGCATTTCAAAAATGAACAACCTTCCAATTACTAACTTTTTTTTTTTTTTTTTGCTTTAATTAATAAAATTTTAATTATGTAATTATAGAAATTTAAAAAAAAAAACTACAAATTAAAAATTTCTTTAGAAGCATACAACATTATGTGAACTGATATTTTGTAATAATTATGTAAACTAATATTAAATACTGCTTATATTTTAAAGTTATTGATAAATTGCATTTAATTTGAAACTGATGATACAGATTAAATTTTGTAATTATTAAACAATTAACTGTTAAATTAAGAACACAATCTACATTTTTGAAAAAGGTGATAAATACTAGTTTGATAAATTCATAAAGCAGCCAGTAATTTTACACAGGTTCTAAAGCATATGTACATCAAATTGATAAAAAAAATGTAGCAATGTATACAGCAAACACACACATAATTTATATATAATTACAAAAATTGTACTTTTGAAATTTAAATCAGATTGTTTCCCCACAACATTAAAATATTTGAATAGCTACTAAATATTATAATGTTTTGAAGTTATTTAACATTTAGTTAGATGTTTTTTAAATGTATACTTCTTTTTACACAGTTTAATACTGTTATAATTAACAATAACAAATATTACATTTTTTACTAGTGATCATTTTCATTACTGATTATAATGCTTTTTCACACTATTTTAAAAAATCAGAAAATATATGATTTAATCATCTGATTTAAATCAGTTGATTAAAATCATTGACACTCTATTGCTATGTTTATTGTATATAAAAGAATGAATAACTTTATTATTAAAAGGAAATTATGACACTGTAAGTTATATTACATTTAAATATCGTTTTTAAATTAAATGCTTTTTATTTTTGTTAGATAAAAACCATGCTTTTTACAAACTTGCTGTACTTAAATTTTTCACAATACTCAGGAATTACGCTTAGAAACAATTATTTAAATCTTTGTTTTGTGTATTCATAAGTCACAATACCTGTAGAAATTTTCCAAATTATGTTCATCTTAGATTTGAATACTTTTTTATGTCATTTTAAACATTTAGAAAATTTTTGATTTATCAATCATTTTTTTTAAATCACTTTATTAAAATCATGATTTAAATCAACTGATTTAAATTGTTGACACCCTACTTACAACAATTACGATTTAATTATTTTAAATAACACATGCTAAAATATAAAATGCCTTACAAAAAATTATCAAATGTGAAAATTGTAGGATTCTTTCATAATAAATGAAGAGTTCAGATGATAAAAGTGCTATGTGAGAAAAAAAAAAAAATAGTTTATCATATGATGGAAGATAATCAATGGTCCTCTACCATCTGTTAAATTACTTTTTGAAAAACCTAATAGTCAAAGATTTTAATTTATAAAGGAGGCATTTGCCAATAAACATAATAACAATTTGGAACTTTAAAGCTCATTTTCACAAAATGATGGTTGTGTACTTACCACCTTTATCATCAAATATATATTGCAGAAATTACATTAGATATATATATATATTTTTTTTTTAAGTTTGATAAATATTACACTTATCGCTTTAAAAAACAAAACAAAACAACAACAACAAAAAAAAAAAACAACAGATGATTGATTCTGAAGAATAATGTACACAATAGGCCAATAAAACAATAGCATTATCAAATTCTATTTATAATAGCAAAATGTTGCTCAAAAAATATAGTTCATCAAATAAATGCAGAGACAACTTAGCATCCAAAATTATAATTATGTACACTGAAAAAAGAAGTCTCTTATATAGTTAATAGTCAATTACCTGTCGTCTTCTGTACAAATCATACTTCTGTTTGATCTTCCACATTACAGCAGCCATTATTAACAGAGATAAGAAACAACTATATAAAAGAGAAATCAAATAATACAGCAATGTATTGAAAAAGTGTTACTGCAGTCTGAAAAAAATTAATTATTCATATGGTCAAAAAAGAACATAACTTCCAGTTACTTTTAAATAATTGAATGTGAAGAAGTATCATATCAATTCTTAAAGAACAATCTGAAAGAATCTTTGAAGATATGCTATGTAAAATTGGTTTATTTTCCAACTGCAAAATACTTCTTATAGAACCCTTTCATTTTTTATATTAGATCAGGTAACAAAAGATAGACATTAGATTAGGTTCTTTGGAACTTTTCATGCTTTTGACAATATTCCAAGATATTAATATTTTGATACATTATTAGTGTTTTATTTTCTGTATGCTTTTATATATGATTACTTAAAATTCATGCCCATGTATGGCTCTAATGGATGGTTTTCTCTAATTTTTTGATTGGTACTCTAATTATTTTTAGCAGTGTGCAAACTAAAACTGGTTAAATGACCGAATATAATTATTTAAATGAAAATTAAGAAAAAATTCATACTAAATAATTGATGTTATTAATATCATACATATTGAATTATACATATTAATATGTACAATTATTTTAAACAATAAAGAATTTTGATATGTGTTATAATATACATATATCTGGATCAATCTGCTTTAGTCTAGATTAGGCATATGGGTCGTTCCATGTCAAATCAACCAAAAAATTTCAATTTTCAACCTGACCATTTCAGATTTCAATGAAACTGTCAGGGATCATTCTCTCCGTTGATATAAATGAGAATACATTTTTATAATTTTTTTTCTCTATTTAAATTTTCATATAATTAATTATTTAAATTTTGAAAAATCATTTTTTGGGTTGCATAAATTTTTCAATTTTGAATTTCTCAAGTTCTATCAGGCGTACAGAATTTTATGACCCCTCATTTTAAAGAGAATGTTATAAGTTTAATTTGATACCCAAGTTGACTGTTACTTACTTACACAATGGTGCTACAATCCATGTAGGATTTTGACCTCCCTCAATATACTTCTCCAGACTTTCCGATCTCTGGCCTTTACTTTATAATTTATAATTTGGTTTTCTGCAAGATCTTTCTCTATCTCTTTTATCCAACTCTTCCTGGGTCTACCAATACTTCTTTTCCCAAATAAATTACCACTATAAATCCTCTTTGTGCTTCGCTCATCCCTCATTTTGATTAGATGGCCTAACCATAGCATTCTTCTTATTTTTATAGTATTTATTATATCTTTTTCATTATATAACTGTTCTAACTCCATATTTGTCCTTATACGCCATGTATTGCCTTCTTTAATAGGTCCAAAAATTTGCCTCAAGATCTTCCTTTCCCAAGTGATAAGTAGTTTTTCATCTTTTTGTGTAGTGGTCCAGGTCTCACTACCATAAATTACTATTGGTTTTATAACAGTTTTATAAATTTTAAGTTTGGATGTTCGAGATATTAGAGATGATTTTAGAATGTTTCGAAGAGAAAAATAGCATCTATTTCCTGCTGCAAGTCGGGTTTTAATCTCTGCTTCTACCATATTATCACAGGTGATCGTAGATCCTAAATATTTAAATTCTGTTACTTCATTAAATTGTAATTCATTATTTATTGTTAAAGCTGCTGTTGCCTGCGATTTCATTCGGTCCATTTTCATGTATTTTGTTTTTTCTTTATTAACCATGAGGCCTAGTTTTCTTCCTTCCGTGTCTAATTTATTGTATGTTTCAATCAAGACTTTCTTATTCTTAGCAATTATATCAACATCATCTGCCCAAGTTGACTATGCTCAGTTAAAAAAAAATAATTAAAATGTTTTTTTAATTTAAAATTCAAAAAATTTTCAGATAGTGTTTTTTTTTAAATTTTGAAAAAAAAAATGTATGTTGTAATATTATAAGCTAAAATTTCTGAAATTTTTAGAGTGGGATCTCAATGGAATCAAGAGCTATGAAATAAAAACTGAAAATTACCATTCAAATAATACATAAATAACAAAATACAGTAGAACCTCGATTATCTGAAGTAATTGAGACCGACAATCTTTCGGAAAATTGAAATTTTCAGATAATCGAGAATGCTTCAATTTTAAGATTAAGGACAAGTATATGAGGTCTTTCTTATTATGATAACAAGTGCTTAATAAAAATAAAGCAATAGCAAAATAGAAACACGAATAAATTACCTGAATTTTAATTTTAAAATTAAGTACTTTTTACATATTTTCACAAAGGTTTGAAACGATGATACTGGTGAACTATTAGTATTAAAAAAAAACTTTGTGATAGAACTGTAAAGTAAAGCAACAAACAAAACTTTGTCTCAAACCCTTGTGAAATATGTAAAAGGTACTTACACAGTCTTACTGCTGCTCCAGCCATGCCAAATCTTTTGCAAAACACTCAAAAGCTTCAGAATTGCTAATTTATTAGTTTTCTTTGCCTGCTAGGCCACATTCTGATTGTCCCTCCTCTTACTGTAGTATTTTAGTTCACTCCGCAGTTTATGGGAGCTCAAGTTAAATTCAAAGGAATTCTAAGAAACGTGATCTGAAAGATTTATTTGTACTCGTGGTTCAGAAAGGAACCCTAAGCACACAAGGAATGTGATAGTAAATAAATAAAAAAAAAAGTTTTAAAAAAGGATTTAGGTTGACCGAGAGTTTCGGTTAAAAGAGGTTCTACTGCACCTAGAATTAGATTGTTATTTGAATGGTAATTTTCAGTTTTTATTTCATAACTCTTGATCCCATTGAGATCCCACTCTAAAAATTTCAGAAATTTAAGCTTATAATTTTACAACAAATATAATTTTTTTTTCAAAATTTTTAAAAAACACTATCTAAAAATTTTTTTAATTTAAAATTAAAAAAAAAAATTACTTTTTTTTAACTGAGCATAGTCAACTTGGGTATCAAATTAAAGCTTATAAAAAAAATTCTGTATGCCTGATAGAACTTGAGAAATTCAAAATTGAAAAATTTATGCAACCCAAAAAATTATGATTTTTCAAAATTTAAATAATTAATTGTATGAAAATTTAATGTGATAAATTATAAAAATATATTCTCATTTACATCACCAGGGAGAATGATTCCTGAGAGTTTCATTGAAATCTGAAATAGTCAGGTTGAGTCACTGGTTGATTTGACATGGAAAAGACCCATATGCTTGATTTCAAGCTGACAGCATCTCATAACCTCAGTCTTTGACTGTCTAAATTCTCACTGATAGTGTCCTTTGAAAATTTTGTCTGCATATGCTTGATCTAGATGTTTTTAGAATGAGAATGCTGTAATCATCCAGATAATAAAAATCTTTGAAATGTTAAACTAGACTACATACCTTTGATACCAAGCTGTCACATAAAATATATTTCATTAGAGTATACAGGATTGTTGAAATTAAACTTCAATACAGAAAGGCGGTGTAAGGTATATCTATGATTACGAAATAAAACTTGTCATTCTAGATCCTGCAACACTTCAGATATTTTAAAAATTGCATTGGTTAAGTTCTGTAGGCTGAATGCTCTAATGGCATCATCCACTGGCAGCATTTATTCTGGAGAAAAAGGATTTAACAGACCAGGGTTCGTATCCATTGACAAAAATTTCCAGTTTTCCCTTAGTAATTTTCTAAAAATAAATTTTCCATTTCAACAATCAATGACGAAGCACGGTAAATCAAGAGCAATGATTACAACCAAGAATTTTTTTTAATTTGTGTTAGCAAATTTAAAAAAAAATAGATTGGATATTTTTCTCCAAAGTAACTGAAGTTTTTTCCAGGTTTTGGGAGAAATTGATGATTTTTCTCAAGGGTTTCCCTGATATTTTAAGGTTAAAAGAAGTTCCCTGGGATTTCTCATATTTTCAAGTTTTCCAGAATAGTATGAACCCTGTTTACTAACATGAATTTTGTATTTCATGCTTGGCATTTCACATCAACGTACTTGAAACTTCCACTATGCAAAGCATGTCTTTTCTTTTACTTTCCCTAAGATGTGCAGTGTTGCATTTCAGCAAATTTTCATACAAATGTTTTTATAAATGAATCTAAAGCACAAGATCTTAAGTGTATTTTGTCTAAATTATATGTTATGACTTACATGGTGTCTATACAGCCCTTTGAATTCACAAATTTAATTTCAAAAACCTTGTATGTAATTTTCTGGGCTAGGTTCTGATGCTGGAGATTTCAGAAATATAAAAAAACACATATTCCTTAAAAAATTATTTAGATTCAGTATGGCAGAAAAAATATAATGAGGCAACTGGGATTTAATTCTGTTTCAATAATATAATAAAAAGATTAAAATTTTCTTTAAAAAAATATATGAAACAATTTAAACACTTGCAAAATTTCTTCTGAATTGTACAATATGACAATTAAGGCAACTCTGAAATTCCCTGCTCAACAAACATGAAACTTTCCGACTCATTTTTAAATGTAAAGGCACAAAAGTGGCACTATTGAAGTGATTTGGAATCGAATTGCATCTTCTATTTTTTCATAAATAAGTTACTTATCGAGTTATAAGCGATTTTCGTGATGTGATGACAGGTTTTTCACCTTTTTCTCACTGTCACATCCGGAAATTCAGTTCAAAACGCCAACTTTCACAGTATTTTCTAAACAATCTTGTGTTCACCAAAAAATGGAAAATGCCTTGATTAGTTTCTGAATTTAAAAAAACTGCCAATTTAATGAGTTTCTAAACAAAAATGAATTAAAAAATGTGTCAGAAAGTAGCCTCTTTGGATTTGAGAACAGCCTTTAGCAAATAAAAATGCAGAAAAGAAAATAATAAAACAAAAAAGATATGCCAAAGTATAAATCTAAATTGACCACAATCCATATTTATTCATTGAAGTTTGTCAAGAAATGTTCTAATTTTTTATTTCAAAACTCCATTTCTTCCACCCAATTTCTGATAATTTTGGAATAAAATTTTCATGTTAAACATTAGAACAAAATCCAAACGAAGATGCAGATGAAAAGATCTTACCTAGAAAACGTGATGAAAAACTGTAATAAATCTAATTGTCTGTGTTGAGAAAATGATATCTGTAGCACAAAAGGTGTTTGGAAGTTGAATACATAAACATAAAACGTTGAATTATCAGTCCCAAATAAGTGCTCATCATGTGAAAATCTAAGTTTGAATGTCCCACACTTATGGTTTTCATCCAAAAATTTTTCAGGGGATGAAGCTTAAAAAACAAGATATCTATTAATTAAGTAAAATAAAAAAAAATTCACATAATCAATTACATTATATTTTTTCATAAATGAAGAGAAAAAATTACACAAATATAACTAATACAAGAGAATAAAAAATAAAATACAGTAGAGTACCATTTAATCTGCAAACCTATAATTTGCATATGCCTGTAATGCACACTGTACAAATAATGCAAACAAAGAAATTTTAATTCTTCAAAAATAATTTCTCAATGGCGACAATTTTTTAATGTTTCCTCCAGCTTTAATCTTATATATGATACAATTGCATCATGCATTAATTAAATTTGTTTTATTACAATTTATAGTATGCATAAAAATATTTTATTTAAATTAAAAAAAAAATCCTTTTTAAAGATTTACTCTTAAAAAATTATTTGTATTAATGAAAGATGGTTACTTAAACAATACATTTCATCTCTCATCTAGAAATAATTACAATTTATGGAACTGAAGATAAAACAGTTTATTAGAAAAGCCAAACAATTAATTCCTTAATCAATGTTAATAAATATGCATATCAATAAATTCATATTTAATACTTTTACATATTTACAATATTTGATAAAGGATATTTAAATTTCTAAAAACAAGATTTTTCAGTTTAGCAGCTAAGTATGGCTATTTATAGAAGACTGCAAGAAACAATATAGAAACATAAACCACATGTTTTAATACAAACAATTGGTGATATATTTAAAAAATATAAAAGATCAATAAATTATTTAAATAATTCTTTCTTAATTCAAGAGTTTAAGTATGTAATTTCTTTATTTTCAGCATTAACAATCTAAATTTGCCCAAAATATTAATAAAATAAACAAATATTAAATACACATGACCTGTAATCTGCAAAAAGTCTCTAATCCGCAAAACACTTGAAACTGATGTGATTAAATTTAAGTTACGGAATAAAGTTAGCAGAGTTTAAAAGTACACAGTGAAAACTTAAGCTTATAATTCACTAAATGTAAAAGTTTATGAAACTACATGGTGGTGAAATAAATACAAATAAAGTTTAAAAACCAACTGAAGTTTATTAAAAACCAAAAGCAGAAATAATATAGTTTAACGATCTTTAACATTATACAACAAACAGATTTTAAACTTATATAAAAGTATATTAAACCATTAAAGCATAATTAGCGATAATGTAATAAAAGAACTAACCCTCATGACATATGAAGAAACAGGATGTTTATCATCAAATGGCCAAACGATCTCTAAGTTTCCATGAAATGTAAATAATATATGTTAATACATATAAATAAACTGCCGTAAACCAGCTGAGCATTATCTAACAATACTTTCAAAGTAAAACTAAAATGGAGAATATCTTCTTTCTGAATGATATCACTTGAATGGAGAACAGCACAGAAAAAACATTAGATGATAACTGTAGATAACTGATGAATAAATTAACTATTTACTTTCATGATATCTGCTGACACGTCACACGATGAATCACAAACTTTTGTTTTAGCAACATACTGTAAACACAGAGTTCATCCGTAATTCCAGAGCACAAGATGAATCCGTCTTACTCACTTAAACACACTCGTAGTTGGCAGTAAAATGAGACAACAAAAAGTAGTGTATGAGTGAAACAACAAAAAGTAGAAAATGGTTTTTATGTTAAATGAAGAAATATTAACAGAACTTAAAGTTGAACATCCGATGCCATGATAAAACACTTTAAAGGGATCTGAATGACAACCACTGTTAAATGCCAGTAATGAACTAAGACAGGAGAGGAGGAGGTAAGGAGGAAGAAATTACATCTGTATTTATATGAACCGGGTGAAAGAATAAACAAATCACGGAGCAGATATAGATGATTCTTGAAGGAGAACATCGTGATGAAACGTCGTACGAATGATGAGCAGTAGTTTCAAATGAGCGACGCCATCTGGTGGCGGTGGTGAAACACTTCTCATTTGAATGAATTACATGCTCCTGATTGTCTGGATGCAGATGGCTGAAACTCGGAAGTGGGAAAGAACGTGCGATAAACAAACAACTTTAGAAGTATTTAAAGGCAAGATAGCAAAAGTAAATAAATGATAAGTAAAGTAATGAATGACTATTGTATTAATAAAAGATATTTTATATAGATAAATAAGGAAATGTAGTATAGATGTATTGCTCAATAAAGACAGAATATAGAGTATATAGCTGAATGAAAGTGGAACGTTGAGGAGATATTTCTGGAGAGTGACAAGAAAGGCATAAGGTATTTTACACCTATCAGAAACCAAGCTGTGCAGATTTGTGGTCTTTTACTGTAACCATTTTCAATGAATATTTGTCTGTGCAAAATTCTTTAAGAAACAGTATTTAATTTTATAAAATATTCTAAACATTAAAATATGCAAATTTAGAAAAATAAAGGAAGCAACTGACTTTCATATTAAAAAAAAAAATAAACATGAGGGTTTTAGATTTATTTTCTACAACAAATATACAGTCAAACCTCCATATATCGAACTTTTCCATATCGAAATTTTATATATATTGAACTCTTAGCAAATCCCCATGATCATTACATAGAAAAACTGTTTCTATATATTGAAAAAATGTTTCAAGACATAGAGAAATTTTATTCCACTTTAGGTCGTTTGCCTGTTCCCTCACAAAAAATGAAAGTATGGAGAAAAAGGAAGTTCAGTGAAGGTCACTATGAACCACACAAGTCAGCTGGGGATGAGGGGTGGACAAATAGGTTGTTATCTACATTCTCGCAGTTCATTTTCGAATTTCGGCTGCAGCCTGTCCTGTAGTAAAACCAGTTTCTAGCTATCCTTTTTGCAGATTGTTGTTCCTCATTCTTAAATCTGCTTAGTTTCAGTGAAAATTTAAGTAGTGCTTTATAAATTCATTTTGAACTTTTACTTTTTCTCTTGAATACAATGTCAAAAAGAAAATTTGAAGCAAATAAATATTCAATAAAAAAATAATTTTTAAAACTGTCAGAGAACCGAGCAAGCATGGCCATTCCAGAGTTGGGAGGACCATAGACTAAACATAACATCAGAAATTGGATGCATGGTGCATCCAATTCTACTTTTGGGTACCCTGCTTTTTGTTGACAAGGCCAAGTCAAGAGTAAGCAAAGACGGAAGGAGAGTGGTGGCCAAGAGGCACAGCAAAGCTGCATCAGCAAGGCAAAACTAAAGACTCAATGATCCTGAGAACCCTGAACAAAAGTCTCCTTAAGGAGGCCACGTAGCTCACTTAATTGACATTAAAAATTTTTGAGTGCATGACACAAGCCGAGGTTTTCATTAGACAGCTCGGATCATGCAGCTTTTATAAAAGCCATTTACTGCCCATTTCTGATCCATACATGACTGAATGAACAAATATTTCAGTGACAGGACTTAAAATGCTACCGCAATGAAAATGTGTGACCATTGCTTCATTGCCTGACAGCCAGGGACAGCTTGAATTATAAAGTTCTAAAAAGAGTCCTTGGCTGTCTGCTCCTAGTCCACACATGAAATAACCAGCGTAGACTTTGGCAGTCTTGAGAGAATTGAGACTGAGGGAGAAAAACAGGCCGATAAATAAGTTTGGCTCAGGATCTCATGAGCAAGTTTCACATCTGTAAATGAAATTTGAGGTTGGTTCCTTACATAATATATAAACATTGAAAATTTTTTTTTTGTTAATGTGGAAATGAAGATGAGTCTTCAGTCCGGTGTGTGTGTGTGATCTGTTGTTGACGGACAAGTTTTTCAACAGTTTTCCAGATGAATCTTTTCAAATGTTGTATCATTGCTGACCTTTTTTTTTTTTTTTTTTTTTTTTTTACCATATGAGTACAGAGTTTGCTCATAATGTCAACCTCTTGGTGGCAATGAAGTGGGAGACATGGAAAATTGAAATAAAAGTTCTATTAATGTATTATGGTGCATGAGAGTTTGTTGAGAATCTAAATGCAGGTGACAGTGATGATGAAAGCAGACATGCTACAGGCTAAAAAAAAAAGCTGAACTTTCATGGCCTCATGCGTGAAAAGTGTAATTTTTCCAAAACATTTTGATGAAATTCTCATTTTTTCTGCAATCCTTTGACGAAAATAGTGTGTTTTTTACAGCCTTTTAACGAAATCCGTGTTTTTCCTCCCGTGATCCTCTGACGAGATTCTTGCTTTTTCTGCAGCCTTTTGACAAAATTTGTGTTTTTTTTCCATGATCCTATGACAAAATTCGCGTTTTCTTCCACAATCCTTTACAAAATTTGCAATTTTTCCACGATATTTTAACAAGATTCATGTTTTTTCCATGATCCTTTAACATAATTCGTGTTCGTTCCACAATCTTTTGACAAAATTTGCGTTTGTTCCATGATCTTTTGACAAAATTTGCATTTGTTCCATGATCTTTTGAGAAAATTTGTGTTTGTTCCACGATCCTTTGACAAAATTTGCATTTGTTCCACGATCCTTTGACAAAATTTGCATTTGCTCCACATGTTTGCTCCACAAAATTCACTTTTTTTTTCGCGATCCTTTGATGAAATTTGCATTTTTTTGCGATTGACAAAATTTGCATTTTTTTCAATGATCCTTTAACGATATTTGCACTTTTTTTTTCAATTTTTTGTCAAAAATTGCATTTTTATGCAATCCTTTGATGAAATTTGCACTTTTCTGTGCTTCTTTGACAAAATTTGTGGCTTTTTCGTGATCTTTTGACGAGATTTGCATTTTCTTTTCTTTTGCGATCCTTTGATTAAATTTGTGTTTTATCCGCAATTGTTGGATGAAATTCCTTTTTTTAAAAAACCCTTTGAAAAATGTGCACTTTTTTGTGATCCTTTGGCAAAATTTGTAAAATATGGTACAAAGTTTGGGTTCTTTTTGATATGTAGATGGCCCCCCTAAGCAAATTTTATATACATCATTTAAAAGTAGATTTTATTTATCGTTTGGTACAAGTAACTTTTTTCCATAATAATTTGTTGCAGAGTTAGTAGGGATGTTTACTTTTTTTTTCATGCCTATACATCACTCTTATTAAAATGACACACACCTGTTTGTCATTTTTTCATAACATTGTTATGATGTTTATTATCACATTGTGACAAAGATTGTACAAAAAAACTGACAAAATTTAGAGAAAATCAACAGCAATGCTTGCAACTGACATTTGCTTTGTTTAATGACAGTAGTTCTGGAATAGTCAATGACTCATCTGTTTGAAGGCTTTGTTGCATTCTAGTAAACAAGCTTATAAAGCCAAGGTTAGGTTGAATTTTTTTACACATTTGTGATAATGCACATTTCATGTCTCTTCATCTTAAATTAGTGATGGGCGATAACGAGATGTTTTTCTCGATTTTCTCGATTGTATGGACATCTCGATATTTTTCGATTGTATAAATTTTTTCTCGATGACTACAGTTTGCAAATTTCTTTTATAAATCATATATTATGTATTATATACGTCATACATTTATCAAGAATCGTCTGCGGGTGAACTGGAATGAATAGATGTTAATAAAGACTAGGTGACTTCGACCGCTAGCGGGCCCCTCCTTTAATCGGGGCCCCTAATTTATACGTAATCTTGTAATATGAAATCACGAACAGGTTACCCGCTATATACGGCACTGATATATGATAGCAGGCGGGTGTGGTGTGCACGCACTACAAAATCTTGTAAAAAATATAATATCGAAACGAATGAACGTCGGACCAGATCTCTTGGGGGAGGGGCCAAAGCGAGCGGAGGGGCACAGCAGCTGCATAATATGATTAAGTCGTCACAGGTCTTTAGGCCTTTCCAACCATATGTCACATGAGAAGTCTGGATCTGAATTTATAAAAATGCCCTCCCCGTGGGGGGAAAGGGGGGGAGGGGTGCGGGAGGTGGATAACATGAGTAAGTGGTCATAAGCCTTTCCAACAATATGTCACATGAGGGGTCTCGGCTAAATTTAGAAAAACACCCCCGTGGGAGAAAAGTGGGGGGGCGGTCACCGGAGGTGCATTACATCAATAAGTAGTCACAGACCTTTCCAACGATATCTCACATGTGGGGTCTTGGCTAAATTTGGAAAAGTGTCCCCCGGGAGGGGCAAATTGGGGAAGACTGTCACCGGAGGTGCATAACATCAATAAATAGTCACAGACCTTTCCAACGATATCTCACATGAGGGGTGTTGGCTAAATTTAGAAAAGTGTCCCCCAGGGGGGGCAAAGAGTGGGGGGGACTGTCACCGGAAGTGCATAACATCAATAAGTAGTCACAGACCTTTTCAACGATATCTCGTAAGAGGGGTACTGACTAAATTTGGAAAAGTGTCCTCCGGGGGGGGGGGCAAAGTGGAGAGGGGCGGCCACCGGAAGTGCATAGCACTAATAAGTAGTCACAAACCTTTCTAACGATATGTCACAGAGAGGTCTTGGCTAAATTTGGAAAAGTGTCCTGAAATTTCATATATTATAAATAATATTTAGCGGAGGGCTCCATAAAAAAATCCGATCTAAAATGGTAAAAGTGGGAAAAACTACCCTCGCAGTGGGGGCCAAATTGGGGAGGGGAGGAAGAAAGTCTCATAATATGAAAGAGTCATCCAAGAGCTTACCGATGACATATCACATGACTGGTCCAAAAAAAGTTTGAAAATTGCTCTCCCTCTCTCCCCCCGTGGGCCCACTCTTTCACCCCGGAATTCACACAGCCGCCACTTTAAAATTTTTATGTTCAATAAATAATATTTACCGGAAGACTGCATAAAAAACCCATATTTAAAGTGATATTTAAATTTATTATAGAAATCGGCTACGGTATTAAAAATTTGTTCGCCCCTTCCCCACCCCCCTTTGAGCGAAGAAAGGTTCATAGTATGAAAGAGTGGTCAAAGGGCTTTTCGATTATATGCCACAGGAAGGGTTCGGTAAAATTTTAAAAATTGCATCCCATGAGTCCACTCTCACGTCCTCCTCCCTCGAAATCACCCGACCCACCTTCCTCTTTGAAAATTTTATATTTAATAAATAATTTTTATCGGAGGGTTCCAGGTACGTGACATCTTGGTACGGCTAAAATAAGAGAAACTTTGAAAATTAAAGCTTCATTTCACAGCTCATTGTCATGCCTTTTTCTCTATCTCGTCCCTTGGTACTCTCGATAATTTTTTTTACTTCTCTTCTCTACCGAGGACGAGAGAAATCCTCGAAAAGCTTCTCATAGCGAAATGTTGAAAAGCGCGAGAGAAATCCTCGAAAGGCTTTTTCATTGGGAGATTTCGAAAAGGACGAGAGTAACAAGCGAGAGGTTTCCCATCGGGAAAGGTTGAAAAGGGCGAGAGGAAACTCTCGAGAGACTTCCCATCCCGAAAGGTTTAAAACCGCGAGAGAACCAACCATCGAGCAGCTTGTCATCTGGAAGCATCAAAATACTGGAAAAATCATCGAGATGAGATTTGCCGAAATGCGAGATGGAAATGAAGCTTTCAGAGTCAAACTTACCGCATTTCTGGTTTAAGTCATAATTTCTCAAAGGAGTCCATCTGCTTATCCAATCTCTTTTTAGCTCACAGGCTATCTAAGCCTGAGAGCTAATGTACCCATCGGTTCTGTGTGTATGCATGTACTGTACGTACGTATGTATGTATGTACGTAACACGATAACTCTTGATTAAAATGTACGATTTGCTTCAATTTTTTTTATGTTCATTCTGATAAGGCGTTCCGCTGTTTAGTTTTGACGGTTCATTGGTTAAGGATAAAGGGAGAGAAGGGGTGGTCCTCCCCCCCCCTCCTTAATTTAGATAAATAGGTTTTTCATGCAGAATTCTTCGATTTGCTCCAAATTTCGTATACCGGTTTATTATGTTAAGGAGCTTCCCTGATTAAACTTGGAGGTTCATTCGTTAAGTATGAAGGGGGGGAAAGGGGGATAGACCCCCTCCTTAATTTAGATAAATGGGTTTTTCATGCAGAATTATTCGATTCGCTCCAAATTTGGTATACCGGTTCATTATGTTAAGAAGTTGCCTTGATTAGATTTGGAGGTTTACAGGTTAAGTATAAAGGGGGAGAAGGGGGCTACCCCCCCCCCTTTAATTTAGATAAATGGGTTTTTCATGCAGAATTAATAGATTTGCTCATAATTTGGTATACCGGTTTATTATGTTAAGGAGCTTCCCTGATTAAACTTGGAAGTTCATTGGTTAAGGATAAAGGGGAAGAAGAGGGGGGCTGGTCCGCCCCCCCTTAATTTAGATAAATGGGTTTTTCATGCAGAATTATTCGATTTGTTCCAAATTTCGTATACCCGTTTATTACGTTAAGAAGTTGCCTTGATTAGATTTGGAGGTTTACGGGTTAAGTATAAAGGGGGAGAAGGGGGGCTGGTCCCCCCCTTAATTTAGATAAATGGGCTTTTCATGCAGAATTATTTGATTTGCTCCAAATTTGGTATATCGGTTTATTATGTTAAGGAGCTTCCCTGATTAAACTTGGAAGTTCATTGGTTAAGGATAAAGGGGGAGAAGAGGGGCTGGTCCCCCACTTAATTTAGATAAATGGGTTTTTCATGCAGAATTACTCGATTTGTTCCAAATTTGGTATACCAGTTTATTATGTTAAGGAGCTTCCCTGATTAAACTTGGAGGTTCATTAGTTAAGTATAAAGGGTAAAAGGGGGGGTAGACCCCCTCCTTAATTTAGATAAATGGGTTTTTCATGCAGAATTATTCGATTTGCTCCATATTTGGGATACCGGTTTATTATGTTAAGAAGCTGCCTTGATTAGATTTGGAGGTTTATGGGTTAAGTATAAAGGGGAGGGGCTAGTCTCCCCTTAATTTAGATAAAAGGGTTTTTCATGCAGAATTATTGGATTTGCTTCAAATTTAATATACCGATTTATTCCGATATGGCGCTTCCTTCATTAGATTTGGAGGTTCATTGGTTAAGTATACAAGGGCGAAAAGGGGGCAAGTCCCCTTAATTTAGATAAATGGATTTTCATGGAGAATTATTCAATTTACTTTAATATTTTTTTCTATGTTTGTTCTGATAAGGAGCTTTCCTGATTAGATTTGGAGGTTCATTAGTTAAGTATAAAAGGGTTAAAGGGGTTAGACCACCCTTAATTTAGCGATATGTTTCTTTTTTTCATGCAGAATTATCTGATTAGCTTCAAATTTGATATACTGATTTATTATAGTTATGGAGTTTCCCTGATTAGATTTGGAGGTTCATTGGTTAAGTATAAAAGGGGCAAATGGGGGATATTTCCCTTCATTTATTTTTTGAGGGACATTATTCCTTGAAATAAGAGTATAATATACAGTTAGTGTTAATAACCTGTGAGCTCAATGCCATCAGTTTAACTGGCACTTATCATTTTATTGCTATTAACCGATGTGGGTTATGAAGCATAGTGGTTTATGTATTCAGTTCTGTATAGTCCTAGTTTCAAACTTTACTGTTAAATTTAGTGTCATTTTGCCCCGAATTTTCAATGTTTCTCTTATTTTAGCTCTGCCAAGCTGCCCCATACCTGGAGACTCAGATAAATACTATTTATTAAATATAAAAAGTTCAAAGAGGAAGGTGAGTGAATTCTGGTGGGCGCGAGAGTGGACAAAGGGGGGGGGGGGGGGCGGGTAATTTTCAAACTTTTACCAAACCTCTCCTTGACATATCATTGGAAAGCCCTTTCACCACTCTTTCATATTATGAACCTTTCTCCTCCCAGAGTTGAATTCCAGAAGGGGTTCGGGGGGGGGGGGAGCGGGGGGGGTGACTTTTTTTTTTAATTGTAGAGATTTCTACAATAAATATCATTAAATGAGGTTTTTTAATGGAGCTCTCCGATAAATATTATTTATTAAATATAAAATTTTAAAAGTGGGGCTGCGTGATTTCCGGGTATTTTCTAGGATAAAAGAGGGAACCCACGTGGGAGGGGTAGATTTCAAACTTTTTTTGGACCAGTCATTTGATCTATCATCGGAAAGTTTTCGGTTATCATCGCAAAGTTACTCTTTCATATTATGAACCTTTCTTCTTCCTTCCTTAGTTTGGCGTCCCGAGAGAGGCACTTTTCGAACTTTTTTGAAATCGTAGCGTTTTTAAACATTTTAGATTGGATTTTTTTTCAGAGCCCTCCGATAAATAATTTTTAATATATGAAAATTTCAAAGAGAAGGATGGGCAGGGTATATTTCAGGGGGGGGGGGGACGATAATTGGAATCCTGGGAGTTGGGACTCTTTTCTATCTTTTGCTGACACCCCTCATGTGATATATCATTGGAAAGCTCTGTGACTACTATTTCATTTTATATATCGCCCATGCCCCTCCCCTTACTTTGCCCCCGAGCGGGGGCACTTTTCTAAATTTAGCCGACACCCCTCATGTGCCATATCGTTGGAAAGTCCTGTGACCACTTATTCATATTATGCACTTTCCTTGCCCCTCCCTCCTACTTTGCTCCCCGCGGGAGTTCGTTTAATGTATTCCAGTCGAAGACAATTTTGATCCCTTTTATCATCCTTTAGTTCATATTTTTGCCACTAGGGGGTGCTTTTGATTCTTATTTCTTTGGCCATTTTGGTACTAATTGCCGAAAAATTCTAATTTTTGATACTTAAACTCCCCTTACCGCTTCATAGCTACTCGCGTTTTTTCAGCTTTCAACCAGGGTGCACCCTTACAAGACTTTTCCAGTCTTATGGCTCCTTTATAGTTTTTCTTTGGTTTGTTGTTTTTTTATTCCATCTGTTTTCAGTTACCCTATATTTAATAAAATCTGCCTTATATATATGTAAAAACAATGATTTCAATAATCGATTCTAGAACATCTCCTTTGTAGATTCTCGAAAGTAATCGATGACTGTATCGATTGTGTATTTTACGATAACGATTTTTTTTTATTGGTAAATTTTCGAGAATCGCCCATCACTAAGCCCTATCACTACTATGAAATTGTCGGCCAGAATAATAGCTAAGTTTTCCAATAACTGTTTTTAGCTTTTCTCGTTATAATCGATTGTAAAACATCTCGATTGTAGATTCTATGAATTAATCGATGGCTGTATCGATTGTGATTTTTTACGATGTCGATTTTTCTCGATTGTCGAATTCTCGAGAATCGCCCATCACTATCTTAAATGTCTCTTAAAATATAATTCTGTTCAATTTTTTTCTACAGCCAATTTATATTGTTTTTAGGAAATGGAAATACAGGCATGCCACTTACAGGGTTACAGATCATAAATGTCATCAATCATATGCTTAGCAAAATAACCTTTATAAGGATACAACGTACAAAACATGAGAGATTATATCAGGGCTGCGGAGTTGGAGTCCGACCCATTTTTGAGTAAAAGAGTCTGAGTCACTAAAAAACAAGCCGACTCTGACTCCTGCTTTTTTTGTTAGACATTTTGAATTTAAATTTGACCAATTATGTATAATCTTAAATGTATCAAATGAATTATTATTATTAATTTTGGAGTATACCAGGTAGACTCCTGCACAGGTCGGGTTGTATCCGATTCGACCTGCAAATTCCATTTTAAGTCAAGCCACAACCCAAATTAAAATCCGACAAAAAAAGAATTCATCGACCTAAACCCACAAAAAAATTTCAGCAACCCGCAACCCGACCCAAGCCCGAGGGCATTTCCACCCGCATCCGACCAGAACCGGCAATATTTCAACCCTGAATCAAACCCGCAATGAAAGGAAAGTAAATCATGTTTTAATGCCATTGTGGAAAATAATCTATAATTGTATCTTTAATACCATTTTTATGTTAGAAGAATGAATTCTTTCTATATTCTGAATGAATTCTATATTCTATAATATTCAAATATAGCAAAACATCTGAATAGCGGACACCTTGGGATCACTGAATAGAGTCAAATATCTTGTTGAGTTATCCCAAATTTTGTTTTTTCAGCTCGGAATTAATCTAATTTTTTTCTGCAGGTCGAGTTCACAGTCGAAATATTTTTGTGGGTCATATATAGGTTTTTTGCCACTCAGGTTGTTGGAATTTTCATGAAAAGTTAAAGCACAACTATGTTTCAAATGAAATTAAATACGTATTTCAATACGTATGAGGATATATTCAATTTACTGCATGAGAAATAAAATATATATAAGAAATGCGATCATTCTTCCTTTAAGAGCCATTTTTTTCTTCTTTCAAAATATGAAAAATGTTATCAACATTTTGTTTTTTATACAGATAAACATGCATGTATAGTATTTTTGATAGTTTATGTACATATACACATGTTATATGTGTGTAAAGTGAGAGGTGCCCGATATTCAGAGATATAAGCGTTCAAATATATAAATTTTAGGAATTGAAAAAGTGTTTACTAAACAGAGTTGTCTGCCTTAGAGGCACGGGTTGGGTTGTATGTAACCCGAACCGAAAATTCTATTTGAAGTTGACCCGAACCAAAATGAAAGAAAAGTAAATCATATTTTAATGCAATATGAAATATGATTAATAAAAATCTACATTCTACATCAATAAATAGAACTATTAATATAATAAAATTCCCCCTCAATTAAATGAATATCACAGATATGACAAATTATACCGAACTTTGATACAATGAAAACAAAGAAAGAAGAAACAATGTTTCAATCGATATCCAATGGTATGAAACTAAAAATCTAATCTTTAAATATGCTTTAAAATCAGTTGCAGCTTCAAAAGTTCCACTTATAACTGTACACCTTGTTTTACGCAATTGGCATTCACCCTTTAATTTATTATCATTATTAACAGTTATTTTGAAACATTTTTCCTCTAATATCCTGTATATAACAATTAAATTATTCACTTTATACATTTTCAATTAGAACTCTAGAAGTATTGGTCATTCTTTCCCGAGTCTTCAAAATAACAAAGTGCATTATATTTCTACAGTAGTTTAAAAATACAATACGCAGCAAAACATTAAAATGATCTTTCCTTTCTTAATGTATTCTACACAGTAGGTTTTTGTAATAACAACATTAGAAGTATCAAGAATTATATTTGTAACTATTCAGCAGAAATGTTTCAGCAGTGCAAAAGCGTTCTGTATCTTATACTATAATGCGAGCAAAAATCGTGTGTGTGTATGCGTGTAAATTTCATCTTAAAAATGGCTCTAACGATTTTGACGAAACTTTGTATTTTACCATTTTCGGACACGATAAGACCATTGGGCGAGGCCACGTTTTAGAGAAAATTCGATTAGTGGGTCATTTTGGGTCATAATGGGTCAAGGTCAAGCTAATTATATCTAAAAAATGACTCAATTGATTTTGACTAAATTTTATATCCAATCATTTTTCAGCACGAGAAAACTATTGGGCTATGTCACATGTTCGAGAAATTTCGATTAGTGGGTCATTTGTGTCACTATGGGTCAAGCCAATTTTATCTAAAAAACGGCTCTGATGATTTTGACATTTTGTATTCTGTCATTTTGGATTACGAGAAGATCAATGAGCTAAGTCACATATCAGAGAAAATTTGATTAGTGGATCATTTTTGGGTCACTGTGGGTCAAGCAAAGTTTATCTAGAAAATGGCTCTAACGATTAAAGACATTTTGTATTTTACCATTTTCTGGTACGAGAATACCATTGGGCTAGATCACGTGTTCGAGAAAAATTGCAGTAGTGGGTCATTTTGGGTCATAATAGGTCAAGGTCAAGCTAATTATATCTAAAAAACGGCTGAATCGATTTTGACTAAATTTTATATCTAACCGTTTTTCGGCACGAGAAAACTATTGGGCTATGTCACATGTTTGAGAAATTTCGATTAGTGGGTCATTTTTGGGTCACTATGGGTCAAGCCAATTTTATCTAAAAAACGGCTCTAACGATTTTGACTAAATTTTGTATTTTGTCGTTTTCGATTACGAGAAGACCAATGGGATAAGTCACATATTAGAGAAAATTCAATTAGTGGGTCATTTTTGGGTCATTGTGGGTCAAGCTAAATTTATCTAAAAAACAGCTCTAACGATTTTGACGAAATTTTGTATTCTATAGTTTTCGGGCACGAGAATACCATTAGGCTTGATCGCATGTTCAAGAAAATTCGATTAGTGGGTCATTTTGGGTCACAATGGGTCAGGGTCAAGCTAATAGAATGAAAAAAATTGCCCAAAACATTTCGACAAAATTTTGTCATGTACCGTTCCGGGCATGAGATAACCATTGGACTAAGTCACATGTACGAGAAAAATTGATTAGTAGGTCATTTTGGGTCATAATGAGTCAAGGTCAAGCTAATTATATCTAAAAAATGGCTCAATAGATTTTGACTAAATTTTATATCCAACCGTTTTTCGTCACAAGAAAACTATTGAGCTAGGTCACATGGTCGAGAAATTTAGATTAGTGGATCATTTGGGGTCATAATGGGTCAAGGTAATTGAATCTTAAAAAAGGCCCAAAACATGGACAAAATTGGGATAGGTCACATGTTTGATAAATTTAGATTAGTAGGTCCTTTTTGGGTTACTGTGGGTCAAGCTAATTTTACCTGTAAAATGACTTTAGCGATTTTGACTAAATTTTGTATTCTATCGCTTTCGGGTTCGAGAAGAGCATTGGTTAGGTCGTGTGTTTGGAAATTTTTGGTCAGTAGGTCCCTATGGCTTAGGATCATGCCAATTTTATCTAAACAGCAAGAATTATACAGTGAGAATGAAATATCGAATTGAACACAAGGCTAATTTTGACCGAGCTTAGCTTGGTTATGCCCGCTAGTAATATTTTCTAGTACTAATAGTTGAAAAAGCATGTTTATTTTACCTTCCAAAGATGAATTCTAAATGACTAGACAAAACAGACAGGCATCATTTTGCTTTTGTGAAACTTTGATCTGTGGTTTACATAGACTTTTAACACGAAAAAATAATTTGGACATTCTTTTAAAAAAATCGGGTCAACCCGAACCGGAAGACTCAAAAAGCTAGCCCGAAACAATGAAAGCCAACCCGACCGACAACAAAATAGTTAAAGTCAACCCAACCCGAACCACAAATGAGAAAATATAGCTCTAACCTGACCCGATGCAGGACTTTGATACTAGGGTATAACAATTTAAATATGCCTAATATACTGCTCGGTGTACAAAGTAGATGAAAACTGTTTTTAATATTCTAGCAGATATTTTACATTTTGTATATAAGTATTTTCCCTCGGATTTTTGGGGTTTGTGAAATCCGGGGTAGAGAGCCGAAAGCATGCAAAATGAAGATTTTTCAAACAGGCTGAGTGAGCAGAAAATTTATGACAGTTTTTGTTAATGGGCCAGACTGGAATGATAAAAAAATTAAGCAGGCTGACGGGCCAAATATAACAAATTTGAAAGAACCAAACTACACCAATAAAATAGAAAAAATTTTCAATTAGCATGACTGAAGTGAGTAATCATTAATATTGCTATTCTGTATCCTATGGCTTATGAACAGATCATAATCTGAAATATACATTAACATTGTAAATCCCTCCCCCTCTTTTATTTTCACGTATACAGGACTTCAAATAATGTGAAATTGTAATTATTTCTGAATCAGCGGTACCCAAAATAATGATAAAAATGGAGAAATTTCCTTTTGGTTTTCAGATTTTTCAGGTCTATAGAACGTGAAATAAAATCAAAATTGTAAAATTAATGAGGAAATTTCAAAATTTTCATTTATTCTTTCGAATCTGCAGAACCCGAATTAATTCTGAAATAAAAACTTTTATCTTTATTTTTCTTCCTTTCCATCGAAATTTTTCAGATCTAAAGGACGCGAACTAACAGCAAATTCTAAGATATGTTATTTTTCAGGTTTACGGGGATGCAAAATTTTGAAATTAATGAAGCAGAAAATTTGTTTTTTCTTTTATCTTTTGAAGCCCTAAGAACAGAATTAATGCTGAAAAGAGAAAAATTTTGCTTTATTTTTCTTGTGTGCGCTCATAACAGGCAACACTGGTATATTAGCCAGTCTGGAGTCAGAGTAGTTAAAATTTCCAGAGTCTCAGTCAGCCGTTTTTCCCACCGACTCTGCAGCCCTGGATTATATAACATATCTTTCATATGTTATCTCAAAAATATATTTTTAATTACAATGGCATACCTATCAAACTTCTTATTTTTTATTTAAATGTTTTTTTTTTATGTCAAATAAACATATTTTCAACTAGAAAATGTATAAGGGCAGTTTGATATCTCTGTGACTTTAAAAAAAGTGGCGCTCTGATCGCACTCTTATTATGTTGTTTTCAATTTATTATTATTTGTGCAATTTGCAGATGATATTTTAAATATATTGTGTTCTATTGGCATGTTAGTTTTGATTATGAAGAAAAAAGAATTTTGTGTTTTGATAAAACACTATTTTTTGTGCGGAAAAACAATTACCAAAACTGAAGAAAAATTGAAAATATATTATGGGGACTCTTCTCCATCATATGGTACAGTTCACAAGTGGTTTACGGAATTTCGTTATGGCCATACGAGCACAACAGATGCAGAATGTTCTGGACATCCAATTGAGATCACAACTGAAGAAATGGCCAACAAAATCCATGATATTGTGTTAAAAGACTCCTGTGTGAAGGTGCGTGAGATAGCTAAGGTTTCAAATGAACGTGTATTCAATATCATGCATGAACACTTGAGCATGAAAAAGTTCTCAGAAAGATGGGTGCCGCGATTGCTGACAGTGGATGGGACAGCAGACTCGTGTAACCATTTCAAGGAATGTTTGGACAAGCTTGAGCACAATTCAAGTGAGTTTTTGCGGCGATATGTTACAGTTGATGAAACATGGATACATTACTATACATCAGAAATGAAAGAACAGTCTAAACAGTGGACTTCTAATGAACGTGCTCCAAAAAAGGCAAAAAGTTCCATTGGCTGGAAAGATTATGGCCACAGTTTTCTAGGACTCAAAGGCTGTAATGCTCATTGACTATCTGGAAAAGGGGAAAATGATCACCGGACAGTATTATGCAGATTTATTAGACTGTTTTAATGTAAAATTGAAAGAAAAGTGGCCCCATTTGTCGAAGAAAAAAGTGCTTTTTCATCCTGAGAATATGCCAGTGCAGTCATCTGCAATCGCAGCTGCTAAATTGGTTGAATTACAATACAAATTGCTCCCTCATCCACCCTGCTCTGCTGACTTGGCCCCCAGTGACTTTTTTCTTTTTCAAAAAAAAAAAAAAAAAATTGGTTTGGCTGAAAGAGATTTTCTTCAAATTCCGAGATAATTAATGCCACAAATGTCTATTTTGAGGAGTTTGAGAAATCTTATTTTTTGGAAGGATTAAAAAAGTTAGAACATCATTGAAAAAGTATATCATTATGAAAGGAGATTATGTCGAAAAATAAAATCCATTTTGGTATGTATATAGATTTTTTCATTTCAAAGTCACAGACTTATCAAACTGCCCTCATACTTGATATCAAACATATACTACATAGAAAAACATTTTATTAAATGAATTTTGTGGGTTTATCCAAGTTGAAAAAAAAATGAGAAGTTTGGCAGCTATGTAATAGCTTTTAAAATAGGGTCATTTTATTAAAACATTATCTTAACTTTCATTTTATTAACTGTTATTTTGGAAAATAATTTTTTAATACTTACAGGAGGCAACTGAAATATTGACTAAAGCCGATTCAGAACATGATATAGTGAAGTCTACATCAACATCAGGTTTTACTGGTATATTCATGAAGTTAATGTTAGTATAATGTCGATCTTCAGGTTTTGACATGTTAAAAGTATACTGAAAATCTATCGATAAATTATCTGTAAAAGAACAACCAAAAAATATATAAATATTAACAAGATTTCATGAAATGTACTTTTGTTGCACATTCAAATGCATTTTTTAGAAAACTGCAATGTCAACAAGTGCCATTAAATAAATAATTTGAATAAGTATAGAATAGTTCTTTTTTTTTTTTAATCTTCTATAACAAATTTTTTACTAAAAAACTTTAGCATAGAAGATAAATTTCAATATTAAAGTCATGCAAAGGAAATCCTGAAATTTACAAGTAAATAAAATGCAAAATGCCCTCTAGGCCATTATTTAAGGGCTTCCCATTTTAAAATTTGAAAAATGTACCCTGACTTTTTTAAGATAGTGAAATGCATCCTGTTTTATCTAGAGATCTTTTACACAGGGATGGAAAATCAAAAATCCATTTTTGTGGAACAGGTCAATTACAATTTTGGAGTGGGTTAATTATGTTCTGTAGCAGCTCCTAATCAAAAGTAAATATGCTTTGTTAATGAACTTTTCTTGCCCATTGTGTATATACAGAATTTCAACAGTATAAAACATTAAAACAAGAAAAAAAAATTATATACTCATTTCAGAATTACAAAATTTGTAGTAGTATGACTATAACAAACAAACTAACTTTCTACATTCCAATAATGCATGATAAATATATTGTATTCTGATAAGAAATGTCTTACAACCATTTAGAATTTTAAAAAATGCAATTTATTTATAAATTTGAACACTTTAGATAAAAGGCTGCATAGAGTTAATTAAAAACAGAATGTAACAAGTTAAATATGTTTATTTACAGTAGTTATTGTATATTTTTTGGCAAATACCAATAAAAATTTTATAGTAAATTTAAGTAACACAAAAGATACCTGTAACTGTGAGTAATCACTAGATTGGACAGTGGACTTTCTTTTTAAAAAGTATTTTAAGTCAATAAAGAGCATTTCAAAATCAGGACCAAAACAATTAACTCCATGGCCAAAAGCATTGTGGATTTTGTGAAGAGAGCAGGCTTTTAGGGGTGCAGAAAATGTTTACTCCCAACATTTCCCAGAATCCATGTGAAAATTTCTCCAAAATTTTACGATATGTTAAAGGTTTGCATAAATTCTGTATTACCGCAGGTATAGAATTTTCTTTTTTCTTTTTTTTGTAAAATTTCCTAACTTACGCACAAGTATATATACAATACATATTATTCCAAGATTAATTTTGTGAAGGTCACCATACAGATCTTTTCATTTGAAGTGAAAAATTTTCTATCTCAGAGAATTATGTAATTCATTGTTCAAATCAAAATCAATTTCATATTTTTCTGCAAAATTTCCCCAGGTGGCTAAAATTTCGCTGGATCGGACATATTCTGTACCCCTGCATGCTTCTATTATGATATTAACAGTATTATTGTTGATTTCATGCAATTTGTTTTTTACACTCTTCATGACATTTAGTCAATCGCTAAAGCATATTAGCAACTAATATTTTGTCTGATTGGCTAAAGCTAACTTTATAGTAATCAACAAATCTGCTGATTTGGTGTCTCAGTACAGGGATGGAAAATCAAAAATTTGTTTTCTTTAGCAGTTTTGAAGCAAGATAAACTGGAGTTCTGTATTAAAATTTAACAGTTTTGTAGTACGACAAACTTATGTTTTAGCAATGAAATCAAATAGATTTTCTATTTTTCAATAAAAACAAATGATATTTTTATTTTTAAAAATTTTATCAGGGTATTTTTAACTTAATTTTAGATGCTACAGTCATGAAAATGTCTTTATGCCACCAAAAATCATTTATAACTCAAGATGTGAAATTTATTGGAAAACACTATTGAATCCCAAATTACTTCAGTAGTCATGCTTAACCAATTTCATGCTTTTACATCTAAAAAAGTTTGTGGATGTGTCAGCAAATTCTGTGTTGTTGAGGGGGGTAAAAATATTTTCTTTGAGAACAGCCTTAATGCTGAATATCTTTTCAATAATGCTTATTTTTCATAGATGGTAAAATAGCTGTGTTTTGGAGTATTTACATTCATCATAATAACAGTATGTTGCCAAGCCTATACGAGGTTCGTGTGATTTTTTTTTTTTTCATTCTAATTTTTTAGATTATGAAATTTTAATTCTGAAGCAGATTGGAACAGAAATTTAAAAATGCCATTTCTATAGCAGAATGTAGCAGGAAATCAACATTGGAGTGGTTTGGAACAATTGAAGCAGATTTTCCAACCCTGCTTGTAAAAATCTTCCCCAATACCAGGGTATTTCTAAATATGTGCCGAAAACTTTAAAAAATCACAGACCTTCCATATTTCTTCACGATAAAGCTTATTAAATTTTATATATATATATTTTTTTATCATTACTTAACACAATAATTTTTTCTGTAAATAATACTCCTTTTCTGCTTTAGTTGTGCCTTTGTTGTAAATCACTGTTAATGTCTATCATAGCACTGACTGACAGGACCTACGATTTGTCAGATCTCAATACCTTTGATTGATGCAAAAACATTTCCACAACTGCATATGAATTCCCTCTTCCCCAGATGCAGCATTTGTGTACATATACGCTTCTAAGTCTTGTCAGTCTACAGAACATTTTTCAATCAATAAATATTTTCTAATTGTAAATGTATGACTTTTCTCGAAGTCCATAGATTTCAATTCCTGTAGGTGTTAGAATTGGAAAGGACCTCTTGAGGACCATCCTGAATGATTGCCGCATAGTTTCGAATGAAATGCCTGTTTAAATTGAAATTTTACATTACCTCCATTTCTCATGTCTAGAAGCTTTGGATTGTGTGCTACCCTCCTGTTTGACCTCGTACATAACTATAATATTGGATGTCTTGCTTCTTTAAATATTTGTATTATAAAGGAAAAACGTGTCTATTTGTAGCACTGTAGTCATTTTGAGGTTGGCAACACCTGACAATTTTCAGTTTTGTAATTTTTTAAACTTCTAAACATCACACATTTTCAATTTTTACACAGTCATACAGGAAAGAAAAATCTATTTTCAAATGCAATTTGTTTGAAAACTGTATCAGAATTTACTAATTTATTGTTGTCTTTAATATAATTTTCAAAAATGATTTTTTAAAGCTATCTGTCATGCGCAGGCTCTATTACTGAAGAATAATAACCTCATTGCACTTAAAACAATATAAATAGTTCAGCATCTGTCTTCAGCTAATTTTTCATAATGAAATTAAAAATTCATCAATAAATAAACAATATAAAATAAAAAAAATTAAATTTAACATATGTAAACGAACAATTTCAATTTTTACATCATCGAATATGGTAAAAAAATATACTTTCAAATGTAATTTGTTTGAAAACAGTCAGTTTACAGTTTTTAAAATAATTTTTAAGCATGAATTATTTTTAAATCTATCACATGCAGCCTGATTACAAAAGATTAATCTCTTTGCTCTTAAAATAATAAAAATAGTTTAGACCATGTTTCCAGCTAATATTCCAGAAGGAAATTTAAAATTCATCAATAAATATCAATTAAAAAATAATAACATAATAGAAATAAAACACAAATTTAACAAGCATGTAATCAAACTATGCGTTTAAACCACTAAATTTACCAGAATCAAAAAGCCTGCAGTAATGTAGTGAAATCTTTGGTAATTTCTTCAGCTATTCAGAAGGAAACTTAAAATTAATCAATAAATCAATAAAAAAAAACATAATAGAAATAAAACACAAAATTAACAAAATCGAACTATGAGCTTAAACCACTAAATTTATCAGAATAAAAAAGACTGCAGTTGGTGATTTCTTCGGCTATTAACTCCTGGCATTTGGCTAATACGAAAGTATCACTTTTAATAAATTTCAAAACTTAATTTGAACACAGTATTTATAATTTTTTAAATAAAAATGCCTTTTGACGTTGTTAATAGGAAATCTTAAAAAATATATTAAGTGCAAAAAATCTATTACAGTTACAAAAGAGGGTTTTCACCTATGTTTTGTAACCTGGGAAGCCTGAGTTGTATCACCAAGTGTTTCTAAAGTGCCAGTATTCTCAAATGTTCAAGCATGGCTACATAGGAACAAGACATTTGCTATTTTTATTTCTAATACCTTGCACTGAATTACAAATGCATAAACCAAACTCGCACATTCAGAGTTTTGATAATAAATTTAACTAAAAGTACTTTATCACATAACTATAATACAATTCATGTAGGCTGGATGTTTAAATTTGATAATAAATGTCAAAGGCTGAATCAGTGAATGTAAAAGTCAGTATTCAATATATTAAAAATTTTTGTACCTAACAACAAAGTCAGATAAATAAATATTTGCATTCTGATACCATTTGAAGAGCGACAGTTGGCAAACACAATCAAACAGCAACTGGCAACAGCTAATGCACTAACACAGCACCTCCTATTGGTGACAAATGTAACTTTTTTGGCAATCAAATTTTTTATATATAAAAAAAAAAAAACGTGCATTTCTGTAAAAACTGTTTACTATAGTACATATTTTTTGAATTATGCTGAGTTTATTTTCATGATAGACATGAACTTAAATGGACTGAAATTGAGAAAAACCCCTAAAATTTTGTATTAGCCAGACATTAAACATGATGTCCATAAAAGAATGTCCCAGATATAAATTTAAATAATATTCACTGGAAATGTTGTAGAGCGTTCGTTGAAAGTCATAAATAAAGAGTAAGTTTTAGCACATGCGCGAGTACTGCTTTGTTATTTACTTGCTTGCAGTGCCACATATGCACAATGGTGATGTAAAACGTTGCTCCCTGAGTGTAAAACATTACTAGGCTGAAGATTTAAAAGCCGTTAGAGCCATGTGATTTTTCCCTTTGGGGCTTTATAAAAGATCATGTCTACGTTCCGCTGCTATCTAATAATTTGCCAGAGTTGAAGCACAGAATTGAAGAGGTATTGCTTCCATTACTCCAGACTTGTTAACCAAAGTGTGGGGAAAATGGGACTTTAGGTTGGATGTGTGTCGTATAACAAAAGGCACACATATTGAACATTTGTAAGAAAAACTAGGTTAGTTTACCTTCAATTTGATGTATGATTTGTTGTAAATAGTCTAAATTAAAGTGTTAGAATGTACCACTGAACCTGGGACATTCTTTTATGGACACTGTGTGTAAATTGCTTTCTATACAATTCTAAAAGGGCTTACATAATTTTTTTCTCACAGGTTAAAAGCTTATAGTGTACTTTCAACAGTTGTTTAAAAATGTAGACCTGCCAACCTTTGAAAATGAGAAATCGTAGCACACAAAATTCAAATTAATCTGGTGGTAGGTTGGTTGTTTTTTCGTGTTTCATGGCCCTTTTTTTTTTAACATTGCAGAAGGAATACGATTTCAGTCTATCAACTCGGTACAGTAAACTTTTTTCCCTGAAAATTTTTATACGATTTTTAGAGTTGCTTCTCATTTTGAGGTGCTCTTTTGACATTCGTAAAAGAAACCCGGTTTCAATCTTTTAATACAATGCAGTAAATTTTCACGAAATTCACTTTTTTTTCCCATGATCATTTCACGATATTCACATGTTTTTTTACCACAATTGTTTGACGAAATTCATGTTCTTCTATCCTGATTCTTTGTCAAAATTCGTGTTTTTTACCGCAATCCTGTGACGAAATTGATGGTACTTTAGCGTGTTTTCATTTCTGTTAGAAATAATGTTGTGTAACTCTTATTCTTGTCATTATACAGAACATACCTTCATTCATACAAGCAACCATTTCTTTATTATTTCTTTATTCATAATTTCACTTACCTTTATATAAAGCCTTTTTCCTTATTCTCTTTTTATTACAACTTTCTTTTATTTGCAGTTCGTACTTTTGATTCCCCGGCATTTATTTATATCATGGCATATCTCATACTTTCCCTTTAAACCACACAGGCCATGCGATGTTTACATTGACCACTGGTTTAGTTCAGGCTCTATCCACAAGACGGCATTTGCCACGATCTGTTGCGATCGTCCTTGTTCCTGCAAAGCATGGCGTCACTTCTAAACTTGTTCTGGAAGTCAGAAGGAACATTTGTTTTGCTGCGTGGCTGTTACTTTTTTGCCAGTCTGGTTTGTTTAAATATAGCTATCTGCTTGTCAGAAGAGCAGATGTATTTTTGATTTAGTCTTGAGTTTGCCGGCAATAGCTCTTGTCAGCATTGTCGTTTCAACGTGTACCGAAGTTCTTGTTTTCATCCATTTGTGATTAAAGGATGTCTTTACTATTTTTAAGAATGTTTTAGTCGGCCATTAAGAGAATGTCTTACGTAGTATTGGAGTTTTTTGTTCTTATGCTACAAAACCCCAGAGGGTTGAAGCTTGGAGGAATTGATTAAATAAACAACGAATAACATACTTTTCTTTAATGGTGAGCAAACATCAGTATATAAAACATTGAATAAATTCTGGATCGCGGCATGTAATGCATTTATTTTATAGGTACCATTTATCACTATGGTCATGAAGTTTACCGTGAGTCCTGAGTACATCATCTATTTCAAATGTGAAAACATATTTATAAAGGATACTTCTATTATGAAGTTTATAGAAAGATATTTGACTTAGTCACTGCATGTCATGTTTATTGTTTTGTTATCATAAAAGTAATTCTGTAAGTAATATAATTTATTTTTCATTTATTGTTTGTAATTTTAAGTTTTTAATAAATATATTTGTTTTAAATATTTGTTATCTTTTCTTTCCACCATAAGTTTAGTTAATGTTTTTCTTATTTAATTTATTTAAATTATCGGGTTTTAAAACTCAGCATTAAATGCTTTCAGTTGCATATTTTGCACTCTGCTTTTATCTACAAACCCCAGTCATTACTTGTGTAATGGTAAAACAATGGTTATGGGCAAATAACTTTAAAGGCTTAATAGTTTAAATCATAAGTTTTATTTTAATAGATGGTTGAAAATTTTTTTAAACGTAACTTGGAACTTAAATGATGCAATTTGAATTTGAATTAATGATTAAAAGTAAATTAGGATTTAAATTAAATGAATTTTGTTTAGGGGGGATAATAAATTGAATTTTAATGTATTTTTGATAATCTTTTTATTTAGCGTTTTCTTTTAAGCCATTTTTGATCTTAATTGATCTGGCATTAGAATATGATGGAAATTGATCTTCGACCCCTCGGTGTTATTGATAATTTTCGACAGATAGTCTGTGGTTCAAATGACATTTTTTAAAGTATTTAAACATTTTGATTTTGATATAGTATATTAAATGAAATTTAAGCTGTGAGGTATCATAATGGGAAATTTGAATGTTAAATGAGATTTTTTTTACTTAAATTTAAAATAGCTGAATAACAGAGATTAATTTTTTTTGGAATCATGACATGCAGAAATGATTAATGGTGAAAAGCAGCTAACAACAAATGAATTCTGTTTTGTTGAAATTTTTTTGATGACATGGCCATATGGAAGATTTCTGATGAAGGTGAAATGAAGTTGCGTAAAGAAGCCAGCGTTGTCCTAATTGGTTATCCTGAATATGACTGTTTGCCTATTCGTTTGATCTTTGTCTGCCAGTATTATGAAAATGATGGTTTGAACTAATATTTTTCTTTGAAAAGTAAATCAAGATTTACAGATTGGTGAAAATTTTTGGTGTTTTCGTATTTCAAGAATCTTCATTTTTTTATATTTTTTTAGCGTGTTGGTGATATTAGGAACCTGTGCTGGAGCCACCATTGTTGTCTGGTATTTGTGGACAATCTGCTTCTTTGCGGACTTTCATTTTGTAAAGAATTTTTAGATGCAAGAACTTCTGAGTTGGACATAGTTGCTGATTAAGTGCATAAGTTCCTGTGAAAGAAATTGCCGAGTCTATGGACCTTCCTCTTGACACTGTTTTTCAGTTCTGATTGTGACTGTTCGTATTTTTTAGCTGTATCAAGAAAATGAATGTTTTTGAGAAGAAATACCCCCATCATCTATGTAAATTTTCCCTGTTGAATATACATATTTTTGCTATTTTTTTAATGTATTTTATTATAGGATTCAAGAAGAATTGTGGGGTTCTCATTTGAAATTTAAGGAAAATCGAAGTAATGTAAATTAAATGTTAAAGTAACCTAAATTAAATGAGTTATTTTAGACAAGTCTCTTATAGTGAAGAGTTAATGTTTGAGCTTGATTGTTTTGAAGTTTTTCTTTTAAACGATTTTAGACTTCAAATATTTTTAACGTAACTTGATTTTTAATAGCACTTGAGCTATGATTGAAGTATGATAAAATTTGAGCTGAACCGGAAGTGTGATGAAAAAATGAAGCTAATTCAAGTTCAGATGATTTTTTAACTGATTTTTTTAAACTGAAATCTGATTTTTTTTAAAAACTGAAATCTGATTTTTTTTTTAAACTGAAATATGTAATTTCTGGGACAGGGTGTAATATTTAGATTACATTATAGATGTTTTAAATGACTATTAATCTTGATAGATTTTTTTGTGCTACATCTCTTCTTAAATTTAGTAAAATGAAAGGATTTGTTAAACTAAATATTTCATCTAAGCTTTATTTAAAGTACCTAATGACCCCTCTTCCAAATTTTTAAGTAATGTATAAAATGTTTTATAGAGTTATCACATTAGATAAAAGAATTTTATAATAGTTTAAGCTTTGTAAATATCCTCATCATTCTGTTTTAAAGTTAAGTTTCTTGTTAAACTGGTTTAATAATAATCATTTTTTTAATTTATTTATCTAAATTTTAAGGATTACTGTTTTCATTGCATTACAGATTAAACATTGGTAGGTTCAAATTTTTCAGGTTTTAAGTGGGCCATACCTGGAGTGTTGTAATGTTTTGCATAAGTAGTAATTCTTTTATATTACAGGATAAAAGTTTAAAACGTATAATTTAAAATGTAGACTGTTTTCAGTGTTAAATTAACTAAGTTTGTTTTTAGTTCTTATTATGAAGGGGGGGGGGGGGGGAGGATCATTCAATCTTCTGAGGTTTAATCTGTTAATTTTTCTTAGCATCAGTCAATATATGATAGATCATGCACTGTTTGAGAGTTAATAAAACTTGACTGAAAATATTGATATTTTAAGGAATGTTTAGAATGTATATCTAGACTATATCATGGGTTGGCTTTACAACCTTTCAGTTAGGTGCTTTTTCTTGTCAAACCAGTGCATTGATTAATTTTTTTATATTTGCTGTTTAACTTACCCTTGTCCTGGATTTATGCTAGATTTTTCTAAAGATGCATTTTATGAATACATGGCGGAGAATTTTAAATTTAAGATGTTAATATTTATTCTTAAATTCGAAGCTCTGATTGTAACTATACATTAATGAAACTAACATTTTTTTAGATTTCATTATATAATGATAGATATTTAAATGTCGCCATGGTTCTAAAGTTTATTGATTGTAATATTCTGTTATGTTAATATTTGAAGTGTTTCTTTTAATAGTTTTAAAGATTTAAAATCTACCAAATTCTTGGCTTCTTAATGAATTTTCTTAATATGTTTATCCAAGAGAGTTATGTTTTTGAATAAATTGCTGACATATGTACTTCATGAGTTTAAGCATGTGATGTCACTGTTAGAATGGGATATGAAAGTTTATGTTAATATCTCTAGTTAATCTCTTGGCATTCAGATATTTTTCATAATTTAGTTAATTTATTGTTCATCAATTATTTACTTTTTATAGCTCATTAGTTAGGAAAATTGATTTTTAGGCATGTTTAGATAAATAAGAAAAATCCAGAGATTTTTCTTGTACACTTCAATTAGCTTGCCTGATTCTTTGACTTGTTCATAGAAGTTCAATAAATTGATATTCTTTGTGGATTTTTTTTTTTTTGGTGAGATGCTAAAGTTTCCTTTTCCAACTGAGCAATATTTTTTTAAATAAAAAAATAAAAGATGTTTAATAATGTTTTATTTTGTTTCTTTATACATATGGTTATCTTTCGTTACAATTTTTTGTCAGTTAGTCTTATAGATTATTTGAATTTTTCTTAGATATTTTTTTAAATGGGAGAGAGAATTGACTTTAAGAGATTTCTTGAGGAGCCTTGTCTCTTAGTATACATTTTTTTGAGAGGGACCCTGCAGTTTTTTTAGAAGATTTAGAAAGATATTTGTAGATTCTATGCTGAATGGATACTTAATGTTTTGACAATTGAAGGAGATTGCAGGAGACGGCTATATTTTAGATATGTAGATTGTTTGTGCTAAAAGGGTTGAAAGATTACCAATTGAATTTTTTTTTAGGAAATTATTTTTGGAAACCTAATATGGCAGGATCTCGTAGTGTTAGATGTTTCTATAAACTTGTTAGATCTCTTAACAATCTTGTTGGGTTTGTGTTTTTGCCCCATATGAAGATACGATGTGAGAAAATATAAAACTGTCCTTGGAAAGTGAATGGCCATTCTGTTATTTTTACTCCCTGAATTTGATTTTTGAAGTGTTAATACTTTCTATTAGAACATAATTTTTAGGCAGGTAATGTTAAGGTTTGCTTTTTAGTAGGAGGTGGGGGGAAGACTGAGAAATATGAGAAACGGTTTCTTCTATGCTTCAGGTTTTGAAAGTTAAGTTGTAATCAGAGATATACTTACAGGGATGAAAGTGCAATAAAGCCATTTTGGAGCAGCAAAAATCTGATTTTGGAGCAATAAAATCCATTTTTGGAGCAGCAAAAATCTGATTTTGGAGCAATAAAATCCATTTTTGGAGCAGCAAAAATCTGATTTTGTAGCAATAAAATCCATTTTTGTAGCAGCAAAAATCTAATTTTGTAGCAATAAAAGCTGATTTTGGAACAAATTGAAATTCTAATGCTAACCCATAAAAACTCCTATCTTGAAAATATTTTGACATTTGAAAGAATAATTACCCAGATAAAATTTCTCCACACATTTTGCTAACTCTGGACATTATAAATGACAATTGGGTACAGATTGCAATAATGAAAAATTTGCAGCAAGAAGAAAAAAAAAATAGTTTATTTGGCTTTAAAAAATATTATTTTAGAGCAGTAATTTTAACTAATTAAAAAAAAAAAGCATACGTATACAACATACTGGACTCCCACTCAACTTTAGTAGTAAAAAATGGTAAAAGGAGACCATTTTTTTTCAAAAAAAAAGGGACCAGAAAAGACGACCATATATTTTGTATAAAAAGGAACCTTTAGGGTATTTCAGTAAATCACAAAATAAAATAAACAAAATCTCCGCAACCATTTCACAAAATTAATTAGAGTGTTTTTGCGATCCTTTGACAAATTCGCGTAATTTCACGATCTTTTACCAAAATTTGAGTGTGTTTTAAGATCTCTTACCAAAAGATGAGTGTTTTATGCTATCTTTTACCAAAATTCAAGTGATTTTCGCGATCTTTTGGCAAAATTTGTGTTTACCTGACAAAACTTGCATTTTTTTGAAGAAACGTATGGATTTTTTAACTGCATTTTGTTCTTTTTTTTTCAAGAAACTAGCGATCCTTTGACAAAATTCCCGTATTTTTCGCGATTTTTTGACAAAATTCGTGTATTTTTTGCAATCTTTCGACAAAATTTGCGGGATTTTAGCGGTATTTTGACAAAATTTGTGTGTTTTTAGCGGTATTTTGACGAAACTTGCTGTTTCTTTGCGATCGTTCGATGAAATTTGCGTGCTTTTAGCAGTATTTTGACAAAATTTGTGGTTTCTTTGCAATCTTTTGACGAAATTCACGTTTTTTCGCAATCTTTTGAGGAAATTAGCGTTTTTTCGTAATCTTTTGACACCGTTTTGTTCGATTTTTGATGAAATTAATGATTTTGTGACAAAATTCCCATTTTATCGCAATCCTTTGACAAACATGATTTTTTTTTGCTATCTTTTTATAAAATTTGCATGTTTTTCGTGGTTTTTTAACAAAATTTGCATTTTTTCGCAATCTTTTGATTAAATTCGCATATTTTTCAGGATCTTTTAGTGAAATTTGCATTTTTCGGGATTTTATGACAAAACTTGCATTTTTTGTGATCTTTTGAAGAAATTTACGGGGTTTTTTAAACCGCATTTTGTTTGTTTTTTCAATAAACTAGCGATCCTTTTACAAACCTTTCACGTTTTTACACTTATACAAAATGTTTTTGTAATTTTAAAAATATCTTCCTATAAATGACAAATTTTTTTTTTACCTCAAATATCTGCTGAGTGTCCTGCTAATATCTTTCTTCTTTTAAAATCTTTGATTACAAAACGAAAACACAGTTTGAAAAATATACTATTCATATCTACTTTTAGATTACAATCCTTTGAAGAAAGTGGAGTTATTTTAAGTCCTATTCTTAAACATTTTGTGCAAATCCTGTAAATCTAAAAACAGATTTTTTTTTTTTTTGGTTCAAGATTTTTTTCGTCCTCAGGAATTTTCAGAAGACGGAATTCCATCTGTGGACGGAAAACTTGCACCCATGTTCATAATCTTTTAATGAAATTCATGTTTTTTCGCGATCTTTTAACCGTGTGTTGTTTGTTTGTTGACAAAATTAACGATTTTGTGACAAAATTTCCATTTTTTTGTCATCCTTTGACGAACATGGCGTGTTTTTCACGATCTTTTGATACAATTCGCACGTTTTTTGCTGATTTTTGTCAAAATTGTCCTGTTTTTCGCGATCTTTTGATGAAATTCATCATAATTTGATCGCGGTTTTTTCATTTTTTGACGAAATTAGCAGTCTGAAAAAGTTAAAAATGGAATCTTTCTTTGTTTCTCGGATCGTCAAAATCGCACTAAGTACGTTTTGGCGCAAATTTAAGGGAAAATACCATTTCTGCGCATATATGCACAGCACTTGCACCCCTGTACTTATTGATGAAGTTTTAAGTGGCACTATCCTGGATACTTAACATGTGATACCCTCTCAGCAAGCATAGAAATTGTCTTGTATCAATATTGGGCAGGTTGTGTGGTAGCTGTTTGTGGCTCTAGTATTGAGTTTTTATGGAAGTGGTGTCAATGTTCTATAACAGGGGTGAATGTGAATTCCAGAAAAAATACCTGAAATTTTAGTGAGAAAAAAATTTTGTATGGAGAGAGAGCGTATAATTTATTGCAGGAAGGTCCAATTCTCTCATTATGAAAAATATTAATTTTAATTATGTTTCACAATCATATGAGATTGATATTTTAGTCTCATTTTATGAATTTAACTATCAGAAAAACCGGAATTCCGGTATTGAAAATGAAAAAAATACCTGAATTCAGGTACATTACCTGAACACAATCACCCCTGCTATAATTACAGGAATTAAAGTTTTTTTTTTTTAGGAGATCCCCATTAAATTTCGGAGTTGTCTCATCTGGCTTTGCGTATATCTATGTTTTAATGTGGGATGAATAGTTTGGAGTCTCTTGGCCAGGACCAATGGTTTCTCTGAGTGCATGCTTCGGCATTTGTGCTGTAAGAGAATGCTGGAATCCCTGGGTCGACTCCTCATGAAACCGAGCATGAAGGCTTGGCTCTGGGATTTCAGTATGTTGAAAGTTTTGAGCATTTGGGTGTCAAATTCAAGTGTTCCTTTTTTGTTGATCTCTTGACTGGGACCCTTATAATTATTTTTGTGTTGTCCCAATTGTCAAGATTCTTAGATGTACGTGTGATGGGTCAGGTGGAGTCAGTTTCTGAAAGTTTTTTTTTTAATTATATTTGTTAAAGTATATGTTATATTGGTTAGGTTAGTTTATTTTGAGAACATAGTTGACATCCACCAGCAGTGAAAACCTATAAGTGCCGGCATGGGTTTTTACATATTCAGTTGTGCACTGATATGGAGCAGCATGTTGGATGCCATGAATGATTTTTTCAGTGTTTGATGGCTTCATATGTAATCTAGTCAATGGCTGTTGGACATAGGGAGTTGTAGTTGTGTAAACGTTACTTAGCCAATAAGATTTACAGTATTTAAAAATTTTTTAGACATAAATCCTGGTCTATAGAGCTGATTCAGATTTATTATATTTTAAGTTTTAGAGCTGTAAAAATAATTTTTAACAGTGGAATCTTTTGCAGTTTCTCAGAAGGGGTATTTTATTGTTAAGAATTTAAGATCTCATACTATAAGATTTTTACTTGTTTTCGATCAGATCATAATGTAACATGATACCATACATTTCTATATAAACACTTAATCGGGCAGTTGTGACAAAGAACTGAATTTTATATTTTATTTTTGGGTGTTAATTTTTTATATATGTTAAGTTTTTATATATAAAGTAATATATGTGTGATGAATTAACTGTGAATATAATTTATTTATGATTGCTATATTCATAAAAAGTTGTTTTTAGTATTTCGGGACTCATGGTCTTCATCTTGTGGTCACCTTTTCGTTTTTGTAGTCATTGAACTTGTGTTGTCGGAGATTAAATTTTTAGAAAGTGAGGGAATTTTTAGTCCTTAGTGCATCACAGTTTCAGGAAGCAGTTCCATGGAATTGTGTGTTTGTGATCCTTTGGGCAATGCCCTTCATTTGGCACAATTGACAAGAAGGGGGGGGGGGGAACTTGTTAGAAATGTTGTTGTGTAACACTTATTCTTGTCACTGTGCAGAACATACCTTCATTCATACAAGCAACCATTTCTTTATTCATAATTTCACTTACCTTTATATAAAGCCTTTCTCCTTATTCTCTTCTTATTGCAGCTTTTTTTTATTTGCAGTTTGTACTTTTTTTTCACCAGCATTTATTTATATCACGGCATATCTCATACTTTCCCTTTAAACCATGCACACTGTGCAATGTTTACATCGGCCACTGGTTTAGTTCAGGCTCTATCCACAAGACAGAGTTTGCCACGATCCGTCGTGATCATCCTTGTTCCTGTGGAGCATAAAATCACTTCTAAACTTGTTCTACAAGTCGGAAGGAACATTTGTTTTGCTGTGTGGCTGTTACTTTTTCACCAGTCTGGGTTGTTTAAATACAGCTGTCTGCTTGTCAGAAGAGCAGATGTATTTTTGATTTAGTCTCGAGTTTGCTGGTAATAGCTCCAGCCGGCATTGTCATTTCAACGGGTATCAAAGTTCTTGTTTTCCTCCATTCGTGATTAAAGGATGACTTTATTATTTTAAAGAATATTTTAGTCGGCCATTAAGAGAATGTCTTACGTAGTAGCTTGGATGAATTGATTAAGTAAACAATGAATAACATACTTTTCTTTAATGGTGAGCGAACATCAGTATATAAGACATTGAATAAATTCTGGATCTCGGCATGTAATGCATTTATTTTATAGGTGCCATGGCCATGAAATTTACCGTGAGTCTTGAGTATGTCACGTATTTCAAATGTAAAAACATGTTTAGAAATGATACTTCTATTATGAAGTTTATAGAAAGATATTTGATCTAGTCACTGCATGTCATGTTTATTGTTTCGTTATCGTAAAAGTATTTCTATAAGTAATATAATTTTTCTTTTATTGTTTGTCATTTTAAGTTTTTAATAAATATATTTGTTTTTAATCTTTGTTACCTTTTCTTCCCACCATAAGTTTAGTTAATGTTTTTCTTATTTAATTTATTTAAATTATCGGGTTTTAAAACTCAGCATTAAACGCTTTCAGTTGCATATTTTGCACTCTACTTTATCAACAAACCCCAGCCATTACTTATGTAATGGTAAAACATTTTCCCAACTTTTTGACGAGATTTGTGTTTTCTTTCCGCGATCCTTTGACGAGATTTGCATTTTTTTTCCTGCAATCCTTTGACGAGATTCGCGTTTTCTTTCTGCGATATTTTGACGAGATTCACGTTTTCTTTCCACGATCCTTTGACGAATTTTATTTTCCTCTTCGACTTATTGAAGAAACTGATTTTTTTATGCAGTCATTTGTCAAAATTCGCTATAGTTTTGCGAAACCGGTCGCCAAAATTAGTGATATCTTTCAGTGACCAATTAACAAATTTTGAAACTCCCTTCCGCAACCATTTGATGAAATTTGCATCATTTTTTGCTCGATCGTTTATTAAAGGCCATGATTTTTTGTGCGATCTTTTGACGAAACTCGCGATTTCTTTCTGCACTCTTTTAATGAAATTTGTGATGTTTTTCAGCGACTGATTGAGGATAATCGCCATTTGTTTCTGCTCTATTTTTAATAGCATTAAACTTCATATTAATGGCAGAGATCAGTGAAAATCTAAAAATAACGTGAAGTTGTGTGGAAGGCTTAGTGAAAAAACAGAGAAATTCCAATAATTCTATTTATTAATGACGACAACGATGATATTTACAAGATGAAGAAAAATTAACAAGCATAACTTTGCTTGAACTAAATAAACTTAAAATAAAAATTAAATAAAGCTTAATTAAATAGTGCTAGCATCTATTGTAGCTAATCGCTACTACGCCATAACAAAAAAAATACAAGAGCTGCTCACACAATACAGCGAAGGCAAATTCATCAAATTCGTTCAGTCATTTATACAAACAAAATACAGAATTTCTGCATATTAAGTGATGCCATTCCTGAAAACGAAATACTACAAACATCGTAAAATGCCATTGGGTCAAATGCTTCTTACCTCATGCCCAGCGCTATGACGTCAAACATATGAACGACAGCCGTGAATAGTGAATCATTGGTGACATTGCAATCACAGTTCCGGACCGCTACGATGTCACGTATTATGAAAAATCGGCATGCCGGTAGCGAGAAGCAATGGCGTTTTCATGTATTTCGCTGTTGACTTGGAGAGGGTAAAAACAAAGTAGGTCATGTCAATAAACTAAACTTATTTTAATAAAAACTAACATTTTAAGTTAACATGAGAACAAGCAGCCCCCTTTTTAGCCTCTCCAAGACATTAGAAAAGGTTAAAAAAAAAATTTACACAATATATTCAAAAATACAATATTAATTCAAAAACAATCTGTCTAATCAATACAGGGTTGGGGAAAATTGAAACAAAATTCACCAGCCAGGTACCAATCAAAATCTGACCAAAATGTATCTCTTTTTTTTTTTTTTTTTTTTTCAAATAACTTCTCTTCCCCCTTCAATAATTAAACTTATGAAAAAGGCAGTCTGATCAATGTCATATCAAAAGAAACATGGCAATGAACAGAGTAACCATAAATGTATAAATATTAAACCCTTAAAACTTGCATACAAAATTTCATTAACTATTCTTTAACTTGAGGTTTAGTGAAAGGATCTGCTAAATTTAATTTACTTGGAATATACTTTAATTTAAAAATTTTATCATAAACTAGATTTCTTAGAAATAAATATTTAATGTGGATATGCTTGGTTTTCTGATTCTCAACTGGTGAATTAGAAAAAGAAATTGCTGCCTGATTATCACAGAATAAAGAACATTCAGTTAAATTTAATTTTAAACTTTCATTTTCTAGAACATTTTTGATCCACATAAATTCTTTTGCTGCTTCAGTGAGCGTGACATATTCAGCTTCCATAGTAGATAGGCTAACACATTTTTGTTTAAAGGTTTTCCAAGAAATTGGTGCCCTAACTAAAAGTAAAATGTAACCTCCTATGGAAACCAGATCGTCACGATTTGCAGCAAAATCAGAATATGAATCACATGAAAGTTTTAGCTCATTCACTCTGGATAATTCTAATTTAAAATTTTTAGTGTACTGTAAATAACCAAGTAATTTTAATAAACTGTGCCAGTGTCTTATACCTGGGTTAGACTGAAATTGAGAAAGTATGTTTACAGCATACATAATGTCGGGTCGTGTTCGACCTGCAATAAAACTCAAACAACCAATTAGGTTTCTATAGGGATACTTAGACATTTCATCAATCTCTTGTTGATTAACAGCACAGTCCAATTTTGACAAGACAAGCCCTTTAGGCATTGGTACAGAACTCATGGAAAATTGATATTTAGAATACAAATCACAAATTTTATCTATATATGAAATTTGGTGAATAAACAATTTATCTTCTCTTTCCTCAAATTCTATACCCAAGAGTTTTCTTGTTTTCCCTAGAACCTTTAAATTGGAAAAACTCTTTAGTAAACCTACACCGAATTCCAGATCCCTTTCAGTTCTACCAAAAATTATAATATCATCAACATACAATAAGAGTACAAGTTTATTTTCAAAAGTATAGACACAGTTACACCAGTTTAGTTTCTGAAAATTTAATTTTAAAAGTGCATCATCTATTTCAAAGAACCATTGTCTTCCACTTTGGTGGAGACCATATAATGATTTATTTAACTTACAGACTTTTCCAGATTCTACTGTAAAACCTTCCAGCTGCTGCATATAAATTACTTTATCCAAATCAGCATATAAATATGCATTATTGACATCCACCTGTACATTTAACCATTTAAAAAGGCACACAAAAATACTAAAAAACAATCTTATAATAGAAAAACTTACTACCGGACTAAAAACTTCTTCATAACTTAAACCTTTAATCTGGCTAAATCCCTGAGCTACAAGGCGTGACTTAAATCTAACAATTTCATTATTTTCATTTCTTTTTATGGTGTAAACCCATCTATTACCCAAAATTTGTGCATCTTCAGGTGGTTCTACCAAATCCCAGACTTTACGGTCATACATGACCTTCATCACTTGATTCATAGCTTCTTCCCATTCAGATGCTTCGGGTGTTTTAGTAGCTTCCTTGTAACTTCTAGGGATTTTTATCTCGATCAAGTTAACTTCTGTATTTGAAAAATTTGAAACTTTACCAGATTGAATATTTTTAGCACTAAAATAAAAAAAAATCATAATCATATTTTATGTTGTTTTCTGCACAATATTTGATCGTATCATTCAAGGATCTCAATTCAACTTTAGTTCCCTCAATGCCATAATAAATATCCATTCTAGGTTCATTTCTACGAGGAACAGCAGCTCGTATCCAGTTAATGGATGAACAAGGAATTAAATCTAAGCTATCACTCGATTTAGAATCTAAACTTCTAGTTTTAACAGGACTAACCTGACTCTGAGTACTGCTTTCCCTTGTTTTGAATGGGCTATTACATCTAATTTTGATTCAATAATATCATCTATTATAGGAAAAATATCTCCATCCTCAGGAAAGTTAAAATATGAAAAAGAATGAAAATTTTGTTTAGTCATTTATGGCATCAACCCCCTTTTACTTTCATCAAACCTTACATTTATAGTTTCATAAATTTGTTGCTCACCTGTTATCCATATCTGGTAACCTTTAGTGTGCTGTGCATAACCGTATATTATATACCTAGTTTTGCTCTCATATCGAGCTTTTTTCTGTTTTGTTTAGGTATACCTACATAAGCTAAGCAACCAAACTTTTTGAGGTGAGAAACAGAGGGTTTTCTCCCAGAATACAGCTCAAAAGGCGTTAGTTTAAAATTTTTGTGACAGACTCTATTCCACACGTAAGTGAAACATAAAAGAGCTTCTGCCCAAAATTTCTCGGATAAACCACTAAAATTAAGAAGGGTTTTTACTCCATCGAGGGGCAGTTAAATTAAAGCATTCTGCACAACCGTTCATCTCGGGAGAATATGGGTTGGTCTTCTCATGAGAAATTCCCTGATTTTCTAGAAATTTATCAAATTCTTGATTACAAAATTCAAGACCCCCGTCTGTTCTGACAGAGACAACTTTCCTATCTAAAAACCTTTCAGCTCTTTCCTGATATTTAAAAAAGGTCTCAAAAACGTCAGACTTATTTTTCAGGGTATAAACTGTGACCTTTCTAGAAAAATCATCTATAATGGACAAAAAATACCTACTTCCCCCATGAGATGTAACAGGTTAAAGGCCCACATAAATCCATATGCAGCAGCTGGAGAGGAGATTTAAACTTTATTTGACCTATTGGTTTAAACGACACTCTTTTTGATTTAGCCAATTTGCAGGAAATACAATCTACAGTCAATTTAGATAGCAAAGGTAAACCGTTAACAATTTTTTGTTTACTCGTGTTTACAACATACTCACTGTTAATATGGCAGAATCTTTCATGCCATAATTCATTAACATTTATTTTTTCCACTTGATTTGCTGAAAAATTGACTGAATTGTTATTTCCCTCACATTTAGTTACATACTTAGAAGGCTTAAAAAAATAAATGTCATGCTTTCTTAATGCATAAAAGAGCTCATTACCATTTTTGTCATATACAAAAATTCTACCATTTTTACCTACAAAATTAATCCCCAACTTTTCTAGTTTAACTCCAGACAACAAATTTCTTCTCAAATTAGGATTATATAATACATCTTTTAAAATAATACGATTAAATTTGCTATTTTTACATTTTATTAAAAACTGAATTGTTCGCTTTCCCTCAACTGGACATTCTCTCTCCCCAACTGCGAGAGACATGTGCAAATCAGATACTGGCTGAAAATCGAAAAACAAATTTCTATTGCTACAAAAATGGGCTGTAGCTGCCGTATCAAAAACCCATTGGGTATTACCATAGCCCAGATCCGATGAATTTACCTTGCACAGTTCAGGAGAAAGTTCTATTGAACTACATTCCAGTACAGAGAAGGTATAATTAAACATTTTACATTCAACATTACTAGTTTCAGATTGAGAAGATTTCTTTGAAAATTACTTTTAGAATTAGGTCTATTTTGAAATTTATTTTTAACATTAGGTCTATAAGAATTTCATTTACTATCCTTTTCAAAATTACTTTTACTATTAGAATATTTAGAATTTTGATAATTAGATTTACTTAATTTGAGCTTACAATTAGAAATTACATGACCATACACTTTACAATAAAAACAAGGACCAATTTTGTGTTTATCTGGTTTAACAGCCAATTCACAAGAAAAAGCTACATTCACATCAGAAATATCCTTTTGAGACAGGCGTAATCTATTTTCTTCCAGCAGGAGCTCACATTCTATTTTATCAGGCGTAAATTCTACATCCTTCCACCAGTAGATGGCTTGGACGGTAGCTCTAAATTCATCTGGAAGACCCCGTATCATTTAATAACTGACGTAAAGTGACTGTAGCTGATGACCCACGTCACAAAGACGTTCAGCTGCTTGCTTGACACAACACAAAAATGTCCCAAGTTCTCACCCGGAACATACTTGGTACCAAAAAAAAACATCAAGTAATTGGATTACACGGGCTCTTGTTGTTGGCTCGAAGTGGTCATGCAAAATTTTCCATGCTTTAGCTCCATTTGTAGTACTGGATATCAACAGTCTAGACTCTGAGCTGAGGGATTGGTAAATAATTATGTAGGCTCTATTTTTTCTTAATTTTAGATCTTGCTTCTCTCTCCATGTTAGGTCACATGCCTCTGGCACTATTTTTGATTTACTGGCAACTAATTCTAATGGTTTAGAAGACGACTTTTCCAGCGTTTTCGAAGGCGACTTTTCACTCTCCAAAATATCATTCTGGTCTGGTTTATCACTTAAAACAGTCTCATCAAGTGGCTTGTCACTTTCCTCCGTTCCTCCAACAAACTCCCAGGCTCCGTAATGTAGTAATAATACCTTGACCTCATGTTTCCAGGACTCCCAGTTGCTACTAGTGAGCAGGGTGATGTTTTGTTGTTCCATCAGCCCCCGTCAAAAGGAAATCTTTATCTCGGCAACCGGCAAAACTAAGTGTCAACAGGAACACAAAAAGTTCGTTCAAGAAAAACAGAAAAGTTCACAAACGTCAACATCTTTTTCACTTTCACATTTTCAAAACTTCACTAAAAAATGGTTATTTAATGGGTCTGGGCCCATAACCATTGCTCTATTTTTAATAGCATTAAACTTCATCTTAATGGCAAAGATCAGTGAAAGTCTAAAAATAACATGAAGTTGTGTGGAAGGCTTAGTGAAGAAGCAGAGAAATTCCAATAATTCTATTTATTAATGACGACAACGATATTTACAAGAAGATGAAAAATTAACAAGCATAACTTTGCTTGAACTAAATAAACTTAAAATAAAAATTAAATAAAGCTTAATTAAATAGTACTAGCATCTATTGTAGCTAATCGCTACTACGCCATAACAAAAAAATACAAGAGCTGCTCCCAACATGCAGCTACAGCGAAGGCAAATTCATCAAATTCATTCAGTCATTTATATACAAGCAAAATACAGAATTTCTGCATATTAAGTGATGCCATTCCTGAAAACAAAAAACCACAAACATCGTAAAAAGCCATTGGGTCAAACGCTTCTTACCTCATTCATAGCGCTATGACATCAAACATATGAACGACAGCTGTGAATAGCGAATCACCGGTGATATTGCAATCACAGTTCCGGACCGCTACGATGTCACGTATTATGAAAAATCGGCATGCCGGTAGTAAGAAGCAATGGCATTTTCATGTATTAGGCTGTTGACTTGGAGAGGGTAGAAACAAAGTAGGTCATGTTAATAAACTAAACTTATTTTAATAAAAACTAACATTTTAAGTTAACATGACAACAGTTTCCGAGATCTTAGACGAACTTTACGATATTTTTCTATGATTGTTTGAAGAAATTCTCAATTTTTTTCCGCGACTGATTCACAGATTTTGAGAAATTCCATGAAAGGAAAAATCTGCAGAATTGCAAGAAATTTTAAAAATACTTGGGGAAGAATTGCAGGTCTGTGAAAGAATTTGGAGGGTGTAAAATACAGCGCAGCATTTTTTATTATGCGGAACTTTCCTTTTCTGTGTGCAAATTGTGTGATCCCGCATGCTATTTCAAATTCTGCTCCTCAAAGAAAACTTCCCACCCCCTCAAGAAACTCTTGAAATGGTGCTCAGCTTCTAAGGAAGGGAATTCCCGATTTGAATTTATGGGAAGAATGAGGAGATTTTACGTTAAGAAGTTTGTTTTGTAGCCTACATTTTTTTCCCCTTGAGCTTGACAGATTTAAAAAAATTTCATAACTGAGTACTTTAAATTTTCAGAATGGAATCACTCGTGCAAAATATGCTATATGGACTAAAAACTGCAACTGTGGAAAAAAAATGTGTTTGTCTTTTTTGCAGAAAATCTTAGTTTTAGACCGATTTTCATAGCATCATAGTTTGTACCTCCAAATCCTAGAAACTACAATTTTTTCGTAGCAGTTGGCAGCTCTGAAAATGGTACAATTTTATTATGGGTGAAGAAAAAAAGAAAACCCATTTAGATAGATTTGATAGTTATGATATTAGTAATTATAATTTCGTACTGACAAAATTATAACATTATTTATCATACGATTATTAATTGTAACATAGTGACATAATAAAACTATTGATTATAATTTGGTACTCACAGAAGCAAGAACCATTTTCTTCTTCAGGATTACCATAGTAATGGTTAGTATCATCACATCTGTTAAAGAAATATAGCAAATAAAGTTTTAAAAATAAAATTTTGAAAATTTCAAACAAGAGTTTCAAAAACAGTTCATGTAAATATTGGGTACAATAAATTAAAACAATGTAACTATCCTTACCTGTTGCAATGTGGCCCATTTATGCCTTTAGTGGTACAATAGCATCGCCCAGTCTCTCTGTTACACAAATCACCATGATTATTACAGAAACAAGGAGTACAATTACCCCCATTAACTGGATCCCCATAATAACCAGACATGCACAATTGGCAATGATCACCTATACAAAAAAAAAATTCAATTTAAAAAGATTTTGCAACTTATTTTAGTCGGAGGCAAATGAAAAAAAGAACATATAATGCATCTTAGAAAAACTGTAGTGAAGCATTGTACATATAAGCATGCTAATACTGCAAATAATTTACACATTTCAAAATTTTGAAAGCTTTTACATATGTTAACAAGCATGCTAATGGGTTTCTTCAATGAATAGCTTATACATGCTTCAAACACAAATCAATTTTCCTAATTAACTATATCCATCATATTTCCTGGATATTTACGGGGTTTTTTTTAAACACAGCAATAAATTTCAATAAAGAAAGCATCTTGCTACTAAAAGTTTCTTTATATACGTTCGTTAAGAAGAACCAACTAACTATAACAGGGCCACTCAGAAAATAACAAAAAAGAAGAAATTACATGTCAAGTAAAATGTACAACATTTTTACATTTACATGTTAATTTTGTAAACTATATGGTATCAAATATATATATTAGATAAATACATTGACAAATTTGTTATGTTAAAAATGTTTGATAATATTTTCTGTAATAAATATATTGAATTCTCATAGTTGAGTTCTGAATGAAACAACTATCTATCAACTTGAAAGTTTTAAACATAATTAACATTTTTTCACCCAAATGTAGTTTGGTTTCCATGTATTCTAATCAGAAATAAATAATGTAAGAATATTAAATTGTTAAAAATTTTTATATGTACAGAAAACCATAACTTTGATAAAAAATATTTTTTTTAATAGCTTAACTAACAATATACTAGTATCAATATTATAAAGGACAAACATGTCCATTTATAACACTGAGGTCAATTTGATTGTGACAACAGCAGAGGATTAAAGTTAACTTTTACTGCAATTTTTTATTTTCTAAGTATCGCACATATAAAATATTTACACAGTCGTATAGGAAGAAAAATATACTTTCAAATTCAATTTGCTTGTAAACTGCATCTCAATTTACTCAATTTTGATTGTTTTTAAAATAATTTTCAAGCACAATTTTTTTTTTAAAAAGCTATATCGCATGGACAATTACAAAAAATAAATCTACTTGCAGTTAAATTAATATAAATAGCTCAGCATTTGTTTCCAGTTTATATTCCATAATGAAATTAAAATGTCAATCAATAAATGAAACAGTAAAACAAACTTAAGATATGCAATCGAATTATGCACTTAAACCCTTGAAATGAACAGGAAAAAAAAAAAAAAAAAAAAAAAAAGCCGATTCTAAATATTGATCTTGAGCGATTTCTTTCCTGTTAACACCTAGTGCGAGGCTAATATGAAAGTATCACTTTAATAAATTTCAAAACTTTATTTGAAGGCATTATTGTTACTTTTCCTATTGTTATAGGGATTCTAAAAAAATATATTAAATGTAAAAAAATACATTAAAGCTATCAATTTAAAATAAAAACAGTTTTCACCTATATTTTGTAATCCGGGCACCCTGAGTTTATCCCCTTGTTCTCATAAGTACTTAAGGGTACTGGTTACTTAGAATCTTGTTTTCTGTTCTCCATGTTAACCTATGGGAATAATTTTTCTCACTTTTCTAGGGATATCTCATGAAAAAATTGAGATTTTTGAATTTTGTTTTCTGTATGCAATTCTTAAAACTTGCCACTTTTTATCACAGTTTTCATTTTATATAAAAAATAATTTTAAATATTTATTTGATTTTACGTGAAATACTTGGAGTATGACCAAAATAATTGCTACTTCTCATTAAACTGTAAATTTTGACAATTCTATTAGTGGTTTGGAAATTTTAAAAAACACGAAAAAATGTGGTTTCTAATTTATCCATTGATATAAAAATATTTCATTTCAATTAATTAGGGAGGTAGCTATAATTAATACAAAATGCATATATGTGTATTCTGATCAGTTCAATTCCGTCCTCCACGACAATTCATTACTCCATGGGTAAGGACACCCCATTGCATTTGCTCAGACTCCTGAGTAATAAAAGTTAGGTCAGGGGAACAGTTAGAGGGGGTAGAAATAGGTAGGGGACATAGAAGTTTTCAAAGTCAGTTTAGTGGGCCTTCATTACCAAACAGGCACAAGAAGCTTAGCTTCTGCTTCCCTCAAAAAATTTTGAAGGTACTCGAAATTGAGAAAACAGGGAGCCCCAAATTTTAAATTAATTCCATTAAAAAATTGTATATATACATATATCGGATGAAAAATGCCGTGTAACCACAAGAAAGCATCGCCTGACCAGAACAAAAAGTATATAATAATATATATATAAAGTAAGTATATATATATAAAATAAATTTGAAATCACAAATATATGAATAAATTGGTAAAGTTCTAAAGATGAATTAGAAATGAACATAGGAAACCAGTATGTAAAATAAGAAACTATGAATAACCCACAGAATCTTCAGAGGAGCTTGTGAGTTCATTCATAGAAGATGCGTTATTTCATCCAATTTTGTCGGCATTAAACCTAAAATATATATGTGTGTGTGTATATTTATAAGTGTTTCATGAAAATATCTTTCATAACAAATTTATTTTTCATGTGCATAATACACCAGTAGTTTAAACCACATGATCACAATTTTTCAGTTTGTCCATTATTTTAGATGTATGCTTATTTTACATATTGAATTTGAATAATATTCAATTTGACTTGTATTCGCAACATAAAATATTAGTAACTTAAACTATTGCCAAAATTGAAAGAAGTACAGCCGGACCTCGTTATCCCAACACCTGGTTTTCACGTCACTCCCCTTATCACATCAGTTTTTCAAAGTCCTGATTTGCTGTATATGATTTTAATGTAAATACATTCCGGATTTTACGTTGTTGAATAATTTCCAACTCCGGATATCACTATGGTTTAGGAAAATTGTCTATTTTTCATAATCCTTCTTATAAGCACAGAATTTAAGCGGTAAGAAATGTCTAAGCCAAACTTATCACAAAAGGGTCTACAACACCCATTGAGATAAATGAGAAATTTTACTTCAATCCTTTACTGAATAAATAAACCCACACACTATGAATTACCCACTTAAGCTCCAGATAGATACATCGGTCTACTCGAGGTCTTTTTGTTCTGGTCAGGCGGTGCTTCCTTGTGGTTACACGGCGTTTTTCATCCGACTAAAACAGACTGAAATTATCAAACATTCATTTCTGAAACAACGAATATTGATTACAATTCATTGCATAATATTGAAAAAAGAAAGCACATCTAGGGATAAGCAAAGCTTAATTCCTCAATATTTCATGTAACAAAAAAAAAAAAAAAAAAAAAAAAGGTCGTAATAAATCTGATTTTTATTCTTTTCAATTTTGTTTTTGTCTTTTAATATTTTTTTTAATTATATTTTTAATATTTTTAATTTTGTCTTTTAATGTCTTTTTTAACTTTAATAATAATGTTTTATTGCTTAAAACTGCAAGAACAGTCAAGAATTTAAAATCATCATAAATTAATTAAAAACAAAAATTTTTATAAACATATTTTTCCCCAACTCCGGTTATTGCGATACTCCGCTTACGATGATAGTTTTCTCTGGTCATTAGAGTGTCAGGATAACGAGGTTCGACTGTATTTCAAAATATTGATATTTTATATTGAGCACATATGCTGAATTTAACATTTTTATGCTAATACTATGCAAAATCATTTTTGGATATTTTACTTGACTGTGTCCAATTTTCCTGTTCATAGTATGTATAAAGGAACACATAAAAAAAAGTTCTTTTATTAGCTATATGTGCACTCGAATGAACCACTCTTTAGAATAATATTTATAGCATTGGTGAGTTTCCAAGTACGTTGAATTTAGGAAACCCTTCTTGGATGAAAGGGGGCACCAAAATGAAGCTGTGCTTCCATAGCTTCAGAGGTCGGGCCCTGCTTAGTTGTAGTAAAGTCTTGGCGTAATTAAATAATTAATTAACAGAACTTTGCCTGTAGCAAGACTTCACGAGCAAGACTAGGTTTCCACGGGCTAAAACCCATTCATCTTTAATGTACAATAAGAGAATATTTCGAGGCATCCTAATTCCAATGTCTCGTGATGTTAGAAATCATCCATGGTCCATCACTTATCGATCGTTTTCTCAAGGGGAGAAAGTCCTAGGGGAGCCTCCTAGGGGAGAAAGTTTCAGCATCTCAGAGATGCGAAATGGCAACAGGCACCAGTGGAGAAACAAAAAGGCTCCTATGGGAATGCGAGGACTTCGCCGATTGGAGGAGAAGATCCCTTTCGGTTTGGAGAAGCGGAGACAGAAGATGGAGATGAGGGGATGGATTTTAGAGTGAAAGAGGACTCTTGGTTTTGATCGCAGACGGAGAGGCTGGTGATAATTCCTAGCTCCTGGAGACTTGGAGTCGCTAGAAAGGAGCAACAGGACTTTGTGTGTGGACTTGGTCAAAAATATTCGCAGATGGCCCAGGCCAGCGAGTATCCTTTGACAGACATCAGCCTCATAGGAAATTAGAGAATCAAGAAGGACATTCTTCCCGAGACACCAGTCTCAAATGTCAAGAGACATTCAATGCTTAATAGACTCTGTGGCAAAAAGCCCTTCATTGTTATCATTTGATGCGAACCAAAAAAAACCTTATGTGTATAGATTCCTATATATTCCAGAATATAATATTCGAAGATTAAACAAGAGAGATTTCCTGTTTTGTACGCTACCAGATTAATCAGGAGGCAGTGAAATCTTTACAGTGGTGGCAGCAGGTGCGGTGAGTAAAAACTTTGAATAAATTCCAGGGGTGATTGTGACTCGGAGTGAGAAACCCTGAAAATTAACTGATACAAAGTGAAAAACCCTGAAAATTATCAACGCAAAATATACAAATATCAATTTATATAACAACTGATGCTGCAACAGCATGACAATCAAATGACATGTTACAGCCATTGTTTGAAATATACAATTGCAGAAAAACAATTTAGTAAACTTACATTAATTTCACTGAAAGCTAAATGACTTCATCAAATGGAGAGTGCAATTTACCTTGCTAAATATGCAAAATTCAAATTCTATAATCAGTAAATAAATTTATTCCAAGTACTCATGAAACAAGTACAAATTATGCGTAAAGAGTGGGATCTCTTAGTAGATTTAATGCAAGTCATATATATGGCACCTAGTTATTTGAAAACAGTAAAAAATGTCAAAACCAATCCAATTTTACTTTTAAGTGGCTAAGTATAAGAGAAAAATGAAAAATAAATATATAAATAAAAATAGAAATTTTGTAAGCTTTGCTCTTACACAAAGTAAATTTCTTTTTCCTGCTTTCTTCCTGAGTATTACACATTACAGACATGCAATTCTGGACATTTTTGTACAGAGATTGAGATGGATGACACAATACCAGGGTGATTCAGAGTAAAAAAAAAAAAAATCTGAAATTCACAGCAACTTTTCTGAAAGGTTACAGCAGGGGGTGGGGGAGAGAGAGAACGAATCACTCCTAGTTCTAATTATGTGTTTTTTTTTCAATCTTTACACGAAATTTGCGTTTTTTTATCGCAATCTTTCGACGAAATTTGCGTTTTTTTTCGCGATTCTTTAAAGAAATTTATGTTTTTTCCCGTGATCTTTTGACAAAAATCGCGTTTTCCCCCGCGATTCCGAAGGAGGGGGGGGGGGGATCCCCTGCCAGTTTTAATTATGTGTTTTTCTGTGGTCATTTGACAAAACTAGAGTTTTTTCAGCGATTCTTTAAAGAAATGGGGTTTTTTTTCATCATCTTTTAATGAAATTTGCGTTTCTCCCGCTATCTTTGGACGAAAATGGCATTTTTTCCCCGTGATCTTTTGACGAAAGTCTTGTTTTTTTACGCGATCTTTGCGAATTTTCAACTTTTTTTCGCGATCCTTTGATGAAATTTGCATTTATTTGGCGATCATTAGACGAAATTTGTTTTATTTCGAGATCCTTTGACGAAATTAGTGTTTTTTCTGTGATCTTATGGTGAAATTTGCACTTTTTCCCCATTTCTTTAATGAAATTTATGCTTTTTCTGTGATCTTCTGATGATATCTCCATTTTTCCTGCTATATTTTGACGAAAATCGCGATTTTTCCATGATGGGGAAAATCCTTCTCAGTTCTAATTATATGTTTTTTCTGCGGTCCTTTGACGAAATTCACGTTTTCTCTGCGATTCTTTAAAGAAATTCATGTTTTTTTCCCATGATCCTTTAACGAAATTTGTGTTTTTTGAGTGATCCTTTGACGATATTTCAGTTTTTCCCATGATCTTTTGACGAAGATAGTGTGTTTTCATGATCCTTTGCGAAATTTGCGCTTTTTTTCTGCAATTCTTTGACAAAATTTGTGTTTATTTCGAGATATTTTGACGAAATTCGCATTTTTTCCGCAATCCTATGACGAAATTGTCGATTTTTTTGAGCAAACGATTGGGGAATTGATTTTTTTCGACGATCATTTGTCGAAATTCGCGATATTTTTTAATATCCTAATTTTTCACTAAACATAATCTCATAAAACTGGAAGGATCGATCGAAAAACCCAGAAATCCGGGGTACACCCGGAACACAATCACCCCTGAAATTCAGAGAAAAACCATCAAAAGAATAGGAAGGGTCATAAACCAGGCCACAAGACCAGCGACAGACAGCAGCGAAAGGAGTTTGTAACCCCCAAGGCAGACCAACCAACGGAGCCCCGGAACCGAAGCGGCAGAAACAACAAAAAGAAATCTCGACTCCAGAGGCAGACCAACCAACAGAGCACTGGAACCGAAGCGGCAGAAACAGCAAGAGGAGTTCTTGACCCCGGTGGCAGAACAACCAACAGAGCCCGAAAGCGGTATAAACCAGTGAAGGATTGACCCCAGCAATGCTAAGAGAGGCTAAGTCACCAGGAAACAGACGTCATTTCCAGACGGAGGATCAGCAGAATCAAAACAAGGATTCTCAGGTTAGCAGTCTTTTTTTGTTCATTACAAATGTCTCACTGTGTGGAAATTGATTATTGAGCAAAATTATTAGTGATAACTATGTTATTTAAAGATTTTAAATTGAGGTTACAAAACCTAGACAACTGAAGCTTCAGAAATGTGTCCAACTTAAATTCTAGTAAATTAATTGGATAGTTAATTCTTTAATGATAATTCTTTTAAATGAATTTAATTCCATGTGAATTAGTATTTAATAAGTCAATAAAGATAGCCTGAGATTCCAAAAAAAAAAAAAAAAATGTACTATGAAAATGCTTTGAGGCTAGTACGAAAAATGTTACTTTACAAGCGCATTTGATTTAAAATTCATGTTTTTAGAATTTTATAACAATTATTTTGAGTAAATTTAATTCTGCATGAATTAATATTTAAGGACTCAATAAGGAATTTAAGATTCTAAAGGAAGATGGTATTATTAAGATGCTTTGAAATGAGTAAGAAAATTTGGAACAGATGTCATAAATTCCCGGGGCCACCATCTTGGAATTTTTCTTGGCGTGAAAACCCTTTTTCCGCCAAGTAGTAAATGTTGCCAAACACCAGTTTATATGCATGTTAGGCTTAATGAAAATAAAACGTAAATAATAAATAAAACTCGCTAAAGTGGCAATCAGTAATCGTATGAGCGCTGTGCGCTCATTAACCGAAAAAAAAAAAAAAAAAAAACATAACTGGATTAAGCATTTCTCACTGTGTAGCATTCTCAAAATTCAGCAGTTCTCTCTGTGTTGCCATCTCAAAATGTAAAAAACTCGAAAGGCAAACAAATATACATAAAATTATCAACATACCTTAACAGACATCTGCTTTCTTCAAAGGTCAAGCACGAAATACTGTCAAAGCATCACCGTCATTTTCAAAAATAGACTTATGAATATGCATTGACACACTGTAAACAAACCTCCTTTTTTCGTCAAAATTTCCTCAAATTTCTTAATTATTCAGCAAGAGCATTTAAACAGACTACAGAAACCATAGTCAATCAAATAAATCCAATAAATTTAACATAAAAACAAAACGGCAGAACAATACAACACGAAATCAAACCACATCCACAATATCCTAGTCGAAAATGACCTTCTCAGGGGTTGCCAGAATATGACATGCCAAACACACACGTTACACTGAGTTCCACATATCGATAAACATCGGCAACATAAAATCGCCAAGAAATCTCAAAACATCTAAGATGGTGGCCATCCGGGAATAACGCATCTAAGCTGAAAATTTTATCTTACTAGAACACTTTAATTAAAATTTTTATTCATAATTTTGGAAACTAAGAGAATCTTATTCAAAATTAAATAAAAAAGAGTAGGTGCAGAAAGTGTACAATTGACAGTGTAATGATAAGAGTTGCTTATCATAATGTAATATTGCTTTTGTGATTATATTTTCATGTTGCAAAATTTTGGAAATATTTAAATGGGGAAAGTAATTTAGAGGCGTTAATTTATGTAGGAAAATTTTGTGCAATTTTTGTGTAAACATTATTTGCCTTGGAAAATGGCAACATGAGGAAGGAAAAAGAAGTGCAATCTAAAGGAGTTGGTGATTGGATTTGGAGCAGACATTGAAGAGTCAGTTAATATTGCTAAAATTATAAAAAAAAAACTAATCAAAACTCCTGATTATGATGAACCTTTGGCATTAGCCCAGCTAAAAATTTTAGAGAAAGGTAGATTGGAAAGAGAAAACTAAGAGAAACTGGAACGGGACAAAGATAGGATTTTTGAAAGGGAAGAAAGATCAAAAGCTTTATAATGAGAGCATGAATTAGCAAAATTAAGATTAGAATGGGAACCATATGCAGTTCGTTTAGCCTCTAACCAGAGCGAAAGAGAACTAAAGATATCTTTGAAATCAGTTCTATGCAAATTTGACCCTGAAAAATCTGAAATTTCAATTTATCTGAGTTTATTTGAGAGCCAAGCGCAAAAGGCTCAAATTGAAGAACATCAGCGGGTCACTCATTTATTAGGATTGTTACCTATGGAGTTAGGGAAGCTTATTCTATGACAATCGCCCTCATATTCAGACGATCTTGATCATATAAAAAAGTATTACTGGAAAGATTTCAACTTTCGGCAGAAGATTTCTGATAAAATTCGTTACGTCACAGAAATCCAAAAACAAAACTTGGAAAGATTTTGTGTACGAGGCTTTCAATTTCTTAGACCAATGGTTAAGCGGTTTAGAAATAACAACGTATGACCAACTTAGGGAATTGATTATCGCGGATCAACTAAAGTGTAAGGTTAGTCCGGAGGCTAGACAGCATTTTATCGACGTATGGTGTTCAATAACCACTCCATTTGAGTTAACAAAAAAATTAGACGCATATGATTTGGCGAATAAGGTAGTTAGGCGACAAGGGCCTCCTAAATTCCAAAACCCGGCAAAACCTTTCGAATGAAATAAATTCGCGGGCAATCAAAAACAGAAAGTAGAACGGAAGAGAGTAGGTCAAATTGGAGGGATAAAGACAACTCTAAGAATAGAAATGCAATTTTCGATAAAAGGAAGGAAATTACTTGCTTTACGTGCAAAGGATTAGGGCACTATAGTTACTCCTGTCCCGAGTTAAAAAAAAAGGCAGAAAAGGCCGAAGCAGTTTACCATATTGTGAGTCTCCAAGACCTGGAAGAAGCTTTTGGGCCCTACGTCAGTCGTGGGTTAATTAATGGGAAAGAAATTACCATTCTCAGGGATTCAGGAAGCACTCTTAATTTAATATCTGCTCATGATGTAGCTGAGGACTAATTTACAGGTGAAAAAGTGTGAGTCAAACAAGCATTAGATAATAAACTTCGGTGTTTACCAATACTTGATGTAGAAATTAAGCTGAGTACTATATGGACAAAAGCGGTCGCAGTAGATAAAGAAACAGACATGGTCCATTATTTGTTAGGAAACAAAATGCAGCAATTAATTGATATGCGAAAACAAAACCCAATTTCAATGTGCACAGCGTTCACAAGACGGAGAGCACAGAAAGCGAAAATGAAAAACCATCCGTTTGACCAAAAACGATTGAAGAGCAAATTCTATGTGTCGAGGTAGAAAGAGGGACTCTTAATTGTGACTTCCCGATGTCAGGGAGAGACCCAGGAGGAAATCTTTGTTGAAGAGGATAAAGGGATTTTTCTATCTGTAGTTGGGAGCGGGCAGCTGGAAGCAAATTTGAACCCTGTTAATAAACAGGATTTGAGCTTGGCTGAGGGAAATTAATTAGCTAGAGGGGTGAGGAGAGTCCAAACTTTAAAATTCAACCCCCTGGATGCAGTGAGAGAAATAGGCGGTAGTTTAGTAATGGAGAAAGAGCAAGGGACTTTTCTACAGCTAAGCGAGACCGTACTGTGATATGAAAGCTTGACCCTAGGGAACAAAGAAAATGTGGGTGACGCCCAAGAGAATGTCAAGTCAAATTGTATTAGGCAGAGAGCAGAAAAGTGAAACCACATTTTCAAAATGAAAGATGGGTTAGCGATTAAGAAAATAAAAAATCACAGATGATTCGACCGAGAGAAAATGGCAATCCCCGTTGAAATTCAAAGAAGGTATTTTATCCTTATGTAAGCAGAGTGCAGGTGGACTTCTGAGTACAAGCAAGTCAGTTTATGAATTCTTGAATTGTTATTTTTGGCCAAAAACTGTGAATGAAATTAAAAGTTTATACGAGAGATGGAAAAGAAATGAACATTCGAAAGGTTTAGAAATCGTACATAAATTTGACTTAATGAAATGTAGGAGGCGATTTCAGGAATTAGCAGTGAAAATGGTGATGAAAACTCATGATGTTAGGAAAAGGAGGGGTGTTTTCCATATTGATCCGGGAGAAACATATGTTAGTACGCACGACGTAGAATTGGGCGCTAGAAGGGAAGACAATTTGGAATATGATTCTCCTAAGATTTTTGGTCTTTTGTATTTAAACCGCGCGAAAAGGGTTTCCGATTATTGGAGTGATCATATGGGACAGAGAGGGATTGTATTAGACCGCATCAGAAGAATAAAAAGAAAAGTAGACTTATCAAAGCACAAAACAGCGCGGCATACAAATAAATATTTGGTAAGGTTGATCAAGAACAATGCTGGAAATAATCCAAGATTAATCTGTTGGTCATTGATTACCCAACCTTATCATTACTCTATCAAGCACCAGCCCAGTACAGAAACGGTATTCGTTGAGTATTTATGTAGGGTTGAATAAGCATCAGCACTAACTAAACTTGTATATAATATAATTGTTTGTATTTTATATTATTTGTGTTTTAAAACTGAAGTAAAATGCATAAATGACTATCCGTCATAACTAACGTATGGAATGTAGGATGATAGGATTTAAGTTTTGATTTCTTATTTTGTAAAGCAAAAAAAAAAAAAAAAAAAAGAGGAAAACAGCGGCGAACCTCTGTAGTGAACGAATGCGGGTCTAACTTAGTCTCAACTCACTTCAGATTTTTCCAGTTGTGTGAAAAATCTCCACCACAGGAAGGAACTGCTGTAAAGTCTTGGCATAATTAATTAATTAGCAGAACTTTGCCTGTAGCAAGACTTCACAAGCGAGGCTAGGTTCCCACGGGCTAAAACCCATTCATCTTTAATATACAATAAGAGAATATTTCGAGGCATCTTAGTTCCAATATCTCATGATGTTAGATATTATCTACGGTCCATCCCTTATAGATTGTTTTCTCCTTCAAGCGACCTCCTAGGGGAGAAAGTTTCAGCATCTCAGAGACGCGAAATGGCAACAGGCACCAGTGGAGAAACAAAGAGGCTCCTATGAGAACGCGGGGACTTGGCCGATTGGAGGAGAAGATCCCTTTCAGTTTGCAGGCGGAGACAGAAGATGGAAATGAGGGGATGGATTTTAGAGTGAAAGAGGACTCTTGGTTTTGATCACAGACGGAGAGGCCGGCGATAATTCCTAGCTCCTGGAGACTTGGAGTGGCTAGAAAGGAGAAACAGGACTTTGTGTGTGAACTTGGTCAAAAATATTCGCAGATGGCCCAGGCCAGTGGGTATCCTTTGAGAGGCATCAGCCTCATTGGAACTAAGAGAATCAAGAAGGACATTCTTCCAGAGACACCAGTCTCAAATGTCAAGAGACATTCAATGCTTAAGACTCTGTGGCAAGAAGACCTTCATTGTTATCATTTGATGCAAACCAAAAAAACTTATGTGTATAGATTCCTATATATTCCAAAATAAAATATTCAAAGATTAAACAAGAGAGATTTCCTGTCTCGTACGCTACCAGATTAATCAGGAGGCAGTGAAATCTTTACAAAGTGCATTTATTTTTCCGGAATCTTAATTTTACAATCAAAATTTCTTTCCATGCTTTTAAATTGATTATTTTATATCTTTATGTATTTCACTTCAATAATTTTCCAATAAGTTCTATTATAGTTTTTCCTAATTGTTAATGTTTTAAGTACTTATAATCAATTTTAGATTATTTATATTAGCTATGTAGCTAAGTTATTATAACAGAAAAATACATCAAATTGCATTTAAGAAAAAAAAAAAATCTTAATTTTCATTACTCTTATTTTTAGAGTAATAATTTTAATTTAAACTGTTTGTTTTTGTCACAAAATATTTTAAAAGGTGAATTAAAATTTTTCACCTATGTCAAAGTATTAATTTAGGTTTAGTACCCATTTCTTTAAATATAAATCAAGGAGTTTCAAGGATCAAAACAAAAAAATATTTAAAGACCTATAAACTATTGAATTATAATAGGCATTTTTAAAATATAGGGTTGCAATTTCTTAAATACAGTATTTAAACATTCAAATGGCGGGGGATTTCGGCATATGGTAGTAGATTTTTGGAAGACTATTTACAAACAGTTATTTCAAAATAATATAGTATTTCAAACTTAGTGTGCAGGAAGAAAAGGAAAGGAGGGAGGGGTGAAGGGGGGTAAAAATTTTGGAAGAGGTAGGGAGGTAATGGGAGAGTAGAAAAATAAATAATTAATAAAAATGAGGAGTGAAGAGTTTTAAGAGTGTTTTTGCCTGAATTAAATTTCAACTTTATATATTATGTGTATAAAAATATATAGGTAATATACAGGGCTGTACAAAAGAATTCAAGTACGTTTCCATCTATTGGTAATGAATTTTTAACTGTGTAATCTTATTATACTAAATTTTAGCAGACTATGTAGAACACAAATATATAGATCATATACAGAGCTGCAGAGATGAATTAAAGTACCTTTCCAATTGTGGACGGTAATTACTGATATCCGATTTTTAATGTGCAGGGCTCCCAACACATTTTAGTCTCCTAAAAGGGGGAAAGGGGACCATTTATATTAAAAAAGGGGGACTTTGGGATACCATGTCTAAAAATACTGCACCGAGTTTTCCTAAATATGCAAGCAAATTTTTAAAACTTATCCCAAAAATATGTTAATTGGCTATCTTTATAAAGATGGGTCACTAAAAGTACACCCAGCTAAATATTCTACTGCAAGAAGGTAGGAAATATTCCAATATTCAGTACTCATTGATAATTCGCTTTAAAGGAGCTTCTAAATTTAAATTTATACTTTATTAAGGGAAGACAAGACTGGGTGTAATCCTATGGGAAATATGCAAGCTTTAAGATCTGTTTTCTTGGAAACTACCTGACCGATTTTGATGAAATTTGGAAACCTTATTCAATGGATTATGCTCAAGACTTATGCAAGACAGTTTTAAAACTTTTTATTTTAGAGCAATCACAATTTTTCAGAAATTTCATTAATTTTTTTTAAAAACCATCTGCCACATACATATGATGTTATCTTATATTTATACTCCACAATATATATATATATATATATATATCAGAATCGTGAAAGTACTTTATGAGATAACAGGATTTTTACCTGAAAAATAAGATTTTTCAGGAGATCCGAAAAACAAATTTTCACAATTCTCGCTCTCTTCGAATGACAAATTGAGTTTTCTGATCACGTATTGACAAAACAGGTGTTGGGGGACTGTCGATAGTCAATCAAATATTTGTACACCTTTTTAAAACCTTTGTTCAATCAAGATGCCAACTTTTTGCATTTTGTGTTGTGTTGAACTGCAACTTGTATTTTTTGAACCTGCACTTTGTGCTACAAAATGAAAAAGCCGAAAAGTGTTTTTGAGGGAAGACAAGAATGGGTGCAATCATAGGGGGAAAATGCGAGCTTTAAGACCTGTTTCCTTAGAAACTACCAGACCCATTTTGATGAAATTCTGAATCCCTATTCACTTGATAATGCTAAAGACTTAAGGCAGATAGTTCTTTTTTCTGCAACTAAAACTCGATTAAAACTTCTTATTTTAGAGCAATGGCAAATTTTCAGAAATTTAATATTTTCAGAAATGTTTTTTCTGAAACTAATTAAAATTTTTTTAAATTGTCTACCACATATGATCTTATACTTAGCCCCTATACTATTATCCCCCCCATACCCCCCCCCCCCTTTATACTTAATCGATTAACCCCCAAAACTAATCAGGGAAGCACCTTATCAGAATGAAACTAGAAAAAAATTGAAGCAAATCGGATATTTCGAACAAGAATTATCGCGTTACGTACATACAGAACCTGCAGCCACATTAGCTCTCAGGCTTTGATAGCCTGTGAGCTAAAAAAGACATCCTGCAAAAAGAGTACATAGGAAAAAGAAGTTATAAAGTATTAATTTTCTAAGAAGATATTTAAAAAATATGAATGCATTACATGTCCATAGACTTAACATTAGCGAGGTGATTTTCAGATCTCACTGACTAATAGGCTTAAGTAAAATTTCTGATTAAAATAAGGTTTACTTGTTTTATTAAAAAGAAAAGTGCCCAGTTAAACTAATGGCATTGAGCTCACAGGCTATTCATACTAACTGTATAATGTACTCTTATTTCAAAGATTGCCCCTCGAAAAATAAATTGAGGGGGATTATACCCCTGTTTCCCCCTCCTTTACACTTACCCAACGGACCTCCAAATCTAATCAGGAAAGTGCCTCATCAAAATAAACCAGTATTTTAAATTTGAAGCAAATCGGATAGAAAAACACATTTATCTATACCTAAGAAAGACCTAAGTTGTCAATGGTGATTATACTGGAGAGGAGTGTAAGTCCGCGACAATAAATAGTTCTGTACTGAATATGAAAGAAATGGCATATTAAATCTCTTTTTCTCTTCATTTTCAGAGGAAAAATGATTGACTCATTAATCGAAATCGATTGAGCTTAGCATATATTCATTTTTATGATAAATATCTAATAATAATCAAGGAAATATATTTATTCGCAAGGAAGGTTTTTGGCGAGGACTTGGCGCGGTGCAAGCAAATAACTAGCAACCTTAGACCCCCAACAGAGCTGTGCGTGGTGATGGTCAATAGATATTGCCTCCTCTTATTATCAGAGATTGTAGATTTTTGATGTCCAATCAAAAGTTTCTTTTTCTAAGCTATTACATATAGAGAAAAATTTTCGGTGGGTTAGAATTTTTCGGAAAATTTCACCCCAAGTACATACCCAACATATGGATGAAACATTTAAAATAACAAAGAAAATTTTCTTTTGCAAATTAAAACGTATAAAAGAAGCTCTTTATTGTAAGGCTGTTCTCAAAAAAATTATCTTTCCCCGCTCAAGAACTGGAAACTTTATATTTTAAGGCCCTTTTTTAAATGTAAAAACAGGATACTTGCAGGCATGATATTTGAAGGGATTTGAAGTCAAACAGTTTTTCTTAGTTTCCGGTAAATTAATTACAAGCAATTGTTGTCTAAGAATGGATTTTTATTTATTTATATAATTTACTGGACAATCATGTTGAATAGAAAATTTTGGTGGATTAGACAATTTCATCTCAAGTAAATATGAAGCATATGGAAAGAATATGTAAAATAACAAGAATTTTCCTTTTGTGTGAATTAAAACAACCCTTTTTTTTTTTAAGTACATTCACAATATAATTTCCATCCCTCCGCATACAGAAGTTTAAACTATTTTTATTTTACTTAGAAAGAATTGATCAGAAGTTAAATTAATTTGTCTTTTAAACAATGTTATAAATTCAATATTTTAACAGTATTTTAGACACAAAAACAAGAAAAAATTCACCAGTTATTCATAATGCATACTATATTTTTATACATAAATTTAAGTTAATTTGATTCGATAAGTTAAATTATAATTTAATTTGACATAAGTCAACTGGAAACGAAATTGCAAAATATCTAAATATATTGGATTAGTTTAAAACAATTTATTCAATGCTACTAAAAATGTGCATTTGTTTGTGAACATTGTGAAAGAAAAAAATTGGGAGTAAAGTGTTGTAAAAACATTGTAAGAGGGTGTGTATGTGTGTTTCCTTTTATTTTAATACATAATTTTGAAAAAAGTGGTATTATACTTTTTAGGAGGAAATTTATATTGAATCTGAAATTGGAATAAAATTTGTAAGGATATAATTAGATTATTTTCAAATTTTTCTTTTGTTTTAATCATAAAAATTGAATGCTAAATAATAAGAATTTTATCTTTATTTAAAATGCTAACATATATATCAATAACATTTTTAATCGGCTTTATAATAAAACACTGTACAGCTTTTTAATTTTAGCATTCATTACTATGAGTTTATTACTCCGGTAGATTTATATATTGTTATTATTGTAATGAAAGCTTTCAAATCTGGGACTAAATAATAATTGATTTAGAAAAGAAAAGCTAAAAATATTAATTCCTGTTTTCTTTTATGATTTTCCGAAGAAGATTTCTATTACAAACAAATCAGCGAAGACCATTTATTTTTATTATAAAAATATTTTTATTTTATACTCGTTTCATGTGATTTACAATAAATTCTATATTGAATGTATTAAAAAAACTGTTCAATTTAATATGATATAGCTTCTTGCTAGCTTATTTTATATGATATGATTTTTGTTCGCGCACTTTTAAAATAAAATTTCCTGTCCTTTTTTTTTCTGGTTGGGTGGGAGGGTGTCTGAACTAAAACACAATTTTTCTCTTATAAATTAGTTCTTTCTGAATATTTTTGTACATTAAATCATCGTTAATTTTATATGTTCACGAAAAAATGCTGAAAATAGCATTATAAATGACTAAAACTTCAAAAATTGCAGGATAAAAAAATTTTTATATTGGAAAAAAATAGGATTCTAGGGGTCGATGCAGGTTTTATTCTTGGGGCCCATTTTGTGAAAAGTAAAAGTTATTTTTGTGAATTTTATAATATTTTTGTGAAAAATACTATTTTGTAATGAAAGTTGAAATCTAGTTACTCAAATTCAAACCAAGAATTTATTAACAAAAACTTCTTTAAATCCCCTTGCTAAAGTTTTTGCTTTTCGTGACCTGGTTTTATTTACAAATTACATATTTTAAAACAGTTTTGATGAAAAAGATTGTTACAGAAGGGGCCTGGCCTATTTTATTAAAAGGAATTTTGTTAAGGGGCCTGTTTTATTAAATTCATTTTTGTGAAGAGGCCTGTTTTATTAAGTTCATTTTTGTGAAGAGGCCCAGTTTATTAAATTTATTTTTGTGAAGGGGCCTATTTTATTAAATAGATTTCTGTGAAAGTGGCCTAAAATAGGCCCTAAATTTTGCCTGGATCGACCCCTGGATTCAATTTGTGAATGTTGAGAAATCGTCGCGCAAACCCAAAAAAAAAACCCCACAAAAATTGCTGTACGCAAATTCCAAATAAACTTCATTGAAAAAAGGATAAAATTTATTGTATTGGACTAAAAGTTAACAATTGGATGTATTTTTAATAATGTAGAAAATCGCCGCAAAAAAAAAAGCAAAAAAGAAACATTAAATTGCATAAGATTCGCTAAAAATTCAGAAATCACAGATGACAAAATTTAGTACATTAGGCTAAAACAAATTCTTTTAGGAATACGGAACAATCTGCATGGAACATGAAAAAACAAAAGAATTGGTAACATGAAATCGCTCAAATTTATTCCCCCAAACAACGATAAACAGCCAAATCCGGCGATCCTACAATGCCAAAATTAGTAAAAAGGCTGGCGTAGCATAGTACCCATTGACTAGTTAAATGTGCCCCAACTATAAATTAAAAGGGATATTAGCCCCCCCCCCCCTTATATTTAACCAATGAACTTCTGAATCAAATCAGGGAAGCGCCTTATCAGAATAAACCTGTATACCAAATTTGAAGCAAATCAGATAGAAAAATCTATTTATCTAAATTAAGGGGGGGGGGGGGTATTGGTCCCCCTTTAGACTTAAAAAATGAACCTTCAAATCTAATCAGGGAAGTTCATTATCAGAATTAACCTGTATACCAAGATTTGAAGAAAATCTGATAATTCTGCACGAAAAACCCATTTATAAGTTAAGGGGGGGGGGGGGGGGAATTAGCCACCCGTTCCCCCTTTATACTTAACCAATGAAACCCCAAAACTAATCAGGGAAGTGCCTTATCAGAATGAACCTAGAAAATTTTTTTAAGCAAATCGGATATTTCTATCAAGAGTTATCGTGTTATGTACATATGTGCGTGCATGCATGCATGCATGCATGCATGCATGCATACATACATACATACATACATACATACATACAAAACCGGCAGGCACATTAGCTCTCAGGCTTTGATAGCCTATGAGCTAAAAAAGCACAGCATAGCAGTACCTCCTGTTGAGTAGTAAAATTAGATTAACTATTGATTAGATAGATAATTATTAATCTCAAACATAAAATTTAGTTCCTTTATACTACCCAATAAAAACTGAAATAAGCTATAACGTTCATCAGAAAAAGCATAATATGGCAACATTAGGGTTAGCTGGATGAATAATTCCTCCATATTCGTCCGGAATGGCTCAGTAGATAGAGCATTGGCGGCTCCAGCCAAGACATCTCTGGTTCGAATCCTGGCCCGGGCTTTTTTCCCCATTTGGAAATTTACAGCTGAATTTACCAATTGAATAATTGTATTAAAAATTAATCTAATAAAGATAGAGAGTTGTCTATGTGTGTTTGTGCTGATGAGATTGCTGCGCCTAGAGCCATAAGATTTGGCAAGAAGGGAGCTGTATGTCTAAAGCTATGTGCATAGAAGCCAATTTTTGGACTTTTTTGAGTAGTTTTTTTAAATATAATTGTTAACATTTTTTCATGTTTTATGGCAATTTTTCCACATTTGTAAAAAGAATCTGGCTTAAATTTTTTAGCACAATGTAGTAAATTTTGTCCCCTTTACAATAAAGTTTATTTGGAATTTATACAATGACTTTTTAATTTTTCGCAATTATTTCATTGTTTTTTGGCATTTTGCAGTGATTTTTTGACATTTATAAAAGGAATTTGGTTTCAAATTTTTAACCCTATTGTAGTAAATTTTGTCTTTCCACGATTGCATTCTCCGGTTTAAAATCGTTAGTGATAATGGAAAAAAAACACATCCCACAAGGATTTTGTCCCCCATTTGTGAAATAATTATGTATACAATGTCTTAGCCCTACTATAGTGCATTGACTTCTCTGATTTTCTGAATTTTTAGCGATTTTTATGCAGTGACTTTTTCACACTAGTAAATGGAATACAGTTCCAATTTTTTTAGCACAATTCAGTAAATGTTGTCCTCTTTTCAATAAAGCTTATTACAGCAATTTTTGAAATTTTTATGCAATTTTTAGATATTTGTAAAAGGATTCCAGTTTCAATCTTTTCGCAGAACTTATTAAGTCGTCTTTTCAATAAAATTGAATTCCTATAGCAATTTTTTTATTTTTTGCAATTTTTTATCTTTTTTTTTACATTTTATGGCAATTCTTTGAAATTCGATTTCAAACTTTTAGTTTAATGTAGTAAAATTTTGTCCTCTTAACTTGAATTTTTAGTGATTTTTAATGAGATTTTCAATGCGTATGGTAACATCATTTCACATTGTACTGCAATTTTTTGACATTCATTAAAGAATTCCAGTTACAATGTTTTAGCTTGCTATAGTAAAATGCAATATTTAAACTTTTGTGATTTTTAGATTTTTTTGAGTTTTGCAGCAATTTTTCCACATAAGTAAATTTTTTCCAGCCAGAGAAAGGGGACTAAGGGGGACCAAAATGCATAAAAGGGGACAATTTTCCAAAAAGGGAAATTTGGGGGAAAAAGGGGACCATTTTCTAAAAAGGAGAATTTGGGAGCCCTGAATGTGTTATGTGTTTTCTAAAATGTTTTTTGGGGTATCTTATTTACATTATTAAACGGCGAAGTCTTGATACAGCATTTTGGAAGTGTTGGAAAGTGTTTTATAATCTATGCTTGATGCATGATTTTTCTTCCTTATTATTTAATTATTATTTTTTTTGTGTATTAAAATTATAATCTGATATTTATTTTTTAATTGAATATCTATCTATCTATCTATCTATCTATCTATCTATATATATATATATAAAGTGTGTGTGATTTACAGAAATAAATTATAATTAATTATTATGTATTTGCTGACCTGACAGTTATTGCCTTGGTCCGTGATAATTATTTCAAATATGCTAAAATCAGTGTTGAAGGATTTTATGTTTTAAAACAAAAATCTTTACAAACGATCATCATGCTGGAAGACCCAATGCCTCCAGCTGCATAAACCGGAGGTGGAGCTCATCGATAGTGAACACCCTGTATATGCTGCGTCACGCTATCACAGTCAACTTTTTTCTTTTTTGTTTCCTTTTTGAGCATCTTAAAATTTTATGAAAGATGTAATATGTATGAATAAGCTTTCTACTTATGTAAAATAAGAAAAAATTAATTTTTATGTATAATCAAAATGTATGTGATATACGTAAATTTTGCAAATGAGTTTATTTTTTCAATGAGTTTAGTTTTCAAAGCATACATTTTTCATCTGTTACGCTCCATATATTTCCTTTTATATTTTGTTTGTTTTATTTTCTAAATTTTGCTGTTATATCACTGCTGTTGCATACTTTTAATTGCATAACTTAGAAAATATACTAGTTTAAATTTGCTTGTTATTAAATTGCAGTCGATTTATTTTCTTATTTTCCTTGATAATCACATAAAGTTCAAGAAATAAAAAAATATATAAATTAAACAAAAAAAAATAATTTGAAGAACAAATTAAAAAAAACAAAATTTATTTCCTAGATTGTTTAAGCCTGAGAAGGGACAGATATTAAAATATTTCATTCAATTAGTTTTACATTTAATGTTAAATTTTTGTAACAAATTGGAAATTAGAGTTAGAGTTAGAGTTAGTTAACAATTTAGAATGGAATCTAAAAAATTAGATTCCATTCAAATGAAATCGAAATAAATTTTAGACTTCTTCCATTTTTAATTGAAAATATTTGTATTGCAGATTTTGCATTATGTTTATGACAATTGTGCATAAAATGATAAGATGCATGCAAAATACAAAACTTAAAAAAAAAAGTTATGATTTATTTCGATTTCATTTGAATGGAATCTAATTTTTTAGGGTGTTTTAAGTATCATACTGTTTGAATGTTATTTTTATTTTTTAATCTTCAATTAGCTTAACTAATTTCTTACAAAAATTTAACATTAAATGTAAAACTAATTGAATGAAATATTTTAATATCTGTCCCTTCTCGGGTTTAAACAATCTAGGAAATAAATTGTGTTTTTTTAATTTGTTCTTCAAATTATTTTTTTTGTTTAATATGTCAAGTTTTTTAATAACTACTGCACTCAGATGAACGCATTTCAAAATTAATGGAGAGTATCATCATCGGCATTGATGTATGCGGTATTGCATCACAATGTGGGATGCAGTTTACCAATGTGTAATTCAAAATGTTTCACTATTGTAATAATGCAGGTTGCAGTAGTTTGGACAAAAACTTCCAAATTTGAACGTAAAAAATCTATAAACAAAACATAAAAAATTAACTTAATTTAAATTTAGATATCCTATTTCCCACTCAGGAACGCTATGAATGTAAATGTAAATTGTGTTGAATCCTTACTGCTAATATTTAACAATATTATAGCTGTGATACAGTAAAAAATAAAAGTTTTACTTAAATTTTTAAACCCTATTCTCTCCCAAGGGGTGATGTAAACACATCAGAAAATTATTACCTAAGTTTAACTTGCGGTAAAATTGTTTTCATCTCGGAAAAAAAATACATTTTAAAATTTAAGTTATGTAATTTCCCACTAAGTTCGCTACCTTGCATAAAAATAGCTATCCATTAGAAACTTTTTACTAAAATATAAACTTGACCAAAGCAAAAACTTATTCTGAAAATATCCTTTTTATTTCCACTATGACGCCATATTCACCTTTTTAATTAAAAAAAAAAAAACTATCTCAATTTAATATTTCACGTGAAAATCTTTCAACTAAAAAAAAAATAAATTATTATTACAGCTTTTGAAATTTTTGCAACAATGAAGTAAAAATGTTACATTTTCTATGAAAAATGTCCGTTGATTTTCAATGAAAAAAGCAAAAATTGGAATTAAGAAAAATATTTGAATAATGTAAAAATAAATTGGCCCATGTTTCTCTCTGGGTTATAATTCACCCATATGCAAAGACATTTTACCATTCATTTTGACCCTGACGTCAGGCAATCGTTTTTACACTTTAAATTTATAATATCATTAAAATTAGTAAAGAATAAAAAATGAGTGGCATCAGGGACAAAAAGGTGGGAAGAAAAAATGAAAAAGTTATGATCTCCATAGGCTTTTCCATGTTAAATTAACATTGAGAAGTGACACTGGAAATAAATAAGTATTGCGCTTTAAATATCTCAGGGGCTAAAATATCTCAGGGCATAAATTAGGATGTAATTAGGGACACCGCCGCGGCGAGCAGCCCCTATTTGTCTGCAGCCTTATATTCTTCTACTCTAGTCAGACTCTTTTGCGGAAGCAAGATTCATAGGTCTCCAGCCACGTCCCAAGTAAAAGACACTCTAGCGAAAGCAACGTTGAAAAAAAAAAAAAAAATCAAAAATTGAAACCGGACAAATTTAAAAGGGAAATTACACAAATTAAAGACACCGAAAAGTGGGAAGGGTTGGGCTCGGGGCGATGAAGCTACCGAACGACTCCTAGCCACTTCGAGCCCATTATTAGGTATCACTTTAGAGGGAGGAGGACTCTGGCACTTGATATCATAAGGTATCTGCAGGAGGTTATCTTTTAATAATCATTATCATTTTTGATCCAAGCAAAATTCTTTTTTGTTTTTAGTACTTTTTTTTGCATCAAAATAGTCTTTTAACTTTTTGCTTAGTCTGCTATCTATTTTTATGAAAGTACAAAGTTGTTACTAAAACCATTAAATTATAAAATAATTTCATTCTAAAATATGGAATATCCCAACATTTAACATTCCTATTCTTCTGCCTAATGAGCATATAATGTGTTGTTAGAGTAACCAGGTTCGAAATACTTGTTTTTTTACTTGTAAAAAATGGGGAAGAATATTGGCCACTTGTTTTGTCGATAAGAAGTTCTACTTACTCTTTACCCATACAGGGAGAAAGTGCAGGAAAATGCATTATGTAACAAAAAGCTGTTATTAAGCACTTTTAAATAATATTTCCTTAAAATGTTATTTGGTATAAAGTTATTTCATGTTTAATAATATTTTATTGACTTCTCCTCATTCAAATCAGTAAAATATGTGAATAATAAATGTATATATCACTGCAAACGTATGAAAAGAAAAAGAAAGAAACCCCCTCAAGAAAATAGCCTCGAAGAATAAAAGGACAAAGAAAGCATAGATGGTCACTGCATATGCAATGACAACTGACTGAAAAGAGATAAGGAAGCAATAAAACAAGAATTTTAACTCCCATCTTGGGGATGAAGAGATTTCATTGTGTTACTGGCGCCTTTATATCCCTCCATTTTAAAGTGTATACAAAGTTTATCATTGCAATTTGTGAATATAGTATTTCTATTCTTAGCCAATAATAGATCCAATTTTTTTAAAAAAAATTCCCTTTAAATTATGAGAAATGCTTAATAATGGTTTAAAAATCAACAATGCTAAATTAAAATTTAAATACGTTAATATTGTAATTAATGCACACAATTAAAATTTTTAATTAAGATTATTAAATTACAAGTATATTTATAAAACAAAAAAAGGAACAAAATGTACATTCCGGTAACGAACCCGAGCTTAGAGGAAAACGAGCAAACGCCGTATCAACTGAGCTATGACCAACATAGTCATCTTGTTACAAAGTAAGTATTTAAGTTATGTTATGGTATTAGGCACTCCCTGTAGAGTCCTGCATGGGTCGGGTTTTTGGCAAACCCCAACCCAAATGTGGGGTATTTCAACCCAGAACCCGTCCCGAACCCGCAATGAAGTAAATCATCTTTAATGTCATTATGAAAAAAATTCTATAATTGTATCTCTAATACCATCTTTATATTTTTCATAGGAGAATTAACATGTTGAAGTGTATCAATACTAGAACATTACTTTTTTCTCCCGACTGCACAATTCTAAACACCCTTTACTAACTCTGCAAAAAATTATAGAAGTAAGTTACTAATACCACACGATTGGTAATAAAGTCTACTTTTAAATGATGTATATAAAATTTGCTTAGAGGGCCATCTACATATTAAAACAAACCATAACTTTGTTTTTTTCCAATAGCAGTACACAATTCAGACAGCATAAATGAACTCTACATTCTTCAATTAGCTGTAAAATAAATTTTTATGCAATTCATACGATAAGTTTCTGAGAAATTGTTTATCTTAAAATGAGAGTATTTTAGGGGCTGTATCCAAATTGAAGTTCGTTACCCGATTGTTGACTGACAGAGCCCCCCACCCCCCTTCTTGATCAAGGCATCTTAAACGCCACTCAATCAGTCATTGAAGACTGCTAGATCTCAGGATAGCATAAGAAATTTCAAAATATCTAGTCACTTCTATCATAGACCAACCATCGTAGACCAACCAACTTAAACCATCATTTTGCTATTTTTTAAGCATAATTTGAAAACTATTTAGAAGAAAAATGTTAACTTTTGGATTTCCATAAAGCAGGACTTAATACATCTAAATCCATCAAAAACAATTGTAGGTTGCAATTCATATTTTTTTTCAAATATTAATTTTATAATTCATAATTCATATCATAAAATTATAAAAATTGTAAATTCAACGTATTTATCTTTGGGTATTTTAGTATTATTGCTACACAAAAAATTAGCACATTAGGAATATAATTTCAGGAGATATTAATAAAAATATGAAAATGTACTTTTTCATTAGAAGCACTAAATTTTGAATGTTTATAATTCAAAAACTTACCATTCAAATGACTTGAAATTTGGTGTTGAAGCATAGTTTGAACAGAAGATTTGAAATACCTCGCTAAAATTGGGTATTGCCATTGAAAAATATGAAGTTTGGGTTCATTTTAATATGTAGATAGTCCCCTAAGCAAACTTTATATACATCATTTAAAAGTAGATTTTATTTCCAATCGTTCAGTACCAGTATCTTTGTTCTACGATAATTTGTTGAGGAGTTAGTAGGGGTGTTTACTTTTTTTTTTCCACGACTGTACCTATTCAGAAAAAATGCTTTAACAATGCAGGTGGCATTCGTTATAATCCTTATTGTACTATTAGTTGAAAAAGTATATTTATATTAACTTCCAGAAACTAATTCTAAGACTACACATTTTGCTTTCATGAAACTTTGATCTGTGGTTTAATAGGCTTTTAACGTGAAAAAATATTTTAGACATTCTTTTAAGAAATCAGGTCAACCCGAAACTGACTCGCAAGAGTCAAAAAGACAAACCCAAAACTGAAACAATGAAAGCCAAACCAACCCGCAACAAAAAAAGTTAAAGTCAACTTGACCTGACCTGCAACCGGAAAATATAGCGCCAACCCAATCCAATGCATGACTCTATCCCCTTGTTTCTCAAGAACTAAGGGGTCTCTACCCTACAACGTAAATTAAAATAATCAAAATCTGTGATTACCAAGCTTGGCCCTTTCCTTGTAAATACGAGGGGTAGTCAGAAAATAAGTTTCCCCTGTCGACTGTGGTCAGAGTTGTTTAAGAAAATCAAAAGATAGAATGAGACATTAAAGATAAGACATATCTTTATTTTTCTACATAATTACCAAGTACATTGAGGCATTTGTCATACCGCTTGATAAGATTCAAAAAGCCTCCAGGAGAACTCAGGGCTTTGCATACATAAGAAGCGTTGAACGGCTTGTTTGACTTCAGTATTGCTTCCAAAGCACCTTCTGCCGAGATTTTTCTTCTAAGCTGGAAACAGATGGAAGTCACTTGGTGCGAGATCAGGACTGTATGGCAGATGGGATAGGTGTTCCCAACCTAGAGTTGTAATATAGTTTTGCATTGCTGTCACCGAGTGTCGTCTCGCATTGTCATCCAACAGCAGAACATTAGATCTGACAAGGCTAGGCCGCTTTCTCCGAATCACCTCTTTCAATTTCGACAGAGTGTCACAGTACCACGCAGCATTGATGGTTCCATTCTCCAAAAAGTCCAGCAACAAAACTCTTGGGCATCACAGAAAATGGTGAGGAGCACTTTACCTGCAAACGGAGTTCCTTTGAACTTCTTTCGGACAGGTGATGACGGATGTTTCCACTCCATGGATGTGGCCTTCGATTCGTGTGTGAAATGGTGGACCCACGTTTCATCCACCATCACAATCCGGTCGACCTCTACCCAATGGTGTACCAATGTCTTGCACATTCACGTTCACCTGCTGTGTCATCTTTTGCCCATAGCCGTTCAATGCTTTGTCCATATGCAAAGCCCTGATTTTTTCCTGGAGGGCTTTTTGAAGCTTATAAAGCAGTATGACAAATGTCTCAATGTACTTGATACTTATGTGGAAAAATAAAATTATGTTTTATCTTTAATGTCTCATTACACTTTTTGTCTTTCATACACACCTCTGTCCACAGTCGCCAGGAGAAACTTATTTTCAGACTGCCCCTCGTATAAACAATTATTTCCAGTTGTGGCCTGATGACATTTAGTAGAGCAGAAGTTTATGGGAAAATCAAGATACGGAACAGTATCACAAAATTAAAAAGGAAAGCATTATGACTGAAAATGTTTATCCTAAAATACAATTTTTTTTTTAAATACATTGTATTTTTTCTTCTTAAAAAAACTTAGACCATAACAACTACATATGGCTTTACTCCTCTAAATAACTTTAAAATTTTCCATTACATAAGCACAACATTAATTAACACTAGACAAAGCATTTTAATTGTCTGACTGTCCAGCAAAGAGATAACTGATGATATAAAAAAACTTAATGTATATAAAGATAAACCTTGAAAGCATTAGTCAATATTCAATGTTTCTAACACTGTGATAAACCTGTAAAATTATATGAATTTAAATAATGTATGCTGAAAACTATAAGTTAACTCAGGCTTGACAGTGAGAGGGTTAACTGTTATTTTAGCAAATATCTGACAAAATTTCACTAAACAAGATTTATTAATAAATTTTAATTATTAAAAGTGCATTCTTTTCATCACACAAGTTTTTAAATACACTAACACAGAGTGTCCTAAAAGTTCCTGTATTGACAACATATGTATTTATTATTTACAAAACATCAAATCTTAAAATGATTACTTTTATGCTAATGATAAAAAGCACATTTAACATAACGTAAGAAAAAATACTGAGCTTACATTTATAATAATTTTCAAAATGTTCACCTCTTTAAAAGAGGCAAATCTGAACTCATTTGCATATGTTTGTAGAAATGCATTTTAACATGCTGGGAGTGACATCTTGTATCCTTTGAGTAAATGATTCGGCCTTCCACTCATTTGCTGAACCTGCATATGAAATTGTCGAATGAGCCCATACAGCGTATCTTTACTTGATCATTTGGATATTTATTTTGCCAAAAATCTTTGCACCCTTCATTCGATTTACATTCAAAATAAGTTTCGAGCAGTGCAATTCTCTGAATGCGTGATAAACTAATTTCACTATGAAGATCAAAAGAATGAAACAAAACTTTTAGGACACCCTGTATAATACAAAATAATTTATAAAATATTGAGCATATTTTTTCAGTTTTTAATTCTGAAAATATAAAAAATACAGTAAACATTACAAAGGTCGTAAAATAACACTAGTATAAAAAGCCAATTGTTTTTATGCATTTTGCTACGTTAATTTTGTAATGGGCAATAACTGTTCAAAACAGTCAACAGGTGTAATAAATTATACGTCAAAAATAAATTGAAAATCAGATTTTTGAAAATAAAAACTTAACACTAGAAGTAATTTTATACTTCAAGAATTAAATATTAGGTAAAGAAAATTACCTTCTGTTAAATGTTGACATGGCATAAGGCATTTCTCAGTTCCATTAATACATGTACTATGGCCATTGCACTGACAAGCTGAAAAAAAAAAAAAAAAAAAGGTGCTTATTAAACTGAACATAAAATAAAATTGCCAACATACAAAAAGTTAAGATTAGATCTTGACAAAATGCAAAGTAGTTTGTGGCTAGATTACAATTGCTTTTGACAAATTATGATAATATCAAGCATAAAATCTTGCTTAGAAACTTTAAGGGGCTACTTCAGTCAACTGGAAAGACTCGCTCGCTAATACTAATCCTATACAAGAAATTTTTAAAGATATCTCGTTTGCATTTTAATATTTTTAAATGATTTTTTTTTTTTTTGCATTGGTTAGCTGAGATTGACCTCTACATCCACCCTTTTTTACTTTTTCAATTTTGTTTTCAGATTTTTTTTTTAAGAGGATGCTTTCACTTTCGAAACCAGTTCCGAAAATGAAAATGCCCTAATTAAAAATATCTGTAAACAAAATTGAAAAAGTAAAAAACACTCTTTGTACCATATCTGCCAACTTTTGAAAATGGTAAAGTGTAAAATGACGTGCAATTGACATTATATACCTCTTTAAAGTACATATTCATATTGTTAAATAATACAGTTATAACCATTATAAAGATTGTTTTGATGAGAGAAAAATTTGAAAACCATTAAAAAATTTCTAAGTAACTGCTTTTAAGGACATACGTAGATTTTTTTTTTTTTTTCATTTTTACATTTTAATTAACGCCTGAACAATTTTTTTTAATGCATGATTTTTTTATGTATAATGAAAATTAATAGATAATTTCTGCTGGTTTTTGGCAATGAAACCTGAACCCATTTCTTCGACAATCCCCTAATTGCATTTTGCTTTTGCTGTTATTAAAAGCAACAAGAAAGTAATTCATAATTTAAGGGAAGAAAAATGAAACTTGGGAAAAACTTTACAAAAGTGTAAAAATATAAAAAAATGGTCAAAAAGTGTAAATTTTACACCTAAAGTGTAAATTTTACACCTAATGTGTAAAAGTTGGGAAGTATGCTTTGTACAGATCAATCTTAGCTAGCCAAGGCAAAAAGAATTGTTTAAAAGTACTGAAATGCAAAGGGTATATCTTTAAAAACTTCCATAGGATTAGCATTAGCGAGCGGGTCTTTTCAGGTGACTGAAGTAGCCTCTTAAATAACTCTGGTAAAATATCAATTTTTTTCTTCTTTTTTTTTGGTCACATTAAAACTTGAGATACTCATATTCAATTAGTTTGTCTTAAATTAGTAACAAATGCAACAATTTTTTGAAAAAATAAATCTAACAACCTTCATAATGCTTATGAAACTCTTAATTTACAAATCATAGATACAACTGAAGTATGCCAATAAATATTGGCAATTACATTCCCAATGAATTTCTTATTATGTTGTTATTTATTCAAATAGAATTACATCAATATACATCGCTTAACGAAAAGATAAGATCATCAAAAGATTGGACTATCTTAGAAAACATGTATGGATTTCATAGTTTATAAACATTTCATCCCCTTCTTAACAAATGTTGCACATGTACAATGTATAGCCCTATTTAATCTCAGAATTTCTGTGATTAAATTAGACAAAATTTCTACTTAAAAATACTTATGCAAAATGTTGAAAATTGACCCTCATTGAAAAACGATTAATATTGTTAACACAGTGAATAGTTTATCTGTAATATATATGAAAATGTCAAAGAAATTAAAGTAATACGTGACTCCTCTATATGGCTAATAACTATATCATGGAATGAAATGCATAAATTAGACATAATTAATGGAAATTAAATTTCTGGCAATTTAAATTCAATGGTGCTAATAAAATTAATTTTACTACAATATGCTTTAACAAAAAGCATTATTTAAAACAGTAAAGTAGAATAAAATATATGCACATAACTTTTAGAAGATGCATTCAATACTATTTATGATAAATCTGTCAGAAGAAATGATGCAATCTCACCCACTATTAATCTTCTATTCAATCATGGGGTGGAAATATGCAATGAATCCAGTGCTGCTCTTCACCCCTTCTTATTCACTGTTTCCTGTAAGTACACAAAGCTGTGGATGTCTCGTGTGCATAGTGATGCTTCTTAATAATGTGCTGAGAATGTTAATATAATATTAATTGCTACTATAAGCATAAAAATTGCTAAATAAGTAGCAAAATGTAAATCTAATTTTTTTAGAAAATTTTTTGCACATGCTCCTGGAGTTTAAGTTGTTCTAATTTTTCAAAAATTTCAAATTTTTAAAAACAATTTCCTAATTTTTTAATGACACATTAATAAAAAAAATACATTTGTGATAAAAAGGAATATTTCATCACATTTTTTGATATGATAGAATTTTTCAATTTTAATGGATTAAACTATTTTAAGAAAAATTCTTTGTTTAATCATTTATTTTCAAATTATCACTGATTTTCAAATGAGTCCTGAAGACAATTTATAAAATACATCTAGAACACATATAGAAAACTCTTAACTGAGCACAAAAATAATGTTAGGAAATGTTTCCGTGAATGGCAGAAATAAGAAAAAATAAGAAGTAATTTGTGGGGGATACAGACCTTCCAACCTTTGAAAATGAGAAATAGTAGCACACAAAATTCAAATTAATCTTTAGGTTGGTTGCTGTTTTTTTATGCTACAAATCAGGTTAACTAATTATTTTCAGTTCGGACTGAGTTTAGATTCCTGCAGGTTGGGTTTGGGTTAACTCGATTTTTCAAAAGTTAGTTTTGTATATTCTTTCAGATTAAAAACTATATGTATTATAATAATAAACATAGATGTTTGTCTGTGTGTGATGTTTCCTGAAGAGAGCGCAGAGCTGAAAGATTTTGCTGGAAGGTATTCTCCATATTTGAAGTTATGTACTTCGAAACCAGTGTTAGGAACTTTTGATTTTGGCAATTTTCTAATTTTAATTTTTTTTATGAGTCAGTTTTTTTCTGCACTTTGCAGCAAATTTTCTACATTAGTAAAAGGAATCTGGAATTCCTTCAGCTATTTTTGAATTATTTGCAAATTTTTTATGAGATTTGTAGCATTTTTCTGTGTTTAGCAGCCATTTTTTGACATTCGTAAATAGTAAGCCAGTTTCAATCATTCAGCTCAATATAGATTTTTTCCTCTGCAAATTTTATAAAATTTTTAGAGTTTCTTCTTGTTTCATGGTGTTCTTTTGGCATTTGTAAAAGGACTCAGTTTAAATCTTTTAGCCCAATGCAGTAAGTTTGAAAAAAATTGCAATTTTTTCTGGGATCATTTCACCAAGGATGATTGAGTAAAAGAAAATTTCTGAAATTCACAGGAAATTTTCTGAAAGGTTACAGAAGAGGGGGAATTGGAGGGAGGAGGGAGATTTCTCCCAGTGCTAATTATGTGTTTGTTCCACATACCTTTGATGAAATTTGTGTTTTTTCTATGATCCTTTGGCGAAATTTGTATTTTCTCCACAATCCTTTGGCGAAATTAGTGTTTTCTCCATGATCTTTTGGCAAAATTCATGTTTTTTTCCACGATCCTTTGCCAAAATTAATTTTTTTTCTGCAATCCTTTGCTGAAATATGCATTTTTTGACGAAATTAGTGTTTTTTTTGCACGATTCTTTGGCAAAATTTGCATTTTTTTTTCTGTGGTTCCTTGAGAAATTTGTGTTTTTTTCTGAGATTCCTTGATGAAATTTGTGTTTTTTGCCCGCAATTCTTTGACAAAATTTGCATTATGTCTGCAATTCCTTGATAAAATTTACATTTTTTGTCATGATCCTTTGACAAAACTTGGTTTTTTTTTTTTCGCGATCCTTTGACAGAATGTGTGTTTTTTCTATGAATGATTGATGATCTGAAAAATCTGAACAGAATTGTCCCTGCTTTTCATGATATTCAGGATTTTTTTCCTAAAACTGTTTTACGAAATTCATGTTTTTCTATCGCAATCCTTTGAGGAAATTCATGTTTTTCTATCGCGATCCTTTGACGGAATCCATGTTTTTACTAAGATCCTTTGACGAAATTAGTGTTTCTTTACACTGCTATCCTTTGACGAAATTTTTATTTTCTTTCTGTGATCTTTCAAGGAAATTCGTGTGTTCTTTCTGTGATCTTTTGAAAAAATTAATATTTCCTTTACACGATCTTTTGACAAAATTAGTATTTTCATTCTGCGATCCTTTGACGAAATTAGTATTTTCTTTCTGCGATCCTTTGACGAAATTAGTATTTTTTTTACATGATCTTTTGACAAAATTAGTATTTTCCTTTAAGCTATCTTTTGACGAAATTAGTATTTTCCTTTAAGCACTCTTTTGATGAAATAAGTATTTTCTTTAAGCTATTTTTGACAAAATTAGTATTTTCTTTCCACAACCCTTTGACGAAATTCACGTTTCTACCATGATCATTTGACGAAATTTATTTTCTTATCTGACCGATTGATGAAACTGATTTTTTTTACACTGTCATTAGTCGAATTCGTGATAATTTGACAAAATTCGAGATATTTTTCTGTGACCAATTAACAAAATTCGAGATATTTTTCTGTGACCAATTAACAAAATTTGCTACTTGTTTCTGCGACCTTTTGATGAAATTTGTAATTTTTTTCTTAACCGTTTATTGAAATTAGTGTTTTTTTTCCAAGCAATCTTTTGACAAAATTTGCAAATTTTTTTCAGCGACCAATTGAAAAAAATTACTATTTGTTTCCGAGACCTTTGGTGAAATTCACGATATTTGTCCACGATTGTTTCAAGAAATTCTGAATTTTTTTTGTGACCAATTCACGAATTGATTGTGAGAAATTCCATAACAGAAAAAAAAATTGCGGGCTTCAAAGAAATTTTTTAAATACTCGCAGAAGAATAACAGGCCTGTGAAAGAATTTTGGGGAAGAAAATATCGCACAGCATTTTTTATTATGCGGAACTTTCCTTTTCTGTGCACAAATCAGCCGCGCTATTTTAATATCTGCCCCTCATGAAACTTTTGAAATGGTGCTCCTACTTCTAAAGAAGGGAATTTCTGATGGAAATATTTACAGAAACATAATTCACTCGTGGTTAGTATCCATTAAGAGGGTTTTATGTTAAGAAGTTTGAAAAAAAAAAAATCTGGGCCAGAAAACATTGTTTAAAATTTTGGGAAGTGAGTGCTTCAAACTTTTAAAACAGAAGTACACCTGAAAAATATGCTACATGAACTGGAAAACTGCAACTAGGAAAAAAAGATGTTTTTCTCGCCCTCCCCTCCCCCCCTCAGAAAATTGTAATTTTTAACTCAAAATCGTAGAAACTGTTATGCATAAATTACTTTGTGCTTAATTAATCATTCAGTAAAGTTTAAATATACGATAAAGTTTTAAAGTATTTACTTTTGCTATTGATGCACATTTATTTTTCACCTTCTCTTGTTCTTGTTTACATATCTGAAACGACCGGCAGCTTAGCTCCTGAGGCAAGTGCCATTACTGAATAACTACCAGTAGCAGTGATTTCAGGATCACGTTTTTTGCTGTGACTGGTTGGCTTGCAACATCATAGTTTGCAGCCAATGGCGTTTTAGATGTGTTTGCGTAAGCGGCGTTTCGGATGTGTTTGCATAAGTTTGTACTTACTTGATTGGCAACGGCTTTTATACAAAACAATTGCTGTTCCTGGTGTATAAATGTCTGGACAGATTGTAGATCAGTAGCTTCAAGAATTATTTTCTACATTTGTTTCATCTATCATTATGTAGCTGCATCAAGATATTATTTTAGTTTTTCTTATAATTTAACGGCAAAGTAACGCTGTTTTGTGTAGTCTAAAATGTCATCTTGCTTCAATAAATAAGTTGTTTTATGGTGTTTTGAAATGAAGTCTTCCACATTAACCATCGTAACTCTGTTCAGCCATGTTTTCACAGGCTGACAGGTTATGGGCCCAGTGGCCCTTGTGAAAGTGAAGATATGTTTTTCCTTTCTGAGTGCTGATGAATTTTTTTTTGCTATAAGATGTGCTTCTTTGCTGGACTTTTGATGTTTTTCGGCGATGTTTGTCATGAATTTTTCCGACGTTTTCCATGGACTTTCATTGTGTTTTTTGTCAATTCTTCAGATGCTTTTTGTGAACTTTACTGACGTTTTTGAAGTTTGTTTACGATAGCTTCGACAGAGGCCATAAAAGATGCAGTTATCAAATGTTGCTCTCTTGACCTCGTCAAATTGGGAGACCTGGAAAGTCGAAGTGAAAGTCCTCCTGATGCACTTTGAGGCTTAGAATTACATCGAGAATCCTGACTCAGATGTTGAGGTGAAGGAAAACAGTGAATCGTCAGAACAGAAAAATGGAGAAGGAAAAACAGTCCCTGTTGCAGACCAGTTGACTTGGAGAGAAAGAAGTGAAATGAATTTAAGGAAAGCCAGATTTTACACAATCGTATATCAGACCTTATCACCTGAGTTTAAGCCACTGATCGCTGGTACCACTAGTGGAGCTGCTGCCTAGTGAATTCTGAAAGATCGTTTTGAACCTACTACAATAGCTCGTGTGATACAACTGTTGGATGAGTTTTTTAATGTCAGGTATGTTCCCAGTGAAAATCTTGGCCTATTCCTCTGTCGAGTGAAGCAAGCTGCCGAGAGCCTTCAGGAAGTAGGACATACTCTACAGCCTCTGTATTTACGATACCAGATGATCAGGAGTTTACCAGAAAAGTTCCAGTCTACAGTCCAGGCGATCTACTGTTGGCCAGAGGCCGAGTTTTTCCAGACAAGATAGAGTCTGAATTGCTGCTAGAAGAGAACCGTTTGAAACTTGCAAAAAGGGACCTTGCTGACAATGTTGCTTTTCCTGGGGAGATAATTAAATGTAAAAACAGGTAAACTTTCTAAATCTGAAAATTTTGTAAATCAAAGTAAATTTCCTAAATCTAAGAATAATAATGTTAATCAAAGTAAATTAATAGGTCCTTGTTATTGCTGTAAATCATATGGTCATTTAACTGTTAATTGTAAATTTAAAAGTCAATCTAAAATTTTTCAATCTAAAGGTTCTCAATCTAGAAATTCTCAGTTTAAAAATAAATTTTCAGAAACTAATAATGTTGAATTAAAATGTAGTAATGTAAAGTGTAATAATGTAAAATGCAATAGTATAAAATGTACCTTCTCTGAACAAGAGGCTAGTTTAATTGAAATTTCTCCATATGAAGCTAATTCATCTGATTTTGGCCAAAGTAGTAGCTGGGTCTTTGACATGTAATGATAAAAACTTGTTTTTGCATTTTGAACCTGTTTCAAATATGCAGATGTCGCTTTCTGTTGAAGAAAAAGAAAGTCCTATTCAGAGGAAGGGTACTGTAAATTTTTTTTATAAAGTGTAAAGATGGCAGCTTTAATCAGATTATCTAAAAGAATGTTTCGTATAATCCAAATTTACATAGAAATCTCTTGTCTGCCAGTAAACTTGCAAAGTTAGGTGCAAATTTTGTTGGCAGTAAAGGTAAACTTGTGGTATATGACAAAGATTGGAATTGGTTGTTTTATGCAGTTGGAAAAAATATGTATTTTTTAAAACCTTGTCATTATAATTCTATGTGTAAAGGAGAAAGCAACTCTGCTAACATTTTAGCTAATCATTCTGAAAAAGTTAATTTGGATGAATTGTGACATGACAGATTTTGCCATGTAAATAATGAATACTTAATTAACATAGGTAAAAATGAAAGTGTTAAAGGTCTTCCAGTGCTGTCAAAGTTAGCCGAGGATTGCATCTCCTGTAAACTTGCAAAATCCAAAAGAACATCATTTAAGGCAATAAATAAGATAAGGTTAAAAACTGCTCTGGAGCTCTTGCACATGGATTAATGCGGGCCTTTACAGGTGACATCGCATGGCGGGAGTGGATATTTTTTCACCATCGTTGATGATTTTTCTCATTTTGTTACAGTGTACATCATCAGAAACAAGTCTGATGTTTTTCAGACATTTTTGAAATTTCAGAGTAGGGCCAAAAGGTACTTAAGTAAGAAAATAATTTCTATAAGAACTGATGGTGGCATGGAATTCTGTAACAGAGAATTTGACAATGTTTAGAAAAGCAGGGAATTGTTCACGAGAAAACGAATCCGTATAGCCCAGAAATGAATGGAGTTGTGGAGTGTTTCAATTTGACTGCTCTTGATGGTGTTAAAACTCTCCTCAATGCTAAAGGCTTGTCTCAAAAATTTTGGGCTGAAGCCTTAATGTGTTTTTCTTATGCCTGGAATAGAGTATGTCACAAACAAAATAACCAGACCCCTTTTGAGATGTATCCAGGTAAAAACCCCTCAGTTTCTCATTTGAAAATATTCAGTTGTTTAGCATATGTTGGAGTGCCCAAGCAGATTAGAAGGAAGCTCGATATGCGAGCTAAACTGGGGATCATGTGTGGCTATGCTCAAACAACTAAAGGCTACCGAATTTGGTTGATAGATGAAAATAAAGTTGTAGAAACTACTAACGTTAAGTTTGATGAAACAATAAATGGTCAAGTGCGAGGGTTACGTAGAATAAATATATGAATTTGTAACTGTATTATAAAAAAAAACAGTTGGTAAAAGAATACTAAGACTTTGTAAAAAACTATACAATGCAGGGGCTGTATATATTAGAAAAGTGTAAATGGGTAAACCATGAAAGTTCAAAGAGATATGGAGCCTAAATAATATCAAATATAGCTATTTGTATAACTCTTTTTTTAATATTATCCTAATCTGTTTATGATGAACTAATTCGGTACTGAGAATAAAAGCAGTGCATATTTAAACTTCATTTGGCATTTCATGAAACTAAATTCAGCGTAGTAATAACATTTATTTCTACAGTGTAGCTAAAACAAAACCTTTGTTCAAAGTTTAAATTTGCATTGTGCAAAGCGCGATTCGAATTCAGGACTCATAGTTGCAATGCCGCCTTGGTCAGTGCCGCGTTTTTCGAGGTAGGTGTTTAACTTTTAAAAGTCACTCGAGGCCTATTGAGAGATACTATCAATGCAAACTATCGTGAATCCCACAGCATTTATGCGATTCATTCTAATTAAATCTTTTGAGGGCGATGCCCTTAAAAAACGGACACCTAATTTTAATTCCAAAACAGACAAACAACACCAAGAATATTTAATTAAAATTTTCCTTCTATCGATACATGAAAAACGTCATTATATCATATTATATACATGAAAATAAGCAAGTTCACATTTTCTAATAAATTCGTTTATAAATTCTGCTGTCAGTGCATTATTTCATAAGTTTATAAATAGAATTACTACGTGCCTGAAAGGATTAAGTAGTCACAGGACTCTTAAAGCTTCCAAATTTAAGAAATTTTAATTTTTTTAGATGTTAAACTCCTATCTTTTATGAATATTTTGATATAATTGTTTCCTTGAAATTCCCATTAGAACAGAAGTTTTGGCTTTTAGAATTATACCCGCTCAATAGCTGAAGCGGCGTTTCCGAAACTTTAAAGTCATTATTTTCCAAATGGTGTTTTTTGGGCATAACGCGCAGGTACCTCAAAAACTTCTGAATATTTTTTCAGGAAATTTTCAAAACATATATTTCATGTTAGTCTGCATAAACTGAACCGAAAATTTCCTTTTTATTGTTCAAAAAAATATTTTTTAGGTCATTTTACTGTTGAAATTTTCAAAATTTTGCATTAGCTAAATGCAACATTGCATTAAAAATATAAAAATACTTTAAATACAAATTTATTTAAGTTCAGGGAATTATTACAATCTAAAGTATAAGTAAGTACCAAAATTTTCATTCTAGTTGCAATATTTATTTTGTAATCCTGTGCATAAACTGTTATGCCAATTTTTTATTCAACAAATGTCTAACAGTTTCGAGCCCCCTATAAATACTAATTCTGTATCTTGCAATTTTTTAAATACATGAAACGAAAGAACATACTTATATCTTTCATCCCAATTAAAATTGTGTTTTAAATCATATACATTTTAAGACATTAAATGTTGAAAATGGTCTTTTTTTTCATTTTTTCCACTTTTTAGAGTCCTGAAGTCCCTTAAATTAGTATGTTTTTAACAATTTGATGTTTATTGCTTTTATACTGTTACTGGACATTACATTACACATATATGTCATTAAAAGTTGTTAACTAGGCATAGAGTACACCGCCCCTGTCCTTGTGTATGTCCAAACTGAACTTACCTTTAAGGGTTAATATCTCGGTTAATTACCAATGATTTTTTTTGAAAATCATTATCAACAATGCTTTTATTCTTCTGCAATGATAGGTATATTCAGCGATGATCAACACTTTTTCTGAATGCCCGTAAATCGAAATTTGTGTATAACAGAAAAATGCTAATTACTCAAAAACTATGTGACCTAGAGTAATCGCTAATTTTTCCGGCAAGGTTTATATTAACGTCTACTACTTCTAATTTTTTCATAATTTTAGTTTCAGTAGATTCGGAATTAGATGGGGGGCGGGGGACATTTTTGTGCTACACTTTCAACAATATCTTTGAAATATATAATACCTAAAATTAAAAGGAATGTATTTTTGAGTTCAGTGTTACAAAAGCTTTCACAGGATACCCCACATGATATACAAAGAAAAGATATTTTTTTCAAGTAGCATAATTAGCCCCTCTACTTTTTTCCTAAATATATTTATGAATGTTTATTAATCTGAAAATACGTGGGTCAATGGTCTTTATTACTTCCCCGAATTTGAACTTTCTACATTCCATAGTTTACGAGTAAAAGGGCTGTGACAGACAGACAGACAAAGGAGTGATCTTCTAATGGTTCCGTTTTTACTTTTTAAGTATGGAACCCTAAAAAGGAGGGTAGATATTTTTTCAAGACTAAAAGAGCAGAAATTTAACTTTTCACTTTTTGATTTTCCAGAAGATGGGAATATTTTTGATGATGAACCTGAGAATACACCTCAATTAGAGAATGACACTGAAAGCGTTATTGTGTCAGATCTAGTCCAAAGCTTAGAGCAGAGTAGTTTAAAACCTTGTAAATCCATTCCATGGACCCGTAAGGCAGTACCACGTAAAATAGGAAATAAAATGGGCATTTATTATGGCATAGAAGGAACCAATATTAGAATTAGATCTTTTAATGTGTTAACAGATTATTGTAAAACAAATAAAATAGATTGTGATAAAAATTTATTTGATTTCAGCAGTAAAATTAACGAATCTGGTAAAGTAACTAATTTTTTAAATGTAGATGAAGCCAACTTAACTGAAGTTAAAATTCCTCAAACCTACAATCAAGCCATAAAAACCCCTGAAGCATCAAATTGTAAGGACGCAATGAACCAAGAATTAAACGTTATGTATGAATGTAACGTATAGGATCTTGTGACACCACCAAAAGATGCTAAAATTCTTGGTAACCGTTGGGTGTATACCTTAAAAAAGAACGAGAAGAATGAAATAGTTAGGTATAAGGCTAGATTGGTAGTGAAAGTTTTTAATCAAGTTAAAGGAGAAAATTATGAGGAAGTTTTCAGTCCGGTCTAAGTTTTTCAATAGTTAGATTATTCTTTACCATATTTTCATGTCTGTTAAAATGGGGTAATATCCAGGTATACGTCAACAATGCCTATCTTTATGCAAATCTGGATGAGACTTTATACATGCACCAACCTGACATGTTGACTTTCTTTGACATGTTTTGTCAAAGAAAAAAGTAAAGTTTGCAGATTAAATAAGGCCATTTATGGTTTGCATCAATCCGGCAGACAATGGTTCTTCGAAGTGGATGATGTTTTATCTAAACTAGGTTTTCATAAACTCGATTGGTGCAATTGTATATAGTATGTTTCAGTCCAGATTGATCCTTTTACTTTATGTTGACGATATTGTTCTTTTTGGTAAAACCAAAGATGATTTAGATTTTGGGTTAAATTTGCTGCAAAAACATTTCAATTTAAAAATTTTGGGGACAACCAGAAAGCTGTTGGGCATAGAGTTTGAAGAGATAGGAAATCATCTGTACATTCACCAGACTTCATATATTGAGAAAGTTTGTGAGATGTTTGCAGAATTTAAATTTCCAGTAAGCTCTTTACCTATTCCCAAGGGCTTGGTTCTGTCAAAACAAGATTCACCTTCTACTAAAGAGGAGATAGAAATTATGTCTAGGTTTCCATATAGAAATCTTATAGGCTGTTTATCTTTTATAGCTGGGAGGACTAGACCTGACATAATGTATGCAGTTAACTTATTATCCCAATTTCAATCAAATCCTGGACTTTCTCACTGGAATAGCTTGTTAAAATTGTTAGGTTATTTAAAATATACTAAAAATTATAAACTTGAGTTATCCAGAGTCAGTCGGTTAAATCTTTCTTGTTATTCAGATTCGGATTTTGCAGCAAACAGAGACGATCGAGTCTCTAAGGGAGGTTATATTTCGTTTCTAGGCAAATTGCCCATATCTTGGAAGACTTTTAAACAAAAATGTATAAGTCTTTCAACCATGGAGGCAGAATACGTCAGTTTAACTGAAGCTGCAAAAGAGTTAATCTGGGTCAAAAATGTTTTGGAAAATGAGGTTCTTAACTTAAACTTGAGGGATTGTACTCTGTTCTGTGATAACCAAGCTGCAATAGCCTTTTCTAATTCACCTTTTGAAAATCAGAAAACCATGCATATTCATATAAAGTATCATTTTCTTAGAAACCTAGTTTTTGATAAAGTATTTAGATTTAAATATGTTGCTAGTAAATTTAATCTTGCAAATAGTTTCACAAAGCCACAGATTAGAGAGCAGTTACTGAAATTTTGTAAAAGAATTTGATATTTAAATTTTTATTGGGGGGGGGGTATAATTTTCACTACAATGTTGTTCACTCTGATCAATGCCTTGCCAATAGTCTTATATGACCTGACATTGATCAGATTGTTGTTTTTGAATTTAAAGTGTAACTTTTTGTGTTGAACTTTTGAAGTTTTACATTTTTGAACCTTTTTGAATTTTTCATGTATTTGTATTTTTGTATCTATATAACCTTTTTCATGTTTTTGTGAAGCTCAAGAGATGGTGAAAAAGGAGGCCAATTGTTATGCATCAATTACTTAATGCTTAATTAATCATTCAGTAAAGTTTAAATATACAATAAAGTTTTAAAGTATTTACTTTTGCTATTGATGCACGTTTATTTTTCACCTTCTCTTATTCTTGTTTACATATCCAAAACGACTGGCAGTTTAGCTCCTGAGGCAAGTGCCGTTACTGAATAACTACCAGTAGCAGTGATTATAGGATCACATTTTTCGCCGTGAATGGTTGGCTTGCAACGTCATAGTTTGCAGCCAATGGCGTTTTAGATGTGTTTGTGTAAGTGGCGTTTAGGATGTGTTTGCATAAGTTTGTACTTACTGATTGGCAACAGTTTTTATGCAAAACAATTGCTGTTCCTGGTGTATAAATGTCTGGACAGATTGTAGATCAGTAGCTTCGAGAATTATTTTGTACGTTTGTTTCATCTTTCATTATGTAGCTGCATCAAGATATTATTTTAATTTTTCTTATAATTTAACAGCAAACTAACGCTGTTTTGTGTAGTCTATCATGTCATCTTGCTTCAATAAATAAGTTGTTTTATAACTGGTGTTTTGAAATGAAGTCCTCCACATTAACCACCGTAACTCTGTTCAGCCATGTTTTCACAGGCTGACAGAAACTACTATTTTTTCGTAGCAGTTGGCAGCTCTGGGGATAATAATGACTTACCTGGGCAAGATGTAAAGTACCATTGACCAGCAGGACAGATGGAATTATTTACTGAATAAGCAGAACCTCGCTGAACAACTGGGCCACTAGCAGAACCTTCCATGCAGGCTCCCAAACCTGTTCCAGAGCCATCATCACACCATCCACAGCGTGGGTTTTTCTGACATTGATCACATGTTTGAATATCTTTGCAGTTCAGACCTGAACATTACAAATAATGAAAATTAATCGAGCTGAAAAACTCACAATTAATCTATATTACTTATTCTATAGATAATCTAAAGTGATACTTAAATAGTTTAAAAATGATAATCTACATAATACTCAATCAAAATCTCTAAATACTTAATCGAAATCTAAAATAATGCTTAAATCTAAATACTTAACATCTACAGTCGTGTGCAAAAGTTTAAGACATGCAGCTGAATTTTGGCATTTTAACAGATAGTTTCATTAGTGCCGAATATTACGCCAGCTTATATGTTGATTGCGTCAGACTCATCCGCCTGCTATAAATAACATTCATAATCTCATTCCTCGTCAGTTATTTCATGGATTTGACCATAGACGGTGCTGTTTCTTAATCTTTGTAATGGGTAAAAAATCGTTACTTTCATTTACAAAAAGGGCAAAAATAGTTGCCCTGCATAAAGTTGGCTTTTCTGAAAGCGAAATAGCTAAGAGGATACATGTGAGCAAGACTGCAGTTCATCAAGCCATCAGTAAATTTAATATTTCGGAAAGTACACTGACCGGAAGAGAAGCGGTCAGTCAAGAAAAACTAGCACTTGTGATGATCATGTGATCCGAAGGATGGTAATGCAATCTCCAACAGCCTCCTACAAGAAGGGTAAATATACTCTGGCTGCAAAAGGCACCGATGCCAGTTTGAGCACTATTTCAAGACATTTGACCAAAGATTTTGATTTATTATATTACAAAATTGCTAGGAAATCACATGATCATCACAAGCACTTTTTCTTGGCCAACATCTTCTCTTCAGGTAATTATACTTTCCTGAAATATTAAATTTACTGACAGCTTGATGAACAGCAGTCTTGCTCACATGTACCCTCTTAGCTATTTCACGTTCAGAAAAGTGAACTTTATGCAGGGCAACTATTTCTGCCCTTTTTTGCAACTGAAAGTGACTTTTTTTTATCATTACAAAGATTTAAAAACAGCATCATCTACGGTTAAATCTACAAAACAACTGATGAGGAATGAGATGGGGTAAGTTATTTATAGCAGGTGAACGAGTCTGATGCAATTGACACATAAAATGGCATAATATTCAGTATTAATGGTGCTTTGTTAAAATGCCAAAATTCGGCTGCTAGTCTTAAACTTTTGCACACGACTGTAAAATGATATTTAACCTGAAATAATAATAATCAATCCAAGATAAGATGCCCATGATTGACATATGGATTAAGCTTTCAAGTATTTATTTTAAAAAGGTATCACATACACATGCTAACAAATTCTATAAAATACTTATAAAAGAAAAGAAAACCATCTTTATAATTTTCTTGGATCCAGTAATAGTAGAGTACTATTAAAACTCATTTGGCTCAGAATAACAGAAGTAAAACAGCAGCAGCTTAAAACCAAAAATTATGCAAGTCAGATTATTTTGCAGATATTTTAAACTTTTGTTTATAGTTGTGATAAATTGCTCGTAAAATCCGGATAAAAATAATTTTCTTTAATCACAAATTATGCATCAAAAACTTCTGTTTTAATTTTCTTAATTTATTACTAACTTGCTGAGGAATACATTCTTTTACATTTGCTGCAGTTACCCTAATCACCCAAAAAGTATCAAGACAAGCATTATAAAAGCTTAATGCTTATCTAAAGTTAAAGTCTACTTGAAAGTGGTCAAAAGTTTTTAAAAGATTGCTAAGAATTTCATTTGACATTATTTTTACATTAATTCAATTAAAGACTTTCCCCTTTTTAGCATAAAAAGGACATACTGTAGAAGTATTAAAATGTTTGGGATTGTGGGGATATTTCTTTAAGTTAGAACTAAATGATGGATACATCAAAAATGAGAAAAATTATTTGATAACTGATGAAGCTACAATTTTTATTTTTTAAATTATTCAGCAAGTGTTTTTTCACTACAAATTTACCTCTGCATTTAGTTATCTGTGTAGTCCACTCCATGCACTGAGCAACAGGAAAAACAGCTGCATATGCATTAGATTCAATACACATTTGTTGACTACTGCACCACATGCATGGACCCTGAGTACAATTTTCACAGGTGAACCTACTACTGCAAGGTATTTCACACTTAACTCTATAGTCATCAGTCAAAATAGCTTTTTCTGTGCCATTACCTGAAATAAAATAAAGAGTAAAATATTACAAAGGATGAAAAAAGATAACTTTACTTGATTAAAATAACAAATTTACAATCAGGATTAAAACATTTTTTTTCAAAATGAAAAAGATGAGCACTTTTTACATATAAAATTATTTTTTTAAGGAATTTTGTAAAACAAAACACAGGGTTAACACAAGATCATACTAGGAAAGAAAATTGCAACAAAAAACAAACATAGCAAATTCTTTTTTCAAGCAGTTTTAAAGATTCCAAACTTGAGAGCTGAGGGGGAGGGGGGGGGGCAAATGGGCAGAAGTCGAAATTTTGGAAAAATATGTTAATTTAGATGATTGATTATATATTTTTTGCTAGTAAAAAGTAACAATGCAAAAAAATAAAAATTAAGTTTTAAATATTTTAAACTTTATTCACTTAATGCTGAAAGTGAGCATCAAAAGGGGAAAGAGTAATTTTAGGAAGAGGGATGATTTAGATGATTGATTATTTATTGTTACAATAAATAACACAATTGAAACAGCTGTACCATCACTGGATAATCATCTCTCTACTATAATGGTAAATACCATAAATTTTAATATACTGATGGCTAAAAGTATTGCTTATTTCAATAAATCATTGTTTTCTCAAAAAGTTTCTGTTAGACAATGTTCAACATAAGAAAAATATATGCCAAATAAAGATAATTATACTTTTTTTAAAAAAACTCTTCAAGTCAGCCGTTTCAGACGATTGGATGATGAAAGCATTAATTCCAAAGAAGTTGGATTGTGAAAATGGATGGCTCTCTTAATTTGCTGTTGTTTCTAGTGGTGATTTGAATCCTTTTTTGTTGATAAGTATCTTATGTACTAAATGGATGAATTTATGCAGGATTGCGTTATCAGTATGACAAGAGTTTGGCCATTGTCAGGTTGATATTGCAGAGGCTGTTGGTATCGACCAATCTATGGTTTTGAGACTGGGGCAATGCTAGATTTTGATGAGAAATGCTAGTAGAAGTCCTGTAGAAGGTTGTCTGCATATAACACCCCCATCAGAGTTAAATGTCACTGGTGGGCTGCTAGTTTTGGGACAAACTGTACACAGGTGACTTATTCAACTTGGCCTTTATACCAGATGTCTGACAATATATGTCCCACTTATCTCCTCACAGGCATGGTCGGTAACAATGGTGCAGAGGTGTACATCCATTGATCATAATGCTGCCCTATACATGTATATCACCTTCCCTGTGTTGGTGCAATCCACATATAAATGCTGGCTCCCAAGCCAGGCTCTCTCCATATGACAATATGTTAACAGTCACTCTGTACACTAAACCTAGATTTGTCAAAGAACATTAAATTGCTCAATTAGTTTGCAGCCCATACCACATACTCTTTGCACCATTACACTGACCATGCTTATGATGAGAGGTAAGTTGGACACATTGTCAGACACCTGGCATAAATACCATGTTGACTAAGCTGTCTGTATACAGTTTGTCTCGAAACTAGCGACCCACCAGCAGCATTTAACTTTGCTGTTATTGCTCTTGCTGGCATTGTTGGTTGGGCAGGACAGTTAATGCCTCAAATTGGTCATCTGATGGTGGTGCTATATGCAGACAACCTCCTACAGGACATCTACTAGCATTTCCCTTTAAAATTTAGCATTGTTACAGTCTCAAAAGCGTAAACTTACAAATACCAACAGCTTTAGCAACATCGGGCTGATACCGATCAGACTCCATCATACTGATAACATGACTAAGTGTAAATTCATCCATTTGGTGCGTAATTAACTTAAATTTTTTTAAATTGAAATGACCACTAGAAGCAACAAATTAAAAGAGTCGTCCACTCTTACAATCCAACTACTTTTCAATTTATGCTTTTGTGATCTAATCCTCTGAAACAGGTGATTTGATTGGTTTAAAGGAAAATCATAATTACCTCTAGTTTGCATACAGTTTCTTCATGTGTATGAATTTTCAATTTTTTTAACAAAAGCTTTTTGAGAAACTAATGATTTATTAAAATATGAAATATTTTTGGACATCAGTGTATAATATTACAGGAAAAAAAAATTGCAAGACAACAATCAGGTTTGTATACCAAGTCTGCATTTAAAACAGATATTTGGAAGTAATTTTCAATAAATAAAATAAAAAAATTAAGGGAATATTAATTATTAAACAATAAGTTCTCTAACACATAAGAAACTTTCATGTTGAATCAAGTTTTAAAATTTGATTAAACATTTCAAATGAAACACTAAGAAAAAATACATATATTACTTGATTCACGAACAAAGGTGTAACATTTTTCATCTGTCTGCCAACCACAATGATATTCAGTATGACAAGCATGACAGTTATGTAATTTATCACAGTTGCTACTTTCTGCAACTTCACATTTATCCAACAAGCTTGTTTCCTAAACAAAATATTTTAAATATTAATAAAATCACAAATTATACAAAGAATTAAAATCCTTTATTGGGAATGAATGTACAGCAAACTTAGAAATGCAACTATTCTAGACAAAAATTTACATAAAACATCACAGTTAATAAAGAAAAAATCAATAAATTTCTACATGTGACCTTCCAGTTGTACAGAAGATTTCCCAGATGCTCACTCAAAGCATCGAACAACTTACAAGAATCAAAAACTTAATTCTATGTCCTAAATTGCTTTTACAAATATTTCACTCATCAGTAGATGGATAATTCTGGAAAAGTATGTAACTCTTTCACTGAAATTGCAAAGTTGTACACATTGTGATATGCCAAGTGTAAAGCTGTAACAATTATTTATAACCATATTGGAAATGTCATAAAAGCACTAAGTGTATATAATCTTATGTTTGTTAGTAAAAGATATTAAATAAAACCTGCAGGTATCTTTACAATACATTTTTGTATAAGTTGCTTAATATTATAATAAACAATTATTTTAAGATTCAGATTTTTTTATCAAGTTATTTTTAATTGTTACTTTTAAACAAAATCATTCATCAGCATTACTTAATTATTATTAAAATTGTTAATTATTAATTAAACACTGAACACTTTTTTAAAAGCACTATTACCTTAAAAAAGTAAATTAAAAAAATACAGTTTATGCTGCATCACCACTGTCATGGGTCCTTTTCTGTTCTCAACAGAGAAAGAGAAATGATGATTAACAAGTACAGTATAACCTAAAAAAATCTGGTATCATTGGGACCAAGATTTCTGAAAGAATCATCAAAAGTACTTCTAATATTCTTAAGTGTGCCTTTATTCATAATTTAACTCATAGCCTAATGATATTTATGTTAGAAAAGAAAAAGAATAAATATTTTAATAAAACTTACAATAATTTTCTACTAAAATAAAAATTCTAATAAAAAGTGAAGTCTTTTTCTCATGTAATTTCCGAAACATCATTGTCGATTTCATTTGCTTCAACTTTTTCAGCCGTTCTTTAACAAGTTTTTCTTGGATTTTATGCAAGTGAAGAATATTTATTTCGGAAACAGTCTTGTTTCTGTAAAGCAGATATTAAATTTCCAGTCAAATTTTTGCATTTTTCCAGCGACATCTGTTCTTCTGCCGGCTGCACATCTTCATCCAATTGAGCTGCTAACAGCGTTATTGGCGTTTATATTTAGCATAGTGTGAGCGATCTCGCTTTTCACTAATACATCGCTTTGGATCTCTAAGTTTTTAATTCATAAAAAATTTCTATTTTTCTTTATCCTATAAGTTGGAAGTGTAAAAAAAGGAGGTACTGGAATAGGACTTTGATGCTGGACTTTTCAATTTGACAGATTTTCGAGGCTGCACTGTATTACATTGCAGAATGTCTTGCATTAAAAATGAAAATTTGAAATTTTGGATGCTATGTAGAACAATAAACTTTGTAAAGTTTGAGAGAGACATCAACAACAAAATCAAAAGCTTTTATACAAAAAGCTTTTATTATGTTCAAACACAAAACAGACAGAATAAAACATAAAACATTAAAATATGTAAAGCTAAGTTTTATGTTAAAACCATACTTTAATGTTTTTTCCACAGCGACCATGAGAGCATGAAGATCCACACCAAACACATCCATATGTATTTTCTAAACAACTAGGACAAGATGTTAATCTACCACACAATGATGTAACATTTGCTAAGGAAAAGAAAATCATCTATAGATAACATTTCATATAAAAATTAAGCATATATATATATATAAGTGTGTACATATGTGTTGTATATATATAATTAAAATGAAATTACATGTGTGAAAATAAATGAAAAAATATTAAACAAATACACAGTGAAAAATGAAAAATAAACTATAAATGCGGTATGGAATCTTCAGAGGAGCTTCATACACACAATTCATAGTAAAAATGTTATTTTATTGAACAATGTCAGCATAATGCCTAAAAATTATAATATTAAGTTCCTAATAACATATCGAAAATATCCAGAAATGATTCAAATATAATAAGATAACCAAGAAATTAATTAAAATTCATCAAAAGTAGACAAAAAACTTAAAACTCACCAACCATAAAAACTGAATAAGATGAATCCAGATGCATTATATATATATAATACAAACAGTGTGTCATTTAAGAAGATTTATCTATTATTAAAATATTAGTGAACTATAAAAGATATACTGCTTTAGCCTAGTCCTAACCTTAATCTATCAGAATAAATATTCAAAGTTTTAAAATAGATTCTTTCGAAAAAAGAAACAAAAATGTTGCCTTTCTTTATGCTCTAGTAGCGTGCAAAGTAAAATTTTTATCCAAAAGTAGTATTACTTGTAATAATCTTACCTAAATAACTTTGTTACAATTAGACAACTTTTTAAACTCTTTTTTATGATTAAAAAATCATTTACGATTTTCTTATAATTGAATAAATATTCATATAAAATTATTATTAGTGATCTGCAAGTAAAAAATTATGAATTTCATGGTCCAAAAAAGCTGGCAACCAGGACAGTTTTTTCACTTTACTAAAAGGTCAACATTTTGTAACTATACTCTTAAAATCTAGAAAGTGTTTCCTAATCTATGTGTGTCACATCATTTTCATTTATTGTTCAAGCTGAAAAATATCACTAGGCTAGAAGAGTTTCAAAAGTCCCATATTCCTCTTAAAGTCTGCTTTTATTATTCCAGTCTGTTTTCATAATTTTGGTCCATTTACAGAAATGAAGGGAATTTCAAAGAATTTTCTTTTTTTTTTAAACAGCAAAATTGTGATACATGCTAATTTTTCGTGCTTCCTTAATGTCGAATTTACAGTTGGCATCTGCTAGAAAAAGAAAAAAAAATATTTTCTATGGTGCTACAAAAACCGGGCCAATATTTCTATCTTTAATGAAAAATGCAAAATTTTCCACCTCTGCTTGTCAGTGCACACAATCTATTTTTAAATTAAACCATGGATAATGCGCGTGTTTCACACCAGATACTCGGAAATATTATACTATGAAACGACCATTACTTTCATTATTAACTTTTGCGGCATATTGTAAAACAGACGTCTAGTAAAAAATGCCTTTTTGTCAAGTTCACAGGATTTGGAATAATGCAGAAATTATAAAATGTTTGCTTTTTTTCTGCCCTTTCAGATTTTCTTGGATCTGCGGAAGAAGTGCCAAAAATTGTAAAATTCTGCTTTTTGTGTTATGTGTCAACAAGATCGGATATATAGTACAACCTGGATTATCCAAAGTAATTGGGACCAACCATCTTTCAGAAATCAAAATTTTTGGATAATCGAGAATACTTCAATTTTAAGATTAAGGAGAAATATATGCAATATTTCTTATTGTGATAAGAAATGCTTAATAAAAATAAAGCAATAGCAAAATAGAAACAAGAATAAATTACCTAAATTTTAATTTTGAAATTAAGTACCTTTTATATATGGGGCATTCTCACAATCTTTTGACTTTTATGTCCCTGAATAATAATTTTTATTTTAGTACATATTCTTGTGGGGTTTTTTATTGAATCCACTGGGGAACATCCCATTGCATGATTGCATAAACAATATTAACAAGATAAATAAGTTTTGGACAATGTTGGGGGCCCAAATACCAGGAAAACTCCTATTCCGTCCCGTGTTCCTGATGCTAATTTTTGAGTTTGGAGCTGTCTGTATAAAATTGTTTCAATAAAAGTAATTCAATGTACTTTTTTCCCGAAACTGGGACAATTGTTTTATATAAATATGTAGCAAAAAAACTAACCTGCACACCTTTTTACGGTTGATATTATTTTTTTAATTCTGTCCCTGGGTTTTAGATTCCTTACCATCCCTCTTGCTAAACTTATACAGAAAAACACTTCAGATGCAGCCACATAATTTTTTCCAAGTTTTTTCTCATGCAGAAGTATGCTAGAGAAAGAATGGCTAAAATTCTTTGACAGGAAATTTACTGCAAAATTTAAATCAGCATTTAAATATCAATTTCAAGCATCGTGGCTTTATTGGTAGCCTTACCGTCCCTAAGGTTTATTCCTGCACTTTTTGAGATAAATTAAATTTTTTTTTAAATTTAATCCAATGTAAATAACTTTCTAAAAATCCATGAACATTGTGGCTATCACTCAGGCTTAACATCATTTGCCTAAAAATAGTGGTAATTTTCTTTACCGTCCCATCCTTACCATCCCTTTTTTTTCCTATACCATCCTCTTTTTTTCCCTTTAAGACAATGTTACACCAAAATTTTGTACTAAAAATACTACATTGCTATTATTTCTTATTCGAATGTCCTGTGGGTAGTGGGTACTATGCAAATTCATTATAAATAAAAATTTTAAAGAAAATAGAAAGTTATAGTGGTAAAATGGTAAGGAAAATTAAACTTGCAAGTTTAACTTAAACCTCAGTTAAATAAAAAAAATTTCGCTGCTGACCATTTTTTCTTTATTTTGAATCATTAAGACATTCGTCTACCATATTAAAATGTTATTTTAGCAAGTTTAATTTCAGCAGATTTTTATTCCCGAAAGTCAAAAGATTGTGAGAATGTCCCATATATCACAAGGGTTTGAAAAAATGTTTTGTTTGCTGCAGTTTCGATTGCCTTTACTTTGAAGCTCTATCACAGAGTTTTTTAAATATTATTAGTTCACCAGTATCACAGTCTTCCTGCTGCTCCAGCCATGCCAAACCTTTTGCAAAACATTCAAAAGCTTCTTAATTGCTAATTTGTCCATTTTCTTTGTTCCACTCCACAGCTTACAGCAGCTCAAGTTAAATTCAAAAGAACAAAAAGGAGATCGAAAATATTTATATGTACTCGTAGTTCAGAAAGGACCACTTGCACACAAGGAATATGATAGTTTAAAAAAATAATAAGCTTTCAAAAGGGATTTTGCACACAAGAAATGTGATAGTAAAAATAAAAGTTTTAAAAATGGATTTTGGTTAACCGAGATTTTCGGTTAAAAGAGTTTTGGATAAAAGAAGTTTAACTGTAGAGTCAAAATAGTATTTTTCCCCCCTTTCCATTCACTCAAATTTTTGGATTCGCTTAACCCAAAGTAATGCAGAAATTGTAAAATGATGGTGTTGTTTTTCAAGTACCCGGTACCCGAAATAACACGGAAATTGCAAATTTACAGATGCCCTCTACGTCCCCCCCCCCCCCCCCCCCCTGTGAATCACAAGACTAAACAATGCAGAAATGGTAAAAATTCATTCTCCTCTTCCTTTTTTCTAAGATTTTTCTGGTCTACCTAAAAATATAGCAATGGAATTTGAATTTGATATTTCATTGTAAATTAACTCAAAATTATATTTTTTCGACCATGCATTGCTTCTAAATTTATCTTTATGTTCCATTTTACAAGTTTGTTGGAGGTTTCCCGCGGCATCGGTACACCTTAATTGTAAATTTGTTATTTCAAGTCTGCGGGACTTGGAATAATAAATTTCCCCATTTTCATCCCCACTCCTGTATTTTTCAGGTCCGGAAGATCTAACACTGAAATTGTAAAATTTTTGCTCTTTTCATCTCAAGTTAGCCTATCTGATATAAGGCCAAAATTATAAAATTATTGTTTTTTTTTTCAATTTAAGTGGGACCTAAAATACTGCCAAAATAGTAAAATTCCTTTTCTGTGGGTTCTGAAATAACAGGAATTTGTAAAATTTTAGCTTTTCTTTTTCCTTTGATTTATCAGGTCTGATAGATGACCAATTAACATATTTTCTAAAGTAACGTTTAAAAATTGATTTTTACATTTAGGAAAACTGGATGCAATGTTTTTAGAAAAATATCTTTTTAGTCCTTTTTTAAAATATTAATGGCCTCCTTAAATCACTTTATATGTCAAAATGTCACTCTTTTTGGGAGTTAAAATGTGTTGGGAGCTCTGAGATAGCGAACCAGTTATTAAATTATTTGAATCCTACCACTGCTTAGACACCTTATCAAACTATACAAGTGTGTAACTGTTGTCCTCATTTATTATCCAATATCCTCCCATTAATGAAAAAAAAAAAAACATGCAATAGATTTTAGTTATTTAGAAAAATGTTTAATGTTAATCTTTTTTGTATAAAAATGAACATATATACACTCAATATTTAAATATATAGTTTTCCAATTGAAAAATATTTAGAATTTTCTTTTGAAAAATCAGGTCAACTCGAACCCAACTCATAAAAATCAAAACTTAACCCAAAACTGGTCAGAACCATTTAATGTCAACCTGACTGGCAAAGAACGAAATTAGCATTGAGCCTACTTGACCTGACCCACAAGTTCAGGTAAATTTGTGTTATTTGAACTGATGCAGGACTAATTCACAGTACAAGAAATATTGAAATTTTAAAAAGTAAATTTTTATTTCCCAAACTTCAAAAATAATTCCTTATTAAATTGAAAATATTAACTCCAATTTAATCAAATTATATGATGGAGTAAAAAAAAAAGATAAAACAAAATAGAATGTACACCCTTAAGCAAGAATACTACATGGAAAGGGAATAACAAATATATTTATAATAATTTCTTCTACATACAAGAACAATGTATTCGATTCGTGAAAAATTTTGACTTCTGGTTTTCAATCAATTTATACATTTTAGAAGGGTCTTGAATTCAATTTGATTGTTTTTAGACAATGTCTGTATGTGACACAAATTTTGTGGGCTCTCTATCTTAAGAACTCAAAGGAATTTAATCAAACTTCAGATACAGTTAGAGCTTGCATAAATAGTTGCTGGTTATGTTTTGGTGTAAATCGCCAAACAGGCAGTGCTTCTACTCTGCATTTTTCAAGATTTTTGTGATAGCTATATCTCAAGAACTAATGTACAGAATTTCATCAAACTTCATATTCTGTTAGACCTTTACATAAACAGGTCCTTATTACATTTGGATATATACCATCCAACAGTTGCCACTGCTATGTTCTGTTTTTCATGATAGCTATATCTCAAGAACAACTGATTGTCGTTTATTTTTGGTTGCAGTTCATTTGATTTATATAGAAGAAAGTTTAGTGTTTTAAATTAATTTCTTTCTACTTAATTTAATAATGAAACATACAAGCAAATCATTATAGCTTTATTTGTTTATATTTTTATTAGTTTTATATAGAAAAACTCTCATATTTGGCAAAAGTATTAAAAATGCAAATAACTTTTAGATCGAGAAACAGTTTTTTTTTATTTGAAAACTACAGTTTTGAATGATTTTATTAGCTTAATTTAGATAGACAAGCATGAAAGTTTTCTGTTTTCACAGAACTCTGCTTTTTTGAAGCTGTTTTTGAGATTGCTGCAAAGCCATTGAGATAGTGTAACTTAACAACATATGTCATATGTATGTCGATAAGTTAATATTTTGATAATTTTGTATTCACATAGAGTTCAATCATTTTTTTTGGTCCAGTTTGTGCTTTTATGCCTGGATACAAACAAAAACATTACCAAAGAAATAGATGAAAATGAGAAACTTTACCTCCTCTACGAGAACATGTGTGATATGAAGCAACTTTTGATGTAACAGAAAAAGGCTGACAAATTTTCTTTTCAAAGTTCCAGACACATTTGATTCCAGGAGCAGCCTTTTCACATGCACCACTATTAGCATTTTTGTCACAAGAACCTAAATTGTAATTTAAAATTCTATAAAATAAATATATATACTAAATTTATTTGAAAAAACAAATATATTAAATATGAGATAAAACCAGAATTCACATATGTTGTACATGGCAAAAAGTAACATTGTTTGTTAAATTTTCTAAGTGATCCGAAGAAAGAAATATTTCACAGCAGATAAACATGGCAGAAAAAAATTTTAAATGAACATTTCTATACTATGCACATTATTATATGAAATGTAAAACAAAATTTTACAGAGATTAAAGTTTAGAAAGAAATACCTGGAGTTAATTTTTGGATATCACTCAACATCTGTCCATTAAATCCACCAAACACATACATGGATCTGCAAAAAATATTTATAATAAGAAAAACATGAAAGTGATCATAGTACTAAAAGGATGATTTTAACCCGTTTGGTTTGATGAACTTTAGAGAGAATATGTGTACTTGTCTTAGTGCATGTGACATAAACAGCGTACTAAATAATTTACTAATACCACTGTGCATATTTCAAAATATATTTACATATTGGATTAAATGTTGCTAAACATAAAAAGTTACTCATAATTTGAAGAAAGAATATTATTTATAATTAATAAGTGAAATATATTGATGAGTCAATAATGTTTGGTATGTTAAGAAAAAAAGAGAAACAAACAGTCACATTATATACACATGCTATTGATGAAACACTTTATTCTGTCATTTGTAAGAAACTATATTTGTTCTCTCTTCTTTCTTATTATGCCTAACTCTGATTTAAGAATAATTACCTAATATGAATAAACAAATTTTAAAATTATGAGATATGTTTCCATTTCAAACACAAAAAAATATGCATGAAATTTATGTATTTCATAGTTAATATATGGGTCAATATCTGAAAACTGGACAATTTCACGCCACAATTTTAATTTTTTTTAATTAAAGTACCAACTTTCAAATATAATTATATACTATGATACATGTTTTGCCATTTGAATGCTGTAGTCTTTTGAGATCGAGGATGTATATTTTATGCGTAGGATAAACTTTTATAGAAGAAAGTGTTTGTTAACACCATAATCAGTGTCTAATAATTAGGACTGAGGTGATGTTTTTGTCTTAAAAGCTGCACAGCCATTTTGTTGAATCATTTTGCCCACATGTAAATTATTAAATATGCCATGTGACATCAGTATGTTATGTAAATAAAGGTGCAATAAACTTTTTGTTTATAAATAAAAAGTTAAATAGGGGGACATGAATGATGCTATAAAAAAATGCTCATCCCTATTCAGAACAAAAACTAAATATTTCTAAATATGAAACAAAGAGAAAAACAATCATCCTTCATCCACGGCGGTTAGTTGAACTTAAGTTGCTGTTGCAATGGAAATGATTCTGCCAGCGCCACCTAGTATCTGTTAACCTAAATGTGTGTTTAGAGGGACTGAGATGATGGTCAACCTCAGGGACAAATATATTTACTACAATATTTTACTATACAATCTATACTAATAAAGGATAATTATATTTTCCCATACTTTATATATATAAATATATAATAGCAAAAGTTAATATTTATAGAAATGTTTACAGCATACATTTAATATTGGATATTTGTACCTGGGGACAGGGACTGAAACGATGATTTCGCTTGTTTAAAGCTTAAAACTAATTATTTATACATCATTATATGTCCATTTATCACTGGTAATTGATATAACAAATGTTACAATATATTACGTTTTTCAGTTTTTGGTTTTAGTATAATTAATGAAATATTATTGGCAGTGGACACAAATGGTCCCATTTTCAGATATTCCTGGCTGTTTTCTAACATTTGTTAAAATCCCCTGAAAAAAAAGGCTGAACTTTAACGGCGTCACGCAACTGCGATCTTCTGACTTTTCTTCCGTGACTTTTTGATGAAATTCTCATTTTTTCTGTGACCTTTTGATGAAATTCCCGTTTTTTTTGCGACCTTTTGATAAAATTCCCGTTTTTTTGCGACCTTTTGATGAAATTCCTGTTTTTTTCACAATCTTTAGACGAAATTCCCGTTTTTTCGGCAATCTTTTGACAAAATTCGCGTTTTTTTCCGCGATCTTTTTACAAAATTCGCATTTTTTCCGCGATCTTTTTACAAAATTCGCGTTTTTCAGTGATCTTTTTACAAATTTTGTGTTTTTTCGTAATCGTTTGACAAACTTTGCGTTTTTTCTGCGATCTTTTGACATAAATCGGGTTTCTTCCACGATCTTTTGACGAAATTCCAGTTTCTTTCGTGATCTTTTGACAAAATTCCCGTTGTTTCTGCGATCTTTTTTGAGAATAGGTGCTTATTCTGAAATCTTTCGCCGAATTCGCGTTTTTTCCACGATCCTTTGACAGAATTCAAGCTTTTTTACACGATTCTTTGACAAAGAACTCATGGTTTTTTTAGATCTTTTGACGAAATCAGCGTTTTTCCACGATCTTTTTAGAGGATTCGCGTGTTTTCTTGATTCTTTGGCGAAATTTTTTTTTTTTTTTTTTTTGCGATCTTCTGGCAAAATTCCGAGTTTCTTCGTGATCCTTAGACGAATTCTGCATTTATTCACGATCTTTTGGCACAATTCATGTTTTTACGCGATATTTCGACAAAATTAGTGTTTTTTCCGTGATCCTTTGATGAAATTTGCCATTTTCCGCAACTCTTTGAATGAAATCGGCATTTTTTTTTTTTTTTTTTTTTTTTTCCTTTTTTTTGCGATTGTATGACGAAATTTGCAGATTTTTTTCCATGATCCTTTGACAAAATTGTGTTTTTTCTGCGATACTGGCTCTTTTTTTTTTCTGCGAACGATTGACGGAATTGTTTTTTTGATGATCACTTGTCGAAATTTGTGATACTTTATGTCTGAATTTTCGGACTGATGACTGATTTTTTTTAAATTTCAGAGCAAATCATCAATGCGAGAAATGGCAAAAAAAATCACGGATCCGCGGAAGAATCTTATGCCTGTAACTCCGGAATTTCCGGGGCATGTTTTATCAAATCCCCGGAACACAAACAGGCATGGATATTGACCCATACACTTGTCAATATATACATAATTAATATACACTTGATAAAAGTACAATGTTTATAATATTCATATTTCCAGGGTTGGCAAATCGCTGTGGCTTTTCCTTGATTACTATTAGACAAATACAAATCTTCCTAGCTATTTTCTTAAACTACCACACTTCATAAACCAACATTTCCTTTTTATGCATAAAAAATAAGATAAAAGATTTTTTTTAAATGATTGACTGAAACTACAAATATCAGTATTTTAAAATATTCTGTTTAATTAAGATGACATAGAAATAATGTTATTAATGAAAGTTTCCAGTTTTAACAACATGGGCAGTTTTCATTGAAGAAATTTCATATCAGGCAAAAATTGGCTTAAACTCATAATTTGCAAAGGCTACAAAGCATTTTTTAATCACACAAAAAGAAGAAGAAAAAAATACATGATTAAATTAAAGTTGAAAAATCTGATAAAATATTACATGAAAATAATACAAACCCATTATAAACAACAGCTGAATGGCCAAATCTTGCAATATTTTGATTATGAATTGATGGAAAATTCATTGTATGCCATGTATCGCAAGCTAGGGAAAAAAGAACAGTTCACAATTAGTGCTGAAAAATAAATTATGCTTTGTTCATGCATAAGACACACTTTTTTTGTGTGATATTACATTCAATAAGGAATTTGTTCAATCTTATGGAAACAAAAGAAATATGTTAGCACTTTACAAAATCGAAAAACTGTAATTCTAGAAGAATACATATAACAAAATAACAAGCAAAATAAAATTTGATCATTTGAAACTAAGGAAAGTATAAAAGAAAAGTATTTGAAAAATATATCAAATTTCAACCATTATTTTTAATATATATATATATATATATATATAATTTTACTGTGTTTTGTTTTAAATTTTGCTTAATTACTGTTAATTTACCTTTATTTAAATTTCCTAATTTGTAAACTTACATATTTATTTTGTACATTTGTCAAAACTTGACAGTAAATAACTTAACAGTTCACACAGAATAAAAGGTTCATAACATCATAAAAATGTCAGAAATTTTAACAGTATATTTGTTGGCAATAATTAAAAGAAATGAAAACATCCCTTTTTATAATCAGGATGGCAATTAGCTGCATATTAACTCTCTTTACATGGATGTAGACAACAGAACATTTTCCAGAGAATTCAGTTTTCCAATACAGTACAATACCAATAGATGGCAATACAGTTTTTTTTATATAAATATTTTTTTCTTTTCCCCCACACATTTTTTCTTTTTGAAACAGAAAATAACCATCTACTTTTCTTAGTATATATGTATTATAGATCAATTGTAATAAAAATATATACTAAAAATTGTAGATAATTTTATTTATTTAATCAATAATTATATACCAAAGTTTTATATTAAAAAAATTAAAAATAAAATCATTAATTTAAAACAAAATATTGAATGGTAAATTTTATTATAAATCTTATTATTGAAGAGAAAAAAAATACACATTCAATAACTTTCCCTCCTGAAATAAAATATAATTTACAGTATTAAACTAAGAACACTGGAGAAACATTTTATGCCTAGAGTAGGGTTAGAGAACCCATGTTCTCTTTGGGGTATCCAGAATTCCTCTTTCTGGCACCTTAGCCATCCAGACTTCGATCAACTTCATTCTGAAATAAAAGAGCTTCAAAATTGGTTTTCCACTCTGTTTAGTGGCAGAAAAGCAGTTTAATATACTCATTGTACATGGCTCAGATCAGCCAAAATCAATCTTAAAAATTCAGCTTTGCATTTTAAATATATATAGATGAAATTCATAAAATACTTAAAATTTGCTTTTCAATCACTGCAAAAAGGGCATGCTGTGACTCATCCAATATATAATTCAGATGAATGTAGAACTATTTTTTTTTAACTCTAATAACTATAAAGCATGCCCCTCCCCTCTTTTTTTAACAGACTATTAAATACACATGATTTACTAGAAATCTGGGAGTCTCAGTAAGAAAATAAAAGCTGCTAATCAATACATCTGAGAATTAAGATTTTAAATTCCTGATAATATGGAAAATGTTTATTACTTTACAGTTAGAAAAAGACACAGTAACAGGTATATGATATACCACTGAATATTAGTAAATATTAGAGAATATGAAAATATACAAATAAAAAAGTAATACAGAATTAAAATATTGGACTAAAGAAAACAAGATATAAAATTTTGACAGATGGTCACATTTTATTACTCCTATCAATTGCTAGAATTATATCTATATTTTGTGAATTTCATTATTCATTTTAAACCAAGGATGCAATATAAATACAAAAACTTAAATTGGGAACTTCTTTACCAATATGATGTTAAATCATCTTGAAAAAAATATAAACTTTGGAATAAATGTCCTATTTCAGCTATGTAAAATGTTGACATTGAAAACATGGCTTCAAAGTATAATTTTAATAATTCAAATATTTTAGCTTTAAAACTTTTTTTTATGTATAAATGAAATGATTCAAGTAAATATTTAGCTTAAACATTTAACGTTTCCAGTAGCTATTTATATTTCATGATTTATAATTATTTCATATAGTTCAAGATTGTTTTTCTAATTTCATTTTTGATTATTTACTTAATTTTATACTTCATTTAAAAAAACATGTTGCCATACCTATATCATAAGCTTGAAAATCAGCTGAAAAACACTGACCACCATTACTGTATGATGTACCATTGTGTGTATTTCCACCAAAGACAAGCATCATTCCGTTTAAAATGACACTACTATGCAAATACCTGTGAGACTGGCTTGGAGTCAGAAGAACCCTTCAACAAAGAAAAATAAGTGTTAGTACAGAAATCCTCTGAACAGTAAAATAGAAGATGGGAGAAAAAACATAATTCAAAACTAGGATAAAAACAAAAGATACCTATAAGCATAGATCAAACTTTGTGTAAATTTTAATAAAAAAGCTAAAATCTTTAACAAAGATTTTACGCACAAATAATGTACAGACACGACAAAAAAATATATAATATATAGCCAGTACTTGGAGCTATAACCGAGGAGTTCCCCGAACCCATTTTAATTCTTTTTTTTTTCTCCCTCTCACTGAGGAAGGGAATCCAGGAATCCTCGAAACGATCGTATGGGATTTTTTTGTCGTGTCTATACATTATTTGTGTGTAAAATCGTTGTTAAAGATATTACTTTTTTATTTAAAGATATCTATACTTAACAGGGGTGATTGCGACTCAGAGTGAAAAACCCTGAAAATTAATCGATACAAAGTGAAAAACCCTGAAAGTTATCGATGCAAAATATACCAATATCAATTTACATAACAACTGATGCTGCAACAGCATGTCAATCAAATGACATATTTCTGTTATTGTTTGAAATATACAATTGCAGAAAAACATAATTTGGTAAACTTATGTTAATTTCACTGAAAGCTAAATGACTTCATCAAATGGAGAGTGCAATTTATCTTGTTGCATGCAAAATTCGAATTCTATATTCAGTAAATGAATTTATTCGAAGTACTCATGAAAAAAGTACAAATTATATGTTAAGAGTTATTCTCTTAGTAGATTTAATGCAAGTCATATCTAGTTATTTGAAAACAGTAAAAAAATGTCAAAACCAATCCAATTTTACTTCTAAGTGGCTAAGTATTAGAAAAAAATAAATAAAAATCTATTTTTAAAGCTTTACTCTTTATACAATGTAAATTTCTTTTTCCTGCTTTCTTTTTGAGTATTACACATTACAGATATGCAATTCTGGACATTTTTGTACTGAGATTGAGATGGATAACACAATACCAGGGGTGATTCTGAGTAAAATAAAATATATCTGAAATTCACAGCAACTTTTCTAAAAGGTTACAGAAGAGAGGGTGGAGAGAGAATCACTCCTGGTTCTAATTATGTGTTTTTTTCTGCGATCCTTTCACGAAATTTGCGTTTTTTCCGCGATTTTTCGGCGAAATTTGCGTTTTTTCACGATTCTTTAAAGAAATTCATGTTTTTTCCCTGTGACCCCTTAACAAAATTTGCGTTCTTTATGCGATCCTTTGACGATATTTCCGTTTTTCTAGCGATTCTTTGACGAAAATCGCGTTTTTTCCTGCGATCTTTTGACGAAAATCGCGTTTTTTCCGCGATTCTCTGAAGAAATTGGTTTTTTTCCCGTGATCCTTTAATGAAATTTCCGTTTTTCCCGCGATCTTTTGACGAAAATCTTGTTTTTTTTTTTCGCGATCCTTTGACAAAATTTGTGTTTATTTCGAGATCATTAGACGAAATTTGTTTTATTTCGAGATTCTTTGACAAAATTCGAGTTTTTTCCGCGATCATTTGGTGAAATTTGCGGGTTTTTTTTGCGATTATTTAAAGAGACTAGTTTTTTTCCGCAATTCTTTAACGAAGTTCGCGTTTTTCCAGCGATTCTTTGGCGATATTTCCGTCTTTCCCGCGATCCTTTGACGAAAATCGCGTTTTTCCCCGCAATCTTTTGACGAAAATCGCGTTTTCCCCCCACAAACTTTTGACGAAAATCGCGTTTTTCCCCGCAATCTTTTGACGAAAGTCGCATTTTCCCCGCGATTCCGGGATGGAGAAAATCTTTCCCGGTTCTAATTATGTGTTTTTTCAACGGTCTTTTGCCGAAATTCGCGTTTTTTCCGCGATTCTTTAAAGAAATTAATGTTTTTTACGTGATCTTTTAACGAAATCTGCTTTTTTTCAGCGATCCTTTGACGATATCCATTTTCCCGCGTTACTTTGACGATATATCCGTTTTCCCCGCGATCTTTTGACGAAAATCGCGTTTTTCCCCCCGCGATGTTTTGACGAAAATCTTAGTTTTATCGTGATCCTTTGCGAAATTCGCGCTTTTTTCGCGATCCTTTGACGAAATCTGTGTTTATTTCGAGATTCTTTGACGAAATTCACCTTTTTTCCCGTAATCCTTTGAAGAAATTGTCGATTTTTTTCAGCGAACGATTGAGGAATTGATTTTTTTCGGCGACCATTTGTCGAAATTCGCGATACTTTTTAATGTCCGAATTTTCCGCTAAACGTAAAGATCTCATAAACCCGGAAGGATAGATCGAAAAACCCGGAAATCCGGGCTACACCCGGAACACAATCACCCCTAACTTAAATTTCAAACATTTTAAATTAAAAAGTACACATAATACATATTAAAACCAATAAAGAAGACATTTTGGATGAAAATTCATCCTTCATCAGTAGTATACGATGTAAAATCACGAAAGATGACATAACTTACAAATGGGGAAAAAATGCATTGGAACAGTTAATTCTAAAGTTACAACAAAAGAGTATTCAGATGAGATTTGGCCTGTTTCATAAATTGGATTATAGGCTAACTCTGTATACCATGACTCAAGAAATATCCGGCTTTTGTAGATACTGCAATTTAGTATAATGATCTTAGTATTCACAAAATCAGGAGTGTGGTCAGTCATCACAGTATAAGCAACTATTTTTGATGGTGTTATTTATGATGGCCGATTATCTACATGAGGGATATAGGCTTCAGGGGGAGTGCTCTCCATCAAGGTCTTTCTAAGGGAATTTCACCTATATTTATGCAAGGTTATCCAAGGTTAGAAGAAAACCACAGAAAAATCCAAATGATTAGGTCGATGAGCATGATTGGGTTGGAACCCAGCACCACCTGTCTACCAGCTTTGAGAGCTTAACCTCTCGGCCACTGGTGGGATGCAACTATTTTTGAATTGAGATTACTTAGTTTCAAAAGTGTGTTTATGCTCCTTAAGTTTGATTGTCAGGATACGACTTGTTTTGCCAATGTATATTGATCTGAATATTCTGTTTTGCTGTTTAACTTTAGAATTAAGTGTTTTATAAATGAATACATTACATACATTATTTTATAAATGAAATTAAAATTTTTCCAGTTTGAAAAAATTGAAAAATAAGCCTTCGGAAAAAAACTGAAAAAAACCGGTTTTTTCCCCAACTTTTCTGGGAGTTTTCCGAGCATTCCCATCTCTAGCTCTGACTATACTTTTTATATAACTTTATTTATATGTTGTGTACAACAAATTTATTTCTCTTTATTAATTTCATTTTTTTAAAAATGTAATACAGAAGACTCCCTCAAATCTGCAGCCCTAAAATCCACACATGATCGCAAGTGTAAACAAAGAAACAGATGTAGGGGTAAACTTACAGAATTTTATAGTTTTATACCATTCTGTAATTCTTGATAATATGACTGAACTCATTGTTTTTCATGAAGGGAATATAAATTTGTTTCTGAAAAAAATCAAGATATTGCTGATATCACTGGTAGTCACAATCTTTTTACCAAATATATTTATATATTAATCAAGCTTTTTTGGTTATTAATTCATTAAATAACTCAAGAAAAATGTATTTCATCTTTATTATGCATAATTAATTATACATTATTAATTACTAGATTTTTACTTTTAATAATTTAATCATTTTGTAAATTACATTATCATTTTAGTTTATTAGTTTGGTTAATTATTTTAATATTTTACTACATTGGACGCATTTATTATAATTTCGATTGCATTTTACATTCAAATTACTGTTTAAAAAATGCAAACAAAGCAATGACTAGAAATCCATTAAATTCTAAAATCTGCACAATCTCTGGTTTCAAGCTGTGTGGATTTGAAGGAGCCTACTGTATATACAGGGGTGTAGTGGAGGGTATACAAAGATATATGCCATACATACCTTCTGGTAGAGGTCTGCATGGGCCGGTATAAAAATGAAAAGTCTGGCCCAAGCCCAACCCGTACAAAAAATCAGTAAAAACAGGCTACGTCACGACTCGGCTCAATTTCTAGAAAAGATTTCAGTTTTTTCTTTACATACAATTAAGATTCTTTTAATAAATACTACATACATATTTATGGGAACATTTTACAGTATATTTTAGATTACTATGTGTTTGCAAAACAGAAAACGCACAATAGTAACAATGATTACTTAGTGTTTTAGTCATCGTCTCTACAGACGTTTCAAGATTCAAATAAGGATTCATTAAAAAATTAATGTAGTTTAGAATAAAGGGTTAAAAACATAACTTTTGAAGCTGTGTAATTAAAGGAGATTCGTGAAAAAATGTCTCATTTTTACAGCTTTTCTAAAATTCAAAGGGATACATTCTGACACATTTATGAATTCATTTCTTTTCAGAAATGCATAAGATTGGCAGGTATTCTTATTTAGAAACTATGTTAATGCCTTTTTTTTTTTTCTTAGATAAAAGCAATATATCTTTCAGAAAATACTGCCAAAGTTAGCATTTTGAATCAAATGTTACCTGTGTAAGTAATTTATCAAAAATGGAAAAAGCTATTTGATTCCAAATGCCTTCAATAGACTAACTGTCAATTTTATGCCTTTACAGTTAAAAAATATGTCTGAAAGTTTTGCATTGTTGAGCATTGAATATGAGAACCACCTTAAGATATATTTCCAGATATACTGTTATCTAATTCTTATATCAACCGACAGCCCTGCTTAGTTTTTTTTTATCGGCCCGACCCTACGGGCTCGTTCAATTTTTTTTGCTGGCCCAGCTCATGGAAAAAATTGTCCTAATTCTGCTGGCCCGGCCCATTTGAAAGTTCACGTTCATTTTGCCAGGCCGGGTACAGGCCAAGCTCAGGCCCATGCAGACCTCTACACCTTCTTAAGAAGCTCCGTATAGCATATAACCTCTGATTCTAAATTAAAGCTATAGCATATTCTCTAGGCATGATTTTCATGACTTTAGCGTATGCCACCTGGTTTATTTATCACTACAACACTGTGTATATACACTGGGACAAAATTAAGAGATGGAAGGCATTTCCCCAAATATCTCGAGAAATACTGGATAAAAATAAATGAAAAATGGTATGGATATAACTTATAGTATGACAATAATATGTGCAAAGCAAAAATTAAAGTGCCATTCATTGGCAAGAGTTATTGCCAATAGTCCAATGTGGACTGAAATTCATGATGAAAGATGGCAATGAAAGTGAGGCTTGTATGGTGTGTGGTCACTTCTGACAGATAGACAGCATGCACGAGTATGCATGCTGTTAATAAGAGAGTTAAGGATTGCTTGTGGAAGACTCTCCCACTCTTCCACCAGAGCAGTTTTTAACTCTGGAATGATTCTGGATGGGGGTTGGCGTCTCGCAATAGCCCTTCCAAGAGCATCCCAAGCATGTTCAATGGGGTTAAGGTCAGGAGATTTGGCTGGCCAATCCATTCAATGAATATCCTCGCTTTCCAGATACTCCTCAACCAGGCGAGCCCTATGTGGTTGGGCATTGTCGTCCATAAAAACGAATTCAGGGCTAACAGCACCCCTGAAAAGACGCACATAGGATTGTAGGATCTCCTGCCTGTACCTCTGGGCATTCACGGAACCAGTGTCAAACGCATGGAGCGGTGTGCGGGTATCTTGCATGATCCCTGCCCAAACCATCAGTCCTCCACCAGCATAATGGTCCCTTTCCATGATGTTACTGGGATGGTATCGGGTCCCAGGTTCCCTCCATATGAATATTCGCTGAGAATCAGGTTGAAGACTGAATTTGGACTCATCTGTGAACAGAACATTAGCCCATTGGAGCTGTGTCCAGTGTTGGTGCTGTCTGCACCATTGTGCATGCTCTCTTTTGTGGAAGGGAGTGAGTGGGATGCAAATGGCAGGCTTCCTGGCATACAACCCTCTTTCACCGAGCCTCCTGGCAATGGTCTTCCTTGAAACTAATGTTCCTGTGGCAGCAGCAAGGTCCCTAGACAGTTGTGTCGCTGTAGATGTCCTTTGGCGCTTGGCTGTAAGTAGCAAATACTGGTCTTCCCTGGGCGTTGTTGCTCTCGGACAACCTTGTCCTGGTCTTCTGGACACTGTCCCACTGTTTTGAAATTGACTCCACAAAGTCGAAACAACACTTGGAGTTACACCCAATTCCCTAGCAACCCGAACTTGGGACTGCCCTGCCTCAATTCTACCCACAATTCTCCACCTCAAACCATCGTCTAAATGATGATGTTCACTCATTTCACCTAAAAATCAACAAAAAACAACAAGATTATTCAAGAAACACTATACAAATCACTGCTGTGTTGTAGAGTGGAGTGAGCTGAGCAGCTAGCTGCAGACTTTTATACCTCCTGCTAGCTTAGCAACGCCCACAAAAATATGTAGCCTTATCTCAACGACACCAGCGCCATAGTGCCATTATATGACAATCAACTGTCCAGGTTTTATGAGATATTTTCTGAGAAATGTGTGAAAATGCCTTCCATCTCTTAATTTTGTCCACCAGTGTATATATAGTAGACTCCCTTAAATCCGCGACCCTAAAATTCGCGAACGCCTAAAATCCACGTATTTTTTTTAGATGTAAACAATGAAATTTGAAGTTAAGTTGCAGGAACAAAATTCAAGATGGCGTCGAAATCAGCGACTACCGCAATTTTTTTTTACTAAATTTTTTGTTAATCAATCGATCTCTTTTGGTTATTACAGCTGACTTATTACTAAATAAATTTACATTACTTTTGATTTTGATATAAATTAGCATATCTATATCAAAAATTTCAGGATTCCAAATGAAAAAATCCACGAACCGGAACGCTATTTTAAAATTATTGTTCGCAGAATTTTTTTTTAAATTATAGACAAATTTATTTCTAAACATACAAAATACTATAAGAAAAGCATTCAAGACTCTAAATAACAATGAAAAAAGTTACAGAGAGCATAATAAGTTATATATGATAATAGCATAATTACGTATGGATCGTACGATCGCTTTACCACTAGATGGCAGCATAGGATCCTTGGAATCGAATTGAATAGATTTTGTCGGTAATAATTTAATATTCTTCTCGATTTTTATTTTAGATAATTATTTTAATAATTACTTACGTTTAAACTAATAAATTATTTTAATATTTTACTTATTTTAATGTTTAACTTTATTGTAAGCATTCATTATAATTTCCCTTGCTCAACTACCAATCGAATTAATGTTTCAAAAATGTAAACAAATCAATGACCAGAAATCCACAAAATTCTAAAATCCGCACAACCTCTGGTCCCAAGCTGTGCGGATTTGAGGGAGTCTACTGTATATTTTTTTTTACATTTTGGAGATTTATAAAACATTTACTCATAGGTTATCAACTTTTTTTTAAAAGGTGTATTATACCTTTTAAAGATGCATAATAACAAGTGTGTCTGCTTTGATGGATCATAAGTTTTTAAACACTAAATAAAATTACACAGAAATTTGTTAGACATTCAAGATTGGTTTCTAGTTTCATCTCATAGAAAATTATAAAATAAACACTCTTAATAGATAAAAAATAGAAAAAATATAGCACAATATAAGAGAATTTTCAAAAAAAGGTTGAAATATCATATCAGAATAAATTTATTCAGAATGTAGGTATTAACATTCAACTTGTATTAAAATTATCTAAAAACTGTATTCTACAGAATGAATAATACAGAAATCTTTTGGGGAAAATTATTTTAAAAATTCATCCAAATTTCAAAATCACAAAAATATTTGAAATTTTAATTAATCAGACATTAAAAATAATCTAATATCTTCATGATATTAATCCAGTCTATGTATGATACAATCATGTACACACAGAAAAGATTTTGCCTATCCAGTGAAGATTTTTTTTAATCTTATGGATTGCCATGAAAATTACAGCTTTCAGAAAATTAAGTGCAAAATTAAAATTATCTCCATTATCCCTCAAGCAGAATCAAAATGCTTTGGTTAGATCTCTGGTTCTACTGCAAATTTTTCAATCATTTTCTTAATCTGTTCAAAATTCCTATCAGAATAAAAATAAGTTCTAATTTCTTTTCAATTTTTTTTGTTTGTTTTTAATTTAAGATTTTACCTCTCAGCATGCATGACATAACAAGAAGGTACTGAAATATGATTTTCAATAATGACTTTGTAATGTGGCAAATTCTTATTTTAAAACTGCCCAGTAAGTGGTAATAACTTCAGATCCAAAACAGGAAAAAAGCTTTGTTTAAATAAAACTAAAAGCATTTACCATGTATACTCCCAAGAGTTATAAGCATATAAGAAATCAACCAATGCTGCTTCAGCTCCATATGAATGATAGCCACCATAAACATATATTCTTTGAGTTCCTCGATCATAAACACTTGTATGGCCATAGCCACCTTTTACAATAGCTCCTCTTGTTTGCACTAATTCCCAATGGTTTGTACCTGAAATAATAAATAATATTTTAAGCTAGTTTTTATTTTGTACTGTTTAATTTAAAAAAAAAAAAAGATTTGAGGAAAGAAAAATAAGCATCCATTTTTAAACTTATGAGATTACAATTATGATGAATACATCATTTTTTTCTTTTTTAAGCATCATACAATCATATAGTAAGTAGCAGAAAATAAACTTTAAATAGGTGAATGATAGATTTAATTCAACAATGATCTTATCTAAAAAATAAAGTAAAAATCCTTTAAAGATATCATAATCTTGCTTTGTCATAACATATATCTTACATTGGAAAACAGACCCCCCCCCCCCAAAAAAAAAAAAAAAAAAATTTAGATAGCATCCATACACTATAAACTTGACAGGAGAAAAGTAACAATGAATAACATAAAAGCATCTTTCTTTAAATTAAAACTTATAACACATCTTTCAATTACCATCCAAGAATGGCAAAACACATGTTTACAATTAAATTAGTTTTGTAAAATGTATCATTATTTTTATAGATATTTTTTTTGACAAAAACATTGATAAAATTAAAAATGCTTAAAAACATGTGCTATGTAAAGAAATAAAGATAAAGTCTGATAATGAAAAATATTCTGAAATAATCTAATAAAATTAATAGGAAATTAATTTTAAAACACATAGCACTCATGCGAAAGCTTTTATAAGATTTGTAAATGTTGACTAACTTACAATATTTAAAAAAATAAAAGATACTTTCACAAAAAGTAAAGATTTAGAGCCCTTTTATTCTTAAGGTCATTTTTTAAAGGTATTTTTGATTTCTAAAAGGCATTTTTTATATTTAAAAGAGAGGGCATTCTTTTCAAGGCATGATAGTGAGTCAGTTTTTTATTATGCAAGCAAGGCAGTAAGTGTGCCATTTTTTTTATTGGGGGAAAGTGTACAATTTTTTGGATGAGGGGAAAGAAAGCTGCAATTTTTTAACTAAAGATCAGGCAAGGTGCAGCACCTGCTGAAACTGTTTGGGGCAAACTCTGTTCCACTTATAAATAATAAATAAGCATAAAGAAGATAGTGTGAATTACAATTTTGCTATGGTGTATGCGCTGTAGCACACTATCACAACATATCCACTAACTTGGAGAGGTAAAATAAGGGAGAACCTATTGATGACATTTTTCTGAATTATTGTGTGCTTTTGAAACAAACAAACATTAAAATTACAAAAGAGACAAGGAAAAGGGGGAACAGATTTGCTCTATAATTTTTAATAAGAAAAAACATTTACATATATCAGCATTAGAATAGGACTTTAGTATAAAACAATATTTTCTTAAACATTAAGAATGTAAACACGAAGATGACTATCATATACATTATAAACTACATACATGCTTTATAAATCTAAATTTGCTCTAATTGCATATTGTAGCAAAAGATTTTGAAAAAAATTCTTTAAAGATATCTTGGTGAAATATACAGCCCCCCTCCCCTTTTTTTTTTTAAATAAATGATTCACAACATGTATTTAAAAAGAAAAATCCTTAAGAAGAAAAGGGAAAACTGTTTTTGAATGTAAGGGAGCTCAGTAGCAGCAGTTCAGCATGGCAGTGGATGCTGCAGATTAATCTAACCACTTAAAAAGAGATGCTAGGCTAAAATATGCTTCAAATTTATTGTCTAGTCATATTTTTTGTAAATGTAAAATTTTGCTAATTTTATAGGTTATTATTCTTTCTTGTGGTAGCAAGCTTGGTCCAACATTGTTATGCTGCAGATGAAATTTGGTTTGCTGCAGATTGACACAGAAAATTCTGCTACTGGGTAATGAAGAAAGAGATAAAGTTTGAAAATAAGAAAGTTTTCTCTTAACTTTTGTAAGACTTGAAATTAATGTCACAAGCACTGGATACTTAAAAATCAGTGTTGAATACAGATATTTTTCTTCAGGAGGGATTTCTGCATCTCCAGGGGGGGGGATTAACATCTTGACCATTAAGGGGTAACACCTACTTTGACGCCTTGAAATTTGAGATTTTTTTTTTAACTAAAAGAAATACAAACTGTACATAAAAATCCATTTACACTCAATTATTACACATATGTTAAAATAGAAAACTGTATTTTCAATTGATATATTGACAAAAAGTGGTTTGACATCTTATGGGCAGCAGCACTTCGAAAAAAAGTGTCAAGCAGTGGACACTTGTTACGACACATAGTACATTTCCGTTTGTTTAGTAATTAAAATCTATTACTCATTATTTATTTATTTCAATAAAAAATTAACCTATTCAAACACATTATCTTTCCAAATATCAATGTAAAATATCTACATTACGTTGATAATTCATACTAAAATTGTATACAATTATCTATTAAATTATTTTTTTATTAGTGATTTCTAGATTATAAACAAAAAGAAATACTCATAAAAATGTGTATTTCATTTCTACAAAATGTCATGAAATTTTATCTAAGTCTCTAAAATTCGCCTTTTAAAATTTCTTAAATGTTCATTATTTTCATCTCAAAATATATTTAATCTATTTAAATATTTATTTATGTTCAGCAGGCAGAATTTTGTCAATTTTGACACAATAGATCGCAAGTTATCCGAATTTTAAGTTTTACTTATTTCCGCTACTTTTAAAATTGCGCACCATTCATTTTAGGACGGCTGCAGTCGGCCATGTTTTCGCTTCTTCACTGCTTCAAAACATCTTTACATCACACAAAAAACTATTTTGCTCAAAGGAGATATGTTTTAGTTACAAGTTCAGTGATTGCACAATTGAGAATTGTTTTTTGGTGAATGCTGATTGGCGATTCTGAGTTTCAGCATCCTTTTTGAAAAGATTCTACAGGGATTTGCCCTCTTCACTATGAGGCGTTGATACACAAACATGTGTGCATAGGTTTTTAATTAACTTTTAAAGACACAAGAGGCGTATTGAAAGATCCACTCAATGCAAACTAGTCATGAATCCCATAATATTTATGTTATTAATTCTAATTAAATTAGTCCGCTTTTAAGAATTTGGTACTTATTGCTTTTATACTGCTACTGGACATTGTATTACACAAATATATCATTAAAAGTTGTTATGTAGGCTTTAAAAGATGATGGTGCATAGAATACACCACCCCTATCATTATGTATGTCCAAACCGTCCATGTCTTTAAGAGTTAATATCTCGGCTAATTACTTCGAAAATCATTATCAACAATGCTTTTATACTTCTGCTACGATAGGTGACTCCAGTGTTTCTTAACACCTTTGCTGAATGACCGCAAATCGAAATTTGTGTGTAATGGAAAAATGCACTTTTCTCATGCGCTTTGCAGTGTCTATCTTACAAATTTCACCACTAGGGAACGCTGTTGTAGTTTTCATTAAATCAGGCGTAGTCGCTTTAGTATACCGTTACCTCACTTGCATAGCTGTAGCTCTCTCCGTTCACAAGTATTTTCAGGTTAAAGGGACTTTACTAGAAAAGTATAAGTGGGTATACCATGAAAGTTCAAAGACATATGAACCTAAATAATAGCAAATATAGCTATTCTGTATATTTGTTATTCCATATAGGTTTTTAGTTATCCTTTAAAGACATAGTAGGTGCATTGAGAGAGCCATTCAATGGAAACTAGTCGCGAATCCCATTGTATTTATGCGATTCATTCTCATTAAATTAGTTTGTTTTTAACAATTTGACATTTATTGCTTTTATACTACTACTGGGCATCGAATTACATAACTATATCCTTAAAATTTGTTATCTAGGCTTTATAAGCCGATAGAGAACAGAGTACGCGTCCCTGTCATTATGTATGTCCAAACTTTCAGTGTCTTTAAAGGTTAATATCTCGGCTAATTACCGACGATTTTTTATGAAATTCATGATCAACAATGCTTTTATACTTCTGCTACGATAGGTACCTCCATCTCTGCTTAAAACTTTCGCTGAAGCCCGTAAATCGAAATTTGAATGTAATGGAAAAATACTATTTTCTCAAAAAGTATGTGTCCTAGGGTAATCACTATAGTTTTTCCAGCAAGGTTTAAATTAACATCTACTTCCTCTATTTTTTTCAGAATTTTAGTTTCAGTAGATTCGGAAATAGAAGGTGGGGGGGGGGGGATATTTTTGAATGGCATTTTCCACGATATCTCTGAAAATATAATACCTAAAATTAAAAGAAATATATTTTTGAGTTCAGTGTTACAAAAGCTTTCACACAATACAAAGAAATTTATTTTTTTTATTAGCCCCTCTACATTTTTCCTAAATATATTTTGTGAATGTTTAATAATCTGTACATATGTGCGTCAAGTTTTTATTACTGGCCCCAATTTGAACTGTCCACGTTCCATAGTTTAGGAGTAAAGTAGCTGTGACAGACAGACACAGGAGTGATCTTATAATGGTTCCATTTTTTCTTTTAAGTACGAAGTCTTAAAAAATTAAGTTTTTTTAGTTTAAAAGCTAGTGAAATAGCTGTTTTTCAAAATATGCATTTTTTAATGAAATGGCCCCAATTCAAAATAAAATGTAAATTTTCAACCAAATACTTTGTTACTTAAAGTTAGGCAGAAAAGCTAACTATCAATATTTCAAAAAAATTCTATTTTAAAATAAATGTCTATATTATTCCTATGTTTAATTATGTCCAAATTAATCATATATTTTAGTAGAAAAACATGTGATGATTAACTTTCAAAAATATCAAGTTGATTGATTGAAAATTAGCAGAGCTAGAGTGTCACTGGATTTTGAAAAGGTTATTCTAAATAAATTATTTTAAAAAAATGTGCTTAAAATTTTCATCCATGTTTACTTGCTGTGGTGCACTCAGTCTATAGCTCCAAAACTACCCTTTCACTTTCTAACTAATAAAATATAACTTTAGTGTGTGTATAAAGATACTTTAAGCAACAAAAAATTTCCAGAATTTTCAACTGGTCAAGTGGTTGTTCCCCCTTAATAAGCATAAAATCTCAAATGGTCCAAAGGAGGACATTTTGATGCTATGGGGAGAGAATATGTTTCAACTGAGTCATCCCCTGAATTCAATACAGATTAAAAAACTTAATTACTAGTGAATTTTAGGTATAATTTTAGGAATAGTAGGAAAGCATTAAAATTTTATGAATTATGTGATGCCTGAAACCAATAATGAGAACTGCATAAAGAACAGGGATAAGAACAACAAAATTACAAAGCAAGAGAAAAAAAATTATTTCCTTCTCATGACTAGAAATTCTCTTCCTTTTTTTCTGAGAAGGCAGTGGAAATTTCAGCGGAAGATGCAGGATTTGGATGATTTATCATTTATTTTTTGTTTCTACAAACTAAAAAATAAAGCAGAAAATGTTTTTAAAAATGTAATTTACAGATTTTAAATTTTGTGTGCTTAAAGGAAGTAGAGAATTAATTTCTTTATTGTTACAAAAATATAATAGCTACAGAAGAAAATATTTAATAAAATAAAGATTGAGATTTAAACTTTCTGAGCTAGAAAGGGTAAAAAAGGGAAGAAGAAAATTTCACAAGGAGAGGTGGAGAACTTAAACGAATGATTATTTATTACTATCATAAAACAACAACCAGAACAGAAAAAGTTTTAAAAAATTAGAGTTATAAAGATTTTGAGCTTTGTAAGCTTGGGAAGGGCAAAAGGGAGGCGCAGATTTTTTTGGGGTGGGCGAGGGGTGGGGATGAAGGGATAATTATATCATTGATAAGTTACTTATCATTACTAAACATTTACAATTAAGACAGAAAGAAATTTTAAAACTAAAGATTTTTAAGGACTTTAAATTTTGTATAAGACAAAGAAGGGTGAAAAAAGAAGAATGGCAATTTCTGAAAGGGGGGGGGGGATTTTAGATCATTTAGTTATTGTTACAATAAAGTAAGAAAAACAGCAGAAAAAGTTAAAAAAATTTAAAGAATTTTAACAATTTTAAACTTTTTGAGCTTGGAGATAAGAAAAGTATTTTTTGTGTGTGGGGGGGGGGGGCTATTTAATTATTTTAAATATTTTCAATTTTTTATGTAACTTTATTTCATTTTTCCACAATTCATCAATTTTTCCACATAAGTAAAAGGATGCAGTTTCAATCTTTTAGTCCAATATAGTAAATTTTGTTCACTTTTCAATAAAGTTTATTCTTAATTCGTATAGGGATTTTTGAATATGTGTAATTTCTAGAGTTTTTTCACATTTTTCAGTGATTTTTTGACATTTGTAAAAGGAATCAATTTCAATCTTTCAGCCCAATCCATATATATTATAACTAATCATTTGGCAACAACCACTGTGAAGATTCTCAGTGGTTAATTTATGGTCGCGTGACTCGACTCATTTAGCAAATCAAAATTCAGAGAGAATATCCTTTTAAGCATAGGCATTCTTCTCCTAGCAGAAATTAAATGGCAGCAACATGAGTCAGCCCAAATAGTAGTAGCCTTAGTTTGATCGATGCATGAATAACAAAGTCACTGTTTCATTTTACAGTGATGTGATGCATTCAACGAACCAGCTTTCTGATCTAGATTGTCTTTTAGATGCAGCAGAAAATGTTTTGTTTACATTTTGTTAGCGTCATGTTTTTCAAAGAGTTTTAAATAAATTTAAGCCATGCTGTGTAATATAGGTAAAAAAATGTCTTTTTATTTGCATTTTCAATGAAGTTTTACATTTCTTTTTTATACATAAAAAATATTTGTAAATGTCATATGTTAATCCTTAAATGCCTGATTTTTCAAAAATCATTGTAATAATGTTTTTCGGCTTTCATTTTTTTAATAAATTATGGGAAAAATACTTTAAAAAATCATATTTTGTTTTATGTATAGTTTACGGCTAAAAAATAGTTTGTTACTAATCGGCAATACTGGTGTTTAATTGAAAAAATAATTTACCTTGATAAAATTCTATAATATTAAACACACAAGAATTTTAGGAACAATAATAAGAAATAAATATCACTTGCTCACTGCAGGTCAAAATAGGGTATTTCGCAAGCTCCCAAATAAAACAAAAATAATAAGTAGCAACAATTGAAAAAATAAATCTATCTTTATTCTTAAACAGCACAAGTGTTACCATCTACATGTTGAAAATCGATTTAGTAATATTTTCAGAATGTATTTTATTGGCAACATTATGCATTATAGCTTCAACATTATTCTAATAGTATTTTAGAGCCTAAATTGGGTATGTTGCCGAAAAGCAACACCAGGCATTTAAGGGTTAAAATGATTTATGATAATGCTCATTCTGGCTAGAGTTGATGCATATAGTGGCAAGCTGAGATCGCTTAGCGGTCCCAATGTGAATTGCATTGCAATTCACGGGAGTTGGCGGCTGAGTCTCCTAGTTTAACAAATTTGGTATTTTGAGATTTTTAATGATTTTTTATGTGCTTTTCAATATTTTTTTGTATTTTACTGGGATTTTTTTTTTTTATATCCGTAAAAGGAATCCAATTTCAGTCTTTTAAACCAATATAGTTACATTTTTTCCTTGGTGATTTCTGAATTAAGGATTTTTTAAATAAAATTTTTAGTGTTTTTTGCATTCTGTGGTAATTTTTGACATTCTTAAAAGGAATCAGGTTTGAATCTTCTAGCCAAACGTAGGAAATTTCATCCTCTGCAAGTTTTGAATTTTTCCTAAATTATTAGTAATTTAATGAAATTACTACCATTTTTACACATTCTGAAAGGATTTTTTTTATATATATAATTCTTCTCGCAAATAAAAAAATCTCTCCAGTAAATTTTCCTATGGCCGTGATTAAATTAAATTTGGAAGAATACCATATCAGTTCCCAATTGACAATTTGACCAATGATGGTGAAAATTTAATTTAATCTGGATCAAAATAATTCAAGGTTTGCTTGATTACAGACTAAAGCAGGTAAAACCTGCATGAGTGTTTGCTGCAAAACCCAACTCCATGTTTCTTTAATTCGAGGTTTGTTTGGGAAAAAACAAACGATGAAGCTCCACTAATGTTACAATAAAATAACAAATATAGCAAAAAAAGTTTTAAAAAACAAATGTTTAAAAATTTAACTTTGCATACTGTAGGGGAGGGGGGCAAATTTTAGGTTTGGAAAATTTAGAAATACAGAAATCAACTTAATAGCAAAGATTCTTAAATCTGATTAGAAAAATTTAAGATAAAAAGAGATTTTACATACAAATATGGACTTTTAAGGACGAAAAATTACTTTTGAAAAAATTAAGGACTTTCAAGAACTATATTAATTCTGTATTAAGCTAATCCTTTTTTCTAAACTTTCTGTGTGCATAACAGAAAGATTTTATAATAAAAATGTTACTATAACTTTAGCATTACTATATTCTCATTTATTGAATCATTGCTTATTTAAAAATTATTTTTCATTGCTGTTTTCTAGGATATTGCAATTTTTCAGGTGACTTTTATCAATCTTTTAGTGACATTGAAGCCCCCCAAAAGTTACTTTCAGTTATAGGTAGAATGGAAGAAAAATATAATCACCTATGAGTGAGAAAAATTAATTATTCTATAACTTTTTAAAGCTAGAATTAAAATATACATGGCTACATTAATTTTTTTTTCTCCCCCCATAAAGTGATTTCTAGCTAGGGTGTCAAAAAAAATTTTTTTTTTTTTTTTTTAATTAAAAAAAAACATTTAAAAATTAAAATCAGATTTGTTGGATTTAAATCAGATTTTTATGATTTTTTTCCATGTATTCCAGAATAGTTACCAATTACTTTAGGTTTTCAAAACAAACATCTAATTGCGTCATGTATACATTTTTGCACTGAATTAGTTATTCCAAAACCTATTGTAGTCAATTAATATAATATTTAAATAACAATTGACACTGTTAGTTTTAGTAAGAAATACTTCATAATTTTCTAAATCTTTAGTAAGGAACTTTTATTTTAGTTTATTTTTTAATGGCATTGCAACTTATTTGGCGGAACATTGTAATTATTGTATTATTCTTAATTATTTATTTAAAAACACTTCATATTACTTTTAATCAATTGAGACCGAATTTGCTTTTATTAATCTAGCTAAAAATGTATTTTATTATCATCAAAATTAGGAATGAGCTTTCTATCAAATATTTAAAATTGCTTTTAAAAATGTAATTTTTTTTTTTCTATAGGATCCTACATATTTTTGGTTACTTTGAAATAATTACTTCAAGATTTGTAAATAATCTGGTTCAGAATATTACTTTTTTAATTCTTTATATTATTTTTGAGAAATTAAGTTTTAATGTTCTTGTAATCTACAGCCCTCCAATAATTATCTGCGGTAAATTGGCATGTTTGTTTTATAATACAAATTTGAAATGTCATTTAAGTGTAACAGGTATTCATTACCTTTTGACATTTTTCAAAGTGCGCCGCGTCCAACCCCTCTTCCCCGTATCTTCTTTTTACCTGTTTATTTTAAGGGGTTTTTTTTCCCTCTTTTTGCCTAGCAAAAGCATGCTGACTTTGGAAAACAGATGTTTTGTTGCTCTGTATAACTCGCATACAAAGTCCTAATAGGTCATACTCGTACGAAAAATAGATAAAGCAATGCATTCTGCATTGCATTTTCTGTTTGAAAATCATTCCAGAACGACGCGTGTTTTCTAAATTCATCTGGATTTTTTTTTTTTTTTTTTAGTTTATGCCTTTAATACAACCTAAATTGCCATTAAAGGAAGATGTTAATAAAAAATGAATGATTATCCTGCAAAAAATAAATAAATAAATAAATAAATAAAAATTGATGTGTTTATCGAATAAAAATCAAAAACTTCTTATTTTAAATAAATACTTTTTTCTTTAATTCTATGCAGCCGCAAAAGAAAACATTATCAATGGATGGAAAGCTTATCTGATTATTTTTTAGCATCCGACTTCTCTGAGCTAAATAAACAAACCGTAGATTGCACTTTTTTTTTCTTTCCAGTTCTAAGAGTTAAGAGTGGACATTTTTGTGGGTACTATAATTTTCTTATTACTTATTATATTTTAATAAAAATTTACTACGTAGCCCAATTCATTATTACTGCAACTTGCTAAAAATTTGAAAGAAATCGGCCAATTAGCACTATGTGTCCCGCCACTATGTGTTTTTTTCTGTGCTCCTTTGACTACATTTGCGGTTTTTTCACGCTCTTTTGACGAAATTTGCCGCTTTTCGCGATCTTTCGATGAAATTTGCCGTTTTTTTCACGATCTTACGACGAAATTTGTTGTTTTTTCGCGATCCTATGACGAAATTTGCCGTTTTTCGTGATCTTATGACGAAATTTGTCATTTTTTCGCGATCGTACGAGGAAATTTGTCGCTTTTACACAATCCTATGACGAAATTTGCCATTTTTTCGCGATCTTATGATGAAATTTGCTGTTTTTTCGTGATCTTATGATGAAATTGGTCGTTTTATCGCGATCTTATGAAGAAATTGGCCGTTTTTTCTAGATCTTATGACGAAATTACTTGTTTTTTTCACAATCCTTTGATGAAATTTGCGGGTTTTTTTTGTGATCATCTGACGAAATTCACGAATTTTCTCGGAGAGATTGACGAAATTGATTTTTCCGGCGACCATTTGTCAAAATTTGAGATATATTTTATGTTCGGATTTATGACTGATTATTTTTTAATTTTCGGAAATGTCTGCCTCAATTTTTCAAAAAATTCAGAACAGAATCACCCCTGGTCTAAAAACATATGACTTCCTCCCTTTGCAATCCTTTGACGAAATTCACATTTTTCCGTGATTTTTGACAAAATTGCGCTTTTAAGTGATCTTTTGAAAAAAACCGTATTTTTCCGTGATCTTTTGACAGAATACGCGTTTTTTCCACGATCCTTTGGCGATATTTCCATTTTTCAAGATCCTTTGACGAAATTCCTAAAATATAAATATTATCTTTAATTATAAACTGGTACTTTGGGGAAGAACTGCTTTAAAAAACAAAGCAAAGAAAGTCAATTCGCATATTATTTAACACTTTCCGGCCCGGAGTTTATAAATTGATAAAATAATGGACTGACACCAGAATTCATAAAGGAATTTATTAGAAAATATAAACTTGCTTATTTTCACGCACATTATAAAAAGAAAATTTTAATTAAATATTCTTGGTGCCGTTTGTCAGTTTTGGAAAGTGTCCTTTTTTAAGGACACCGCCCTTGAAAGGGTTAAGCTGAGTAATGAGCACATACAAGGAGAAATATCCCTATTTCACCTATTTTCTAATTTTTATAATATTTTCCTTAACTTTCATGATGTAAAAAATATTTCTTAATTGATTTAAAAAAATTAAACATTTAAAGAAAATCATAATATTTTAATAAAACAATGTCTTATGACAATATTATTACACCCCCCCCCCCCCAATTCCACCCGGGCCAAAAAATCTGCTGAAAATAGTAATACATAAGTATATGGAATTAATATGTAAGCCTAAGATATGTAAAATCAATTTGTTAGTTAAAGTATTTATTATACAAATTTTAATTAAAATTTGTTGTACATAAACCTCTACTTATATAAAAAAATTTTTTTCAAAGCATAAAACGAGCTTGAGTATGTAAAACTGTTAAATTTTATATTAAAATTGCAACAATGTTTGCAATACCTAGAGTCTGATATCACGATGCATTGTGATACCGCGATTTAACCTCAATGATACATCGTGATGTAGAAATCCTAATATCGCCCAGTCCTAACAGTAAGTATTACAGAATTAATAAAAATTGAAAATAAGTATAATTTCATTAGTTAGCAGCACAAATAACAAAATAAACAAACATCATTTGCAGCTTGTTTTGAATTTCTACTTAGAAAAATTACTGTTAATCGTCTAAATCTTACCTTACACACATGCATGTGTATGCTAACCAAAAAAATTATGAAAATGAGTTACACCCATCCATACACACACACACAAAGTAAATATAAAAGTAGCCAGTTATATTTGAAATCATCAAAATATTAAATAGCTGCATTATTACAACTCAGCAAGGATTATTAGCATTCAGTGCTTCAGATTTTTTTTAAAAAGGAAAGTTTTTTTTATCTTTTCAATCCCTAACTAATTTCTTTATTTGGTGTATATAAGTTCAAAATAGGAAAAAAAAAAAAAAAAAAAAAAAAAAAAAAAAAAAAAATTATTCAACCTTTACCAAAGGAGCTCTTTCTGAGCTTAACATTTTTATACTAATTATTTTTCTCTTATACATTCTTTTATAATAGTTGTTGAGCAGATGTCATTATTTCATTCTTCTTTAGCTCTAATTTGCTATAAATTTATTATTGTAAAGGTAGAATGTGAAAATAACATATTGGCTACTTATTCTTTTACTTACAGAAATTTTATATATTTGCTAGGTTCATTTTATATAAAAGAATGAATAATTTCATCAGTTAAAGGAAATTATAACACTGCAAATTACATTAGATTAGCAGACTTGCCCGGTGATGTCCAAACCAGTTAAATAGTAAAGAAAATTGTGACCAGTTAAAACTTCTTGCATGTGAAAACATATTTAGAAAACATTTCATTTTATAATTTTCTCAGAAAAAAAAGAAAACAAAAATAAAATGAGATGGTATCATTTCCTGCAGCAAAAAGTGAAATTTAAATTCAGAAACATGTAATTTTATAACTTTTTATTCCGCTATCACACTCTTTTCGACAAGCGATATTGTAATGTCTGCGAATGTACAGCCATCTTGCAGATGTTAAATGCACGGATGTTCACAAAACTTTATATTTAGTATTCCCTTAATGATTATCAATCGTGATTCAAGTTTGGTTAAATCTTTAGTTCAAAAAGCAAAGACTAAATGATAACAACAATCCTGACAGGTTACTTGAATGCAGCCTGGTATACAACAAATCACTTCACTGTTTTATGAAAATTATATTCCTATATATTAAAGTGAGGAGACCTAAGAAAATGAAATATAAATTCTGGCTATGAGGAGCAAACATTCAAACCATGTTTTCTCACAAAAAAATAAAAAATGAGTTATTGTTATTTTTATGAACTCTGTGTTAAATTGCACAGAAATAAACGGTATTTTTAACCAAAAAAATATTTTTCTCCGATTTTAAACCAATTCTAAAACTTGGTGTTTCAATCAAAGAGTGTTTCCTCCAAAGCCTTCATTCAGTCAAACAGTGATCTCTGCAGTCTGCCAATCACAGTTGTCACTTAATGTGTACTTTCGAAACTTACCATACATATCACAATTGAAACGGATTATTTTAGAGAAAAATATGAGAACTGTTAAGATTAAAGGTTTCCAGAATTATAGATTTCAAGATCTAAGTGAAGAATATGATATAAATCGTCTTAGAAAGGGAATTACTGTTGCCAGTGTTCAAAGGGTTGTTTTAGAATCTCTTCCTCTTAGCCATGCCATATCAGTTGAAAATAAAAAGATGTCGACAAACTTTTGAAGGTAATGTAAGGTGAACAGTGGCAAAATCAACCTGATGATGTCTTCAAATGATACAACCACATAATCTATGATTTACCAGCCTGCAATGAAGAAGAGGAGGAAGTGTGTGACTGTCTAGATGAAGATATTGGTTTTAAAATTTGAAGTGGATTTCTTGCAAACGAGTATTTATTTAGTAAATATTTAATGAATACTACTAGGTACCATAATCTATCATTTTATTTTATCAATAATCAATTGAAGTTCGGTATTTACTCAAATAAAATGCTTTTGTATTATTTATGAGACAGAACTTATTTCATTCAAAAAGCGTTTTATCCACATGTCAAACAATCAAAACATGTTTCCTCCTCTGAATTCAGTCAAAACGTGATTTCTCCAAATATTAAATGCATTTTATTAATTTGTTTTATGTTTAAGATCTTATGTACGCTTGCAATTCTTTCTAATAACCAGTAATAAAAATACATAATAAAAATTAGAATTAAATACTGATGGATTTATAACCCTCTTAAATATGGACAGTAAACTACTTTAGAAACATTAAACAAGCAATAACTTTCAAGGACATAAAAACTTTATGATACTTGAACTAATTTAGTAGCAGTAAATCAATTCGTAATCATCTTGGATATCATTAACTGATTTCAAAAAAGGAAATCATTCAAGAATACAAACATTTGAACACTTAAATAAATATGTTAAGTAATAATAAATCATTCTGCAATAAATAAACTTTCCGATTATAGCTAAATTATCCTACTCAAGTTATACAATTACAAATAAATAATGATATTAATAAATAAAATATGTTTGTGAAATTTGTTCATATATCAACCCACGCATGCTGCAGCTGTCTGACGTCAACATCATCAAAGAACTCTGACAAAAAAAAACTCTTTTTCATATTTTTTTTAGTTAGTTGGTTGTTAGTTTCTCGAAGTAAAACATGTAAAATTAATATAAGAAAAAGCTGCAATATGAAGCAGCAACATTTGTATTTTTTAAAGATAGAATATAGTTTTAAAATGTTACTTAAAAAACACGAAGAACTCGTCAGTTTTCATTTCTTTCAGTGTTGATAAATTAATTAAAAACAAATATTTTCTCTACAGCCATAAAAGGATAAGTTTGGAAATACACCCGTGCGAAGTCGAAGAATAAGGAATTGCTGAGCAACAACATAAAGGTAAGAAACTACCTATATTATTATTATATTTAAATATATTTTAATGGCCAAAAACAAAATAATATTTATTTATCTAAGTACTAGCACGCGTAACTTACTGTGCAGAGCAGAGGTGGCTTTTTTTGCCAACAAATACAAGTTATTTTCTAATTTATCAGTTTTTTGTGTCTTTTGAAAATTTGTATCTAAAGGAGAAAGCATGGCTAGAATGTTTGCTCCACCTATAGGTTGGCTAATCCTATTTCACAACTAATGCAACGTTGTTGAAAATAATATAATGTGAATATTTCTTAAATATTATGAGTTTTCTAAGAAATAAAAACAGTCAAGTAAGATGTATGTTTTCATCAAAGCAATTTAATTTGTAAGTACCTTTTTATGAGGTAGAAAAGAAAAAAAAAATCACTGTTTTCTCACATATTATGAGTTTCATAAGAAAGTAAAACATTAAGTAAACATTAATGATTTGCGGAGCTGTTTCTATCTATGAAATCAATAGCATCGCCCACACCCCCCCCCCCCCCCCCCAAAAAAAAGTACTTTCGGCATGTGCCAGGAGGAAAAGGTAGCTTTCACATTCCTTGTTTTTAAAATTTTGCAAGTTTTACTCGAAGCTAATTTTACTCAAATTTTAAGAAGCTAAAATACGACAAACCTGATAAGAGAATATTCATCAATACTGAGTTTGAATGAGAATTGCACCAAATTAGTAAGCTATAGCCAAGTTGGCATCATTTATGGTTATTTATTTTTGGTCATCAAATTTGGCGATATTTCACCAAGTGTCACCAAGCTTGGGGAGAATTTGAAGCTAACATGAAGCTATATTAATAATATAATATTTAAGCATTGCGCAGCAGTGCATGGTGTAAAAATTTTAAATAGCCACCTCTGAAACAAGATGGCGGATGAAGCTGGCCAACAAACTCAGTCCAGACATTCATATCTATTATGCAGATACTTAATCTTATCCAAATCAATTTATAAATATGAGAGTTACAGCATGACAAAAATCAGATTGTTTGAAAATGTCAGCCACCCTAGAAATTCAAACTGCTATATCTCAGCTATTTTTTAAGATAAAGATGAAAAAAACATGCTTCGGAATCCTTGTATTAAGGTCAAACTCTTAAGAAAAAAATATTTTTCAGTTTTTAATTTATTTGCACCACTTTTAAATTTATTTACTTTTTATTTTTTAAATGGCCAACCCAGCCCAGCCCAGCCAGGTTTTATTTAAAAATCTAGGTTAAATGGGCAATTTTCCCCGGGTAAATTGGGTTAAAATGCCAAAATGTGGACTATGATTCCACCTTCCTCACAAATAATAATCTTCAGGGTTGCCATTGCCACTGTATAGAGAAAACTGGAAAAACTGAGGTAATTTTTAAAATAGTATCAAAAACAAGGAATTTTATTAAATTTTGGTACTTTGTAAAATTTATCCGTTGAAATTTTGAAAATTCTCAGAGGAATTACTCAGGAAAGCAGAAGGAATTTGATTTCAGAAATATATGGTAATCCTGATCTCATATACAATCTTTGTGAAATAGTCTACTAGATAGGAATGACTTCACAATCTTAATCATGATCTCAATATTTTTCTCTCTTCTTAAAATACACACATATATAATATAATCATTTTAATTTAAATAACAAACAAATTTTAAATTGCAAAGCTATCAATTGTGTGTTATTTAATAATAAAATATAAATGTAACTTATATCTTACAAAAAAAAAAAAAAAAATTCTTATATGTATATGTCTCATATCTATTCATATATGGTTAATTTTTTAGTTTTTAATACAATTCATTTCGAAGAAATTATTCCTATTCAAAAACTTCACCTAATATTACCATGTGACCTCCATTTTGCCTTATCCTAAATGCATTTCTTTCTGAATTAAAACAGTAGCTGTGCACAAGTACCCTTAATAGGAATTTAATTAATATATATATTATAAATAATTATAAATATCCTTTGATATATAAAAAAAGTAATGAATTGGCTGCGGGTCTTTCTTCGTTAATATTAAGAAAACTGTTTCATACAAAAATATGAAAATTGGTGCTGTTATAGAGAAATGTTTGATAAATACACTGATGCAGACAGTTTTTAAATCTAATAATTATTTTAAGAGATATTTAATGTTAAAGATGGTCAAAATCCTTTCATTAAAAAAATTTGTATGAGCAAAAACTATAAATAGGAATTTAAACATTTTTACATCATTTAATACATTAGAAGTTCCCAGTGTGCAGACAGCATTTATTTTTTTAATGATTCATTTTTTGAGGATTTATCTTCATTTTAAATTCAAATTTTCAACATTTCAAAAAATATTTTTCACATATTTAAAAAAGGATAATTATTTTAACCTGTTTCCAATTTTAAAAACAGCGCAAAGAATAATATTTCCTCCAAATAAAAAATTTATTTACACGAGGCTATTATAATCAGAAAAAACTTTCAAATGAGAATTAAGTGATTACGTGTTAAAAATCAGGAAAATATTGAAAATTACATCATAAAAACTATAGTTACACATGAATTTTAAAAGAGAAAGAAAATTTTTAAATAATAAATTCATTATTATGCGTTAAAAGTCACAAATGGAGGAAATTTATGCCATATTTTAAAAAGCCAAATAATTGACAGTTGGCAAAACAGTTTAAACTAAAAAAATATATTTGCGCGAGACATTTATTTCATATTTTGAGATAATCTTTTCAACTATTTTCATGAATTCTAAAACAGCGCAAATATTATTTCCTTTCTAACAACAAAAGTATTTTCACGTGAATGTTAAAAAGAGAAAGAAAACTTTGGTGAAAATTACGTCAGATATCAAACGATACATTCCAAATATGTGTTATTTAAAAGAACTTTCTTATAGAGCTGTTAAAAAACTGAGAGACAAAGACTGTTTCCTTACTTCATGTTACATTAGCTTATTTTCAAATTTTTAACTAATTTTTTTTTAATCAAACACAAAAACAGCCATTGTATCCCTTAACAAACGCTGATTTTGCCTTAAAAATCTCCAATCAAAGGAATATGAATGAAAACCCGTTTACAGGGAGATCGCCACTGTTTTTTAAAATTATAATTCAATCTTTTTAAAGTCGATGAAATTAGCCTGCTGGGGTGTCGGAACGGGGTTGGCGAGCATAGCTCGTAGGGGGGCAAAGCCCCTTAGTGATATATATATCACAATGTAGATTACTTTAATTTTTAATAGACTGATGCAATAAGATTAAATATAGCAAATGATCATTTGTTAAGTTTTAGTTTTAAACATTTACATTTTGCATTCACTATTCAATAAAAAACAAAAAATGATGCAATCTGTAGAAGGATTATCATCTACTTACATTAGCTAAATTTTATTTTTATAACTATGAATAAAATATTTTCTTTGCATATATTCTTATTAATTTAACAGGGGTGATTGTGACTCAGAGTGAAAAACCCTGAAAATTAATTGATACAAAGTGAAAAACCCTGAAAATCATCGATGCAAAATATACCAATATCAATTTACATAACAACTGATGCTGCAACAGCATGACAATCAAATGACATATTTCTGCTATTGTTTGAAATATACAATTGCAGAAAAACATAATTTGGTAAACTTATGTTAATTTCACTGAAAGTTAAATGACTTCATCAAATGGAGAATGCAATTTATCTTGTTACATGCAAAGTTCAAATTCTATATTCAGTAAATGAATTTATTCTAAGTACTCATGAAACAAGTACAAATTATATGTTAAGAGTTATTCTCTTAGTAGATTTAATGCAAGTCATATCTAGTTATTTGAAAACAGTAAAAAAATGTCAAAATCAATCCAATTTTACTTCTAAGTGGCTAAGTATTAGGAAAAAATAAATAAAAATCTATTTTTAAAGCTTTACTCTTACACAAGGTAAATTTCTTTTTCCTGCTTTCTTTTTGGGTATTACACATTACAGATATGCAATTCTGTACATTTTTCTACTGAGATTGAGATGCATAGCACAATACCAGGGGTGATTCTGAGTAAAAAAAAAAAAAAAAATGTATCTGAAATTCACAGCAACTTTTCTGAAAGGTTACAGAAGAGAGAGTGGGGAGAGAACCACTCCTGGTTCTAATTATGTGTTTTTTCTGCGATCCTTTCACGAAAATTGCGTTTTTTCTGCGATTTTTCGGCGAAATTTGCATTTTTTCACGATTCTTTAAAGAAATTCATGTTTTTTCCTTGTGACCCTTTAACAAAATTTGCGTTTTTTATGCGATCCTTTGACGATATTTCTGTTTTTCTAGCGATTCTTTGACGAAAATCGCGTTTTTTCCTGCGATCTTTTGACGAAAATCACGTTTTTTCCGCAATTCTTTGAAGAATTTCCCCCCCCCCCCCCCCCGTGATCCTTTAATGAAATTTCAGTTTTTCCTGCGATCTTTTGGCGAAAATCTTGTTTTTTTTTCGCGATTTTTTGGCGAAAATCTTGTTTTTTTTTCGCAATCCTTCGCGAATTTTGCACTTTTTTGCGATCCTTTGACGAAATTTGTGTTTATTTCGCAATCATTAGATGAAATTTGTTTTATTTTGAGATTCTTTGACAAAATTCACGTTTATTCCACGATCGTTTGGTGAAATTTGCGGGGTTTTTTTGCGATTTAAAAAAAACTAGTTTTTTTCCGCGATCCTTTAACGAAGTTCACGTTTTTCCAGCGATTCTTTGGCGATATTTCCGTCTTTCCCGCGATCCTTTGACGAAAATTGCGTTTTCCCATCGCAATCTTTTGACGAAAATTGCATTTTCCCCACGATTCCGGGATGGGGAAAATCTTTCCCGGTTCTAATTATGTGTTTTTTCAACGATCTTTTGTCGAAATTCGCGTTTTTTCCGCGATTCTTTAAAGAAATTAATGTTTTTTACGTGATCTTTTAACAAAATTAGCGTTTTTCCAGCGATCCTTTGACGATATCCATTTTTCTGCGTTACTTTGACGATATATCCATTTTTCCTGCGATCTTTTGACGAAAATCGCGTTTTTCCCCCGCGATGTTTTGACAAAATCTTAGTTTTATCGCAATCCTTTGAAGAAATTGTCGATTTTTTTCAGTGAACGATTGAGGAATTGATTTTTTTCGGCGACCATTTGTCGAAATTCCAGATACTTTTAATGTTCGAATTTTCCACTAAACGTAACGATCTCATAAACCCGGAAGGATAGATCGAAAAACCCGGAAATCCGGGCTACACCCGGAGCACAATCACCCCTGATTTAAGAAATATAATAAGTTTAGTAAATATAATACTCTTGAAGTTAACTGAAAAGCTTAAATTTACATTTTTATAGAGTTCCCAATCTAAAAGTGAACGTAAATTAGTACAAATATATTTTCTAAGATTCAAAGAAGTGCATAAATAAAACAAAATAACCATAAACAAATACATCATTTGTTCCTTTCCAAAAATATATTTAAAAAAACCCAGGAAGCTATCCACTACAACCCTGACTATGCATACAATTAATTCCATCCGACAAACTGAGTTCAATAACAAATCTTAATGAAAACATATATCTTACATTTTATTATAAAATATACAGTTCTACAATTTATCGCATGTTATGAGTTCACTGTTCTTGGGAACTAAAAATGTAGTCAAAAACATTAACAGGAAGAAAGATTGTAAATAACAATAAATATTGAAGATTTTCGCTTCACTAAATTAGGCCTAAGCTTTGAACTGTTATGCCTGGTGCTATGAAAACATTCAGTAAAGTGCAAGATATACATTTTTATTAGGATTTTTTTGAAGATTTGTGTATGAAACAAACTAATTTCAATAACAAATCTTAATTAAAACATACATCTTATACTTCACTCACAGGATTTTGCATTCAGTTATACAATTTATCGCATGTTATGAATTCACCATTTTTGGGTGTCTAATAATGTAGTCAACAACATTAACAGGAAGAAAGATTATAAATAACGATAAACATTCAAAATTTTCACTTCATAAGTAAAAAATATTGTAAAATATCACAACTAATGTATACAACATTAAATCTTAGAACATAAATAGTGCAATTCGTCATTAGCCCTAAGCTAGGAATTGTGGCCACTGGATCCCATATTTACCACCTGCTCTCATTGACTGGCTGCTTCATTGATGCAAATTGGCAGAGAGCTGTAAATAGCCTCTAACCCATAATGTCATATGCACGTTTTATTTTTTAAAAATCTAAATTGATATTTAAAAATCCGGCTGTGAAGTGTACTTTCCAGTGACAGCATCTATACATGACAAAAATTTCAGAGACCTAGGTATTATAATTTCAGCGCTTTCATCGGTCAGGCAGACAGACAGACATCTCTTACTTTATATATATAGAGATAGATTTAAATACCAATTTTAAAGGAAATGCTTTTTATACCAGATACAAACTTTCTTTTTACTGTACTTAATTTTTTACAAGTCTAAGGAATGGCTTAGAAACAATTGTTTAAAGCTTTTTTTGTTTATTCATACGGCTTAATAGATATAGAAACTCTCCAAATTATGTACATCTTAGAATTTAAAACTGAATGTAATTTTAAACATTTAGAAAATTTATGATTTTAATCGAAGATTTTTCTTTTAAAAATCAGCTTATTAAAATCATGATTTAATCACAGATTTAAATCATCTGATTAAAATCGTTGACACTCTATTTCTAGCATTTTATTACATATACATTTAATTAGACTTATTACACTTAGATAAATGAGTAAATAAAATTCGCATAAAAACAAATGATCAAATAAACACTTACTAAAATCATAATGCTGAACAGTATTCAGATAGCCATAGACAGGATTATGGCCAAATATCACAATCATATATTTTCCAACAACTGTTGCAGTATGACCCATAGTAGCTAAAGGACTGCAAGGCTCAGAGTGGCAATTTTGATCTAAGGTTACTTTGGACAATAAATACCAAGCACGTTTTGTTGTGTTGTAAACCCATAATTCATTTAATACAGTACCATTGAAAAGCATTCCGCCATACATATATAAGTTACCCTAAAAATACAGAAGTATTACAATTTCATATATTTGAAAGCACACAAGAATATTTATACTACTCAAAATAATCTTAAAATAAACATTAATATATTTCTAATTGTTCACAGAAACAAACTATTTTAAAGGATACAGCAAAGCTAAAAAAAAGAACTAGACAAATTATAATCTACATAATTTGCAGATGAAATGGTCAAATTTCAACACAGAACAGAAAATTTCTATCCAAACAAAAAATAAACAATAGAACAAATTGGAGTAATTCAACGAACTATTTGTATTCAGTTAAATCAAATGAGCTAAGTACAGAAAAAGAAAAGATGAATTCAGATTCAGGTTAATTAATGATTAAAAGAAAATATACATACACAGTAGAGTATAATCCATAAACGCCTAAAATCCACATATCATCGCATATGTAAACAATGGCATTTTCAGTTTAGATACAGAGGCAAAATTACAGAATTTTTTAGTTTTATATCATTCCATATGTATTTTAACATGTAATTCTAGATAATATAACTGAACTCGTGGTTTTTCATGAAGGAAATATAAATTTATTTCTAAAAAAAAAAAAAAAAAAAAAAAAAAAAAATCAAGATATTGCTGATATCACTGATAAGCATAATATTTTTACCAAATATTTTTATTTATTAATCAAGCTTTTTTGGTCATTAAGACTGGCTAAACTTGAAATTAAACTTAGTTACTGTATGATTTTGATGTGAATTAATAAGGTACCTTTATGAAGAAAGTTTCATTGAATAATTCATGGATAATGTATCTTATCTTTATTATGCATATTTAATTATACATTATTAATTATTTACTTGACCTTTACTTTTAATAATTTAATCATTTTAAAAATTGTCTTACTTTTTATCATTTTAGTTTATTACATCACATTTATTTTAATATTTTATTACATTTCAAGCACTCATTATAATTTTTATTGCATTATTACATTTAAATTATTGTTTAAAAAATGTTAAAGCATTGACCAGAAATCTGCAAAATTCTAAAATCTGTGCAACCTCTGGTCCCAAGCTGTGCGAATTTGAGGAAATCTACTGTATATATATATATATATATTATCTTTTCAATAGTATGTGAAAATTTACTCAGTAACTAAAAATATTTTGGAAACTGAAGAATTTATATTTAATATACTGCCAAAATATGTTAAAAAAAAGTACACAAACTATCATAGCCATTTTGGAAATAACAAAAAAGTAACATTAGTCATTATAAATGTAAAAGTGTTAAAACAGCACATAAGTTTAAATCTCTAATGTTTAAATTTAAATCTCTTTGGACAGAAAACAGACATAAACAGAAAATATTTTTGAAGGATGTGCTCAAAATAATCAAATGTAAACTAGAGGTCTGCACGGGCCAGAATTTCCGGGCCCGGGCCCGGCCCGGCCCGAACAAAAGCTATCTTGGCCCGGCCCGGTGTAAAAATTGAAAGTTCGGCCCGAGCCCGGCCCGTTTGCATTTTTACAGTTCTCGGGCCAGCCCGGCCCGTACAAAAATCAGTGAAAACAGGCCCGGCCCGATTCAATTTCTACAAAAAAAATCAGTTTTTTCTCGACATACAATTAAGATTCTATTAATGTACATATAATTACATATAATGTACATATAATACAATAATGTACATTAATGTAATGTACTAAGTACATATTTATGGGAAAATTTTACAGTATATTTTAGATCACTATGTGTTCGCAAAGCAGAAAACACACAATAGTAAACATTAACGATTACACAATGTTTTAGTCATCGTCTCTACAGACATTTCGAAATTCCAATAAGGATTCATTAAAAAGTTAATGTAGTTCAGAATAAAGGATTAAAAACATGATACCTTTTGAAGCTGTATGATAAAAAGTAGATTTGCGAAAATATTTCTCTCATTTGTAAGGCTTTTCTCAAATCGAAAGAAGTTACATTTCGACACATTTGAGAATTCATTTCTTTTTGGAAATGCGTAAGATTGACAGATATTTTTATTCAGAAACTATGTAAATGGCGTCTTTTTCATAGATAAAAGCAATATATCTTTCTCTGAAAATACTGCCAAAGTTAGCATTATGAATCGAATTTCCAGAAGCGATAGCACAGGAAAGGAGAAAAACGTACAGTCACATGACAAGAATCTCTGTTATCTCTGTAAGTACTTTATCAAATATGGAGAAAGCTATTCGTTTCCAAATGCCTTCAATAGTCAGGCCTGTGAATTTTATGCCTTTATAGTAAAAAATGAGTCAGAAAATGTGTTTGAAAGTTTCGCATTGTTGAGCAGTGAATGAGAACCCCTTAAGGTATATTTCCAAAGATACTGTTAACAGAAGTTCATTATCACTATTAATACTTTTACAAAACATAATGCCTGTCCTACACATCCTGAGATCGATTCAGACCAGTTCCGTCTTGGCACGAGTCTGCTGAAAAAAAATTAAACCCGTAATCAGGCATCTTGTAACTGTATGATGCCGATCTCTACGATGGATGTGTTACATATCTGTATTCATGTTGTTAAACTCACATCGGCTCGTGACGCACATTTATACTTCGAGAAAATCATATTCATTGAAAATGGCTCGTATTTTATCTGCTTCGCTTGAATTCTTATATCGGCCGATAGGCCCGATTAATTTTTTTTATCAGCCCGGCCCTGCAGGCCCGTTCAATTTTTTTCCGGCCTGGCCCATTGAAAAAATTGTCCTAATTCTGCCGGCCCAGCCCGTTGGAAATTTCGTCTTCATTCTGCCGGGCCGGGCTGGGGCCTCGGGCCAAGCCCAGGCCCGTGCAGACCTCTAATGTAAACATCTTTTTTAAATATTATGATAACATCTGTTAGAAAGAAGAAAAGAAAATTACACAAATATTTATACCTCATAAGCTACAACTGAGTGTGAATATCTTGAAAGTGGCTCAGCAGTTAAATTGTTTGATAGAATTTTCCAAGTTTTCTTTAAAAAATTATACCTGGAAAAGAAATTTCTTGTTTCATCAATGATAAAGAAAACTTAAAAATTATCTATATATTAAATCCACAAAAATTTAATATGTAAAACATTAATAAATTAATGAAACATGCTAATATAAAATATGATAAAAGCTTTGAAAGAAATCAAAATAATACGGTAGTGATTATAGTACTGAGATTTAGGTTCCCAGATTGATTTCTAGACCTGAAAATCTCCAAATAAGAGGGGCAAAATCCTGGGATTTTCAGGATTGATAAATGTGTGATTTTATATAGAAAGTTAACAAATTATATTTACTAAAATGTGAAATAATGAGCATTTAAATTTGCAGACAACTATTCAACATAATTACAATAGGCTTTAGATGGTTTTTGTTTTGTTTACATCAGTTTGTCAGATTTACATTAATAATTAAAATAATTAAGTATCCCAAAATCAATCTACCCAAATAAGACATGATTTATAGTTAGAAGTTCATTTTTAATTGTCTGGGAAACAGTAACCAGTAATACAAATAATTAAAGAAAATTTCCAAGAGATTTCAAATACTTTCTTTTAATCCATAGTTTACCAGGGTTAAAATGTAGAATCTTCGATATTACTGATATAGAGACTATGTGTCTTTAATTATAAGGAAACTGTGATAAATAGCTTGCAGTATGAAATAATATACATTAATTCAAACAGCAATCTCCTTAGGCAGTGAGTATTCTAATTTGATGTAGCTATCCAAAAAGTTATATATGATAGGATAACCACTTTTAAAACAAAAAATTGATTGTTCTACCTTTTTATTTAGATTCCACAACAAATTGAAACTTTTTAGTGAAGACTATAGCTGAAATGATAATTGCAATTTTTGGTCTTTATTTAGAAAAATATATATGAAACAATGTTTTTTCAAAATGGAAAGTACTGATGCTTATTTTAAAATGTTTCAGTTTCATGATAACTGTAAAATTCTTTTGAAAGATAGATAGAGAAGCAGACAAGTATAGGAACTTTTCCTTTATAATCTTAAAGGAACAGATCCTAGAAGTTGTCGTGAAGACAAACCATGGATTTTTGTACTTATTATAACATTCTCAAAAAATAAGTGCGATTAATTAAAAAAAAAATTCTGATTTATCACATAGTTTTTATAATATATGAAATGTTTTAAAAGTGGGTATATTTTCTTTCTGAAATTAAACAATATTTCTTTTTTTTATTACCATTTCTATTAGATGTTAGTTATTTAGGTTCTATTTCATTTTTAGTCATTGGAAAAAAAAACAACGATATTAGAAAAATTTTCACTCCCTGAATCCCAGGATCAGAAATTTTCTTCAGGATTGTACTCCCTAAATGCACCAGATTAGTCAAGGCATTTACAATCACTGTTTTCAAATTTATTAAAAGAAGTTTAAAAATAATTTTCAAGAATTTACAGAAAATCTAATAAATGACACCATATGACTATTAAGAAAAAAAAATACATTTCTATGTAATAGAAAATGAAAAATATGACTACTTGTAATTAGAAAATCATTTATAATAATCAACTACATTGACAAGAAGTCAAAGGTATTGTGAAACATTTATCTGACAAGTAGATTGCCAAACATGTGACAAATCCATTTTTATTAAACTGAAATTTTTATTCACCCAAATAAGTCACATATTTTGCATTTCCTATTTTTGATCCCAAAAATATATAGCAAAAAAAGTGCAAAAAAGTATACAAGTAAATGTGGTATGTTACAGAGTCTGTACTCTCAAGTATCTTGATCAAGGAATTTTGTCCACTCAGGCTTAGTTTTTGAAATATTGGGAATTAATTTTACTTTACATCTTAACTATTTAATGATTATAAAAGTAAACTTAACTCTATAGTCTGAGTAAAAATAATCACTTGCTGCTCAGATGGCTTGGGTTTGATTCGGACTTATGCCATTTCATTTAATTATTATTGTTAAACATTTCATATAAAAAAAAATTAAATATGGAAAGCTGAATAACTTTTATCTTTTATTTTTCTGAAAGGAATGTTGCCAAGACACCAATGTTTAAATTAAAAAAAATAATATAAAAAAATTTAAATAGATACAGTCAGGAATCTATAATCCGCACACCCATTATCCACAATTTTCTATAATTCGTGTTGCTTAGCTGAAGTAAATATTGGGAATTTTAGCAATCTATCGCTAAAAAATATTATGATCTTCAACAAATGGTCTCGAATTTCATCAATCAACTGCAGAAAAAAAATACAAATTTCGACAAATGATCAAGGAAAAAATCGCTAATTTTGTGAAATGATCACAGAAAAAAAAATCATGAATTTTGCTAATATGTTGTTGAAAAATATCATAAATTTCGATAAATGATGGCAGAAAAAAAGCATGAATTTTGGTAAACAATCGAGGAAAAATATTGCAAAATTTGTCCAAAGATCGTGGAATCACATAGCGATTTTTGACAATCTATCTCTGAAAAATATCGGGAACTTCAACAAATGGTTGCAGAAAATAATTGCGAATTTCATCAATCGATTGCAGGAAAAAACGCGATTTCATCAAATGATAGTTGAAAAAGAGAGAAATGATTGCAGAAAAGAATGCGAATTCCCGCAATTGATCGCAGAAAAAAAATCGTAAATTTCATCAAATGATCTTTGAAAAAAAATCGCGAATTTTCGTGAAATAATCCCTGAAAAAAAAACGTGAATTTAGGTAAAGAAACGAGGAAAAATATTCAAAATTTTGTCAAAAGATAGCAGAAATGCATAACAAATTTTGTCAAAAGATTGTGAAATCACATAGCAAATTTTGCCAATCTGTTACTGAAATATATTGCGAACTTTGACAAATGGTCACAGAAAAAAAATTGCAAATTTCGTCAATTGCGGGATAAAATGTGGATTTTGGCAATTGAGTGCGGAAAAAAAACTTAATTTTCATAATATATCAAATTTCAATGTATATTATTACTGACTGCTAAGAAGGGTTATGTGTTTCATACGTATCTGGGTATGTGGATTTATTTATACACTTGAAACATCCCAACAGCTGGATGGATTTTAATGAATGAGGTCTCTATCAATTCGTCTTAACCGTCCGATGGTTATAGGCTAGGTTTTGTTTTTATAAATTCAAAATGGCAACTGTAAAATACAAAATGACGGTAGAGACGAAAAAAATTTTACACACCGTATTGAGTGGCATATCATTGGATAGGTCTTTCAAAATCAAGACGATGTTTCATTGACTATTTTACAGTCAGAAGCTCCATTAAAATATTATACAACCTGAAAGTTGTGTAGGTCAGATCTCTAGCTTTACTGTAACTTTAATCATCATATACATCTATAGGCCTCATCAAAACAGTGTTATAGATAGAAACTCACGATTAAATGCAACTTAAAAATCATCAATACAAGTAAATAAAAAAAAAGTTAAGTAATATAAAAAATAGTTTCACATTGATGAGAAATAATTAGTTCGCTTTTTACACAGTCAGGTTTTTTTATTTTTTAAATTTAATGTTTACTTGTTCTTTAAATATATAGTTTCTTTAATAAATGAGCTTTCATGGGATAATATATTAAATTATTAGATTTCATATTTATATTATGCTACACTCAATATGGTATTAAAATGTTCTTCAGAAAAAACAAAATTACTCATAATCTACACAATAATCTGTAATCCACAATATTCTATAATCTGCACAACCTCTGGTCCCAACTCGTGTGGATTAAAGATCTTTGCATGTATAGGGTATAATCACCTATGATGGTCCATACATCAGTGATGATTCATTCAATATTTTGACAATACTAGAGGCAAAACACACAACATTCAATTTGAATGAAAATGAGAGAGTGATATAATGACCCTTCGAATGTTAGATTAAGCCTTTGTTTTGACAAATCATTGCACATCATGCAAGCAAGCGCTCTTTCTGTGGAAACTTGTCTTTCTCTCTTCCCTCAGCAGTGATTCACTACCAAGACTGTTAAAGATAAAAGTTCGACTTCATGCAGTGGGCGGTGGTTTTAAGGAAAATTAACGAAAGAGAGTGAGTTGTAAAGACTATAAAGTGTAAGGAATGTGAAACATATTAGTATTATCAAAATAAGTTTTATTAAGCCAGCTAGTAGAGTGGGCCATTACTGGTGCCTTTTTTATGATTACAGCAATGATGGCCCACAGTAAAGATGAAAATACGGAATTTTGCTTAGTGGCCACTGGCCGGTAAGTTGATTTTTTTTTAGTAGCCAGTTACTGGCTAGTGAGAATAATTTCTTTAGTCGCCAGTAAGTACATTTATGTCGCTGAATATTTAATTTAAAAATATATAAGTTTAGAGTAAATAAGTAATTTATGTAATAAATAAAAATATTTTAATTCATATTGTTTTGAATAAACTTGAGATACTAATTTCCAATCTATTTTAAATTAAGTTAACAGCAAAGTTATATGTAACATGCTTGTATAGCTAACTACATAAGCCCACTATACTTAGGTACTTTAAAAAAAAAAAAAATATCTGAAATTTACAACAAATTTCTGAAATGTAAAGGGGGGGGGGGGGATCTCCTGGAACTAATTATGCATTTTTTTCATAATACTTTAACAAAATTCGCATTTTTCCGCAATCTATTGGTGATGTTTGTGTTTCTTCTGCAATCCTTTGACAAAATGTGCGCTTTTTTCGAGATATGTTGACAAAATTCGCGGGTTTTTTGTGATCTTTTGACAAAATTCGCATTTTTTCGCGATCTTTTGACAAAATTCGTGTTTTTTTTTTTCGTGATCTTTTGATGAAATTCACGTTCGTGATTCTTTGATGAAATTATCTTTTTTACGCGATTCTTAGACAAAATTCGTTTTTTTCTGCGATCTATTGACGAAATTCGCATTTTTTTGCGATCCATTGACAATATTTTGCATATCTTCTGCGATCCATTGACGATATTTTGCGTTTTTCCACAATTTATTGACAATATTCTGCATTTTTTTTTGTGATTCTTTGACGAATTTTGGGTTTTTTAGCGATCCTTTGACGAAATACAGGTTTTTCTGCGATCCTCTGACGTAATGTGTGGTTTTTTCGTGATCTTTTAACAAAATTCTCATTTTTTTCGCGTTTCCTTGACAAAATTCGCATTTTTTTCGCGATCTATTGATGATATTTGCGTTTCTTTCGCGATTTATTGACGATATTTGCGTTTTTTCTGTAATTTTGACGAAATGTGCCTTTTTTCGTGATCTTTTGACGAAATTATCGTTTTTTTTCGCCATTCTTTGACGAAATTTGAGTTTCTTTTTTGCGATCTATTGACGATATTTGCATGTTTTCCATGATCGATTCACGATATCTGCATTTTTTCTGCGATCACTTGACGAAATTTGGGTTTCTGCGCGATCCTTTTTTACGAAATTCGGGTTTTTCTGCGATCCTTTGACGAATTGTGTGGTATTTTCACAATCTTTTGACAAGTCTCTTTTTTTATTCATGATTCTTTGACGAAATGCGCTTTCTTTCGCGATCTATTTACAAAAATCGCGGGTTTTTTTCCCGCAATTCTTTGACGAAATCCCTTTGGAAAATCTTGCATTTGGCCGGTACTTTCCATATTTTTAGTTGCCAGTTTTTCAGGTTTAGTTGCCGAGTGGCGACTGGTGAGTGCTTTTTTTCATCTTTAGCCCACAGTGACTTTTAATTCTTTATTGCTATGTGTTGGCATTAACTGAATTAATTGTTATTGAGTACACCTGTTTCCTATGCACATTTGAACTGAATTATTTAAGTACAAATTTATATTAGCCTATTCCTGTTGTTATTTTTCACATTCCACCATAGTCTCTATATTTGCGAAGTTCTTTTCTAAACGAATAGCATATTTGACTACATTTTTAGCTCAAAAAAAGCATTTGTTCGTATTGAGTATAATCAAATTCCAGTAAGTAAACAAAAATATTGATACGCCGGTTGGTTTATGCATTTGCTTACATTGATGCGTCAAATGATATCCAGACCATAGCTGCAAACACATGCTCCTTTAGTTTGCAATCTGACATTTTGCACAGCCAACCATTAAGATCCAAACAGACTTTTTTCTTTACATTGGAACTTTTTATGTGGTTAGGCACTCCCTTTCATGTTTTATGACTTTTGTAAGATGTTTAGAAGTTAGAGATCAACAGTGGATGCCATTGACATGTCCATCTCCACCTCTTTCTTTTGTTAAAGACCACAGAATACTTGGAAAAGAAAGGCCAGTTGAAATATAGTTTTTCATTAGGTAAAGTAAATAAATGGGTCGTTGTGGTCACTGTCAGAGCGACGCATCTCGCTGTTCATACTGCACTGTATACGAGGTGGCGTGGCTTAGAGGTTGCATCAAATTTGCTACATCTTTATGTCTGTTCGATGTTTCTGAACTCATGCAAATGGTTGTCCACACTATTTGCCCTCCAACTGTCTCATGTGTGGGATGAAGAATTAAAGCATTCAGGAAAAAGAATGGTTTTCCCTGCTACTAGAACAATGTTCTAGGCAGCATTAAGATGTTTTTAGAGAAACAAACTGAAGTAAAAACAAGTTTTACCAAAAGTAAGATTTTAATCATTTCTGTTTCTATTTTTCTTTCTAAATTCTGCACATGTTAAAAAAAGCTTTTTTAATGTTTGAAATATGAATGTAACACTGTAAATTGTTTGTTCCAAGTAGTAGAAACTGTCCAGCACGTCAGCGGGTGCTGCAGAATATTTTAAACAATGCAGATTAATCCACCAGCTTAAAACGAAAGTCTGGATTAAAAAAATTTTGAAATTTACTTTAAGCCTCTAGATTTATAGTATTTGTTTTATAATTTTATTATATTTTCTTTATAAAGGCAATTTTTTCTTATTTTAATGTGATATTGTTTTAGTAAGCTTAGTCTAGCACTGTTTGGTCGCAGATAAATTTTAGTATGCTGCAGACTGACACAGAAAATTCTGGTTCTGGGGCCATAACATGGCTAACATTGCTTGAAATTTATGTATGATTGACGTATCGCTTGAAATTTGTATGAAATTATCACAAAGTTAAAAAATGCAATGCATTTATTGAAAACCTACAAATAATCAATAATCTGAGATTAAGAGCTCTACTAGAGCTAAATATATGCTTAATATGGTAAACATCGGGCAAATCCTGAAACGTAACATTCGTTCATCTTAAGAACGTAATAAGGCATGCATGCAAGCAAGCTAGTAAGCATAACTGTCTAAAAAAATGTGCAAGTATATATATATATATATATATATATATATACAACTCAAAAGTAAGATATTTGCATAAAATACGACAAATCAAACAGTTACTTAACTGGATGAATCACAGCACAGCAAATGTCATACTATGGTAGGGCATTGTGCATCTGTGAGATGCCAGTGCCACCTATAAACACTTGAAAATGGAAGTTTCCTCCCAAAAAGCAACTGCACGTTAACTCAACTCGACTCGAGCATCGACGGAAACATGCCAGCAATTGAAGCTAAAACTAGCGAGTGTTCTCTGTAGGACGGACAAATAGAATAAATGGGGATAAGATACTTTAATAGGCAGTTGATAAGCTAAAATTAACTTTAAACTGTTACATATTTCGAACATGAATTAACACTGTGTGCGTTTGTGTTGTCTACCGTTCTCGAATATTCTATCATCTCTAGCTTTTTGTTACCCCATGGGCTAGGATAAGGACAGTGACATGATTTCCATGAGGTAGACAAAGGCAACTTGCCTTCTTTTATGCTGATGTCTATGAGATCGCACAGCAACCACCAATCATTAAAAAAGCCAGTGGAAGCATTAGCAAAAAGGACATTCGTAAATGCCTCCAAGACATCACTGAATTGTTTAAGAAAGAAAACTTTTTTAGAACCTTACTAAATCCAAACAGAGTATTCAACACTGAAGAGATGAACTTCACTCTTTGACCTGAAATATCCAGGGTTTTGGTAAAAAAGGGCACTAAGAATACCTATGAAATCGACCAAGCCGACTCCACGTTTTCCATAACTGTCAAGTTTGCATTTTCAGGTTCTGGAAACCTAGTGGAACCTATTATCTAAAAATTTGAAAGAATTCTTACACAAGTTATTCACAACACTCCACGATCATGGGACAGCCACCATGGGACAGCTGGTAGGGACAGCCACCTTTGGATGACGGCACAAATGTAAACGATGAGAAATGCCTTTGTGGGTTTTTTTTTTTTTCTAGCAAAAAACAATGTGCAAGTGTCTGCAATTTTGCTTGTAAATGAACACAAAATGCATTTTAATCATGAAAGAAAAGAACTTTTCAAACCTTTACAGATAATTTTGATCATATTATACCCAAACGTTATCCACATTCTTCTACCTGCAACGGTGCTGCTTTTCGTCCGCTAAAAAGTTAGTGGTGCAAATTCCTTCTTTCCTGGAGCAAAAACCCTCCACGTGAAGCTTTAACTAAAGTGAGCACTGCTCAATCCTGAAAATTTCAGTAGAAAACGAATTGACGATGGCAATAAAAATGGTTTCAGGATGACAAGACTTTATTTATTTGATGCAAAATGCTGTAGTAGCTCAAAGTACAAGGATTTCATCATCAACAATGTTTCAAATGTTATCATTTGTAATAAGTCTGAATGCCACGAAATCCACAAAATCTATCGACTGAAGACTTTTGTCAAGTTATTGGTGAGAATAAGATGAAGATAGTTGGAAATACTCAACAACTGTCAAGTGAAGAATTCGAAGCTGTACGCCAATTGTATAAACATCTGGAGGAAAAAGCAACGGACTCAGGGGAAGAAAATGATCCATATCCAGTGGACATCATGACATTCAAACCAAGTACGAGCTCCAGTAATGGCAACTTTGAAAATATTCTTATGAATTTGAAAATCATTCATCAAAAGCCGAAAATTACCGATCGAGAGATATTTTCTAAGCCCAAAAAATCCATATCCACAGCTGAAGACAGCTCTGTGAAGTTAATCAATATCCTTGAATAGCCACGAAGTTATGTAAGGAAAGGGAATAGGAGGTCCAATGGAATGCCTTTCATCCTGACACCATGAAGAATGACAAGCTACAACGCTAAAGAATGGAAGAAACAAGAAGTCCATCAGAAGCAAAACAGAAAGAAAGGTTGGTAAAACAGGCAGTAAAATAAAGTGAGAAGGCCAACAAACAATTTAAGAAGGCTAATAAAAGTCAAGGACCAAAGCTGGCCAATAATGATTACAAAAAAGGAACAATTCCTCTGGGCCATTACTGGTGTGAGGTGGGCCATCATTGGTGTTTTTAGACCTTTTTGTAAAACAAATAGCAACAATTTTTAATTTTCTAGATTTTTTTTTACTCTAAAGTTTTCCTCCATCTTATATTTTGATCATCAGTGCGAAAAAATTTAGTTTGGCATAGTAATAATATGCTAAAAAACAAAACTGCTTTCTTAACCTGGCAATCACTGGTAGTTTTATCCAAATTTTGATATAACACAGGATCAAATTTTATTCCCCATTCAGTTTTCAATACTAAACCTGATTAAAGCCAGGGGTCAATGCAGGGATTTTTTTGGGGGGGCCCCACTTTGTGAAAAGTAAAAGTTATTTTTGTGAAAAGAACTTTTTGTAATGAAATATGAAATTCAGTTACTAAATTTCAAACCAAGTATTTATTAATAACTTCTTTAAGAGTTCTTCTGCTAAAGTTTAACTTTCTGATGAACTTGTTTTCTTTGCAATTTATACATTTTAAAACCTAACAATATGAAAATAAATAATGAAGAGTATGTTTTTATGTAATATAATTTGGTGAAGGGACCTGTTTTATTAAAATGAATTATGTGAAGGGCCTGTTTTATTAAAAGGAATTTTGTGAAGGAGCCTGCTTTATTAAATAGATTTTTGTGATGGGGCCCTCCCAAATTTTGTCTGGATTGACCCCTGAAAGCTCACCAAATATGGCAGAATTTCAATTCACCTTAGTAGTTCTATATAAAAAAAAAAGGATTAAAATATATATATATACAGGTATAACTTCTAAAATACAGAATCGCTCGGGACTCCGCAATTCCAGATTTTCGAATTTTGCAGACTCAGAAATAACAATTTAAATTCTAAATTAAAAACATGCTTAAAAGTAAGAAAGACATACTGTAGAGTTTCTAATACATAATATATATAAAACATAATATATATTCTATTATAAAAAAACCATAGAATTATACAAGAACAAGAAGGAACACAAGGAACCGGATTAGCTCTGAAGCGCGCAGGGGCTGATGGGATTTAACGAAGACGAACTGCTTGCAACCCCCCTAACGCTAAGCGATAACTTCACCTTACTATCCAATGGTCTTTGTTGCTATCACCCCTTTTCTCGCAAGTGCTCATGGGGATTAATGAAGGAAAAAATATCCAGTGGCAAACAGCAGGCAGGGAAGATGCAATGCAAAGATATGCTTGCCTTCCTTCTCATTCTTTGTAATTCTATGGAAAAAAAAAAACTAATATACCCATTACACCGGATGGAGATAAATAAAAACGATTTATTAGAATACTTTCTTTTACTTTGGCAAGTATAATTATGACCGCCACAAAACAATGATCGTGATATTTACGCCATCTATGAACAGTTTAAATAAACAGTATCTAGCTTATACAGTGTTGACAATTAAATACAAAGGGTAAAAAAATAAAAATAAATCGAAACTAGAAAACACCAACAATGTTTTATTTTAAAATTAATTTTTTTTAAACATTTCTGCCAAGGTTTTTACCTTAGCTTAGGCTTGTTAGAAATGAAAGCCACACTTAAAATAAAGAAACACATACTGCAGAGTTACACATCATATATATTAAAACGTAAAGGGAATTCTGTAAGATCACGATTAGTAAGACCAATATTGACACATTTGTGCATGCGTCAACTCTTTTAGGAACTTCTTTAACTTAGAGAAATATTGAGCGAGTCCCTGCTGGCACAACGGTCAAAAACAGCAGTATAAAGCTCTGAATTTTTGTAGAGGACGTGGGTTCGAGCCCAACGCCTGGCAAAATGATTTCTGCAATATTTTTGGCGATGATTCTCTTCAATATCTTCCATAATGACAAGTTTTATTAGCAGGAGAAGATGATTTTTATTGTTATTATTATTATTTGAATGCTTTATAATTAAATAAAATTTAATACGCAACAATATTTTTAAAAAATAATTTTTTATTTAAAATATTTTGCATGTAATTACCAATTAAATAAATAGAGCTGATCTACAATTTGTTATATTTTCTGACCATTATCAAGAATATATATATATATGTGTGTGTGGCAGAAAGAAACGTTTGCCAATCTTTTCTGTAAAAAAGAAAACTGAAAGAAAGAAAAAAATATTCATATAAGAATTATAAAAGAAATTACCTTGATATCCATGGTTTAATATTTAATTTAGGTTTTAGAGAATGCGGCTGATAAAAATAAAATTCATGGCAGCTTTTAATGGTTGTGCAATTTAAAATAAATAAATAAAAATAAATAGTTATTTTTTCAAAAAAAAAAAAAATACCATAGAAAGTAAAAATGATTTACCCAGTATTTTTAGGTAAATTTCTGATAAAAAGCAAGCGTAATTTGTTGTAAATTATAAACTTCAAATTCTTTCACTTCATTGAATAGATTAGATTGACAGCGCCCTCTATCGCCTTAAAGAAATAGGAATAACTTATGCAACATAGAAATTTGTCACGATTTCAATAATTAATTTAAAAGCAACTAAAAATTCAAGAATTTTCCTAATGAAACATTTAAGTAATTTACCATCAAATCTTGACGGGTACTATCTAGTACTCTATAAAAAAAAAATTAAGACAGCCGTTACAGAAGATGGAGATAAATAAAAATGATTTATTGAATTAGAATACTTTTTTTTATTATGGCAAGTATAATTTTGACCACCACAAAACAACGATCGTGGTATTTATATTTGCTGATGGCGTTATCTAAGAACAGTTTAAATAAACAGTATCTAACTCATGCTGTGTTGACAATTAAATACAAAGGCCAAAAATATAAATAAATAAATTACTAAATAAATCGGAATTAGAAAACACTCTAACAATGTTTTATTTTTAAATTCATTTTTCTTTTTTAAACATTACTGTCAAGGTTTGTTGCCTTAGCTTAGGTTTGTTGAAAATTACTTTTTCTTTAAACCTATAAAGTCCCATAATTTCATGTTCAGTTAGGTATCATATGTGATGGATTTGCCAAGCCCATAATTCTTACAAAATGTATTAACTGGTGTTCCTTTATCAAACGCCTTTAAAAGCGAAACTTTATCCCCAATAGAAAGAGAAACACGTTTTCTCTTTTTACTAGTGGATGCTTTTGACACATCCATTAAATAAATTATTTTTTATCAAAGTAATAAAAAAATTAAATAATAAATTAAAATGTCAGGAAATACAAGATCAATAGAAAATTAACTCGCCGATGTAGCTATAACAGCTTAGAAAATGCACTAGCTAGCAGTGGAAATGCAAGAAAAAAATCAACTCATCTCATTTTCCTGTGACAGATTGTCGTTTGGCGCCATCTACCAATTATAAGAAGAAACAAAATTAAGTATTGTTACAAAACTGTTTACATGTATTCCTCACTTTTATGCCTTAAACCATCTGTATATTAAAAAAAAATCAACTGCCATGCTTTAAAAAAAGTTTTATAGAAGTATACTTAGAATATGAAGCAGCTTTTTTTTTTTCCCCATATTCCTTTAGAAGCTAAACTTTAACAGTAATAAAAGGTATAAGTTTTTTCTTTTCTTGTACTACTGCACTTCATATCAACTTAAAGAATTAATTATTATCAAGTTATTAAAAAAAATCTAAATTTAAATAAGAGTATTAAAATATCTGTAGAAAAAATATTAGGAATTCATTTATTGATCTCACTTTCCCTTTATTCAATTTGTTGAAGGTGCCATCTGCCGATTGAATCGAAAGATGAAATTGGTGATGATAAAAAAAAAAAAAAAAAAAAAAAAAAAAAAAAAAAAAAAAAAAGAGGGGTTTTTGTATGCATTCCAGTTTTTGGAAGATTCCGGATTTAAGAAGTCTGGATTTTGGAAGTTCTACCTGTATATACATAAAAACATAATGCTTTCTGTTATTTGCAACTTAAACGTGATTTTTTTAGTTTCAATTTCCATCAAAATAAGCTAATGATTTGAATAAAAGTGAAATCAACAGATACACTTTGCGTTTTACGATGCTAGGATAAATATTTTTTTTTTTTTTTTTTATGTCCTTTTATTCATCAAACAAGAAATTTTTCATTACTTTTGAACACAAAGTAAGAATAATTCAATAAAGGATATTGTGATGACATTTTAAATTTGTCATAAATTCCTATTTAATATTTACAAATATTTCGTATGTGCTCATACATTGGCTCAAATCAATGGCCTCCCAGCCTCCTTTCCATAAAAGAGTCAGGGGGAAAAAAGTAACAGATTTCTGAAAAAAAAAATTGTGATTTACGATTGTTGATAATTTAACATTCAAGAACCATCATCATTGTAGAAAATACCATTTGAGATAGTCATCCATTACTTCTTAAATTCCACAATTGAGATGTTCAACAATCGATTGCCTATCTGAGAAACTAAAAATCACAATTACAAAATTTAGCGATTATCCAGACAGGAAGTGTTATTGTAGTGACAGGCAATTGCAGGATTATTCTACAATCAAAACTTGTAATATTCTGTTTAAAGAATTTTAATTATAGGATAATATTGGCAAAACAATGTTGTCTTTTTCATAAACAATGAGTTGAGTTGGGCTGGGTCATTTTAGCAAAGCATTTTTTAAAGATTTTCAGTAAGATAGTCATTTTAGTAAGCAGTTTTAGAAAATTATTTAAAGTTTTGCTGTGTTAACCTACCAAAAACTTTTGCTTGTGGCTTGTGCAGGTTCCAAACCCTTGAAATCTATCTATTGGTTTTATCATTATTTTAAAATTACTTTAATCAATTGAGGACTAAAAATGGAAAGCAATGTAAGTCCAAAACAAAATTTTTCAAGAGAAAGAAAAAAAAACCTCCTACTTCTGGTACATACAGCATTTTCCACTTCACTCCTTTTCAGCTCTTAGTTCAACATTTTAAAATGTAGGTACCTAGCTTCCTTTTGTTTAGCATTTAAATACCTAATATTATCATTTGTAAACATTTCTTTTATTTATACATTTAATATCTTTCACCTTGCTTAAAAATATCCCATTGATGTAAACAATAACATACTTGCCAACTAAATTTTGTTAAAACTCAGAAGATTTTGGGCAAAAAATCAGAAGATTTTGGGCAAAAAATCAGAAGATTTTGACGAAAAATCAGAAGATTTTTTTAAAGTTTTATAAAACTTTCAGTAAGAATTAAAAAAACAGGCGAATCTTAATAAATGAACAAATTCCAGAGAAACTCGAGCAAAATGAAATTTTTACTAATTTGCAATTACACAATATAAATTATGATAAAAAAGAATAACTCGATTTTTTGGAAGAATTCTGAAAAAATCAGAAGAGTTAGCAGCTATGCAATAACATGATCAAATTGTGTAATGGCCACCAGACGCCGTGCATCTTATCATAGTTGGCACTTTCAGCATTCTCCATTTCACTTCATGTGACACATTCAACTAGTGACATTTTTCTACTCTTTTTTTAACTATTTCTACAGACATTTTTTGTGTTAAAAAAAAAAAAAAAAAAAAAAAAAAAGATTTTTGATTTCTTGGTACTTTCCATTTTTAGTCCTCAGTTTATGTCATATTTCTCCATATACTCTTGTTAGCTTTCCCCCCTAAGATGCAGCTCATAAAGTTGTGTTGAACATACAAATCCGGCATTTGGTTTCGACAGGTGGGACTTCAGACTTATTGTGGTAATGGTTTATTTCCTTACATACGTATATTAGCTGTTTGTCTTAGCATCTAGCACATGGGTCAGTAGTACATGTTACAAGCTGAGGAGGGGCCTTCGGTTTTCAGTTTAGAAAATGGAGACCATTTTAAAGGGTTTTCATTTTTCTTTTGGAGCCTCCCCCCCCCCATTTCTCGGCTTCTCCTCCCTTTACTCTATAGTTTTTCTTTTTCTTTTCCCCTGCAACTCTTTCCCTTCCCTCCCGCCTTTCTTTTGGCTCATTTTAACTTCATTCTCTGTTTTTGTCTTCTCCAGCCCCTTCCCCTTACCTTTTCATTTCACTAGTTCTTCTTTTTAAACATCATATGGGTTCAAAGGAGTTCACCAACTCCTTTGAGTTCAACCCCTTTTTCCACTCGTATTTTTTTTTATTGGAGCCATAGTTTCCAAGATACTACGAAGCTTTTACCCCGCATTTGACTTTTTGTTGCCCCCCCCCCCCCCTTCTCTTCACTCTTTTTTATGGGTTTCTTAATTTCACAACTCGTTGTCCTAAGCTCTGTTTTTGATATAATTTTTCGACTGATCAGAAATTTTTTAGTAGATATTATCAGTTGCTACTACCACCCACCAGAGGTGCTTTTTTCCCTCCCTACATTTTTTTTTTTTGTGTGTGTGAATATCTCGGCTCCTATCCATCTGATACTGTAGTTTTTATGTTAATTTTACTACTTGTTTTTCTCCTTCACTCTTTTTTGTTTACCTTTCTCCTGTTAGACGTATGAGTAATCCTTATGTTTAATACACTGAAACCAAGAAAAATACATTATGTACAATGAGTGGCAGAATTCTATACAATACATTTAATGAATAAGACAATCTTAACTTCAATGAAACAAAAGTCCATCTGAGACACTGTAAATGTCTGATCTTATGTGTCACACAACATAAACAATGCCAGTGAAAATCATATAAGTGATACCATTTAGAAAATACACACAATAATTGATAGTAGGCTGACCAGTAAAAAAAAAGACAGGAAAAAAGCAAAAAACCATGGACAAGAACAGCAACTTCTAGTGAGGAAAAGGTGAAGAAAGGGTGAAGATAGTCCTTGTTTTGCTTTAAGCAAATCTTCAAGTTTCTTCTTTGTAGCAGAGTTTGTTTTCCTGGCATTTTCTTTCTGTTTTATGATTTAACATGCTTTGCAAATGTCATTTTTTCTGCTATTTGCTACCATGAAATCAAAAATACAAGCAGTGCAAAACACAAACTTCCTTTATGAGATTTTAATAGTTGGAAATAAGGTCTTGCATGTCAGTCTGAAGTACTGAATATACTGCTTTTTACTCATTTTAATAGGCAATAATAAATTTAAAAAAAATTTAAATATGTGTATTCGCATAATTCACCATACCAATATTCCACATCATGGCAAAGGCATCAACAACAAACTCTTACTTGGAAAAAAAGCATTTTTTTCCCCACTCCTATCTCTTGTGCATCATGATGTCATGTGCAGCATTTTCCCGGAACAGGTTTATCTCTGTATGATACATCATGTCTCTAATTGCTAGGTGCAAGGGGAAGAGTAGAAAATCAGAACAGCACATTTAGCTCAGTCTGATTTACGATGACTAAAATTTTTACACAAAAAGCATAGGAAAAAGCATTATGCACATAAATTATTAAACATACCTATTTTTCAAAATTCTAAAAAAAAAGCTGAATAGTTGGCAGCTATGCCCTTTTCATATTTCTTCTTCCTTCCAACTCATATCATGCGACTTTGCCTGTAGCGTATTATTTTTTTTTAATTCAAGGGTCAGGTAAATAATTTTTACTAGATGCATTTTTAAAATTAAGTACAGTGATGTCGCTGTGCTTGAAAAATCCTGGGTCCCTTTTTTACAAAAGCGGGTCCCTATCAATAATAATTCATACTTTAAAAGAATAAATAAAACTTGTTTATTTGGAAAAGATAAAATAAATGCATTAATTATTGTTTTAATAATAATTTAACAATAAATTAAAACCAGTATTATTTGCACTCAAATAAGATATTTAAAAAAAATATATTAAGAGAAATTTTCTTTACTTTTTTAAAAGTAAAAATGCAAGATACAATTTTAATTGTAAAATATTGCTTATTTGAGAGTAGAAGATATCAAGCTCCACTAACAAGTATCACTAATGTTCGCATTTCTTTTAAAAAGGGGCAAGATGGGTTTATTTAAAAAGATATTTTTGCTGAAAAAAAAGAATACTTATGTTAAGTAAAGGGGTACTTTTTCTTGAATAATAGGTGCTTGCATTGCACTTCCCATTGAGTTATTTGTCAGCATAGATCTTTGTTGGAATCTGACATTTTCTCTGGAAGGGAAATTCATGTCTAAATCAAGCATCAATCATGAATCTTCAAAAGGTGGGAGACATTTCAATGCAGTAAGAAAGGGTGGGGGGGGTCAATGGTCCATCCCCTGAAAACATTAATCAAAGTACACTGAAATCATGCTGTATTTTTAAGAATCTCATAAAAAAAAGAAATTAAATCCCATTTTATGAATGTTCTACCTATAAGTTTGGTTTGTACATCTTTTTTGGTGCTTTGGATGCTTTGACAAAATTCGCGTTTTTTCCGCGATCTTTTGACGAAATTCACTATTTTTTCGCGAACATGTTACGAAAATAGTGTTTTTTCCACGATACTTTGGTGAAATGTGATCTTTTCTCGAGATCCTTTGACGAAATTCGGCTTTATTCCGTGATATTTTGATGAAATTTGCGCTTTTTGTCACGATCCGACAAAAATCTTTTTCTGCGATCCTTTGACGGAATACGTTATTTTTTCCGCTGCCCTTTTACAAAAATCGTGTTTTTTTCACGATATTTTGATAAAATGTGAGCTTTTTCACGATCCTATGGCAATAATTGGCTTTTTTTAACGATTTTTTTGACGAAATTCGCTATTTTTTTCGTGATTTTTTGACGAAATATGCTATTTTTTTCGAGGCCCTTTTACGAAAATCGTGTTTTTTCCGCGATATTTTGATGAAATTTTGTGCTATTTTTCTCGATCCTTTGACGAAAAATGGCTTTTTTCTGTGATTTTTTGACGAAATACGCTATTTTTTTGCAGCCCTTTTACGAAAATCGCGTTTTTTCTGCAATTTTCTGACGAAATTACGCGTCCCGTGGGACACGTAAGAGCTACTTTTTTGCGTCTCGTCTCCGATTTTTCGCGTAATTTACGCGCTATAGCACGTCCACGGCATCGCTGTAAGTATCTCAATAACTAATTGAAAGATTTGAACAGTGTTTTCATGAATGAATTTTTTTTATTTAAAGAGATGAAAAGAATGAGATTGCATAAAGCTCACTTTATGATTTTTTTAAAGATGAAAAATATTAATGATTTTCAATTGCATGCTATAATTTTTTAATTTAATAACTCAAAAACTAATGGAATGATTTGAATGTTTAACAATTTTTTTTTTTTTTTAATTTAAAGAGAGGAGAAGAAAGACAGGTTACATAACACTAGCAGGATGTCAAAGCTTGCTCGGATTTTGCTGCCAAAGGCAGTCAGGTCCTCAACCCTAGGTTCATTTGGAAAGTTGTTTTAAAAAAAAGCATAAGAATTAGAGGTTCATTTGAAAAACTGATCAGCATGAGTATCCTGCTCAGGTGTTATACAGTTTAAAGTAGTGTGGGGCCCCGACACTAAGTGTTTGAAAAGAAGATTCATTTGAAAAATCCGACCAGCATAACAAGATATTTAAAGTAATACCAGACAACTATTGGTGGTTTTCTGTTAATAATATGAATGAAATATGTTGCAATATAAAAATATGTACCTACAACATACATAATAGGTAATATCTAATAAAATCTATTCACAGCATCATAGAATACAATAAAGTCCCTAAAACATTTTGGGTTTTATCAAAATAACTAAAGGTTAAAGAACAATAAAAAATTACCTAATCATGTTTTGGAAGCCAGAATGGTGGAAATTTTCTCCTCCAATAACCCACATTTCATCCCCAATCACTACAGCTTCATGCAAAGCACGACCTTGAATTTTAACTTTGGCAGGTTCTTCAGCCCACCAACCTTCGTCAATGCGAAAACTACAATCAAAGCCTGGAATGAAAAAATATATTTTATAAATTCCACATATTGTTCCATATATAACTTATTAGGGATGGGCATTATTTAATGTATTAGGATAAAAAACGCTGTTACTATGCTGGAACCTAATATTGCATTAATATGTTACCGAAAAGTCCCTGTTAATTAAATAACATGTGGTTTTTTAATGGCAGTGTCTTCATTCATTTGCCTTAATCAAGAATTCAATTCCATGCTCTAAAATAGAACAATATTCACTAAAAACGTCCTCAATCATTTATTTTGAGACGTGCGCCCCTAGTTTGGCCCATTTTCACTCTCTAGTTATGGGCAACTCTGTTAGGTATGTGGTGCTAAAAATTTATTTTACATTTCATCAATCCCAATGCATGAATAGTAACAACTTGCAGCACTAATTAAATGCTTTTTGGCTTGGTGCCTGGTGCTGGGCCATCACCATCACATACTTTCACCGATTCTGATGGCACAAAGTAAAGCATAAACAAAACACTGGCACGCATAGTAAATCAGGAAAACATCTGAAAATTTCTAAGAAAAAAGCTGATGCTTGACATGTATTATATTGTCTTCATCCCCAAAGCAGAATACTTTGCATTGTTCCGCAACGGAATTTCAGATGATCAAAAATGTTCTGCAAGCGCAATGGGGGGAAGGGGGGGAATGTTTATATACATATGTAAGGATGCAATTTCATCTTTTATAAAAATGCTAAAGATGTGTTTCGTAAAACACTGTCAAACAAAAGAAACATATTCCACTATTTCTAAACAATAATCTTCATAGTAATTTGCATTGCAAATGTTGTGGAAATTTACCACAGAGATTATTGTTTAGAAATTGTAGTAGCCAAAAAAGGTGACCACTAAATTCACTGTATGGGTCATTACTATGCAAAGTCACACTCAACAAATAAGTGCAAAAGGTTAAATAGTAGAATTTACAACATATTTGACACACCTTTTATCATTAAAATAAAGATTTTATTCTTAAATCAAATGAAATTCACAGCAAATTTTCTGAAAGGTTACAGCAGAGAGGGGGGGGGGGGGGAATCCACTCCTGGCACTAATTACGTGTTTTTTTCGCGATCTTTGGACAAAATTTGTCATTCTTTTGCAATCTTATGACAAAATTTGTCGTTTTTTCGCGATCTTATGACAAAATTTGTCGTTTTTTCACAATCTTATGACGAAATGTGCCGTTTTTTCGTGATCTTTTGACGAATTTTGCCTTTTTTTGCGATCTTCTGACAAAATTTCGTAATTTTTCGAAGAAATTTACCGTTTTTTCGCGATCCTTTATGAAATTTGCGTTTTTACCGCGATTCTTTGACGAAATTAGCTTTTTTCACGATCCTTTGACGAAATTGGCTATTTTTCTTCGAACGATTGACGAAATTGATCTTTTTTGGCGATCATTAGTCGAAATTGGCGAGACATTTTGTTCGGATTTATGACCGATTTTTTTAATTTTCGAAAATGACTTTTTTCAATTTTTCGGAAAATTCGGAACAGAATCACTCCTGTGCAATCCTTTGACGAAATCCGCTACTTTTTTCGCGACCCTGTTACGAAAATACTGTTTTTCCGCGATTTTTTGATGAAATTTGTTATTTTTTCATGATTTATTGACGAAATCCGCATTTTTCCGTGGCCCTGTTACGAAAATTGCATTTTTTTTTCCACGATACTTTGCCGAAATGTATTCTTTTTTTGCGATCCTTTGACGGAATTTGGCTTTTTTCCGCGATTTCTTGACGAAATTCGCTGTTTTCGCAATTCTTTGACGAAATCTGCTATTTTTTTGCGACCCTGTTACAAAAATAGTGTTTTTTCCGCAGTATTGTGATGAAATGTGCACTTTTTCGTGATCCTTTGACGAAATTCAGCTTTTTTCCACGATTTTTTTGCGAAATTCGCTATTTTTTCGCAATCCTTTGACAAAATCAGCTATTTTTTCAGAACCCTGTTACGAAAATTGTGTTTTTTCGCGATATTGTGCCACTTTTTTCGCAATTCTTTGGTAAAATTCGGCTTTCTTCAGAGATTTTTGAGCGAAATTACACATCTCACAGGGCGAGTAAAAGTTATTTTTTTGCGTGCCACCTCCGATTTTTCGCGTAATTTACGTGCTATAGCGCGTCCGGGACATTGTTGATGTTTACAAACAGTTAACAGTTTGCTGGGATGAAATTAATTTAAAGGGCTTTTTTTTCGGTCGATTTTTTTAGTGCTAGGGCTCACGGTGTGGAGCTCTAGGGCAGTGGGAGCGGCAAATTTTGTAAAGAAGGGCAGGCAAAATGCCTAGAATGACCTCTGACGGAAAGCAGTACCCCCCCCCCCCCCCCCCCCCCGAATTCTTTTTGCTTTCACATCAATATGCACTTGACTTTTTTTTACAAAAAAAAAAAAAAAAAAAAAAAAAAAAAGTAACATGATCTTGAAATGATCTGCAGCACATCTCATTGTTCTGCGACGTACGTCGCACTTTTAAGCATATTCTGCTTTGGGTGTCTTCATTTAGCATTTCCATAACAAAAAGTCAAGTTTGACTTATAAAACCCAGCAAAGTTTTGTATAATTTTTTATCTGAGTATTTTTTTTCAACTAAAAATATATTTTCGTGCCTTTTTTTTTTTTTTTTGGCTTGCTTCTAATTTTTAATGAGTGACTTATCTGACTTTCAACTATATCTGAATTATATTGCCAAACCTATAGCTCAGTTACACATTAGCGATTAAGAATAGGAATTGTAATGCATAGATGTGCTTAAGATATCCTAAAACGTGCAAATCCTTTAAAAATCTGGTCTGAAATTTTCATAAACCCTTATTTTTTTGTAAAAATATGTGAATAATTTTACATTCAATATAGCTAAAAAAAATTTTCTTTAAGTGCAATATTATTCATGTTAAAAAAATAATTAAGTGTACAAATTACATTATTAATTCTAAATACTTTTCCTTTGTACACTTGTATTACAAATGCATTTTAAATTTATAGGGTTTTATTTATTTATTTTTTATTTTTTCACTTTTCCTTCCTTTAAAGAGAGTATAATGTGGTATACATAATTGTTGAATTTTCCAAAATATTTAATCTATGTTATGTAAATGAAAAAAAAACATTGATTTCACGTCCCCCCCCCCCCCCCTTTTAAAAAATGCAGCGAAACACGAGTTCAGATTCATTAAATTTATAAAAAGAACCTTTTTGCAACATTTCAGTAAAATACATTTATTTATAATTTTGTCTCTTAAAAATTTTAATTCTCGATTTTGAATAGAAAATCATTCAAAAATAACAAAACATTGTTTTGCTACTTTCAAATGAAATCTATGAATTTGTAATTTTTTATTTGATTAGCGCATTTAAAATGGGTACATTAAAACTTCGATTTATTTCAACTGAAAGCAGCTGCAACGATTGGAAACCAACCACAGATAATTCTTTAATTTGTTCTGAATTATGCTATCAGTAAAATGTAGTTCTTAACATATAAAATTATCATTTCACCACTTAGTAAGCTTTGAATGAATAACAGATAACAGAACATCTTTGCAATTATTTTTCTGTTAAAATTTTCTGCGGTCGATATAACATTTGCTACAAGTTTGTCTTAAATTAAAAAAATACGCTGAGATTAAATTTATCTAAAAGCATAATTTTGTCTGAGTGAAATGACATTTGATTAAGAGTGTTTATTTACTCTTCATGTTTTTAAGAAGGAATGGAGCATTTTGCATTGGGTTGTTTATTTGAATGTTTAAAAGGATTATTGCTACGTGTTCATGGAGTTTTTTAAAGGGGTGGGGTGGGGACGAGGGAGATTCTGGAACTATAAATTTTGTTTTTTGACCAAGTGTTTCTATTATTTTTGTTCTGTCATTGTTTTAACCCTTAAATGCCTGATTTTTCAAAAATCATTGTAATAATGTTTTTCGGCTTTCATTTTTTAAATAAATCATGGAAAAAATACTTTAAAAAATCATATTTTGTTTTATGTATAGTTTACGGCTAAAAAAGTTTGTTACTAATCGGCAATACTGGTGTTTAATTGAAAAAATAATTTCCCTTGATAAAATTCTACAATATTAAACACACAAGAATTTTAAGAACTACAATAAGAAATAAATTTTACTTGCTCACTGCAGGTCAAAATAGGGTATTTCGCAAGCGTCCAAACAAAACAAAAAGAACAAGTAGCAACAATTGAAAAAATAAATCTATCTTTATTCTTAAACAGCACAATTGTTGCCATCTACATGTTGAAAATCGATTTAATAATATCTTCAGAATGTATTTTATTGGCAACATTAGGCATTATAGCTCCAATATTATTCTAATAGCATTTTAGAGCCTAAATTGGGTATGTCACCGAAAAGCAACACCAGGCATTTAAGGGTTAATTTGCTCAGAAAAAAGAAAGAATCCTTTAATTTGTGAGAAAACTTAATTTTAGTACAGTTGTAATTAATTTGAAAAACATATTTGTACAAACGAAATTTGTTTGGATGAATTGCATTTGATTAAAAGTATATAAATAATATTTTTGTGTTCTTGTGAAATTAGCTTTGAATATGTGTTGATATATATGGCTGCACAAAGTTTATTTTTTGTTAACAATAGTAATAAACTTAATATTTTTGTTTTATAACCATATTTTTAATTTATTGCATTATAAATTGTCTCTGACAACCAGCCTATCCAAAACTTTGGTTGGGGGTTGGAAAAGATGCTTACAATTGTGGTACTCTCCCTACAACCATGAAGATAACTTAAAGATAAATAGATAATAAAATCGAGATTTATTTTAAATAACTCTTTTCAAATAGAATGTTTAACTATTGTATTTATAACCTTTTCCATATAAACATTACACTTTTTAATGTTTCATTTTTTTTTTTTGTTACTCCAAAAATTGTAATGTTATGCCCCCCCCCCCCCCCCCCCAACAAAAGAGACTAATAGTCTTATTTAAAATTAAGATATTTGCATGATAGCTAGAAATTTATTGATGTAAAAAGAAGCATGAAAAATTTTTAAAACATCAATAAAATGAAAATTTAGGATATATAGTAAAATAATACGGTTTTTAAGTAGATTCCGGGAGACTTATATAGTTAATAACAGATAAACAAAGTTTTTAATGTCAATTGCCTTTTTAAACTTTACGTTTTTGTACTTGAAACATACTTTATATTCATATATAACAAAAATTTAAAAAATATACATTATACACCAAAAAGTTTAAACTTTAGGATCTCCGCCAAACCTAAATATTTTTGGTAAGTATGCGACCATAGAGACAACATTTTATCAACTTGAGATTTCGAAATTCAAATATTTTTTTTTCATGATACACCCTAATGTATATTAATAGAGATATAGCAATATTTTTTTTTTATTAAAAAAATTCTTGCAGGGTTTTTGCTTATAACATACAGGGTTTTTAACCAAATTTAACGCCAGTTTTAGAAAAATTGACAAAATGTTGTAGAAACAATACAGTGCAATTGGAATATAAATATTAAATATTTAAGGAATGGGTAGTTATATAAAATGTGTGAATGATAACAAGGAACTTTTTGCATAATTTAATAGTCAACTCTATGGAGCAACTTATTAAAAAAAATCAGTCAAATATTGTATAAATTCAGAGAGATATCGGCGTTAAAGTGAGCTGTTTTTTAGTTTCTCACTAAAACTCCATGAATGGCAAGGGATTGTTCACAAATTATTATTTTTAAATTATCTGACAGCGTTCGGAGCAAGAATTTTGAAAAAGCTATTTAATTATAGTTTATGGTTATGTTTAGGAAGATTTTGACTCTAAACTACGATGAAAAGGAAAATATAGTCTATATTTTGATTACATTTGGGTAAATTGAGGAGTTTATGATAAAATTTTGTGAAATTTAGTCCAATACGCAAAACACTCTACAGTAAATTCTACCGTATATATATATGTATTTTCTGTATACACATAATTTGTATGGCAGTGGTGAAGACAAACTAAAATCTAAGCTATATTTTACTTTTTTCATCAGTTATGAATCAATAACTTGCAATTTAATTTTTATAGTGATATTTCAATAGCTTTTTAAGAAATTAAGTTTAGCGTATGGAATTTTCACAGAAAAATGCACTTTCCATAAAATACATTTACTTAATTATTTTAAACTTTATTTAACATTTACTTGACAGTTATGTGAATTGGAAATTTACTGTACTTATCGATCAAGGTCTTCTTTTTTATGCCGTTTATATATAAAAGACAGTTTTGGCAGTTTTGTTCGAAGGATAAAATAATTAGCGCTCAAACGTTTGGCACTTCTGGTTTCATTCACAGTTAGCAAGTAGTTTTTAAAATCTGTTAACTTAGATTTTTTTATAGAACAATAAATGTAAGCGCAAATGTCGAAAGGTAAAAATGTGGACTTTAATAAAATGAAATACAAAGAAAACGAAAAGTTTCGACAAAAATCTCATTTTAAATGCAATCATATATCCTAATTTGTATACCATTTTTCATTTTTTATTGATACTTTAGTTCTTCTTGTAAAACCAGCATAATGAGCCAATTTGAATAAAAAAAAGAGTAATCAAAATCAAAGCATCCATTTCAAAATAAATCGCCAAGTAAATGCTGGTTTTCTAAGGAAAACTAAAGTATCAAAAAAAAAATGAAAAATAGCATACAAATTAAGATATCCGAGTACATTTAAAATGCTATTTTTGTCTAAGTTTTTTGTTTTCTTTGTATTACATTTCCTTAAAGCCGGCATTTTTGCCTTTCCAAATTCTGTGCTTACATTTATTGCACTATAAATAAAACTTAAATTATCAGATTTTAAAAACTACTTGATAGCCGAGAATGAAACCAGAACTGTCAAACATTTTAGCATCAATTTTTTTTTCCTTCATACAAAAGCTGCCAAAACTGTCTTTTAGATATAAACAGCATAAAAAAGACCTTGATCGATAAGTACAGTAAATTTCTAATTCAAATTCACATAACTGTCAAGTAAATGTTAAATAAAGTTTAAAATAGTTAAGTAAATGTTTCAGTTAAATAAATGTATTTTATGGAAAATGCATTTTTCTGTGAAAATTCCATATGCAAAACGTTATTTCTCAAAAAGCTATTGATATATCACTATAAAAATAAAATTGCAAGTTATTGACTCATAACTCATGAAAAATGTATAATATAGCTTAGATTAGTTTATTGTCTTCACCACAGCCATACAAATTACGTGTATACAGAAAATACATATATGTGTGATAGAATTTACTGTAGAGTGTTTTGCGTATTGGGCTAAATTTCACGAAATTTTACCATAAACTCCTCAATTTACCTAAATGTAACCAAAGTATGGACTATATTTTCCTTTTCATCGTAGTTTAGAGCCAAAATCTTCCTAAACATAATCGTAAACTATAATTAAATAGCTTTTTCAAAATTCTTGCTCCGAACACTGTCAGATAACTTAAAAATAACAATTTGTGGACAATGCCTTGTCATTCAGCGAGTTTTAGTGAGAAACTAAAAAACAGCTCACTCAAACGCCGATATCTCTCTGAATTTTTACAATATTTGACTGATTTTTTTTAATAAGTTGCTCCATAGAGTTGACTATTAAATTATACAAAAAGTTCCTTGTTATCTTTCGCGCATGCACAGATAAAAATTATTTTATACAACTACCCATATTTCCTTAAATATTTAATATATTTATATTCCGATTGCACTATATTGTTTCCACTACATTTTGTCAATTTTTTTTTTAAACTGGCGTTAAATTTGGTTAAAAACCTTGTATGTTATAAGCAAAAAACATGCAAGAATTTTTTTAAATTTAAAAAATTGCTATTTCTCTATTAATACACATGCTATTCTTACACAAATGAATACACATATTGCACAATGTCTATTTATTTATATTTGGTAGCGATAGATTATTTCGTGCATTTTATTTTACAGGGGTGATCCCAAGTATTATTTTTCTTCTTTAATTTTTTGTTGGCCCCGTAATTGTCCCCCTTATCAAATCAATGTTGATAAATATGAAGTCAGACCTGTTCTTTTTAATCCTAGAAGAATCTGACAATTGTATTTTTAAATATATGACAAAATGTCTAAAATTGAAAGTTGCTGGTCATTAATGGCCATATAGTATGTAAGACTCCCTCAAGTAATATAGGGTTCACACATCTTCAATTTTTATTCCTTTTTTAGAAGGAATAAACTTCCCTTTAAGACCTGATGTATTTGTAAACAAAGCTAGTCATGCCTATAGAAAGTAAAACATGGACTGCAATCGCTACCTGTTGATAAAAAATGATATTTTACTCTAGCTGCAAACCAGAACTATCGTTCGAGTTTTTATTACATACGACTCAGAAGCAAAAATTTAAATGAATGTCTAAACACGCACAATCATGCGGGTTGGGTCTTAAAGGGTTATTAAAAGGGAGAGTATAATGACAGAAAGGATTGAAATAAGATGAGACTCTTTACTTTCTCCATCAATATAAAGCATCAGAAAACAAAGAGTTATGTCACAAAAAGATCTTTTCAGGTGATTAACAAGCCAGAAATGCTTAATAAACATCATCATTTCATAACAGCTCCACAGGTACACAAGATGAATTAGTTCATAGCAATATTAACCGAAGATCACAAAAGGGAAATGTGAAAGCTTCGAAGGTCTCTAAAAATGCAGTTAAAATATTACTTCCAAATTAGATTAAGAGTACTTAAAAATGTTATAGTACTGCCTTCGAGACTGAATATCCTTAATGTATATTAGAAATAGTTTAAAACATCTCGATAGGGAAGCAAGGATCTGAAAGGAATAACATATACCATAAAGATACATGCACTAACGTCATTATGCAAAACGATCTGCTTCTAGTACAAGTCACGGGCTCAAGTCCCAGCTTGGTCACTTTTTTAACTCTGTTGGTTTTATGCCTAGTTAGCAATGTAAAAATTCATGTGATTAAAATATTCAATATTTCGGACATAATTCATAACTAGAAAAGAAAAAAAAAATCTAAATATCATTTCACCGATGCTAGAATTAATTTCCATCTCATGTTTGCCATAGGGTTGTGGCTCATGAAGATATTCCATCTTGTGCTGCAGATGCAGCCTCGTCAACATATAAGAGTGAAGGGTGCCAGACTGGGTATCACCAGATTAGCTCAGTTGGCAGAGCATTGGTGCACTATGCCAATGACCCAGGTTTGGATCCCAGCTTGGACAATTTTTCACTCTGTTGTTTTTACGTCTAGTTAGACATGCAAAAATTTGTGCAATTTTTAAAAATTCAATACTTTGGGCATGATTCATAACTACAAAGAAAAAATTATCTAAACATAAAATATTTTTTAAAATTCTGTAAGATTCATTGAACACATTAAAATAAAACTTAAAAGCTACTTTAAGTGCAAGTAAATTAAAAACTTAACAATATCAAATAAATGCTGCAAGGCTTGAAATTTTAACTTAAAACAAACACTATGGTTTTCTTGCAGAAAATACAGTAGTTAAAATTAGAGGCTATCTAAAACTAATATTTAAATAAATTTTTTAAAGTATGAAGATGTCTTTTAATCTTCTAGACCACTATCTACTTAATTTATTTTATGAAAATGTAAGAAACAGGTGATGTTGCATATGCACTATTAATCATCAGTGCATCAGTTAAGCAAGAAATTGTAGAAGGGGTGAATAAAAAAAAAAAAAAAAATGTAATGTGCCCTTCAGAATGCATAATTTTTACCTTGAAAGAACACAAAAGAGGCATATTTTCTATCAAATATTTTGAATATGACTTATTCCTAAAAGGAACTACTTAAAAAAATTCCTTTTTTTTTTTTTTTTTTTTTTTTTTTCTTTTGGTGTGTGTGGACAGTGTGGGTGTGAGTCTGTGGAATGGACTTATTAATTGTGCATTTACTGTAGAACATTTTACTGCTTTATTTACAAGTATAAGTTTATACTTGTTACGTCTATGAAAATAATTATTTGATAGTAGTATCAATCAAAGTAAATATAAATTTTAAGAGAACTGTAACTTCTCCATAAAAGAGGAATTATTATAAAAAATTACCAATAAAATATGTTTAAAAATATAATTTCAAGAGTTTAATAAATCAAATATACCAGTAAATGCAGCATAGCAAATACATTTATGATGTTCAACATCACAGTATCCATTTTCCTGGCAGTTATTTGGACATATAGGAACATCACAAGCTTCACCTGTCCAACTTGCCCAGCAAGTGCAAAATCCATCAACACAAGGACCATGGCCTGAACAATTTTTTGGGCAACTGTTTATACTATAAAAGAAAACAATATCAAATATTACCAATTACTTACATTTTTAATGTTATGTTATGTTAGAAGAAACATTGATTATGTATATCGAAATAGTCAAATGATCAATAACACAGAAAATTCAGCATTTAAATTCTTCAAAAAAAGACTCAGTTTCTTTGGTACTTGTCTGTTTTCCCATCAACCCCTTTCTATATAAAAAAAATAATAACTGCCACCAAACGATGGGATTTAATGCCAAAAACGCATATCCATGACATCAATACGTAACATGTTCATGTTTTCGCCCAATAACTGTGGCCAAATGCCTAATCCATGTATCCCAACTACAGAAGATTGTCAAGAAAGTACCTCACTGCAAAATTTTAAATGAAATTTTGTGTGTCAAAGATTTTAAAAATCACCAAAATTTCGTGTGAATTTTACAACAGGATAATGTACCATCACATAAAGTTATCATTGTGCAAGAGTTTTTGGCCAAAAACACAAAAAATATCATCGACCAAGTATCGTACTCACTTGATATGGCCCTGTGTGACTTTTTCCTGTTCCCAAAGGTTCAAATTACCACTTCAAGGAAGGAGTCTTGAGTCAATTAAAGCAGGGGTCTGTCCAGACTTTTCTCACAGGGCCCTGTTTTTGTGAAATTGTGAAGTTTTTCTTATTTTTGTGAAAATTCTAGTCATAATTTTGTGAATTTTATATTATCGATGTCTTCATGTTCTCTCCTTCATATATAAAAAGCTAAGTAATATGCTCTTTGGTGAGTTCAACTGCTTACTTACAGGCCAGATTTTATTTTTAAATGACAAAATTTGTGAAAAATTCAATTTGAAGGTGAAAAAATTCTGTGAAAGGTCTATTTTAGAGACAAATAATTTTGTGAAGGGTCCTGTTTTGGGATATGTTTTGTGAAGGGTCCTGTTTGGGGATAAAAAATTTTGTGAAGGGTCCTGTTTCAAGATAAATTATTTTGTGAAGGGTCCTTTAAAGGACCTAAAATTTTCCTAAACATATCCCTGATTAAAGCCATACAAAAAAATTTGCTGAGGTAGCTGGAGACTATACCTCAATCAGCCCACTACAAATGTATGGAGTATTGGTTCAAAAGGGGTATAGTTGTATTAGACTCCATAGCACCTACTTTGAAAGCGACAAAATAAGTTTGATGAATAATTTTTTTTTCTTGTTTTATTTAACGATTCTGGGTACTTTTTACACAGAATGTATACTTCCACTATGGATTGATGTCATTTATGCAACCAATGAGCAGTGCTGTGTTACTGGAAAGAGTTAGGAAGCAACACTTTTGATTATTTATGGTTGATCACCGATGTTTAAAAATGAAAGAATGGTAGCTAAAGCACTTTTGTTATAAAATATTTCTGCAATTTTGGTATTTTTTTTAAGGATTTAAAAAAAAAAAATTAAAGAATAATCCATAATTTTTAACTGTTCGTAACACCATAATTTTTGCTGCGTATGCGTAACAATTTGTAATACTTGGCACCTCTGCCATTCTTATGAGGGAAGTAGAATCTCAGTCATAAATGTGTTACAGTTTATACATTTCTGGAGAAAAGAACAACTTCCAATAAATTTTGATTTCGACCCTGGTAAGTCCAAGATAACGACCGTGGAGAGTCCAAATTTTATGTACTACATTTAAGAATCATTCTTGCTTAAAATTAGACTAATAAAGAAGCCTTAATCATCCATTTAAATACTAAAATTTAACATAAGAAAACACCATGTTAAACTACGTTCATTTTTTTCAAGATTTATATAATGCAATAAATTTCCATATAAATTTTGTTACATCTTTTAAAAAGTTTAATCATTCTCGAGCAGTGTTAAGGTGATTTCTAATAAGAAACTGGAGGAGTAAAGATGGTTAGCAACTAGCAACCATTTTTGGTGATCTATCTTCCTGAAACATATATGCAAGTACCAAAAAGAATGAAAAAACTTGAACAGGGGCAGTTAACTGCAAATTATAGTACAAGTGAACTAACTGCTTTCTCTTTAGTTTTGATATAGGTTTACACAGGGGTCAGACGTAGCATGCTACAAGTAGCAAAACTACAGTAGTAGCAGCAGTTTTAACAGTAGTTTGTAACAGTGTACCACATGTTGAACAATGTAGTATACCTAGTAGCACAATACAAAAAACAGTAGTTAGCAGCAGGAACTGATGTTACTTTTAATGCTACTTCAGGGAAAAAATATACGCTATTCTACAAATCACATGGCCATATTCTGCTCAAAATTTGCAAATCTCAATGGTAAATCTCAGCTGCAGTGTAAAGTAACACATTACACGAAGTCATAGATTTTTACCATGCACACATCCTGCTAAAATCAAGTGCTAATCCACTAACGAAATTAATTTTCTTGCACGCAACATTTGTCTTACTCACTCGTTATTAGGTCTTCATGTTTTAATGTCATGTTTCTTATTTGGAATTTCTTTACAGATTTCTTTATCGCTTGCATTTAGGGTTGTTTTTTCTTAATAATCTATATTATAAAATTAGACAACTCAGTATAATTAATTCTCAACAGAACTCAATACAATTAACATATTACAAGTGTATTTGAGATATAAGTAAACAAAGCTATTGGTATATACATTTCAAAGCTCTGGGGTAAAATGCCCCCTCAATCCATCCCTTTAATTTATCACTGGACTCGCAAAACTGAATACAACCTGAAAGCAACTAGAACTCAAAAAAGTTAACCAATCTGACCCAAGTGCTGTGTTGTTTTTGGATAAAATGGAGTGGTTCTCTATTCCATACCAAATATGGTAGTGAATTTTCATGGTTAAGCATATTTTCTGATTATTTATTTATTTTTATTAAACACATGCATTCAAAAAGTATGCATTTTAAATGTATTTTTAAAAATAATTCAATCACTGTTATAGACTGGTCCTGTATTTTCTTTTCAATAATTCCCTATATTGGTTTTCTATTAATTGGCCCAAGATTCATTCATTTATAACTCAGGAAATAAGAGTACTTTATTTCTAGACACTAATGATTAAACTAAATTAAACAAATAAAAATTAAAAAATACATATTTTAAAAGCATTATTAATTATTCTGCAGCCTACAGTTCTGATCAAGTCGGCTATACTCGACCCAAAGCCGTAATTTATATTTGAACGCAAACCAAATCGGACACAATTTGATCCAAAACCTGGCATTTTAATGTAATTATTGAAAAGTAGTCTTGTACAATTATCTCTCTAATATCCATGCTATATTTTATGTTGAAAAATAATTAAATATATATCTATACTAATAAAAGAACAAATCGCTCTGTGTCTGTGTGTGCGCACGTTGGCTAGAAAAATCTACGGTACAAGGCTCAGAAATTTTGTAAGGAAAGTCAAAGGCCTCTCCTTGTGTACCTGAGCTTCAGAATTTTCAATTTCTAATAATTACTTGAGAAAGTAATTAAAAACCCCAAATTAAAAGAATGGAAAAGTAGTCATAATTCAACAAAAGCATAGATTTTTATCAAACCACAAATTATTTCTTCGAAAAGTTGGAGAGGACAAGGGGTTAACAGAAAACAGCACTGTCATGGCGATAAATGTTATGGACTTTTTTTTTTTTTTTTTTTTTTTATAAAGGGCTGTATCTTAAATTTTACTGGGCCTAAAAACTCAAAAATACACAGCCAGATGCAGAAAAAATTCCCATTTCAGAAATTCTAAAAATTATTTTCATACTCCTGTAAATAGTTTAAAAAAAAAAAAAACATTAAAAATCTATTTATAAAATCTCTTATTTCCCTTCAAAGAAACACTTGATTTTTGAGAAATCTTTCATAGCAGCAGGTGTTTAGAAAAGCAGACTGGCTGTCGCTAGCGAGTAGTGGTATTTATAGACGACCTGTAAACTTTTTCAAATATTTAATTTATAGATTTAATTTTTATGCATCTGGATGTAGAATTTTTCACTGATTTCAGATATGTAAATTTCTTCACAGTCGCTCAATTACAACTTTAGATATTAATTATTATTTCATAAATTGGATGATTTCTTTCATACTCTCAATTTAACCCTTTATCTACTGACGGTACAACGGTTTAGAAATACTGTGGTATGAGGAATTTCTTTACAAGAAATCTCTGGGTACAACTAAAGGTGAATTTCACAATTTTTTTTTAAGCAGGGTGGATTTTGCATATTTTAAAAAGAGCAGGGTGCTGCTACCTTAAAAAAAATGATTTAGAAGGAACAGCAGTAGTAGGAAAAAGGGGGTTCGATTGGAGGAGAGGAGGTGGGATTGAAATCATACTATAGTATGAGGAGGTTTGAGAGAAATTTTTTCGATTGGAAAGGATATTTTTTATTTATTCATCTTATAGTAGGAGGAGGTAGGAGGGGTTAAATTTTTGAGAGGGGCTAAATTTTTGGGGGGGAAGCTTATTTTTTTTTTTTTTTTTCCGAATTGATTTAGTGTTAGAATGGAAATATACTATAGCACAGTGAGTTAGATCTTTTCGAGAGGAAGTTTGAAGAGGTTAAACTTTTCGATGGGTTTATTTAAGGGGCTTATTTGTAGGGGGGCTTAATTTTTTTTTTTCTCGAATTGACTTACAGTAGGAATGGAAATATCATACTTTAACATAGAATTTAGATCTTTTCGAGAAGAAGTATGAAGGGTCTAAAATTTTAGGGGGCTAATTTTTATCTTAGAATTTAAATGAAAATTTCTTGCATATTCTGAAGAAAATTTTTCATGCTGTCATCTGTAGGGGATAGTGCAAATTTGTTTTTGAAGATAGTATTTTATTTTTTTCCACAAGTTTTGGGTAAGATTTGAACTTGCAAAATAGTCTCAATTTGATAATTTGGAGTAGGTTTAACTGATAAATAATCTATGTCTCTGCATTTAGATTTTAGATGTTTCAAAATAAAAAATTGTATTCCCTCATTTTTGTGCAAAGAGAGACCGGTTTCTTAAGATAAGACAATAATACCTATTTTAACTGCTATTACACTCTGAGAATTACTTTAATCTATACGATTTTTAGTTTTACTGATTTTATCGATTTTACATACGAGAGTATGATCATTTTAACAAGTCATGGTTTCGAACCCCCAAACTTCCCATTATTCGAATTTCTTCAAAGAACATCTAGATATAAACTTGAAAAATTTAATTTTGAACTTAAGATTGCAGCAAGAGGATAATAATTACCAAAGTTCATACATCCCTTTACCTAACTGCCTGGTTTTGAACCTCCAATCTTCCCATTATTAGATTATTTCTATAACCATTGGACTGGGTGGGCCCCAGTGTTATTTCAAATGAATTTGCTTTCTTTCATTTTAGTATCTACTTCAACTTTGGGAAACTATTAATGTAGTGTTGCTACTGAATTGTGTATTATTTGAAATTCAAGACTGTTGCCATTGAATTTAAAAAAACGAGAAATAAACATTAAATTTTTTGTATATCATATACAGTCGTCCCCGTTTAAACGAATATTGACGGTTCCAGAAGAAAATATTCGATTAAGCGGGCTATTTGATTAATTGGGGAATCATAATTGTAATATTTATTGCGTAATAAAAAGGCAAAATAACCATCTACAGTATGTATAATTAAGAGCATAATAAATCGTTAATAGACTAACATACAATAAAACTAAATACAAATGCTAATATAAAGTAAATACGTATTAATTTAATGTCAGTACATGCATTTATATGGTTTACATCACACTTAATGCAGCTCGTTTGAATTTTGTCAAAACTTTGCTACTTCTAATTTATGTTACTTATATTGCCTTTAAAAAATCGTTTAAAGTGGTTTGTTTAAGTGGAATTTTAAAGAATATTGAGTTATTTTTCGAATGAGTGCAAAATATCACAACTACCATCTCGAGTCTCGAAAGAAGTGATGATGGGGGAGATCAAGGTGGGGAAGTCATTTGACCTGCCCATTATACACCTGCCGGCCGAAATCATTGCAGGAAGAACTGAAAATTTGTTTTCAGCGTAAAGGAACCGATAATGATAAAAGGTGGAAAGAAATTCCAGCTGAAACGTGTTTTCCGCGCCTATTTTCAAGTATCGGTCACACAGTTGTTATTTGATTAAGCGGGGACGTTCGTAAAAGGTATTTGGTTTAAGCGGGGAAAAAAACATAGAACCAATAGGAATAAATTCGGTTCCGGAGGATTCTATTCGAATAAGCAGGGTATTCGATTAAGTGGGGAGGACTGTACTTCGTGAAATTACTTTAATTTTGATAAGTAGGTTTTACTATCCTTTATTCATTTTAGTTAGTACTAACACTTCGAGAAAGTATTGTAATTTCTTGGAATTTTAATGAAAGGATAATTTAAAAACTGGATTTTAGGAAAGTATTGTAATTTTAGCGTAATGATATTTTTAAATCAGGATTTTCTCGAACAGTTAATGAAGTTTTTATTATCACTCACCAAGAATTTTCTTTTTTACTTACACTGTAACAAAATTTGGGGATTTTAGTTTAAAAAAATCACCTTTGGATGTACTCGAGGTCGATCACATTATCAAACTGCACCACAAAGACATTAAAATGATACATAATTAAACCCTTCAGAATGTCACTTTCAGATCAGCTTTTATTTAAAACTAGCCAGTTCTTCAATTTTCAAAGATTCGTGGTCACATCTTTGTGTGTTTGTTGTTTTGATTGTACATAAACAGGATGCACTGTTTCTAATCTAGATGTAATGATAAATCATATTTCCGCTATATGTGGAAAAACAGAGATAATGGTTCTTTATTCCATTATATTGTATTAGGAAAAACAAATTTTCTTAATGGGTTACAATTTTAATTAACTAACAATTAAGAAATGAATCAGACTTTTTTTTAACACTCACATTTTAATGGGATTTGCATTTAAGGTTAAGCTTTTATTGATAAAAACAGATTAATTCAAAAAGAAATGAATTTATAAAATGATTCATTTTGTACACTTGCCTATTTTTTATTAAATGAACACATCAATTTCTGTATTAATTAAATATCATGTGATTTTTTTTCTGATGCGCCACCTACATCGATTTAAATGTAGTTGGATTTCATTTCATGTCATTATTCTGTTTTCTACTGTTTTGATTAGACGTGCTGTATTTTTTGTCATCGATAAGTTAAAAGATTTCCCCCCCCCCCTTTTTAAATGAATATGGATGTTATTAATGATACACAATTGACTATTATAGAACAATTCGGATAAGATGAGTGAACAGGAGATAAAAGATGTGCCCATTTCGAATAGTAAAAGCATACCTTCTTCATCAGAAGAATTTAAATTGCCTTTCATTTGTGGAAAATGTAAAGCAGAATTTTTCGAGAAACACGAGTTTTTAAAACATATGAACATTCATTTAGAAAAAAAACTTTATGTGTGACGTATGTAGAATGTTTTTTCAAAAGAGTTCTTTAAAAGGAACATACGATAATTCATCGCATGACATCTACCATGCACCAATGCGAAACATGCAGTAAATCTTTTTCTTGAAAGAGTGTGTTAGACACACAAAGTTTCATTTATAAAAAAAGCCTTTGAGTTGTGGCAAGTGTAAAAAAACATTTGTTCAACAATGTGATTTACGAAAGCATTTGCTAATTCACATTAAAGATGGAAAATTTCATAAATGTGAACTATGTGAAGAAAAGTTTTTGAGAAAGACTGACTTAAGGAATCATCTTAAAATTCATATCATTACGAACAAAAGTTGAGCTTTCCAAGCAATTCAAATGCTAACACAATGACTAACACATTCTTTCGAGAAGGACTGTGGACAGCATTAAAATATGTATCATTTTAATGTCTTTGTGGTACAATTTGATAGCATGATTGACCTCGAGTCCATCCAAAGGTGATTTTTTTTAACTAAAATCCCCAAATTTTGTTACAGTATAAGTAAAAAAGAAAAATTCTTGGTGAGTGATAATAAAAACTTCATTAACTGTTCGAGAAAATCCTGATTTAAAAATATCATTACGCTAAAATTACAATACTTTCCTGAAATCCAGTTTTTAAATTATCCTTTCATTAAAATTCCAAGAAATTACAATACTTTCTCGAAGTGTTAGTACTAACTAAAATGAATAAAGGATAGTAAAACCTACTTATCAAAATTAAAGTAATTTCACGAAGTATATGATACACAAAAAATTTAATGTGTATTTCTCGTTTTTTTAAATTCAATGGCAACAGTCTTGAATTTCAAATAATACACAATTCAGTAGCAACACTACATTAATAGTTTCCCAAAGTTGAAGTAGATACTAAAATGAAAGAAAGCAAATTCAAGTAAAAAAACACTGGGGCCTGCCCAGCCCAATGGTTATAGAAATAATCTAATAATGGGAAGACTGAAGGTTCAAAACCAGGCAACTGGGTAAAGGGATGTATGAACTTGCAGCAAGGGAATAATAATTACCAATCTTAAGTTCAAAATTAAATTTTTCAAGTTTCCATCTAGATCCTCTTTGAAGAAATTCGAATAATGGGAAGTTTGGAGGTTCGAAACCATGACTTGTTAAAAATGATCATACTCTCGTATGTAAAATTGATAAAATCAGTAAAACTAAAAATCATATAGATTAAAGTAATTCTCAGAGTGTAGTAGCAGTTAAAATAGGTATTATTGTCTTATCTTAAGAAACTGGTCTCTCTTTGCACAAAAATGGCGGGAATACAATTTTTTATTTTGAAACATCTAAAACCTAAATGCAGAGACATAGATTATTGATTAGTTAAACCTACTCCAAATTATCAAATCAAGAGACTATTTTGCAGGTTTAAATCTTACCAAAAACTTGTGGAAAAAAATAAAATACTATCTTCAAAAATAAATTCACACTAGCCCCTACAGATGACAGTATCAAAAATTTTTTTCAGAATATGTAAAAAATTTTCATTTTCATTTAAATTCTAAGAAGATTAAAGAAAAAAAATAACCTCCCTAAAATTAAGCCCCCCTAAAATTTTAGACCCTTCATACTTCTCAAAAAGATCTAAATCTATGTTAAAGCATGATATTTCCATTCCTACTCTAAGTCGATTCGAAAAAAGAAAAAAAAATGAAGCCCCCCTAAAAATAAGCCCATCGAAAAGTTTAACCTCTTCAAACTTCCTCTCGAAAAGATCTAACTCATTGTGTTATAGTATGATATTCCCATTCTAACTCTAAATCAATTCGAAAAAAAAAAAAAATAAGCCCCCCCCCCCAAAAAAAAAAATTTAGCCCCTCTCAAAAATTTAACCCCTCCTACTATAAGATGATTAAATAAAAAATATCCTTTCCAATTGAAAAAATTTCTCTCAAACCTTATCATACTATAGTATGATTTCAATCCCACCTCCACCCCTCCAATCAAACCCTTTCCTACTACTAACAGTAAGTAATTACAGAATTAATAAAAACTGCAAATAAGTACAATTTCATTAGTTAGTAGCAGAAAAAACAAAAATATAATTTTACAGCTCATTTTGCATTTGTACTCAGACAAATTACTCTTAATTGCCTAAATGTAAACTTACACACATTATATTTTTTTTCTACCAAAGAAAATTATACATGAAAATTATTTACACCCATTCATGCAGACACAGAATAAATATAACAATAGCCAGTTAAATCTGAAATCCTCAAAATATTAAATAGCAGCATTATTACCACTCAGTAGGGATTATTAGCATTCAGTGCTTCAAATATGTATTAAAAAAAAGGAAGTTTTGCTGCCTTTTCAATCCCTATCTAATTTCTTCATTTTGTGTCTGAGTTAAAAAAAACCTTTACCAAAGAACTCCTTTCTGTGCTTAACATTTTTTATGCCAATTAGTTCTTTTTCTCTTATAGATTCCTTTATAATAGTTGAGAAAATACCATTCTTTTATTCTTCTTTAGCTCCAATTTGCTATAAATATATCATTGCAAAAGTGAATGAGAAAATAACATACTGGCTACTTATTCTGTTACTTGCAGAAATTTAATATACTTGCTATGCTTATTTTATACAGGATGTCCACTCTCAATGGCGTCCAATGGCTAATTCTGAAACCGTTAGTCATAGACATATAGTTCCAATTACAAAAATATTTTAAATCACCAGATAAAGAAATATTTTAAAAGCGATTTGGGTCAATAAAAACATTTCTTTAAAAAAATATATGAAATTTAAATTTTTATATGGTCCCCCGGTCCTATAAGTTATATTTAGTAAAAATTTCCTTTTACACTGACAAGTAATACAAAAAAAGTTTCATTATTCTACCATTAAAATTGGCCGAGTAACAGCTGTTTAAAGTTGGAGCATATTTTTTGCTACAAATTGGGAGTCATTCACAAATTTAGTCAAAATATAATTTCGTCAGATATATTTAAAAAAATGGCTGAGAGTAAAATTAACATTGCAATATAAATTTGAAATCTTTAATCATTCTGACATATTAATGCAAAATATACAATTTATAATAAACATTTAAGAAGAAAGAAAAAACAGAACTTTTGTTAAATAAAATGATGCTAAATTAACATCCTCAATTCTTTACAAAATGATACATGTTTTTAAATATTATTAGATTGCACTAGTCTGCAACAGTTGGCTTATGGTCATGTTTATTAGCTTTTGATAATTGATTCTTATGTATTCTGTACTGCTGAATCCAAAATTGACTTTACTATTAAAAAATTCAAGAATTTTTTAATACACTTTTAACTTTTTTTCAACATTCAATTTCCAGAAATATTCCTGTTTTTTTCATTCTTTAAATTCTAGATAAGGACAATAAGAACACATTCTGCATCTTGGTATCTTTGAAGATGCGATAGTAAAAAAAAAATACTTGGAATACAGGTAGGTATCTCGAAAACCTCGATATGTCGAAAGAATATTTCTCCCTTTGACATTACATGTTCTTCTAAATAACTTCGTTATCTCAAAATTTTTTTAGCGTCCCTTAGACATCAGGATATCAACATTATACTGCATTAATTATTGTCCACATAAATCATATTATAATACAAAATTGTGCAGAAAATATTTTTTTTAATATTTAGTTGAAATGAAACATAAAACAGCAGTAAAATATTTATAGCACTATGTATAATAATATTCACATTAATAATTATATTATATTTCAAAATTATTTACATATTTTTATTTACGCTTCAGATTTATACTGCCATAATTTAAAAAATAATAAAACATCAAAATGAAGTACAAAAATATATATAAGGTTATTTCCATACCAAATCATCACAGTTATCCAACCCGACCCTCTCCGATTTTGAGGAAACTTGGTGAAATGGAAGGTTTTATAAATATAAACGGAAATTAAAGTACAAAATTAAGGTAGCCTAAAAAATTTGTTACTTTTTTAATATTAATCGAATTTTCGTAAAACTTGCGTTTAACATCTTGATTTTTACTTCAACTCACTCATAACAGTTTCCAAAAATATTATCCCAGATATTTAAGTTCTGTTTGTTGATATTTTGAATTCTAATGTATCATTCTTTTTTAATTTCTGGTTATATTAACAATTTTTTTTTTGACGTTCTTACATCTTTTGGCTTTTTTATATTTGATCGAGATGAAACAAACATCAATCAGATTTTTTTTCTTAATTCCAGAATTTATTAAAATTTATTTCAAATTTAATTTTTTTTTAAATTTCCTGTTTTATGCAATTTTTTGTTCTTTTTCAGACGATGGTTGAGAAAAGGTCTTTTCTTTAAAAAAGTCTTCTTAGAATCTTTAAAGCAATTCTTTCCATATTTAAAAATTTATAAAGCATAATTCATATTTAACCACTTCACCAGCGACAGGTATGGGGAAACAGTGCTTTTACCACCGACTTATCTCGGGGCAGCCGGTGAAGTGGTTAAGCAAAATTTTATAATTTAGTTTTGCATTCATGCAACCAAATACGTGAAAAAAGAAAGCTTTAAATTTTGTCAGATAATTCTAAAGACATCTAGTCTTCTCTCTCAAAGAGGAGGGAAAAGTTTAACCAAGAGTTTAGTAATTTTTCTGAATATATGACAACTTCAGTTGCTTAAAAATTACATTTTTTAAACTTGTAGCTCGCATTTTTGAAAATACTTTTTGCAACATAATAATGTATTTCAGATTGGTGTATATTCTTTTACGCAAAATAATAAAAAAATATGGTTCATATGTTAAACCGCATAGTCTGATGCAAAAAAATTAAGTTTATTATTATTATTTTAATTTACTTCTACTTGCTTTCAAACGTTTATCAAATTTGTTTTATAGAATTTTTCTCCTTTCCATTTTTTCCAGAATATGTTTTCTATATTTGTTAACATACAGTGTGTTTTTTCCAAACATTGACCAATGGATAATTTCTTAATCGTTAGTCTTAGACATATAGTTCCAATTTCAAAAGTATTTAAAATTAGCTAAATAATTATGCTGGACACAATTTGGATTAAAAAAATGCAATTCTGATGAATAAGTTATAAAAATTAACTTTTTATACAGCCTACGGGTCCTATAAGTTATATTTGGTAAAACAATCCTGAAGCTCTGATATATCAAATGGAGAACAAAATCATTTATGTACGACCAAAACTCACCGTATGAGAGTTTAAAATTTGGAAATTTTTCACTTTTAACATGGTGCTTGAAGTGATGTGCAGTTAGATCGAAATCTTACATTATTTCAGGCACTGTGTTAAGTGCAAAATTTTTCCAAATTTGAAATTCGGTAACTTTTGGTCGTACTATCTTACTAAAATGATTTTTTCCCCCGCATGCCAGAGCATAAGTACTGTTTCACTAAATATAACTTACAGGGACCACAGACATAAAAAGTTAAGTTTTGTAACTTCTTCAAAAATGCATTTTTTGTGTATAACTTAATCCTTCAGCTAATTTTAAATATTTTTGAAATTGAAACTGTTTATCAAAGACTAATGGTTCAGAAATCGTCTATTAGTCAATGCTTAGAAGGGACATATTTTATAATATGAGTAGATTAAATTTTTTTAATGAAAAATTTAAGTTTATATAGTATTTATTTGTTATTAAATTATTTAAAAATGAACTATTAAGTGTAATATATCAAGCTATCATACTGATCTCAAGAAACAAGCACTCCCTTGCAAGAGTGATCCTCATGTCCTGCGGAAAGGAAGGCACAAGCACTGATATTGGCACGAATTTAAATTTTCATATCCTCCGGCTAACGAGCAAATGGGAAAAATTGTAATGTTGTTTTCGCTGAATTTTATATTAAATGCTAAACAGAACTGATTTTTCTAACATAAAAAAAAATTGCTTACGTATATGAATGTAATCATTAAGAGTATTAATCATTACTTCAGTCATTAATGTTGCATTAAATCTTTAGAATTATATTAATTGAAATAATGCTTGTATTGCAGGGAAACCTGGAGCTTAGTGAACGTATTAACACAGGGTTGTCAGTCAGAACTTATAAATGTGGAAACAATCAGACTGCTAATAATAAAATATATAGCTTCATTATTTATTACGCTGTTAAAACTTATTTCATGTTTGTGTGACAGTATGTAAGAATACTATTATTAAATTATTAGTAGAATATATTTTACAAATGATGTTCTGTTTAGAGGGGGGGGGGGGGGGGGGTCAATGTTAATGTATGAAGTTTTTTTTTTTGGGGGGGGGGGGGAATTTGTGTCATTGGGTTTGGGGGTGATGGTCACCACTGTCCTCCCCCATCTCATCAGACCACTCAGCTGTTTAGCTGTAATAATCCCAGGATAAGCAAAAATATTGAATAAATTTTTGAATAAAATAAAAAAAAGTTTTACATATGTTTCATAATATGAAATTTTCGCTATATTTTAATTTACACATTTACGATTTGCAAAAAAATTCTAACATGATGGTTAAAAATGAAGGTCATTTTCAGATTCAGTGCTAAAAAGTATGTAAAAATCAATTATCAGAAGTTAAAAAACACAGCCATCTCCTCTACTTTAAAGTATCCGATTTTTGTTATTGTTTAACTTTGACAATTTATGATTTGTGAAATATCCTGACATGATGGTTAAAAATCAAGGTAATTTTCGGATTCAGTGCTAAAAAATACATTAAAAAACCTAACAATTGCAGTCTTGTATTATATCTAAAAGTTTTTCTTAAAATTCTTGGCGGTAATCTATCAAAAATTTTTTGTGTTATCTTATAAAATAAGTATAAATGGTAACCACCGAAAATCATAATAATATTAGATTGTTATATGATTTGCGCCAGTATGTAAAATGTAATCTCGATCGGATATTTGAAAGTGAGTTAAAGTTCAAGTACAAATATTGAACTGGAAAAACATACGATCATTGAAGTAACATAAAAACTTATAAAAAATAACAATTTTTGTTGAAAGAAATCATAAAAGAAACAGTCTCAAATCCTGACAAATTAAAACACATGTTATTTTAGCCAATCTGAAACTTAATAAATGTTAATCGTAATACTTGTATGATTTTTTTCAAAGTGCAGCTATACATGAAATAAGATCTTTGAATACTTTAAGCTCTTGGTATGTGACCCCTCAAAGCCAAGCCGAACTCATTTGTTTTCAGAGCAGTAAAGTGGCATAAGTTATGCATTTTTAAAGTTTAATAACTCGCTCAATTTTAGTGTTATATGAATGGGACTTTTTTTTTTTTTTTTGTCTTACTTGTCAGTATAATAGGAAAATTTTACTAAATATAGCTCATAGGACAGGGGGACCATATAAAAATTTTATAATTTTTTAAGAAATGTTTTTATTGACCCAAATTGCTTTTAAAATATTTCTTTACCTGATTTAAAACATTTTTGTAATTGGAACTATATATCTGTGACTAACGGTTTAGGAATTAGCCATTGGATACTGTTGAGAGCGGACACACTGTATAAAAGAATGAATAATTTGATTAGTTAAAGGAAATTATGACACTGCAAGATATATTTATATTATGATTTAAATATATTTTTTAAATGAAACTCATTTTATGTCAGATAAAAACTTGCTTTTTTCAAACTTACTGTAATTAATTTTTTTACAAGTCTAAAGCTTAAGCTTTGAAATAATTATTTAAAGCTATTTTGTTGTTGTTGTTTAATCCAAAGGCAAAATACCTATAGAAACTTTCCCACTTTTGTTCATCTTAGATTTTAAATACCTTTTTTAGTGTAATTTTAAGTATTTAGAAAATTTACGATTTTAATCAATGATTTAAAAAAAAAATCAGTTGATTAAAATCAAGATTTAGTCACTGATTTAAATCATTTGATTAAAATTGTTGACACCCTACTGGTCAGGGTGACTAATTTTCTTTATGTGGGTTGGATTCACCTTAGAATAATTCTTGTTAGTCAGCTTTAGGTTTTTAGGAAGTCTGGTTATTGGGATTTTCACAAAAAGTTTGAAGTGAGTTTGTTTCAGATGAAAATAAATATATATGTGAATATGAATGAGTAGACATTCAATTTACTGCTTGAGAAATAAAATGCATATAAGAAATGTAACAACAGATTATTCTTTCTTTACGGTACAGTAAAGAACCATTTTTTCTTCTCTCAGAATATAAAAACTATTACCAATATTTTTTTTTTTTAGATACAAAAACACATATATCGTATTTGTGATAGTTTATGCACACATACATGTGTGTGTAGATTGTGTAATGTCCACTATTCAGAGATAAAAGCATAAAATTATGTAGGTGTGTTATGAAATGAAAAGTGTTTGCTAAATAGAGGTCTCTGCTTTCTGGGATTGTCTAGGTGTGTCCGGGAGTTCCTATGTTACAGAATTGTCTTATGTATATAGATTTTTCACGTGAAAAAATACTTTGGACATTCTTTTGAAAAATTGGATCAACCTCAACCCGGGTCAAAACCCAGCCCGAGACCGAAAGAATAAAGTCGACACGAACCTCAATGGAAAAATATAGCATCAACTCAACCTGCAGTTCAGGTCAGGTCAGGTCAGGTAACCAGACCCGATGCAGGACTCTAAAGTGATACCAAAAGAGTTGGATGAGAATATTGCATGTTTCAATGAATTTCTGCAGATAAACAACTTTACTCCACCACTCCCTTTTTCCCTTTTGAATGTCAGCACACATAGTTTAATTCCTAAATTTTTCTGTTCTATTTGTCATTTTCATTTCTAGTATCGATAAATAAATAAATCATCTAAATTTTCTTGTTCCCTTTTACCGTATCTCCACAAGCAAATGGGAGAACTCTAGATAGGTAAGGGGGGGGGGGGGGGGTGAAAGGCAAAGGAAAAAAAAATCACCTCTTATTTTTTTGTTATTGTTCCCAGTCTAGCATTGATTGAAGAACATGAAATATTGTTGACTGGTGAATGGATATAATAAGAGACAATACAGCGATATTTAAGGAAGAGAAATTGATTGAGGCGATATGTTATAAAAATTGATATGTGATGATATATCGATATATTCTCCAGCTTTAGTCACTACAAATAGTAGTTTACGACCCCTGAGTTTATACTACTGCAAATTTTTTGTAACAACAAAAATCATAATCTCACAGATTGTTCGAACATTTTTTGAAAGATTATGATATATAAAAGAATCTTATCTTATGAAGAATTTTTTTTCACAGATATAAAGAACGAAGTATAAATTATGTTTTCTAAACTTCCTTTTTGTTTACTTTCTAACTCACTCCCCCCTCCCCCCCCATAGTTAGGGTCCTACCTAGATTACAGACTATTTTGTGATTGTTAATATCTGCGATTAATGGATTAAATATTCATTGTTATGGTAGACTTAAAAAAAAAAAAAAATCATGCTTGAAAATGACTTTAAAAAAAAAAAAAAAAAAAAGTCCTTCCGGCCAGTGCCGGGAGGAAGAAGTAGCTTTCAAATTCCTTATTTTTAAAAAGCTAGCTGATGTTATTCAAACACACGAAGCTCAATTTAGTTGAAACCGATTATAGAAGATTGAATACTAATTTTGATCAATATAAATCCTTATGAATGAGAATTTCGCGAAATTAGTCAGCTTTATCTAAGCTGATTTTATTTAAAGTTATATTTGGTTTCCAAATTCGGTGATATGTGAAGTGCCTGCCATTTTAAGAGAACATGGTGGATGAGGCTAACCAGTGAACTTGGTCGAGACCTTAGTAATTCCTGTGCACACGCTCGCTCACATCGGTTGATATATATGAGTGCTGTCGCAGGCAAAAATCAGATTTTTCAAAATGTCACCCACATAATGAAATTCAAACTGCTGTATCTGAGCCATTTTTTAAGATAAAGACAAAACAAAAAATGCTCCGGAATCCTTATATCAAAGTCAAATACTTAAGAAAGAAACCTTTTTCAATTTCTAAGTTTTTTGCTCTTCACTTTAAATATAATTTTTTTTTAATTAATGGCCGCCATTTTGATTCAAGATGGCGGATGAAGATGGCCTGTGAACTTAGTCGAGACATTGCTATATACTATCTAAATGCCTTCTTACATCCAAATAGATTAATAAATACGTGTATTATCGCGTGACAAATATCAGATCGTTTCAAAATGTCAGCCATGCTAGAAATTTCAAAATGCTATAACTCAACTTTTTTTTAGATGTAGACGAAAAACTGCCCTGAAATCTTTGTATCAAGGTCAAATACATAAAAAAAAACCTTTTTCATTTTCCAATTTTTTCATACCTCATTTTAAATTATAAATAATTTTTTTTTTAAATGTTCCCTTTTGAATCAAAATGGCTAATGAAGGTTGCCTACGAACTCGGTCGAAACATTGGTATGCACTATGTACATACCAAGTTACTTCCAAATCGGTTCATAAATACGCCTGTTATCGCGTGACAAAAATCAGGTCGTTTCAAAATGTCAGCCACAATAGAAATTAAAAATGCTATAACTCAGCCATTTTTCTAGATATAGATGAAACAAAAACTGTTCCGGAATCTTTATATTAAGGTCAAACACATAATTAAAAAATCTTTTTCAATTTTTTGATACCTCATTTTAAATTTAAAATTTTTAAATTTTTTTAAATGGCCGCCATTTTGAAATAAGAAGGCAGATGAAGCTGGCCAACGAACTCGGTCGAGACATTGGTATGTTCTTTGTACACACCAAGGTACATCCATATCGGTTCATGAATAGGCCTGCTATCGGGTGACAAAAATCAGGACGTTTCAAAATGTCAGCCACGCTAGAAATTCAAAGTGCTATAATTCAGCCATTTCATAATGTATAGACGAAACAAAAACTGCTCCGAAAACTTTGTATCTAGGTCAAACGCATAAGAAAAAAATATTTTTCAATCTTCAATTTTGTTGGTATCACATTTCAAATTTAAATTTTTTTTTAAAATGTAAATGGCCGCCATTTTGAAACAAGATGGCGGATGAAGCTGGCCAACGAACTCGGTCGAGACATTAGTATGTATTATGTACACACCGAGTTTTATGTAAATCGGTTCATAAATACGCCTGTTATCGCGTGACAAATATCAGGTCGTTTCAAAATGACAGCCACAATAGAAATTCAAAATGCTATAACTCAGCCCTTTTTTAAGATATACACAAAACAAAAACTGCTCCGGAATCTTTGTATCAAGGTCAAACACATAAGAAAATAATATTTTTGAATTTTCAATTTTTTGGTATCACATTTCAAATTTAAATTTTTTTAAAAAAAAATTTAAATGGCCGCCATTTTGAAACAAAATGGCAGATGAAGCTGGCCAACGAACTCGATCGAGACTTTGGTATGTACTATGTACACACAGAGTTTCATCTAAATTGGTTCATAAATACGCTTGTTATCGCGTGACAAATATCAGGTCGTTTCAAAATGTCAGCCACGTTAGAAATTGAAAGTGCTATAACTCAACCATTTTTTAAGATATAGACAAAACAAAAACTGCTCCGTAATTTTTGTATCAAGGTCAAACACATAAGAAAAAAATATTTTTCAATTTTTAATTTTTTGGTACCACATTTCAAATTAAAAATTTTTTTTAAAATTTTAAATGGCCGCCATTTCGAAACAAGATGGCCGATGAAGCTGGCCAACGAACTCGGTCGAGACATTGGTATGTACTATGTACACACCGAGTTTCATCCAAATTGGTTCATAAATACGAGAGTTACAGTATGACAAAGATCAGATATATATATATATATATATATCAACTTTTGAACGGAGGGTGGTTTCGGTGTCTGGGTTTCATGATCGATGAAAATATACCAATTTTTTTTTAAATCGCTTTCCTCCGAACGGCTGCAATAGGTAGCTTTTTGTAATGAAAGCTACCTAAAAGAATAGAGTTTTATAATAAATTACACTTTTTTTTTCCATATTCAACTATGCATAGATGAGCATATAGATTATTTTATTTATGAAGTTTTAATTTTGTTATGGAAAATTAGGCAGAAACAAAAGCTGAATTATTTAAGTGTAAACGGATTAATCCTCCATAATCGGACAGTGTGCAATAGACTTTTTAAAAATTCATGCTTGAAAATAATTTTAAAATCCATAAAAAATTAGTAAATTGAGATACAGTTTTTAAAAAAAAATTGCATTTGAAAATACATTTTTCCCCTATTCGACAGTGTAAAAATTGAAATTTTTAGAAGTTAAAAATATTCCAGTTAAAGCAAAATTTACTTATTAATTCACTGACACCCTCAAAATGACATAAGCATTACTCAGACATATTTTTGCTTTATAATAACAGATTCACTTATCACAGTTTTTAAAATTAAATCACCATTTATTATTATTTTCTAGATAAAATATCATGTGATGCCCATTAATGCACTCTTTTTTGATGGCAGAATCCCATTACTTTGAAATTAGTTTTCATATCAAGTTCTGTAGATGGAAGATCCCAGATCTATATCTTTTTCATTCAAAATACAAAAGAAAACAGAAAAATAACAGTTAACATATATCCTTTATTAGTAAAATTAAACTTGTTTATCCAGAAAATACATAAAAATAGAATTTGTACATTGCATGCTAGCACTGCATTTGAAATCACACATGACATTATGCTTTTGTATTATTGCCATTAAATCACATTGTTTGGTGACATTTTTTTTTACATAGAAAGTAGACAAGTAAATATTTTTTTCATAAATTTAATTATATATTTCAGTTTATATTATGCTTAGGTGATTTTTTAAACATATACACAAGCACTTTATATGCTTTGAAGACTATATGAACTTATTGCAACTAAACTACTGATCTCAATACTTTTCAATTATAAGTTTTTAACATTCCTTTAAAATATTAAGGCTGCTAAGAGTTTGAAATAAATCATTAAACAAGCTTGCCAGATAAAGAAAATTGAAAGAATCTGCCCGGAAATAAGTTAATGAACTCGGCAAAAGTGGCAAAAATGATTGTATTATCTAGTTTAGTTTTGAAACCAGATAATTTAAAAAAATAAGAATAGTTTATCACTACAGAATAATGAAAATGCTGCCTCTTCACAGCATAGTATGAGATATGATTTTTTGGTACTGATATAACTTTAGGGCTTACTAAAGTTGTGGAACAGACGCCATGATTCTAAGATAAACTAACATAGCTTTATTGGAATAAGAACAACCTCACTGCATAGCGACTAGCGCACAACTGCAATCACTGGCGATCTCAGATCGCAACAAACGCTCAGTAGAGGCACCATCTATTGAGAGGAAGATATTACAAACACGCAACATTCCCTCCCTTCTTAAAGAAAGTACAAGATGTAAATGTCATTACATATAGACAGTTCAAAACAAAAGTCTTTTAAGGAAAACAGTTCAAAAACTAACGAACAGTTTGTCAGTCTATAATTTTAGATGTAAGTCTTTCACAGAGAATAGTTCAAAAACTAACGAACAGTTTGTCAGTTTATAACTGGAGACGTACTGGTTTTACTCTTACACGTTTTAAACGTCTAATCAATGGAGTACTATTTTCATCATGAGTGAGCACTTATGGTGATAGCACTGGGGGTTCTGCAGGCGACTTGCTCACTCTGCCTGGAGAACTTACCTCTGAGGAGAGCACAGGAGGTTTGGGAGCGCAAGTGGGTACCTCAGTCTGCAAGTCAGCAGATTCTGATTGTGGTGCAGCAGGAGCTGGTAACTTAAGTGAAGTAGGAATTTCACTAGTCAGCTCTTCCTGTCTGAGCCTTAACTGGTCAATGTGTCGAGTCCAGTTTGTCATGGGGGTTGAGACCTCACACATAACTTTTCCCAATGGACGTAAAATATTGCCAGCAACCCATGGTGGGCCACGACCAAATGCATGCACCCAAACTGGAGTGCCCTCTGAAATTTTCTTTGACCCTGTCTCTTTCGTCTCACATGTCTGGGTCACAGGATCTCGAATTAGGTCCAGTCGTGTTCGAAGAGGTCGACCGAACATTGCCATGGCTGGAGATATTCCAGATGCTGCTGATGGTGTATTGCGGTAGTTGAAAAGGAATCGAGACAGCCTCTCTGCGAAAGTCCCTCCAGTCATTTTCTTCAGGGCTGATTTGACTGTACGGACCGCTCGTTCTGCTAAACCATTTGAACGTGGATGATATGGTGGTGTTTTAACCTCGGAAATGCCATTGTTAGCTAAAAATTCACCAAATTCTGCACTGCTGAAATCAGGGCCATTGTCGCTGACCAGATTTTTGGGAATGCCGAAACGAGAAAACAGGCTACGTAACACCCTTATGGTTACACAAGATGCTGTACTTGAGACTTGTGCTACTTCTAACCACTTTGTTTTGGCATCCATGATTACTAGCAACATGTGGCCTTCCACTGGACCCACATGGTCAATGTGGATCCGCTCCCATGCTTGTTCTGGCACAGGCCAAGAAGAGTACTTTGCTGGAGGTGCTGAAGCATTTTGCTGGCAAACAACACAACCCTTCATATGAGATCATTATCTAATCCTGGCCACCAAACACTGGAACGAGCATGGGCCTTTATAGCCATTATGCCTTGGTGAGATGAATGAAACTCACCTAGTATGAATTTCCTAAATTTTGGTGGAATAAATACACGTGAGCCCCTGAAAATGATGTCTCCTTCAAAAGATAATTCATCTTTTACTCTTAGAAAAGGGTGCAGATTTTGCTCAATTTTCTTCGGAAAGCCGTTTAAGATGTAAGATTTTAGCTTGCGTAGATCAGGACATTTGTTAATTTCTGTTGCAATCAGATGCCTCGTCACTCGAGTGTCGTCTAACTGTGTCAACAACAACACTGACTCTGTCGGAGCTGACAGATCAGGATGCTTCGTATTTAAGGGCAGCCGACTGCAAGCATCTGCATTAGCATGCAAACTACCCTTTCTGTATTTGATAGTGTATGAATATGCTGCAAGGGTCAGAGCCCAACGTTGAATTCGCGCAGCAGCCACAACTGGAACAGGCTTGTCTGCAGAAAAGAGATTAACTAAGGGACGATGATCAGTAAGTAATGTGAATGTTCGTCCTAACAGGTATTTACGAAATTTTGTTATACCAAAGACCAGGGATAGAGCTTCCTTTTCTATATGGCTGTAATTCTTTTCAGCGTCAGTTAAGGAACATGACGCAAAAGCTATTGGGCGATCACCATCTTCGGTTACATGGGATAATACAGCTCCAAGGCCATAGGGACTGGCGTCACAAGCCAACACAACTTCCTTCTTATTGTCAAAATGTATCAGCAGTGATGAATTTTGTAAGGTTTCTTTCACTTTAGAGAAAGCTTCTTTCTGTAATTTATCCCATTTCCATTTGGTTTTATCTTTTAAGAGCTCATATAATGGCGCTAACAAAGTGGCCATGTTTGGCAGGAACTTAGCATAGTAAGTAATCAATCCGATCAAGGAACGTAGTTCATCCTTATTTTTCGGATCTGGTGTATTGACAACTGCTTCAACTTTAGACTCTAGCGGATGACGTCCTTTACTATCAATCCGATGACCAAGATATTCAACTGAAGTCTTCAAAAATTCACATTTGTCAGGGTTGAGTTTCATACCAGCTTCCTGTAACCGCGTTAGAACAGCCGTCAAGTTCTGTAAATGTTCAGCTTCATCTTTTCCGAACACTGAAACATCATCAAGATAGCAAGCAGCCTTCAGACCATACAGAATTTTATCAATTTCTCTCTGGAACACAGCTGGAGCAGAGGCTACTCCGAAAGGTATTCTGGTATACTGGAACAGTCCTTTATGTGTGTTAATGATGACTAGATCTTTTGACTCTTCATCCAGTTCTAACTGGCAGTAGGCATCACGGAGGTCCAATTTAGAGAAAACAACTCCGCCTGACAGCTGGGCAAATAAGTCTTCGATATTTGGAAGTGGATGCTGCTCTAATTCAGTCATCTTGTTCGTCGTTAATTTGAAATCTCCGCATATCCTGATGCGGCTGTCACGCTTCAACACAGGTACAATAGGTGCGGCAGACTCGGCGGTCTTCACTGGTTCAAGAATGCCTGCTTGAACCAGCCGAACTATCTCTTGGTCAACTTTGTCTACCAGAGCATACGGTATTGGACGTGCCTTAAAAAATTTTGGCGTTGCAGAAACTTTCTTAATTAAATGCAACTTGACATCTTTCACAAGACCTAATTCTGGTGAAAATAGATCTTTAAATCTTTCTAAAAGGTTCTGGAACAACAATTCAAAAGTTGGCAGATTGTTTATGGCATAAGGATGGTTTACATTTTTAAAAACATTCATTAATTGCAATGGATAAATCCAGTTACGGCCTACTAAATTAATACTTCCTTGTCCAACAACCATCAAAGGTAATGAGTGAGACTTTGCCTCATAGGACACTTCAACTTGAGTCATACCAATCACTTCGATAGGATGCTTAGTATAAGAATTTAGCTTAATTGAGGTTTGCTCCAAAGGAGGAAAATACTCCTTTACTTTATTAAATTCATTTAAAGGCATTAGAGAAAAGGGGGCACCCGAATCCACTTCAAAAACGAATGGCTTACCTTGGAGTAGACACTCAACTCTAGCAGGTGGCAAGGTTTCTCCCATCCCTGAAATGTTGAATAATGTGTAAGTTACAGGTACTTTATTTTCAGCCTCCTCCACTTGCACATTATGCACCCGAACTCCAGAATTTTTCTTCTTAGATCGGCAAACTTTAGCGATGTGGCCAATTTTCTTACACGCATGGCAAGTTGAATTTTTGAAACGGCATTCACTGGACACGTGATTACCTCCACATCTATTGCATTTTTCGACATTTTGAGTTGAAACTCGAGAATTCGGACTTTGGGGTACAATATTCTTCTTTAAATGAATTTTATTTACTTCCGAGCCGGATCCGGACGCCATCCGTAGGTTGCTAGCGCCCCTGGCCGCAGTCTCCATAGTTACCGCGATTTCTGTAGCCCTCGTTAGGGTTAACTGGCTTTCAGATAGGAGTTTTCTCTGGATACTTTCATCTTGGATCCCGCAAGGGTCAGCTAAATGGGGAGGCCTACCAAATGGCTTAAGCACTCACAAGCCCCACCCATCTTGGATCCCGCAAATGATCCGATCTCGCAGCATTTCATCGAGAGATGCGCCGTAATTACAATGCTTAGCCAAGCTGCGTAACTCCGCGATGAAATTGGCGACTGATTCGCCGGCACGTCGCACTCTGCTATTGAATTTATATCTCTCAATGATCTCGGATGGCGCTGGATCAAAGTGCGAATTCAGAACTCGAATTATTTCCTCCAGAGTCATCGTATTTGGTGCCGCAGGCGAAAGGAGATTACGTATTAAGGCATAGGTAGTTGGGCCAATGACAGTTAGAAAAATAGCCCTTTTTTGATCTGCTTGATCGATCCCATTAGCTATAAAAAACTGTTCCAGTCTTTCCGTGTACAAAGTCCACGATTCTGCTGATGAATCGTACTCTTTAATCTGCCCAAAAGAGCCCATCTTATGCAAAAAATACGCACCAATGCGTTAGGCTTCGTACGGCAGCGTGCGCTGCTGCCGGTGACCGCGTGTTAGGGTTAACACGGCACGGCAAAGATCGGCGGCGTCATTCCAATCAAGGAAGAGAAAAAAAAAATTTCTCTTCTTTCAGGGTTCATACAGAGTTGGGAAGAAAAAATCCAAGGAGTACCCAAAAAATCCCAAAAAATTTTAAGGATTTGCCTTTTTCTTTTTGTCGATGTTTTTATGTGCTGCATCGTTATGTGGTATGCACACTTCAATTTTAATGCCCAATTTGGAGAGAAAAACATTTCAAAAACAAATTTTACTCTATTAGAATCTAAGTGCTGAAATTGCACAGTATTCACAATATATTGCTTATTGATTTCAAATGTTTAAATACAAAATTGACAATCTACTTTTTTATGCAGTGACCAATCGTGATCATGTAACAGGGGCGATTCTGAGTTTAAAAAAATTTTCTGAAATTCACCGCAAATCTTCTGAAAAGTTACACCAGAGAGGGGCGGGGAGAAAGGGAGAAAATCCACTCTCGACACTAGCTATGCGTTTTCTCCGTGGCTCTTTGACTAAATTCGCGTTTTTTCGCAATCTTTTGACGAAATTTGTGGGTTCTTTTGCGATCTTTTGACGAAATTTGTAGTTTTTTTCGCGATCTTTTGACGAAATTTGTAATTTTTTGCACGATCTTTTCACGAAATTTGTGGGTTTTTTCGCAGATCTTTTGACGAAATTTGTGGTTATTTCGCGATCTTTTGACGAAATTTGTGGTTTTTTCACGATTTTTTGACGAAATTTGTGGTTTTTTCGCGATCTTTTGACGAAATTTTTGGGTTTTCGAGATCTTTTGACGAAATTTTTGGGTTTTCGAGATCTTTTGATGAAATTTTTGGGTTTTCGAGATCTTTTGACGAAATTTTTGGGTTTTCGAGATCTTTTGACGAAATTTTTGGGTTTTCGAGATCTTTTGACGAAATTTTTGGGTTTTCGCGATCTTTTGATGAAATTTGTGGGTTTTCGCGATCTTTTGACGAAATTTGTGGAGTTTTTTGCGATCTTTTGATGAAATATGTGGGTCTTTTTCGCGATCTTTTGACGAAAGTTGCGGGATTTTTCGCGATCTTTTGACGAAATTTGTGGGTTTTTTCACGTTCTTTTGATGAAATTTGCGAGATTTTTTGCGATTCTTTGACAAAATTGGCCATTTTTCTGCAAACGATTGACAAAATTTTTTTCGGCAACCATATGTCCAGATTTTCGGATTGGTGATCGATTTTTTAAAATTTTCGGAAATGAATGCCTGACATTTTCAAAAAATTTGGACTAGAATCATCCCTAGGTCATATAAATAGACATTAGTCAAACCCCAAACACTTATGTATATCACATACATGATACATCTTAAAGAAAATTTTAAAAGGCAAAAAAAAAAAAATGCTAAATGGAACATAGAAGAAATAGAAGACAGCGGTAATCGCTTTCTTTGAAGATGAAATTTTGACGAATTCACATTTTTTTCGCAATCTTATGATGAAATTCACGTTTTTTTCGCGATCTTCTGGGGGAAATTAGAGTTTCTTTCGCGATCTTGCGGGAGAAATTCACATTTTTTTCGCGATCTTTTAATGGAATTCACGTTTTATTTCGATTGTTTAACGAATCTGACGGTTTTTTTCGCGATCTTTTGATGAAATTTGTGGGGTTTTTTGCGATCTTTTGACAAAATTTGTGTGGTTTTACGAGCTCTTTTGACGAAATATGTTGATTTTCCGCAATCTGCTGACGAAATTTGTCGTTTTTTTCGCGATCTTTTCACGAAATTTGTGGGATTTTTCGCGATTCTTTGACGAAATTTGCAATTTTTCGCAATTCTTTGACGAAATTTGCATTTATCGCGATTCTTTGACGAAATCTGCATTTATCGCAATTCTTTGACGAAATTTGCGTTTTCCCCGCGATCCTTTGACGAAATTGGCGATTTTTCTGCAAACGATTCACAAAATTAATTTTTTCGGCGACCATATGTCTGAATTTCTGGATTGATGACCGATTTTTAAAAATTTTTGGAAGTTAATGCCTTACATTTTCGGAAAATTCGGACTAGAATCACCCCTAGGTCATATAAATCGAGATTAGTCAAACCCCAAACACTTATGTATATCACATACATGATACATCTTAAAGAAAATTTCAAAAAGGCAAAAAAAAATGCTAAATGCAACATACAAGAAAAAATATAACAAGTTTTGAATTTATTATTTTAGAACAGCGGTAATCGTTTTCTTTGAAGGTGAAATTTTGACGAATTCGCATTTTTTTCGCAATCTTATGATGAAATTCGCGGGTTTTTTTTTCTTTTTGCGATCTTCTCGGGGAAATTCGAGTTTCTTTCGCGATCTTCTGCGAGAAATTTGCGTTTTTTTTTTTTTGAGACCTTCTGGGAAAATTCGCTTTTTTCGCGATCTTTTAATGGAATTCACGTTTTATTTCGATTGTTTAACGAATACGATTATTTTTTTGCAATCTTTTGATGTAAACTGCGTGTATTTCGCGATCCTTTGACGAAATTTGCATATTTTCGCAATCCTTTAAAGAAATTCGCGTGTTTTTCACGATCTTTTGAGGAAATTCACATGTTTGTCGCCATCTTCTGGAGGAAATTCGCGTTTTTTCGCGATCTTCTAATGGAATTCGCATTTTATTTCGATCGTTTGACAAAAACTAATGTTTTTTTGCGATCTTTTGATGGAAACCGTGTGTTTTTCGCGATCCTTTGAAGAAATTCGCATGTTTTTCGCGATTTTTTGAGGAAATTCGCGTTTTATGCGATCTTTTGAGGAAATCTGCTTTTTTTCTCGATCTTTAATGAAATTTACGTTTTTTCGTGATCCTTTGAGTAAATTTACATTTTTTCGCTGTCTTTTAAGAAATTCGCGTCTTTTTAAGAAATCCGAGTTTTCCCGCAATCTGTTGGAGAAATTCGCGTTTTTTCATGATCCTTTGACAAAATTTACGAATTTTTTCGACGACCGATTGACGAAATTTGACGGTATATTTTGGAACATATACGCGATTTTTCCGAGATTCTCGGCTAAATGTCAAACATCGATAAAATTTAAAATAAAGGTCGGCTAACATTGTCGAAAAACGGACTTTACGAACCTAATAATTGAAAAACGAACCTAGCGGGAGCCCTGCTATTAAGATTACCCTACCCAATCAATGACGTGTATAAATGATTTACCGTGCATTTTTCAATCACATTTTTTTTCCCCTCGGCAGCAATATTGCTTGCGTCCGAAGCCGCAATAGAATACAAGGAGTTTCTAAGTAGTGATTTGCTTATCTAAGTAGTTCTAAGTACTACTTGGGAATGTTTTCATTTCTAAGGAGTTTCCAAGGAGTCTAAGGAGTCTGTGCGAACCCTGCTTCTTTTAACATCGAATTGCATCTTGTCGCCAATGATATAACTTTAGGGCTTACTAAAGTTGTGGAACACATGCTGTGATTCTAAGATAAACTAACATAGCTTTATTGGAATAAGAACAACCTCACTACATAGCGACTAGCGCACAACTGCGATCACTGGCGATCTCCGATCGCAACAAATGCTCAGTAGAGGCGCCATCTACTGAGAGGAAGATATTACAAACACACAACAGGTACTTGTACACTTTACCGTTGCTCTTTTTCATAAATATAATCTGTCCTGAAAGAGTGCAATTTAACTCTAATAATAACAGAAGTTTGAAAAAAAATTTATTTAATCAGAAAATTAACAAATACAAGTAATAGGTAATATGCAAAAAGTATATTAATATTACAGCATTGAAATTATCAATAGACAAATTCATCAAAATTTGCACATATCATCACTTAAAACAACAATTTTTCTTGTGAAATCAGTACCAAAAACTCGCTTAAATACAAATCTAAGTGGGGGCATTAAATCACACTGTTTGGCAATAGATTTACAAAAATTGTTGTCTGAAAAATATATATGATGCTAGGTACTAAAAAATATGTATATCTATATTATAAAGGACAAATGTATCCGTACATAGTGCTGACGTCATTTTGACAAGGGTAACAGCAGACTTAACTTTTATTGCAATTTTTTTAACTTCTAAATATCGCAGATTTTCAATTTTAACATAGTCGAATTAGAGAAAAAAAATGTATTTTCAAATGACATTTGTTTGAAAACTATACCTCAATTTGTTTGATAACTGTATCGCATTTTACACAATTTTTTTTGTTTTTAAAATAATTTTCAATCATGAATTTTCTTCAAATCTCTCTCTATCATGTGCAGATAACTGCGAAAAATAAATCTGTTTGCACTTAGTATCTTATTTGTTTCAAGCTTATATTCCATAACAAAATTAAAACATTCATCAACCAATAAAACAAAAAATAAACAAAACACAAATTTAAGAAACAAGTCTAATTTTGCACTTAAACCACTGAAATCAACAGAATGAAAGAGGAGGCTGATTATAAATAGCGATCTTTGGCGATTTCACTGTTAACTCTTGGTATAGGCCAATATGAAAAAGAATAGCTTTTAATTAATTTCAAAATTGTATTTGAAAGCATAATTGCTAATTTTCATATCAATGGGATTTTTGGTTTTGTTAGTGGGCATTCTAAAAATATATATTAAAAAATGCAAAAAAATCTATTAGAATTATCAATTTAAAAAAATCTATTAGAATTATCAATTTTAAAATATCATTTTGAAATACATTCTGTAATCCGGGAAGCCGGGTTTCTCCCCTTGTTATAATTCTCCTTGCTCAAAGAGCTTCTGTGTACATAATGCAACCTGACCTTAAAAGAGGACTAATTTTAAACTCACAACACATAATGGAGTTTTGATCTAAAAATGACACTAAATTTGAAGTTCTTTAATTTTTAAACTTTACCAGCAAACACTTGTAATCTTGTAAATTTTGTTATTAAATTGATCCTGCAAAAACAAATGTATAGACACTGTACTGCCTTTCAGTTTATTATTCTTTTATATATGGCATATACATTAACATATTCCAGTGTAGTGGAATAACAATTATGGGATTGGTTTGTCAGACTAACAAATGAGACGTTCAGACATCGAGATGAGATAACACGGAGAAAGCAATGGCAACCTTTTTTTGACCCCAAGATAAAGTCATGTGACTTATCAGATGTCGTTCTCCCGCTGAAGTTTGACCACAACTTCCATCCATTGGAATAATATGAGGTTGTCCGTAAAACAAGACGCATTGATGTGTCTCAATGACACATTGACAGTTTTCTTTTTTGTTTTGTAAGCAATGTATAATGATGTATTTTAGTGCATACTGATATAAAGATATGTCAAAGAAGGAGGTATAACCTTTTCGTTGGGGAGTCTTACATTTACTTTTTAAACTTATTTTATTTAAATTAATAATAATAATAATAATTGTGACTTGAAGATGTGTTATTATTTGATAATAATTGGTTTTTGCCCTGTAAATGAAGCATATCCGTTTTTTAAAGAAAATATTTTACACTGACATATGTACTTTTATCTTGTGTAATGCAAATCATGAAAGTTCTAAATCGCAATAATTGTATTATTTATTTAAACAAATGAGAAGTTTCCGTTTTCTATCTTGGCGACAGTTTTATGCAGCAATTTGTCATTTTCCTATCTCATGCAATGTATTTATATTTCTGACTACTGTAAATCTTTCTTAAATTATTCATAATGTTCAAGTATAAGTAATTGTTAAATATGTATTTAATTAAAAAAATTAGTATTTCAAAACTTTGTTCTGATTAAAGTTCTTCCAGAAATTATTACAAAAAATAAATATTTATAAGAATTGGAAAACATTGAGGAAACAAACTCAATATATCATCAATGTTATAAATTAGCGTAACTTTTAACTCAAAACAACAATTGCTTTCATTATTTCAAAAAGGAAAAAAAAAAGTTACAAAAAATTTAAAAAAAACAAACAAAAAAAAACATGGGAATTAATGATTGAGTTAATTAATCACGAAAAAAAAAAAAAACCCTGTAAAAATATTAACGTAAATTTCAATTTTTCATTCCTAATATTAAGATGTTATAAAGATGACACTGTCTTCTAAATCCTGTCTCAATCCTGCAATTTTATATAATAATCTTCCACATATAATTTCATTGATATATTTTTTTATTAATAACAGGATAATATTGCTTCTAATTAGAGTTTAATATCATATTGAGTAATTTCATCAGATCCGGTTGAGGTTCGCTCTATTTTATTTATTTTTTTGGTCAGATTAATTCTATATATAATTTTTAATGGTGGAGATAATATTTAGGAAAATTATATGTCAGTGATATTTTAAAAACAGGATTAAAGTCCCCCTTTTTACACTTCACTATTAAAATGTAGTTTTCAGGGTTCTGTACTTAAAAAATAAAAACGGAACCATTATAAGATCACTCCGGTGTCCGTCTGTCACAGCCATTTTACTCCTAAACTATGGAACGTGGAAAGTTCAAATTGGGGGAAGTATTAAAGACTATTGACCCACATATTTACAGATTATTAAACATGCACAAATATATTTAGGGAAAATGTAGAAGGGCTAATTAAGTTATTTGAAAAAAAAAAAAATCTTTTCTTTGTATATCGTGTGATAGCTTTTGTAATGCTGAACGCAAAAATTATTTTTATTTTTAGTTTAGGTATTATATTTTCAGAGATATCATTGAACATGTAGTGCATGTAGTCCCCCCCTCTATTTCCGAATCTACTGAAACTAAAATTATGAAAAAATCAGAGATAGTAGACGTTAATTTAAACCTTGCAGGAAAATTGTAACGATTACTCTAGGTCACATAGTTTTTGAGAAAAGTGCATTTTTCCGTTACACACAAATTTCGATTTGCATGCATTCAGCAAAGGTGTTGAGGAGCACTGGAGGTACCTATCATAGCAGAAGTATAAAAGCATTGTTGATAATGATTTTTTAAACAAATCGTCGGCAATTAGCTGAGATATTAACCCTTAAAAACATGCACAGTTCGGACATACATAATGACACGGACGGCATACTCTATGTACCATCGACTTTTAAAGCCCAGATAACTTTTAATGACATATTTGTGTAATCCAATACGCAGTAGCAGTATAAAAGCAATAAATGTCAAATTGTCAAAAACAGACTAATTTAATTAGAATTAATCACATAAATACTATGGGATTTGCGACCAGTTTGCATTGAATGAATCTCTCAATACGCCTCCTGTTTCTTTAAAATTCCATTAAAAACCTATCTGGAAAAACGTGGCACAGATCAAGGTGGCATTGCAACTTTGCGACCTCCTTTCAACATGTGCTTAGCACAATGCCAAGTTTAAACTTTGTACAAGGGTTTTGTTTTAGCTACACTGTAAAAGAAAAGATTATTACTACGCTGAATATAGTTTTATGAAATGCCAAATGAAGTTTATATGCACTAATTTTATTGTCAGTACAAAATTAAGTTAATCATAAACAGATTAGAGGTCTGCATGGGCCCGGGCTTGGCCCGAGGCCCGTACCTGGCGGAATGAAGGCGAATTTTTAAACGGGCCGGGCCAGCAGAATTAGGACAATTTTTTCAATGGGCCGGGCCGGGCCGACAGACAAAATAAGCGGGCCGGGCTGGCAAAAAAATTAATAGGGGCAAACGGCCCGATATAAGAATTTAAGCGAAGCAGAATACGAGCCGTTTTCAATTAATATGATTTTTTCGAGAAGTATAAATGTGTGTCACAAGCCGATGCGAGTTTAACAACATCAATACAGAAATGTAACACGTCCATCGTAGAGATCGGCATCGTACAGTTACAAAATGTCTGATTCAGAGTTTAATTTTTTTTTCCAGCAGACTCGTGCCGGGACGGAACTGGTCTTAATCGATCTCAGGATGAGTAGAACAGTCATTGTGTTTTGTAGTATTAATAGTGATAATGAACTTCTCTTAACAGTATCTTTGGAAATATACCTTAAGGTGGTTCTCATATTCACTGCTCAACAATGCGAAGCTTTCAGACACATTTTCTGACAAAATGTTTAACTATAAAGGCATAAAATTGACAGGCCTGCCTATTGCAGGCATTTGGAAACGAATAGCTTCTTCCATATTTGATAAATTACTTACAGAGATAACAGAGATTCATGTCACGTGACTATGTTTTTCTCCTTTCCTGTGCTATCGCTTCCGGAAATTCGATTCAAAACGCTAACTTTGGCAGTATTTTCAGAAAGATATATTGCTTTTATCTATGAAAAAAAAATGACATTTACATAGCTTCTGAATAAGAATACCTGCCAATCTTACGCGTTTCCGAAAAGAAAAGAATTCATAAATGTGTCGAAATGTAGCTCCTTTGGATTTGAGAAAAGCCTTAAAAATGAGAGAAATATTTTCACAAATCTACTTTTTATTATACAGCTTCAAAAGTTATCATGTTTTTAATCCTTTATTCTGAACTACATTAATCTTTTAATGAATCCTTATTTCCATTTTGAAATGTCTGTAGACATGATGACTAAAACACTGTAAGTAATCGTTAATATTTACTATTGTGTGTTTTCTGTTTTGCGAACATCGTAGTAATGTAAAATATACTGTAAAACGTTCCCATAAATATGTATGTAGTATTCATTAAAAGAATCTTAATTGTATGTTGAGAAAAAATGGATTTTTTTTTTGTAGAAATTGTGTCGGGTTGGGCCGGGCTGGGCCTGTTTTCACTGATTTTTGTACGGGCCGGGCCGAGAACTGTAAAAATGCAAACGGGCTGGGCCGGGCTCGGGCCGAACTTCCAATTTTTACACCGGGCCGGGCCCGGGCCTGGATATTCCGGCCTGTGCAGACCTCTAAAACAGATTAGGATAACATTAAAAAAAGAAATAGCAATATTTGATATTATTTAGTTTTGAAATCTGTTTGAACTTTTATGGTATGCCCATTCCTATTTTTCTAGTATATACAGTAGGGTGGAGCGAAAAAAATTAATTTTTTAAAATCAAAAACGGGTAGGTGCCAAAAGTTGCCTTTATACTAGTACATCATCTGCGTGCAATATTACCGCTGAAAAAAAATCGCTTGAGTCAGCGCTTTTGGTCTAAAGTCGAAATTTTGGGTAAAATTTGACATTTTTTCAAAAAATTTAAAAAAATTCTATAGAGATGGTTATTATTTAAAAGTGTTATTTAAACCTTTATTATTAATGACTTAACATATTTAAACGATAAAATGATATCTTTGTTCTGTATAACTGGAACAAAAGTGACAACTTTTGGTGAAAAAAAAGGCGTTGCCACTCTGTTGTGTCACACAACTAATTGTTATTTAGAATACAGCTTTTACGTAGTTGCTTTCAAATCTACCCAGGAGGTACCACGTGGAATTGGCTGCATTTCATGACAACAACAGTGTATAGCCCGACCAACCTTCCATCTAAGCGCAATGTTTTATTTATGTATTGAATTGTGATTTTTTATCAAAAACTGGCATAAGTTTTCTATGTATCAACCTAGTCCATCTCTTCTTTATATCCACAGACGTTGGGTGATGCTGCTGTGACACTGCTTCACGTATATTTCTACTGCTTGTGTATGATAAAGTAAGCAGAGTAATGCAGTGGAATTAATGGAATCTATTCAGCCCTCTAGTATCTTCACCAAAATTGTATCCAGTTGCTGCATAGTAATTGGAAGGTCTGTTCCTACAACATTTTACAACATTTAGGTATTTCCTCTTTGAGTATGCCATTCTTTACTCTAACTCTTGCATTTTTTATATGTTGGTAAGCTTGTTCTTTAATGTGATGGCGATCGTCATCAAAATTGCAATAAGAATTTGTTCTCAATGTGAAAAATTTACTCTCGATGTCCTAAATATTTTTTTTTTTTAGTATTTGTTTTTTGCCGTTTTCTGTGATGTTTAGTAGGCAAGTAATTTCTCATAAGTTTTTAGATCAAATTTTTGGATGTGGATTATATTTGATGTAAACCATCCTGCGGCATAAACTTGGATTACATACATTGTGAGTGAACCAGATTCTGATGGTCAACCAGTGCTTATATAAAAGCGAATAATTTTATGCACCTTGGTGAGCCATCTGGCATAGGAGAAGTTTCTTGGGTTCCTATTCGCTAGTTCTTCTGAGCCATATCTTGATGAAATAACTTTGCAAATGTCAGTAGGTATTTCTGGTATGTGCTGAGTACCCTTTTCTCGATTTTAAGAAATAATGTTTGAAAATTACTCTCTATGGCTTCAAAAATACAAATAAAAAGAAAATGGCACGTGGACAAAGATTTTCCTATTGGTCCAGTGAATCCCTGTGGGTTAGAATCTAATTTTTGCCAACGGTCATGCCTAATAAATGATGCAGAGAAATTTCACTGGACTTGGAGGTGGCATATGATCAATTGTAATGGTTCATTCTAAACATGTCCCTCGCAGAATGGATGACAATGACTAACAGAATTATCCACCTTTAACTCACTGCTCATCAGAGTCTCTACGTTCACTCAAAATGTACTATGATATCTAAGTTTAGCCCCAGGATAGCTTACAATCAAATATAATCCACAGTTAAAGAAGGGATCTAAAAACTCATGGAAAATTACTCTGCTACAAAACAACTCACGAAACGGAATAAAACGACTACTAAAAAAAGGTTATTTAGGGCAATGGTTGCTTTGCATACGCAAAGGAAATTCTTAATTCAAAGCTCTCTGACGATTTCCATCACATCAAACAGCTAGCTGCTCAGCATAATATCATCCGCACTGCATTACACTGTTTGTCTTCTCTTACACAAATGGTAGAAAAATACATAAAGCAGACCACAGCAGCAGCATCCAAAGTCTATGGATCCAAAGAACAGATGTACTACGTTGATACATAGAAAATCAGTCTTTGATAAAAAATCACAATTCAATGTATAAATAAAACATTGAGTTCAGATGGTAGGGTGGTCGAGCTATGCACTGTTGTGACATGAAATGCAGTCACCTCCATGTGGTACCTCCTGGGTAGTTTTGAAAGCAACTAGGTAAGAGCTGTACTCTAAAGAACAATTATTTGTGTGACACAACAGAGTGGCAACGCCTTTTTTTTTCACCAAAAGTTGTCACTTTTGTTCCAGTTATACAGAACAAAGATATCCTTTTATCGTTTAAATATGTTAAGTCATTAATAATAAAGGTTTAAATAACACTTTTAAATAATAACCATGTCTGTAGAATTTTTTTTAATTTTTGAAAAAATTTCAAATTTTACCCAAAATTTCGACTTTTGGACCAAAAGCGCAGACTCAAGCCATTTTTTTTCAGCGGTAATATTGCACGCAGATGATGTACTAGTATAAAGGCAACTTTTGGCACCTACCCGTTTTTGATTGTAAAAAATTAATTTTTTTCGCTCCACCCTGATATACAGCTATACCCAACCCTACGTTGTATAGTTTTTTTTTTTTTACAAAGTCTTATTATTCTTTTAGCCGCAATTTTTTTTAATAATACAGTTAATAATTCATATATATGTGGGTCGATTTTTTATAATGGGCGATTTAGCATCGTCGGCATATGTTTCGTGTTTTATTTATCTTTAAAGATTTAAAAATGATAGAGATACCAAACACTGATTTTCTCATCGCCTCCTATTTCCTATTTATCATAATTTCATACCACAATCATCTTTTTTATTTACAAATTCATATTTTATTTTTTATTTATTACTTCATTATAATAGCTCATAATATCAGTAATAAATGTTTCTGAAACTTAACTTACCTTTTTACTTCATTTCCGGACTGTATCTATCAGTTTTACATAATGTATTGGTCCTGTAACGTCAATAGCTATCTCTATCTTTTTCCGTTCATGGACTCCATTTTCTTTGCAACCTGCATCGGCAAAACCACGTTTCAAAGTCGTTACGTATTTCCGTAACGATATTTTTCCCGCCAGATGGCGACTGACAATATCGTATCTATTATCGAATCTATCATCGAATCTAGCTTTTGCATCGATTCGATGCCGTTCTGTGATTGGTCCGTTTTGTGGTCTCTGCTCCGAAACGTCGATTTCAATCCTAGCCATTTCATATAAATAAATGATCCGGACATCGTTAGTTTGCATTTTTATCTTCCTTTAAATGGAAGTAACTTTTCTCGACACTGAATGTTGGCTGGTCCAACATTCTGGAAGTATTGATTAACATACTTATTGTTTTATCTTAACTATGAGTTTATTTTTAAATAGTTGTAAATCTTAAAGTAATGTCTGAAAAATATGTCTTCAAGCCTTCTGCAAACCGCCATTGTTATGGCGTGTCGTTATGTGTACAAGAACCACTGCTGTGTTAATCTTCATATTGATTATTTGCTGTATCTTCATCTAGTGTCATCGAAGTGAAATAAACGTTTTTCGTTAACTTTACTATTATGCATTTTGTTTTATTATCCTAGTTAAGAGATCGTTTTTCATATACGCTCATTTAAATATTTTCACTTCCAATACGTCCTATTTACCAGCCTTTACCTCCACTGGGTTTTTCTGCATGTTTAAATAGACTGTTACGTATATAAACCACACAGGTTATATTACGTCCAAGAAAAAATACCTCTAAAAAATAAAATTTAGCAGGTTATTTAAATTTTTGAAACAAAAAATCTGAAAACTAACAATTTTAGTATAGTTTTTAAACGTAGAAGTGATAAATTGTCAATCGGATGACGTGTCGCCGTACGGAAAAGTGATTTTTATACAGCTGTATTAAATATTACCACAGTGTTTACGTTTTCAAAATCCTAAAATATTATTTCTATCAACTCTTTTAAACCCACCTTTTATGTTCTTTACAATTGTTTAACACTCCCTTTTTTTTTAAATGTACGATTCCAACACGTCACCAAATTTTCTGCCAATAGGATGACACTTGATTCCGATTCCTACATTAAACAAAATATGGCGCCATCAGCACTATCGCATTCACTTTACCATCAGTCCTTATTATTTTTTACCCGTATATGTGAAAATAATTTCAGTGTTTTGTTTATTTTACTTCAAAGTGAGATAAAGTAAATTATATCGTATTCTTTCAACCTACTACTGTCAATAGGATGACGGCTTTAAAATATTTACGGTGTGTTTTGGTAAGTAATTTAACTATTTAGTTGTTTAAGCCTGCTGACTTCTAAGAATATTTCTTTTTAAAATCTTCCTCCATACACTACTCGGAAGGTAAAGGCTTTATGTTTACAATTTGTCAATTGGACGACGCTCAACGGGATGACGCGATGTCCGCTGATGCAGTGTCACCCGAATGACTACCTGTCATTCGATTGACAGAAAATACAGTTCGGAGTCCGCTATTTATCTGCTTCTTTTTTTTTTTTTTTTTTTTTTTTTTTTTTTGGTATAGTAGAACACTTTTTTTTCATGTTTCTTTTTCTGGATATTGTGATATTAATCAGTCGTCTGCGTACTAACTGTAAACAACTGATCATAGAATTTTAGAATAGAAATTGGCACCTTTATTCCCTTTACTTGAAGTTTGTTGATACTAGTGTGAAATTTTTTGTTGCTGCTTAGAAACGTTATTCCGTTAACCATATTAAAATGGAAAATGTTCAAGAAGAAAACAATATTCAGATTCTCAATTCTATAGAAGTGTTAATACAAGTATGTGTGCCTAGTTCATCTAAAGTATAAAAAAGAAGAAAAAATCGTAAAAGAGTTTCTGAAGTAAAGAGTAAGTCAACTGAGTATAAAAGTACAGGGAGAAGGCAAATGCAAGAAATAGGAAATATTTAGCAAAATTAAATGAAGCACAGAGAGAAGAAAGAAATAGGAAGAAAAGAGAAGTTTCCCAAAGAAAAAAAGATTTAAATTTAATTAAAGAAATTACTCATCTAACACCAAGAGAGCAAAGAAATAAGAGAAAGTACTGGAGGAAAGCATCAGGAAAATGCAGAAAAAGTGTAATATATCTAAACATTATCAGAAGTCATTAATTAATTAAATTAATAATGCTATTTCAGAATCCAAAAGATAGACAGCAAGAATACGTCGAACAACATTTATTCATAATTTTATAAGACTATTGCCAAAATCAGATTTAAAACTTACAGCAAATACATGATGCCATAAATATTATCCATCTATAAAATACATATTAAAACTAAATATATTACACAACACTCTCCCCCTTTAAAAAAATTTTTTTTACAAATGAATAAATAAAGCAGGCAATAATAGTGGGATAAATAACCTTTTACAGAACTATAAATCTAATCGATTTGGAGGTTTTATTACCCTTTTTGGTCGTGGAGTTTTAAGTAGCTGGGAATTGGAGTTTTTATGGCAGTCCAGAGTTCTTTTAGGTGTTTTAACAGCTCTTGATTGAAACTGCTCTTTCTCTGCTGCCTCAGTTGTCTCTATTGGTGTTTGAGATGCTGTTTCATCCTTCATTGAATCAGAAACAATCTTTGCATTAGAATCGGTGACTGTCATTGAAGATCCACTTGCATAATTCAATGGCACACTGCGATGCTCAGAGATTTCAGGAATTTGAAGAGTGCACTTTCTTAGATGATCTGCATGTACAAAGCGCACTTGACCATTTACATGTACCAGGTAGGTACTTTCACTAATTTTCTTTGTGATTATACCAGGAAACTATTTAATTTCCTTGTTTCTGGTGGATTTCACAAGAACATTTTCTCTAACATCAAAATGTCTTTCACTGGCAGTTGAACGAGACCTTTGATTCTCTTGATAGCTCTTTTCCTGCATAATGTGATCACTTCTGAGCTTCGTAATCTTGGTTTGTGGTGTAAATTTGAAAATAAGCTCAGCAGGTGTTTTTCAGTGTGACTGATGAAGGCATATTTCGATAAGCAAACAGTATGCAGTCTAACCTATGTTGAAAACTATCATATACCCTATTAGAAAACTTATGTTTCTTCAACATGTTCTTAATGATATTAACAGATTTCTCTGCAGCTCCGTTGGAGTTTGGATGATATGTGGGTGAATTTCTCAGGATAATACCATTTGACTTAAAAAATCTTACAAATTCTTCGGATTTAAATTGTTTAGCATTATCAGATACAACTTCACTTGGTAATCCGAAAGTGGCAAAAATTTGTCGAAGCTTATGTATTGTAGACTTAGAATCTGTGGTAGAAACAAGTGCTACTTCAATCCACTTTGAATATGAATCTTTAACAATTAAGAGATTGCTATTTTCATATTCAGCATAATCGATGTGGATCCTTTCAAATGGTTTACCTGTTAGAGGCCAGTTATTTAATGAAACTCTGGGTGCACTTGGCCTTGTTAATTGACACGGGACACATCTGTTTACATATGATTCAATTTCTGCATCTATTTTTGGAAACCAGAAGAATCCTCGAGCAAGATGTTTCATTCGCACTATCCCAGGGTGTTCAATATGTAGAAGTTGAAGAACTTTTCCTCTCAAGCATTTTGGGATTACTAATCTATTTGCTCTTAGTAGACAATTATTTTCGATGCTCAGTTCATCTCTGACTTTGTAGTATTCCTGCAAGGAATCTGCAACAACTGATGGCCAACCAAATTTGGTGTAGTTTATTGCTTTACTGACATCACAATCAACTGCACTAGCCTTTTCAATATCCTTGGTAGTCAGATCCTCAAATTCTGAGAAATAACATACAAACTCATGAGCACGTTTGTCAACTGGTTCATTATCTTTACAAGGGAGGCGAGAAAGAGCATCAGCTAGCAAAAGATCCTTGCCCTTTTTGTACTTCATAGTGTAGTCATAGCTGGATAAAATCAATGCCCATCTCTGCATCCTTGATTTAGCCATTTCCGGAACAGGTTTATCATGGCCCAGTAAGGTCAACAAAGGCTTTGAATCTGTTTCAATGACAAATTTTGTTCCTTGTAAATATTTATTAAAACGTTTAATGCCAAAAATAATAGCTAAAGCTTCTTTATGTACTTGAGCATAGTTTCTTTCTGCTTTATTAAGAGTCTTTGATGCAAAAAATATCGGTCTCAATAAACCAGGTGATAATTCATGGCACAAAACTGCTCCAAGTCCATACTCAGATGAATCACACTGTAGAACAATGGGCTTTGTTATGTCATAATGTACCAAAACATTATGTTTATCCAGTAACGTCTTACTTCTTTCAAAGGCATCAATACATTCTTTGTTGAAATGCCATTTTGTATCTTTCTCTAATAATTTATATAAAGGTTTCAGCTTTGAAGATAAATTGGGTATAAAATGCTGATAATAGCCTAGAAGCCCTAGATAACTTTTCAATTCAGTGACATTTCTAGGTAATTGTGTATTTGAAATGTCATTGCATTTATCCCTAAGCGGATGAATACCTTCAGGATCTTTAACATGACCCAGAACTTTAATTGTATCCTTGAAAAATTCACACTTTTGAATGTTTACTTTCACATTGTAAGAATGTAGTTTCTGCAGCACCAGGTCTGTTCTATATTTGCATTCTTCCTTAGTATTTGCACGTATAAATAAATCATCAATATAGCAATCAATGAAAGAAAAATCCTTTAGAATGTTATCCATCTTTTGCTGGAACAAGAAAGATGCTGATTTGATACCAAAAGGTAGTTTTGTATAACGCAATAAACCCCTTTGTGTGTTCAGCGTCAGCAACTCTTGAGACTCAGGAGCTATAGGTAATTGATGGAAGGCCATTGATAAGTCAATCTTTGAAAAATACTTTCCTGATCCTATATTTGTTAGAATATCTTCCTGGGATGGAAGTGGATAAAACTGAGTTTCGCAAAATTTGTTTACAGTGACTGAAAAGTCTCCACAAATCCTAACAGATCTTTTCCCTTCGCTGTTCATTTTGGGTACTGGAACTATAGGGGTTGCCCATTTCAAATGACTTACAGGTACTAATACACCTTTTTGAACTAAGGAGTCCAATTCTTGATCAACCAATTGTCTTATGGCATATGGAACTGGTCTTGATTTACAGAAGATGGGTACAGTATCTTCCCTCATAGCTATATTTATTGCTTGACCCATTATTCCACTTGAATCGCTCGAATTAAAACAATTAGGGAATTTGGCATAGTAATGTTGTAAAATAGCATCTTGAGACAAAATAGCTGCATCCTTTGGCTCTTCTGAATTTTGTTTTGGTGTATTTTTAGTTTCATCATTAACATTTGCAATATGGTCATTCATCACTTTATTTAGATCAATACCAAGCTGTTGAATCCAGTAACGACCCAAGAGTGTAGGTCTATTTGATGATTCAATAACAACTAATGGTAGCCATAAGGTTTTTTCTTGAAATGTTACAGGCACTTTAAATCTTCCAATAACTTTTAACATTTGACCCAGATAAGAACGCAAAGTTGGAATTTCTAATTTTTCAAGTGTACCTAACTTTAAACTTTCAAATTTGTCTTTAGACATAATTGAATGTGCACTACCTGAATCTACTTGCATGTCAATTGGAGTATTACCTACTAAAATATTAATTAGATAAGGCTTAGGAGCTTCATCTGTAACAGCTGCACACACAGAAACTGTGTTTATATGCATTTAATCAAATGCTTCTTCCACAAAGTTTGTTGCAGAAGTTTTGCAAATACTGGCTATGTGCCCTCGGCAATGACACTTATAACAAGTCACATTTTTAAAAGAACATTCACCTCTATGCTTCTTTCCACAATGTTTACAATTGTTAAAGGACTTACCTTCATATCCACTTTTCTTATCCTTACTTTGGAAATTGTTATTCTGAACAGGAGCTCTTTTATTGAATGCTTTATTAGCACTTGAAATTTTTAGAACATTATCTTCCCTAACCTTAAAAAATTTGGCTTCTTTACTAGCCGTTTCCATTGCAAGCGCAATTTCACTTGCTCTATTGAAGTCAAGTTTACTTTCACTTAACAATCTATTCTGAATTTGTTGGTCTGCCAAACCACAAACTAGTTTATCGCGGATTGCATCATCTAGAAAATGTCCAAAAGAACACTTACTTGCTGCCTCTTTGATTCTTACAATAAAGGTTGCAACATCCTCTGCATGTTGTTTTAAGTTATAAAATCGGAATCTTTGCATAATTACCGATGTCTGTGGTGAGAAGTGACTGGTTAATACTTTGATGATTTCACTATAAGGAATGTCCTTTAAATTTTTAGGTTGAACGAGGTTTCGTAATGTGGAGAATACTTTTTTCCCAACACACGTCAACAAAGTAGCCCGTTTGTCACTATCATCTTTAATTCTGTTCGCTTCAAAATAAAATTCAATTTGAAGCAGATACTCTTCAAAACAATCGTTGTCATAATAGGCTGGCATTCTACCAGTATGAGGATGATACTTGTCGCTTTCAGATTCTTGCATTATCAAACACACATGAGATCTTCGTAAGTCAAGAAACGAAGCTTTAAGAACACAGATGTAGAAGTTTGATATAGCTGGAAACGCAATTTACGCTCGTCGCCAATGTAATATATCTAAACATTATCAGAAGTCATTAAATAATCAAATTAATAACGCTATTTCAGAATCCAAAAGATAGACAGCAAGAATACGTCGAACAACATTTATTCATAATTTTATAAGACTATTGCCAAAATCAGATTTAAAACTTACAGCAAATACATGATGCCATAAATATTATCCATGTATAAAATACATATTAAAACTAAATATATTACACAACAAAAAGAAAGGAACAATTGGAAAATGTAGCCAAGAGTCAAATGGATTCTGAACCAGAAGCACATGTTGCACTTTCACATACGCCTCTTATTTCTCAAAGTGTGCGTGGACAGAAAGTTCGAACACCAAACCGTGATCGGATGTTAAGGCTAATGTCAGACGAACGTCTATTTGCATGCTTTTTGCTTCTACATGAAAAGGAAACACATGCTACTGAAGGTGTAGGGAAGCTGTAAGAAGGAAAATAGATGTTCGTCTGACATTAGCCTAAGAGAGATAAAAAAGAAAAGCAGATCAATTGCTATATTGCAACGCAAGGTGTAAACGCTACAAAAATCTCTGCAGCGCATCTAGTAAGAATTCAGCAGCTTTACCTGATAAAAAAATTCAAAATTCTGACTCGGGGACATGCTGTACCGAAAACAGTTCGCAAACAACATTTATATGGATTAAGTTGGCATTCTCAATTAAAATCCAATGCTGAAATCCTGCCTGCACGTTCTTGTATAAGGCAAATTTTTAATAAATGCATTAGTGAAGTACATTAAAAAAATATAAAGTGCAACACCTTGCACAAGATATCCTGAACCAAAACAAAATAAGAAGTTTCCCGAGATTTAAATGTTGCCCAGGATGAAAGTATATTTGAAAATTCTTCAATGGGGTGACACCGTAATAATTGCTAAATTTATAAATTAAACAATACATTTTTTAAAAATTTGTGTTAAAAATAATCAATATGTACTGTTTAAGGAGATGGATATATTTGAAGCTTTCTCTTCAGTATATTTTTTCTTTAATTGAAACTTTTATATGTGGAATCACAAAATATTTCTTTTTTGCATGATTTTGTCACCTTTTTTTATGAAAAAATATATTTATGTAGATTGTTTTAAGACTTTTTTATTAATAAACTATTCAGCCTCTTTTATATATTTAAATAAATGTATCATTTTTCATCAAATACTTTTGTAAACAACTGTTTTAAAAACGTCACCCAATTGACATTCTTTCCTGTTTGTCTCTCAAAATGCTCTAAATAGACAAACTTCTTTAGAAAATGTAACTCAAATATTCATACTACATAATTTGTCATCATAGGTGATACTAAAAATAATTTGAATATGCTCTAAATTAATTTTTAATTTTTGAAATTTTCAATATCTGTTTTGGCCAATTATAAAAAATCCACCCATATATATTGTACAGAATCCTCTGAGCACGAGTAATACTTGCACTTGACCATTTATTTAAATGCATTTCCTGTTGTCATTCATTGTTATGCAAAGAAAGTATTTAACTAAAACTATGAACCCAGTTACAAAATTAGAATACAAAGTATTAACTGCACTATATGCACATGAAACCTCTTAAAATCTTTGTTAGCCTAAATAAAACTTCCTTGTTCACTTATACACTATTTAATTACTTTATTATTCATATCTTTAATCTAAACTTTCTTTTTCAACTTCAACTCAAAGCAGCTATTTTTATTTTGTTCATCCCTATTCAATCTCACTCCATCTAACTTGAGTTTATTTACAAACAATCCCGCTATGATGTCATTCTGTTTTCATTATGTCACTTTGATCTAGTTATGAACTTCAAGTAACGATAGGATCCAAACCTCTGTGCGTTTGGCAGATAATAATCCCTGAACACAGATGGCTTTTTCTGTCATATGTAAATGAGATAGTGACGTAACGCAACCTGTGGTTATGCATTATAGCTTTGACATTTTTCTTATTCTTTCCGGCAGAGTTTCTGATGGTTGTTGTTTGGGATTTTGAATGACTGGTCCTGAATCGTTTTATTTAATGAGAAACCACCTGCATTTTAAAAGCAGGATGCATTATTTTAAGAAAGGTTTCAATATGTTTAAACCTAGCATAAGTTTGTTTTAGCTGTTCTATAATATAACGATATACACAGTCACAAGTATTTTTTTGCAACGAAGCTCTCCTTCAAATATTTTTATGTTAAGAATTACATATGAATGTATTGACGATACAATTTAAGATACGCAATGATAAAGAATGTCAGAGTTAAACGATGCCTGTTTCAGAATAGCATTGCTTGTACTGACATATGTAATTTAAACTAATTGTAAGTTATTTTTCATTTAATATCTTTAAGTTTATTTTCATTTAATTCATTTATTTATTTCATTATGTTTTTGAAAATAAATGTTAGTTATTTTCAACTTAAATATGTTTTATTGTCAATTATTTAACTCTCTGCCATTCTGCCATAGTTATTTCTTTTTCAGCCTCGCATACTCTGCTTATAACTCTAATTTTAATAAATTGACTTAATAAAATAGTCCAATCTTGAATGCCAGATTCACCTTTGTTTACTATATAAAAACATGGAAACATTTAAAATACTTCATTTAAACACATTACTACATAGGTGTGATAAAATATATACAAATGTTTTTAAAAATTAAAAACACTAGATGTTAAAATGATAAAAAGCTACTCCAAGTGCTTTCGGCTAACCTTAAACCTTTGTCAAGGAGAAGAGAATTGACTGATAAAAACACTTGACGCTCGATGTTTACTGCTACAAATTGACCAGAAACTCCCTTCAGGAAGCCTGCAGGTGGTCGTATCCATTAAACTGAAGGAGGGGGAAGGTAGAGAAAGCTCAATCCTCTGAGAGACCGAACTCTCCCGTAATATGAAGTAAATTAAACCAGATACGCGGAATTTGTAATGACGTATTATCATACCAAATTCTGCGTATCTGGTTTAATTTACTTCATATTACTGGAGAGTTCGGTCTCTCGGAGGATTGGACTTTCTCTACCTTCCTCCTCCTTCAGTTTAATGGATACGACCACCTGCGGGCTTCCTGAAGAGAGTTTCTGGTCAATGTGTAGCAGTGAGTGTCGAGTGTTTTTATCAGTCAACTCTTTTTTCCTTGACAAAGGCTTAAGGTTAGCTGAAAGCGCTTGGAGTAGCTTTTTATCATTTTAACATCTAGTGTTTTTAATTTTTAAAAACATTTGTATATATTTTATCACACCTATGTAGTAATGTGTTTAAATGAAGCATTTTAAATGTTTCCATGTTTTTATATAATTCTAATGTTTTTATTTCAGAAAGCCAATGTTTTAGGTTATGTTATCGCTGACCCGATATACCAGACCATCAATCTTGCTTCTACCTTCAAAGTTGTTGCACTTTTTTTTTTGCATGTGATGAACAAAGATAAAATTCTTTAGAAACTCGTTATTGTGCTTATATTTTTTATGGTGATTTTGAGAAGTTTTTTACATTGTGCTGAATTTTCATTCTGTTTTAAAAACTTTTATTGTATTTGTCAGTCTGTTTTTCCTTGATACTTATATATGCTGAAATGGTACTTACCTTTATTCCTTTGTTTTTCCTTATTTCCATCCTAATACAATTCCTTTTCAATAACCAGGTTTCTTTTGGTTATTAATTTCATTTATTTCTTTAATATCTCTAAAGCATCCATATATAGTTTTGTTTTCAAACTGCCAAGTACGCATCATTAATCATTAGTTACGATTCGATTATGTAATCTATAATCGCTTTTCAGGATTCGCAGTCCGTTACTTCAAGTGTCTTAGTTTCGCCGTGCAGATATGACGTCATGCTTTTTCCCCCGATCGCTGATCGCATCCTAGAACGCAGTTTCCTTCTTTTGTTTTTGCCGTAAGGCAAGATGCAATTTTTTTTAAATAGAGAAAAAACAGTAATTCGACTAATTTCTTAATTTTTCAGCCACAGCTCAAAAATACTGGCACTTTCTGTTAGATAAAACTTTTTTGCACTCCTTTGCTGGATTTGAAGGGTGCTATTTTTACTTCCTACATTGGTCAGTGTGGAACCTCTGCGAGTTTGGAATTTCAGCTGAAATCGTTCTTTCCTTACCCCACCCCATCCATTTCTCTTTTACACATTCCCTTTTCTCAACAGCTTTTCTTTGGAAACAGAGCAGGTGGCTAAGTAAATTCTAATTGGTCAAATTTCCCACGCTTTTATGCAAGGATTTTTTTTTCCGATTCTACTGAGATTTCATTGAAGTTCATTACTTTAATGTTGAGTCTTCTCATTTTAGTGTTTATTGCTTTCACATCATAATACGTTTTCAGTTGGGTCTTCCAAAAAGTCGAAGCGAAAATTACAAATTCTTACTTTAGAACAAAAAGTAAATTTGATAAAATATATTGAAGACAATCCTAATTTAAAGAGAAAAAAGATATAGCCCTGAAATATGGTATCCTTCCCAACATGCTATCTACCATACTGAAAGATAAAGAAATCATTTTCAAAAGACATAAGTCAAATGTCAACCCAAAGTGCAAAAGGATGAAGATGTGTGCCTTCCCAGATCTCGAAACAGTCTTCGTAAAATGGTTTACATATTACAGGGCACAGAAGAGTAATTCCTTTAAGAGGTACGATGTTACATGAGAAAGCTTTGGATTTCGCAAAATTATTGAATGTGGAAGGCTTCACTGCTAACACGGGAAGGCTTGAAAAGTTTAAAGCCAGACACAACATCGTGCTTCGGACATTACACAGTAAAGCAAAAGATGCGTCTGATGCACTGTGTGATGAATGGAAGACAGTTTCATTACCCAAACTTCTTGCAGGTTATAGTGCAGACAACATTTTCAATATGGATGAGATGGGACTGTTTTACAAATGTTTTCCTAACAAGTTGATGTTTAAGGGGGAATCATGTTCCGGTGGAAAGCTAAGTAAAGAACATTTAACTGTCCTTGTCGGAGCAAATGCTGCCGGAACAAAAAATTTACCTTTACTGGTCATCGGTAAATACAAAAATCCTCGCTGTTTCAAACATAAAAAGTCACTTTCTGTACAGTACAGATCTAGTCACAAAGCTTGGATGACGGCAATATTGTTTGAGGAATACATCAGAAGTTTGGATGTAGTGTTTCATGCAAAAAAGCATAAAGTGTTGATCTTCGTTGATCAGTGTACAGATTATAGTCAACTTTTGTACTTGAAATCTATCAAGTTAGAATTTCTCACTTCTAACAGGACTTCTAAGCTACAACCAGCAGATCAGGGAATAATAAAAAGTTTAAAGCATTCCTACAGAAAACGTCTAGTGCGGAAGGCAATCGAGGATGACGAAAATGGAATAAATCAAAAGTATGATGTGTTAGAAGCAATTAGACTAATTTCAAGTACTTGGAACAATGATGTGAAACAAATCACTATCAAAAATTGCTTCAGTAGATGTGGCTTCTTTGCAAGCAATGCAGACTCCTGTTGTGAATGAAAATCTACAAGATCAAGTTATTTCTGAAGATGACGATACTGAGTTTCTGAATATTGATGAAAATGTTGCAGATTGCGGAGAACTAAGTGATTCAGATATAGTTTAAGAAAAAAAGGTAAAGAACAATCCTAAATCTGAAAAAGATGATGAGGAAGTAAATTGCGTTTCACCACCAAATAATCAAGAAGCGCATGTGGCGATGACGACACTGCAGCAATATCTTGAAAGTAGAGACAGTGTGGACTATTCTCTTTTCCTTTGTTTACAAAATGTGAGCGACTTTCTAACCAGTGAAAGACAAAAAAGTTCCTTCAAGCAGTCATCATTAACAAGTTTTTATCCACAAAATTTGAGTTTGTAAGTACCTTATATTATATACTATTAAATTGTATTTTTCTTTAGCGCTCATTTTGCCAGACTCTGTTATTACAGTATAATTGCAATTCCTATTTATAAGATTATTTTTTATATATTTTCTGTATGTATTTAAGGATTTTCAATAAGTCAAACTTATGATAACTCAAATATTTTTGCCGGTCCCTTCGAATTTGACTTATCGAGAATTCACTGTATTTGCCTTTTTCTGCTCCTCCGCCCCTTCCCTGACTTTTGAAAACAGAAATTCTGCTGCTGTGATTTTGACTCATGTCTTGTTAAGTTCTAAATCAATGTAAAAAAGCATGCAGCAGCTGCATATTGCATTGCTTTCAAATCATAATACATTTTCCATTTCAAAATCATCCCAGAACTGCACATGTTCCCATAAGTGGAATATTCGAAAAATAGAGTTATTTTAATCAGATTATTTTATGATACGAGTATTCTTAAAAATACAGCACGATTTTAGTTTACCTTGGTAATATATGGCAGTGAATCCAGAGTGTGCCTCCTCCTCTAAACAGGCCCGTAACCAGATGGGGGCTGAAGGGGCTGATCCCCCTTAGCTCCCTCTTGAGTCCCCTCTAGACACTTCACTTTTTTTCAATAACATGTATAAACTAATACTAAGCTGAAAGGGGAAAAAAACTATATTTACAAGAAAACCAGTTAGATCTTTCAGCAACGGAAAATGCCAAAGATTTTACAGTCAGAAGGATATTAATTGTGATGTATTATTTTGCGGTACAATTCTCAATATGCAAGCGAAATACGATAGTAGGAATGTTTCCTTCTTCTGAAAACATTAACCCCAGATGTACAAATCTGTCAACATATGTTTTGGTACATAGTTAATGGTCGAGGACAATTTATACTCGATAATCTGTGCAGAATGGAATGGAAATAGACATATGTTATTCATCCTGATAGGTAATTAGTGAAGCAATGGCTGAACGTGTTCAAACTAATGAATAAAAGCATCTTTCTAAATTTCAACGGTGAGCCTGCTGACATATATGTTTAGCTGAGAAAGAAAAAAAGCTAAAAAAGACTGTCAATTTATATAAATCAAATAAGAAAAATCTTTGTTTGAACAAAATTGTTTTATGCCATGGGTGCCGGCAGAGGTATATATCAAAACATAGTCGGAGCATGTATTTTTTTTTAACTTTTACCTGTTTTTTCTCCTTGTGTTTCATGACTTTGAAAAACAGCTTTCATCAGTTTGTCTTATAACTATAAAGCATTAAGCAAAAAAATATGATTAAGATTAAGTTTGTTATTTCGCTACTTTTCGACATGTTTGAATTTTTTTTTTTTTTGACAATGGAATAAAATTTGCAACTATGGTTTTTCAGACAAAGTATTTAACTGCGTTTTACATTTTATCAGGCTGTTTTCATATCTGAACCAGCTACTTTCTGACATATTCTTTTTTTAATAAAGGCATAAAATTTGCAGGTAATCGGGATATAAGGAATCGAACAGAGTTTTACGTTTTCGTATAACAGTAAACAATCTATCTGAAAATAACGGTATATTCGACGCTTTAGGCTGATTTTTATGACATGACAACGACAGAATGGTGGTAAATCTGGTAGCGATTGGCTATAACTCTTGCAAGTATCTTGGACGAGTTCGTTAATCAGGTATGTAGATGTTATAGTTTGTTTACAGAAACACAAAAAGGCAAACATGCAAAATTTGTCTACACGATAATGTCCAAAATATCGTACAAAATTCATATCTAATTGGGGCAGTGTATTGATCTTGCTAGCATCTTGGATGAATTCGTTAATCAAGTATTATTCTGTCATTCTTAAGTGGTCACCTAATGAAAAAACTGTCCATGTTCAAAACAAAGAGTAGGCTGTTCTCAAATCCAAAGGTGCAACTTTATGACTTAAGTTTTAATTCATTTTTGTTCAGAAACACATGAAACTGGCAGGTGTTGTTATTCATACCCTATGTCATCGAATGGAGTTTTTCATTTTTTGGTAAAGACAGAAGATCTTTCAGAAAATATTGTCAAAGTGGGCATTTTGAACCGAATTCCCAAAGCGACAGCAGAGAAAACTTGTCATGTGACAAGAATCATTTATATAACTTTAAATTTATTTATCAAAAAATGGAAAACGCTATTAGATTAAATACCACTTCAATAGCCAGGCCTTTATGTTTAAAAATGAATCAGAAAATGTGTTGGAAAGTTTCACGTTGTTGAGTACGGAATTTGAGAACTGCCTACATGAATATATCTTCACTTTCGGTTGTCCGATTCCATGACATTTTAAACTTAATTTCGTTATTTGTTTTTTGAACCAGAAGACAAACCAAATTTTATGGCTAGTTGTGTGTCAAAAATATAAGTGTTTGATATGTATCCTATGGATTCCGAAATCTTTCTCAGTTTTATAAAATGTATCTTTAATGTACAGGGGAGAGGGGATGCCACGCTAGAGGACTGAAAGTTTGTGTTTGTTGAATGTGTTTGCGTCTTGATAAATAAGGAGCAAAATTCCTGACAGAATAGTAACATAAAATATTATATGATTTTATCTGGTTATAACTCATTCGGTTATAACTCAATTTAAATTATTTGAAGAAAATGAAAAACGGTGTTCGATTCCGAACCCTTTAAGTAGTAACTTCTTTAAATTTCAATCTTTTGAATCGATAAAAATGGATTTTATTAGAGTGCAGAAAGATTCGCTATGTGGAGGTGGGAGAAGAAAAGTTTCAGAACAAGTTTGAATAAGTACATAGACCCTACAGAGATTTTTCTGCTATCAGTACTAACGACTTACAACTGTCATTAGACATCTGGTTTGGAATTTTATGACCTGTCACCTGTGCCATGGTCGTTAACACCGTATACCTTGAATGCTTGTTTTGTTAATGACCGCTTGCAAGAAACAAGTAAGGTAAGAATAAGAATGAATAGGAAATAAACGGTCAAGTGCGAGCATTACTCGTGCACAGAGGGATCCATAGAATAAATATGAATTTGTAGTTGTATTATAAAAAAAAAAAAAAAAAGTTGCTAAAAGAATACTAAGACTTTTTTAAAAACTATATAACGTAGGGTTGGGTATAACTGTATATATTAGAAAAGTGTAATCGGGTATACCATGAAAGTTCAAAGAGATATATGGAACAATATCAAATATAGCTACTCGTATAACTCTTTTTTTAATATTATCCTAATCTGTTTATGATGAACTTAATTCGGTACTGACAATAAAGGCAGTGCATAGTTAAACTTCATTTGGCATTTCATGAAACTAAATTCAGCGTAGTAATAACCTTTATTTCTACAGTGTATCTAAAACAAAACCTTTGTTCAAAGTTTAAATTTGGCATTGTGCAGGGATGAGATTGACCAAAAAGCAAAAAAGCTGAAAACTGCGCGAACAACGTTTGAACAATGACAGTTAAGAATTTCAAGTGCAACGAATATAATTGTTATTAATATATATAATTTACATACAATTTAGCTTTGTGTAACTTAAAAAGAAATTATTAACACGAATTAGGCAGAAATTATTTACTTACTCTAATGAAAAGTTTATTTCACCAAGATACAGAACATTAATATGAAATTTGCGTTTTTTCGCAATCTTTAGACGAAATTTGCTACTTTTTTTGTGATCTTTTCACGAAATTTGCTATTTTTTCGCGATCTTTTGACGAAATTTGCCGTTTTTTTCGCGATCTTTCGACGAAATTTGCCTTTTTTTCGAGATATTTTGACGGAATTTGCCATTTTTTTTCTGAGATCTTTTGACGAAATTTTTTGTTCGACAAATGTCTAACAGTTTCGAGCCCCCTATAAATACTAATTCTGTATCTTGCAATTTTTTAAATACATGAAACGAAAGAACATACTTATATCTTTCATTCCAATTAAAATTTTGTTTTAAAATCATATACATTTTAAGACATTAAATGTTGAAAATGGTCTTTTTTTTTCATTTTTTCCACTTTTTAGAGTCCCGAGACCCCTTAAATTAGTATGTTTTTAACAATTTGACGTTTATAGGTTTTATACTGTTACTGGACATTACATTACACATATATATCATTAAAAGTCGTTAACTAGGCATAGAGTACGCCGCCCTGTCCTTGTGTATGTCCAAACTGACCGTACCTTTAAGGGTTAATATCTCAGCTAATTACCGATGATTTTTTTTAAAAATCATTATCAACAATGCTTTTATTCTTCTGCAATGATAGGTATATTCAGCGATGCTCAACAATTTTTCTGAATGCCAGTAAATCGAAATTTGTGTATAACAGAAAAATGCTAATTACTCAAAAACTATGTGACCTAGGGTAATCGCTATAATTTTCCAGCAAGGTTTATATTAACGTCTACTACCTCTAATTTTTTCATAATTTTAGTTTCAGTAGATTCGGAATTAGATGGGGGGGGGGGGGGGGAACATATTTTTGCGCTACATTTTCAACAATATCTTTGAAAATATAATACCTAAAATTAAAAGGAATGTATTTTTGAGTTCAGCGTTACAAAAGCTTTCACAGGATACCCCCACATGATACACAAAGAAAAGATTTTTTTTTTCAAGTAGCATAATTAGCCCCTCTACTTTTTTACTAAATATATTTATGAATGTTTATTAATCTGAAAATATGTGGGTCAATGGTCTTTATTACTTCCCCGAATTTGAACTTTCCACGTTCCATAGTTTACGATTAAAATGGCTGTGACAGACAGACAGACAGACGGACACAGGAGTGATCTTATAATGGTTCCGTTTTTACTTTTTAAGTACGGAACCCTAAAAAGAATAATGATTGATCAAGAGGGTGCTTTTTGCCATGAAAAATAACATTGCCAGTCAAAAGTAAAGTATTTTGAACTTTAATTTTGCGAAAAGCCTTTCACTCATGTAAAATAGAAGTCTCAACTTATATAGAATAACAAATGTAAACGGATATTTTAAGCATTATTGTACATATCCTTACATTTTGATATATATATATATTTAATTATTTTAATCAACAAAATAAAAGAACAGGAAAGAGGTAAGTTTCATTTTTAAATTTACCCTGGAGTATTTTGCATTCTTATTTTATATTATGTGAAGTAATATTTTCATTGATCTTGCTGCGCTCCTAAAATATCAACCGTAACTTAAAATATTTATAGTTAAAAAACATATTTAACTTATCCTCAAAATTATTTTATTAAATTATTTATTTTCAAAATTAGCAAATCTATATTTTTTTCACCATTTTCTTCCTAAAAACATTTTTAACATTTCATAACATAGCTGCAAAAAGTGTAATTAACTTCAATTTATCTACCTGAATGTATTCTAACTTGAATAAAATAGCTTTATGATAATTCAATGAGATGCATCCTATATCTTTTATTTTCAAACTTTATTCCAAATTAATGTATATTTTAATTAGAGTAAGGTACTAAAGTGCATTATCCTATTACATTCTGTTGTAGATACATATTCTATTTTAGATAGGTTTTCTTCTTTGTAGGCACACCCCTAATTGTTTTGTATTTCTTTCTCCAGATTATGAATTTTTTTGTCAGTTTAAGAATTTCGTTATACAAAATTTCCATTATAAACAGATTACATTACAGATAAGTTCTTTTAAGGTCAGTGCAAAATTGAAAAAGTCCTTCCGGCCAGTGCCGGGAGGAAGAGGTAGCTTTCACAATCCTTATTTAAAAAAAGCCAACTTATATCATGCAAACACACGAAGCTCAATTTAGTGGAAACCGAATATAGGAGATTCAATACTAATTTTTATCAATATAACGAATGAGAATTTCGCGAAATTAGTCAGCTTTATCCAAGCTGCTTTTCTTTAAAGTAACTTATATTTGACTGCCAAATTCGGCAATTTCTTAAAGTGCCTGTCATTTTAAGACAACATGGTGGATGAGGCTAAGCAGTGAACTTGGTCGAGACCTTAGTAATTGCTGTGCACATGCTCACTCACATCGGAATCAGTTAATATATAGGAGTGCTGTCGCATGCAAAAAATCAGATTTTTCAAAATGTCACCCACAATAGAAATTGAAACTGCTATATCTGAGCCATTTTTTAAGGTAAAGACAAACAAAAAATGCTCCTGAATCCTTATATCAAGATCAAATACTTAAGAAAGAAACCTTTTTCAATTTCTAATTTTTTTGCACCTCACTTTAAATATATATATATATTTTAATTTAATGGCCGCCATTTTGAAACAAGATGGCTGATGAATCTGGCCAGCGAACTTGGTCGAGGTGTTGATGTATACTATCCACATGCCTTCTTACATCGAAATAGGCGAATACGTGTGTTATCACGTGACAAATACAAGATCGTTTCAAAATGTTAGCCATGCTAGAAATTCAAAGTGCTATAAATCAACCATTTTTTAAGATATCAACAAAAGAACAAATTTTCAGAAACAAAAACTGCTCCGGAATCTTTGTATCAAGGCCATACACATAAAAAAAATCTTTTTCATTTTCCAATTTTTTAATACCTCATTTTGAATTTTAAATTTAATTTTTTTAAATGGCAACCCTTTTGAAACAAGATGGCGAATGAAGCTGGCCAACGAACTCGGTCGAGACATTGGTATGTACTATGTACAGACCAATTTACATCCAAATAGGTTCATAAATACGCATGTTATCGCGTGACAAAAATCAGGTCGTTTTAAAATGTCAGCCACAAGAGAAATTCAAAATGCTATTACTCAGCCTTTTTTTTTTAGATATAGACGAAAGAAAAACTGTTCCGGAATCTTTGTATTAAGGTCAAACACATACAAAAAAAAATCTTTTTCATTTTCCAATTTTTTGGTATCTCATTTAAATTTTTTTATTATTTAATTTTTTTAAATGGCCGCCATTTTGAAACAAGATGGCGGATGAAGCTGGCCAACGAACTCGGTCGAGATATTTGTATGTACTATGTACACACCAAGGTACATCCAAGTCGGTTCATAAATACGCCTGTTATTACGTGAGAAAAATCAGGACGTTTCAAAATGTCAGCCACGCTAGAAATTCAAAATGCTATAACTCAGCCATTTCTTAAGATATAGACGAAACAAAAACTGCTCCCGAATCTTTTTATCAAGGTCAAACACATAAGAAGAGAATATTTTTCCAATTTTCAATTTTTGGTACCACAATTCAAATTTAAATTTTTCTTAAAAATTTAAATGGCCGCCATTTTTAAACAAGATGGCGGGTGAAGCTGGCCAACGAACCCAGTCGAGACATTGGTATGTACTATGCATAAACGAAGTTACATCCAAATCGGTTCATAAATACGCCTTTTATCGCGTGACAAAATTCAGGACGTTTCAAAATGTCAGCCACGCTAGAATTTCAAAATGCTATAACTCAGCCATTTTTTAAGATATAGACGAAACAAAACCTGCTCCGAAATTTTTGTATAAAGGTCAAATACATAAGAAAAAAATATTTTTCCATTTTCAATTTTTTGGTACCACATTTCAAATTTTAAATTTTTAAAAAAATTTTAAATGGCCGCCATTTTGAAACAAAATGGCGGATGAAGCTGGCCAACAAACTCGGTCGAGAGATTCGTATGTACTATGTACACACCGAATTACATCCAAATCGGTTCATAAATACGCCTTTTATCGCGTGACAAAATTCAGGACGTTTCAAAATGTCAGCCAAGCTAGAAATTCAAAATGCTATAACTCAGCCATTTTTTAAGATATAGACGAAACAAAAACTGCTCCGGAATCTTTGTATAAAGGTCAAATACATAAGAAAAAAATATTTTTCCATTTTTAATTTTTTGGTACCACATTTCAAATTTTAAATTTTTAAAAAAATTTTAAATGGCCGCCATTTTGAAACAAAATGGCGGATGAAGCTGGCCAATGAACTCGGTCGAGACATTGGTATGTACTATGTACACACCGAATTACATCGAAATCGGTTCATAATTACGGGAGTTACAGTGTGACATAGGTCAGATATATATATATATATATATATATCAATTTTGAACGGAGGGTGGTTTCGGGGTCTGGGGGTCATGATCGATGAAAATATACCAAAATTTTTTGAAATCGCTTTCCTCCGAACGGCTGCAATAGGTAGCTTTTTTGTAAAGAAAGCTACCCAAAAGTCTCCCCTCTCCTACATAAGCAATAAAAATGTCAACTGGCCTTTCTTTTTCAACTGTTCTGTGATTATCAAGGAAAAACAGAGTCTCAGCAATGGAAAGAGGCAGAGACGGATTCATCGGAAAGATTTCGGATTCAATTCAGATCCTACAAATGTAATAAAACACAGAAAGCACTGCTTCACCACAACAGAGACAGCGCCATTTGTAAGATGAGTCTCTTGGGACCTTTAAGATCCAAACAGACAGTGTCCGTTGACAGTGGAAGCTTTCAAGTGGTCAGGCAGTGCTTTTCATGTGTTATTACTTTCCTAAGATGTAGTAGGATCCGGAAATCGGTCCGATACAATTCCTCTCCATCTCTTTCCATTATTGAGACTCCCCTTTATTTTGTTCTCTGCAGAACAGTTGGAAAAGAAAGGTCAGTTGATATTTTCATGGCTTTCGTAAGAGGGGTTTGAAAAAAAGAAAATAAACACTGCTTGTAGAGAGATCTGTTTTAACAGGTTTTGTTGTATTTAGTTTGCATATGACAAAAGTTTTGTTAAAAGATGTTAGCCCAGCCCCACAAAAAATTTTCAGAGCCCCCCCTGGCATTACTAGCTGGTTACAGCCCTGCCTCAAAATGCCCTCAGGAATTTTAGGACTTAATACTAATTAAGGTTTAGAGTTAAAATTCCCACTCCTCAGAACTGACAAATGATAATCCAATGAGAGTGCCTTTTCACTCAACAAAATGTGCCCTTTTACTTGATATAAGCACCCTTTTACTGGACAAAAATGCCTTTTCAGCAAATCCGCCCTGCCCTTTTTAAAAGAAATGTAAATACTAGCAGTCATCACTGCCAACTGCAATTTTATTAGATTTTCTGGTGCTCCAAATGCTGTATTTATGTGCTACTGTATTTTATCTACAGTTAAATAAGAAAAATATTATGCACAGACATGACACAGTATCTATTATTTGAAATATATAATTTTTAAGTTAAACACATCTTAAACTAGCTATTGCTGAAAAATTACACTTGTAATACAATAAAATTATAACAAATGAATGCTAACATTTTGAAAATAAATGCAATCTAAGAAAATTAAAATCTATTGAAAATTAAATGATTATAAACATCTCAATATCGTAAACAAATCAAATATTTACCTATAAGTAATATTTACACCACTCATGTTATATGCAGCATCACTGTAAAAATATATATATGCATGGCCAGATGTAGCAACAATTTCAGAAAGTCTGTCAGATGGTGTGCCATACCTCACCAGTACTCCGCTAAAAATATAAAACAACTTTTGAATGACAATAACTAAAATTATTACTGTAAACATCTCTAATTGATTAATAAATCTAAATCTATTTACAAGTATAAAGAAATACTTGGGTAAATTTCAAAGATTGTAAAAACAGTAAAAAGCTGTCTGACATTCCTTTCAAGGCAATTGATTTGTATGTTATTCATTAACATACAACATTTGGATATCTTTTATTTTCATTTATAGAATTGCTTTCAATATTTATCCAAGTGGATTCATGTTAGTTAGGCACTGCAATCCTGCAGATCTCGTGCCTTTCACTGCTAGAATATCACAATCCAATACCATGAATTTTATTCACAAGATCCATGTTAATCTCACCATATGCTCAGTAAAAAGAAAAAGAAATAATTAGCTTATTCTTTATTGAGAACTTAACATGATGAAGAACTATCTCATACACAAACAATGAATAGTTAAACTGCTTGAAATTGTTTTAAAAACAAAGTGGGTAAGTGTGATCGAAGATCACACAAAGGGTTTCATTTAATATTTCTTTCAAAAGACTTTATCCTTTAACTAATAAATTCAAATCATTAATTTATAATTATTAAATCCTTACATAGATGGTAGCACCATTAAATTTAATTTTAAATTATTACAAAAGGAAGTCATTTATTTTTTTTTTAAATGAAATTAAAAATATTCAAGTCAAAATATTTAAGTAAAATTATTTAAATAAAATTCAAAATACTGAAATTTCAGAAATATAGTGGAAGTTTAAATAAAATTTAAAATACCGAAATTTCAGAAATATAGTGGAAGTTTAAATAAAATTTAAAATTTCTAAACACAAAAAAATTGATTAAATGAAACTTTAAATGCAGAAATTTCTCAAGAATTTAGTGGACGTCCAAGCAAAATTTAAAATTTTGAATTTTCTCAAAACCAAACATCATTTAAACGAAATTTAAAATTCTGAAATTTCAAAAATTTAGCAGAAGTTTAAATAAAATTTTTAATTTCACAATTTCTTAAAAAAAGAATTTTTAAATTAAAAAAATAATCTTTAAAATATTTTTCTACAACTTTAGGCCTTAAAATGATTTAAAAAATACAAAAATTCTGTAAAATTGAATAGACTAGATATCAAATTTATTCCTGGGAAAAAATTTCAAATTCCAATGCCCAGCTTTAAACCTGGAACCTTTAGATAGCAGGTATATGCGTTACCATGGAGCCATTTAGCCCACATGAAAAAAGGACTGAAATTACGGTTCTGTTTTAAAATCTAAATCACAGAATTGGTCAAATGTCATTAAATTCATTCATTTAATAACTAAAATAAGTCTTTTTCAAAATTTTATGATTTGTAGTGTGATCGGAGGAATTCAGCTATAAGTATGCAAAATTTCAAGTCTCTAACTTATACAGTTTCTGATGACGAATACCGAGACAGACAGACAGGAGAGAGATGAATACAATTCATCAGAAAAATGAAAACCTAAAAATGAGCTGTACTATATTCTATCTGACAAATTAAAATAATTAAAAAGGAAGGTGTGCTGAGGAAGGTATGCTATATGCTACCGAAACTGGTATGCTTAAAATTTAAAATTTTTGGTGCTTTTAACGTTGTATTTTATATGCTTCTATTACATTGCACCAAGCTCCTTCTTTATAATAATTAAAAATATAATCTACTTAATTAAAGCCTAGCTTTAACTTTATATCAATTTCTAATTTCTAGCAGAAATGAGATCTAATTATAATGATAATATTAACACGTATGTGGGAAACATACTTTTACATTTTTTGCAGTCTGTCACTTGAGCGTGGGCCACATAAAAGTACATTTTTAGTAGACTGGTGCCGGGGAGCTTTAATTTTTTATTTTTACATATTCAAAAAAATTTATTTTTTTAAACAATAATCATAGAACATATATTTGAGTGTAAAATAAAAAAGTTTCATCTAAAAAATGAAGTAGTTTCAATTTATTACACTTTTATCAAGTGGAGGATATACGATGGTATATGCCGTATACCTTCAGAATAACTCCATATACCCTCTATAGCTATAGCGTATATTCTCTAATGTATACACTCTGGGTTTTTTTAAACTACACCACTGCTTTTACTGAATGACTAAACTCCCACGAAATTCACGAAAAAAATGCCCACAACACTCATAAGTCCACAGTGAAATATACACACATGCAGTGTGTTAATATAAGAAATACAATTATAAAATGAAAATAATAATATATACGGCAACAATACAAGAAAAAATGAGATGGCAGACTATGATATATTAAATAAAATAAATGGCATAATGACAGTAGTGAAATAACATGTTTAGATATTTGTCCTATGAATGACGAGCTGACCTGCCCAGGCTCGTGATAATCTTCAATATACCTAAAAACAGTGTTGAATGATTTTATATTTTTAAATGAAAATCTTCCCATCTGAACCTAATGTTGCAATGTTGGGGTATGAATACACCAGAATACCAATGCATTTGGCAGCATATGCTCTGGAATTTGTATAATTATATATTTTTAAAGGAAAATCTATCCAAACTAACCTAGAGTTGGGAACCCCAATGCCACCCTCAGCATATGCCAAGTGAGGTATGCATGCTCTCAGACACATAGCCAGGTTTTTTTTTTTTTTTTTGGGGGGGGGGGGGGGCTAAGAGAGCTGAAGCCCCCCCACCCCACCCCAAAAGTTTCAAAACCTTGCAAAGTTATTCTAATAATAAAACTTGACAATGATTTTCTTGTTTTTATTTTCCATTATATTAAAACTATGTACAATTTCAGTTGTAAAAATATAAATTTATTCAATTACAGTTACAGTAATCTCTTGTTATATCGCTCATTCGGATATATTGTTCTTTATTCATATCTACCACTAAAAAAACAAGTCCTTAAAATGCAATTTTAACTATCTTGATGCACAGTAAAATTTGATAAGTGTAATTCTGTATCTCATCAGGTAAAGGAAATCATGAAAAACTAGGAAGGCTAGTTCCTACATGTATCAGAATTGGAAAACGGCTTAATATGTTTTCTTAAAACATATACAATCAGATTATCACAAACAGTGTGTTATGTTAGCAACCAAATTTCTTGAGATTTCTTCAGGAAAACAGGAACATATTATCTCACTGTTGGATCCATAAAGAGCTTCCGTAAAAGAAGTAATCAGAACAGATCTTAGACCAATAATTGAAACAATCTTATTTTGTGCAGAGCAAGAAATGTCACTTAGAGGTTATAAAGTTCCTCTAATGTTAGAGAAACCAATAATAAAAGACGGTAAGCTAAGAGCTTTTTAAAGATTTAGAGCAAAGTCTGGAGATGAAACGACATATTATAAACAGCCATAGAAATGCTACTTACTTCACCCCAGACATTCAGAATGAAATCATTTAAATCTGCTTGGACATAGTTACCAAAAAACTAATTACCAAAATAAATAATGCGATGTGTCTTAGTTTGATTGCTGATGAAACTGATGACATTTCAAGCATAGAATAGCTTGACCTTTGGGTTAGATATGCGAACCATTTAAAAAATTCACAAACCCCAATAATTCGGGAAGATTTTTTAGGTTTCATACCAGTAAATGACTTGTTTGCTGAAAATTACACAAAAGTAACATTACAACGTTGTAATGAACTACGTCTTGACATATCTAAATGCATCGAACAAGCATTTGACGGAACTTTCAATATGGCTGGTCATGTTAATGGGGTCCAGTCTAGAATTTGGCAGAAGTATCCAAATATTAGATATGTCTACTGTGCAAGCCACAGCTTAAAACTTGCATTGTCCAACAGCATGCTGATTCCTGCCATCCGAAACTGACTTGGAACTGTTAATGAAATGATAAATTCTTTCAGAAAATCACCTCAAGGCAAATTTAGCCCTTCAAGAAGCAATTTCATCATATGCTATTTAACTGTTATATTTAACCTTTTTTCCTGTTTGATTTATATTTTATTTTATGAAAAAATCCTGGTTTGAACCGAAATATTTTCACTTGGTACCACCAAATAACTGGTTGTTGGTCTATTCAGTGTTAACTTGCTATGAGGTGTCAAAATCAATGAGGACCTCGTGTTTCAAAGTTTAAAGCTGGGTGGTTTTTTAATAAAGCTGAACACATTCAGTAATGTTTAAAGTCATCCAGTGCCTTTTCTATTCAGTTGTTGAAAAATGTTTAAATGAGTTTTTCAAAGCTGTATTATGCCCCTGAATATTTATTTGTATTTTTTTTTATGCGGTGGCGTTTGCATCCTTTCTTAACAAGAGGAACGTAATCGATATCATCGTTTCCCTCAGAACCAGTACATGTTTCATCTTAAAAGAAGTCACATTTGGTAAATGCATCGGAAATTGTGACACATTTTCATTGCAACATTAGAAAGATTTATTTCATTTTGTTAAACTTATTGGCCAAATATGCAATCAGCATTCACAATCTTCATAAATTAAAATTTTGCCAGTTTAGAGTTATGGCAAATCTAATATCACCTCTGCAGTTGCAACAATCATGTAAATGCTCTTCCCAACAAGACTATCTTATCTATACTTCTATACTACTATTATAAAGAGGTAAAAATTGTTTATTTGTAGGAGGTACGCTCTGGAACTACCATACCGATTCCAAAAGTAATGGTCTCAAAATGATGGTATTGGTCCAACTTAGAACATAGGCTATATCTTATGCCCGTGCCACTGGCCAAAAGGGGGTGCAGGAGCGAAAAACGTTCTAAAAATGCGATTTTTGTGTTACTGAAGGGCCTGGAAACATGAAATTTGGAATGGTAGTTACTTATAAGATACCAATGATCTTTAAGGACAATTCTTAAAAATTTCGAAATTTAAAAGGGGTGAAAATGCGCGAAAAGCGTTCTAAAAAACGTTCTAAATGGCGATTTTTACGCAATCTCAAGAAGTACCAGACCAATTTCAAAAATAATGGTGTCAAAATGATGGTGACAACCCTTCCTCCAACATAGGCTACATTTTATGTCGGTGCCACTACCACTAAAGGGGGTGCAGGAGCAAAAAAACATTCGAAATTGCGATTTTAGTGTTAATGAAGGGTCCAGATACATGGAATTTGGCATGGTGGTTACTTATTAGATATAAATGATCTCTAAGAACATTTCTTAAAAAATTCGAAATATAAAAAGGGGTGAAAATGCACAAAAGGGCTTTCTAAAAACCGTTCTAAATGGCGATTTTTATGCAATCTCAAGAAGTACCAAACCGATTTCAAAAATAATGGTGTCAAAATGATGGTGATAACCCTTGCTCCAACATAGGCTACATTTTATGTCGATGCCACTACCCCAAAAGGGGGTGCAGGAGCAAAAAACACGTTCGAAATTGCGATTTTTGCGTTACTGAAGGGCCCAGATACATGGAATTTGGCATGGTAGTTACTTATTAGATATAAATAATCGCTAAGAACATTTCTTAAAAAATTTGATATTTAAAAGGGTTAGAAGGCGCAAAAAGCGTTCTAAAAAACGTTCTAAAGGCCGATTTTTTCGCAATCTCAGGAAGTACCAAACGGATTTCAAAAATAATTGTGTTAAAATTATGGTGACAACCCTTGCTCAAACATAGGCTACATTTTATGTCGATGTCATTACCCCCTAAGGGGGTGCAGGAGCAAAAAAAGTTCGAAAATGCGATTTTCGTGTTACTAGAAGGGCCTAGAAACATGAAATTTAGAATGGTAGTTACTGATAAGATATAAATGATCTCTAAGAACATTTCTTAAAATATTCGAAATTTAAAAGAGGTGAAAATGTACGAAAGAGTTCTAAAAAACGTTCTAAATGGCGATTTCTATGCAATCTCAGGAAATATAAACCGATTTCAGAAGTAATGATTTCAAATTGATGGTGACAGTCTCCGCTCCAACATAGCCGATATTTTACGTTGATGACACTGCCACCAGGGGGTTACAGGAGCAAAAAATGTTTTAAATTGTGTTTTTTGTGTTAAAGAGGGGGTAACATTTTAAATTTGGAATGGTAATTACTTCAAAGATGCAAATGCTTTCTAAGAATTGCCGAAAGAAAATTCCAAATTTAAAAGGATGAAGTGAGCGAAAGGCGTTCTATAAGAGTTCTAAATTATGATTCTTATGCAATCGTATGAAATACGAAACCGATTTCAAACATAATGGTTGCAAATTGATGGTGATAGAACCTGCTCAAACATTTAAGCTATATTTTATGTCGGTGTCACAACCCCTAGAGAGTTGCAGGAGCAAAAAAAAATTCTAAATTGCGGTTTCTGCGGTAGTGAAGAGGCTAGAAACTTTAAATATAGAACGGTAGTTACTTATAAAATATGACTGTTCTCTAAGAACAGTCGTATATAAATTCTAAATTAAAAAGGGCTGAAGCGAAGGGAAGGAGCAAAAAGCATTCTAAAAGAGTCCTAAATTATGATTTCTATGGAATCTCAGGAAATAATAAACCGGTTACAGAAGTTATTGGTTGCGAATCAAGAGTGATAGTCCCTGATCCTATACGGGATATATTTTATGCTGGTGTCAGTACCACCTGGTTGGCAGGAACAACAAGAAAGCCTTAAAAAACATTTAAATTCCGTTTTCTATAGAATATTAGGAAATACCAACCGATGTCAAGGTTAATGTTGGCAAATGAATGGTGGCAGTCTCTGTTTCAACTGACATTCAAGAGACATTCTATTTCAACTCTGTTTCGGCATTTTATGTTGGTGCCACTAACACCAGAGCGGTGGTAGACTGTTAGACAAGAAACTTGGAATTTGACATGATGGTTAATTTTAAGATGTAAATGTGTTAAGATGGTTTCTAAAAAATTCAAAACTTCAAATGAATACTGAAATGAGCATAAAAGTCTCAAAACACTTTCTAAATTATCATTTATTTGGAATTAATTTTAGTTCTTCTTATTAATTAAAATCTCATTTCTGTCTGTTACACTTTTATAATGAAGTTTAGTCAAACTGTGGCTTAATTTGTAATGTTTGAATTATTTCAAAAAGTGTTGTTCTAATAAACAAGTAGTATAAAAATTTTGTTTTTAAAGTCAATTCCTACTTAGGTCATCAAACAAAAATTTAATATAATCCCTTAAGCTAATATTAGTTTTTGTTGTATTAAAATATCTCAATTTGTTGATTTTCTATAAGCAAGTAGGTTTACAATGGAAGTCTATGGGAATTTGGCGAAATATTAGAGATATTGCAAAGTTGGCATCACATTTGGTGACTCATTTTTGTCGCCAAATTTGGCGGCATATTGCCAAGTTGGCGATAAACTTGGCGGTATTTGGCGACATAACTGGGTTCCCCCTATGGGAACCCTCCTTATAGATATGAAGATGCATTAAATGCTTCAATAACCAATGGCCGCCATTTTGTTTCCCATGTAAAACTAAAATTAATTAATTAAAATTTAATTGATGAATTAATATTTGAAAAACTGTATTAACATCAATTGTCATCCAGTACAAGTTTAAAAAAATTATTTCAACTTGATAGGATGAATAATAAATATTTTATTAACGATTGAAAATTTGAACAAGATATATATACATAAATAAATAAATATAGGGAGAGTGTGAACTAATACTAGGAACTGAAAAATAGTTATGCAAATATCACTTGGCATATTTCAACTATTATGCGAGCAAAGCCGCGGGGTTTGCTAGTTTTGGTATAAAGCAGGAGTGGCGAATGCTGGCTTTCAATAACTTTCCACATAGGTTTAAAAAGTTTGCTTTTAAGAGTTCAGGATTTTATTAGTTTATTATTTTAAGGATACCATTGAACCTTTTCATAAGTTCGGAAGAAATTTTCTCGAGGATAGCATGTATCTATAAAGAGTGCAACAGATGGTGATACAGTGCTTTGCCATCTGTAATTTTTGTAAGGGCACCAACATCATGATCCATCATTTCTTTTGCATCACCAAAGCATTCACATTCATGTGTGTTTTCCTATGTATTCATCCAAAAATATTTTGTATCTTAGTGTGTCTGTTTGCAGTGATCTAATAAACAATATGATCCTGATAGCTATGTGAAACCTCTTGCAGACTAGCGTTAGTAAGGCACTTAATTAAATCAAGTTAATGCTCTAAAGCACCATAGTAATAAAGAAGTCAAGTCTTGTTCCGGGTGCAGTTGCAAAAAAGTAATTTAAGATTCTTAACTGCTCTATTTTGAATGGGATATTAGTATGTGTAACCAAAAAACACTAACAAAACGGCTAATCTAGTGATGTCAGTAGATTCATGCATTTCTAGTGCAAATTCAATACATCTTAAGAGGCCACACCAGTCACTCAAAAAGACACAGATGATAATGTTAATCCTATGGGGAAGTTATTTTCAAATATAGTTTTTTTTATATTAGGATAGTTTCAATTTCAGAACTGGTTCAAACCGGTTCTGAAAGTAATTTTTTAAAAAAATCTGAAACCAAAATCAAAAAAGTAAAAACTAGCCTAGTTGTAGATCGTCCTCAGCTATCATATGCAAAAAAATCTTGTAAAAATATTATAATCCAAAGAAGTCCTCAGCTATCCTATGCAAAAAAAATCATTCGAAAATATCAAAATTCAAGCGAGATATTTGAAAATAACTTCCTCATAGGATTAACATTATCATCCGGGTCTGTTTGAATGACTAGTGTAGGCTCTTAAGACTGTTCTTAAAAGAGATGGACAGCTTTTTAACCCCATTAGATGGCGCTAGCATCAATCAATCAGCGGTAAAATGCAAAATACATTGTTCCACCTTTTCTAGACAGTCTTTTGCATGCTATCAGTAAGCCAATAGAAGTGTAGCGGAAATTCGAATGAGTTTGAACCGTACGCTAAAAGATCTGTTTTGGCGTTGATTTGTTTTTTTGGTAACTGAAAGAAAAAAAAATACATGGGGGGATATTATTGATGTTTATTTGAAAATCCTAAAAGGAACTAATAATAAAATGAATAGGTGTGACTCAAATATGAATTCTTTTTCAAAATAAATCTATTTTTACATTGCCCGAGGAAAAAAAAGTAAATAGATATTTAATTTTCATACATAATTAATGCAAAAAGAAATGATCAAACATTAATTTTTTCACTCATTAGATCGAAACATGAGGGCGTGAGTTTCAAAACTAGCCTTATCCAAAATTTAAAAAATCGAGTTATCTTTATCAATCTATTCTATTGATGAACCTGCATCCATAAAACACTACAATGTACAAAAAACCTAGTTTATTGTGTATGTCTGGCATTGCAAAATCTTTGTTTACAATGAAAGCCAATCGACACTGTCAGAGGTTTTTCGCAATTTCCCAAAATTTGATTTTGTGGATAAGGGGAGTTTTGAAACTCACATCCTCATATATATCTTTATTTTGAAAAGCTAACTTATTTATAGAAATGGCATGCATCAGGGCCTGACTAATACAGGGGCATGCGGGGCAGCTGCCCCCCCCCCCCATTTGAGGGGGCCCCATGGAAGTAATCAGTATCTTTGTTAAGAGGGTGCCAAATTGTTAAAATTTGCCAAAAGTGACCAAAATTTTGGAATAGAATACGGTCCTTCGCTTCCCTTCTCTGCTTCTAATAACCCCTCCCTGCAAAAACAATAGAATAAATTATATCATTCGAAAACTAAAGATTAAAGCTAATAACATCTTAGTATTCCATTGATTACGTTACCTGATTTTATCTATGAACAAATGATTGTTGGAAGGGCATTTTCAATTGTGCTGTGCGTTTCTAAATGTAACATTTTTTGAAATATTAATTAGATTTAGATTTATGAATTCTAAAGATCATATCCAGGGCTCCACAAAACCTCTAAAGTACATTTCCGTTTTCTGGTGCAAATTGATGAACGGGCATTTTCAATTGAACTATGCGTTTCCTAACTGAACTACATTCTTACGTACTGTGTAATATATGATAAAGCTATAAATCATATGTAGAGCAACAAAAAAAATTCAGATATTTTCCCGAATATAGGTGGTAATTGCTGAAATTATGTTTTCAAATGTGTTCAAATGTATACATTTCACTGTTTGTTTATTTACACATTCTTTTTCTCTTTGTGAATTTTTATTATTGCATTATGATTATGAAAGTGTTGAAAAGTGCTTTATAATCTATGCCTGACGCAGGGCCGAAAGATCGACCTCAATTATCCAATGGAAAAAAAAAAAACTCATTACAAATATTGAAATGCAAGTGAGATATCTTATTAAATTTCTTCCATATAGGATTAGTATTAGCAAACGGATCTTCTCGCTTGACTGAAGTAGCCTCTTCTCAGTTGCATTTCAATATTTTTAAATGATTTTTTTTTTTTTTTTTGCATTAGATAGCAGAGATTGATCTGTAGAAGGCAGTTTTTTGTTTTTTCGATTTTGTTTACAGATATTTTTAGAGAGAACACTTTCATTTTCGGAACCGGTTTCGAAAGTGAAAGCATCCCCATAAAAAAATTCTACATTCAAATTGGAAAAAGTAAAAAACCGACCTTTGTACAGATCGATCTCAGCTATCCAATGAAAAAAAAATCATTTAAAAATACTGAAATCCAACTGAGAAATCTTTATAAATTTCTTCTGTAGGATTAGCATTAACGAACGGGTCTTTTCACTTGACTAAAGTGGCCTCTTCACAGTTGCATTTTAATACTTTTAAATGATTTTTTTTTTGCATTTGATAGCTGAGATCGATCTGCACAAAGGCCATTTTTTGCTTTTTCGATTCTGTTTACAGATATTTTTAGTGAGGACACTTTCATTTTCAGAACCGGTTTCATTGCCAGTAAAGCATCCCCATAAAAAATTCTGTAATCAAAATCGAAAAAGTAAAAAATGGCCTTTGTACAGATCAACCCATTGGCGAATCCAAGGGGGTCATGACCCCCCCCCCCCCCCCTGAACGAAGAAAATTTCTAAAGAACATCTAAAAAATTAAATACAGTAAACTCTCTGTAAGGCAGACTCAGTGTAAGACGGAAATCTGTCTAAAGATTTTCAAGTCCCTGCTAATCCATAGACATAGAGTAAAATTTGTCTAAGGCTGAATATTGTCTACTACGGAAAATTTTCTCGGTCCCGATCGATTCCACCTTAGACAGAGTTTACTGTATATATTAAATTCTTTCAAAATTTCCCCTTGCTCAACAATGAAATTCTTTCTGACTCTTTAGAGCTCTACTCAAATCCAACTTAGGTAATTTCTGACACATACCTGAAGTCATTTTTAATCTGAGATGCGACACTAGCAAGTTCAGAACAAATGTGATTGAATAGCATTTTCCATTTTTCGACAAAGGCAAAGAATCTTTCGGGAAATCTGCATAAAATAAGGGGTTTTAAACTGAATTTCAGGTCGGGGCAGCCAATTGCACCCTCTTGACGGCATTTCTGTAACTGCCAAGTACTAGTTATTGGATTAAAATGCTCGTTTTCTGAATGGTTCTTTGCCTTTATAAGAAAATGGGAAATTCTTAAATTTCTTGGTACCTGAATAAATGTATAAGTTTTATATTTTTACGAATATTAATGAATTTTTTTGTATTTACGAATGTAAATGAATTTCGAAAAGCATCAGAAAAATAGACATTTTAGGTATAAGACAAACCTTTAAAATAAAAATTATTATTAAGAGATGTAATCCCCCCCCCCTTTAAGAGGAGCCATGACCCCCCTCTAAATGGAGGGATGGATTCACTCTTGGCCGAAACTAGGGGATGCAGAGGGGGCATGTGCTCTGGGAGCCAGAATGAAAGACAAAGGGGGGGGGGGAGGGGCGCCAAATGAAGATTTTATTTGTAGTTTCATACAAAAATGTATATATATATATATCATGGAAGACGGCAGTATTCTGAGTGACGCAGCCTTAAGCCTAAAATCATATCGTAGAATTCGTATATGGTGGAACTCACATATACGGCTAACTCGACATCAAAGAAAACGCGAAAAGCTGCCTTTTAATAACTCAGCAGATACAGATCCTATTGTTCTGATTTTTTTAGAACAGTCTTACATCTGCAGTCTAATCGTATACTGAAATTTTTACATTTCTACATGCAGTATATTTTGAGATCTAAATAGCCATTTTTAAAGCAAAAGCGATGGTATGGTATGTAAGAAGTTCCTAATTTCAAAATCTCGAAAACGGTTTAGGAAATTTTTTTTTAATTGATATATAATATGAATTTGTTTTATATGAAGGGAATAACATATTGGTTGTTTTTGCGAAAACTCTCGTTTGTTAAATAACTCAATTTTTTTTCTCTCGAAAATGATGTGGGCGATTTTTTAAAAATCAAATAAATATGTTTCAGATGAAGCAAATATCAATTTACTTGTTTCCAGCAAGACTCTTGTTCGTTTTATAATGCGCATGAAAAATCGGACTATATTTTTTCGCCATTCTATGGAAATTTCACCGAACATGCATGACACTGTATTCATACACATGCTTTCTTTTTAAGCACTTTTGGGGAGAAAAATCTGTCCTCCTACTGGCTGAGTGGTTAAGGGCCATCATCTACTGTTCTTATGATAGGCAGTTCGATACTCACTGGTACTTGTTTTCACATGTGAATCTGCTTTATATATATATATATATATATATATATATATATATATATATATATATATATATATATGAAATGATAAAGATTAAACCTTTTTTAAAACTTAAACCTTTTTAAAATTTAAAGTTTAAAAGTAAAAGTACTAAATTTAAAACTCCCAAATTTTATTTAACTTTTGAAATGCCGTAGTCTAAGTCTGATTTGCCCCTGTTAACTTGGTTTTCCTACCCTACAATTATTACTTTCAGGCTTCAAAATTGATCTATCTTTAAGAATAAAAATGCTGAGGTAAACGCAATTCTCCATTTTTGTGGTGAGGCTAAAGATCCCAGATGCCGAACCCATAAAACGTCATAATGCCTGGATAATTGTTAGCCTATGAAATTAGATAACCTCCTATTTCTGTAGTACCGCACTCTAGCGGAAATATTCGATATTTAAGACGGGACAACGAAAAACCCGTGGCTTTTTACAAAAATGAAGTGCTAAAGTAACTGCCGCCCCTCGGCAGCGCATTTGGGGAAATCGTCCCGCGACAACTCTCAAGTCATCTGCACCTGGGTTTTGAAGGATCACGTGTAATTAGAAGACACAATAAAAACCAGGTCCCAACGAATTCTATCTTCTCTGCTTGGACTTATATTCACTCACCATGAAATGGCCACGACTACCAGAAAACCATACCATTCGACAGGGTTGGCACGGTTTAAACCAAGTGGTTTTAACCATAGTTTAAACCACGGTTTAAACCAATTGGTTTTTTTGTCAAAAAAACCATTTGGTTTTTTTAGAAAAAGTCTAATATAATATTTTCTCTTTTTTGTAATTTAATTGTTTTAAATTATAGATAGAAGTAGTTTCTAATTTTAACACTTCATCTCAGCAGTCAACATGAGACATAATGAGTCTAGGTCATGTTTCTATGCATGTAGAATGAAAATTAGCATGTGCTGATGAACATATCTGGTACTCTAAAGATTTTCCTTAAAACATGTGAAATTAGAAAAGATAAAATAGATAAATATTATTCAATTATTTAGCATAAAATATTTTCATTTAAAAAATGCAGATTATTTACAGCAGTTAATAACAAAATACAATGATTTTGAAAATTTTGGTTAAGGCTGTTCTTAACTGCTCTGCTCAACAAGCACAAAACGTTTTGACATATTTACAAATTCATTTTTTAACGGAAAGGTATAAAATTGAAAAGCCTGGCCACGGAAGCGATTTGGAATTGAACTGTTTTTACCATCTTTTGATCAATCGATTACCTATTGAGTTATCAGCAAATTCGATCACATGACAAACCCGTTTTTCGCCTGCTCTTGAGTGCTTTTTCTCCCTTCACGAGGAAATTCGGTTCAAAACGCGCACTTTGACTCTATTTTCTGAAAGATCTATTGAGTTAGCAAAAAAAATGGAGAAAACAGCTCAATTACATAGTTTCTGAACAACAACACCAGCTAGTTTCATTCATTTTCGCACAAAAATAAATTAAAACTTATGTCAGGAAGTTGCCTTCTTGGATTTGAGAACAGCCTTGTAAAAGAAAATTTTCTGGATTGGGATTGGGGAAGATTATCCTTAAAGAATTTAAAAGAGTAAATTAAGAGGGCTGGTCACTCAGATTCGGAATTCTCCTCCGTAATGTTAAGTCTATGGGCATTTGATACATTCGTATATTTAAAATATCTTCTCGGGAAATTAATATTTTTAACTTTTATTTTTTGTGTAAACTTCCTAAAAGATGTCTCTTGTTTTCTTAGTTCTCAAAATATTTCTAAAGTATAGACTTAATTTTATAGGAAGTGTTAAAATCTTACTCACAGTTCGCTAGCTTTTAACACATAAAATATTAAATTCAGCATAGATTTTAGAAATATTTTGAAAACTAAGAAAAAAAGAGACATCCTTTAAGAATTGCACACAGAAAAAAGATGTTAAAAATATAAATTTTCCGAGAAGATATTTTAAATATACGGATGCATCAAAAGTCCATAGACTTTACATTACGGAGGAGAATTTCGAATCTAAGTGACCAGCCCTCTTAAGATATCAAATTGAATAACACAGCTTGCAAAAATTGAATGCTATTTATAGCATTTCAGTAATACCAATCAATCTTTTCTGTTAGTTGCTGAATCTAATGGCCAAAAATGTTGACTTGGACACTTGGAGTTATCACTTAGAAAACAAAATAACCAGAAGTATTTGGATATTAAAAAAAAAAAAATAATAATAATAACAACCACAGAATAATATATTATATTCATGAAACTGCATCAAATGTTTATTGATTGATTATTATATTATTAATCAAAGGATTCTTCATACGATTTTCAAGGTATCAATGTTTCACTGCGTAGAGCAGTTTACTTTGAACATAAGACATAGGTGTTACTAATAATGTTTAAATTAGAAATGATTTCAATTTTCTATATAATTGGCTGTAATTATTTAATTTAAATATTTTCTGAAGTTATATTACTTACATAATATCCAAAAATGTTTATTTTATCAACAGATATGCATCTGTATACAATAGGAAATTATATTTAAAAAAACCCGGTTTAAACCAAATAAACCGTTTTTTTTGGTTTTTTACAAAAAACCCCGGTTTTTTTCCAACCCTGCCGTTCGACGAACCAGCCACGGTTCGCCCCTGCACAGTACCGGCCGTCCGGAGCGGGCCGCGATGCTCGAAAGTGCCCGTAGTCACCCCGAGTCAGAGCATCCCCTGATGACGGGTCACCGCATATATTACATATATATAAAGTCTGTTAGTTGACCATTATTCTCAGTTCCTTTGTAATTTTTGAATTGTTATTAAGTTAAATAAAATTACAATTATAATGACGCCAATTTGATGATGATTATTTCTTGGCAATTTTTCAACAATAAAAATATTACCATAAATTTTATAAATATATTTAATTTCAATCACTTTACAAAAAATATACATTAATAATTATTATTTGAATATAAATTACACGATCAGAAATGTAAAAAAATAATTCATTTCAGCTCTCCTTTTTATAATATCATTTTTTATTATTATGACGCATAATCAATATATAATCACTGACATCCATATATTTTTATTATTATTATTATTTTCCTAGCATAAAAACTATTGTGATGTACTATTGTGATGGTACTGAAACTATTGTGATGATTCTTTTATAATAAATAATTTATTTGAAATGTTTTATAAATATATAAATATATTTTTATAAATCTGTATAAATCTTTATAAATATTTTTATAAATATAAATATATTTTTATAAATCATTTATAAATAACAATGAATTTTGATAAACCTGAGACAATTGTTTTTATTTAGCCTCGCAATATTTACAGTTTACATAATGACCATATCAGAATTCTGGTGTCGCCATCTTTTGACGCAATTGCGTACTACATTTTGTCTCTTATTCGGAAAAAAAAATAAAAAAATAAATAACACTATCATCGCCGCTTTGAAAGAATCTTTTGTGACTGGAGATCTATCTCGCAAATATTAAGAAAATTACTGCATACAAAAATATTAAAATGGGTAGAGAAATGTTTGATAAACACGTTGAAGTAAACAGTTTTTAAAATCGAAGATTTATTTTAAGAGATATTTAATGTTAAATCTGGATAAAATTGTTTCATTAAAAAAGTTTTATAGGAAAAAAAAACTACATGGGAATTTAATCATTTTCATTCAATTTAATCATTCAATAGAAACTCGAGGATTGCAGAATGCATTTATTATTTTTAACTTGCCTAATTTTTTGCGGTTTATTTCAATTTTAAATTAAAATTTTCAGAATTTCCAGACATATTTTTTACATATTTTAGAAAAGGTTATTTTAAATTGTTGCCAATTGTTAAAACAGCGCAAAGAATAATATATCCTTTAAATTAAAAATTTATTCACACGTGACTATTATAAACAGAAAAAATCCTTTTAAATTAGAATTAAATGATAACGTGTTAAAAGCAGGAAAATATTAAACATTACGTCATAAAAATTGTTTTTACACATGCCTATTTAAAATGAAAGAAAATTATAAAATAATCAATTATTTTCAAATTAGAATTAAATGATTACGCATTAAAAGAAGGAAAACATTGAAAATTACATCATAAAAATTATATTTACACGTGAATATTAAAAGAAAAAGAAAATTTTTAAATAATAAATTCATTGATATGTGTTAAGGCTGTATGTCGAAGGCATCTTTTCTCAATAGATGGCGCTGAATGTTGCAGGGTCATTAGCGGGAAATTCAAATGATGGGAGGGGATTTTTTTAAATAGGAGGAGCACGAATCTGCCTTTCAGTGTGACTGACCAATAATTATGCAGTTCTTACCTTCCTTTTATTTTATTTCTGACCAATGGATAAATCTATTCCAGAAATCTTGTAAAATGCTATATCCAAAAACAAAAACAGCAAAAAGAGCATTAATTTCGAATCGCTTTTCGAAGTCCGATCGCGAATTTCTGAAAATCAGGAAAACTAAGGAACCGGTTGACTTTAAAATTTCAGATATTTTATAAAAACAACGCTTACAAATTTTAAATATTTCTAGTTGGATTTCGGGGGAGGGGGGCGAAGGAGTTTTTAAAAACGTATCGTTTTATACAGTATATACAGTTTCAGATACGGTTTTTTGACGGATACCTAAATTAAATATTATAAATATAACCTCAATTGTTCGAAGTAATTGAGACCGACCCTCTTTCGCAAAATCGAAATTTTCGGATAATCGAGAATGCTTCCATTTTAAGATTAAGGAGAAATATATGCAATATTTCTTATTATGGTAACAAGTGTTTAATAAAAATAAAGCAGTAGCAAAATAGAAACAAGAATAAATTACCTGAATTTTAATTTTGATATTAAGTACCTTTACATGTACAAAGATTTTAAAATATATTTCATTTGTTGCAGTTTCGATTGCCTTTGCTTTGAAGCACTATCGCAGAGTTTTTTTAATATTATTAGTTCACCAGTATCACAGTCTTTCTGCTGCCCCAGCCATGGCAAACATTTTGCCAAACATTTAAAAGCTTCAGAATTGCTTATTTGTTCTTATTCTTCGTTCCACTCCACAGCTTACTGGAGCTCAAGTTAAATTCAAAGAAACTCTAAGAAAGAGGATCGAAAATATTCATATGCACTCGTACTTCGGACTGCTTGCAATACAAGAAATGTGATAGTTAAAAAAAAAGCTTTCAAAATGGATTTTGTACATAAGGAATGTGATAGTAAAAAAAAAAGCTTCAAAAATGGATTTCGGTTAAACGAGAGTTTCGGATAAAAGAGGTTCTACTGTATATATATATAATAATTTCAAAGAGGGGGGGGGGGGTGAATTTCCGGTCTATTCAGGGGGCGCAAGAGTGGGGGCAATTTTTTCCGATTAGAGGGGCTCAGCCAAGGAGTAGGGATGAAAGGGATCGCAGCCAAGGGGTGTGTCGCCTCCCCCCACCCACACCTTCGCTTCCCGAACGAACCAATTTTCAGAAACTTGAATACAACACAGTAAAAACTGCTAAGACGGAATTGCAAATGACCGGTAAAACTCCGTCTTAGACAAGATTATGTCTTAATAAGTATAATTTCAAGGTACTGCTTTCGTTGGGACTGTGAAATGTTTTTGTATAAGATAGAAATTCGTTATAAATTTGTACAATCAGGCCTGTACAGATGGGGGGGGGGGGGGGAGGGGGAGGGAAGTAGAGCCGGTACAAATGAACGGGCCGGTCTCCCTCAGCAGATGCGGCTTCGGTTCTTGTTTTTGAAATAAAGTAGCAAAACAGTACAATCGCACTTTTTTACGTAAAATTTTTAGTAAACTAGTTGGATGTTCCAATCCTAAAACTTTCTTCTATCTCATGCATCTTAATATTTCAAAAAGTAGTTTAAGATGTTAATACTGCAATATTATTATTTCCAGTGGCGTACCCAGGATTTTATTTCAGGGGGGGGGGGGGGGGGGGGGGGGCTGACTTAAATTTCCTTAATGTTCTAAATCTTACGAAACACGTCGAATTGTGTTATAAACAGAAATCATTTTTGCCAAAAAGGCCGTAGTCAGAGGGGGAAAGGGGGGGGAAGGAATGAGTTTGTTCCAAATTTTCAGAAAATTTGAAAAATTCAGTCATCAGTCCGAAAATTCGGACTTAAAAAATATCAAGATTTTTCACGAATGATCGTCGAAAAATATCAATTTCGTCAATCGTTCGCAGAAAAAAAATCTCCATTTTCTTTAAAGGATCAAGGAAAAAACCGGAATTTTGTCATAGGGCCGTGGATAAAAAGCGAAATTTTTCAAAGGATGGCGAAAAAAAAATCAAATTTCGTCAAATGATTGCGGAAAAAACGCGAATTACGCCAAATGCTCGCAGAGGAAACGTGAATTTCGTTAAATGATCCCCGAGGAAATGCTAATTTCGTCAAATAGTCACAGAAAAAACCCGAATTTCATCATAAGGCCTCAGAAAAATGCGAATTTCATCAAAAGGTCGCAGAAAAATCGCAAATTTCGAAAAATGATCGCTAAAAACACGCTTTCCGTCAAAGGGCTGTGAAAAAAAAAGCTAATTTCGTAAAGGATCGCAAAAAAACACGAATTTCGTGAAAGGGCCATGGAAAAACATGAAAAAATTGGTTCAATTCCATGCATAACTTCATACACTTTTTGATGGTACAATGGCGACGGACACAAGGACAGACAGACATTTTCTATAAACATGTTTTTCGGGATCTCTGACCCCTAAAACGTGTAAATCCGTCGAGAACCGGAAGCCGAAAAAAATTTCGATTACAATACTTTCTTCTATTGATGATAGAAGAAAGTAAAAAGTTAGAAACTTCTGGTTGTTTGCGTTTCGTCTTAGCAGGTTTTATTGTGTTATACTTGTGATGTGGGTAAAGGGCGCCGGATTGGAATTGCTACCCCGCGTCTGGGCACTGTGGTCTTTTTGTACGGCTCTGGGTACAGTTTACTCAGGTTAAATTATGTATATATGTAGTAAAACCTCTGAAAAAGCAATCGCAACGATACGAAAAAATATTTTGCTTTAGATAAATTTTTATTTTCATAGGTGTAATTGTACGATAATCCTTCCGTCGGGAGCATAAAAAGTTTCCATTTAAGACAGAATTCTGCTATAAACAGGTTCCGTTTCGATTATATATATATATATGCATATCTATAATTTTAGCGAAACATCTGAAAACGGTATCTTCCTTATACGGAAAAATAGTTTAGGCCCATTAAAAAGAATTTCGTAGAATTAATTTTACCTTCTAAGACGGCAACCTGTCTAAAAAGAAATTTTTAATCTGTGCTTTGAAATTTCGTTCAAAACAGGTTTTACTCTTTATATATTACTTGAAGGAAAATTCTGTAAAATATGTGTGCACGCGTTTTTCAGTGTGGGATATAAAGATCTATTATTAATTTTTTTTTTTTTAAACAGTGTTTTATTGTGTAATCTCTAAATTTCTGAAATCCCCCCCTCCCCCCCCCACCCCCCTACAAAATTTTCTAGGTCTGCCCTGAACTTTTATTTCTAATCAAAAGTTCCTCAGAAAAACCTGAATCCTAATAAGTTTGTGTTCAAAAACTGACCAGATAACCCTTAGAGGAGAAATTGATTATATTAGAAGTCTATGAGACACTCAAATCTATTTCCTACCTATTCAATCGTCATCCCCTCCAAAACTTGCCCGAAGGCTTTGACAACGGGGAAACATACAAAACTGTTCTACATTTACACCTAGTCACCTACAAGTTTTCTTGCAGGGTACTTGGAAGGGGATGGGAACGGCATTCACACCCCGAGTTCCCGGAAATAGACCAAATGTTCAAATGAAAATATAACGCTTTGCGAGTCAACTTTCTTTTTTCAACATTACTCGAGATTTGACCCAGTACGATTACTAGTATTTCTTTCAGAACATTTGAGCGAATATAAGTTTTTTAAAAAGCAGTAAACCAATGTTTAAAATGCACAAATAATGGATGAAAAGCAGCAAACAGCTGTTTCGAATCTACAGCGAGATTCTTCTTCAGTGCAAGATAGGGAAAAAGGAACAGCGTGCTAGAAAAAGCAAGGCTGAGCTATTGTTGCTTTAGTACTATTATTGTACTATTATTAGTACTATTATTTAGTATTATTATTAGTACTATTATTGCTTTTTCTAGCACGCTGTTCCTTTTTCCCTATCTTGCACTGAAGAAGAATCTCGCTGTAGATTCGAAACAGCTGTTTGCTGCTTTTCATCCATTATTTGTGCATTTTAAACATTGGTTTACTGCTTTTTAATATTCCTGCACAAAGGCTATAAGTGCTATTTTATTATAAGTTTTTTACTAATAACTCTTGAATTAAATAATCAAATTATTTATTAAATTTTTCATTTGAAGTATGGGGAATCGACGACAACAGAATCCGGGTTATTCGGCAGTTAAAGATTATTTATTGATTTATTATTTAGAAAACGGAAAGCAAACAATTATTTTTCAAATAGCTTTTATAAATCCCTTTTCACTGATAAAAATTGTCATTATGTATGGGGCAAATGTGTTTCTTGTTGCATTGTTTAACCAACACTACAGGCAAGTTTGTATTTTTATTCATACGGGCTTGCATTTTATTCATTCAGGGTATCTTCTGCTGTACAGATATTTTGTAACTGATTTTTTTATATATATATATATATATATATATATATATATATATTTTAATGATACAAAAAAAAAAGAATTTCTTTCGAGAATTTTCCATTTTATAATGGTTTTATCGCAGACAAAAACAAAACCATTAGAAAAAAGCTCTATAAATAAGCAAATATGTGTATATGTATATATATATATATATATATATATATATATATGTATATGTATGTATGTATATATATGTATATATATATATAAATAAATAATTATAATTTCTTTGAAAATTAATATGTATAACAAACCGACACATTTTCAAGAGAAGTAAAAAATTCACGTTACAATGCGAGAAAAAACTAACCAAAGTATAAGATAAAGGTATGTACACTAAAGTCGGTGTATTTTGGGTCGGTCAGTATATTTTTGCACATAAGTCTGGTGTATGTTAAATGCATTGTTCTGGTGCATTGTTCAAGTTCAAACAAATCATTGAATTTCAGAAGCCACTTTCTTAGATGTCCGCAACCAAAATTTCCAACTCAAAGAGTATAAAATCAACACCTGTTCTTCAATATACACCCAAGTCTATTATAGAACTATTTACGTGAAAATGTAACTGAATATTAATTTGATTAAATTTCGTGCATTAGTTTTTGAGATATAGCTTTTGCGAAAATCGTGAAAAATGCAGCATAGCTGCACCACCTGTTGTGCTATTCACACCAAAACTTAATGAGCAACAACTTAAGTCAACTTGTAACTGAATCTGAAGTTTGATGAAAATCCCTGAGTTAGTTCTTGAGATAGACATATTGCAAAAATCGAGAAAAATGCAGCATAGCAGTGTCACCTGTTGGGCAATATACACCAAAAATTAATCAGCTCCAGTTTATATCCAAGTCTAACTGAATTTAAAGTTTTATTAAATTCCGTGCATTAGTTCTTGAGATAGAGCGCTCACAAAATTTTTGTCACACGCAGAGAGACAGAGTGACAGACAGACATTTTCTAAAAAAACATCAACTGGTGTTCAGAACCGTCTAAAACGTATAAATCCATCGAAAATCGGAAGTCTAAATTCTTACGAATCCAATACTTTCCTCTTGTAAAGATAGAAGAAAGAAAAAACATTCAAAAATATTGAAATGCGAACGAGATATTTTTAAAAATTTGTTCCATTATTACAATTAACTTTCGCGAGCAGGTGTTTTCATGCGAGTGAAGTATCCTCTTAATGATATAGAAATAAATAAATAAGAATCAAATAAATGAAATAGAAGTATACATTTGGGTGGACGAATTCAAGCTGTTTGTTATTTAATTCACTTTTGATTATTATTTATTTTCCTAAAATAACAGAAAATAAAGTAGATATAATAAAGTGCGCTTAGTAATCTTCGTTGATTTGCAGGGACAAATAAAATATAATATGTTTACAGGTATTCATTTATTTTATTAACGATACTTGCTGGAAATGTGTTTTTGGATGTTGTACACGTTTTTAAATTAAAATAATATTTTGCCTATTACTTGTTTATATCCGTTCAACAGATCATTCACAGAGCAGTACGAAAAATCTCGAGTATATTTCTGATGTCGGAAATAGACGAATTTAGAATTGTACTATGCGTTTCTCACTCATCTAAATTCTGTAAATTATAAACAGAGCTGCACAAAATAATTCGTATATTTTTCAGACTATTGCTGGTATAATTCGTGGAATTGGGTTCCTAACTGAGTTTATAATTTTCTAAATTGTTTGCTTATACATCATCTTTTACTTTATTAAATCGTAAAGCTTTGTTAAGGCATTTTCGAATTGTTGAAAAGTGTTTCACGTTCTATGCTTGACGCATGAATTTTTTTTTCTTCTTTATTTTTTTCTGTTTAACCGAGATAAGTACCAGAGCTTGTACGGGTGGAAATTTGCATGCTCGAGCCGACTTGCAATAAAAAGAAAAGTTCCCAGTTAAACTGATGGCATTGAGTTCACAGGCTATTCACACTAATTGTATATTATACTCTTATTTCAAAGATTAATGCCCACCAAAAATAAATGAAAGGGGATTAGCCCCCATTCCCCCACTTTAAACTTAACCAATGAATCTCCAAATCTAATCAGGGAAGCACCTTAACATAATAAACCGGTATGCCAAATTTGAAGTGAATCAGATAATTCTGCATGAAAAAACATTTCACTAAATTAAGGGGGAGGTCTAACCCCCTTTATACTTAACTAATGAACCTCCGAATCCAATTAGGAACGCTCCTTATCAGAATAAACATAGAAAAAAAAATTAAAGCAAATTAGATAATTCTGCATGAAAATCCATTTATCTAAATTAAGGGGATGGTTCTTGCCCCTTTTCATACTCAACCAATGAACCTCCAAATCTAATAAAGGAAGCACCATATCGGAATAAACCGGCATATCAAATTTGAAGCAAATCGATTAATTCTGCAGGAAGAACCCATTTATCAAAATTAAAAGGGGGGTCTAGCCCCCCCCCCCCTTCAAACTTAACTAATGAATCTCCAAATCTAATCAAGGCAGTTTCTTAACATAATAAACCGGTATACAAAATTTGGAGCAAATCGAAACATTCTGCATGAAAAACCCATTTATCCAAATTAAGTGGGGGGGTCTAGCCCTCCTTTTCCCCCTTTATACTTAACTAATGAACCTTCAAATCTAATCAAGGGAACTTCTTAACATAATAAACCGGTAT